>CM042848.1:84857281-86176642 GCA_023653725.1 Bungarus multicinctus
CCTGTGGAGGGTGAATTGAAACTATTGGGGGTGGTGGGAATGTTGCCATCACTTTGTAATATGTGATTTACGCGCTGATTTTCTCCGATTCAGAATTCTTTGTTGCTACAATTGATTCCAGTAAAAGATATCTTTTCTCTAATAAATGGAGTCTAGTATTTATTTCTTGGGATTTGAATGGAAGCACCAGGCTGACAGGATATGCACTCCCTGACTCTGTTGTTATATCCTCTACCTCCCGTTCCTTTAACCCAAAACTATCCAACCGTTGACCTTCACCCCTTTCCTAAGAGGGTCCGCTAAGGGAGGTATGCATAAACGCCACCATCGTGCCTACAGTCCTTGTCCATTGCAACATCATTCGTCCTATTTCCGTATTCTTATCATGTTTATTCTTATTTTATGGTCTTGCAAGGATTGACAAAATAAAATAAATTCAAATAAAATAAAAAAGTGAGGCCAGCTTGAAAGCCCGAGGACAGACACGACACTCATTATTGGGGGAAAGTCTGGCGCAGTTCAGCTCATTTCCAACATAATGTAAATGATAGGTGGACAATGGACAGCTGGAGGTCCAGTGGGCAAAGGAAAAGTTGCCTATGCTGTTTTCATGGGAAAATGTTAGAGCTGTTTTTTCTACTTCTGTAACCACGTGGAATCTTCAGTAAAGTTACAGTATACTCTTAGTAATATATATATTAGTCGCAGGAGTGTTTTTTTTTGTGTCTAACCTATGCGGGATGGCTGACAGTCCCTCAGTGAGGGAGATGGGTAGTTCTCAAATATAATCAAATATAAATGTCCTAGCTGTCAATGACTACTTCAGCTTCAACCACAACAATACAAGAGCACTACAGATTACAAACTCAATGTAAACCTCTCCAAACTTGATTGCAGAAATTACGACTTCAGCAACAGAGTCAATGCCTGGAACGCACTACCAGATTCTATTGTTACATCCCCTAAACACCCAAAACTTTAACCTTAAACTATCTACCGTGGACCTCACCCCATTCCTAAGAGACCTGTAAGGGGGTGTGCATAAGCGCACAAGCATGCCTACTGCCCTGTCCTACTGTTCCCATTTATTGTACTCATTTCTTATGTATATACTTACACCTGTTTACATTTATATGTGTACATGTTATGTTCATACTTATACTTGTTTTCTCATACATGTTTCGCAAACTAAGCTAAATAAACAAAATAAAAAAGAATCAATCAATCAGTCAATCAGCACCTCTGTAACTTCAAGGACTGACTGAACAAATCACGATTATACTTTTGCAGTCCTCCATGAGAAGGAGGAAGACTTTAAATGCCCTGCCTTCTTTTTTAAAAAAAATTCTTCTGGAGTCACCTCCAGAGCACCAGTTAAAATCAAATGAGACAACTGATTTCAAGTTCAGATCTGGAAAATATTCTTCTGCTTTTTCCTCCCCTGTTTCTCACCATCCCTGAATCTGACACAAGAAACCATGCTCCATCTTCTAACACGTCCCAGAGAAGTCACTTTTGCCCCCAGAGAGTCTCTGTTGTCTGCCCTCCAGCTCTACTCCCTGTAGGATCCCAGCGAGGAATACTACCAGGCCTACATGTCAAGGCACAATTTCCCCCACGAGTATCATCTGCCATGGACAATGCAGGCAACTAGGAGACTTGTTCAGCTCTAAGGATGAACATCCAACATCTCCCTTCTTGCTCTATTGGCTCTCACTTCATTGCATCCGAGCCCAACTCTGGGAGAACTTGGAGAGAAGATGGTTCTGCTTCATCCACAGACGGTCTTCTGCAGGTGGGTAACCAGCAAAGGTGAGCTGCTTTGTGGTCCATCCAGGATTCTCCTTCCATTTGGGATGGGGTGGCTTTGTAAGGAGGTTTGGGGCTTAATGAAGGAGGGGTCAGGAATGGAAGAATCAACCCTGGAATCTCCATTTAGGGAACCTCAGAGGTGGCCAAGTCCTTCTGCCTGAGACTCACAATAGTGCACAATTTGTAATCAACACCAATCCAGCATCTGTCCTCCTTCGTAGATTTATCTGCTGCTCCAAACATGGACTTTGATTTGACCAAAGAAGCTCCTTGGTTGAAAGTTAGGAACTGGAAACTGACAGGTAGACATTCCAGTTTCTTTTTTTATGGGCAGACAAGGAACTACGGAGCGGTTCCAGATTCCAGATAGTCAACCCACACCATCTGCATGCAATCTAAGTCAACGATTGATTGCTTATTGATATTCTTGATAAAGGAGAATATTTGCAGCTCCGGGTTGAAATTAAGTGTTCTCAGTGATCTCAGAGCTTCATTGTTTACTGCAGATGTTTTATGATGCAAATGAATAGAATAGAATAGAGTTCTTTATTGGCCAGGTATGATTGGGCACACAAGGATTTCGTGTTGGTGCATGTGCTCTTAGTATACATAAAAGAAAAGAGACATTCGTCAAGAATCATAATACTAGTCACAGGGTACAATAAAGCAATCATAGCTAGTTTGGGCTCAAATAAGCAGTGAAAGGTCAACAAGATGTGGGGAGACCTGGGCCACAGAATGGCCAAAAGTTGGGCATGACTGAATGGATAACATCACCATCAGTTTGGGTATTGAAACATCTGCAAGGAAACAAGCAGGCTCAGAGAGCACCAATGACCCTTCATATTGATATTAGTTATCATAGCAAGGTGGAACCTCCACAAAGATTTCTATCCACACAATATTTGATGAGGACCATGAAAAGGAAGGATTTGCTTTTGAGTTTGCAAGAGGTGTCTTCAAAGGGGCCCCTTTACTCTCACATCTCCATCTACTTGGAAAAACAAGGTCTCCTGAAGCACCTCTAGAAGCCAAAGGCATGGTCTTCTTTCTGATCCCACAACCTCTTGGTCTCTTTTCTGTGTATCAATCACTTTCTGCAATACAGGGAGAGGTTCTACTTTGCTAGTTCCCCACCTTAAATCTATTTAATTATTTTCATTTTTTTTTCTTCAAATGTATACAACCTCCCAACTATCAGACTCCGGGCAGCATACAATGTTAAAAATCCAATGTTAAAATCCACAGTTTATTTAAACCATCACCCCCAATGACAACAGAATCAAGAAAGCCACTGGACGGCCTCTGAATGGGAAGCCCAGGCCCAATGGCAAAACCATCTCTTCAGGATCTTCTGGAACCGTAACAGGTGGGAGTCAATCTGACCTCTGGGGAAATGAGGTTCTGAAGGGTCATGATTTAACTCCTCTTACTCTACTCTTAATTCTAATTTCTTCCCTTGCCCAATTTTCTCTTCTCAGCTAACACTTCTCCTCCTCCTCTCATGGATTCCCACAACCAAACACAGAGGGCAGAATTTATCTTCCTGGCATTCTCCAGTCTTCGGAGCCACCAGGTTCACCTTTTCTTGGTGTTCCTGGCTGCCTATTTGGCTACGCTGATGGGCAACTTCATGATCATAACCCTGGTTCTCCCTGGATTCCTGCCTTCACACCCCCATGTACTTCTTCCTCAGCCAGCTCTCCTGCTTGGATATCTGCCTTTCTTCTGTGGTGGTACCAAAGATCCTGGTGAACTTCCTACGCCAGCAGCACACCATCTCCTACAGCCAATGCCTGGCACAAGCCTTATTCCTGATTGGCTTTGCGGGATGTGAGCCAACACTGCTGGCCATCATGGCTTATGACCGCTACGCTGCCATCTGCCAACCTTTGCACTATGCCCACCTGATGAGGGGGGAGTTGTGCATCAATCTGTCTGTGGCCATTTGGCTCTGGGGCTTCCTGGACTCAGCCATCCACATTGTCCTGGCCTCCAGGTTGGAGTTTTGTGGAAACAACAATGTTCCTCACATCTTTTGTGATGTTCCCCCATTACTGAAAATTGCCTGCAGTGATACTTGGGTCAACGAATTGACCAATCACATCACCACCATCTTTGTGGGCCTGGGTCCCTTCCTCTTCATCATCCTGTCCTATTTTTTAATTTTGATCTCTATTTTGAAGATTCGTTCTAACACCGGACGACGCAAAGCCTTCTCTACTTGCGCATCACACATGGCTGTTGTATTGGTCTCTCTTGGAAACGCCTTTGTGAACTACAACCAGCCCAGTGCTGGCTACTCTTTAGAGGTGGACACCTTGATCTCCATATCATTTTGCATCATCACCCCCATGCTGAACCCTTTGATCTACAGCCTTCGCAACAAGGAGGTGAAGGGGGCCATGATGAAGGTTCTCAGATGCTGGAAGATTGCATAGCATTCACCTGAGGGAGGTATTGCTGAAGGCCAGGAGTTTTTGTCTTTAACAATGATAAATATTGTGCATGAACTGGGTTAGAAGTTTTTTTTTCAAAAAAGCATCTGAAAGACATTTCCATAAGAAAAAAAAGAGGTGCTTAAGGGATGTAGGATAGTCTGGGCTCAAAACATGGGACATAATATAAATTTGAAAGCGTGGTAGAGCATTTGGAACCTAAATTATAAATTAACAAAATTGGCCTCATATAAAGAGAACATCTATAAGCTGTTTTATAGATTTGCCCCCTGAGAGATTGGCAAAGAAATCATACATTGCAATGTCCTACCTGTCAATGAATAGTTCAGCTTCAACCATAACAATATAAGAGCACACAAGAGATACAAACTCAAGGTAAACCGCACCAAACTTGATTGCAAGAAATACAACTTCAGCAACAGAGTGGTCAGTGTCTGGAATACTCTACCTGACTCTGTGGTTTCTTCCCCAAACCCTAAAAACTTTTACCTTAGACTGTCTACTATTGACCTCACCCCTTTCCTAAGAGGTCTGTAGGGGGCCTGCATAAGCGCATAACGTGCCTACCGTCCCTGTCCTATTGTTTCTTTTTTATTTTTCTTATATGTATCCATTTCATGTATTTGTAACTATGTTTATACTTATACCTGTTATTTTATAATCGCTTGACAAAATAAATAAAATAAAATAATAAATAAATAAACATATCCTAACATGAACCTGGATTGTTGGAAGTGGAAGAAGAAAGAGGGCACTTTTTATCACATGTGGTGGTCTTGGTCGGAAGCCCAGAAATACTGGCTTAAAATTAAAAAATGGTTGCAAGAGATCCTTAAGGAAGAAATAGAATTGTTAGGGATATTTAAAAAGAAATGTGGGAAAAATATAAAATATATAATATTGCACATCTTAACAGCAGCTAGAATTGCCTCTGCTCAATGCTGGAAGCACAATTGTATGCCATGAGATGAATTGATCACTCAAAAAATAATGGCTTTTGCTGAGATGGATAATTTAACCCCGATGTTACGAGAGAAAGAGGGACTCTGAATATTATAGAATTTTGGAGAAATGGTATGATTGGATTGAATTAAGACAGATGGTTGATGAAAGAATTAATGATAAGTAATTTATAGATTAAAGGTTTATGTTCACACACATTGTATATATTTGTAAATAAGCACAAAATAGAAGTATATGAGATAGGTGTCACACACTGTTAATGTCATAATATTTATACTTTTATTTGGTTTTTAAAGATATAAAAGGCTAATAAAGTTTATTAAAAGAAAAAAGAAACTTTGGCAGTTGTTGTACGAACATGAGAAACTGGACTTTGCAGCTTAATGAAAACTCAGTGACTGCAGCATTTTGTGTTCTACCCAGCCAATGTAGTTTGTCAAGCAACCTGCAATTAAATGCAACCCCTCCTAGCCTATATTCCTCTGCCCCAGGACAAAGACAAGCTCGAAAATAGTATTCAGATGAAGGATAAGGAATTTGGATAGTCGAAGGCCCAATGTGGCAAATAAAATATGAACATGGTAGAAGCCAAGAATAACAGAACTCCCACCTTAGATGTGAACAGAACAGAATCACAGAGCTGGAAGGGACCTTGGAGGTCTTCTAGTCCAAACCCTTGCTCAAGCAGGAGGTCCTACCCCATTGTGGACAAATGACTGTCCAGTCTATTCTTCAAAACCTCCAGTGATGAAGCACCCACAACTTCCCGAGTTAAGCTTCAAGTAATCCACAAATTAATAGTCCTCCCTGTCTAGAAGTTCTCCTTCATTCCAGATCGCTTCTCTCCTTGATTAGTTTCCATCCGTTGCTTCTCGTCCTGCCTTGGAGAATAGCTTGGCTCCCTCTTCTTTGGGGCAGCCCCTCAAATACTGGAAGTGGCAATCAGCCCTGGTCCTTCTTTTCATTAGATTAGAGATTCCCAATTCCTGCAACCGTTCTTCTTTTGTTATAAGCTCTTCATATTGTTTGGAATGTGTATATATTCTACACTGCAGGCCCATATTTAAGCGATTGTCCACTAGGACCCCAAGATCCCTCTGGCAGTTACTGTTATTGAGCCACGTTTCCCCTAATCGGTATCTGTACGTTTGATTTTTCTTGCCTAAGTGGAAAACTTTACTTTTCTCTGCAACAAATTTCATTCTATAAAGCTTGGAAGACGTGGAGTTCCCCCCAACTCCAAGTCCTTTGGATGTTTAACCTTCCATAAAGCTTTGAAGACAAAATTGGATAATTGAGCATCGGATGTTTGACTGGGCACCAGGTGTTGTTGCTCTTAAAGTTTTATTGCGTTGAGTTTTATAGTTTTAATACCGTTTATTTTTAACTTTTGATTGGCAGCTGCCCAGAGTTGTTTAGAAGATGGGGAGTTATGTGAATGTTTCAAATAAATACACAATAAGGCATAAATAGTGTATAAGTATGTCTGTTATGTTGAACTCCTTGTGTGATTGTTTCCTGGCACTGTCCAAGTTCTCCATGCTGGGTAGAAAAGGATCCTTCTCAGGCAACGCATTTCACAAAGCGACTCTTATTCTTGGGTACGTGAATAAGCGGCCATGAAGTCTAGTTATCACACTGGTCCAACTACCATCATTAAATCACATCATAATAGGAATAGCCCTGAGGCTTATATGCCCCTTCGCAGCGCTTTACAACTGTCTCTAAGCGGTTGACAGTCAGCATATTATCCCCAACAATCGGGGTCCTCATTTTACCCACCTCGGAAGGATGGAAGGAAAGATGAGTCAACCTGGAGCCGGTCAGGATCAAACTGCTAACAGTGAGCAGAATTATCCTGCAATGCTGCATTCTAACCACTGCACCATCACACCTTCCTTCCTTCCTTCCTTCCTTCCTTCCTTCCTTCCTTCCTTCCTTCCTTCCTCCTTCCTTCCTTCCTTCCTTCCTTCCTTTTTTCCTTCCTTCCTTCTTTCTTTGTTTCTTTGCTTCCTTCCTTGTTTTTCGCTTTTCCTTCCTTCCTTCTATTCTTCTTTCCTTCTTTCCTCCCTCCCTCCCTTCCTTCTTTCTTTCTTTGCTTCTTTGCTTCCTTCCTTGCTTTCTCTTTTCCTTCCTTCCTTCCCTCCTTCCTTCCCTCCTTCCTTCCTTCCTCCCTCCCTCCCTCCTTCCCTCCCTCCCTCCCTCCTTTCCTTCCTTCCCAGTTAGCAGTAGCACTTCTATACCCCTTATATAGCGCTTTACAGTCCCCTCTAAGGGGTTTCCAGGGTCCACCTCTTTGCACCTAACAGTCTGGGTCCTCATTTTTCCCACCTCGGAAGGTACGGAAGGCTGAGTCAAGCTTGAGCCAGTCAGGATTGAACTCTTGGCAGTCGGTAGAGTTAGCCTGCAACACTACATTCTAACCACTGTGCCACCACGTCTCTAATAAACTGCCATAGCTGAGTTCCAAAATAACAAGAAAAAAAAAATATATAAAGCCAGCTTAATTGATAAAATAGCAGGGTAGGAAAACTGAGATGTGCAGAGCAGTGCTGACTGGTTGGGTCCAGCAAGACAGCCTTCTCTATCGTTGCCCCCACCCTGTGGAATATTCTCCCCCCGGAGATATGTGGCTGGCCCCCATTGTCCTGGAATTGCAGAAGGGTTTAAAATGTGGCTCTGCAGCCTTGCTTAGGGTGCAAAGATGAGCACACGGCCATGGGGGTGGTGAGCACCCTGAAATCACACCCCAACATCACTTAGTCAATTTTGAAATTCGTTGCCTTTTTAAAATGTTACACACTGGTTTTACGCTTTTAATTTTTTTATCGTACACCACCCAGAGTCCCTATGCAGCCCTCCTTGCAACAGACCACTGTAATGGGAGGGGGGGAGGGCAGACATTGGAATGTAATGGAGGTTTGGGAAGGAAACCATCCACTATTGACCTCACCCCATTCCTACACATGGGTAAAACAAAATCAGTACACCAAATACAAACTAGGCAGATATGACCTCGTTGATGATCCTCACTCGGTCAAGGACCTTGCGGTTCTCATATCAAATGACCGAAGCACCAGAGCTACTGCAACAGCATACAAAACATTTGCTAGACCAATACTCGAATACAGCTCATCAGTCTGGAACCCACATTACGTATCTGACATTAACACAGTTGAGAAAGTCCAGAAATATTTCATAAGAAGAGTTCTCCTCTCCTCTACTCGTTGGAGAATATCTTATGCCACGAGACTCGAAATTTTAGACCTAGAAAACATAGAACTGCACTGCCTTCGGTCCGATCTAAGTATAGTATAGAAAATCATACATTGCAATGTCCTACCTGTCAATGAATACTTCAGCTTCAACCACAACAGCACAAGGGAAAACAATAGATAGAAACTCAAGGTTAACCGCACCAAACTTGATTGCAGGAAATACGACTTCAGCCACAGAGTGGTCAATGTCTGGAATACTCTACCTGACTCTGTGGTTTCTTCCCCAAACCCCAAAAACTTTAACCTTAGACTGTCTACTATTGACCTCACCCCTTTCCTAAGAGGTCTGTAGGGGGCCTGCATAAGCGCACCAACAGGCCTACCGTCCCTGTCCTATTCTTTCTTTTATTCTTATATGTACCTATTTCATGTATTCATAACTTTGTTTATACTTATACCTATTATCTTGTAAGTGATTGACAAATAAAATAAATTCAAAAATTCAAATTCATTGCCAAAAAGGCATTAAGAGTTTAAATCTAATCTTACGAAGCTTCTCCTCCGGAAATATTAACTTGCTAACTAGAGCATACAGAACTTTTGCTAGACCGATACTCGAATATAGCTCAGCTGTCTGGAATCCGCACCGTATATCGGACATTAATATGATTGAATGAGTCCAGATGTATTTCACGAGAAGTGTACTACATTCCTCTGCTTGCAACAGAATACCCTACACCACCAGGCTTGAGATTTTGGGCTTGGACAACCTTGAACACCTACAGTTGGACTTAAGCATAGAACACAAAATTATCCCCTACAATGTCCTACCAGTCAATGCCTACTTCAGCTTCAACACAAGAGCACACACCAGATACAAACTCAATGTAATCTGCTCCAAACGTGATTGCAGAAAGTACGACTTCAGCATAAGAGTGCTCAATGCCTGGAATTGTCAGCCTTCAAGATTTTCTTCCTTTGCTTCTCTTCCTTTGCTTTGCATCTTTCGGCTGTCATAAGTAACGGGGGGAGGGAGAGGGCCATGATTATTATGGGAAGTGAGCTGGAGTTGTTAAGAAACGAAACTGTATAAGTTGAGGGGGGGGGAAATCTGGCTTAGGTTTCTATTCTACGCTATGCGCAACTGCAATTCTTTAACACAATATGCCAAGGTCAACCGACAGAGGCCTCATCACCACCTGAAGATGCCCACATGATGCTATGCACAACTTTTAATTGGAGGAGAGAATTGAACAATTGGGGGTGGGAATGTTGCCATCACTTTGTATATGTGATTTACGCGCTGATTTTCTCAGATTCAGCATTCTTTTGTTGCTACCACTTGATTTCCAGTAAAAGATATCTTTTCTCTAATAAATGGAGTCTAAGTATTTCTTTCTTGGATTTTGAATGGAGCACCAGCTGACAGGAATGCACTCCCTGACTCTGTTGTTATATCCTCTAACCTCCCGTTCCTTTAACCTCAAACTATCCACCGTTGACCTCACCCCTTTCCTAAGAGGTCAGTAAGGGAGGTATGCATAAAAGCACCATCGTGCCTACAGTCCTTGTCCTATTGTCCCCATCTATTCGTACCTATTTCCTGTATTCTTACTCATGTTTATTCTTACATTTATTGTCTTGCAAGTGATTGACAAATCAAATAAATAAAATAAAATAAAAAGTGAGCCAGCTGAAAGCCTGAGACAGACATGACACTCATTCATCTGGGAAAGTCTGAGGTAGTCAGATATGTTTCCAACATAATGTAAAAGATTGGTGGACAATGGACAGCGAGGGGTCCAGTGGGCAAAGGAAAATTTTGCCTATGTTGTTTTAGCGGGAAAATGTTAGAGCTGTTTTTTCTACTTCTGTAACCATGTGGAATCGTCAGTAAGGTTACATTATACTCTTAGTAATATATATATTAGTCCCAGGAGTTTCTTTTCGTGTCTAACCTATGCAGGATGGCTGACAGTCCCTCAGTGAGGGAGATGGCCAGTTCTCAAATATAATCAAATATAAATGTCCTAGCTGTCAATGACTACTTCAGCTTCAACCACAACAATACAAGAGCACACAACAGATACAAACTCAATGTAAACCTCTCCAAACTTGATTGCAGAAAGTACGACTTCAGCAACAGAGTCAATGCCTGGAACTCACTACGTGTTTCCGTTGTTACATCCTCTAACCCCCAAAACTTTAACCTTAAACTATCTACCGTGGACCTCACCCCATTCCTAAGAGACCTGTAAGGGGGTGTGCATAAGCTCATATGGGTGCCTACTGCCCCTGTCCTACTGTTCCCATTTATTCATACTCATTTATTATGTATATACTTACACCTGTTTAAATTTATATGTGCACATATTATGTTCATACTTATACTTGTTTTCTCATACATGCTTCACAAACTAAGCTAAATAAAACAAAATAAAAAAGAATCAATCAATCAGTCAATCAGCACCTCTGTAACTTCAAGGACTGACTGAACAAATCACGATTATACTTCTGCAGTCCTCCATGAGAAGGAGGAAGACTTTAAAATGCCCTGCCTTCTTTTTTAAAAAAAAATTCTTCTGGAGTCACCTCCAGAGCACCAGTTAAAATCAAATGAGACAACTGATTTCAAGTTCAGATCTGGAAAAGATTCTTCTGCTTTTTCCTCCCCTGTTTCTCACCATCCCTGAATCTGACACAAGAAAACCATGCTCCATCTTCTAACAAGTCCCAGAGAAGTCACTTTTGCCCCCAGAGGGTCTCTGTTGTCTGCCCTCCAGCTCTACTCCCTGTAGGATCCCAGGCAGGAATACTACGAGGCCTTCATGTCAAGGCACAATTTCCCCCATGAATATCATCTGCCATGGACAATGCAGGCAACTAGGAGACTTGTTCTGCTCTAAGGATGAACATCCAACATCTCCCTTCTTGCTCTATTGGCTCTCACTTCATTGCATCCGAGCCCAACTCTGGGAGAACTTGGAGAGAAGATGGTTCTGCTTCATCCACAGACGGTCTTCTGCAGGTGGGGTAACCAGCAAAGGTGAGCTGCTTTGTGGTCCATCCAGGATTCTCCTTCCATTTGGGATGGGGTGGCTTTGTAACGAGGTTTGGGGCTTAATGAAGGAGGGATCAGGAATGGAAGAATAAACCCTGGAATCTCCATTTAGGGAACCTCAGAGGTGGCCAAGTCCTTCTGCCTGAGACTCACAATAGTGCACAATTTGTAATCAACACCAATCCAGCATCTGTCCTCCTTCTTAGGTTTATCTGCTGCTCCAATCATGGACTTTAATTTGACCAAAGAAGCTCCTTGGTTGAAAGTTAGGAGCTGGAAACTGACAGGTAGACATTCCAGATTCTTTTGTTATGGGCAGACAAAGAATTATGGAGGGGTTCCAGATTCCAGATAGTCAACCCACACCATCTGCATGCAATCTAAGTCAACGATTGATTGCATATTGATCTAGCTGATAAAGGAGAATATTTGCAGCTCAGGGTTGAAATGAAGTGTTCTCAATGATCTCTGAGCTTCATTGTTTACTGCAGATGTTTTATGATGCAAATGAATAGAATAGAATAGAGTTCTTTATTGGCCAGGTAATGATTGGGCACACAAGGAATTTGTCTTGGTGCATCTGCTCTCAGTATACATAAAAGAAAAGATGCATTCGTCAAGAATCATAATAATAGTCACAGGGTACAATAAAGCAATCATAGCTAGTTTGGGCTCAAATAAGCAGTGAAAGATCAACAAGATGTGGGGAGACCTGGGCCACAGAATGGCCAAAAGTTGGGCATGATTGAATGGATAACATCACCATCAGTTTGGGTATTGAAACATCTGCAAGGAAACAAGTAGGCTCAGAGAGCACCAATGACCCTTCATATTGATATTAGTTATCATAGCAAGGTGGAACCTCCACAAAGATTTCTATCCACACAATATTTGATGAGGACCATGAAAAGGAAGGCTTTGCTTTTGAGTTTGCAAGAGGTGTCTTCAAAGGGGCCCCTTTACTCTCACATCTCCATCTACTTGGAGAACAAGGTCTCCTGAAGCACCTCTAGAAGCCAAAGGACATGGTCTTCTTTCTGATCCCACAACCTCTTGGTCTCTTTTCTGTGTATCAATCACTTTCTGGAATACAGGGAGAGGTTCTACTTTGCTAGTTCCCCACCTTAAATCTATTTAATTATTTTCATTTTTTTGTCTTCAAATGTATACAACCTCCCAACTGACAGACTCCGGGCAGCATACAATGTTAAAAATCGAATGTTAAAATCCACAGTTTATTTAAACCATCACCCCCAATGACAACAGAATCAAGAAAGCCACTGGACGGCCTCTGAATGGGAAGCCCAGGCCCAATGGCAAAACCATCTCTTCAGGATCTTCTGGAACCGTAACAAGGTGGGAGTCAATCTGACCTCTGGGGAAATGAGGTTCTGAAGGGTCATGATTTAACTCCTCTTACTCTACTCTTAAATCTAATTTCTTCCCTTGCCCAATTTTCTCTTCTCAGCTAACACTTCTCCTCCTCCTCTCATGGATTCCCACAACCAAACACAGAGGGCAGAATTTATCTTCCTGGCATTCTCCAGTCTTCGGAGCCACCAGGTTCACCTTTTCTTGGTGTTCCTGGCTGCCTATTTGGCTACGCTGATGGGCAACTTCATGATCATAACCCTGGTTCTCCTGGATTCCTGCCTTCATACCCCCATGTACTTCTTCATCAGCCAGCTCTCCTGCTTGGATGTCTCCCTTTCTTCTGTGGTTGTACCAAAGATCCTGGTGAACCTCATACGCCAACATCACACCATCTCTTACAACCAATGCTTGGCACAAGCCTTCTTCCTGATCGGCTTTGCGGCATGTGAGCCAACACTGCTGGCCATCATGGCCTATGACCGCTACGCTGCCATCTGCCAACCTTTGCACTATGCCCACCTGATGAGAGGGGAGTTGTGCATCAATCTGTCTGTGGCCATTTGGCTCTGGGGCTTCCTGAACTCAGCCATCTACGTTGCCCTGGCTTCCAGGTTGGAGTTTTGTGGAAACAACATTGTTCCTCACATCTTTTGTGATGTTCCCCCATTACTGAAAATTGCCTGCAGTGATACTTGGGTCAACGAATTGACCAATCACATCACCACCATCTTTGTGGGCCTGGGTCCCTTCCTCTTCATCATCCTGTCCTATTTTTTAATTTTGATCTCTATTTTGAAGATTCGTTCTAACACCGGACGACGCAAAGCCTTCTCTACTTGCGCATCACACATGGCTGTTGTATTGGTCTCTCTTGGAAACGCTTTTGTGAACTACAACCAGCCCAGTGCTGGCTACTCTTTAGAGGTGGACACCTTGCTCTCCATATCATTTTGCATCATCACCCCCATGCTGAACCCTTTGATCTACAGCCTTCGCAACAAGGAGGTGAAGGGGGCCATGATGAAGGTTCTCAGATGCTGGAAGATTGCATAGCATTCACCTGAGGGAGGTATTGCTGAAGGCCAGGAGTTTTTGTCTTTAACAATTATAAATATTATGCATGAACTGGGTTAGAAGTGTTTTCTCAAAAAGCATCTGAAAGACATTTCCATAAGAAAAAAAATAGGTGCTTAAGGGATGTAGGATAGTCTGGGCTCAAAACATGGGACATAATATAAATTTGACAGAGTGGGAGAGCATTTGGAACCTAAATTATAAATTAACAAAATTGGTCTCATATAAAGAGAACATCTATAAGCTGTTTTATAGATTTGCCCCCTGAGAGATTGGCAAAGAAATCATACATTGCAATGTCCTACCTGTCAATGAATAGTTCAGCTTCAATCATAACAATACAAGAGCAAACAGTAGATACAAACTCAAGGTAAACCGCACCAAACCTTCTTTGCTTCCTTCCTTGTTTTTCTCTTTTCCTTCCTTCCTTCTTTTCTTCCTTTCTTCTTTCCTCCCTCCCTCCCTCCTTTCCTTCCTTCCCAGTTAGCAGTAGCACTTCTATACCCCTTATATAGCGCTTTACAGTCCTCTCTAAGGGGTTTCCAGGGTCCACCTCTTTGCACCTAACAGTCTGGGTCCTCATTTTTCCCACCTCGGAAGGTACGGAAGGCTGAGTCAAGCTTGAGCCAGTCAGGATTGAACTCTTGGCAGTCGGTAGAGTTAGCCTGCAACACTACATTCTAACCACTGTGCCACCACGTCTCTAATAAACTGCCATAGCTGAGTTCCAAAATAACAAGAAAAAAAAAACCAAAATATAAACCAGATTAATTGATAAAATAGCAGGGTAGGAAAACTGAGATGTGCACAGCAGTGCTGACTGGTTGGGTCCAGCAAGGCAGCTTTCTCTACTGTTGCCCCCGCCCTGTGGAATATTCTCCCCCCGGAGATATGTGGCTGGCCCCCATTGTCCTGGAATTGCAGAGAGGTTTAAAACGCGGCTCTGCAGCCTTGCTTAGGGTGCAAAGATGAGCACACGGCCATGGGGGTGGTGAGCACCCTGAAATCGCACCCCAACACCACTTAGTCAATTTTGAAATTCGTGGCCTTTTTAAAATGTTACACACTGGTTTTAAGCTTTTAATTTTTTTATCGTACACCACCCAGAGTCCCTATGCAGCCCTCCTTGCAACAGACCACTGTAATGGGAGGGGGGGAGGGCAGGCATTGGAATGTAAGGGAGGTTTGGGAAGGAAACCATCCACTATTGATCTCACCCCACTCCTACACATGGGTGAAAAAAAATCAGTACACCAAATACAAACTAGGCAGATATGACCTCGTTGATGATCCTCACTCGGTCAAGGACCTTGCGGTTCTCATATCAAATGACCGAAGCGCCAGAGCTCACTGCAACAGCATACAAAACATTTGCTAGACCAATACTCGAATACAGCTCATCAGTCTGGAACCCACATTACGTATCTGATATTAACACAGTTGAGAAAGTCCAGAAATATTTCACAAGAAGAGTTCTCCTCTCCTCTACTCGTTGCAGAATACCTATGCCAGCAGACTCGAAATTCTACACCTAGAAAAACCTAGAACTTCACTGCCTTCGGTCCGATCTAAGTATAGTATAAAAAATCATACATTACAATGTCCTACCTGTCAATGAATACAGTTTCAACCATAACATCACAACAGCACACAATAGATGCAAACTCAAGGTAAACCGCACCAAACTTGATTGCAGAAAATACGACTTCAGCATCAGAGTGGTCAATGTCTGCAATATTCTATCTGACTCTGTGGTTTCTTCCCCAAACACCCAAAACTTTAACCTTAGACTGTCTACTATTGTCCTCACCCCTTTCCTAAGAGGTCAGTAGGGGGCGTGCATAAGCGCACCAACGTGCCTACCATCCCTGTCCTATTGTTTCTTTTATTCTTATATGTACCTATTTCATGTATTCATAACTATGTTTATACTTATACCTATTATCTTGTAAGTGATTGACAAATCAAATAAATTCATAAATTCAAATTCATTTCCAAAAAGTCATTAACAGTTTAAATCTAATCTTACGAAGCTTCTACTCCAGAAATATCGAATTGCTAACTAGAGCATACAGAACTTTTGCTAGACCGATACTCGAATATAACTCAGCTGTCTGGAATCCGCACCGTATATCAGGACATTAATATGATTGAATGAGTCCAGAAGTATTTCACGAGAAGTGTACTATATTCCTCTGCTTGCCAACAGAATACCCTACACCACCAGGCTTGAGATTTTGGGCTTGGACAACCTTGAACACCTACAGTTGGACTTAAGCATAGAACACAAAATTATCCCCTACAATGTCCTACCAGTCAATGCCTACTTCAGCTTCAACACAAGAGCACACACCAGATACAAACTCAATGTAATCTGCTCCAAACTTTATTGCAGAAAGTACGACTTCAGCATAAGAGTGCTCAATACCTGGAATGCACTCCCTGACTCTGTTGTTACATCCTCTAACCCCCACTCCTTTAACCTCAAACTATCCACTTTTGACCTCACCCCTTTCCTAAGAGGTCTGTAAGGGAGGTGTGCATAAGAGCACCATCATGCCTACCGTCCTTGTCCTATTGTCCCCATCTATTCGTACCTATTTCCTGTATTCTTACTCATGTTTATTCTTATACCCATTGTCTTGTAAGCGATTGACAAGTCAAATAAATAAAATAAAAAGTGAGCCAGCTGAAAGCCTGAGACAGACATGATACTCATTCATCTGGGAAAGTCTGAGGCAGTCAGATCATTTATAAAATATTGCACATGATTGGTGGACAATAGACAGCAGGAGGTCCAGTGGGCAAAGGAAAATTTTGCCTATGTTGTTTTCATGTGAAAATGTTAGAACTGTTTTTTCTACTTCTGTAACCATGTGGAATCTTCAGTAAAGTTACAGTATACTCTTAGTAATATATATATATATATATATTAGTCCCATGAGGTTTCTTTTCGTGTCTAACCTATGCAGGATGGCTGACAGTCCCTCAGTGAGGGAGATGGGTAGTTCTCAAATATAATCAAATATAAATGTCCTAGCTGTCAATGACTACTTCAGCTTCAATCACAACAATACAAGAGCACTACAGATACAAACTCAATGTAAACCTCTCCAAACTTGATTGCAGAAATTACGACTTCAGCAACAGAGTCAATGCCTGGAACGCACTACCAGATTCTATTGTTACATCCCCTAAACCCCAAAACTTTAACCTTAAACTATCTACCGTGGACCTCACCCCATTCCTAAGAGACCTGTAAGGGGGTGTGCATAAGCGCACAAGCCTGCCTACTGCCCCTGTCCTACTGTTCCCATTTATTTGTACTCATTTCATTATGTATATACTTACACCTGTTTACATTTATATGTGTACATGTTATGTTCATACTTATACTTGTTTTCTCATACATGCTTCGCAAACTAAGCTAAATAAAACAAAGTAAAAAAGAATCAATCAATCAGTCAATCAGCACCTCTGTAACTTCAAGGACTGACTGAACAAATCACGATTATACTTCTGCAGTCCTCCATGAGAAGGAGGAAGACTTTAAAATGCCCTGCCTTCTTTTTTAAAAAAAAATTCTTCTGGAGTCACCTCCAGAGCACCAGTTAAAATCAAATGAGACAACTGATTTCAAGTTCAGATCTGGAAAAGATTCTTCTGCTTTTTCCTCCCCTGTTTCTCACCATCCCTGAATCTGACACAAGAAAACCGTGCTCCATCTTCTAACAAGTCCCAGAGAAGTCACTTTTGCCCCCAGAGGGTCTCTGTTGTCTGCCCTCCATCTCTACTCCCTGTAGGATCCCAGGCAGGAATACTACCAGGCCCTCATGCAAGGCACAATTTCCCCCACGAGTATCATCTGCCATGGACAATGAAGGCAACTAGGAGACTTGTTCAGCTCTAAGGATGAACATCCAACATCTCCCTTCTTGCTCTATTGGCTCTCACTTCATTGCATCCGAGCCCAATTCTGGGAGAACGTGGGGAGGGGATGAGCCTGTTTCAGCTCCATTTTGTCTTCTGCAGGTGGGGTAACCAGAAAAGGTGAGCTGTTTGTGGTCCATGAAGGATTCTCCTTCAATTTATAGTGGGTTGGCAATGTGAGGAGATTCTGGGCATTAGGAAGGAAGGAGGGATCAGGAATCTCCACTTAGGGTAATCGTAGAGGTGGCCAAGTCCTTTTCTACTTAAGACTCACATTTGACCAGAGTTTGTAATTGCTACTAATCTGTCTGTGTTTATGCGTGTGTCTGTGTATCTGCATGTTTCCAGCTCCTAGCGTTTACCCAAAAAGCTATTTTGTCCACTCAATGTCCACATTTGGAGTGGCAGTTCAACCTAAGAAAAATATATACCAGCTACATACAATATATATACCAGAACCCTATAGGAGAGGCAAGGGAACTTGAGGGGATCCTCATTCAAGATAATTAAACCAACATTTTCATGGAATACAAGTCAACTATGGATTGTATATTGATATTAGTTATGGTAGGAAAGTTAGCAATATATACCACATTAGACATGTTGTCTATCCACACAATATTTGATGAGGACCATGAAAAGGAAGGATTTGCTTTTGAGTTTGCAAGAAGTGTCTTCAAAGGGGCCCCTTTACTCTAACATCTCCATCTACTTGGAAAGCAAGGTCTCCTGAAACACCTTTAGAAGCCAAAGGCAACACGTTGTCTTCTTTCTGATCCCAAAATCTTTGGGTCAAATTTCAACGTATCGATCACTTTCTAGGTTCCAGCAGGACAGTAGAAATGTGTCACAGTATTACATCTGTTTCTACCAGGGGCACTTTCTTTGATAAGCTCAGCACATATTATACATTGATGGGATTCTGCATTTTAAAAGACCTTCATTTAAATGCGGTGGGCGAGCATCGTACCAGGACCTTTAAGGCTGTCAACAATAAGAGATGCAGGCAAGTTCTGTGAGATCAGGACAAAATATCCAGAGGCATAATTTGGGCTGAACCCTGGATGAATGAGAGAATTGACATGATAAAGTGAGAAAATATAGAAGGACAAAGACCTCTAAAGTAGAATGGATTTGAATGGAATCAGAGGTGGGTATTCAGCCAGTTCTGACCAGTTCTGGAGAACCGATAGCGGAAATTTTGAGTAGTTCGGAGAACTGGGCAATCCCACCTGTGACTGGCTCCGCCAACCCCATCTCTTCTCTGCCTCCCATTGAGTCCCAGCTGATCGGCTGGGTCTCCTTTCGTTGCCCTGCACAGAAGAAGAGAGCTGGAAAGCAGGTTAGTGGGGTCAGATTTTGCAATAACCTTCCCCCTGGAGTGGGGTGGGAATGGGGATTTTACAGTGTCCTTCCCCTGCCATGCCCAACAAACCACGCCCACTAAGCCATGCCCACAGAACTGGTAGTAAATTTTTTTGAATCCCACCACTGCATAGAATGAAGTGGAATGGAATAGAATGGAGTGGATTTGAGTGGAGTAGAGTGGAGTGGAGTGGAGTGGAGTGGAGTGGAGTGGAGTGGAGTGGAGTGGAGTGGAATAGAATAGAATAGAATAGAATAGAAGTAGAGTAGAGTAGAATAGAATAGAATAGAATAGAATAGAGAAAAAATAGAATTCTTTATTGGCCAGTTGTATTGGACACACAAGGAATTTGTCTTTGGTGCAGAAGCTCTCAGTGTACATAAAAAGAAAAAATAAAATACATTCATCAAGAATCATTAGATTAAACACTTAGTGATAGTCATAGGTTAGTAATAAGCAATCAAATCATACTAGGAAACACATAAAACAATTTAATTTATAGAGATACAAGCAACATGGTTATAGTCATAAGTGGGAGGAGATAGGTAGTAGGAAGGATGAGAAGGAGAATAGTAATGTGAACTTTGTCAATAGTTGAACAGTGTTGAGGGAATTATTTGTTTAGCAGAGTGATGGCTTTCAGGAAAAAACTGTCCTTGTGTCTAGTTGTTCTGGTGTGCAGTGCTCTATAGCATCATTTTGAGGGAAGGAGTTGAAACAGTTTATGTCCGGGATGTGAGGGGTCTGTAGATATTTTCACAGCCCTCTTTTTGACTCAGGGTGCAGGATACAGGTCCTCCATGGAAGGAAGTATAACAACCATTCAATGTGCCTTTTTCAGATGCTCTTTGTTCATGCTGTCCTCAGCTTCAGCAATATGGTTTGGGAACAAGGAATTGTGTAGCATAGGAAAAGGATAGTCAGATCTTTAACTTGGTGGATCTTCACAGATTCCTCAAAAGCATTTTTCTTTGGCTGTTGGTCCTTTTTGGAGGTGGATAATTTATCAGGAAATGAGTAGGTCCCATTGGAAAATCAAAGCTATCCATTACCAGAGCCTTCTTCCCCCGTAAGTCATTTGTTGAGAATATGGTTCTGATATCAAATTTGGAAGAGGTGGGTTCCTCAGAGTTTGCACACCGGATTCTCTCGAAATGAAGGGAGAGAGTTAAGCTCTGCTCCTCTGGGTCTGGACACCCACATTTTCTTGCATCTAATTCTAATCCAAATTTCTTGAGGAATCAGGTGTTCACTGAGTAACATGGATCCTTAAAATTTCATCCTCCACAATCCCACGAAGACCTCAAATAACGACTTTGTAATTTTACTTTTGAAGAAGAATACATGTAGCCCAGGGGGTCTTTGGTGAAGGGTCCTTGGTGCTCTCTGAGTTTGGTTGTTTTCTTGTAGATGTTTCATGACTGTTATATGTGGAAATTATATATTGTTACACCTGAGAAAATGAAGAACAGAAGATATTCCATGTTTATCCAATATTTCAACTATGAAATGATTATTGGACAGTTATATAACTATATCTAATAAACATGTACTGTTTTGTAACTTGTTAGGTTCTAAAGTAAATGTCAGGTTTTTGGCTGGACCATGGAGGTTATATTTCTTGGCGCTACGATTTATGTGGGAGATACTGGGTCATTGTGACCTGAATGGAACTGGATAATGATCCAGATGTTCAAAACAGGAAGAAGGAGCCATGAGAACGAGGGTGATTTCCAAGGACCAGGAAACAGGTGTTACGCAACAATGATATAGGTGTGGCGTAGGGAGATACATACCTTGGATAGACTGTGAACCCTAAAAAGGCACAGAGACTGTATATTTGAACCTGTACATAAATCCCAGCCCTCCTGGGGAAAATGTCTTCTGCCTTGAGTGAAATTCCGGTTGTCTCCAGTTGTTTTTGTGATTATTATCACAATAATCCAAACTAGGTAACATCATCAGTGCTTGTGATGTAATATGCATACCACTGATGATGTCACCTAGTTTGGGTCATGAAACAAGAAAAGAACCAATCTCAGAGATGTCCCAAAGGTGTTTTTTTCCCCTCAAAATACAACCAGACTTTGTTTTTTCTTGAAGATGCTTCACTGAAGTGAAGGATTCCTCAAGCTCAGAGAGCACCAAAGACCTCTTACTTCTTCCATGTATTTCCCAAGGACCATTAACTTTCTTGGTTTCTTCACATTCTTTTTTTCTCTCTTCTCAGCTGCACAGTTTTTTCTTCATGAATGCACAGAACCAAACACAAGTGACAGAATTCCTCTTCCTGGGTTTCTCCAACCTGCTGAGCTACGAAGCCCACCTTTTCCTGGTGCTTCTTGCTGCCTATTTGGCCACCCTGATGAGCAACTTCATGATCATAATCTTAATTCTCCTGGATTCCCATCTCCACACCCCCATGTACTTCTTCCTCAGCCAGCTCTCCTGCTTGGATATTTGCCTTTCTTCTGTGGTGGTGCCAAAGATCCTGGTGAACTTCCTATGCCAGCAGCACACCATCTCCTATGACCAATGCCTGGCACAAGCCTTCTTCCTGATTGGCTTTGCGGGATGTGAGTTGGCATTGTTGGCCGTCATGGCCTATGACCGATATGCTGCCATCTGCCAACCTTTGCACTATGCCCACCTGATGAGGGGCAAGGTCTGCATCAATCTGTCTGTGGCCATTTGGCTCTGGGGCTTCCTACACTCGGCCATACATGTTGCCCTGGCCTCCAGGTTGGACTTTTGTGGAAACCGCAATATTCCTCACATCTTTTGTGATGTCCCCCCATTACTGAAGATTGCCTGCAGTGATACCTGGGTCAACGAATTGGCCAATCACATCACCAGCCTCTTTGTGGGCCTCAGCCCCTTCCTCTTCATTATTCTGTCCTACATCTACATTCTGGCTTCCATTCTGCGAATTCGCTCCGACACCGGCAGGCGCAAAGCCTTCTCCACATGTGCGTCACACATCAGTGTGGTAACTCTCTTTGTTGGTAATGGAAGTTTGAATTACAACCAGCCCAGTGCCGGATACTCTCTGGAGGTGGATGCTCTGATCTCCACCATGTTTTGCATTGTCACCCCCATGCTCAACCCTTTGATCTACACCCTCCATAACAGGGAGGTGAAGGGGGCCCTGAGGAAGATTCTCAGCTGCTGGAAGAGAGCATAGCCCTCATTTGGGGAGGAAGGTTATTTTTTAAACATTTTAAAAGGATTTTTTGAAATGACCATTTAGAATATTTCCTATATTATTATTATTATTAACACGCTCTGATGCTAAGGAGTTCTACTCTCCCTCCCCACCTGAAAAGAAATCTCTTCCAAATGCAAAACACAAGCAGAGGAGTTTCAGTTTCAGAGCACCAAGCAGCTTTAGCACAGAACAGTTGAGCTAAGCCATGCCTAGGCTCCTTGCTATCTCCTTCTTGCTCACACAGCAAATACTGCTTCAGTTTCCAAACAGCCCTCAACTCGCTCACACACTGACAGGATGCTAGCCAGGTGAATACTGATGTACCACTCATCCATTGCCAGTGTAGTAGAATCTTTCCAACATTGAGTATATAGGAATTATATTGCTGTAACCAAATATAAGATTAATGTACCATGGATTTTTTTTCTAGAATTTTGTCCATCAACTAATAAAAAAAAAATCTTTGGTCTAAATTGTATTTGAAATAATGTATATGTTTCTCAAGGAACGTGTTTTGCTGATCCTCCTAAGAAAAATGAAAGCTGCCCCCATGAACTGTGGTAGAAGGTGCCTGCAAAACAATTCCCATGATAAAATAAATGAAGATTAATTGTAAGAACAGCCCTTGCATCTTTCTATAGAGTAATTTTATTTAAAATTAAAATAACAATATAAATTAATGCAAAATAAAACAAGGAAAGGAAAGAAAAACTAGAAGGTGCAGAAAAGAAAAAAGGGAACAATAGAAACTGTGGGCTTGTAGTCTCTTCATGAGGAACAACTATCTGGAGCCCATGTGAGTGATCTCAGATCTTCTCTTAATCCAGGGAGGAAATATTGAAGAGCTGGGCTATTCACCAGCTCTTCATTCCGCCAAAATCATCAGCTTCCCTTTTCATGTAACAATCTTCAGTCCACCAAAGTTCGAAGTAGCTTTTTGTGGGGAAGACAAATTCTACTCCTCCAAAAATTTCTTTTTCTCAGAGTGGGCCTGGCATCTGAATGACTCGTGGACTCCGTGTTTATCATGGTCCATTACATGTCTCAAGGAACCTGCCAGCAAATGCCCTACCCTTCTTCTCAAAGCCAGAAGCTGGTCTAGATATGTTGGAAGACAAGATGGCTTGCAAGGATTGAAAGATATGGAGACCTATCACAAATGTCAAAGTTGTAAATTGCTCTGTCTTTCTAATTGTCTTATCTCCTCCCTTTAATACCCTATTTGTCTCTTTCTCACATATTCTTTGCAGGTTAGGGATGAAAAGTGGGATTGGTGAAATGAGGGGTCAGCCTAGAATAGCCACAAATGAACTAAGTCCAACTCCCCTCCCCCCGTTGATTGTATTGACCCTGATCTAACTCTGTTTGTTGACCACTAGTTGAGAAGATTCCCATGCATAGACTTTTAGGAATACACCTGTCAAATTGAACCTTCACGAGTGGACCTGGCACAACTCACTGGAGCCTTTTCAGTTTCTGGAATGGCTGGGAAGAACACAGCAGTAGCTGTGGCTGCATTTATTTATTCATTCATTCTTTGCTTAATTAATTCATGGATTTAATTCGTTTAGTGATTCATTCATTCATTTATTGATTCATTCAATTCATTTTGGCATCTCCAAATCCACCTGAACCTGGGCAGTTCACAATATAAAAAAAATACATTGTGGAATTTTCTGCGCCTGGTGTCCTCCAAATACTTATTTTATTTTTATTTGTCAATTTGTCAATTGCTTACAAGATGATAGGTATAAGTTAAAACATAGTTATGAATACATGGATACATGTAAGAAAAAAAAAAGAAACAATAGGACAGGGTCAGTAGGCACATTGGTGTGCTTATGCACACCAACCCTACAGACTTCTTAAGGTTAGGTTAATAGTAGACAGTCTAAGGTTAAAGTACTGTTACTTTACTTGTTTTACTGTTACTGTAGGTATCCAGAAGAATTATGTCTTGAATCCTTAGCATATCCTCTTATAATATCAACAAGAAGTGTCTATTTCTTTTTCTCTCTCCCTCTCACATCTATTTTCTTTCTCTGTATTAGGGAGGCAAGTTTAGACATAACAGGAAGTGTTTATCTCTATCCACCCACCCATCCACCCATCTGTTCATCCATCCATCCATCCATCCATTCACTCATACATCCACCTCATTGACCCACTCATTGACCCACCAACTCATCCCTCCATGCATCTGCCACCGGAGCTTCGTACTGACACGGACCTGAGGGCCTTCAGGCGCGCGTTGAAGACCTGGCTCTTTGAGCTGGCCAGCCTAGGCTGAGATAATGGTTTTAATTTTGGTCTCCATGGTATTTAAATTTTAAATTGGGGTTTTAAGGTGGGGGGGTGGGACCTGTTTAGTTTTATTTATCAGCCAAATTGGTTTAATACTTTTTTAATTTTTGTATATTTGTGGGTTTTTAGATAGGCTGTACACCGCCCTGAGCCCCTGGGAGAAGGGCGGTATATAAATTTGATTAATAAATAAATAAATAAATAAAATCTAACCATCCACACATCCATCCAGTCAATAACCTACCAACTCATCCATATATCCATCCATCCATCCATATATCCATCCACCCACCCACCCATTCATCCATACACCTGTCCGGTGGTGGGTTTCTGCCAGTTTGCACCAGTTCGGGTTGTTAACTGTCTGAGCAGTTTATTGAACTGAATGTCAGCATTCCAACAAACCTCCATTCCAAACAGTAACTCTGAGACAAGCACAATCTCAAAAGTACCTTTATTAGAGTAGCACCTGGCACATCTGTGGAATCTCGAAACTAAAAGTTTCCCAGACTTCCCACAATGTCCCAAACTACAATCCCTTTTCTCCCATCATCACATCACATGGACCAATCACGATCCGTCTCAGTGTAAGATCCTTTTTCTCTGCTGCGCCACACTTAGGAATCTCGAACTAAGAAAAGAATTTTATTTTGTCTACTTAGAACTACTCAATTGAAATCAGCCCCTCCCACTTTCTCAGGCTTCGTGGCAGCGTGGAATAGGGCTTCCAAAGCTGACCCTGGATGTTGGAAGAAATCATGAGGGTGGAGAACCAGTTGTTAGATTATTTGAATCCCAGCACTGCACCCATCTCAATGACCCACTCATTGATTTAATTAGAGTTTTCAGTGGTTTTTTTTTAAAGAATTGTTCACTACCCAGAGTCGCTGGGTTGAGATGAGCAGCTATAGAAATGAGTTAATTAATTTATAAAAATAAATAAATAAAATTCATTTGCAAATTCAGTATCTGCTACCACCAGGTACTAGGGATGTATTGCAAGACAATATTTTAGCCTTTTAGCTAGGGTATATAAATATGATTGTGCAATAAAAATAAAAATAAAATACTTACAAAAATCCTATTTATATAACCCACTACTTTCTCCTCAAACATAGTAAGCTCAGGGCATTGCGGACACATATCAAAGGATGTTCTCCTTAGAGCACTTTTCTTTCCAATTGTGTTTGGCTTCGCTTCCCCCCAAGCAAGTCACAGGTGAGAGAGTTTGGTCCCAGTGGATCCCTGCTACTTTCACTCCCCTGTAGGATCCCAAGCAGGAATAATTCTCAACACACCAAGGCACGTTTTCCCCATGAGCCTCTCCTTCCATGAATAACGCAAGCACTGGGAGTGGTACTTCTGTTGTGAGAATGAGCGTCTAAACACCTTTCCTTTCTGCTCTGTGGCTCAGCTATCGGCATCCTCATTGTGTCTGAATCCAACAGTGGGAAAACCTGGGCAGAGGTTGACTCTGCTGCAACCACGGCTGGGAAAACCAGCCAATGTGAGCTGCTTTGGTGTCCATCCAGCATCTCTCTTGAGTGTGTGAGCAGGAATCCAAGATTCAACCCTTTTAGGAGATCTCAGAAATAGCAAACTGAGGGGACAACCATTTTTAACCATCAACAACCCAGACCTTTCTATTCTTCTTCTCTATCCTTCTCTAAAGATGAGCTTTGACTAGACAGATTGGATCAAATGGTCCCTTCAGAGCAGCACTCCAAACCAAAGCTTGATGCAGGAAACATATGGAGATATATTTTTTGTTACCTGACAGGCAAGGGAGATGAGGAGATTCAAGACAGGTCAATCCAGGTAGATCTTCACTTAGTATAACTGAATTATGAGATATATTAAAGGTTATTTATTTCCATTGTGCATTGTTGGCTTTTGACCGTGGTAGCAAGAAGCTCCAGAGATGATATATTTATTTATTGATTTGATTTGTCAATCGCTTACAAGATAATAGGTATAAGTAAGAATGAGTAAGAATACAGGAAATAGGAACGATTAAATGGGGACAGTAGGACAGGGATGGAAGGCATGATGGTACACTTATGCACTCTCCTTAAATATATAGGCTATATGAGTATAAAATTCAAGGCTGTTTTTAGGCTTGTCAGAGAAAATTTGGAAGATGACCCCTCCTCCTCACTGTAAACCTCAATCTTCCAAGTAAAAGCCAGATCTTCTAAAAGCATCTCTACAAGTGAGGCCACCTTCTCCCAACATATTTTCAGACATCACTTATTTTCTGGGATCCTGAAAGACAGTAGAAGCTTATTATCTCCCTTAAAACTGTATTAATCTCAGGTAGTATCAAATGTTGACCTAGTTCTCAATGAAGTTGGACCTTCCTAGGAGTGAGGTGGGACAACATTGTACAAATACCTTTAGGGTTCTACAGAGCAAGGATGGACAGGCCTGTTCTGGGTTGAAGCTCAGAGCAAGTCAAGAATTTTCTTAGGTCTCTGATGAAGGTTTACAGGATGTCCAAAGGGATAATATGGCTGGATTGTGCTCCATACTGACTGAGAGAATCGATGGTCCTTATTGAAATTAAGAAAGCAAAGAACTCAAGTAAAGGAAACATGGCAACTGTTCCTTGTTCATGCTGCTCTCAGCTTCAACAGCTTTAAAAGGATCCAAGGCATTGGACAGTGAAGGAAATGCATTGTCTTTAACTTGAAGGAACTTCACAGCCTTCTCAGTTCCATTTGGCATTGGCGGTTGGTGCTTTTTGGAAGAAGATCAGTTAAGGTCTCACCCTTGCAGGTAATTCAAATTCAGAGTACCTCAAGCAATCCATTCTTCTTTACGTGGAAGAGATCACTTCCTTCCTTCTTTCCTTCCTTCCTTCAGAAGTATTTTTCTCTCTCTTCCCAGATGTCCATTTTCTCCCTCATGGATTCCCACAACCAAACACAGGAGATGGAATTTGTCTTCCTGGCATTCTCCATATTCCAGAGACACCGTGTCCATTTTTTCTTGATGTTCCTGGCTGCCTATTTGGTCACCCTGCTGGGCAACTTCATGATCATAACTTTAATTCTCCTGGATGCCCACCTCCACACCCCCATGTACTTCTTCCTCAGCCAGCTCTCCTGTATAGACATTTGCCTTTCTTCGGTGGTGGTACCAAAGATCCTGGTGAACCTCCTACGTCAACATCACACCATCTCCTACAACCAATGCTTGGCACAAGCCTTCTTCCTGATTGGCTTTGCGGGATGTGAGCCAGCACTGCTGGCCCTCATGGCCTATGACCGCTATGCTGCCATCTGCCAACCTTTGCACTATGCCCACCTGATGAGAGGGAAGTTGTGTGTCCAGCTGTCTGTGCCCATTTGGCTCTGGGGCTTCCTGGACTCAGCTATCTATGCTGCTCTGGCCTCCAGGTTGGATTTCTGTGGAAACCACCAGATTCTTCATATCTGGTGTGATATTCCTCCACTACTGAAAATTGCCTGCAGTGATACCCAGGTCAACAAATTGGTCAATCGCATCACCAGCTTCTTGGTTGGTCTCGGTCCCTTCCTCTTCATCATCCTGTCCTATTTCTGTATTTTGGCCTCCATTCTCCGGATTCCTTCCAACACTGGTAGACGCAAAGCCTTCTCCACTTGCGCATCACACATCGCTGTGGTAACTCTTTATATTGGAAACGGGTTTCTGAACTACAACAAGCCAAGTTCTGGCTACTCCCTAGAAAGTGAAGCCCTGATTTCCATAATGTTTTGCGTTGTCACCCCCATGCTGAACCCCTTAATCTACAGCCTCCGCAACAAGGAGGTGAAGGAAGCTAGGAGGAAGGTTCTCAACAGCTGGAGAGCAGCATTCTCTTCATTTTGAGGTGCCTTTCTCTTTAAACCTCACAAGGAAAATGAAACTGATCCACAAGAATTTGGGAGAAAAGCTTTCTACAGATGCCTGCAAAATTTTTCTTGGAGAAAGCAACAGGGGAGTTTTGTAAGACTCCCTGGGTGTAGTCAATCCCTGGGCATTGTGGACAATGCAAGCCGTGGATTTCATCACTCCAGGTTGTATCGTGATCAATCAAGTACCTTGTGGAACCTGCAAACAAATGTAATTCTCTAATCCTAGAATCTTCCAATAAGCAGGGACACACGGCTTGGTAAAACACCATGGCTTGTAAATATTTTCATAGTCACACTTGTACTGACCCAGAAGCAACCAGTATCAAATATAAATTCAGATTAGGAACAGATAAACGATTCTGTTGATCAAAGAACAAGTGACAAGATATGAAATGAAGGGAAGCCAAGAAGGCTAACCAGGATAGAAATATGTCAGATATCTCATGAATTTAGAATTTATTTGGTTTGTCAATTGCTTACAAGATAATAGGTATAAATAAAACATAGTTATGAATACATGGATACATGTAAGAAAAATAAAAAAAATAAAAGAAACAATAGCACAGGGACAATAGGCATGTTGGTGTGCTTATGCACACCAACCCTACAGACTTCTTAGGGTTAGGTCAATAGTAGACAGTCTAAGGTTAAAGTACTGTTACTTTACTTGTTTTACTGTTACTGTAGGTGTCCAGAAGAATTATGTCTTGAATCCTTAGCATATCCTCTTATAATGTCAACAAGAAGTGTCTATTTCTCTTTCTCTCTCCCTCTCACATCTATCTATTTTCATTTATTTATTTATTTATTTATTTATTTTGTTTATTTATTTATTTATTTATTTATTTATTTATTTATTTATTTATTTATTTATTTATTTATTTATTTAACATATTTATATACCGCCCTTCTCCCGAAGGACTCAGGGCAGTGTACAGCCAACCATAAAACTATTTACAATTATAAAAGTTAAAAGAGAATTAAATATCTTAAGGCTGCCTAAAATTATACCCTCCCCCAATAAATTAATAAAACCGCAAATTTTAAAATCCCAATTTAAAACTCGAATACTAAATTACACTAAAAATCCCATTTCAGCCTAGGCTGGCCTGCTCAAAGAGCCAGGTTTTTAATGCACATCTGAAAGCTTTCAGGTCGGTGTTGTTGTGTAACTCCGGAGGCAGACCATTCCAGAGGGCAGGAGCCCCCACAGAGAGTCGCCAGACGGCACCTGGAACCCATTGACACCCGAAGAAGGCCCTCTCTGTGGGAACGCACAGGTCAGTGGGAGATTACCGGCAGAACACGGTCCTGCAGATAACGTGGTCCAATGCCATGGATCACTTTAAAGGTCAAAACCAGAACCTTAAAGCGAACCCAGAAAACCACCAGCAACCAATGCAGCTCGCGCAGAAGAGGCGTCACATGGGAGTTTTGTGATGCCCCCATAACCACCCGCGCGGCCACATTTTGTACTAGTTGGAGTCTCCGGGTGCTCCCCGCAGGGAGCCCCATGTAGAGAGCGTTAAAGTATCCAGGCAGGAGGTGACAAGGGCATGAGTGACCATACGTAAGGCGTCCCGATCCAGAAAGGGCCACAACTGTCGAATCAGGCGAACCTGATAAAAATCCCCCCTGGAGACGTCTGTAATGTGAACTTCTAAAGACAGCCGTGCATCCAGGAGGACGCCTAGATTGCGAGCCCTCTCTGTGGGGGCTAAGATCTCTCCCCCACTAGCCAGTGACGGAGTCAGCTGACTATATCGGGGCGCCGGAAACCACAGCCACTCAGTCTTGGAAGGGTTGAGCTGGAGCCTGTTCCCGCCCATCCAAATCTGCACAGCCTCCAGGCACCGGGACATAGCCTCCACAGCATCGTTGGGATGGCTTGGGATGGAGATGTAAAGCTGAGTATCATCAGCATAGAGATGACACTGCACCCCAAGACCACGGATGATCTCCCCCAGCGGCTTCACATAAATGTTGAACAAAAGAGGGGAGAGGACCGACCCCTGAGGCACCCCACAAATGAGGGGCCTAGAGGTGGACCTCTCCCCCCCCATTAACACAAATTGCGAGCGGTTGGAGAGAAAGGAGGAGAACCCTCGTAGGACAGTTCCTCCAATCCCCAACCCCTCCAACTGCCGCAATATGATACTATGGTCGATAGTATCAAAAGCTGCCGAGAGATCTAACAGGACCAGGATAGAGGAATGCCCCCTGTCACGGGCCCTCCAGAGATCATCAACCAACGCGACCAATGCTGTTTCGGTACTGTGCCCAGGCCTGAAGCCTGATTGGAAAGGATCGAGGTAAGTCACTTCTTCCAGGTACTGAGGGAGCTGACGTGCCACCACACTCTCAACAACCTTCGCTAAAAAGGGAAGGTTGGAGACTGGACGATAGTTATTTAAAACAGCCGGGTCCAGGGCAGACTTCTTGAGGAGGGATCACACCACCACCATTTTCAAGGCAGTAGGGAGCGACCCCTCTCTCAATGAAGTGTTGACAATCCCCTGGAGCCAACCTCGTGTCACCTCCCTGGCGGTCGAAACCAACCAGGAGGAACACGGGTCCAACAAACATGTGGTGGTATTCAGCCCCCCCAGCAACCTGTCCACACCCTCAGTGGTCACAGGGTCAAACTCCTCCCAGATAATAGTCTCAAGACTTGCCCCAGACACCTCCCCTGGGACCACCCAATTGGAGTCCAGCCCGCCCCGAATCCGAGCAATTTTGTCGTGCAGAAATTGGGAAAACTCCTCTGCCCTGTCCTGCAAGAGGTCCTCCCGTGCTCTCGGCTCAAGCAGGGAGCGGGTCACTCTAAACAGAGCAGCAGGCCAATTTTCTGCCAACGCAATAAGGGCGGAGAAATGTGAACCCTTCGCCGCCCCTATCGCCACAAGATAGGTCCTAATATAGGACCTCACCTGTGTCCGGTCGGACTTGGCACAGCTAGCCTTTCAAACACTCTCCAGATGTCTTTTCCGGCACTTCATCTCCCTCAGCTCCTCCGTAAACCACAGAGCTGGATGGGATCTGTGCCGGGTCAGAGGTTCGCAAAGGCACAACTCAGTCCAGAGCCTCGGCAGCCAACCTATCCCAGATGGCCACCAAGTCTCCAGGCAAGTTATGAGCCAGAGTCTCAGGAAATGGCCCAAGCTCCCTCTGGAACCGCTCAGGGTCCATCAGGTGCCTGGGGCAGAACCATCTACATGGCTCCGCCTCCCTGTGGTGGGGAGTGGCAGTACAGAAGTCAGGTCTAAGAAGAGAATGATCTGACCATGACAACAGTTTGATATCTAAGTCGCCGAAGCTACAGTCATTCAACCACTGACCAGAGACAAAAATCAGGTCCAGCATGTGTCCCCCCATATGAGTGGGGCCAGAAACTAATTGGGTCAGGTCCATGGCTGTCATGGAAGCCATAAACTCCCGAACCACCCCAGAGGTTTCCCCGAGCAAAGGCAGGTTGAAATCCCCCATGACTAAAAGCCTGGGGGTCTCAACCGTCAGCCCGGCTATCACTTCGAGAAGTCTGGGCAGGGCCAATGATACATGGCAGGGAGCCAGGTACGCTATCAAAAGGCCCATCTGAACCCCCTACCCCCACTTCACAAAGAGAGACTCACAACCAGTTGTCTGAGGAACAGTGGCCTCCCTAGGACAAAGGACCTCTTTAATAAGCACCGCCACCCCGCCACCCCTTCCCTGAGACCTAGGCTGATGAAATGATAAGAAACCTGGTGGGCACATCTCTCTCAGAGGAACACCACCCTCTGGGCCCAACCAGGTTTCGGTAATACCTACCAGGTCCATGCCCTCTTCCTGAATAAGATCGTAAATGAGGGGAGCCTTATTAACAACGGACCTGGCATTGCACAGCATCAGCCGGGTACTCAGGTCCTGAGACTCTGCACAACCAGGCCTGCAGGACGGGTGAAGAGGGTCGGAGTGAGCTACCGCTTAAGGACAGCTTTCTCTTTCTCTGTATTAGGGAGGCAAGTTTAGACATAACAGTCAGGAAGTGTTTAACTCTATCCACCCACCCATCCACCCACCTGTTCATCCATCCATCCATCCATCCACTCATACATCCATCTCATTGACCCACTTATTGACCCACCAACTCATCCCTCCATGCATCTAACCATCCACACATCCATCCAGTCAATTACCTACCAACTCATCCATATATCCATCCATCCATCCATGTATCCATCCACCCACCCACACATTCATCCATACACCTGTCCGGTGGTGGGTTTCTGCCAATTTGCACCAGTTCGGGTTGTTAACTGTCTGAGCAGTTTATTGAACTGAATGTCAGCATTCCAACAAACCTCCATTCCAATCAGTAACTCTGAGACAAGCACAATCTCAAAAGTACCTTTATTAGAGTAGCACCTGGCACATCTGTGGAATCTCGAAACTAAAAGTTTCCCAGACTTCCCACAATGTCCCAAACTACAATCCCTTTTCTCCCATCATCACATCACATGGACCAATCACGATCCGTCTCAGTGTAAGATCCTTTTTCTCTGCTGTGCCACACTTAAGAATCTTGAACTAAGAAAAGAATTTTATTTTGTCTACTTAGAACTACTCAATTGAAATCAGCCCCTCCCACTTTCTCAGGCTTCGTGGCAGCGTGGAATAGGGCTTCCAAAGCTGACCCTGGATGTTGGAAGAAATCATGAGGGTGGAGAACCGGTTGTTAGATTATTTGAATCCCAGCACTGCACCCATCTCAATGACCCACTCATTGACTTAATTAGAGTTTTAAGTGTTTTTTTTTAAGAATTGTTCACTACCCAGAGTCACTGGGTTGAGATGAGCAGCTATAGAAATGAGTTAATTAATTTATAAAAATAAATAAATAAAATTCATTTGCAAATTCAGTATCTGCTACCACCAGGTATTAGGGATGTATTGCAAGACAATATTTTTAGCTCTTTAGCTAGCGTATATAAATATGATTGTGCAATAAAAATAAAAATAAAATACTTACAAAAATCCTATTTATATAACCCACTACTTTCTCCCCAAATGTAGTAAGCTCAGGGCATTGCGGGCACATATCAAAGGATGTTCTCCTTAGAGCACTTTTCTTTCCAATTGTGTTTGGCTTCGCTTCCCCCCAAGCAAGTCACAGGTGAGAGAGTTTGGTCCCAGTGGATCCCTGCTACTTTCACTCCCTGTAGGGTCCCAAGCAGGAATAATTCTCAACACACCAAGGCACATTTTCCCCACGAGCCTCTCCTTCCCTGAATAACGCAGGCACTGGGAATGGTACTTCTGTTGTGAGAATGAGCGTCTAAACACCTTTCCTTTCTGCTCTGTGGCTCAGCTATCGGCATCCTCATTGTGTCTGAATCCAACAGTGGGAAAACCTGGGCAGAGGTTGACTCTGCTGCAACCACAGCTGGGAAAACCAGCCAAGGTGAGCTGCTTTGGTGTCCATCCAGCATCTCTCTTGAGTGTGTGAGCAGGAATCCAAGATTCAACCCTTTTAGGAGATCTCAGAAATAGCCAACTGAGGGGACAACCATTTTTAACCATCAACAACCCAGACCTTTCTATTCTTCTTCTCTATCCTTCTCTCAAGATGAGCTTTGACTAGACAGATTTGATCAAATGGTCCCTTCAGAGCAGCACTCCAAATCAAAGCTTGATGCAGGAAACATATGGAGATATATTTTTTGTTACCTGACAGGCAAGGGAGATGAGGAGATTCAAGACAGGTCAATCCAGGTAGATCTTCACTTAGTATAACTGAATTATGAGATATATTAAAGGTTATTTATTTCCATTGTGCATTGTTGGCTTTTGACCGTGGTAGCAAGAAGCTCCAGAGATAATATATTTATTTATTTATTTGATTTGTCAATCGCTTACAAGATAATAGGTATAAGTAAGAATGAGTAAGAATACAGGAAATAGGAACGATTAAATGGGGACAGTAGGACAGGGATGGAAGGCATGATGGTACACTTATGCACTCCCCTTAAATATATAGGCTATATGAGTATAAAATTCAAGGCTGTTTTTAGGCTTGTCAGAGAAAATTTGGAAGATGACCCCTCCTCCTCACTGTAAACCTCAATCTTCCAAGTAAAAGCCAGATCTTCTAAAAGCATCTCTACAACTGAGGCCACCTTCTCCCAACATATTTTCAGACATCACTTATTTCCTGGGATCCTGAAAGACAGTAGAAGCTTATTATCTCCCTTAAAACTGTATTAATCTCAGGTAGTATCAAATGTTGACTTAGTTCTCAATGAAGTTGGACCTTCCTAGGAGTGAGGTGGGACAACATTGTACAAATACCTTTAGGGTTCTACAGAGCAAGGATGGACAGGCCTGTTCTGGGTTGAAGCTCAGAGCAAGTCAAGAATTTTCTTAGGTCTCTGATGAAGGTTCACAGGATGTCCAAAGGGATAATATGGCTGGATTGTGCTCCACACTGACTGAGAGAATCGATGGTCCTTATTGAACTTAAGAAGGCAAAGAACTCAAATAAAGGAAACATGGCAGCCTTCGATTCAACTGTTCCTTGTTCATGCTGCTCTCAGCTTCAACAGCTTTAAAAGGATCCAAGGCATTGGACAGTGAAGGAAATGCATTGTCTTTAACTTGGAGTCTTTAACTTGGAGGAACTTCACAGCCTTCTCAGTTGCATTTGGCATTGGCGGTTGGTGCTTTTTGGAAGAAGATCAGTTAAGGTCTCACCCTTGCAGGTAATTCAAATTCAAAGTACCTCAAGCAATCCATTCTTCTTTACGTGGAAGAGATCACTGAAATTTCACCTCCACAATTCCAGCCGGAGTCCTCAAATAATTCCTGTGTTATTCTTCCATCCATTTTTCAGGGTTGATTGCCACTCACTCCTTCCTTCAGAAGTATTTTTCTCTCTCTTCCCAGATGTCCATTTTCTCCCTCATGGATTCCCACAACCAAACACAGGAGATGGAATTTGTCTTCCTGGCATTCTCCATATTCCAGAGACACCGTGTCCATTTTTTCTTGGTGTTCCTGGCTGCCTATTTGGTCACCCTGTTGGGCAACTTCATGATCATAACTTTAATTCTCCTGGATGCCCACCTCCACACCCCCATGTACTTCTTCCTCAGCCAGCTCTCCTGTATAGACATTTGCCTTTCTTCTGTAGTGGTACCAAAGATCCTGGTGAACCTCCTACACCAACATCACACCATCTCCTACAACCAATGCTTGGCACAAGCATTCTTCCTGATTGGGTTTGGGGGATGTGAGCCAGCACTGCTGGCCCTCATGGCCTATGACCGCTATGCTGCCATCTGCCAACCTTTGCACTATGCCCACCTGATGAGAGGCAAGTTGTGTGTCCAGCTGTCTGTGGCCATTTGGCTCTGGGGCTTCCTGGACTCAGCTATCTATGCTGCTCTGGCCTCCAAGTTGGATTTCTGTGGAAACCACCAGATTCTTCACATCTGGTGTGATATTCCTCCACTACTGAAAATTGCCTGCAGTGATACCCAGGTCAACAAATTGGTCAATCGCATCACCAGCTTCTTGGTTGGTCTCGGTCCCTTCCTCTTCATCATCCTGTCCTATTTCTGTATTTTGGCCTCCATTCTCCGGATTCCTTCCAACACTGGCAGACGCAAAGCCTTCTCCACTTGCGCATCACACATCGCTGTGGTAACTCTTTATATTGGAAACGGGTTTCTGAACTACAACAAGCCAAGTTCTGGCTACTCCCTAGAAAGTGAAGCCCTGATTTCCATAATGTTTTGCGTTGTCACCCCCATGCTGAACCCCTTAATCTACAGCCTCCGCAACAAGGAGGTGAAGGAAGCTAGGAGGAAGGTTCTCAACAGCTGGAGAGCAGCATTCTCTTCATTTTGAGGTGCCTTTCTCTTTGAACCTCACAAGGAAAATGAAACTGATCCACAAGAATTTGGGAGAAAAGCTTTCTACAGATGCCTGCAAAACATTTCTTGGAGAAAGCAACAGGGGAGTTTTGTAAGGCTCCCTGGGTGTAGTCAATCCCTGGGCATTGCGGACAATGCAAGCTGTGGATGTCATCACTCCAGGTTGTATCGTGATCAATCAAGTACCTTGTGGAACCTGCAAACAAATGTAATTCTCTAATCCTAGAATCTTCCAATAAGCAGGGACACACGGCTTGGTAAAACACCATGGCTTGTACATATTTTCATAGTCACACTTGTACTGACCCAGAAGCAACTACTATCAAATATAGAATTCAGATTAGGAACAGATAAATGATTCTGTTGATCAAAGAACAAGTGACAAGATATGGAATGAAGGGAAGCCAAGAAGGCTAACCAGGATAGAAATATGTCAGATATCTCATGAATTTAGAATTTATTTGGTTCGTCAATTGCTTACAAGATAATAGGTATAAGTAAAACATAGTTATGAATACATGGATACATATAAGAAAAATAAAATATAAAAGAAACAATAGGACAGGGACGGTAGGCACGTTGGTGCGCTTATACACGCCCCCTACAGACCTTTTAAGAAAGGGGTGAGGTCAATAGTAGAAAGTCTAAGGTTAAAGTTTTTGGGGTTTGGGGAAGAAACCACAGAGTCAGGGAGAGTGTAGAATGGTTGAAGTGTGATGGAGTTCAATCTAACCTCATCTTATTGCGTGCTTTTAACTTTTATTGTATTGTTTCCTATTAGCTTTCTCTCTGTGTGTGTGTGTTCATTTGACTGGATTTTTTTTTTTTTAATGTCACAAACGTTGACAGATCATTTGAACAGAAATTGCAGCAGAGAATAAGGATACAGGAAGTCAAGTAGAGGATAAACAGCTACTTATAAATCACAAGCCACTATTTCACAGGGATCACCAAATTTTACACCAAAGGCAGATTTCTTACCTGTCTCTCTTTTCAGGATTCAGGACATTTTAATTCTTGAAAAAAAAAAACCCACTAAAAGTCTGGAGACACAGAGCAAAAACTTGCTATGCCTTAGCTAGGTTGCATGCCATTTTCTCAACAGCTCTGGTGAATGTCGAAAAACAACCCCAGAGATCTGGAGAAATGCAGTATAATAAAAAGTAGAGAACTTTGCTTTGAGATTCATGTTATCTGTAAAGAATATATAACTATTCTAGTTAGAGTTTTGCTTTAATGTTTTATGTTTCTCTGTGTTAACACCCCCCACCCTCAATTCCTTTTCCCTTGCATAAGGAGTACATTCTTTACAATTCCCGAGTTATACAGTAAATTTGATTTAAAGATTTTTAAAAAATCACATGCCAAAATATCATAGAAAAAAAATACAGTGCCTTTTCCCCTTGCATTTATTTTCTTAGCTGTAACCCACAACCTAAATAATTGTAACATCCTTTGCACATTAATTGTGGAGATGATTATTAGCATCTAATTAATCTTTTTTTTTTTTGGTTTGGTCCCTTCACTCTTTTCCTAAGAACTGATTTCTAATTGTTTGGATTTTCCGTGTTGTGTAACGTATAAGCCTTTCCTACTTGAATTTTGTTAGTCTTTATTGTAAGTCTAAACAGTTCTTGAATTTTGGAGGCCCAATATTCTTATCATCAGAACAAATTCACCTGTCCAATCTTGTGCCAAATGCATTCCTCTGGCCATCAACATTAAATTGTGATATTTTATGTTTTCTGCGGTTATTCATAATAACAATATTTGTGGCATTTGTTCAAGTTCTGGGTTGATAATTTTATGAAGGTTTTGATGCATTTCTTTCCAATAATTTGATTTTTTCCCCCAAGACCCTCAGTTGTGCTCAAACACTCTTTCTTTGTTAAAGCAAGTATCGTCTTTCCAGATTCTCACATGCATGCAACCCAAGTTTTTCACCAGTCTCTTCCCTGTCTTAGGGATGGAGTTGCCAGATGTGGCAGGCTGGGCAGGCTGGGCCATTTCTCAAAATCCACATCAACCAAGTGAGGCCTTTTCCAATACCTGAAGATGGTACTTGATTTCGTTGTACAAGGTGCAATGACACTAAATGAAACTGAACTGAACTGAACTAAACTAAAACTAAAACTAAAACTAAAACTAAAACTAAACCACAGAACATAGAACAACAGAGTTGCAAGGGGCTTTGGAAGTTTCTCATCCAACCTTCTGCTCAAGCAGGAAACTCTTTACCAGGGGTGTCAAGCCGGATGCCTCTCCTGCTAGCCCCACCCCCACCCAGTTTAGCAAAGGAAAAAAAGTCCAGATACGTCATGTGACGATGCTGTGATGACACAAGTTTGACATCCCTGCCCTATACCATTTCAGACAAATGGTTGTCCTGCCTCTTTTTGAAAGCCTCCAGTGATGGAGCAGCCACAACTTCTGAAGGCAAGCTATGGCACTCTAATCACCAATAAATTTTTCCTTGGTCTCAGGTTGCTTTTCTCCTTGGTTAATTTCCATCCTTTGTTTCTTGTCTTGCCTTTTGGTGCTTTGGAAAATTGTTTGACCCCCCCCCCCTCATTTTTTGAGGATATTGGAGCACTGCCATCACGTCTCCCCAGCCCTTTCCATTAGACTGAACATACACCAATTCCTACAACCATTCTTCATTTGCCTTAGCTTTGAGCGCCCTAATCATGATCTAGATGAGGGGATAGAAGGAGAACTCATCAAATTTGCAGGTGACACAAAACTGAGGGGGAATAAACAACACTTTAGAATATAGGCTGAAGATCTAGAAATATTTTGACAGATCCTGGGAAAGATAATCAAAATCGAATCAGAATCAAGCCAAGATGTTATTACAAGCTAACATGGATTTGTCAAAAACTAATCGTGCCTGACAAACTGTATTGCATTCTTTGACAAAGTGACTAAATTAGTGGGCCAGTGAAATGCTATAGACATTGTACACTTGGATTTTGGTAAGGCATTTGACAAACAACCTTCTTCTTGGTAAAATAGAAAAAGATAGGATAGATACCATCACCATCAGATGGATTCGTAACTGGCTGACCAACTACACTCAATGTGTAGTCTTTGATGGAGCTGTATCTACATGGTGGCAAGTATACAGTGGAATACCCTAATGGTCTGTCTTAGGCCAGTACTCTTCAATATCTTTGTTTGTTTAAGTATAAACATAGTTATGAATACATGAAATGGATACATATAAGAAAAATAAAAAGAAACAATAGGACAGGGACGGTAGGCATGATTGGTGCACTTATGCAGGCCCCCTACAGACATCTTAGGAAAGGGGTGAGGTCAATAGTAGACAGTCTAAGGCTAATATTTTGGAGGTTTAGGGAAGAAACCACAGAGTCAGGTAGAATATTCCAGACATATTGGAAGGAAGAAGGGGTTACTCTGTCTGGGCCTGGTGTTTTTCCAGGCCTTTGTCTGTGAAAGAGATCTTTGTGTGTGATCACCAGAATCTAGTGATACCTTTTGGGTGGCCCAGAAGAATGGAATCAGCCCTAGAAGACCTGGCTGTTATTGGTGTATCTGAGATACAGCAAAAACAATAATTCATCATCAATGGAAGATGGAGGAGCATTCATTGATCTATGATGCTTTCTTGCATGTTCACCTCATTTTAATTGGGAGGGGGCTGGGGATCTGCTGGGCTTCAGCCCCACTTTCCTGCCCCCAAAACCGATAGCAAGCTGGGCATGAATGCAGCTGCCTGCTAAGAAAGGATGTGGGATTGCGGTGATGGAGTGGTCCATGCCTGGAATGCACTACCTGACTCTGATGTTACATCCTCTAACCCCCCACTCCTTTAACCTCAAACTAACCACTATTGACCTCACCCCATTCCTAAGAGGTCTGTAAGGGGGTGTGCATAAGTGCACCATCATGCCTCCCATCCCTGTCCTATTGTTCCCATTTATTCGTACCTATTTACTGTATTCTTACTCATGTTTATACTTACGTATCCATTTCATGTATTCGTAACTATGTTTATACTTATACCTGTTATTTTATAATCGCTTGACAAAGTAAATAAACAAAAATAAATAAATAAATAAAGCTACCCGATAAAACAAAGAAAACAGATAGAAGCTCAGCAAGGGGTTGAAATAAACCAGGCATTCAGCCAGTCGATTCACATTTCAAAACAGGAAGTGGAAATTCCGAAAGGGAAAAACTCACCTTCACAAAGGTGTGGCTGTTTCCATCCTAGACTGAAGCTGAGGCAGGTGGCTATTTTGTGTGTGTTTAAACTGTGCCTGTGTTTGCAGTTGGCTTAGGGGTGTTTAACCTGCACCTATTTTTGCCCTTTTCCTTAATCTTTATTTGTACAGCAAATATATATCAGTATTAACTTCTGATTCTCAGGAACAATAAAGAATTGCCCAATCAATGAAGGGAACGGCCACCATCAACCCAAATAAAAAATAAAGTTAACTCAAAGCACAATGGGGAGGGGGTTTCTTTATTTTATTTTTTTATTTATTTATTTTTGTCAATTGCTTACAAGATAATAGGTATAAATAAAGGTAAAACATAGTTATGAATTCATGGATACCTATACGAAAAATAAAAGAAATAAAAGAAACAATAGGACAGGGACGGTAGGCACATTGGTGCGCTTTTGCAAGCTCCCTACAGACCTCTTAGGAAAGGGGTGAGGTCAATAGTAGACAGTCTAAGGTTAAAGTTTTTGGGGAAGTTTGGGGAAGAAACCACAGAGTCAGGTAGAGTATTCCAGACATTGACCACTCTGTTGCTGAAGTCGTATTTCCTGCAATCAAGTTTGGTGTGGTTTACCTTGAGTTTGTATCTATTGTTTGCTCTTGTGTTGTTATGGTTGAAGCTGAAGCATTCATTGACAGGTAAGTCATTGCAATGTATGATTTTATATACTATACTTAGATTGGACCGAAGGTGGTGTAATTCTAGGTTTTCTAGGTCTAGAATTTCGAGTCTGGTGGCACAAGATATTCTGCAATGAGTAGAGGAATAAAGAACTCTTCTTGTGAAATATTTCTGGACTTTCTCAACTGTATTAATATCAGATACGTAATGCGGGTTCCAGACTGATGAGCTATATTTGAGTGTTGGTCTAGCAAATGTTTTGTATGCTCTAGTTAGTAGTGTGATATTACCAGAGAAAAAGCTACATAAGATTAGGTTAACAACTCTTAGAGCCTTTTTGGCTATGTAGTTACAGTGGGCTCTAGCACTTAGGTCATTAGAGATGAGTACTCCAAGATCCTTGACAGAGTTTGGGTCATCAACAAAGTCTTGACTATTCAGCCCGTATTTTATTTTCTGATTTTTTTTGCCAATATGTAGGACAGAGCATTTATTTGTTGAGATTTGAAGTTGCCATTTGTTTGACCATTTTGATACATAGTCAAGGTCTTTTTGAAGGGTAGCAGTATTGTCTGTGGTGTTGAATAGCTTTACATCATCAGCGAAGAGAACGCAGTTGCTCTTGATATGATCACAGAGGTCATTTATGTAAAGTATGAAAAGAGTTGGTCCTAGAACACTGCCTTGGGGGACACCACTGTTGAGAGGTACAGAATTTGATAGGATGCTCCCAATTTTGACCATTTGTTGTCTGATTGACAGGAATACTTCTATCCAGTTATGCAGGTGTCCAGAGATACCATAAGATCTTAGTTTTAGGAGTAGTTTGTCATGTACCACTGAATCAAAGGATTTACAGAAGTCTATGTAGATTGCATCTATTGTTTTGCCCTGACAAGGGGATGGAAGAGGAACTCATCAAATTTGTAGATGACACCAAACTAAGGAGAATAGCCATCAGTTTAGAAGATAGCTCATAATCCAGAAGGATCTTGACAGACTTGAACTATAGCTATATTCAACTAAATGCAGCTCAGTGGTGAGAAAACTTAGGGTTAGGCAGGAAAACACAAATGCCCAGGTACAGAATAGATGGTACCTGGTTCAATATAGTAGCAACCATGAGAGGGATCTAGGAGTCCACTTAAATATGAGACAGCCGTGTGCTGCAGCTGTCCAAAAAGCCAACCTAATCCCAGGCTGCATCCACAGAAGAATAGAATCAAGATCACTTGAAGTGTTAACATCACTTTATATCACACTTCTGAGGCCACATTTGAAATAATGCATCCAGTTCTGGTCTCCATGATATTAAAAAGAGGTTGAGACTCTTGAATGTGTGCAGAGAAAAGCAACAAAGATGACTAAGGCAGTGATGGGATTCAAGCATTTTTACTACCAGTTCTGTGGACGTGGCTTGGTGGGCGTGGCAAGGGAAGGATATACTGCAAAATCCCCTTTCCCTCCCCACCCCACTGACCTGCTTTCCAGCTCCATTCTCCTGTGCAGGGCAACCAAAGGAGACCCATCCCATCAGCTGGGACTCAATGGGAGGCAGAGGAGAGATGGGGTTGGCAGGGCCAGTCCGAGGTGGGATTGGCCAGTTCTCCCAACTGCTCAAAATTTCTGCTACCAGTTCTCCAGAACTGGTCAGAACCGGCTGAATACCATCTCTGGACTAAAGGTCTGGAGACTAAAGGGTGAGATGAATGGTTGAGGGAACTAGACTTTTGAAGAGAAGAATATGGGGTGACATGATAGCAGTCTTCCAATATTTGAGGGGCTGTCACAGAGAAGGGAGGGTTGACTTATTCTCCACTGAGGGCAGGACAAGAAATAATGGGTGGAAGATTATCGAAGAGCGAGATTCAACTGGCCCTCCCTGATATCCCTCACAGAATTCACATACGATGCAGTGGTATGACCCCTCCCTCTTCAAACACTGAATGGCAGCCCCCAAGGGCTTTACATGAGTAACAGAGTCACAGAAGGCCTCGGTACCAGGGGCAGTGGATTATTCTGCAAGAGCAGCTGGCTGCACAAAGACTCTTAAAACAGCAACTAGATAGAGCTAAACTGCAGTGGTACATCAACACTCCTCCTTAATTGGTTCCGGGAGGTACGATGAGTATCAAAAACGATGAACACCAAATGAATTTGTCCCCATAAGGGATAATGTAGAGAGTCACAAGTGTTCAACTGATGTGTTCTAGCTTGTGCATTGAGTACCAAATAAACGAGGAGGGATGAAAGGTTCATGTCAAAATGTGTTGAGTACCAAATTCGATGAGTTTCAAAGCAGCTGAGTACCAAAGTAGCCCTGTATCTTACAAGAGACCTGCAGGTTTCCATCGATAGCAACGGACGCCAGTTGCTGAAGAGAACCATGTGTGGTTGCCTACCAATTTCCTGGTTTCTACTAGACTCTCTAAGAAGCTTCATGCAAAGTTTGTGGGAAATTTAATGCTCCTGGAGCAGATAAAGTGGGGCCTTTTCGATGCAATTGCCACCTTCCAGGATGGGTCCTCCCAGTTTGTCATCCATCATTACTGACCCAAGAAGCCCCTTCCAACCCTTTAGGCTCACAGAACCCACAAGACATCAAACAATCCCTCTGGCCCTGCCAAAAACAAATGGAGCTACTCATGCTAAGACGTAATTTATTTGACCTTCTGGCCCATCAGGATGAGCAAAACCAGACCCAAGAAATTACAGAAACCAGCCATGAAGTGAAGGGACGCAGAGCAGAGATTGTGGGAAGGCTTCCTTGCTTCTCCAGGCTTCTCCAGGTGCTTCTGTCCCTCTGGAGCAGGGGGAGGAGCAACTTCCTCTAGAATCTGCACTTGCAGAGATAAGCACGTGTGGATGCACAGTTCTCATCGTTCCAGTTCTTATAACCTGGGCAGAGAAAGGGAACATTTTTCAGGGTTTCCCTAGGAGAGCATTTTCTGGATCCTTCCCTCCTTTGCAGTGGAACCTGAAGGCACCACGGGTGAAGAACCTTGCTGGCTAAAATGGGCTTGTGGTTCAGCAGATTGTTGTAACCAAGATAGCTTACTGAGCCAACAAACCAGGATACAGCCACCAGGCTCTGCTCAGCCACAAGAGGGCAGCAAAGGGCCTGAGATTTTGGTCCATCTCTTTGGCAGGTCAAAACTGGATAGACCAGCATTGATTTCACTGTCATGATTGTTACATTTTTCCCCGTGTGCTAAGGACATCTGTGGATGATGGGCTATACTGGCTTGCAAAGATGTCCCTCAATTAGGCATCATAGCTTGCACAGAAGGGTGTGAGCATGCTGTGTTTTCATTTGTGGTACCCAGGCCAAATTTGTATCATTGCTGACCAGCACTATCTGACTCTCAGCATGGAACTCTGCATGTAGCATGGATGGAACCAAGGCTGGTAGCCTCACCTACATCTCCTCTCCTTCACTGCAAAATTTGCTAGGAAAATGATATTGAGATATTTCTGCAGAGCTCAAGATCGGTATAACATCTGGAAGGTTTAACTAGCCGAACAGCCATAGGACTTGCTCTAAAATGTCCAGATATGTAGAGTGTCCCCTTGAATGAAACGCAAGATTAAAGCATTTCAAAAGGCAGCAACATGGAGCCTGGAGTACCAGTTGGATCTGGGCTAAGCCTTGTTGGGCTTTGTACTGTCTATGCCAACTTAGACTTGTGAGAAACAATCCACCCATGGAACAGAAGTTGCCTTCAGAAGTTGTGGGAGCTTGATCAATGGAGGCTTCCAAGAAGAGACTGGACTGCCACCTGTCAGAAATGGTGTAGGATCTCCTGCTTGGGCTGGGGGTTGGATTAGATGACCTACAAGATCCCTTCCAACTCTGTTAATCTGTATTCTGTAGACCTGACTTCTTAATTATGTTCAACACAACACTCTCAGCCAAGCCAACTGCACGTCTTGTAACTATGTTCTCAAGAACTACAAAGCTTTGCTGTTCTATCAACAATCTTTCAAATCAATTACAGGGAACACACCCCAGAGATCCTCACAGCTAGGAAAGTGCATTGTGAGTGCACTTGTGTTGTGCTTTTTTCTTCATATTTTAAGGCAACAGAGACTGGCAATTGGGTAGACCGGTGGTTGCCTCTAAACCAGCTGAGGTCTCTTCCTTCAAAGGAAGGAGAAATAAGTGGTGGAGAGGGAGGCTCCTGGCCAGGAAAGAAGAAGAGAAGTTGGGAGAGAAGGAGTGGGCTCTGTTTCATTTTGGGAAATGGATGGGGTTGGCTTCAACTGTGTGTTCCTGTGACAGAGATTCCATAAATAGCCATTAGGGCCATTATGTGAGAGGAGCCACAATGTGCTGCCTTCGTTTCAAAAAAATATCTGCAGGTGGATCAATTCCACCGGCATCCAGCATAAACTGCTGTGGTTAAAAAAAAACAATGGAAGAGATTTTGATGCAAAGGCCTGCCTTTCTCCGGGCCTCCTGACATCAAGAGTTAATAAATATATTATGTGGTTTGTGATGTTGTTGGCTTTGCATCCTGTTAACAAAGGCTGGGTGAGACTCAAAGTGCCAAGGGATCTCTCCTTGCATGAGGTTGGGGGGCGTTTGAGGTCAGGGGGAGACGGTTCTTCCTTCTCCAGAGTTAAGACCAGCTTTCAGGAAAATCCTTATTCTATATTTTTTTATTCTATTAATGATCCCTTGTTTATTCAATTTTAGGGTGATTGTGATTGATTTTTAATTAACCTAGGCAGGTGCTAATTTTTCTCTTGTTTACAGTTGCCAAAGAGTAAGTGTTCCAAGGAAGGCCCTCACTCTTGGAAATGCATCGGTGGCTCCCTTCCCTCCACCTTGGATTACCTGATGAGCTCCAAAGTTCAACGCAGTATTCCTTGTTCCAAAGATTGTTGGGCTCTCCTTGTTTCCATGTCAGGTAGCTGTTTCTGGACCTGTCTGTCCACTGCCAATTGCGTTGCTGTAATGACAAGGAAGCCACCTTAATTAACTGAGAAATGGACTTTGATGCTGCAGGACTCAGGGAGAGAGAGGAAGGATTGGCAAGGATCAGACCAACTCTTCTCCCTGTCTCCCACTCTCTCTCTCCCTCCCTCTCTCTCTTTCTCTCTCTCATATACACACACACACAAACACACAGAGGCAGGAATGGGATTCAAATTTCTTAACAACCGGTTCTTGGGCATGGCCTAATTTGTGGGTGTGGCTTGGTGGTCATGTGACTGGCTGGGCATGGCTTGTATGTAAATATTATAAATATTTATGTAAATATTGAATTTTTTATAAAAAAAGAGCAACTTTTACCCTAAATCAGGCAAAGCAGGCAAGCAAATTGAGTTGCTCACAGAATCACAGATTAATTCAGAAATCTATCTATCTGCCATTGGCTAGTTCAGTCTGTCACATAAAATTTGCTTGCAAGCAAGCTCATAAAATTTGCTAGCAAGCACTCTCATAAAATTAACTCACAACATACCATGCATGTAAATATTGAATTTTTTATTAAAAAAAGAGCAACTTTTACCCAAAATCAGGCAAAGCAGGCAGGCAGATTGAGTTGCTTACAGAATCATTCAGTGATCTATCTATCTGCCATCGGCTAGCTCAGTCTGTCACATAAAATTTGCTTGCCATGAGTCGGCACTGAATAATAGAACCTTCAGGAGGTTTGGCTGTGCTTAAAAGCAGAGCCGAAGATCTAAAGACTAGCTAGAAAGCAAGAAATCCAACCATTTCCTGCTTCCTAGGTAATCTAAATCTCCCAGCACAGCAGAACACCTGATGGTCAGAAAAAAGAAAAATAGCAATTTAGCAGGCAAGTTTTCCAGGTGTTGGGCGAGGAGGGTTCCTACAGGCTTTGTGGGATGAGCAGCCTTGTGTTTTTATGCAGCCTGGAATAATTGCTTTGGGGGGGTTGCTCTGGGGGTGAGATTTCTCTGTGGCTCACCAAAGAGCAATTTTTACCCCAAATCAGCCAAAGCAGGCAGGCAGATTGAGTTGCTCACAGAATCACAGATTCATTCAGAGATCTATCTATCTGCAATCGGCTATCTGAGTCTGCACTGGAAAAGAGAAGTTTCAGTCCTAAGGAAGGTTCAGTTCTGCTTTTAAATTAGCTAGAAAGCAATAAATCATCAGAACAGCTGATGGTGGGGGGAAAAAAGGAAAAATAGCAACTTAGCAGACAAGTTTTCCAGGTAAGGAGTGAGTGGGTGGGGAGGGTTCCTGCAGGCTGTGTGGGCTGAGCAGCCTTGTGTTTCTATGCAGCCTGGATTAATTGCTTTGGGGGAGGGGTGCTCTGGGGGTGAGATTTCTCTGTGGTCCACCAAAGAGCAACTTTTACCCCAAATCAGGCAAAGCAGGCAGGCAGATTGAGTTGCTCACAGAATCACAGATTCATTCAGAGATCTATCTAACTGCAATCGGCTATCTGAGTCTGCACTGAAAAATAGAAGTTTCAGTCCTAAGGAAGGTTCAGTTCTGCTTTTAAATTAACTAGAAAGCAATAAATCATCAGAACAGCTGATGGTGGGGGGAAAAAAGGAAAAATAGCAACTTAGCAGACAAGTTTGCCGGGTAAGGAGTGAGTGGGTGGGGAGGGTTCCTGCGGGCCAAGTGTGCTGAGCAGCCTTGTGTTCCTGCGCAGCCTGGATTAATTGCTTTGGGGGGGTACTCTGGGGATGACATTTCTCTGCGGCCCACCAAAATTTTCTTCCGGACCACCAATGGGCCACAGCCCACCGGTTGGCGACCACTGATCTGGATAACTGCTTGATCTTGATTTTACCTTAGTAGATGTGGATGCTGGGAAATATTTAATGAGCTTTTTGAAAATTTAGAAGGCAAATTAAATTGAACACTAAAACTCAATTGGAATTGTACACTGAAAAGTGGATTTGAAAGACTTGAAGGAACAAAAGAAGGAAAGATAAATAAGACTTTAAAATCTGGACAATTGGGAAGGTGTAAATTGGAAAGTATAAAAACTGAAAGGCATAATGTAATAGAAAATTTGGGGACTTGGTGGAATAACTTTGGGATTGACCAAATCTTATTAACAAGTGATCTTTTCTGGAGTTTTCAGTAATTGGGATATTGGGACATTAGAGGTATATTAACTGGTTACAAAATGACCCAGCAGGAGATAATAAAGTTATAATAAAGAAATGCTAGAAATAGAGATAAAGAAGAATGCTCTCAACTGTTAAGGTATTGAAGATTTAAGAGCCGACCAGCTGTTGTAAGGCTGTTGTAATAATGCTTATGAATGAGGATGAGTCAGCAGGGATATTGCCACTTTAAGACTGAGGATGGGTCCACAAGGTTATTGACGTTTTAAGAAGCTGTCTATATAAAGGAGGCCATGAGAGGGCGTATCTCTCTCCTTCTGTTCTGTCTCCATTGTAGTGCTCTGTATGCAGAGTAATGAAGACTGCTTGCTTGCCTATCACATATGTATATAGCTGTCTTGTATATAAACCACTGTTAAAAGACAAAGCATCTGTGTGCTGTTTTGTGCTCAACAAATGGTGGGGAAAAATGAATATAATATACAGAAGACAGCTGAGAAATTAGAAGGAGTGATGGAAGGGACAAAGCAAAATAAAATAAAAAATAACATAAAAATAAGTTAAAAACAGATAAAAATACTGAAAAGACAGCAATTATGAATACTAAAAATCAAACACTCTAAGAGCTTATAAGAGAATAGAAAGGGGGAAAAGGAAGATCTTTCAAAAAATGAAAAGGACATGGGTGGATATTCAAAAGATGCAGCAGAAGGAGATAAAGGGTAAGACAGAGGGAACAATGAGCTTGGTAAAAATGCTAGAAAGACGTATCGGATTCCAAGAGAGAAACATAAAAGAATCCCTTAAAAAAACCAATAAAGGATGAAATCCTCAAAAGGCTGAGAGAAGATGGATAGAGATCTAAGATTTTGCAATATAGTAACAATAGAAATAAGTGGAAAGTTTAAACTGGGAAGATGGTAGATAGATAGATAGATAGATAGAGAGAGAGAGAGAGAGAGAGAGAGAGAGAGAGAGAGAGAGAGAGATGTATAATGGAATTTATTATAAATACAGGTACATTAAGATTAGGAGATGGAAGGCTAGGACAAGGTATATTTAAAGATATTATTATGATCAACAGGATGTAAAAATATACTGGGAAATATAGTTTTCAAGGACTATAAATTCAGGGGATTTAGAGATATAATCCTGGGACTGATTAAGTTTTACTGACATCTAGTTTTATTGGTGTTTACAGAAAGCTGAGATATTGAAAATGTAGTGGAATAATACTGAGTGATAAATTGGGAAAATAGTATAATATCAATTGATACACAAAATAATATAATTATAATGAGCACATTAAGGCTAGAAGTTGAAAGAAGAAAATTCTGTATATGTAATTTGTATTATATTACTGTGAGCATTGTGTGAAAAATATGTCAACCCAGTCATTACACTGTCCACACAAAAATGTTAGTTGTTAAAGAAAAACTGTACAGTAAATAAAACATATACAAAAAAGAAAAAAGAAACAGTAGAAATACAATGATGAACATTAGCAACAGGAAGGGACCTACTTTCCGTGGGTCGTTCAGTCCAATCCAGACATTTCCACCACTCCTGAGATAGTCGGAGACGTATTCGGCCAAATCAGTTGACTCTTCACTGCCATGGATGGAGGCGAGGTGGCAGCCTGGCTTGTGTTTCCTGCAGAAGGTCTGGGATGGAGCCACAAGGGATAAAGGCACATTGTAAGGAGACGAGCAAATGCTCTTGCATGTGTCACTTTGTGAAAGTGGGGAAAGAGCCAGGGAATCTGATTGTGTGGTCCTGGACACCATCTTGACTGTGTTGACTCCCCTCTGGTGCCCTTTCTAGATTCTGCAGCTCTTGAACAATAAACTCTCAGATTCCCATCACTTGAGAGATAAGGAGGTCTGAAGATGCCACCAGTGTTGCCAGTGAAACATCAGGAAATCTGTGGTCCAGATCATGGTCACTCCACCTGGAGACTCAGCACTGCCCAACAGATGCCAGCCATGAAAGCCCAAACCAGTATACAGTCCAGAGAATACTTGCATTTCCGACGGTCCTAAGATAATGGTTCTTGCTACATTGTTTTCCTGAAAATAAGACCTAGCATGGTTTTTATGTGTGTGCCTAATATAAGCCCTACTCCCCCCAAAAGCCCTACTTAGGAGCCCGCGCAGCCATCCACTTGCCTACTCCTTCTGGTTTTTATGTTATTTTTGCCTAGACTTCTCCTCTGCCTGAGCTAGGAGATTCACAGACACACAGCACTTCTAACCTCAGCATCATTCCAGTTCTTGCGCTCGTTGAAGACCTTGTAGCAAAACCCATTCTTGGAGAGCCAATCTTGGGGACAACAGCAGCTGTTGGCTCCTGTGTGGGAAAAGAAGAAGCTCAGTGAGAAGGTGGCCAGGAGGAGGAGGAGGAGGAGGAGGAGGAGACACAGCTGGATCTGCAGAACATTCTGAATCTGCGGAGTTGCAAACATCTTTGAGGACAATAAATTGAAACTGACTTGCAGCTGCATTTGCAGAATGTCCAAAGCTTGATTAGGGTTAGCCTTGGTTAGTTTCCTGGAAGCTGCATGCCTGGTGTGAATCAATCCACTTGGGTTGGTCCCAAGTCTTGGAGAAGAGAGAGCAGGTGGGGGTCTAAATTGCACAAGAAGCCAAACAAGGATGAAAGCAACTTTGGGGAGAGGATGCCGGGAGGGTCAAATCAGGAAGGGGGTCAGAGGCAAAGAATTGGCCTCCTCGGTCACATTAGAGACGCTATTCAAACTCACCATTTAGGGAGAAAGCCACGACCAGCAAGCCAAGGGTCACAAAGAGGAATCGCCCCATGGTCTTCCTTCCTTCCCTGCAGAGAGAATCATGGGGGGAGGAAAGGAGAATGAGGTGGGTGGGAAGTCCAGCCTGTGACCAAGCTGGGGGGGTCCCACATTTTGGCACTGGACCCCGTTTCTCCCTCCTCGGTCATCCAGCAGCCTTGGTGGCTCACAGTCGATCCTGCATTGCCTGGAAAGGCTTTCCTGAGCATCTCTTTCTCTGCCCCAGAGACCCCTCACTCCCTGCCTCCTGAAGCCCCTCCTGCTGTCACCAGGACACCCCCTGCAGCCCCCCTGCAAGAGGTCCCTTCAGGTGGAGAGAGAGAGAGAGACGCAGGAGGGATCTGCTGCAGGGCCTCACCTGTCCGGTGTGCACAGGTGGGAGAGCCGCACTCACCTGTCCTTTTGCCTCTACGTGTAGCAAGTCTGCTCAGTGGCTACTCCAGGCTTCCCTCCAGCTAAGGGAACGGAGGCATTTATAGGCAAGACAAAACACAGGGTTGGTCGAAGGGGAAGACAAAATGCTTTGCTGCGGAAGGGATTTTTCCCCCCAGGAAGTAACTTGTTTGCACTAAAGATTTTGCAACAGATAAAAACACCAAAATTGATTTCTGGGCAGTGATTTGGCCTTATAAATTTATTTATTTTATTTAAAGCTTTCATAGAGCTGCCCACCTCATGATGAATTCTCGGTCTAAAGTTAAACAACATCAGACACTCGTCCTTGAACACAATAAACGTTAACAAGCGGGCACCGAAGTGAACTTCCTCATGCAGCCCCTCCTTAAATCCTCTCGCCCACCCTATCCTGGCCCACCGCTTGGGCAGAAAACAACCTGAAGGGCTTTTCTGATGGTTGGGAGGGCAAGAAGCCTACAGCACCCCAAGGGGAAGGGTGTTCCAAAAAATTTAAGGATGGCGCTCGCTGATCTTTGGCCCAAGGCAACCACGGATTCTCAATGTGCTTTTCTTGAACCGTTGGCCTGAATGACCAACCCCAGGCATCTCTCTTTCCCTTTTTAAAAATTGGGACAACAACTTCCAAGCCCCAACCTTCTGGGACCTGGCCGGCTGAGTCGATATAATCGAATAGCGCCCCCAAAACTGGTAGAAAAGAATTACAAGTTACTCTTTTATAATGGAATTTTTATGTAGTTGGACTAGAAGATCCAACTTCTTTGCTCTTTCTGATGCTTTTCTGTTAATTTCCTCTTTTTCTTTTTCTGCATAAAACCCCCACCCTAAAACCTAAAACGTGTTCAGGACAAGTACATGATGCATTGTTATAAGGGACATCCTCCCAAGGTAAAGCTCAGCAGTAACACAAGATAAGACACTGAAACACCAAAACAATGTCATGCTGACTCTCAAGCTTATAGTTTATCTCATTTGAGAATATAGAGAATAAGGGCTGTGTGAGGAGGAGGGCTTCTTAAGCGTAGCGTGTTCTGGGCAGGGGTATAAAATGTATTGTTTGAATATGGAAGCTTGCTCTTCTTGTACCCAATTGTCACGCGCCTGGTGCAGACTGACTCTGAGCAATCAGAGGAGGATCCAGGCCCATCCCCTATCCATCCTAGGGCACGCAGGGAGGAGAGGATGAGGGAGTTCTTGCATTTTTCCCTATTGCCTGTTGCCTGATCATTGTTCTGATCGGATTGCTGTGCGGCAGGTGCGGTAGATGGAATGGAAGACGACGATAACGGCCCTATCTTTGCCGCTATGGTGACCATCTGCCACTGTTGAGTCTCTGCCACCAACTTCAGGACTATTATCATCTTTTGGTGAATAACATCTCCCACCGACCCGCTAACGCCCCTGATTGATTATCCCTGGCCAGGAGAAAGGCGCCAGATGATGAGGACACTAGACTGCCGTCGTGGTGAGAGGATGACGACGGTTGTATTCCATCTTCCACCCCACTGCTGTGAGAGGACAATGGGGCTGAACTATTACCCTCACCTTGAGCTCCTTGAGACTTGGTCCCTCACCATCGTGAGAGGATGGTGGGCCTACTATCATTGGGACTCTCCAGTGACCGTGAGAGGGTCATGGGGGTAGAGGATCACTTTTTTATAGGACAGTATATTCTGGACCTCTCCATGTCATCAGGCCTTACCGCCCGGAGATGGAATGATGAAATTTAGCTACTCGGCAGCCGAACTGTGGGCCCTGAGGAATGCCCCCCTTTCTCAGGTTTGGCTCACGGGTCTTTCCCTGTCACACCTCGAGGATGGTTCTTGGGTTTCAGAGAGGAGACATGGCGCAGTTGGGAGTTTTAATTATGCTGATTTTAAGGGTTCTTTTAAGTTGTTTAAATTTTTGACTAAATTTCTAATGGGGTTAGGGAGGGGGGCCAGACTGGGTTTGGGGGACAATCCGCCTGGGAAAAAGGGCGGACCGGGGTATGTATGCGACCGGGAGGTCTTGGGACCGAGGATGGTCGAATCGAGGATGGGGATTTCTTCTGGGGAGGGGGAGAAAAGGGCCATCCCTACGATCGGTGGGAGAGGCAGGTATGGTGTTGACAGAGGGTCTTATCAAGTTATGGGAGCTCGCCCCTGCTATTTACAAGCGGTGGTGTGCTCCGGCCCCCAGGTCAGGTCTCGCTCCCTGAGTTGTTTGAATGATCGGGCCCCGGGCCTCCGGCTGATGTTATGCAACACCAGGTCCGTAGTGCATAAAGCCCCCCTTGTTTACGATCTTGTTACGGAGGGGTGTGTGGACCTGGCTGGCATTACCGAGACCTGGCTGGGACAGGAGGGGGGTGTCCCTCTAGTGGAGATGTTATATTTCTGATATACTCTGGGTCATCAGACCAATCCACTTGGGAAGGGACTTGAAGGCCCGTTTGCAAACACTTATTTTCTTTAATAAACCTTTGAATTGTGAACCAGACCTCTTCCTGTGTTGTGAGTATTGAATAATTCGGTTCTTATCTCTCACATCCACCACTCCAAATTGTTCTTGAATAATTCTGCAGAAATGAATCCAGCTCCTGGGGGCTTCCCAACCCTGGGCTGGACAATGAGCAATTTGATCTCGTACTCTGAAACTGGGGGCGGGGGGGGGGGGTTCAGATAAATCCTGTTTACCTTGCTAGCAGTTGCTAATGTTGGAAATGTATCCAAGTGACAAAAACTTGGATCGGTGAAAACACAGAGATTTTATTTTGTTAAGCTGTTTGCAAAGAGCGGGGGATCTCAGCTGACTTCAACGTGAAGTTTAAGCCAAGAACCACACTTAAAGATTTCAATACATTACATTTTATAGTTCTTCTGTCCCGACGCCCCCACCCCCCCGGCCCTCCTATATCGACCCAGTGACCGAGCACAGCTAATCCGAGACACCTTATGGAGACCACATCATCTCCCTCAACACCTCCCAATGACCACCCATCACATATTGTGCCAACATGGATTTTTCTTATCTTACTTGGCATTAAGGAATTTCCCTTCAACAGGGCCTTTTTCTAACGGTCTGAGAACAAAGAAATATCTATTCCTAACACCACACTTGTTACATATTAATATTACATTCAGCACATCTTAGAACAACATAATGATTATATGCATCTGTAACATATTCACCTATGCAAAGTAAAAGCCTGGTAAACTTAAGCAGATGCTTTGAAAAACAAAATCAAACTTCATTAATTAAAGATTAAAGATTAAAGTTAGGTCAATGGTTTATCTCTTCTCCTCTTGTCCTCCTAATCCTGGAGGAAATAGCGGTGGCATTACTTGATACAGGAGGATGTCTATAGAGAACTGTCTTAATGCTATAATATACTATTCTCTTCATCTACATTTTATTTTTGAATTTTCTTATTTCTAACAATAGTTCCTTCAGTGCAACCGTCACAACGTTACTATTTTTATGAATGTGGCCAACATAAGTTCCTCTTTTTCCACGGTCTTAGTCCACCACATTGTTCCAGCGAAGTAGTTGGCCGGCTTGCAACAGTACAATTTCCACGTACTCGGAGGCATAAGTTCATCACTGATTTTTGTGTATGGGTATAATTTAATCCATGCTGATCTGCACTGCCAGCCCAGAGGCAGGGCCAGGATGGGATCCTCCACCCTTGTTCTGTAGAAGCAGGAGGGTTGTCTCCATCTTGTCTCCAAAGCACTCAGATGCCAGCCCCATCAGCCATAAGGAGAGTTGCTGCAGGGGCACTCAAAGGACATCTATTCAGTCCCATGGTTTAGAGCCTGGGGGACTTGGAGCGCACTGTCTTAGGACCAACGTACTAACAATTAGTTTGGAGAAGATGACCACTAAACAAGAGACAAAGAAGCATCTCATTTTTGGGGTGCAAATCTGAAACTGGCCAATGGGTGCGCACCACTTTCGGTGTTAATTTTATTATTTTGTAATAAATTAACTTTGTCTTTTATGCCTATAGATGAGATTGTGGCAAAAACAGTGTGAGTTTCCTCAGTCCAGGGTTCAATTTACAGCTGATTCTGAGAATGAGAAGTTTATTGACAGACATTTATTTGCAAAGAAAGATGAAATAAAGATAAACGGCGACCGTTGGCACCGTTTAAATTCAGAAAGTTCCCTTGGATTAAGAAGAAAGAAAGAAGGAAAGAGGAAGAAGGAAGGAGAAGAAAGTCAGAAGGACTTCCCCCACAAAGAGCAAAGTTTTGCCCAGCTGTGGTGACCTCCAGTCCTGGGAACGATGGATATGCAAACAAAGAAAAAACTTTTATCACAGACTTCCAGTAAGGTTGAAGCATAATTAATAAGTAAAAGTCAACAATAGTTAAAACTGTATGAAAGGAATACACTCATCCCACATCTTGAGACGTTTACATAAATCCTTAGTAAGGCCACACCTGGAGTATGACATTCAGTTTTGGTCACCACAATACAAAAATGAGGTTGAGACTTTGGGGGAAAAATGCAAAGAAGAACAGCTAAGATGATTAAGGGGCTGGAGACTAAAATATATGAAGAACAGCTGCAGGATTTGGGTCTGGCCAGTCTAGAGAAAAGAAGGACTCGGGGGGACAGGATAGCAGCCTTCCAGGATTTGAGGGGCTGCCCCAAAGAAGAGGGAGTCAAGCTATTCTCCAAGGCACCTGAAGGGAGGACAAGAAACAATGGATGGAAATTAATGCAACCTGGAATTGACAAGAAATGTCCTAACAGTGAGGACAATTAACCAGTGGAACTGCTTGCCACCAGAAGTTGTGGCTGCTCCATCACTGGAGGCTTTTAAGAAGAGACTGGACAGTCACTTGTCTGAAATGGTATAAGGTCGCCTGCTTGAACAAGGGGGTTGGACTAGAAGGCCGCTGGGTGAAACCAGACTCAAAACAGTAACTGTGAGAGGGATCTTGGAGTCTTAGTGGACAACCAGCTAAATAGGAGCCAGCAATGTGTGGCAGAAGCCAAAAAAGCTAATGCAACCCTAAATTGTATTAACAGAGGGATGCAATCGAGATCGAGGGAGGTACTAATACCACTACATAAAGCTTTAGTATGACCACACCTAGAATACTGCATTCAGTTTTGGTCATCATATTATAAAAAAGATATTGGGACTCTAGAAAGAGTGCAGAGAAGAGCAACCAGGATGATGAGGGGACTGGAGGCTAAAACATATGAAGAACAGTTGCAGGAACTGGGCTTGGCTAGTCTAGTGAAGAGAATGATCAGAAGGAAGAGAAGAAACTTTCTGACAGTGAGAACAATCAACTGATGGAACAGAAATTGCCCTCAGAAGTTGTGGGAGCACCATCACTTGAGACTTTCAAGAAGCGATTGGACTGCCATTTGTCAGAAATGATGTAGGGTCTCACGCTTGGGTGGGTGGGGTTGGACTAGATGATCTATAAGGTCCCTTCCAACTCTGATTATCTGTTAAATATTAATCATAAAGGTCCCATTCTGCTCTATTCTGTTTGATTGATTGACATATCAGTAAAACATCATAAACACAGAGATGGGATTTCCCTGGTTTGGACTGGTTCACTAGACTGGTTGTTAAACCGGCAGCATCCCATCACGGCATAACGTCATAAACATCAAACAATGTCAGTCTTTATTCATTGATTAGGACAACAGATTTCAAACTTTTTCAAATAGCTTAATTTATAAACTCCCCCTCCTGTATTTTCCTTGCAGGAATTTACAGTTGCTGGGTTCCTACAATATGCTAACTCAGGTTAAGGAATCAATCAGAATAGAGCTGGAAGGGACCTTGGAGGTCTTCTAGTCCAACCCCATTCTCAACAGGAGGCCCCATACCATTTCAGACAGGTGGCTGTCCTGTCTCCTCTGAAAGGCCTCTGTTGATGGAGAACTCACAACATCTGAAGGCAACATCTGTTCCACTGGTTAATAATTCTCACTGTTAGGAAGTTTCTCCTTAATTCCAGGTTGCTGTTGAAATGAGATTGATGCACTTAGGTAAAGGGTGGGAGGGCTTCCTTCCCACCCCACAAAATATGCTGCATTAATGGCTGAATTTTGTACAAATGTTGAACCACAAACCAGCCAACTATGTTTTTAGGCAGGAGGTGTTTTGGGTGAGCATGTCCTGTTTCTCAACTTAGGTACATAAGCTACATCCCAGTGGGACCTCTCAAACAGATCCCAAGAGATCTGTCTTTGCCTTCATTCATGAGATCCTGGTCTGTCACATGTAAGTTGATCCAAGTTGATCCATTGGGATCAACTTGGATGTGAAATGTTGATGAGGTGAAGCGAAAACAGCAATTGTAAGACAGCCAGTTTCACCACTGTCATTTAAGGGGACATTGGATTGGATCCCCTGATCCCTCGCTCTGGATCCCAGGCTCGTAGGCTCACAGCATTATGGTGGGGCTCAGGTGGTCCACCCTCTATACGGTGTAGGAAAAGCAGTTCCACCGCCTCTGAAGCCTCTTCTGGGAAACTTCCAAGGTGGAGAAGCCACCACCTTCTTCTGTTGGACAAATCTTACCCTCAGGGAGATTTTCCTCATATTTCAATTAAATCTAAGTAGCTGCATTCATTATTTCTGGATTTAGTTGCCAGAGAACAATGTTCGCTAAACGACCTTCCTGAAATGGCCATCTTGGGGTCCAATTAAGCTCCTTGGAGTGAATAGAGACAATCGAGTTGCCATTGTTTTTCAGGATCTCGGGGCTCTTAATAAGGATCACCCAAATTCCCAGAGTAGCAACTTAGTTGGTGGTTGGCAAGCTCAGCATTAACAATTGATCAAGAAAGCACCACCAAGATTGACACCAGAGGTGGGATTCAGCCGGTTCTGACCATTTCTGGAGAACCAGTAGCGGAAATTCTGAGTAGTTCACAGAACCGGCCAAGATCGCTACTGACTGGCCCACCCTCCTTCTTCTCTGCCTCCTATTGAGTGCCAGCTGATCAACTCGGTCCCCTTTTGTTGCCTTGCACAGGAGAATGGAGCTGGAAAGCAGGTTAGTGGGATGGGGAGGGAATGGGGATTTTGCAGTAAACTTCCCCTGCCACGCCCACCAAGCCATGTCCACCATACTGATGGGGAGGTTGGCTGTGCTGTCATTTCTTGATTGGTTGATGGAGTTGATGTTTGCAGATTGGCTGGCTTTTTCTTAAGAACATGTGTGGCTGAGGTATTAGCTGTGTGTGTATATTCACCTCCTGTGTTGTAATGACTTGGGTAATGGGCTGTGTGATGACCTTCTGAGTTCTAATCTTGTGACGCCCTGGGTCTTGTATTGTAATCTCCTGGGTCATTGGCTGTGTTGCAACATCCTGAGGTTTTGTGGTGTAGCTTCCTGAGTTCTGTGATGTGATATCCTGAGTGGGAGGCTGTGATGTGCCTTTTTCCTTCCAGAGTACGAAATCCTTGCAGCTGTTAATATATGTAACATAGTATATCTATCTGTTTTATTGCATTTTTGTGTTATTATACTTAATAAAAAAGTTTCCAGATTAAATTCAATTTTTTGATTCTTGATTTCTTCTATCCATTGTCTAATTGTATTTCAATATTTTTTCACTTCCTGGAATGTCCACCAGATATGAAAATAAGTGCCTTTTTCTTTTCCACATTTCCAACAATTTGGGTCTGAGTTAAACATTTTTGCCAATCTAGCGGGAGGAAGGTGCCATCTGTAGAACATTTTATATTGATTTTCCTTGTATGCTGTGGATGTAATTAGTTTGTAATTTGATCCCCACATTCTCTCCCAATTTTCCAGATCTCTATTATGGCCAATATTTTTCATCCATACCACCATCGTCTCTTTGACCCCCTCCTCTTCCATTTTAAAATCTAGTAGAAAGTTATATATTCTTGAAATCATTTTCTTTTCCATTTCTTGCAAGAATTTTATCTAATTGATCCTTTTCCATGCAGAAACCAAATTGTTCTTTGTCCTTCTGATATCTCACCTGAATTTGCATGTATGGCCCCCAATCTATCTTTATATTTTGTTGCTGTAATTCTTGTCTTGTTTTTAATCTTCCTTGTGTGTCTAACAGGACTTTGTAACTCCTCTTTTTTCCTCAGATCCACTGCATTTGGGTAGATTCGTGCTTCCATAGTTGACAACCAGTTCAGTATTTTACTATAATGGTTCTTTTTAATCTTGTTCCATATCCGGATTAATGAATCTCTAACCATGTGTCTCTAAAAATATGCATACTGTTTACATTTCCCATCCCATAGGAAACTATGCCACCCGCTCTGCAAGTTGTGACCCTCTATTGACAATACTCTTCTATTTTCCAGGTCGATCCAATCTTTAATCCATACCATAGCCGCAGCCTGGTAATCCATTTCCCAGTCAGGGAGTCCAAAGCCACCCCTTTCTCTTTTGTCCTGTAATAGTTTCATTTTTATCCTGGCTTTTTCCCATCCCAAACAAATTTACTTATTATTCGATCTAATTTTTTAAAAAAGGTTTTATCCAATCTTATTGGTACAGTTTGAAAAAGATATAGAATTTTTGGTAGACATTTAATTGCCACAATTTTTCCCAGTAATGATAGCTGTAATTTCCCCCACATTTCTAATTCTTTTTTAATTTGTATTATTAATTTGTCCTAATTATCTTTTTTGATTGAAGAGCATCTTGCTGTTAACCAAAAGCCTAAATATTTTACCTTTTCACACTTTGCATTCCCAATTTTCCTTCTAATTCTTTTTTTTTTTTTTGCTTATCTTTTAAATTTTTAGTCAATAATTTTGTTTTGTTTTTATTAATCTTTAGGCCTGTGACCTTGCCAAATTCCTCTATTTCCATTTTTAATTTTACTCCCATATCTTCTGGATCTTCCAGAAAAAAATATTGACAAATGTATCTTTTCTTTTATGTGCACTGAGAGCATTTGCACCAAGACAAATTCCTTGTGTATCCATTCACTCTTGGCCAACAAAGAATTCTATTCTATCTATCTATCTTTCCCAGCTGGGTTTGTATCTAGTTACAGCTACTGGAAACAAAGCCATAATTCGGAAGAAATAGTTTTTAGTCGCAACAATGCAAGGGTAAGGCACTCTTTCGGTGGTGTCATCTACATAGCAGTTCTGTACTTTAGGACCTGTTGAGTGTGTGGTGTAAACAGTTTGATAGATTATGTCAATAAGGACTCTCAATTGTCGATAGAGCACACAAGTTTGATTTTTTTTTTTTTTTTGAGAACACAGTTACAAGACCTGCAGTTGCCTTGGCTGAGAGTATCATGTGAACATAATTAAAGAATTAAGTTCCCACCAGCATAAGAGGGAGGAAGCCCAACAAGGCTAAATCCAGACCCAACTTGGACCTCTGGACTCCATGTTTCTTCATGTAGTGGTTCCCAAAGTGGGCGGTGGGGGGGCGGTGGGATGCCTTAGGAGGGCACTAAGAGGTGGTAGGAGGGCATTAGAGATACCGGCCTCGCAGGTTCACTCATTGACTGTAGCACCGCTCCGGAGCCGGCGCCTCCAATGTGGAAGCGGTGGCACGTTATGTGCTGCCGCGGCCGCGTTCGACTGCGCTGCCCCCCTGCCGCCTCTTAGCACCCCTCTGCTGGCCCCCTTGGGGACACTAAGAGGCAGCAGGGGGTGTTCGAGGCGCCAGCCCTGCAGTTTCACCCATTGAGGTGCCGGCACCGGAGCGGTGCTACAGTCAATGGGTGAACCTGCAGGGCCAGCCAGGCGCCTTGAACGCCCCCCTGCCACCTCTTAGCGCCCCTCTGCCAGTCCCCTTGGGGATGCTAAGAGGTGGCAGGGGGGCATACGAGGCGCCGGCCCTGCAGGTTCACCCATTGACTGTAGTAATGCTCCGGAATTGGCGCCTCAAATGCCACAGCATGTTGGGAAAAGCTGCCACCACCACTTTCCTAAAGTGCCACCACTGTCGCATTCTGTCTGTCTGTCTGTCTGTCTGTCTGTCCATCCATCCATCCAAAAGGTCTGTTTGTTTGCCTGCCTGCCTCCCTACCTGCCTGTCTGTTTCTCTCTCCCTCTCTCTCTCTCTCTCTCTCTCTCTAGCTATCCATCCATCCATCCATCCATGTTCGAAGTGCCAGCCCTGCAGGTACATTGGGAAAGTAGAGCAAAGCCAGCCTGAGAGGGAGGGAGGGAGGGAAGGAGGGAGGGAGGGAAAGAGAGAGAGAGAAAGAAAGAGAGAAAAACCTGATGCATCGGATTGAATGAGGCCTAGTTTAGATTGAGGCCCTTTTCCACATTGAAACCTCTTTGGCTTCTATTAAAGGTTTTGTGGATGAAACATGATCAAGAAGCTCCCACATTTTGTTGAGGCTTTAAACAGGATCCATTGGACCAGATCTCCACACTAAAAATTACTTTTCCCCAATGTATTACAGTGCCAATTCTGAAGAAGGCAAAACCAAAATGTACTGGTAAATTACAAGAACACACACACACACTCCCTTCTAACCCTGCTGGAGCAGGTGATTGGACTAGAATAGATATCTCATTATCTTTCTCCTCCCTCTCTCCCTCCTTCTTTATTTCTTTTTCTTTCTGTCCCTTCCTTCCATCCCCTCTTCTTTGTATGTCCCTTTTTCTTTCTATCCCTTTTCTCATTCTTTTCTTCTTCTCTTTCTCTCTTTTCTCTCTCTTTTTCTCTCTCTCAGGCTCACCCCTTTAGATCAGGGGTCGCCAAACCTTTGGATCTCAGGGACCACTAAACTCATAATTTTAAATCCCAGAGACGACTAACATGAATGTTGACTGATGGTGGCTTTCTGGCATTGGTGGGAGAGAGAGAGAGAGAGATCTGCTCCAACCTCTCTCTCTCCCTCTCTCTCACACACACAGGCGGGGGTGGGATTTAGACCCCTGATCTAAAGCTGTCAAAACTCCAAAAACAGGTCAAGTCGCTCTGGGGAGGCCAGTCATAAATTAGAACACTTGCTAAACAACTGGCCATTAAATGAGGACCACTTGTATTTGGTTTGCCAGTCACCTGGCCATGCCCACCCAGTCACATGACCAGCAAGCCATGCCCACCCAGTCACATGACCAGCAAGCCACACCCTCAAATTAGGCCACACCCACAGAAATTTGAATCCCACCCTTGGGTGGGGTGCACTGAGGATGAGTTTGTAGCACCAAGGGGGCGATGGAAAAAGTTTGGGAACCACTGTTCTAGATGATATACTGATGTTGCACTCCGCAGAAAATATCTAAACAACATTTTTATCTATTTTTTTAATCTTTTTTCCCTCTATTTTACATGCTTTGCAGTAAAATAAAGAAGGTGCAGGTGAGGCTACTAGCCTCAGTTGCATCCATACCACAAGCAGAGTTCCATGCTGAGAGTCAGGGCAGTCCTAGCCAGCTCTGGCACATTTTGGCCAGGGTACCACAACTGCAAACCACCGCATGCTCACACCCTCCTGTGCAAATTAGGGGATCTCTCTGAGGGGCCAATACACTGCTAGGTTGGCAGAAGCTGGGACAAGGAACGGGAGCTCACTCTGTTACGTGGTGCAGGGATTCGAACCGCCGAACTGCTGACCTTTCTGATCGACAAGCTCAGCGTCTTAGCCCCTGAGCCACCACCTCCCTAGCGAGGGATGTCCTTAGTACATGCTTAAAAAAAAGATAGCAGCCACGACATCCCAATCAAAGCTCCATTCAGCGTTTGCATGCAAAAAAGGTTCTTTGCTTGCCCTCCAGTGGCCAAGCTGAACTTGACAGGTAAGGTTTGGCTGCAACGACCTGACTTGGTGGCCAGGTATTGACTTCTGCAACCAGGACTGGGTGTTATGGCAAGATGGACCCCACGTCCCCTCCTCCTGCACATAAGGGATGTGTGCAAGTCTGTGTTTAAAAATCTATTTTGTCTACGTAAGTTTGCTGAATGTATTTGGCCTCTTTCCATGTCAATGCTCAAAAAGAAAATGTTCTGTTTGAGAGCAACCATCCCAGTTGGCAGAAGGGCTCAAGCCTGGAATTTAAATTTATTTATTTGTATACATTTTTCTGCACCCAATCTGAGAACAATGTAGGACAGAGAAAAGGCAGCAGCAGCAGTGAAGGTCAACCCACCTGCTCGTGAGGAGGCAGCCTTGTCCCTCTTGGCGGGCTGCATCACAGATAGATGGAGACGATGCTGGGAACAATGTGTTTGTTTCATAGCTGCGCATTTCCTGGTTGTTGTGATTCCTGCCTTGCCTTGGATTGACACTGTGTCTTGAGTTTGGATTGTGCCTTGTAACTCTGCAGTTTTTTTGCCTCGTGTGAACCCTCTTGTGTTGTGGATTTAATTTTGCCTGGTGGGGTTATCTTGTTTGGGAAACTTTCCAGTGGCCATTGCTCTATGGACTAGCTGGGGAATATTAATATTAATAAAACTCGCTAAACCACCATTATGTATGCGTGCGAGTGAGTGGGACACCACAAGGGCCAGCAGGGAATTATGCAGCAATTGTCCAAATGAAATTAGAGACACTGACACAAATTTATAGTTTTATATAAATAAATATATTTAATATTTATATAGAGAGCAGACAACATAGTCAGGAACACAGGAACATGATGAGGTAAATTAACCCTTGTAGAGAACAAATAGAAGAAAAAGGTGGGGAAAAGGGGAAACGCCCCCTTTACACCCACAGCAACCAATCACAGCGTAGATTGCCTCATGTACAAGCAGACAAAATAGGGACATAGGGACATAGGAACAACATAGACAACATAGGAACATCATGAGGTAAATCTAAACAGCACTCAGAGCACACCGAAGAAAAAGGCGGGAAAAGGGGGAAACGCCCCCTTTACACCCACAGCAACCAATCACAGCGCAGATTGCCTCCTGCATGAGCAGACAAGATAAGGACATAGGAACATCGTGAGGTGAATCTAAACACCATGCAGAGCAGACAGAAGAAAAAGGCGGGAAAAGGGGGAAACGCCCCCTTTACACCCACAGCAACCAATCACAGCGCAGATTGCCTCATGCATGAGCAGACAAGATAAGAACATAGGAACATCATGAGGTGAATCTAAACACCATGCAGAGCAGATAGAAGAAAAAGGCGGGAAAAGGGGGAAACGTCCCCTTTACACCCACAGCAACCAATCACAGCGCAGATTGCCTCCTGCATGACAGACAAGATAAGGACATAGGAACATCGTGAGGTGAATCTAAACACCATGCAGAGCAGACAGAAGAAAAAGGCAGGAAAAAGGGGGAGCTTTTCCAACCAGCCAACTACAACAGTGTGTTCTGGTTCATTGTACAACCTCACTGTTCCAGCTACTAAATTTAAATATCTTAACAAGTCAGAACTGAAGGCTTCTTTCCATTTCAGGGCTTTCTTCCATGCAGAGAAGTTCAATCCTGGCAGAAATTGATAGGCAAAAAAAGAAAAAAAACTTTCTATCAGGACCCATAGATCCCTATCCAGATCCTGCCATCCTGGGGGGGGGAGGGGACCTGGATGCATACCTTAGTTTATAGCCTTTTCCCTGAGGTTTATGTATCCTGTACTTTGATTTACCTTCTTAGAAATGTAAGGTAGATTTACAGATGGCTGTTACATGTACGCTGGGTTAACAAAATCAGAAATAAGGAGGTGATAAGCTGCCTGAAAAAGCCAAAGGAAATCATCAAAACCATAAAAAAGTGAAAGATAGAATAGTTCGGACCTGTGATACAATACCTGGAAAAATACGGCATCCTTCACTTAATCCCCCGGGGAAAAATTTAAGGCAAATGAGGTCCAGGCAGAAGAAGATCATGGCTTCAAAAATCTAAGGGACTGCTTCAGACAAAACTCAGCAGCACTTTTTTGTGTGGTTGTTGATAAAAATAGGATCGCCAACATGATTGCCAACATCCAATGACGAATATGGAAGGAGGAGAAGGAGGAGGAAGAGGTAGAGATAGAGGAAGAAGAAGAGGAAGATGTTATAAGTAAAAGTTGGATATTATACTTGAGAAACTACAGAACCAGACTGTAGTCATTTTGTGTCCGTAGCCTGACCTTTTAAAAGGACAGAAAAGTTGAGAAATATGTTTTTGTGAAACAAATATGTTGGATTGCGAAATTTGTCTTTGGCATAGGTTAGAGGACATTTGTGCTAGGGCACTCTGACATTATCAATGTCACCTTAAGGAATATTAATGTTTCCTTATAATTTTTCTGGAATGTGAAAAACAGGACATCTGAAATATGGGAAATTTTCCATGGAAGGTTGTATAACGTCCATATATGGAAAAAGGAAGTATTATGTAACCATGTGATTTGATAAATCTATATAAGCTGTATTCACTGAAAGGAGGGCGTCTCCTTCCTTTTAGAAAATGTTTCTTTTCTAGAGTGAACTGAGTCCAATACTGCAGTATTTTCCCTAATAAAGCATCTTATAACTCAGATTATCAAAAGTCTGTTGATTTTCACTTTTGAATGCTTATAACAGAAGAGGAAGGGAAAGGGGAAGGGGAAGGAGGAGGAGGAGAAGAAGAGGAGGAGGAGGAGGAGGAGGAGGAGGTAGAGATAGAGGAGGAGGAGAAGGAAGAGGAGGAGGAGGAGGAGGAGGAGGAAGAAGAAGAAGAAGAAGAAGAAGAAGAAGAAGAAGAAGAAGAAGAAGAAGAAGAAGAAGAAGAAGAAGAAGAAGAAGAAGAAGAAGAAGAAGAAGAAGAAGAAGAAGAAGAAGAAGAATGTAAGGGAAGAGGGCCATCTTGTTTGTCTCAGTTCCGAAGCCTCCAGCAAAAGACACCTGGGAAAAGCTCCTTATCACCTTCTCGGCCTGTGATTCTCAAAACAACTTCGCACCTGTGGATTGGCTTATTCGACACCGACACCGGACTGAGGGGAGCGGTTTCTAACTGCTTTATCCTAACCAAATTGCATGGAAACCTTTACGTCTTGCTTCTTTTGTCCTGCAAACCCTTCCTTTCAATAAAGGGTCCCTTTTGAAATGTTAATTGTTTCAAGAGTTCTGCTTTCCTGAATGGAGAAGCTTTCATTTTCATTGTGCATCTTCACAAAGGTGCAACTCAAACACAATACTAAAGCCAACAACAATTGAAACCATATGAAAGGAATGCCACCCTTGCATGCTGTATTTACTGTGCATGTATAGGCATGTAATGTAATCGTTATAAACACCAAATAGTTTCGGTTTTTAGACATTGGTTAGGGCAACAAAAGCTTTCAAAAGCTTTGGTGTAGGTTAATTGAAGGGTTTAATAAAAATCCCTCTCTCCTGTTTGATTGCAGCGGTTTCATGGTTCCCACAACACGCTAAGACTCAGTTAGAGGTTGCAATATGTCTGTGTTCCTGCAATATGCTAAGACTGCAACGCAAGTGAAAGAAAACGGAATTTCTGCTCTTAAGGGAAGGGTAAAGGGTTTGTTCACACAATCTCCTAATTTGATAGCTGGGTTTTGAAGAAGCGTCGAACCACAAAACCACCAATGCTGGTTTTATGCAGTCTTGTCTGCAAAATCCCTCCCTCACTTTTCCCAATGTCTTTTTCAAATCACCCCTTTAATTTGGGATGGAGTGAACCTAGTTTCTGAATTTGTACACCAACAGAAAGCTGAACCCCACCCCCCAAAAGCTTTGGATGCCACATTAAGCCCCAGAATAGCTAACTAACCATTGTGAGTTATGTTAAAAACAGATATTCCTTAGAGCTGATCTATTTGCTGGTGTGAAAGGCTTGGTATATACTCATTTCTCGAGCTTTATTTTCTTTTCAAAACCTTCATGGAAACAGTTCGTTATATTAATTTATTTCACACCTTTTTAAACAGCCTAATGGTTGTAGATGGAGCATTTACAATAAATTACATTATAAATACCATTCAAATAAAAACATGCACAATGCAGTAAAATCAAATGCAAATGGGAAATACCATTTAAATTAGGGAGCAGCAAGATAGTCATTCAAAATCTAAAACATGGCGGATAAAAACATAATTAAAAGCCCACCTAAAAGCATGGGAAACTTACAGAACAACAAAATAACAGAGTTGGAAGGGACTTTGAAGGTCTTCTAGTCTAACCCGCTCCTCAAGCAGGAGACGTTGTGCCATGTCAGGAAAGTGAGAACTTAAAACGGCCCTTTCTGGATCGGGGCGCTCTTCGCACAGTCACTTCTGCTCTTGTCATCTCCCGCTTAGACTACTGCAATGCTCTCTACATGGGGCTCCCCTTGAAGAGCATCCGGAGGCTTCAGCTGGTGCAGAGTGCGGCCGCGCGGGTGATCTTGGGGGCTTCTCGGAGCGCCCATATTACACCGCTCCTGCGCGAGCTGCATTGGCTTCCAGTGGCCTTCCGGGTGCGATTCAAGGTTTGGTGGTCACCTTTAAAGCGCTCCATGGCTTGGGACCCTGGGTACTTACGGGACCACCTGCTTCCACCATCGGCCTCCCGCCGCCCAGTGCGCTCCCACAGGGTGGGCCCCCTTGGAGTGTCGTCAGCCGGACGATGCCGGCTGGCAGCTCCGAGAGTGCGGGCCTTCTCTGTGGGGGCTCTCTCCCTCTGGAATGAATTACCTCTGGAGATGCAGACCATCACTGACCTTCAGACCTTCCAGCGCGCATTAAAGACACACCTTTTCCAGCAGGCCAGTCTGGCCTAGTATTAATTACTAGGGTTTTAAATTTTGGAATTTTTTAACTTTTTTACCTTTTTTATTCTGCTTTTATAATATCATTCCAGCCACTAGTTTATTTTCTTTTAAATCTCTTTTAAATTTTTTACTATTTATGTTGTTTTATCTTGGCTGTACACCTCCCCAAGTCCCTTTTTTGGGAGAGGGGGCGGTATAAAAGTGTAATAATAATAAAAACAGAATGGTCTCCACTTGGCACCTATTAAGAACCCCATAATTGTCATGGCATCCATGCTACATGTAAACAGGTACAGTAAAATGGCTGCCAGAAGACCTTCACTTCTCCAGTCAGTGAACTATGGGCAAAATAGGCCACGTAATTGGGTTCACACGATTTATAGAAGCCTAGTCTGAGATGTGTGGATCATTTGAGCTCAAGGCAGTAAGAAACATCTTCTGTATTGGATCATGACAACCTCATGGAGGGTCAGTGCAAAATATCTGTTGTAGTAGTAGATGATGTGGCCCTCAGATCAGATGGTACTGAATAAACAAATGAGGAAGAGGTGAGGATCTTTGGAGTAAGAATGGTTCTTATGATGTGGATGGAATAGACACTGAGTTGGTTCATCATCACTGGGGAGGCATCGTATCAACATTTAAACAAGAAAAATGCCTCCCATAGGTCTCCCACAGTCAGATAGGCTGTTGGCCAGATAGTCTGCGTAACTGCCTTCACACAACATAGAAACCTAGTCTAGAATGGGTGGGTCATTTGAATCCAGTATGTGGTGGGGAACCAGCCTTTTCCTAAGGCATCCAAGTATGGAGGGAAGCAAGTCATCCTCTCCAGCCATAAGAGGCCTTGTGGGTTGGCAGGTATAGTGCGAGATGTGTTGGGTTATTTCAGCTTCAGCTATCTCAGGTAATCTGCAAGTAGCTGCATTATCTGGCTGGAGGAGATGGTGTTACACATTTGCTCCTGGTTTCAGCTTATGGTCACTCACCTGGTTACGATGTGTATCTATTTGCTTTTCCACACCCACACACTGAAGGGACTTGGGGTGGGTTTTCACAGGTACTCAGTCCCAACTTCCTTTTTTCAATTTTGTTTGTTTGTTTTCATGGTTCCTTCCTAGCATTTGTCTACTCTGCTTGCTTGCCATCACGAACCTTTAGATATGGCAGCTTATCTGGGGCCCTTTAAAGTTCCTGCCAGCATTTCTTTCTTGGTCCATTTCCTTCCTTTGATCTGAACCCATGTCAGGCCCCAAAGAACCGAGAATCACCCATAGAGTTATGCTACTTCTGAAAAGTTCCTTTATTGTTATTCGCCTACAGACAGAATCTTGCTGGACTAAAGCAAATATTTGACATAACTATAGGTTTATTCTGTGATGTGCTGGGGAGGATCCGACTTGCTCTCTTTCGACCTACCACACATTCCAAAATGGCCCCTGGGAAAGACCCCCCCTCCCTCCTGCGACTCCAGAGAGCATTTCACCACAAGCCACCACACAGTCTCTCTGCTCTCCTCCTTCCTTTCCCCCTTTGCTCATTTTGGATGTGTGTCTTCTTCACATCATCTCCAGCACAATCAAAACAGTCTACATGGCAACTACAGCCCCATAACCACAGAATTGCTTTGTTGATTAACTTGTCTTAAGTTCTTAAGAAGCATAATTGCTTCGTGTCGAGCATGAGCTGCCTAGAAACAGTTTCTTCCTTGAGAGAACTTGTCCTGTCTCTCAACTTGGGCAGATGCATGCCTTGAGTCCTTGGCCCAGGGGGGACCTCACAGCCAGAGGTTGATCCGTCACATGCATGAATATGTCCCTCAGGGTCAACCCAGTTGTGAAACGTTCTCCATGCAAGGGGATTGCGGGAGACTTCAAACTGGCACCAGAATTTAACACCAGACCCTTTTCCCAGAGTGGCCCACGGCTTCTCTCTCACTACATCTCCTTAAGATCCGTCATCCCCATGATGTTCCTGCCTGCCCTTTCCCCCCTAACCACACCCATTCTTTCTGACCCTTTCCCTCTCATCCTGGCTCTATCACACCCTACCACACAACCAGGCAAAGAAGCAACGGGCGCTAGTGCTTGGGTGCTTCAGTCCAGCACTCTGCACTGCTGAGTCTACCAAGTTAGATCACTCAGCCTCCTTCTCTGCCTCCCAACCCACTTGCAGCCAGGGGAGCTATTCAACCATAGCTAGTGGCCTGTGGGAAACAGGGCTGCCTTAGCGCAGGGGCCTGATGGGCCCTTGCCTGTGGGCCCCAAGAGCATAGGGGGCCCATACTAATCTGTGTGTGTTAACCCTTCAATGCACCTTGCATCATATAAATATATTATACATATAATTTGCAAATACGTGTTTCATTTTATCGACCCTTTACATTTTCATTCCTAGGGAGAAGTTGTCATAGGGGCCTCACTACTCTGCTTTGCCCGGGGCCCATAATGCTGTTCAGCTGGTCCTGGTTGGAAAAGGGTTTAATAGCAGCCCAGAGAACAACAAAAAAAATCATTTGCTTGCTTAATTGTTGGATTTCTTTGAAACCTATGAGTTCACAAGGCCTTGAAATACAGGAAACATGTTTCATTTCCCCAAATTCAGCAAGTCTCCTTATTCTACTGCAGGTCTTGGGGAAAGTATCCTCAAACCTTTTGTGATGCAAAATATACACTAGACCAAAACAAAGTGGAGAGAGAGAGAGAAGGAGAAGGAAAACAAGGAGGAGGAGAAGGAGAAGGAAGAGAAGGAGAAGAAGGAGGAGGAGGAGGAGGGGAAGCAGGAGGAGAAGGAAGAGAAAGAGAAGGAGAAGGAGGAGAAGGAGAAAGAGGAGGAGGAGGAGAAGGAGAAGGAGGAGAAGGAGAAGGAAGAGAAGGAGGAGGAGAAGAAGAAAGGTCTGGCAGAACCTGTTGCAGTGTCCCAGTTGCAAAACTAAGAGTGTATCAGTGATCTTCACTCAAAAGTATTGGCCTTTCTTTAATTATTATTGATCGATTTGATTTGATTTTGGTGTTGCCTGTTTCTAGGGGGAGTCTTGATGTCTTACAATACAAATCAGGAAGAAAACACAACGAGGGAGGGAGTGTCTACATGCTTTCTGGATCACCTGTTTTGCATCACCTTATCTTGCCCTGTAAGGTGTGATCCTGTGAGCTCGGGTATATAAGCTGGAAAAGAGACCTTGGTGATTTAGAGGATTTCTCCTTCAGATTGGATCCCCCTTTGAAGGTGAGAGCCATAGATTATAGAAAGAAATTTAAGGTAACTTTAGTGAAAGAGATGATAACATATTTGTACGCATAACTGCTGTGAAGAAAGCATTTTTCCTTTTCTATTTTTTCTTTAACTTTTTGCTTCCCCCCCCCACTATTTTATTTTTCTTGATTTCTTCCTTTTTTCTATCTTATTTTATATTTGTTTGCATTAGTTTTCAATGTTGTTCTTTAGAGGAACCCACTCTCCTTTTTAAAAAACTCTCCACAGCTTTAACTCTTTCAACCTCCTTTGCAAAAATTCCTGGGGAGGGAAAGGAATGATAGATAATTTATTTGACTGATGGGGCACCAGAGCACCTTGTGTTATAAAAGCCACTGAAAGTCCTGTATCTCACATAAGAGATGGATGGTTCGCATTGTGTTTATGATATTTCTTTGTCTGTTTTTGGCAGCCAATTCTCAGGATTAAAAGGAAGGAGGGAGGGAATTGCTTTCCTTGTCCATAGAAGAGATGAAGAGATAAGGAAGAGGAAAATGAAGATGGAGGGGGATGGGCTTAAAACTTCAATCCCTTCCATTTAGGCGTTGAGTTCATTGGGCTTGAGGATTAGCTAAGGGTCCCTTCTCCAAATTCTTCTCTGGGGTGGCCTGCTCCGACTTTACACCCTCCTTACATCCTGGATCACACCTACTGTGGCCCAGATCTTAATGGTCCCAGAGGGAGGAACCAACCACGAGAGACAGAAACTCAGAATCCACATTTGGAGAATGACAGGCTGTGATTCCTGGCAGACCGGGGTCTCTACCCATTGCTCAGGGTAGTATTTGGCGAGGGGGCTGCAATTCAGAGACAAACAGGTGAGCTTCATGGTTGAGATGAGAGCTGGGTTCTTCTTTCTGGGGGAGGGACACCCGAAAAAGGGGGTGGCCTGGTGTGGTTGGAGGACATTCGAGGTTCTTCTCAACTTCTGCTTCCCTCCTCAGGTTTGGAGATGTTTCTCATCCCTTGCTTCCTCTTTGGCCTCTTGGGCAGCCTTGCCTGGGCAGGTGAGTTGTTCCCAGCAAAGTTGATATATCTCATGTTATATCCCATGGGTCGCCATCTATCTAGTCCTTGGATTATTTTCATGCTTTATTCTTAATGGGGGAGCCTCTGCTTCTAGCTCTGATCCATTTAGATGAATCCAGAAAGGCATGGAGACATGGAGTTCCTCAAGATCAAGGGAGGTACTAATACCACTCTATAAAGCCTTAGTAAGACCACATCTAGAGTACTGCATCCAGTTTTGGTCCCCACACTATTAAAAAGATGTTGAGCCTCTAGAAAGAGAGCAGAGAAGAGCAACTAGGATGATGAGGGGATAGGAGACTAAAACATACGATGAACAGGCATGACTAGCCTAAGGAAGAGAAGGACCAGGGGAAACATCATAGCAGTCTTCCAGTATTTGGGGGGCTGCCACAGAGAGGAGGAGGAGGAGGAGGGGTCAAGCTATTCTCCAAGGCTCCCGAAGGTCAGATAAGGAATAATGGATGGAAACTGAACAAGGAGAGATTTAACTTGGAAATAAGGAGAAATTTTCTGACAGAACAATCAACCCATGGGACAGAAGTTGCCTTCGGAAGTTGTGGGTGCTTCCTCATTGGAAGCCTTCAAGAAGAGACTGGGCTGTTCTCTGTCAGAAATGGTTCAGGGTCTCCTGCTTAAGCAGGTGGTGGGTTGGACTAGATGACCTACAAGGTCCCTTCCAACTCTGTTAATCTAACCCAGAAGGCCTCCGTGTGTCATTATATGGACACCAGATACTGGTATCTACAGCATATCTCCACTAAACAGGACCTGGGCCATTTTACATCCCCTGGGTCCCATCTGGTCTTTTGGCTCTTCTGTCTGGCCCACGTGAGCTCAGTCAGAAATTAGAAATCAAATGCAAACAAGTGAACATCATGCACGTAATAAAATGCACTGGCTTATCGTGAAGGCAACTCTCAGCCTGTCTTTGAAAACTTGTAGATTGGCACACAAACCACAAACCACCATGCAGAGCAGGAAGCAGGTTTCAAGGGTTTAATGTCAAACAGCAAATTTTCCATCTGACAAGAACAGTATCCCAACCGGTCTAGGTTAGCACTGGAAGCTTCTGCCTTACAGTGTTATTTAAAGATATAAACACACCCACCTAAAAGCTTCTATCATCTATCCACGCCCCTAATTATTCCCTTAATCACCCCTTATTCCCATCATCCGGTTTACCTAATAAGTCCACTATTTCCTTCCCTATCACCTATCCATCGCTCGTGCTTCCTATCTCATTGCGAGTAAACTAAATAGTTAAACTCCCACCCCCCCCAAACGCCCGTTTCTTCAGCCCAGTTAATTCAACAGCTGCACCGGCTCTTATCTCTTTCAGTTTGGCTTTGGCAGAATCATCTAATTAACGTCCAACAGTCCATCAAACACAGATAGGAGTTTCCCTTCAAGTTAAGGATGACTGAGGATCCCTTCACACATTATAATTCTCCCATGCTGCAGCTGTCGCAATTCCTCAGAAGCATCTATCATCAGCAGGGTACGACGCTCCTGCAAATGTGCTGATGGGGTCAGATCATCTATCACCCTAATGGAGCCTGACAGGCTGTCCCCTCTACCAGAGATCCACCTAAAAAAAGAGAATGAAGAGATGAAACCCTGTGCATTGTCTCCCCCCTTCCTTAGCAGGATACTTTAGGTGGAACTGTTGGCATAGCCGAGGGTCGCACACCTCCGAATAGACTACCCATGATGCCTCTGACAGGGGATAGCCTTTCCAATGAACCAAGTATTGCAAGGTTCCCCTATGTATGTGGGAATCAAATATTTCACTAATCTCATATTGATCATCTTGAACAGGGCCTGGAGGATCAGATTGGTTGTCAGAATTCGCCATGTCTTCTGGTTTAATGAGGCTAATATGGAAAACCGGGTGCATTCATCTAAATCGTGATGGTAATTTCAACTGTATTGTGACAGGATTGATTATCTTAATCTGGAAATGGACTAATATATTTAGGACCCAGTTTCTTAGATGGCAGCCCCAAATTTAGATATTTAGTGGAGAGATATACAAGGTCTCCTATTTTGAACATTTTATGGTCCATTCGTTTCTGATCAGCCTCTTTCTTATAAGCAACAAAAGCATCATGCAATGCTTGGTGCACCTTTGTCCATGTTTCCTTTATTATTTCATACCATATAGTTGTAGTCATTGGTTCCCGTCCTCCTTGGTCCCCCTCAGGAATTGGTATGAAGTCCATGCCATTTACTATAAAGAATGGGGTTTGTCCAGTACGATGATGTATGGTGTTGTTATATGCCACCTCCGCAAATGGTAACAATTCCGACCAATCTGTTTGCTGATCGGAGACATAGCAACGGAGGCATCGTTCTATGGCTGCATTAGTACTTTCTGAAGCACCATTGGTGCTTGGATGATAAGCCATGCTTAACCCCTGTGAAGAACCTATTAAGCGTATGAACGCCCACCAAAACTGAGCAGTAAACTGCACTCCTCAATCCGAGATGATCTTTCTCGGTACCCCATATAGTCTGTGGATATTTTTAATGAACATGGTAGCTAATTTTCAAGCAGAGGGTAGACCAGCACATGGGATAAAGTGCACCTGCTTCGAAAATAAATCTATGACTATCTAGACTATCCATGGCTATTAGTTAAGTCCACTATAAACTCCATTGCAATGTCTTGCCATGGTTTAGTGGGATTCGATACTGTTTGTAATAATCCCATAGGCTTCCCAGGTCGGGACTTAGTGGTAGCACAAACTGTACATGTCTTTACATAATGTTCAATATCTGATCTCATTGAAGGCCACCAAAATTGCCTTTTGGCAAGATGTAATGTTTTTAAGAATCCGTAATGTCCAGCCTGCCTAACATCATGGCAACGGTGTAATACTTTGGTCCTCAAAATTTCTGGAATATATAGTTTCGTTCCTCTCCATGCAATACCATTGCTGATATCACATTGTGTTTGCAAACCACGGGTCTTCCTATATAGCGTTCGGTAAATCTTGAGCCAATAATTTCACTTGTAATGACTTCCAGTGCTAACCTAGACAGGTTGGGATACTGTTCTTGTTGGATGAAAAATCTGTTGTTTGACATTAAAACCATTGAAACCTGCTTTCTTACTCTGCATGGTGGTTTGTGGTTTATGTGCAAATCTACAAGTTTTCAAAGACTGGCTGAGAGAAGGTTAGCACTGGAAGCTTCTGCCTTACAGTGTTATTTAAAGGTATAAACACACCCACCTAAATGCTTCTATCTCCTATCCATACTTCTAATTATTCCCTTAATCACCCCTTATTCCCATCATCCGATTTACCTAGTAAGTCCACTATTTCCTTCCCTATCACCTATCCATTGCTCGTTCTTCCTATCTCATCGCGAGTAAACTAAATAGTTAAACTCCCACCCACAAACGCCCAGTTAATTCAACAGCTGCATCGGCTGTTACCTCTTTCAGTTTGGCTTTGGCCGAATCATCTAATTAATGTCCAACAGTCCATCAAACACAGATAGGAGTTTCCCTTCAAGTTAAGGATGACTGAGGACACATTATAATTCTCCGATGCTGCAGCTGTCGCAATTCCTCAGAAGCATCTATCATCAGCAAGGTGCGACCGCTACTCCTGCAAATGTGCTGACGGGGTCAGATCATCTATCGTCCCTAACGGAGCCCGACAGCAACTTTTTATTTTCAGTTTAGGCATGTGGGTGCCTGCATGCCTACAGACCTTCATAACCCCATTGGTTATGAAGGTCCACAATAGTCCCAGTTTCCTATGTGGCCCTTGTGAAACTTAATTGCCCACTAAAGCCATCGCTGTGCCCCTCACTTCCGCTGTTATCCTCTTTGCTTTCTCATTCTCTTTTTCTATTTTTATTTCGAGTTGTTATTTTTGGATTCAGGATTTATTTTTATTGTTTTCTCAAAGTATAAAATACAAAGAACAATAAAAATAGGAAATTAAGGGAAGGGAAAAGGGAGGGAGAAAGAAAATACAGGGTACAAGGGAAAATAGCAAAAAAGCAGTGAGTCCCAACTCTTTTTAACACAGAACAAAATGTGTTAAAAAGAGTAAGAACTCAATGCTTTTTTGCTTTTTACAGACTTAACTTTTATGCATTAATACATACAAGCCATTTCTATAACAACAAATCTATCAAATCGGCAAGATCAAAGTCAAAATGTCATAAATATTTTTCATCACAAGCACAAAATCCAGAAGTGATATCCAAATAAAAACAAATGTATTCTCTTATTTGAATAAAGCAATCAATTTAACCATTTCTGTTTTATCTTCCTTGCTGTGGGAATAATATATATTTCTAGTTGCACTTAATAATCTTTATAAACTATCACCATTTATATTAATGAAATTTACTGTATTCATTTAGACTTTTTAATCTTAAAGGGAAAAATACTTTTTTATCCATATTAAAACTCTAAACTTTTCTTTAAACTAATACATCTTTTTCTTTACATAGATACTTTTTAATAGACTTTCAGTAATATTTTACAAACTTTAGGAGTTACTTAAGCATTAAATATAAAGGAAACAAAATACATTTCAAACCCAATTTACATTATGACTTTTTCAATTACAAATATCAGACCGATAAAAATCCATCCTAATTCCAATGGACTCATTCAGTTTAAGTCCCTCCTTCCAGTTTACCTTCATGGAATAAAACTCTTTTTTTCCTTCTCTGGAATGTTTATCAAGTCGTTATAAACATCTCTTTTGCTCAAGGATTTCTCAACCTTGTTAATCTCTGTGAGGAAAAAGTCCATTTTTATTCTCTTTTCCGAGCAGGTCCATCTGGTCGGAATGCCTGTCCTTCTGGCACCTTTGCCAATAGAGACAGAAGCCAGTGGTATTGCTACAAGTTCTATGAAGATACGGCCACCTTTCAAGAAGCTGAGGTAACTAACCTGAGGTGCCTTACCTGAGTGGGAAGAATTCCTTTAATCTGGCCCACAGTTTTGCCAACTTCACAAGGCCCAAAAGTTCATGTCATTTTTTTTTAAATGAAGAGCACCTGCTGTATGATTTTCCCTTTTTTAAAAAAAAACAAGGATAAAAATCTTCAAGAAAGAGTAAAATAAAATATTTTAATAATTCTGTTAAATTCCCGTTAGTTAAAACGGGATTAATGGGCTGGCTCTACTTCAATATCTGAGTGAAATTTGTCAAAGAAAGTAAAACTCGAATGAGATATCCAACTGCTTCATTTAAAGGGGATTGGATATTGTGTGATTCAACATGTTGTGCAACTCAGCTATTGCCTTATCCATGTTGTGGGAACAAGGCCAAGAATCACAGGGTTGTTGGTGCTAAGATAGTTTTGGTTCTTCTCTGCAGGAAGAGTGTCAGTACAAATGGAGAGGTCATTTAGCATCTTTCACAAGAGACAAGCAGGCAGAAACCATTGGTGCCTATGTCAATAAAGAAAATATAGAGAATAACCACGTCTGGATTGGGCTCCAAAGAGAGAATATGGTGAGTACTCGGTCCTCCTGTCTGTGAGCAAGTAGCAGCTCTTTCCATACGGATATTTCTTGAGTAGCGATTTACGTCGTCCTTGAACAGCCCAGCAACCATCTTCCATCTCCATTCCCTGATGTCAGTTTAGATCCAACACCAGCCCATTGCTGCTCCTGACCCAGGGGGACACAAAAGGACCCCAATGCCAGCAGCCCAATTCCCCTTCAGCTCACAAAGAAGCAGATCTACAGTCAGCAAGGGATTTCTCCCTGCAGGATCCTTTTTAATAGCTAATAGGATTTATTCCAAGTTGATCTAAATCGGCTCAGTGTTTTTCAATATGAAAACCACGTTTTCTACCAGGGAAGTATGAAGAGCAGGAGGAAGGGGCGGCGTTGAAAGCTGAAATGGATAGAAACATGGTCAGGAAACCCCTTCAAGCCCTCAGGTTCTAGTTGATGGTTGGGATGAACTTTGGTGAATTGTCTTTGAGAAATCCTGGAGGGGGGTGGAAGTGCCAGTTGGCTTGGAGGAGGAGAAAATACGTCCCTGTCTTTAAAGGGGGGAAGGGAAAAAAGCAGCTGTGGACAGTCTGATATTGATCCCTGGGGAGATTCTTGATGATAGATGATAAAGAGATCGGTCACAATGTCATAACTGCCAGATATAAATCCTGCCCAATTCTCTTCATCTTACTGTTTCCTCAGATAGTTTAGTAGATTGTGGTCATGCAGCAGACGTAATATATCTTGATTTCAGCACAGCCTTCAAAAGCAGACAGTACTCCAGGAGACTCCCAATCCCCGAGCTGATTGTGTCTCACAGCATCTTGAAAATTAAGGGAAACTCATCATTATCTTGACAATTATATTCCCAATGATGTGCAATTGGAAGAGATCTGGAGATCATTTTTTTTGGTCTCTTGCTCTGTCATATCTCACCACAACTTTCTCTTCTCCGAGATAAACACGTGTCGTGTTTGCAACCCAAAGTTTTCTTTCTAAGCCCCTTTTCATCTTGATTGCTCCGGAGACTCTTCAGTTTGTCAAGGCCCTTCCTGAAACACAATAGCCAGAACTGGACAGTGCAAGAATTAATCCCAGATCTTTGGCTTGTCAATATTTCCATCATTGCTTTGAATGAAGAAGTGGAGGGAGTGTTAAACTGGCATGGACAATCACCTTGTTGCTCTTGTTCAGTTGCTCAGTCATGCCCAACTCTTTGCCACCCCGCAGACCACAGCATGCCAATCCCCACCCCACCCCCATCCTCCCAGAGTTTGCCCCAAAGATGATACCATAGAGTGCTGTTTCTCAGCCTTACCCCTGTTTAAGAGCCCAAGACTTCAACTCTCAAATTTCCCCAGACATAGTAGAATTCGGGGAGTTGAAGTCCACTCACCTTGAAATGACCAGGTTCCAGAAAGGCTGACCTAAAGACAGAGCTAGCATTCAAAGGAACTTGAGGAGTTAGACGAACAGTCTGAATGCAACAGTTGGAAATGCAAAGTTCTTTTCTTAGGAAGTAAAAATTAAAAGCACCAGAGTCACATGAAGGATACTCCTGGCTGGGATGCAGCTGCAAAAAAAGGACAAATGTGATTTTAGGTTATATCCACAGGAGTAAAATCTCCCCCCAAAAGAGAAGTAACTGTTCTACGGGGTCCTTGATCCTCCCTCTCTCCCTCCCTTCCTCCCTCTCTCTCTGTCCTTCTCCCTCTCCCTCCCTCCCTCTCTCTCTCTCTGCTTTCTTGCAAAAGTTTCATGACCCAACTAGGTAATAACTTCAGTGCTAGAAGGGAGGGGGGTTGCTCTATGGCCCTGCCTGTGTTGGTGGGAGTGGGCTTGGTGGTGCTGTGATTAGGCTGTTCTTTACTTTGTTTGTCTAAGGTGGTAGTTCCTTGATCAGGGTATTGTTTATTTCTTGATTGTAAAGTCAGAAAACCCCTCTCCCTCTTAGCACTGATGATGCTTCCTAGTTGGGTCATGAAAGGCCTGCAAGAAAAACCCCAGGCTCAGAGAGCGCCAAGGACCCCACAGTCGTCCTTCTTCTTCTTCCTCCTCCTCCTCCTCCTCCCCCCACACTCCCTCCTAGCACTGATGATGTTTCCCAGTTGGGTCAAGACTCAAAGGCTCAGGGGCCCTTGGATTCTGGGCACAGCAAGAACGGTAGCAGTAGCAACAGCGCTTGGACTTATAGACCGCTTCATGCATCCAAAGAGCCTTACTCAGCCTCTGTAATGGGCGTGTGGTGCCTGCTTGCACAAAAACCTATTTAACAGGACTTCCCCCTTTGAATTAATTTAAGCTGAATTCAGAATTGGAATTTAAAATTCTATATCTCCCTCGCACCCATGTCCCCCACTCACCCACTTCAAAATGATCACTCATCTCTCACCCCCTGAGCACCCCCCCCCCAAAGCAATTAATCCAGGCTGCACAGAAATACAAGGCTGCGCAGCCCACATGGCCCGTTGGAACTCTCCCCACCCACTCACTCCTTACCCGGCAAACTTGCCTGCTAAATTGCTATTTTTCCTTTTTCCAACCATCATCTGTTCTGCTGTGCCAGGAAATTTAGAATACTAGGAAGCAGGAAATGGTTAGATTTCTTGCTTTCTAGCTAGTCTTTAGATCTTTGGCACAGCCGAACCTCCCTTAGGACTGAAGGTTCTATTATTCAGTGCAGACTCATGGCAAGCATATTTGAGAGACTGAGCTAGCCGATGGCAGATAGATAGATCACTGAATGATTCTGTGAGCGATTCAATCTGCCCGCCTGCTTTGCCTGGTTTTGGGTAAAAGTTGCTCTTTTTTTAATAAAAAATTCAATATTTATGTTATGATAAGTACAGAATAACCCTAAGGAACAAGGATATGCACATGGAAATGTTTATGAGAGTAGTTGGACGGCTGGTGACCCCGAGGGTAGGGACCTTCTCTTTGAGGGCACCCTCCCTCTGGAACAAATTACCTCCGGAGATAAGGATCATCCCTGACCTCTTGACCTTCTGACGCACATTAAAAACTCACTTGTTTCATCAAGCCGGTCTGGCCTAGGGTTTTATGGGATCTTAAATTCAATCTTAAATTGGTTTTAATTCTTTATTTATTAATCCTTGTTTCATTTTTATTTTTATTTATTCAATCACCTATTATTATTGTATTTTTTAATGACTGTACACCGCCCCGAGTCCCGCAGGGAGAGGGGGTGGTATATAAATCTTGTAAATAAATAAATAAATAGTTATGAATAATTATTCAGCCACACACAGATACACTAAATTGAGTTAAAGTTTACTTTAAGAAATAGCATAGTCCAATAAACGGTCCAGGTCATATACGTTTAACAGTCCAAATAATATCCAATGACAAAGTCTTCTTACTGGTTGCCTTTGTCACTTACAGTACACAAAGATATTGAAGTATAAGCACAGCATAAATACAACAGAGAACCTTAGATAGCAACAAAATGTCAGAGAAACAGAATGTCAGAGAGAGCAAGCCATGATCTCTAGGTCCCTCTTATGGCAATTCGCAATACAATCAACCAATCGGACCATAATACAAATCAATACAGTGACTTTGTCTTAAAGCTACATACACATTGTTGGTTTATATATTGCCAACCCAACTAATTGGTGGACAGACTCCTAACAATTTACATATATGGTGTGTTGTGAGTTAATTTTGTGAGTTTGCTTGCTAGCAAATTTTATGAGTTTGCTTGCAAGAAAATTTCATGTAACAAACTGAGCTAGCCAATGGCAGATAGATAGATTTCTGAATGTAATTCTGTGAGCAACTCAATCTGCCTGCCTGCTTTGCCTGATTTTGGGGAAAAGTTGCTCTCTTTTATAAAAAAATTCAATATTTATATAAATATTTATAATATTTACATACAAGACATGCCCAGCCAGTCACATGACCATCAAGCCACACCCACAAATTAGGCCACACCCAGAGAACCAGTTAGTGGTCCCTGGGATCTAAAATTATGAGTTTGATGGTCCCTGAGGTCTAAAAGGTTGGTGATTCCTGAACTAGAGCATACAAAACATTTGCTAGACCAATACTCGAATACAGCTCATCAGTCTGGAACCCACATTACGTATCTGATATTAACACAATTGAGAAAGTCCAGAAATATTTTACAAGAAGAGTTCTCCACTCCTCTAATTGTTGCAGAATACCTTATGCCACCAGACTCGAAATTCTAGACTTAGAAAACCTTGAATTATGCCGTCTTCAGTCTGATCTAAGTATGGTATATAAAATCATACATTGCAATGTCCTACCTGTCAATGAATACTTCAGCTTCAACCATAACAACACAAGAGCACACAATAGATAAAAACTCAAGGTTAATGGCACCAAACTTGATTGCAGGAAATACAAATTCAGCAACAGAGTGGTCAATGTCTGGAATACTCCACCTGACTCTGTGGTTTCTTCCCCAAACCCCAAACACTTTAACCTTAGACTGTCTACTATTGACCTCACCCCTTTCCTAAGAGGTCTGTAGGGGGCGTGCATAAGCGCACTAACGTGCCTACCGTCCCTGTCTTATTGTTTCTTTTATTTTTCTTATATGTACCCATTTCATGTATTCATAACTATATATATACTTATACCTATTATCTTGTAAGCGATTGACAAATCAAATCAAATCAAAATAAATAAATAAAATGCTTTATTCCACATGGCACAGTATAGAGGATGGCACTGGACTGATGGATCACGATCCAAGTACAGAAAGTTCAATTCTGCAAAATCTCATGCAGTTTCTTACAATCAAAATTGCGCTGCCTTCTCTCCTATGTATGGTCAGTATGAAAAACCATAATACCTTAGGGCGGTTGGAGTTTGCATCTGTAATTCCAGCAAAGCAAGGGAGGGGGAAGGGAAGGTAAAGGAGGGGAAGAGGAGGGAAACAGGAAGGGAAGGGAAGATGGCGAAGGAAAAACAGGGAGGGGGAAGGGAAGGAAGACAGGAAAGAGTTTGAAGTCTTTGTGTTGCCACCAGAGACCCCGGTCCAGTCCCCTTGAGTTCTGTTGAGCCTTACTTAGTGCCAATTAGGCTTTGGCCGTTAGTTGACTAGATTCTTGTGGATTGGAGCTATTTGTGCATGACACCCCCCATGAGTGGATAGGCAGATGTATTTGAGAAAAGATAGTCTGCACGTAACCCAATCCTATGCCACATCAGGCTCTAAAAGGGCCTTGGTGGTGCAGGCTGTTAATCATCTAGCACTTAGTGCAAGCTGCCTGCAATTAGTGCAGGCTCAAATCCCACCAGGCTCAAGGTTGACTCAGCCTTCCATCCTCTCGGGGTAGGTAAATTGAGGACCCAAAGATTGTTGGGGGCAATAAGCTGACTTTGTAAAAATGCCACTTGGGGGGGCCCAAAAAACCCCTAGTAATAAGCAGGCATATACAATGGAATGAAGGCTATTGCCGAGCACTTAGCATGGTGCTCCATAGACTGTAAGCTGCCCTGAGTCTCTGGAGAAGGGCGGCATATAAATGTTGAAATAAATAAAATAAAATAAAATAAAATAAAGGCTGACACACCACCCATGTTTTTTTCTTTCAGGGCACCTGAGTTGGTCTGAGCTGGACTGTAACAGCAAACTTCCTTTTCTCTGCAAATGGAAACCCTCTTAAGCCAAGTCTGAAGATGGAGTTAGGAGGGCTCCCCATTGATTGAAAACCTGAGCTGAGATCGTTTGGTTCCTCCTTCTCCGTGTGCAAAGCCTCTTTTCCACAAAGGCCAACTGAATGCCAAGCCGTTGGTTCCTTGCTTCTCTTCCTCTCTTTCTAAAGAACTTGGCCCTCCCTTGATAATAAAGTCTATTGCTCTGCCCTTGTCTTCAGTTTGGCGTTTCTCTCCCAGGAGATCCAGGGCCCCTCCTGAATAAGTCTCAGAGGGAAGAGGGGGTTGTGTCTGCAGTTGACTTTCTGGTCCCAAAACACCCAAAGCAACCTTATCGGCTCCTTTCCTGGGGTCCTTCTCTTCCACCTTTCCTCTCAGAGGGAAACATGAGATTAATGAGAGGAGAAATATGGATTTGTGGACATAATGTCCCTGCCCCCCCCCGCCCCCCCCCCACCCCAGAGAGAAAAGAATCCATGCAGGGTGGGTAGCTGGAGAATTGCTGAACCCAACCAGACCAAAAACATTAAGCAGCAAAAGCTGGAAGAGAGAAATGCATTCATGATGCTCGTCTTCTGGTTCATTGGCACCTCCGGTAGGTTCTGGGCAGCCAGAAGTCGTGTCTCTTGCAGGGTGTTTGAGCTGCAAAGCAAGGGTGCTGCTTTCCCTCTTCCCACTGGAGACAGATCAGCTCCAAGGGCTCTTAGATCAGAGGCCAAGGTCCAAAAGAAATCCCTAAGGTTGGGATTCATCACAGTGCTATAGGCAATAAGGGGTTGAGATCCAGGGTCAAATTATTTTTCTACTTTGTAGACATTATGCAAAAATCTACCTTTCCAGGCAAGGCTTTAATTCCGTGGAGGATAGAAGGAGAGAGAAGAGCATGAAGAGCAACCAAGTGGATGGAGTCGGTTGTATTGGCAGAGAGTACAATATTGGAAGACCTGGAGGATCTGGCTGGGGAAACATCATCAAGGAGAAGATCCATCTCATTGCTAAATGTTGAAGGCACACAATCAATCAACCAACCCTCTGGAGTTAGGCTGTTCAATTACATATTTCTGCATCATGGCGTCTTAACACCGCATTATACTTTTCTACAAGCCACTCTCTCTGATAGCTGACCTCGTGAGATCCTCTCGGGTTTGCCCAGAGATAAAACATGTCAGGTTGTCTTGCTTCCACCACAAACACCTTATCTATAAAGTCATTAAGATGTTGGTCTTCATTCTTAGAGTTTGATTCGGATGAGGTGAAGATCATGGCCATGATTTGGCTTGGGACAATTGCCCAAAGCATATGAAAGTAGCTAGGATGGGATGTCCAATGAGAGGACAGCCTCTAGCCGGGTTTAGTTGTCCAGCTCTGGAACTTCCAAGGCTTCTCAAAAGTCCAAGGAAAGACCATGATTCCCACCCGTCTTGATGTTCTAGTTCAGAGGTCTCCAAACTTGGCAACTTTGTGGACTTCAACTGGCTGGAGAAATCTGGGAATTGAAATCCACAAGTCTGTTAGGGTTTACTTAAGAACCCAAATGGTTGGTTTACCATATATGGCTGTAAACCATGATGTCTCATTACAATTACTGGAGCCAGGATTCTGATTGGCTGCAAGAAGCAGGCTTACTATAAAGCAGGAAGCCAGAAAGCACCTCTCTCCCTCCATTGCTGTATTTGAGCTCCGGTGTTGCTATTTTACTTGTTGATTATCCTGGTTAGTTTCTACTGTATTGATTGCTTAACTGTGTATGACTTATTGAACTACTGCTTAACATTGAATATTGGACTGTGCCTATATCTTGTATATAAAACCTTTACCTTTATACCCTTTACCTTCTGTGGTTGTGTAACTTTGTGCTCATTACTACATCTTTGCACACTGCCTTCATTTGTTGCGTAATCCTTGTTACCAAGGATGCTCTGCTAATACTTATCATTGGTTATGGGCCCAGGCCCAGTGTCAAAGGTGGTTAGCGTGAACTGAGTGAGTCACTGTACAGAAGCTTCATTGTGGTATATGGTTGATGTAAAGATGGCACAAGAACATATGTCCAGCTTAACTATGATTACCTGGTTGGATGGCACCAACTACATTACCTGGTCCACCAAGTGCAGTTTGCTCTTGAAGAGAGAAGGATTATGGAATGCTGTTGTCAATCCACTGGATGTAGAAGCTTTGGATGCCTCGAACGATGCTGACCGGAAGAACAACAAGAGAGCTTTGTGCGTTATTGGACTTACTCTTGGTAATTCACAGCTTGTGCATGTTCGTGGTGTGGAATCTGCTGCCGAGTGCTGGAAGACCCTCAAGAAGTTCTATGTTAGAGACAGTGTTGGTTCTCATATTAATCTAACACGAAAACTGTTTAGAGCGCGTATGCGTAAGGGAGGTGATATGCTTGCTCATTTGGAGTACATGAAGAGAGATCTGCAACAACTTCATGAACAGGAGCTGATTTTCTCCAAACTTCATCAAGTCTATATCATCCTTTCCTCTTTAGACGACTCTTATGATGACTATGTATCTTCACTTGAGGTGTTAGCTAAGGAAGAAATGACTTTGACTAACATAACAGGGAGGCTAATAGAAGAGTCAAGATGGCAAAAGGACAGACATCAGCTGAGAAAAGACGACCAATCAACAGCTGAGGAATGAGCTATAGTTTATGTTGTTAAAAAAAGTTATACATGTGGGGCTAAGGATCATTTGGCTAGAAATTGCAAGAAGAAAAATGCACAGGGTAGACAGTTGAAAAAGAAAAGCAATAATTTAGCTGTGTGTAATACTGGTTCAGCAAGAAACCATGATAAATGGGTTGTGGATAGTGGAGCATCACAATGTATTACTAATAGAAAGCAACAGTTTGTTCACATGGAGCACAGTGCTCCAAGTATTTTGCTGGCTAATGGCTGGAAGCTCAAGGCTTCAGGACAAGGTAATGCATTCTGTTCATGTCTAAATGAGGAGTTGCCCATGCTACATGTGCCTAGCATGGCGTATCAGTTGTTATCAGTGAGTGTACTGATAAAAGCAGGGTATACGGTAACATTCGAAGGATTAGAATGTGTGCTAGAAAAACAAGGGAAGCGTGTTACTGCTAGACTTGATAATGGCTTGTTTATATTACAAGATAACCCAGTTCTAAACAACAAGGTGGGGTTTGAGAACAGAAAGCCACACGATGAATGCATTCACCTATTACACAGACATATGGGACATGTTAATTTTAGAGCATTAAGACGAACTGTGGAATTATCAAAAGGTATCAGGATAAAGCCCTGTAATCACTATGTAGATTGCAATGTTTGCAACAAGGAAAAGAGTAAAATAACTCCTGCTAATAGAACAAATGGTTTTAAAGCCAGTGAGTTTCTACAGGTGGTAGTAGCAGACTTGATCGCTCCAAAGAAACCCAGCTTTGGAGGAGCAAGGTACATATTAAGTATTGTAGATCTATATTTTCGATATGGGTTTTGTTATCTAATGAAAAACAAGGCTGAAACATGTCAGAATTTTACCAATTGGTTTGGTTTGTGGAACGAAAGACAAAATGTAAAGTCATGACATTAGTGACTGATAATGGGTCAGAGTTCACTAACAATAAGTTTGTAGCTATGTTGAAGAAGGCAGGGATAGACCATAAGTGGTCTGCACTTATAGACCTCAACATAATGCCTATTGCGAACAGAGAGGCCAGACATTACAAGCCATGGTTAGAGCTATGCTCAGTGATTCAGGTTTGCACAATAAACTTTGGGGAGAAGCTACCAATGTACTAACCATATCCTAAATAACGTAGTCCACACAGCAACAAACGAATTGCCATTTGTTCGCTGGCAAGGTAGACAACCAGAGCTCAGTTTTCTCCATGTGTTTGGAACCCCTGCATGAGTACATATCCCAGCTCAGCTGAGATACAAGAGGCAACCTAGGGCTAAAAAACTGTTTTTTGTGGGATACGAATCCAACCACAGGTCATTCAGATTTTGGGAATCAGGCACAACTAAGGTTTATCGTAATGCGAATGCGAAGTTCCTAGAGCACATAGGATGGGAGAAAATAGACCAGGATTATGTCATTGTAGAATCAAAGGTACCAATTAAGGATAATGATAATAATGAATCTGTAGAGGAGACACCAAGTGAGGATTCAGATATAGAGGAGTCCTCTGTCTCCATGAAAGAGGTAGAAGTAGATGAGAGCTCGATAGGGGAGGTAAAAGAGGAGTTTACTCAGGTGACTAGCCCAGTATTGTCCAGAAGGACTACCAGAGTGTCACGACCTCCTGATAGATACCAGGCTAATATTGTTCAGCAAATCGGTCTTGAACCTTCTAGCTATGAAGACATGTCATATGTCCGGGGCAAGTCTTGAGACGGTTATCTGGGGGGAGTTCGATCCTGTGACCGCTGAGGGTGTGGACAGATTACTGGGGAGGCTGAATGCCACCACATGTTTACTGGATCCGTGCCCTTCCTGGTTGGTTTCTACCTCCAGAGAGGTGACACGAGGCTGGCTCCAGGGGATTGTCAACGCTTCATTGATGGAGGGGGCTCTTCCTACCGCCCTGAAAACGGCGGTGGTGCGGCCCCTCCTCAAGAAGCCTTCCCTGGATCCGGCTTTTTTAAATAACTATCGTCCTGTCTCCAACCTTCCCTTTGTGGTGAAGGTTGTTGAGAGTGTGGTGGCGCGTCAGCTCCCTCAGTACCTGGAGGAAGCATTCTATTTAGATCCGTTCCAATCAGGCTTCAGGCCCGGGCACAGTACCAAAACAGCATTGGTCGCGTTGGTAGATGATCTCTGGAAGGCCCGTGACAGAGGTTATTCCTCTGTCCTGGTCCTATTAGATCTATCAGCGGCTTTTGATACTATCGACCATAGTATCCTATTGCGGCGGTTGGAGGGGTTGGGAATTGGGGGCACTGTTTTGCGGTGGTTCTCTTCCTTCCTCTCGGACCGCTCGCAATTTGTATTGACGGGGGGGGAGAGGTCCACCCCTAGGCCCCTCATTTGTGGGGTGCCTCAGGGGTCGGTCCTCTCCCCTCTTCTGTTCAACATTTATGTGAAGCCGCTGGGAGAGATCATCCGTGGTTTTGGGGTGAAATGTCATCTTTATGCTGACGATACTCAGCTTTACATCTCCACCCCAAACCACCCCAACGATGCTGTGCAGGTTATGGCCCGTTGCCTGGAGGCTGTGAGGAACTGGATGGGCGGGAACAGGCTTCGACTCAACCCTTCCAAGACTGAGTGACTGTGGTTTCCGGCGGCCCGATATAGTCAGCTGACTCCGTCGCTGGCTATTGGGGATGAGATCTTGACCCCCACAGAAGGGGCTCGCAATCTTGATGTCCTCCTGGATGTACGGCTGTCTTTGGAAGATCATATCACGGCCGTCTCCAGGGGGGCTTTTTATCAGGTTTGCCTGATACGCCAGATGCGGCCCTTTCTTGATCAGGACGCCTTATGCACGGTCACCCATGCCCTGGTCACCTCCCGTCTGGACTACTGTACTGCCCTCTACATGGGGCTCCCTGCGGGGAGCACCCGGAGGCTTCAACTGGTACAAAATGCGGCCGCGCGGGTGGTTATGGGGGCGTCGAGATACTCCCACATGACGCCCCTCCTGCGCGAGCTGCATTGGTTGCCGGTGGCCTTCCGGGTTCTCTTTAAAGTATTGGTTTCGGTCTTTAAAGCACTCCATGGCATCGGACCAGGATACTTACAAGACCGCATTCTGCCAGTAGTCTCCCACCGACCGGTGCACTCCCACAGAGAGGGTCTCCTCCGGGTCCCGACGCCTTCTATGTGCCGCCTGGTGACCCCGAGGAATAGGGCCTTCTCTGTGGGGGCACCCGCCCTTTGGAACGGGATGCCTCCGGGGCTACGAACGACCACTGACCTGAGGGCGTTCAGACATGACCTGAAGACCTGGCTCTTTGAGCAGGCCGGCCTGAGCTGACTCAAATGGGATTTTTAAATGGGGTTTTAGAGTAGTTGGGGTGGGGTACGAAAGTTTTAATTTATTTTAATTGGGGGTTTTAGATTTTTATTGGGGCAGCCTATAATTCTTTTTTAATCATATTTATCTCTGTATGCATTTTAGTTGGCTGTTCACCGCCCTGAGTCCTTCGGGAGAAGGGCGGTATATAAAATTATGAAATAAATAAATAAATAAGACATTAATTCTTACTCTGAAAAAGAGCGAGTAGCTTGGAATGAAGCTATGAAAAAGGAACTAAAGGAGATTCAACCTCGATTGTTGATTGTTTTCACTGTCAGAAAGTTTCTCCTTATTTCCAGGTTAAATCTCTCCTTGTTCAATTTCCATCCATTGTTCCTTTTCTGGCCTTTGGGTCCCTTGGAAAATAGCTTGACCGCTTCCTCCTCTCTGTGGTAGCCCCCCAAATATTGGAAGCCTGCTCTCCTGTCTCCCCTGGTCCTTCTCTTTCCTAGACTAGCCAGGCCCAGTTCCTGCAACTGTTCATCATATGTTTGAGCCTCCAGTCCCCTCATCATCCTGGTTGCTCTTCTCTGCACTTTTTCTAGAGTCTCAACCTCTTTTTTATAGTGTGGTGACCAAAACTGGATGCAGGACTCTAGGTGTGGTCTTACAAAGGCTCTATAGAGTGATATATAGAGGATGCTGCGATCCTCTCTTGTTCTTGTTTTAGTGGACGGTCGAGGCTGCTGCCATTTGTTGTCTTACCTCGTCGCCCTCTTCTACTTGTACCGTTCAGCCTGGCAGCATTTGATATCGTTGTTCCTGTATGAGCCCTGGATACTTGTCTGGATACTTGTCTGCTATTTACCATCAACTCCAGGCCATTGCCACTTTTAGTGGTATAACATTTTCCATCAACCAGCGAATGCCCTTATTCTGACTATCCTTGACCAGGAGAAAGGTGCCAGAGGAGGAGGTTCTCAGACCGCCATCGTGGTGAGAGGACGATGGCGTTGTATATCATCCCTCCCCACTGTTGTGAGAGGACAGTGGGTTGAACCTTGTCTCCACTCTAAGGTCTGTGTGATCTGGTCCCTCACCATCGTGAGAGGATGGTGGGCCTATTACCATCAGGACTCCCCAGTGACCGTGAGAGGGTCATTGGGGTAGAGGATCTTTTCTTTTCTTCCACAAGACATTTTATTCTGGCCCTTGCTTTGTGAGGCCTTACTGCCCAGAGGTGATGAAAAACTGAAGTCTATCTATTCGGCAGCTGAACTGAGGGCCCTGAGGAATGCCCCCCTTTCTCAGGAGTGGCCCTCAGACTTTTCCCGGTCATACCTCGAGGATGGCTCTTGGGTGCCAGAGAGGAGATATGACGCAGTTGGGGATTTTAATTTTAGGGATTTTAAGGGGTCTTTTAAATTATTTAAATTTTTGACGAAATTTTTAATGGGGTTAGGGCAAGGGAATTTATTAATTGGGTTAGGGAGGGGGCCCGGGCTGGGTTTGGGGGACAACCCGCCTGGGGATAAGGCCAGACCGGGGGATACCTGTGACTGGGAGGCCTTGGGATCAGGGACGGTCGTTCCGAAGATGGGGGTTTCCTCTGGGGAGGGGGATGAAAGGGTTATCCCTACGATCGGTGGGAGAGGCAGGTATGGTGTTGACAGGGGGTCTTATCAAGTGATGGGAGCTCGCCCCCGCTGTTTACAAGCGGTGGTGCGCTCCGGCCCCCAGGTCATGTCTCGCTCCCTGAGTTGTTTGAATGATCGGGCCCCGGGTCTCCGGCTGATGCTTTGCAATGCCAGGTCCGTAGTGAATAAAGCCCCCCTTGTTCACGATCTCGTCACGGAGGGGGGTGCGGACCTGGCGGGCATTACCGAGACCTGGCTGGGACAGGAGGGGGGTGTCCCTCTAGTGGAGATGTGCCCAGCCGGGTTTCGGGTCTTTCATCGGCCGAGGGCCAAGGGGAGGGGTGGGGGGGTTGCGGTAATTATTCGGGAGGATCTAGATCCTAGGGAATCCACTGTTCCTCAGACGACCGGATGTGAGTCCCTGTTTGTTAAGTGTGGTTCCGGGGTTCAGATGGGCCTATTGATCACATACCTGGCTCCCTGCTATGTGACATCGGCCCTGCCTGAGCTCCTCGAGGTCATAGCCGGTCTGGCGGTTGAGACCCCCAGGCTGATGGTCATGGGGGATCTCAACCTGCCTTCGGCCGGTGGGGCCTCGGGGACTGCTCAGGAGTTCTTGGCTTCCATGACAGCCTTGGGCCTGACCCAATTAATTAAGGAACCCACGCATACTGGGGGTCACATTCTGGATCTGGTTTTTGTCTCTGGACAGTGGCAGGATGATCTAGGTGTTGGGGATGTTTCTGTTGAACCCTTGTCATGGTCAGATCATTCGCTCCTTAGGCTAGACTTCCAGGCCGCTCCTCCCCATCGCAGGGAGACGGACCAAATACGTTGGTACCGCCCCAGGCGCCTGATGGATCCAGATAGGTTCCTGATGGAGCTTGGGCCATATCCCGACATTCGGACTCACGACTCGGTGGGGGACCTAGTCGCCACCTGGGAAAGGGTGGTGGCTGGGGCCCTGGACCGGGTCGTGCCCTTGCGGCCTCTGACCCGGCGCCGCTCTCGCTCAGCCCCCTGGTTTTCCGGGGAGCTGAGGGAGATGAAGTGCCGGAAAAGACGCCTGGAGAGTATTTGGAGGACTACTCGCTCCGGACCTGACCGAACACTTTTACGGTCTTTTATTAAGACCTATTTAGTGGCGATAAGGATGGCAAGGCGTCTTTACTTTTCCACCCTTATTGCGTCCGCAGGAAACCGCCCGGCTGCCCTGTTTAGAGTGACCCGCTCCCTCTTAGAAGGGGGAGCGCGGGAGGACCCCTTGCAGGGACAGGCTGAGGATTTTTCACAGTTCCTGGTGGATAAAATCACTCAGATCCGGGATGGCTTGGACTCTGAATGGGCAGCTCTGGGTGGGGAATCGGGGGCGGAATTTGGAACAGTCATTTGGGACGAGTTTGATCCTGTGACCCCCGAGGACGTGGACAGGTTACTGCGGGGACTGAATGCGACCACATGTTTATTGGACCCGTGTCCCTCCTGGCTGGTGTTGGCCACCCGGGAGGTGACACGAGGTTGGTTCCAGGGCATTATTAACGCTTCCTTGAGTGAGGGATATCTACCCGCCGCCTTGAAAGAGGCGGTGGTGAGACCCCTCCTCAAGAAACCGTCCCTGGACCCAACTTTGTTATCTAATTATCGTCCTGTCTCCAACCTTCGTTTTATGGCGAAGGTTGTTGAGAGTGTGGTGGCACAACAGTTTCCCCAGCACCTGGATGAAGCTGTCTATTTGGATCCACGCCAATCGGGCTTCAGGCCAGGGCACAGCACAGAGACGGCGCTGGTCGCATTGGTGGATGATCTCTGAAGGGCCCGTGACAGGGGTTATTCCTCTGTCCTGGTCCTCCTAGATCTTTCGGCGGCTTTTGATACTGTCGACCACAGTATCCTATTGCAGTGGCTGGGGGGGTTGGGGGTGGGAGGCACCGTTATGCGGTGGTTCTCCTCCTTCCTCTCTGACCGCTCGCAATTTGTGTTGGCAGGGGGGCAGAGGTCGGCCCCGAGGCCCCTGGTTTGCGGGGTGCCTCAGGGGTCGGTGCTCTCGCCCCTCCTGTTCAACATATATATGAAGCCACTAGGTGAGATCATCCGTGGCTTTGGGGTAGAGTTCCATCAGTACGCTGATGACACCCAGCTGTACATCTCTACCCCGGGCCACCCCGATGAAGCCGTCGAAGTGATGACCCGATGCCTGGAGGCCGTGCAGTGTTGGATGGTGCGGAACAGGCTTCAGCTCAACCCATCTAAGACTGAGTGGCTGTGCTTCCCGGCACCCCGATACAGCCGGCTGGTTCCATCGCTGGCTGTGGGGGGGGAAATTCTTGCCCCCACAGAGAGGGTCCGCAATCTGGGTGTCCTCCTGGATGTACGGCTGTCATTGGAAGATCATGTGGCGGCCGTCGCCAGGGGGGCTTTTGGACAGGTCCGTAGGATCTACCAGTTGCGACCCTTTCTGGATCGGGATGCGCTTCGCACGGTCACTTCCGCCCCGGTAATCTCCCGCCTAGACTATGCCAATGCTCTCTACATGGGGCTGCCTTTGAAGAGCATCCGGAGGCTCCAGTTGGTGCAGAATGCAGCCGCGAGGGTGGTAATGGGGGCACCTAGGGGCTCCCATGTTATGCCACTTCTACGCGCGCTGCATTGGCTCCCGGTGGCCCTCCGGGTGCGCTTCAAGGTCTTGGTCACTATCTTTAAAGCGCTCCATGGCTCGGGACCAGATTACTTGCGAGATCGCCTCCTGCCATCATCGGCTTCCCACCGACCGGTATGCTCCCATAGAGTGGGCCTCCTCGGGGTGCCGCCGGCTGGATGGCTGGCGACCCCGAGGGCGCGGGCCTTCTCATTGGGAGTTACGAATTACCCCCGGAGGTAAGGGCCGCCCCCGATCTCATGGCCTTCCGTCGGTTGCTCAAAACGCATTTATTTCGGCAGGCCGGACTGGCCTAGGGGTTTTTTAAATTTTAATCGGGTTTTAATCTTTTTAATACTTGCTTATATTTTATTAGAGCCATATTGTATTTCAGTTTTTAAATTTTAATATTTTATGTTGTCTCATATTTTGTACCTTGTATATGTGTTTTTATTGTTTGTTCACCGCCCCGAGTCCCTTTGGGGAGAGGGGGCGGTATATAAATCAAATAAATAAATAAATATTAGTACCTTCCTTGATCTTGATTGTATCCTTCTGTTAATGCAACTTAGGATTGCATTGGCTTTTTTGGCCGCTGCCACACACTGCTGGCTCCTATTTAGCTTTCCCCAAAGTTTGCCCAGATATGACATGTGAGCTTTCTACCTTTAGTAGAAATTGATATGCAAATGAAAAGAAAAACCTTTGTTGCAGCCAAGGTGCATTTCAAACACAAGCAAAACTCAAACAATAGTTGAAACTGTATGAAAGCACACCCTCAAAAAGGGCTCAGAAAAGAACGACAGAGGTGATTAAAGGCCCAGAGACTAAAACATGAAGAACGGTTGCAGGCACTGAGTATGCAGTAGGAACAGCCACATAACCACAGGATTATTTGTTAACTGGTATTTCAAAAGCTTATCTTGTGAAGTTCTTAGGAAGTCTGCGGGCTTCTTGCCAAGTATGAGCAGCCTGGAAAGACAGAAGGAGTTTGCAATAATGCGAATATCTGTAGCTTGGCTGGAGGGGGCACCCCAGTGGTGGGATTCAAATTTTTTTTTTACTCCTGGTTCTGTGGGCGTGACTTGGTGGGCGTGGCTTGGTGGGCGTGGCAAGGGAAGGATATACTGCAAAATCCCCCTTCCCTTCCCTCCCCACCCCACTAATGGGAGGCAGAGAATAGAGTGGGGTGGGGCCAGTTCGGCTGGTTTTCCGAACTACTCACAATTTCCGCTACTGGTTCTCCAGAATCACTCTGAACTGGCTGAATCCCACCTCTGGTTCATTCTCTGAGTTTGTGGGTTGGTTTCTGAACATTTCATCATTACAGATACAGATAATCAGAGTTGGAAGGGACCTAGTAGGCCATCTAGTCCAACCCCCGCCCAAGCAGGAGAACCTATACGATTTCTGACAAATGGCAGCCCAGTCTCTTCTTGAAAGTCTCAAGTGATGAAACTCCCACAACTTCCAAAGGCAACTTCTGTTCCATGGGTTGATTGTTCCCACTGTCAGAAAATCTCTCTTATTTGTAGGTTGAATCTCACCTTGATCATTTCCATCTATTATTCCTAGTCTGGCCTTTGGGTGCCTTGGAGAATAGCTTGACCCCTTCCTCTCTTTGACAGCCCCTCAAATATTGGAGCACTGCTCTCCCCCCTGGTCCTTCTCTTCCCTAGACTAGCTAGGCCCAGTTCCTGCAACCGTTCTTCATATGATTTAGTCTCCAGTTCCCTAATCATCCTGGTTGCTCTTCTCTGCACTCTAGAGTCTCAACACCTTTTTTATTTGTTTTATTTGTTTTACAGACAATCAGAGTTGGAAGGGACCTTGTAGGGTCTCCTGCTTAGGCCGTTCAGTCTCTTCCTGAAAGTCTCCAGTGATGACACTCCCACACCTTCAGCAGAATTTAGGAGATGTCATTCTTGGTATTCTTCTGCTTCTAAGGGCTTTGTGTGGTCAGGAGGTCTTGTGGTGGGAGAGTTGCATCAGGTGGGAGTCTTGTGAAGGGTCAGGTGTGGGTCAGATCAGGTGAGGGTCTTCTGATGTGATGGGTCAGGTGATGGTCCTGTGATGGATCTTGTGTAGGTCCCGTCATGCAAGGAGCTTCTTCGTTGGGTGAGCATGTCCTGTTTCTCAACTGGGTCACGCAGGTGATGGCCAGTGGTGGGTTTCAAATTTTTTTACCACTGGTTCTGTGGGCGTGGCTTGGTGGGCACAGAGGGTTTGCTACTGACCTTCTCCTGCACTCCTGCACTCTCCCTTTGTCTTCAACAGCTAACGCGTGGCAATCCACTGTGTCGCGCGAAGCAACTGAGCTTCAAAACCAGGAAATAAAGGTCTGAAAAGAGCTGGGGTCAGCATGAGGGCCCAGCAGCTGATCGTCAGAGCAAACCAGTTCATTCACAGATGATTATTGGAGCTACCGGTTTGGCTGAACCGGTTCGAACCAGTAGAATACCACCCTTAGGAATGGCCCTTGAGTTCTTGTCCCAGAGGGACCCCCTAATAAAATTCTACCTTTATTGGCCTCGATTTGTTATTTATTGATTTATTATTTATTGATTTGCCTGGCTCTAGAGCAATTCTGGATATCTTACAATACAAACCAGGATACAAGGACAATAAGGGGAGGGAGGGAGTTTCTACCTGCTCTCCGGACAGTAACACCTGTTTTGTATCATCATACCTTGCATGGCAGGGTGTGAACATATGAGCTGTGGTATATAAACTGGGAAACAGACCATTGGTGATTTAGAAGATTCTTCTCTCAGACTGGATCCCCCTTTGAAGGTGAGACCCGTTATAGAAAGATGAGTAATATGATGTAACTTTAGAGAGAGAGTTTACGACATATTTGTACTGAAAACTGCTGTGAAGAATATCAGAAACTACTAACTCCTATATTTTCTTTCCTATTTTTCTTTAGCTTTTTTCCCCTTGTTTGGTTTTCCTTAGATTTCTCTTTCTTTCTTTCTTTCTTTCTTTCTTTCTTTCTTTCTTTCTTTCTTTCTTTCTTTCTTTCTTTCTTTCTTTCTTTCTTTCTTTCTTTCTTTCTTTCTTTCTTTCTTTCTCTCTGTCTCTGTGTGTGTCTCTCTCTCTCTCTCTGTCTCTCTTTTCTTTCTTTCTCTCTGTCTCTTTCTTTCTTCCTCCCTCTCTCCCTCCCTCCCTCCCTCCCTCTCTCTCTCTTCCTTCCTTTATATTTGTTTATGTTAGTTTCCAATGTTCCTGTTTGAAAGTTTTAATAAAAACTATATGCAATTAGCTTCAGGGATACATGTGATCCCACAACCATGTACATATGAATCTGGCTCTGATCAGAAGGGGTTTCAACAAAATCAGGAAATATCCTGGTGCAGCAGGATCCCCTGCTCTTTTTAAGAAACCCCACAGCTTGAAATCTTTCAACCTCCTTTGCAAGAATTCCTGGGGAGGGAAAGGAATGATAGATAATTTATTTGACTGATGGGGAACCAGAGCACCTTGTGTTATAAAGCCACTGAAAGTCCTGTATCTCGCATAAGAGATGGATGGTTTGCATTGTGTGTGTTTATGATATTTCTTTGTCCGTTTTTGGCAGCCAATTCTCAGGATTAAAAGGAAGGAGGGAGGGAATTGCTTTTCTTGTCCATAGAAGAGATGAAGAGATAAGGAAGAGGAAAATGAAGACGGAGAGGGGTGGGCTTAAAACTTCAATCCCTTCCATTTAGCCGTTGAGTTCATTGGGCTTGAGGATTAGCTAAGGGTCCCTTCTCCAAATTCTTCTCTGGGGTGGCCTGCTCCGACTTTACACTCTCCTTACATCCTGGATCACACCTGCTGTGGCCCAGATCTTAATGGTCCCAAAGGGAGGAACCAACCACGAGAGACAGAAGCTCAGAATCCACATTCCTGGCTGTGATTCCTGGCAGACCGGGGTCTCTACCCATTGCTCAGGGTAGTATTTGGGGAGGGGGCTGCAATCCAGAGACGAACAGGTGGGCTTCATGGTTGAGATGAGAACTGGGTTCTTCCTTCTGGGGGAGGGACACCCGAAAAAGGGGGTGGCCTGGTGTGGTTGGAGGACATTCAAGGTTCTTCTCAACTTCTGCTTCCCTCCTCAGGTTTGGAGATGCTTCTCATCCCTTGCTTCCTCTTTGGCCTCTTGGGCAGCCTTGCCTGGGCAGGTGAGTTGTTGCCATCACTCCAAAATTGATATATCCCACCTATATCCTATTTCTCTATAGATTTGCATATATCTGTGGGTGTCTTAACCATACTCAACTCTCGGTGACTTCATAGACAAGAGCTCCCCATATATATCTAGTTCTTAATAAAAAATAATAATAATTTGTAATTTTTAGTGTTTTATTTCTTCCTCTATATTGGATTGGTTTGTTTTATCCTTTCTAAAATAAGCTGGTCAGAGACACCCCGTGATGGAGTAGATGGCAAACAAATTGAATCAATAAATGTTTTTCTTAATGTTCCTGTCATTTTAGATTATGTTTTTATATTCTTGTAAGCTTGACCGACAGTGAGATGAAGTCCATAAGTAAATATTTCCTTGCCAAGAGCATTTCATGAAATGGGGGGGAGGGGGTGTCCCTACAACATGGGAATATCAAGCTTGAATCCTTATTGGATTGGGTGTGTTTGGGGGTCTATGACTTAGCAAGGGGAGGCCTCTGTGCTCCTGTGGGGGTTTCTGAATCTTCTTCCAACAAGCTCAGAGAGCACCCAGGACCACACAGTAGTTGTCCTCCTCCTCCTCCTCCTCTTCCTCACCACAAACCCCACTCCCTCCTAGCATTAATGATGTTCCCTAGTTGGGTAATGAAACATCTTCAAGAAAAACACCAAGTTTAGAGAGAACCAAAGACCCCACAGTCTTCCTCCTCCTCCTCCTCCTCCTCCTCCTCTTCCTCCTCCTCCTCCTCCTCCTCCTCACCACCACCATCACCACCACAAACCCATCCCTGCCACAAACTCCACTCCCTTCTAGCAGTGACAATGTTTCTTTGTTGGGTCCAGAAAGCCACCGAGCTCAGAGACGCCACAGTTCAGCCCCGAGCTACAATTCTCTTCTATTGGAACTCTTCATTATGGAAGAAGGCCAAAAGTCAAATTGTTCTTAATAACCAATAAAATACATTTTAAGAGAGAGGCTAATGACACACAAAGCAATCAAAGGATCACTTGGTATAATCTATTTATTTGTTTGATTTCTGTAGCCAGCCAACTCAACCAGTTGACTCTGGGCGGCTTGCAATTCTAAGGTTATAAAATAATTAAAATAGTAAAAACGTCCACAGAATAAATAATTACAAGCAGCAGCTGTGATGATTAATCATTAATTTCTAGAGGGACTTGAAGACTTTAAGCAGTGAGCATCCTGTTGATTCGGCCCTCCAGAACGATCCCAGTTTCTTAATGTGGCCCCTTGGGAAAATTGATTGCCCATTGAACCCAAATGTCAAGGATCCAAGCAATATGTCCCATTCAATAAGGACTCTGAGGCAGGCAATTTCCTCAAAGAACATTTCATTGGGACATATTGAATTGGCACCTTCCTGGCACTTTCTGACAGTGAGAACAATCAACCAAAGGAACAGAAGTTGCCTTCGGAAGTTGTGGGAACATCATCACTTGAGACTTTCAAGAAGAGACTGGACTGCCATTTGTCACAAATGGTATAGGGTCTCCCGTGTGGGTGGGGGGTTGGACTAGATGATCTACAAGGTCCCTTCCAACTCTGATTATCTGTTATCTGGTGGAAAACTGGCTCTAAGTTCCCGCTGGTTTTGCACCCAATTAAAAATCAAGCTTTGTCACTTCCTCCCCCCCAGAGTTTCCAGTCACATGGTCCAATCAGCATACAGTCCGGTTGCTAGGTGAGCTCGGTCTCCACCTTTCCAACATCTGCACCAACGTCCTTGATTCCCAGGGGAAATAATTTTATTTTGGCTGCAGAAGCCCAGCTATTTCTACACTCCCCCCCCCCCCCCCCGGCTCCTTCGCTCCAGGTTGTCTCAGCCCTGAAGCCGTGAGAAGAGAAACTTCTCTAGAGAAATACTACCAAAAGGAAAATGGCCACAGTTCAGCCAACTTCAGGGTTGACACTAAGAGCTATTTGTCAACTCGTAAAACATTCCTGGCTTGCTCTCAAGTTACCATAAGAAGGAGAGGAAGAGATCTGATGGAGCAGTTTGGTTGCTATGACCCAAAGCCCATTCCATGGATACCTTTCCCCAGATTGTGTCCCAGGTTACCAGAGCCAGTCAGAGAGGCGTGTTTTCTACAGACTGGGGAAAGTGCTTCAGTTGGAGAATGTGATTTATGACACATCCTGGGAGGAACAGGGAAACAGGGTCATAGCTGGGCAGTAAATTAGGTGGTGCAGAGCCAACTGCATTTGGGGAAAGTGCCAACATGTGGCTCCTAAAATAATTGGATTTCTTTTGAAATCTGGCTCAAGGCTCATGAATTAATTTTGGCATCCATCGGAACCCTGACACCATTTCCGTGTCCCTCACTTTTGCTCTTATTCTCTTTGTTTCTCATTTTGTTTCTCCAGGAGCTCCAAAGCCACGGACCAACTGCCCTTCCGGCAGCTTTGCCATAAAAGAGCTAAGTCAGTGGTATTGCTACAAGTTCTATGAACAGCCGTTCACCTTTCAAGAGGCTGAGGTAACTAACCTGAGGCGCCTCACCTGAGCAGGAAGAATTCCCTTAATCTGGACCAGAGTTTTTCCAAACTTCACAAGGCCCAAAAGTTTGTGTCGTTTTTTAAATGGAGAGTGCCTGCTGCATGATTCCTCCTTAAAAATAATGATAGAAGTCTGAAAGAAATGAAATATTTTATTAATTATGTTGAATTCCCTTCAATTTAGTACTTTGAAAATAAATCTGAACGGGTTTAATGGGCTGACTTCACTTCAATGTGAATGAAATTTGTCAAAGGAAGTAAAACTCTAATGAGATATCCATTAATCATGCTTCATTTATTCCATGCTTCATTTAAAGGGGATTGGATATTGTGTGATTCAACATGTTGGGCAACTCAGCTATTGCCTTATCCATGTTGTGGGAACAAGGCCAACAATCACAGGGTTAACGGGTGTCCCCCCCTTAGCAACCATTCACGGTTATGACAGTGGTGGAAAAGTATCTTTATGGCCAATCCTCACATTTATGACAGTTGCCATCTACTTAGCAATTGTTTTGCTAAATGACTGAACTGCCAGCCCCAACTGTGGTTGTTAAATGAGGGCCTTCAAAAATACTAACCATGTTGCTTCAGAGTGACCCCTTGTCTCTCAGAGTGTCTCTTTATTTCCACACACAAACACACACCTCCTTCCCTCTTCTCTCTCCCCCACATCTTGTTTGTATGTCCCAGTTTTTTACGGATATCCCACTGCTGACACCACTTTCACACCTCGCTCATAAGCGTGAGAGTCATCCTCCCCAATATCTATATATTTCTTTATTTTTCCTTGTTAGGCAAGAAAATCATGCTCGCATTTGGAGCCTTTCTTAAGGGAACTCCTCTTTTAGGAATAGTAGGAAGGCCAAATATGGCTTTTTAGGCTCCTGCCTCGGCATGCATATTTTCCAATGAGAGAAACCGAGAAAGGAAGATCATTTAATTGCAATTTATTCAGAATATTCTTCTAAAAGAGATGTTTCTCAATGAAAGAGGGAGCTTTACATTCCCTTTGATAGTGATGACGTCAAAGGAAATGCAAGAGAAAAAAAGTGATTGGCTAGGACAAAAGTTACCTTCCCTTTGCGTAGGAAATCAGTTACCTATAGTCAAACATATTACATATTTGCATCCCATAATATCACACATGTTTATCAAAGTGAAGTGTAGTGACAGAAGGGGTGTACCTTTTAGGATGTTAATAAGGAAATAAGGTTGCTTGGAGTTTGTGAAGGAACAGATCAGATGCCCATTAGCCCTAACAAAGGTTTCTCTTATCGGGAGACATTGTCCAAATATTCTCTCTTCTAACTAAGCTTTTCAGCTTAGAAATGCTAGAATCTATCAATCAATCCATACAGCAATAGGATAAAAAGTTTTCCTACATCCCAGGCTGTAATCTATATCTATAAAAGCGAAAGACCCTTCAGGCATCATCACAAAATCTCCAGAACCATAAAGCCTACAAACGTGAAATTTGGCCCATAGGTTCCTCTTGGCTTCTAAGGGCTCACTAAGAAAGGATTTTTCCAAATGACCATCAGAGCATTTAGATTATTTCCATTATTATTATTATTATTATTATTATTAGCTCTGATGCTAAGGAGTTCTACTCCCCCTCCCCACCTGGAAAGAAATCTCTTCCAAATGCAAAACACAAGTAGAGGAGTTTCAGTTTCAGAGCACCAACCAGCTTTAGTACAGAACAGTTGAGTTAAGCCACATCCAGGCTCATTGCTGTCTCCTTCTTGCTCACATAGCAAATACTGTTTCAGTTTCCAAACAGCCCTCAACTCTCTCACACACTGACAGGACGCTAGCCAGATGAATACTGATGGATGCTGGTAGGCAGAGGAACCATTTTCCCCCTTATTTTCCTCCCCCAAAACTAAACATAGTTTTGTAATGAAGTATAGGTATAGAGCTAGTGGTTTGATGAACCCTTATCTCACTATTTTCAAAAGAGAGGCAAAATAAATGAAAATGCAAAATGCGATGTGGGTTAACAGGTAGAACACAGGAATGGGACTACCAGTTTGGTTGATTTACGAGGTTCGGTGATTTACGATGTGCTTCCCTGCACGCTGCTGGCGGGCGCCTGTAAATTGTCATCAGCACACTGCGTGCAGAAAAGCAGCCTTTGAAAAAGCCCTTTTTTCCTGCTTTTTAAACTGCAGCTGTCCCTTGCACGGCAGCTGAAGTTGAAAAAAAATCAGGAAATAAAGGTCAGGTAAGAGCCCGGGTGGGTGTGTGGGCAAAAACATCAGCAGACATAGAACCGGTTCTATGTCTGCTGCTCTTCAGAGCTACCGGTTCTACAGAAGTGGACAGAAGCAGTAGAAACCCACCCCTGGTAGAACACTATTACAAAAGTCCGTATCGCGTGGCCCTCAGCTGACAGGATCTGGTCCACCCAAACTGCAAGGCCCTCCAGATTGGTAGGCCCTGATGGTAGCAGCTCTGCAATGGCCATCATGGTTTGTCGGTGGCAAATAACCAGCACTGTCAAGGAGCACATCTGAAGGCATCTCTTTTCTCTTCAGAGAATATTTTTGGTTCTTCTCTTTTTGCAGGAAGAGTGTCAGTTCAAATGCAAAGGTCATTTAGCCTCTTTCATAAGTGACTCCAAGGCACAATACATCAATGCCTACGTCTCCAAGGAAAACCTAGAAAATAAGTGGGTCTGGATTGGGCTCCAACGAGTTTCAACTTCCAATTTGGTGAGTACTCGGTCCTCCTGTCTCTGAGCAAGTAGCAGCTCTTTCCATACGGATATTTCCTGAGTAGCGATTTACGTCGTCCTTGAACAGCCCAGCAACCATCTTCCGTCTCCATTCCCTGATGTCAGTTTAGATCCAACACCAGCCCATTGCTGCTCCTGACCCAGGGGGACACAAAAGGACCCCAATGACAGCAGCCCAATTCCCCTTCAGCTCACAAAGAAGCAGATCTACAGTCAGCAAGGGATTTCTCCCTGCAGGATCCTTTTTAATCACTAATAGGATTTATTCCAAGTTGATCTAAATCGGCTCAGTGTTTTTCAATATGAAAATCACGTTTTCTACCAGGGAAGTATGAAGAACAGGAGGAAGGGGCGGCGTTGAAAGCTGAAATGGATAGAAACATGGTCAGGAAACCCCTTCAAGCCCTCAGGTTCTAGTTGATGGTTGGGATGAACTTTGGTGAATTGTCTTTGAGAAATCCTGGAGGGGGGTGGAAGTGCCAGTTGGCTTGGAGGAGGAGAAAATACGTCCCTGTCTTTAAAGGGGGGAAGGGAAAAATGCAGCTGTGGACAGTCTGATATTGATCCCTGGGGAGATCCTTGAGGAGATGATAAAGAGATCGGTCACAATGTCATAACTGCCAGATATAAATCCTGCCCAATTCTCTTCATCTTACTGTTTCCTCAGTAGATTGTGGTCATGTAGCAGACGTAATATATCTTGATTTCAGCACAGCCTTCGAAAGCAGACAGTACTCCAGGAGACTCCCAATCCCCGAGCTGATTGTGTCTCACAGCATCTTGAGAATTAAGGGAAACCCATCGTTACCTTGACAATTATATTCCCAATGATGTGCAATTGGAAGAGATCTGGAGATCATTTTTTTTGGTCTCCTGCTCTGTCATATCTCACCACAACTTTCTCTTCTCCGAGATAAACACGTGTCGTGTTTGCAACCCAAAGTTTTCTTTCTAAGCCCCTTTTCATCTTGATTGCTCCGGAGACTCTTCAGTTTGTCAAGGCCCTTCCTGAAACACAATAGCCAGAACTGGACACAATATCTTAGCTGAGGCTACAAGAGTTAATCCTGGATCTTTTCATTGTTGTTTTGAATGAAGGAGTGCTAAACCAGGATAGATAATACCCCAGAGCAGTGGCACAAACCCTATTTCCTTCTACACTGATGATGTTCCCTAGTTGGGTCATGAAACGTCTGGAAGAAAACCCCCAAGCTCAGAGAGCACCAAGGACCCCACAGTTGTTCTCCTCTCCACAAACCCTCCTCTCCCTTCTAGCACTGCTGATGTTCCCTAGTTGGGTAATGAAAGGTCTGCAAGAAAATCCCCAAGCTCAGAGAGCATCAAGGACCCCATAGTTCTTTTCCTCCTCCTCCTCCTCCTCCTCCTCCTCCTCCTCCTCCTCCTCCTCCTCCTCCTCCTCCTCTTCCTCCTCCTCCTCTTCCTCCTCCTCTTCCTCCTCCTCCTCCTCCTCTTCCTCCTCCTCTTCCTCCTCCTCCTCCTCTCCACAAACCCTCCTCTCCTTTGTAGCACTGATGATATTCTCTACTTAGGAAATGAAACATCTGCAAGAAAACAACCAACCTCAGAGAGCACCAAGGACCCCACAGTCCTCCTCCTCCTTCCTTGTTCCCCTTCTCCTCTCTGCAAACTCCACTCCCTTCTAGCACTGCTGATGTTCCCTAGTTGGGTAATGAAAGGCCTGCAAGAAAACAACCAAGCTCCAAGACCTCCAAGGAGCCCATAGTTCTTTTCCTCCTCCTCCTCCTCCTCCTCCTCCTCCTCCTCTTCCTCCTCCTCCTCCTCTCCACAAACCCTCCTCTCCTTTGTAGCACTGATGATGTTCTCTACTTAGGAAATGAAACGTCTGCACGAAAACATTCAAGCTCAGAGAGCACCAAGGACTCAATATGAGCTACAAATATCCTCTTCTATCAGTAATTGTTCTGCTTTATATTGCTGCGATTAGAGCCCCCTCCCCTAAAATTCAGTGCCCATTTGAGGCATCACATCTCAAGAAGGATTTGATGGTTTCAGAGAAGAGGAACAAGGAAGATTAGAGGGCTGGGAAGAGAGGCTGAAGAACCAGAAAGTATTTTATTTTCAGAAAAAAAATGGGATTAATAATAACCCAAACTTCCACTCACTCACCGCAATGTATTTGATTCTGTATTGCACAGAATACTGGATGGCGCTGGAACGATGGGTCACTATCCAGGTATACCAGGTGGAGCTCTGGAGAACCCAACAATAATTCTAAAAATGAGTTTTGCGTGGCTCTCTCTCCTCAGACTGGTCAGTATGAACAGCCCTCGTTTCTTAGTGTGGCTGGAGTTTGCATCTGTAATTCCAGAAAAGCAGGGGAGGGGAAGATGGGAAGGGAGGACAGGAAGGGAAGGGAAGGGAAGGAAAAAAAGGAAAGGGAAGACAGGGAAGGGGAGGGAAAGGGAGGAGAGGGAGGGGAAGGGAAAGGAGAGATCCATACAGATCCTGGGAATAATGCTCAAATTGAAGGATTATTTTTTGGAAGTGGCTGATTTAAAGTATTTATTGGAGAACCTTAACAGGCAAAAGTTAGACATTTCTGGAGTCCCACAAAATGGTAGTTCATCATCTCAGCATTTGTCGCAGAGGCAAACTAGTCCAACTGCTTCTTTCTGCTATTCCTCATTCCCTCTCAAAGCTGGAGAGGTTTGTGGATGCCTGATTTCATTTCAGGCATGGATATTTCCATGGCCACCCAGCTCAATCAAGGGGACTCTGGGTGGCACACAGCAGCAAAAGTAAACATATAACCTGAAACATTGACTGTATTTCATTTTAAAAAGTAAGCCAGGTGTGCAAAACAGCAATCTGAATAGAATAGATTAATGCAGTGTTTTTCAAGATGAGCAACTTGAAGAAGTGTGGCTTTCAGCTCCCAGAATCCCCCGAGCAGAGACCCAAATCTTAACTCCTTTGCGAGAGAGATGGCTCGGCTTATAATATCTGGTCCTCAGCTCCCAGAATCCCCCGAGCCGAGACCCAAATGCTGGAGGGAAGACCCAAGTCTTAACTGCCTTTATGAAAGAGTCGCGTCTGTGGTAGCTCAGCAGGGAGACTGTTCTAGAGCAGGGAGGCAGCCCCCGAACATGGACCCTTCCTAGATCCCATCAGAAGGCAATGCTTAGATGAGGGGAGCTGCAGTTTGCCCCCCCACCTGTAGGAGAGCAGCAGGCTGAGCTGGAAGGCGGAGTTAAACTTGCCATCTGTTTGAAGTCTTTGTGTTGCCACCAGAGACCCCGGTCCAGTCCCCTTGAGTTCTGTTGAGCCTTACTTAGTGCCAATTGGGCTTTGGTTAGTTAGTTAGAATATAGAATGGTAGAGTTGGAAGGGACCAGATTCTAATTTCATCCCCTGCAGGAGATCCTATAACATTTCAGACAAATGGTTGTCCAATCTCTTTTTGAAAGTCTCCAGTGATGGAGCATCCACAACTTCTGAAGGCAAGCTATTCCGTTGGTTGATTGCTGTCAGCATTAGGAAATTTCTCCTTAGATCTAGGTTGCTTCTCTCCTTGGTTAGTTTCTTCTCTTGTTTTTTAGTGCTTTGGATAATAGCTTGACTCCCTCTTCTTTGGGGCAGCCCCTGAGATATTGGAAGACTGCTATCATGTCTCCCCTAATCTTTCTTTTCATTAAACTAGACGTACCCAATTCCTGCAACCGTTCTTCATATGTTTTAGCCTCCAGTCCATTAATCCTCTTCGTTGCTCTTCTCTGTGCTCTTTGTGCTTGAGCCTCAACATCTTTTTATATTGGGGTGACCAGAACTGGATGCAAGAATCATGATTAGATTCTTCTGTATGGATGTTGATAATCAACTGTTCTGTGCTGCAAACTCAGTGAATGTGCCTGATTCTTTGCACCTGACACTTCCCATGGGGTAGGCAGTTGTTCTTGGGAAGTGATGCAAGGAGCCCAATCAAACGAAGATAACCCTCCCATGTTCCTTTCTTTCAGAGCATTTGTATTGGGTTGACACATCCTGTAATCAGAAATTTTCATTTCTCTGCAAATGGACTCCCGCTTAAGCCAAGTCTGAAGATGGAGTTAGGAGGGCTCCCCCATTGATCAGAAACCTGAGCTGAGATCGTTTGGTTCCTCCTTCTCTGTGTGCAAAGCCTCTTTTCCACAAAGGCCAACTGAATGCCAAGCCGTTGGTTCCTTGCTTCTCTTCCTCTCTTTCTAAAGAACTTGGCCCTCCCTTGATAATAAAGTCTATTGCTCTGCCCTTGTCTTCAGTTTGGCGTTTCTCTCCCAGGAGATCCAGGGCCCCTCCTGAATAAGTCTCAGAGGGAAGAGGGGGTTGTGTCTGCAGTTGACTTTCTGGTCCCAAAACACCCAAAGCAACCTTATCGGCTCCTTTCCTGGGGTCCTTCTCTCCCACCTTTCCTCTCAGAGGGAAACATGAGATTAATGAGAGGAGAAATATGGATTTGTGGACATAATGCCCCCCCTCTCCCCCCAGAGAGAAAAGAAAAGAATGCAGGGTGGGTAGCTGGAGAATTGCTGAACCCAACCAGACCAAAAACATTAAGCAGCAAAAGCTGGAAGAGAGAAATGCATTCATGATGCTCGTCTTCTGGTTCATTGGCACCTCCGGTAGGTTCTGGGCAGCCAGAAGTCGTGTCTCTTGCAGGGTGTTTGAGCTGCAAAGCAAGGGTGCTGCTTTCCCTCTTCCCACTGGAGACAGATCAGCTCCAAGGGCTCTTAGATCAGAGGCCAAGGTCCAAAGGAAACCCCCTACTTCATTTCTGACTGATGCTGCTGCTTGGATGAGCAGCAAAATGTCTCAAACTGACAAGAAAAAATTAATCCAGTTGCAATGACTCAACTTTCAAGCAAGGAAGCATCTGGTTTTTGCGGCAACCTGAAGCTAGGCTCTGGGTAAGAACCTCAGCTGGTGACTGCATTCACACATCTTCTTCCTTTTGCTTTTGATCGAAGCTTCATCTTCTTTATGTGTTTAGCTGAGTCAGTGGTGCAAACACTGCCAGCTTCCTTATCTTATTGCTCAGGTTTATTGCTGATTTTGAGAATCAGAAGCCTGCAGGCAATATATTTGCTGTGCAAATAAAGATAAAAGACAAATACAGGTGCAGTTTATATACACAAAAACCAGCACTCCGATTAGGTGCAAGTAAACAGAAGCACTAAATAGGCTTCATCAGATAACTTTAGTGCTGGGCACCTGTATAACAAGAATATCGCCAGACAGTTTGCATTCCCTCGGGTGTTGTGCTTCGCCGGCATCAGGTGTGGACGGCTGAGGCCTCGGAGCACAAGGACTCAGTGGAGGGGCCTGCGTGTGAGGCAGGGATGGAGTCAGGACCATCAGGGAGTAGAGTGCTGCCTTTGGAGATAGTGGAGGCTGGCAGCAACAATGAAGAGGCTCCCGAGGAACCTGTGCCCAGTGTGCGTGCACGCAGGGCTGCTCAAAGGAAAGAGCAGCTGCAGCAGCATGGGCGACTCGGGAGTAAGGCTGCAAGGTGATGGCCCTTAAGGGACAAAAGCCAGCTGAGAAACCGGAGATCTTTGCAGAAGGCAAAGAAGTTTTACACTCGAGCCTGGTGGATGTTCAGACCAGGGATGAGATTCAAATTTTTTAACAACCAGTTCTGTGGGGGTGACTAAATTGGTGGGCATGGCTTGGTGGTCATGTTATTGGCTGGGTGTGGCTAACTCAATATCACTCACATAGAGGCACACGTCTCTTCGCTTGGCCTCTCATGCCTGTGGGGATGCTGCAATAGTCATAAGTGTGAAAAATGGTCATAAGTCACTTTTTTCAGTGCCATTGTAACTTTGAATGGTCCCTCCACACAAACAAAGTACCAGCAAAGGAGGGGAAAAAAACTCCAGAGAAGTTCCTGAGACAGGAAGTCTAGTCCTGCCAAGAATGTAATAAGGGTTAACGGAGAGGCAGTTTCTGTAAGCAACCCCAGAATGTTTCCTTCCTGCCTTCCTTACAGGATTAGGCCAGGGATTTTTTCTAACAACCGGTTCTCCGAACTGCTTAGAATGTTAACAACTGGTTCTAGAGAATAGGTGCGAACTGGTAGAATCCCAGCCCTGGTTCAGACTCTCTTAGTTGGTGTTTGGAGACTCTTTGTGTTTGAAATAGTTCTTGGCAACTTTATCTAGTGCTCTTGGCAGCCCTGCACCACCTTGGCCAGGCTCGTTCTTATCAGAGACAATTAATTTGAAGCAGCCTCTTAACCGGGAATGAACAGAATTCATAAAGAATCATTAAAAGGTTTTGCTGTTACCTCCATCTGGTGTTTGTTTCCTTGGTGCAAAGTTTGGGTCAGAGCATCAGGAAAAGGTAAATATGGAGCTTAGAGCTTGACATGAAATGTTGCCTGTCTTGAATTGACTCCAAGCTGAAAAGGTTGTTGTTGTTGTTTTGCTCTCCGTCTTCCCTTCAGCTGGTGGTCCCATCCTATCTCCTTTGGCTTCCATCTAGGATCAAGATGGAAAATAAGGAAGGAGCAGAAGACCCCCAAGCCACAAGGAGCAACACTATGGTCTGACAGAAATTAATATGCAAACAAGGCAAAATATTATCACGCATTGAGGTGGTGATAATACCTCCTTTGAGGTGCCGTCCACTCACCATTAGCACGTAAAAATCATTATAAAAAAAAATCTGTTTGGTAAGAAAGCCAAACAATCGTTATCAATAAAGGAGGATATTAGTAGCTCAGGGTTGAAATGTGGGCTTCTTGATGCTCTGCTTTGCTTTTTCTTCCAGGAATCCAAAATAGTTCACATTTGGTGCAGGTATGATTTGGTTCCTCTGTGGGCCTGAATACTTGCATGGCCCATTGTTGCACAAAGTACTATGATGCTAGTCAGTGGGGGGATTCAAACTTTTGTACTACTGGTACTGTGGGTGTGGCTTGGTGGGCGTGGCTTGGTGGGCATGGCAGGAGAAGGGCATACTGCAAAATCCCCTTCCCTCCCCACCCCACTGACCTGCTTTCCAGCTCCGTTCTCCTGTGCAGGCAACCAAAGGAGATCCAGCCAATCAGCTGTGGGTGTGACTTGATGACCGTGGTGTTCTGTGGGTGTGGGTTGGTGGGCGTGGTTTAGTGGGCGTGGCAGGGGAAGGTTACCGTAACGTCTCCATTCCCTCCCCACCCCACTAACCTGCTTTCCAGCTCCGTTCTCCTGTGCAGGGCAACCAAAGGAGACCCAGCCAATCAGCTGGGACTCAATGGGAGGCAGAGAAGAGATGGGGTTGGTGGGGCCAGTCAGGGGTGGGATTGGCCGGTTCACCGAACTACTCAAAATTTCCACTACTGGTTCTCCAGAACCGGTTAGAACCAGCTGAATACCACCTCTAATGCTAGTGTGTTTTTCCACAACTATGTTATTCTTCATGCAATCAGAAGCATTATGCTCCGTCCCATATTTGGGTAGACCAGGTTGCCCTGATAGACCGGTCTTACCAGAAAAAACACTTAATTCTATATTATCTATAAATATTATCTATCAAGAATATATTATCTATATCAGGGGTCGCCAACCTTTTGGAGCTCAGGGACCACCAAACTCATAATATTAAATCCCATGGACCCCTAATATGAATTTTGACTGACGGTGGCTTGTTGATGTTGGTGGGAAGTCTGTCTCACTTTCCAGAACTGCAGGAGTCACAGGACTGGCCCTTTGGTCATCCCAGAGCAGCTGCTCCTCCACCTGGGTGCACCAGCCTGCCACAGACTGGAGGAGCTGCTCCAGATGACCAAAGGGCCAGTCTTGTGACTTCTGCAGCTCTGGAATATGGGACGGACTTTCCCACCCACGTCAGCCAGCCACCCTGGGGCGCATTTCCCTCCCCCGCCGTTGGTCTTACCTTCCAGTTCCAGCTCGTGTGGTTCTATTCAAGGTTTGCGCTCGGCCGAAGGGTGGGGGCCAGAGGGTAGGCAGGCCATGTGGGCGGCACAGCCTTGTTTTCCCGCACAGCCTGGATTAATTACTTTGGGGGGACATTTCTCTGTGGACCACCAAAATTTTCTTGCAGACCACCGTGGTTCCTGGCCCACCAGTTGGCAACCACTGATCTATATTACCTATAAAGAATTCTATTCTATTAATCTCTCCCTGGTATAGCTGACAAAGCAAGGAGACCCTGTTGCTTAGAGGTTATTACATCTATCTAATATATAAGTAGCCCGGGTTCGAATCCCAGAAGGGCATGGTTAGCTGACGAGAGCTAAATAGCTTGAAATAGATCTATGCTAGTCTCCCTTTAATTTCTTTGTCAGTAAATATAAATTCTTCATCGCAATTGCTCCCAATAATTCCAAGGCAGAGTCTTTTCCCTCCTTTTTTCCTGTTTCCCTTTTTAAAAACAATTCTTCCAATACAGTAATATTTGGTTCCTTTCATTCTTTTAAAAATTAAAAAATATTAAAAAAAATGTTAAGAAAAGAAAGGAAGTCCAAGCTTCACTCTTTTTTTCCCCTCCAAATCCCACTCCTTTCGAACCCTGATGGTGTTACCTAGTTGGGTCATAATTTTTTTTTTTGTCTTTTATTAACCCTGTAATCAGGGGTGGGATGCAAATATTTTTACGACTGGTTTTCTGGCTAGGTGGGAGTGGCTAGGTTGGAGTGGTCATGTGACTGGGTGGGCGTGGCTTCTTCTTTTTTGCAGCACCATCCCCCTCCACACTCCATTTTTTTTTGGCCTCCTGGGCCTCAGGGAAACCTCCTGGGCAAAGCAATAAGATAGTGAGCGGGGATCCCAGCACTGCCGATCGTCGGAACAGCTGATCGTGGGAAGGAAAAAAAATACCTCAAGGAGTGACTGTGCAGGGAAGAATGCAATCAGCGATGTAGAGCATGCGCGATAAGGACTGACTGGGCAGGGAGGAGGTGGGCGGAGAGAGGCGGGGCCAGCCAGGGGCATGATTTGCCGGTTCTCCAAACTGCACAGAATCATAACAACCGATTCTATAGAACCGGTCTGAACCGGTAGAATCTACTGTAATCCCTTGTGAGGTGAGCCCTACCTGTAATCCCTTGTGAGGTGGAGTCAGGGCAACTGAATGGAACTGAGTGTTTTACTGGCCGGATGCCCTTCCTGTCACCAATGCAGAGTTTTGTTCAGCAGAGAGATTCTCATTGTTCCCACAGAGAGAAATATCTGCCGCTACCTAAAATTGAACTCACAGCCTCCTGATTATGAGGCGAGAGTTTGTTTGTTTATTTATTTGTTTGTTGATTTATTTAATTAATTAATTATTTAATTTATATACCGCCCCCTCTCCCAAATTGGGACTCGGGGTGGGGCACAGCCCAACTAAAAACAATATAATATCAAGTATAAAATTTAAAAATAGATTAAAAATGAATTAAATTTATGGCTGAGTGATTAAGACTATAATAAAATAGTAAAAACAGGGTAAAAATTACAAAATTAAAACCTTCCAATAGTACTAGGCCAGACCGACTTGCTGCAAAAGATGGGTCTTCAATGCGTACCGGAAGGTTTACAGGTCAGGGATAGTCCGCATCTCTGGGGGTAACTCATTCCAAAGGGAGGGTGCTCCCGCAGAAAAGACCCGCACCCTCGGGGCCGCCAGCCGGCATCGCCCAGCTGACAGCACCCCAAGGAGGCCCACCCTGTGAGAACGCACGGGCCAGCGGGAGGCCGATGGTGGCATCAGGCGGTCCCATAAGTACCCGGGTCCCAAGACATGGAGCCCTTTATGGATGACCACCAACACCTTGAATCGCACCCGGAAGGCCACTGGAAGCCAGTGCAGCTCACGCAGGAGCAGTGTAACATGGAAGCTTCGAGAAGCCCCCAAAATCACCCGCGCGGCCGCATTCTGCACCAGCTGGAGCCTCTGGATGTTCTTCAAGGGGAGCCCCATGTAGAGACCATTGCAATAGTCTAGAGCATTGCAATAGTTCCACTTCTAAGCCACCGTACCACTCTAGCTGGGCCATGAAATGTGTGCAAGAAAAGAACAAAGCTCAGAGACCACCAAGGACCCCACAGTTTCTTCCTCCTCCTCTCTGCAAACTCCCCTTCCTTCTAACCCTGATGGTGTTTCCTAGTTGGGTCATAGCTACAAGAAAACAACCCAGCTGAGAGAGTGAAGGCCCCCAATGCCTCCAAAGGCCCAGTGAAGAGAATCCCTCAGCAGTGGGGCTCTTCTCCCCAGATATGGAAGCAACACAGCTGAGGGGGTTTCCACTTGGACGGCCAGAGAGGGCGCTGAGGGCAAGAGGCATCGCAGGCTCTTTGATGCCATCCAGAGGGGTTCAGATCTTTGCAACCCGGATAGAGTCGATCAGCACAGCCCAGGCCTTCAGGGACCCACTCCATCACCCACCCCTATGCCTTTTCCTGAAGAGTGGGGATCACATGCCAGTCACCTTTGGTGGCAGTGAAATGGTGCTGAGGCCCAGCAGATTCTCAACCCTCCAATGAAAATGAGCATCAATGGATGGTCCTTCTTAAGAGATATTGAGAATCTCTACAGACTTTTAGCTATACAATTTGGGATGGACGCCCTTTGAATGATATGGGAGTAAGAATGGATTCCCAGAGAAGAAAATGCAGACTACAGGAACCAGGAGCACCACTCAGGTGTAACCCTGAGGACATAGATAAACCTCCAAGTGGCCGCAATGACTCTCTAAAAGGATGCAAATGACCAGCTGTCTGCAAGGAACATAAATCCTTCCATTCCTCACCACCCAGCCAGAGCTGAAGAAGCTTCTTAGATGAGAAGCAAAACATCTTCAAAGAAAAAACAACAGTCCAGTTTCCTCCTGAAAAAGCACTTTTGGGACAACCATGATCTGGATCAGGGGTCACCAACCTTTTGGACCTCAGGGACCACCAAACTCATAGTTTTAAATGGACCAGAGACCTTGGGAAAATCCCCAAAACAGTCTGCAGTAAAATTCCCCTCCTTGTTTTCCTACCGATCTATCATTCTTTATTTGGGATCGCAGGATCCCGTCTCCAGCTCCGTTTTCGGGGGGTGGAGAGAGAGACTTTTGGCTTCATGCAAGGAAGCAGAAGCAGCAGAAGTCTTTCTTTCTCTCCCCCAAACTCCACCAGAAATGAGTCTTTGCTGGCGCAGCCTCTTGGAGCAGGAGGCCTTGCAGGGTCCCAAAGACTCATTTCTGGCGGAGTTTGGGGCAGAGAAAGAAAGACTTCTGCTGCTTCTGCTGCTTTCCTTGCATGCAGCCAAAAGCAGAAGAAGAAAGAAGCGGAAAGAAGCAGCCTGGTGGCCAGGAGAGGCGCGTGGGGCCAGTGGGGCAAGTTCTGCCCTTTCCCCCTCCCCTCACTACCTTGTGTTGTTCACAGTACAAGCAACACAATCCTTGTGTTCCCATGGGCCATGTGGGCGGTGCAGCCTTGTGTTCCCGTGCAGCCTGGATTAATTGCTTTGGGGGGACATTTCTCTATGGACCACCAACATTTTCTCACAAACCCACCAGTGGTTTCCGGCCCACCAGTTGGCGACTACTGATCTGGATGACTGAGAATCTCTACAGGTTCTCAGAGATGCCCTCCCCCACTTAAATCCAAGCCTCGCCATGAAGAAGACTCGGGGGTCTTGGGCTCTGGATCTCAACCGTGTCCTGGGTCTCCAAAATAAACAGGGCCAGTCATGCTAAGGCAGAATTTATTTGACCTTCTGGCCCATCAGGATGAGCAAGGCCTGATCCAAGCTACAGAAAGCATCCATTAAGGGGAGGGATGCAGAGCAGAGATGTTTGGCTTCTCCAGACTTCGCCAGGTGCTTCGCTTACTCTGGAGCAGGAAAAGGAGCAATTTCCACTAGTATTTGCACTGGCAGAGGAAGGGATGCAAGGATTCGCAGGGTGCATCGTTCCATTTGAGATATCCTGGACAGCAAAACAGAAGGTTTCCTTTTCAGTTTGGACCAACCTTCCCATTTGTTTGCCCCACACACCCAACAGGTCCTCACAATGTGTGTTGGGAGTGTGTTCTGCTTTGTTTCCCAATTTTTAAGGCAAAGAGGATTGGCCTCTGGGCTATCCAGGGGTTTCCTTTAGCAAGGGTCTTCTTTGAATGAAAGAAGAAAGTTCTTAGTTGAGAAGAAGACTTTCTGCCCAGGAAAAGAGGACGGTAAGAGCGAGTGAAGGCTCCTGTCTGTTACAATAATGACCTTCAAGAAGTAGGTTAAGATGGAGATGGTTGGTTTAATTATGGTGCTGTCATAATTAATTAAGCTTGGGTTTTTGAAGAAATGGTGAGTTCCATTTTGTTTATCCCATGGGCATTTTGTGTTCCCTTAGCTGTATAGAGTGTCTGGCTTTGAGAACATAGAACCCAATAAGGATCATTCGTTGTCAAGGGGTAAGCATTCCAAGATGGATCAAATGGATCCTCATTGTTGGAAGCACACCCTCAGTTGCGTCCCCACCATCTTGCCATACCTGTCGGGGCCCAGAGATGGACACAGTACTCTTTGTTCTTTGAGTTGTTGGGCTCTCCTTGATTCCAGGAGAAGTAGTTGCTGGAGGATCTGTCTGACCACACCCAGGTGCGTTTCTGGAATGACAGGGAAACCATATTAGCCAACGGAGAAGGAGGATCTCTCTCTGCATAGCCCAGGAGCAGAAATTAAAACTTGGCAATGGGCAAATCTTTCTTTCTATCTATCTATCTATCTATCTATCTATCTATCTATCTATCTATCTATCTATCTATCTATCTATCTATCTATCTATCTATCTATCTATCTCTTCTATCTATATCATCTATTTATATCTCTATTATCTATTTATCTATTTCTATCCATCTGTCATCTATCAACTCTTTATATATCTATTGTCTCTCTCTCTTTCTCTCTCCCTCCCTCCCTCCCTCCCTCTCTCTCCCTCCCTCTCTCATCGTTCTCAGTTGATCTGGAACTAGCTAACCAAGGTTAAATTTGGTGAATATTTTTTTTTAATTATTGGTTTTCTCTTTACATTCCATATGTGCTTAATGTTTTATAGGTGGCACCTACCACCAGCAAGACTAGCAAAAATGCTTAAAAATATGTCCACCAAATGTTGGAAATGTAATCAGAAACCAGGCACATACTATCACCTGTGGTGGACATACCCAAAAGCAACAATATTTTGGGCGAAAATGCGTATGTGGTTAGAAAAAAATGTTAAGACAGCATTAAAGGTGCATGACCCACCCAGGCTGGGCCCTGCAGTCCCTGAGTTTCTGGTCCATCAGAGTTTCAACAAGGATCAGAGGCCATTCGATGCTTTAAAAGAGATGTCTCCAAACTTGGCAACTTTAAGACTTGTGGACTTCAACTCCCAGAATTCTCCAGCCTGCATAGCATAGAATTCTGGGAGTTGAAGTCCACAAGCCTTAAAGTTGCCAGGTTTGGGGATCCCTGATTTAAAAAGAGGAAGTCAGGCTGAAGGAGGCCCTGAATGCATGAGGCCGCCCTAATCCCGAGATGAATTTGGGATAAAATCCGTGCCTTTGGGACTTTAAAGACAGCAGTCCGTTCTTCAACTGGGGAGGAAGGGCTGATAAGGGGGCAGGAGAAACAGTGTTGGAACCTCTCAATGGTTCTTGTCCAAGGCAAGAGTTTTTAGCAGAGAGATCTTTACCTCCCACTGGAAGATCCTTTAAAAAAAATCCCCTTTAGGAACAATAACAAATAAATTGCAAAATATTGACAATAGGAAGGGACCTACTTTCTGTGGATCGTTCAGTCCAATCCAGACATTTCCATCAACTTTCAGGTAGTCGGAGATGTATTCGGCCAAGTCAGCTGAGTCTGCATCTCTATGGAGGGAGGCAAGGTGGCAGCCTGGCTTGAATTTCCTGCAGAACAACTGGGAGAGAGAGCAACCCCAAGAAAGGGCATGGGTTGAGCAGAGAAGAAACACACCTCTGTGTGTGTGTGTGTGTGTGTGTGTGTGTGTGTGTGTGTGTGTGTGTGTGTGCAAGAAAAGAGCAGGGATCAGATTGCACAGTCCTACCCATAATCTCAACTTTGTTGAACCCCCCAGATTTCCTCGCTGAGGTCTGCAGCTCTTCATCCGCTCCCTGCTTAAATTCCCATCTCATCCATTGCAATCTGACATCTCCATCGCTTCAGAGGCAAGGCAGTCAGAAGGTGCCAGCCGGAGTCGCCAGCGAAACATCTGGAAATCTCTTGTCTGCAAGACGGTCACTCAACCCTAGTGCTCAACGCTGAATAAAGATTAAGAGGGTTGGATGGGACCTTGGAGGTCTTCTAGTCCAGGGCTCCCCAACCTTGGCCACTTTGAGCCTGGAGGACTTCAACTCCCAGAATTCCCCAGCCAGCAAAGCTTCTTCCCTGGGACTCCTGCACCTGGCTGGGGAATTCTGGAAGTTGAAGTCCTCCAGGCTTAAAGTGGCCAAGGTTGGAGAGCCTTGTTCTAGTCGGCTCAAGCAGGAGACCCTAGATCATTCCAGACCAATGGCTGTCCAAGTCTCTTCTTAAAAAACTCCAGTCATGGAGCACCCACAACTTCTGGAGGGGAGCTATTCCACTGGTTAATTGTTCTCAGTGTCCAGAAATTTCTCCTTATTTCTAGGTTGGTTCACTCAGTTTGTTTCCATCGATTGCTTTTTGTGTGCTTTGGACAATAATTTGACACACAGACAAACACATTTGAGCCACGGTGGCGCAGTGCATAGAGTGCAACCCTGCAGGTTCCTTCTGCTGACTACCAGCTGCCTGCAATTTGGCAGTTCGAATCTCACCAGGCTCCAGGTTGACTCAGCCTTCCATCCTTCTGAGGTCGATAAAAGGAGGACCCAGATGGTTGGGGGCCAAGAGGCCGACTCTGTAAACCGCTTAGAGAGAGCTGGAAACGCCTGTGAAGCGGTATATAAGTCTAAGTGCTATTGCTATCCCTCTTCTTTGTGGCAGCCCCTTAGATGTTGGTAGGTTGCTATCATGTCTGCCCTGGTCCTTCTATTCACCACACTAGTCATACCCAATTCCTGCAGTCGTTCTTCATATGTTTTAGCTTCCAGCCCCTTACACTGCCCAGCAGATACTGGTGAAACCATTTTACACTCCATAGAATACCTGCATTTCAGACTGTCCTAAAATCAGGATCTTGGCTATCTTTCCATGCACCCAGCCTATGGTGTAACCCTCTACCTCAGCCCAATCAGAGGGGACTTGAGGGCTGTTCTGCCTAGACATTTCCTCCCCCTGGGCCAAAATAACAGCCCTTCCAACCTCTGCATCGAGCCAGGTGTTGGGATTACTGAAGACCTTGTAGCAAAGTCCATTCTTGGGGAGCCAGTCGATGGGACAGGTATAACATTCGGCTCCTGTGTGGGAAGAGAAGAATCCAATGAGAAGATGGCCAGGAGGAAGGGAGGAGGAAGAGGAGGAGACAGCTGGATCTGCAGAACATGCTTAACCTGCTGAGTTACAAATACCTTCGTTGGCAATAAATTGAATTTGACTTGGGTTACAGACATGGAAGTTGCATTTGGAGAATGTCCAAAACTTGCATTTGGGTTAAGCTGGGTTAACTTCCTTGAAGGTACATGTCTTGTGTGTGAATCTTTCTGCTTTTCTTGGTTTATGTTCCCTGAACTGTGCTAAGCCAGAAAATGCTGCCAATCTCACTAAGAAAGCTGCTTTTTAAAGGATAAAAGGACGGATCTTTCACTAAACCTTCAACTGTTCATTAATGATTCTGAATTTCAATTGTATTAATTCTGTTTTGTTTTGCATTGTTGCAAATGGCCCTGCATATTGGAGCAGAGAGGGAAGGTGAGATCTAAATTGCAGAATAAACCAAATAGCTTGTATGTAAAGGAAGACTCAATTGTTCGGGCCAAAAGTATGTTAAATCTCGGCAACTGGACCAAAGTTTATTAAACATCTCAGATTAATCTTCATTTACATGCTGCAAAACAATTGTTCCCTTTGACTGAAGAAGGTACTCGGATCAATAACAAAACATCTCCGTTTAATAAACTTTGGTTGCCGTGATTTAACCTTTTTACTTGCCAGGAAGGAGAATAAAAGCAACTTCAGCGAGACGAGAAGATGTTGGAGGACGTTGAACCAAGAAGGGTTCAAATGCAAGAGCTTTGTTCTCTCTGGACACCAGAGGTCCTGATTGAACTCACCCCTCAGAGAGAGGAACATGGCCAGCAAGCAGAGACCGGTGAAGGTGAAATGGCCCATGGTCTTCCTTCCTTCCCTGCAGGGGAAGAGCAAAGAGGGAGGAGAAGAAGGGGGAGCAAGGATGCTGGGAGGGGTATCCAACATCCAAGCTAGGGGTCCCACATTTGTTTGCACTTTTCTTCCTGCCCAGATGGACCCCGTTTCTTTGTCCTTGGTCATTCAACAATCTTGGTGGGTCATAGTGGATTCTACACCGTTGTGTAATGGGATGAGTTTCCTCCCTTAGAAAGGCTCCCCTACTGCTCTCTCTCTTTTTCCCCTCCCTCTCTCTCCCTCTCTCTCTCTCCCACTCCCCTAGAGATCCCCAATAGATCTCTTCCTCTTTACATTAGGGACCCACTGCTGAAACCAAGGCATCACATTTAGCCCCCTGCAAGTGGTCCCTTTAGATAGAGAGATAGAGACAGAGACACAGAGAGAGAGAGAGAGAAAGAGAGACAGAGAGTGAGAGCAAACAAGAGAGAGAGAGAGAGGCAGAGAGACACGCAGAGCGATCTGCTGCAGGGGTCTCACCTGTCAGGTGTCCACAGGTGGGAGAGCCCTCCTCACTTGTCCGTTTGCCTCCCCAGGTAGCAAGTCTGCTCAGTGGCAACTCCTGGCGTTTCCTCCTGCAAAAGGAAGGGAGGCATTTATAGGCAAGGCAGAGGCTGAGGTTCTTTTCCAGGAAAGGCTGAGAGTCCTTTTCTTGAGGAAGGAGTGCTGGTCTAACAATGAGGATTGTGTTTCTTCTAAGAAAAGGTCAAGCACAGGGTAAATTCAATCCCTAGAGATCAGTCAGATTTATTGATTTTAGGTGTTTATTCAAGATATTGGCATAACTTCCCCTTCTACTGAATTCTGCCTGGTCACGATGATGACAATGTGAATGGTAAAACACATACTTATTAGGAAATAGTTACTTATACTTATTAAAAACCTGGCACCAATTGAAGATTCCTCACGTGGTCCTTCCTCCTGTCCTTCTCCCCTTATCCCAGAGTTGAAGTGAAAATCCAGCTCTTGAGTGCTTTTTGGAGGGCAGACGCTTGCAAAACTACAAGTGGAAGGGAACTTCCTTAGGGGAGGGGCTGCCCCCCAAAAGGCTCTCTCTCAACTTCCTAGAACCCATTAAAAAAATCATCTTTGAGAGAAAGGACTAGGTGCTTGCCCATCCTACACTCCGCTGGCATCCTACCGTAGAAGTTGGTTCGGGGAAGATGACCCCTGACCCAAGGACAACCCCCCCACACACACACTTTTTGGTGCAAATCTGAATCTGGTTCTAGTTGGGTCTCAGCTGCATTCATGCTCAGGGTTCATCTGGCTTCATTTATTCGTTCATTTATACAATTATCACATTTATTGTCTGCCCATCTTACCACACACTTAACCTTGTTTTTTTTAGTTTTAGTTGGTTGTGGAAACTCTGCCATTTTCCTTAATTTATGGAGTAATTTGTCATCACAGTTCCTGAGAATCAGAGTTTTCTGATCTGTTGTACAAATAACGTTTAAGGAAAAGGGCAAAGAGAAGGGCAGGTTAAACACCCTTACACCAACTGCAAGCACAGGCACAGTTTAAACACACAACACACAGCCTTGTCCCTCGGCTTCAAGAGAGAGAGAAAGAGACAGACAGACAGACAGACAGAGAGAGACAGAGAGGGGGGGTGGCCTGCTGCAGGGGTCTCACCTGTCAGGTGTCCACAGGTGGGAGAGCCCTCCTCACCTGTCCCTCTGCCTCCCCAGGTAGCAAGTCTACTCAGTAGCAACTCCTGGTGTTTCCTCCTGCAAAAGGAAGGGAGGCATTTATAGGCAAGGCAGAGGGTGAAGTCCTTTTGAGGGAAAGGCTGAAAATCCTTTTCTTGAGGAAGGAGTGCTGGTCTAACAATGAGAAATGTGTTTACTTCCAGGAAAAGACTAAGCTCAGGGTAAGCTGTCTGATGTTTATGATGTTCTATTGACATGTCTATTGACTCCTTTGCACTGCAAGACGATCCATCCGGTTGGTCCTAGAGATCAACCCTGATTGACCTTTTGAAGGCCAGATCCTGAAGATGGAATTCAAAGACTTTGGCCGCCTAATGAGAAGGAAGGAGTCACTGGAGAAGAACCTATTGCTGGGAACGATTGAGGGCAAAAGAGGAAGGGGACCAGTGGTAGAATTCTACCAGTTTAGCCCGGTTTGGGTGATCTGGTAGTAAAAAATGCTACCGGTTTGGCTGAACGAGTGTGCCGGGATCCCCCTCGCTGTCTTACTGCTTCACCCAGGAGGCTTCCCCGAGGCCCAGGAGGCAAAAAGGGGTGCACAGGGCTGCATGGAGGGGGGCACACTCCATTTTTTGCCTTCCTGGGCCTCAAGGAAGCCTCTTGGGAGCAAAAATGCCCCCCAGGAGGCTCCCCTGAAGCCCAGGAGGCCAAAAAAAGTGGAGTGTGTGTGGGTGCGGGTGCTGCACCCCCAAAAAAGAAGAAGCCACACCCACCCAGTCACATGGCCATGCCCACCTAGCCACACCCACTTAGCCACGCCCACAGAACCGGTAGAAAATATTTGCACCGCACCCCTGAAGGGGACGGCAGAGAAGGAGGGGGCTGGATGGAGTGGGTGTGAGCTTAAATGGACGCTGGGTGGACGGTAGAGGACAGGAACTCCTGGAGGAACATTGTCTATGGGGTCACGATGGGTCGGACACAACTTCGCAACTAACAACAACATTGACATGTCAATCAATCAATCAACCAGAATGGAGATGGATGTCAGGATTCTGGCAGTTGCTCCAACTAAATCATGAGCCTTGAGCCACACTCCCAAAACTTCACAAAGGATTTATTAGAAGCTAACATGCCGGCATTAGCCTGGGCGTAGCCGACTCCGACTGTGTATACAAAATGTTTTATGAGTTGACACTGGAAGCATATGAGTCCCCTGCAGGGTCACCCAAGAGTGACGCTCATTGCAGATGCCCAGCTAAACCAAGCAGGTGACTTTATTTTGGCCGCAGAGATAGAGGGGGATGGACACTTGAGTGACACCAGTGAGGCAACAATTCCTACTGATGGGAGGAGGCAGTGAGAAATATCTCCTGCAGTGGACCAAGGAAACCTTGTGGATGGTTAGTGTGAAACATCTGCTGTGGAAGTAGATGATGTGGCCCTCTAAGGTTGAGGGCCACTGAGAAAGAGCCGAGTATCTTTGGAGTAGGGATGGTGCTTATGTTGTGGATGGATTTAAGCCTTCAAGACAAGACAAGGATGGTTTTATGCAGATTTTTATCTATTTTCTGATTGGAAGAAAAGCAGAAAAGAAAGTTTGCCCTCTTTTCACCCGAAAAATGACACAGAGACTCTTTGGTGCCATCCAGAACAGGTTCAGATCTTGGCAGTCTTGAAGGACTAGCCTACCACAGCTGAAGCCCCCTGGAACTCCCCACATCACCCCAACCCCACAGCCTTTCTAGCAGGCTGCTGCACTCATGCTCAGCATAGGGGTTGCAATCAGCTCTGAGGGCAGGAAAGTGGGGCTAAAGCCCAGCAGATTCTCAATCCTCTAACTCAAGTGAGGTGGGCATCCAAGAAAGCTTCGTAGAGTCAATGGATGGTCCTTCTGATGGGACACCCCACCCAAACACCTCTTGAGGCCAAGCCTTGCCACGCAGAAGAGTCTTAGGTCTTCAGCTGTAACCCTCAACAGTCTCTTGGCGCTGCAGAATAAAGGAGGCCAGCCATTGTAGACAGAATTTATTGGACCTCCTGGCCCATCAGGAGGAGCAAAGTCAGATCCAAGCTACAGAAAGCATCTATGAAGCGAAGGGGTGCTCAGTGGAGATTTCAACAGGCATGGGGGCTTCCTTGTTTCTCCAGCCTTCACCAGGTGCTTCTCCCCCTCTGGAGCAGGTGAAGGAGCAATTTGCACTAGTATTTGCACTGGCACAGAAAAGGACGCAAGTCTGCGCAGTTGTCATCATTCCACTGGAGATACCCTGGGTAGCAAAAGAGAAAGATTTTCAAGGGCCCCCTGAGAGCTTTTCAAGGGGATCCTCCCCCATTGGCAGGAGGACGCGAGGATGCCACAGGCGGAGACCCTCACCTGCTAAAGCGGACTTAGAGTTTGGTGTGTTGTTGTAACCCAGATAACTTACCCAGCCTTCTAGTTCCTTTTGTGCATTAGTCTGGAATTTTTAGGCTATTCTTTTGATTGGTTTTTAATTGGACAGGCCACGTGAAAAATTTTGTATGTACTCTATGAGTGACTGAGAGTCCTCTGTGTGGTGTGGTAGACTTTAGACATATAATGAGATAGGATAGATGGATGGATAGATAGATAGATAGATAGATAGATAGATAGATAGATAGATAGATAGATAGATAGATAGATAGATAGATAGATAGATAGATAGAGACAGAGAGAGAGAGAGAGAGAGACCAAAGATAGATAGACATTAGATAGATAGATAGATAGATAGATAGATAGATAGATAGATAGATAGATAGATAGATAGATAGATAGATAGATAGATAGATATAGATGTAAAAGAAGAAATAGATATTTGGCGATCTCCAGAACTTAAAATTACGTTTGTTGTACTTACTAAGCTTTCTGATCTCTGTAATGGTAGCTTAATATTCTGATGATGTCAACAGTGGCTGACAAAAACTTAATAAATACAATAAATGTAATTTTAAGTTCCGGAGATCACAAAATATATGTTTCTTTTTTTACAAGTATACCTGGAACTCGTATTTTTAGAATAGTTTGTAATAGATATAGATACACACAGAGAGAGAGAGAGAGATACATATAGATAGTACATATACATAAAAGAGAGAGAGAAAGAGAAAGAGATTAAACTAGAAAGCACAAAAATAAGACGTCCTGTGACAGTGATGGCCTTTCAAAAGCAGGTTAAGGTGGAGCTTCTTTGTTTTATTATGAGTTGATGGTCCTGTAATAATTTTCATACACAACTCCAGTTTCTGAGAATGGAATCGAATGCAATGCAATGGAATGGAATGGGAATAGGAATAAGAAATTAGAATAGAATAGAATAGAATAGAGTAGAATAGAATAGAATAGAATAGAATAGAGCAAAATAAGGAATAGAATAAAACAGAGAATAGAGAATAGAATAGAATAGAATAGAATAGAATAGAATAGAATAGAATAGAATAGAATAGAATAGAATAGAATAGAATAGAATATTTATTTATACATTTATATACCGTCCTTCTCCCGAAGGACTCAGGGTGGTGTACACCAACTATAAAACATTCCACATTATAAAAGTTAAAAGAAGATTAAACATCCTAAGGCTGCCACTAAAATTTATGCCCAACCCCAATAAATTAACAATAAAAACCCCGAATTTAAAATCCCGAAATTTAAAACCCAAAATTCTAAAATTGCTCTAAAACTCCCATTTCAGCCCAGTCCGGCCTGCTCAAAAAGCCAAGTTTTCAGTGCACGTCTGAATGCTCTCAGGTCGGTGTTGTTACGTAGCTCAGGAGGCAGCCCATTCCAGAGGGTGAGTGCCCCCACAGAGAAGGCCCTGTTCCTTGGGGTCACCAGGCGGCACATAGATGCCATCGGGACCCGAAGGAGGCCCTCCCTGTGGGAGCGCACAGGTCGGGGGAGACTACCGGCAAAACGCGGTCTTGCAGATAGCCTGGTCCGATGCCATGGATCGCTTTAAAGGTCAAAACCAGAACCTTAAAGCAAACCCGGAAGGCTTAATAGAATAATAGAATAGAGCAAAATAAGGAATAGAATAAAATAGAGAATAGAGAAGGGAATAGAACAAAATAAGGAATAGAATAGAATAGAATAGAATAGAATAGAATAGAATAGAATAGAATAGAATAGAATAGAATAGAATAGAATAGAATAGAATAGAGCAAAATAAGGAATAGAATAAAATAGAGAATAGAGAATAGAATGGAAGGGAAGGGAAGGGAAGGGAAGGGAAGGGAAGAGAAGAGAAGAGAAGAGAAGAGAAGAGAAGAGAAGAGAAGAGAAGAGAAGAGAAGAGAAGAGAAGAGAAGAGAAGAGAAGAGAAGAGAAGAGAAGAGAAGAGAAGAGAAGAGAAGAGAAGAGAAGAGAAGAGAATTCTTTATTGGCCAAGTGTGATTGGACACAACAAATTTGTCTCCAGGTGCATAATCTCTCAGTGCACATATAACAAGAAAGTGACATGTCATATGTAATAGATCAAAGTTACAATCATTAATCGTAATATATAACAAGAAGAAGTAAATCATAGATACCAATAGGAAAAAGTAGTAGGAAAGATGAGAAGATGAGAAAGTTGAGCAGATGAGAAGGATAATACTGTAGCAATGCAGCTTATCACCTGGTGGAAATATCTTTAGGCATAATCAGTACTGTGGGAATCAGGTGTTCAGCAGAGTGATGGCATGGGGGAAGGAACTGTCTAGTTGTTTTTATATGCAATGCCCCATAGCAGCATCCTGAGGGAAGACGTGGGAAACAGTTTATAGCCAGAGTGTGAGGGGTCTGTAGATATTTTCCCAACCCTCTTTCTGGTTCATGCCATGTACATGAAGTCTTATGTTATAACACTTCACAGTCTTATGAAGGAAGGAAGGAAGGCTTCCATTTTTAATTATTTGTCCCATAAATAACATTATGTGTTCCGTCAACTGTACAGAAGTTACACTGAATGATCCAAGGGATAAACCATGATTCGCCAAGCACCTCAGAGGAATGAAACGACATAAGAGACATCTAGAACAGAACTGGAGAAGGCAAAAAGTGAGGCCAGCCAGACACTCGTAAGAGACCATTTGAGTCTTTATGTTGTGGTAACAGAAGAGGCAAGCCATAGTTACTTGCCCAACCTCCTTGCATCGTCTAGCAGCCCCCTTTCAGATAACCAGGTGCCTCCCAGATAAGCAGGAACTGGGGGAGCCCTTAGAGAGTCACTATGAGGAACATTCTTGGCCTCTGTGAGATAAAATCACTTGACTTCCCTTGGAGTTGAACTCTGGCTGGGTAGAAGAATCTTGAAAGGCCTGGTGTTTTCCCCAAGATGGGCTGATTTCAAATCAGAAACCTGACTTGGTGCCAGGTTTTGGTTGGGTTTTAATGCTCCATGTTAATATAATTTTGATATGACCCTTATGCTAAATGACTTCTGTGATCATATCAAGAGCAATTGCGTTCTCTTCGCTGATGATGTAAAGCTATTCAACACCACAGAAAATACCGCTACCCTTCAAAAAGACCTTGACTACGTATCAGAATGGTCAAACAAATGGCAACTTCAGATCTCAATAAATAAATGCTCTGTCCTACATATTGGCAAAAAAAATCAGAAAATAAAATACAAACTGAGTAGTCAAGGCCTTGTTGATGATCCAAACTCTGTCAAGGATCTTGGAGTACTCATCTCAAATGACCTAAGTGCTAGAGCCCACTGTAACTACATACCCAAAAAGGCATTAAGAGTTGTTAACCTAATCTTACATAGCTTTTTCTCTGGTAATATTACACTACTAATTAGAGCATACAAAATATTTGCTAGACCAATACTCGAATACAGCTCATCAGTCTAGAACCCACATTACGTATCTGATATTAACACAGGTGAGAAAGTCCAGAAATATTTCACAAGAAGAGTTCTCCACTCCTCTACTCGTTGCAGAATACCTTATGCCACCAGACTACAAATTCTAGACCTAGAAAACCTAGAACTATGCCGCCTTCGGTCCGATCTAAGTATAGTATATAAAATCATACCTTGCAATGTCCTACCTGTCAATGAATACTTCAGCTTCAACCATAACAACACAAGAGCAAACAATAGATACAAACTCAAGGTTAACCACACCAAACTTGATTGCAGGAAATACGACTTCAGCAACAGAGTGGTCAATGTCTGGAATACTCTACCTGACTCTGTGGTTTCTTCCCCAAACCCCAAAAACTTTAACCTTAGACTTTTCTAAGAGGTCTGTAGGGGGCATGCATAAGGGCACCAATGTGCCTACCGTCCCTGTCCTATTGTTTCTTTTATTTTTCTTATATGTACCCATTTCACGTATTCATAACTATTTATATACTTATACCTATTATCTTGTAAGTGATTGACAAATCAAATAAATTCTAAAAATGCTACTTATAGACAAACAAACAAACCATTTGCCACCAGTTGCCAAGGGACTAGTTGTTCCAAGATGGACCCAATGGGTCCTCATTGTTGGAATTGCACCTCAACCATCTCACCACCATCCTGGCTTACCTGTAAAGTTCACAATCTCGACACAGAACTCATTGTTATTGAAATGATCGGGCTGATTTTTCCTCCAGGGAAGGAAATCAGTTCTAGATCTGTCTGTCCACTCCCAGATGTACTTCTGGAATGAAAGAGAAATGTTGGCCTACTGAGGAAGGGGTTTGGGATCTCCAGGGCCCCAGTCAGAGAGCAAAATGTTCAGGTTTTAAGGATCAGACCAAACAGAATATCTCCCTCTCCATCTCTCCCTCCATCTTGGTTGATCTAGAACAGCTAAACCGAGTTAAACTTGGTGAATGTTTGGATGGGGGACTGTCAGGAGATTCAGAGGGAAAATCACCCCAGAATAAAACTATCTGGAAGTGTCCATGAAGTCACCGGTTCAGCTTGAGAGCTATCTGACCTCATGCCCCACATGATGGCAGCGCTGGAAGATATTGATTCCTCTCAGAACAATAAACAGGGTCAAACTCAATGGGTCCTTGGATGGGAGACCACCAGCAAAACCCAGGACTATCTGTGACTCTAAGGAAATGGAAACCATCCTGGAAGCCCCTATGTGTGTTGGGAGGCAGGACATAGTTCTGTGTTATGGCCAGAAATTAATATTTCTATTCTGGAAGTCGCCAGGAGCTGAGCTCAACTCCAGAGGGACATTCCGTCTTTTGATACCATCCAGCGTTTTTCAGGAATTGAAAACACAACTGAGCCAAGGAGGAAAGCCTGCCGACTAACAGAAAACAAGGAAAAACTGCACACATAGAAAAGCTGGGAGGAAGCCCAATTTTAACAGCCCACCAGACTTTCAACCAGGTTTAAAAGCCATTCAGTGGGCCCAAAAGAGGAAGGCAAATGGAAGGAGCATCTGAGTTGTGAGAGAAGGGGGTCAGAGCAGGATCCGACCCTTTGGGGCTTTAAACACAGCGGTCAGTGCTTCAAGTGGGCAGGAAAGGTGGGTGAGGAGAAGGAGGAAATAGCACGTTTTGTCCAAGGCAAGAGTTTCTGACAGAGATACAGCCCTCTCTTCCTTTGGAGGGTCCTTCAGAAAGCCTCAGAGAAATGGGAAATATGGATTTATGAATGCTAGCAGTAGAAAGGACCTACCTTCTTTGTATCCCGCAGTCCGATCCAGACGTGGCCCCGACCTGTGAGATAGTCGGAGATGTATTCAGAAAACTCAACTGCATCTGCATTGCTGTGAAGGGAGGCGAGGTGGCAACCTGGCTTGAATTTCCTGCAGTACTTCTGAGAGAGGGAGGGAGGGAGGGAGAGAGAGAGAGAGGGAGAGCAAGACCAAAAATGGGCATTAGTTCAACAGGGAAGAAACATGTGTGTGTGTATGTGTGTGTGTATGTACAAGAAAAGAGCAGGGATCAGACTGCACAGTCCTACCCATAATCTCAACTTTGTTGAACCCCCCGGATTTCCTCACTGAGGTCTGCAGCTCTTCATCCGCTCCCTGCTTAAATTCCTATCTCATCCATTGCAATCTGACATCCCCATCGCTTCAGAGGCAAGGCAGTCGGAAGGTGCCAGCCGGAGTCGCCGGCGAAACATCTGGAAATCTCTTGTCTACAAGACGGTCACTCAACCCTAATGCTCAACGCTGAATAAAGATTAAGAGGGTTGGATGGGACCTTGGAGGTCTTCTAGTCCAGGGCTCTCCAACCTTGGCCACTTTGAGCCTGGAGGACTTCAACTCCCAGAATTCCCCAGCCAGCAAAGCTTCTTCCCTGGGACTCCTGCACCTGGTTGGGGAATTCTGGAAGTTGAAGTCCTCCAGGCTCAAAGTGGCCAAGGTTGGAGAGCCTTGTTCTAGTCGGCTCAAGCAGGAGACCCTTGATCATTCCAGACCAATGTCTGTCCAAGTCTCTTCTTAAAAACCTCCAGTCATGGAGCACCCACAACGTCTGGAGGGGAGCTATTCCACTGGTTAATTGTTCTCAGTGTCCAGAAATTTCTCCTTATTTCTAGGTTGGTTCTTTCCGTTTGTTTCCATCAATTGCTTTTTGTGTACTTTGGAGAATAGTTACACATACACACACACACACACACACACACACACACAAACCCCTCTTCTTTGTGGCAGCCCCTTACATATTGGTAGGTTGCTATCATGTCTGCCCTGGTCCTTCTATTCACCACACTAGTCATACCCAATTCCTGCAATCGTTCTTCATATGTTTTAGCCTCCAGCCCCTTACACTGCCCAGCAGATACTGGTGAAACCATTTTACGGTCCATAGAATACCTGCATTTCAGACTGTCCTAAAATCAGGATCTTGGCTATCTTTCCATGCACCTAGCCTATGGTGTAACCCTCTACCTCAGCCCAATCAGAGGGGATTTGAGGGCTGTTCAAGGGTCTGCCTAGACATTTCCTCCCCCTGGGCCAAAATAACAGCCCTTCCAACCTCTGCATCAAACCAGGTCTTGTGTTTACTGAAGACCTTGTAGCAAAGTCCGTTCTTGGGGAGCCAGTCGATGGGACAGGTATAACATTCGGCTCCTATGTGGGAAGAGAAGAATCCAATGAAAAGATGGCCAGGAGGAAGGGAGGAGGAAGAGGAGGAGACAGCTGGATCTGCAGAACATGATTAACCTGCTGAGTTACAAATATCTTCATTGGCAATAAATTGAATTTGACTTGGGTTACAGACACGGAAGTTGCATTTGGAGAATGTCCAAAACTCGGGTTTGGGTTAAGCTGGGTTAACTTCCTTGAAGGTACATGTCTTGTGTGTGAATCTTTCTGCTTTTCTTGGTTTATGTTCCCTGAACTGTGCTAAGCCAGAAAATGCTGCCCATTTCACTAAGAAAGCTGCTTTTTAAAGGATAAAAGGACGGATCTTTCACTAAACCTTCAACTGTTCATTAATGATTCTGAATTTCAATTGTATTAATTCTGCTTTGTTTTGCATTGTTGCAAATGGCCCTGCATGTTGGAGCAGAAAGAGAAGGTGAGATCTAAATTGCAGAATAAACCAAATAGCTTGTATGTAAAGGAAGACTCAATTGTTTGGGCCAAAAGTATGTTAAATCTCGGCAACTGGACCAAAGTTTATTAAACATCTCAGATTAATCTTCATTTACATGCTGCAAAACAATTGTTCCCTTTGACTGAAGAAGGTACTCGGATCAATAACAAAACATCTCCGTTTAATAAACTTTGGTTGCCATGATTTAACCTTTTTACTTGCCAGGAAGGAGAATAAAAGCAACTTCAGCGAGACGAGAAGATGTTGGAGGACGTTGAACCAAGAAGGGTTCAAATGCAAGAGCTTTGGTCTCTCTGGACACCAGAGGCCCTGATTGAACTCACCCCTCAGAGAGAGGAACATGGCCAGCAAGCAGAGACCGGTGAAGGTGAAATGGCCCATGGTCTTCCTTCCTTCCCTGCAGGGGAAGAGCAAAGAGGGAGGAGAAGAAGGGGGAGCAAGGATGCTGGGAGGGGGATCCAACATTCAAGCTAGGGGTCCCACACTTGTTTGCACTTTTCTTCCTGCCCAGATGGACCCCGTTTCTTTGTCCTTGGTCATTCAACAATCTTGGTGGGTCATAGTGGATTCTACACCATTGTGTAATGGGACGAGATTCCTCCCTTAGAAAGGCTCCCCTACTGCTCTCTCTCTTTTTCCCCTCCCTCTCTCTCCCTCCCTCTCTCTCTCTCTCTCTCTCCCTCTCTCTCTCCCCTCCCTCTCTCTCTTTCCCTCTCTCTCTCCCTCTCCCATAGAGATCCCTAATAGATCTCTTCCTCCCTGCTGAAACCAGGACATCCTATTTAGCCCCCTGCAAGAGTTCCCTTCAGATAGAGAGAGAGAGGCAGAGAGACAGAGAGACAAGGAGAGACAGACAGAGACACAGAGAGAGAGAGAGAGACAGAGAGAGATAGAGAGAGACAGAGAGTGAGAGCGAGCAGAAGAGAGAGAGAGGCAGAGAGACACGCAGAGCGATCTGCTGCAGGGGTCTCACCTGTCAGGTGTCCACAGGTTGGGGAGCCCTCCTCACTTGTCTGTTTGCCTCCCCAGGTAGCAAGTCTGCTCAGTGGCAACTCCTGGCGTTTCCTCCTGCAAAAGGAAGGGAGGCATTTATAGGCAAGGCAGAGGCTGAGGTTCTTTTTTGGGAAAGGTTGAGAGTCCTTTTCTTGAAGAAGGAGTGCTGGTCTAACAATGAGAATTGTGTTTCTTCCAGAAAAAGGGTAAGACAGGGACAGAGACAGAAAGACAGACACAGAGAGAGACAGAGACAGAGACAGAGAGTTATAGAGAGAGAGACACACACACACAGAGATAGAGAGATACAGAGACAAAGAGAGACACAGAGAGAGAGAGAGAGAATCAGAGTCAGAGAGACAGAGAGACAGAGACAGAGAGACACGCAGAGCAATCTGCTGCAGGGGTCTCACCTGCCAGGTGTCCACAGATGGGAGAGCAGTACTCACCTGTCTGTTTGCCTTCACAGGTAGTAAGTCTGCTTTGTGACAACCTGGCATTTCCTCCTGCAAAAGGAAGGGAGGCAGTTATAGGCAAGGTAGAGGGTGAGATTCTTTTGGGAGGAAGGCTGAAAATCCATTTCTTGAGGAAAGAGTGCTGATCTAACAATGAGAATTGTGTTTCTTCCAGGAAAAGATGAAGCACAGTGTAAATTGAATACCTAAAGATCAGTCAGATTTATTTATTTGGGTGTTTATTCAAAATATTGGCATAACTTTGTCTATCACACTGAATTCTGCCTGGCCATGATGATGGCAATTTGAATCGTAAAGCATATACCTAATAGGAAATAATTAGGAAGTGACAGGAAAGGAAAAGAACAGGAGGAAGAGAATAAGGAGGAGAGAGAATCCCAGGAAGAAAAAGGAGTAACAAGAAGAGCTCAAAGGGACACAAAAAACAACAGAAGGCAGTGAATAGTACAACAGTAAAAGAATTGAAAATAAACTGAAATTACTCTCATTAAACATTAATGGACTTAATTCTTCAGTCAAAAGGAAACAAACTTTCACAAAATTAGCAGAGCAGGAAATGGACATTGTGTGCCTCCAGGAGGTACACATTAAAAAAACAAGATCGAAAATATTTATAATATAATAAGTTAGGGGAACTCTATGTAGCACTGGTGGAGGGGGGAAAAGAGGGGTGGCAGTGTACAAAAGGGATAAAGGCCAAACAAATATATGCAGACACAAAGGGAAGAATACTGATGACTGAAATAATTTTGGATCAGAAAAATATATTGCTAGCAGTTATATATGCACCTAATAATGGGCAAAAGGAATTTTGTAGGAAAGTCCATGAAAAAATGATGGACAGGGAAAGAAGATATATGTTTGATTGGCGATTATAATGCGATTGTAGATGTAAAGAAAGATTGCACTAGTGACCAAAAGAACAATAACAACAACAACAAAAGAATATGCTCCCCAAAACATTTTTTGACATGGTGGAAGAACTAAATTTAATAGATATTTTGTCATGCCCCTGTCAGAATCTGATTCCGAGGGGGAGGCTGAGCAGTTGACAGGGACTGGGAGTGTGGCTCCGTTGGCTGGGGAAGGGCAAAGTCCGGCTGGGCAGAGCAGGAGAGAGATTGAACAAGGGAGAGGAAAGACCCAGAGCCACCACCCCCCTTCATCCCACAGCATGCAGGGAGGAATGGAGAAGGGAGCATCATGAGTTGTGTGGCTTACGGGGGAGGAAAAGGCCCTGATTTCCTTCATTAGCTGCAGCTGGGAACACAATGTTTAAAAAGGGAAACTATGCACAGCAACTTGTTGGAAGCAAATCGTGAGTTATCTGTTATTGTCGAGGCTTATCTGGGTTCCTGGCATCTTCCCAACTGTGTGTGTTTTGTTGGCCTTTCAAGTCTGCAATTCCTTCTCCTGCCCTGTCCAGTTAATTGCTGCAGCATAGTTTGTGTGGATTTTTAGTTACAGTTTGTATGTACTTCGTTTTCAGACTGAATTTCCTCCACTTAAAGACTGTTCTTGGGAGAAGTTTTTTACCAGCTGAGGGCAATTGGACATTGGGGGTAAAGTTGGAGGTATTAAAAGGACTTTCTTACTTATGTGACTGTGTTGTCTTCGTGCCACGCCCCTGGTCATCACATTTTTGGAGAACCTATAACCCAGATGAAAGTAAATATATCTTTTATTCCAATCCTCACAAATCCTGGTCAAGGATAGATATGGTCTGGATAAATGTAGCATTAGGTAAAGAAATAGAAGTGATAGAAATTACACCAAATATATGGGCAGATCACAATCCCCTTATAATGGTATGGAAAGGACAAGAAAGAAAGAGAGGGAGATGGACATTGAACCCACAAATTCTAAAAGAGAAGGAATATATCGAACGAATCATAAAAGAACTAGAATTATTTTTAAGGATAATAAGAAACGCCATACATCATTACAGAACTTGTGGGATACAATGAAAGCATATATAAGAGGATTAACGATAGCCTAAACTGCAAAGAGGGAAAAAGAGAAAGAGAAAGAATATAGTACATTACAGGAGGAGATTAAACATTTAGAAGCCCAACTACAAGGTAAACCGGGAGGTGGGCAAATTAAAAGTAAAAGGGCCCTAGCTAAGCACAAGTTAAATATATCGGAGCAGGAGAAAAATCTAAGGAATTTGAAGTTTGTAAAACAAAACCATTTTGAACATGCAAATAAACCTGGGAGTTTATTCCAATTCCTGCAGCTGTTCTTCATATGTTTTAGTCTCCAGCCCCTTAATCATCTTGGCTGTTCTTCTTTGCATTTCCACCCCAAAGTCTCACCATCGTTTTTGTATTGTGGTGACCAAAACTGAATGCAGTACTCCAGGTGTGGCCTTACTAAGGATTTATGTAAATGTCTCAAGATGTGGGATGAGTGTATTCCATTCATACAGTTTTAACTATTGTTGACTTTTACTTATAAATTATGCTTCAACCTTACTGGAAGTCTCTGATAAAAGTTTTTTCTTTGTTTGCATATCCATCGTTCCTAGGACTGGAGGTCACCACAGCTGGGCAAAAAGACCCATTGGGGCCAACTTTGCTCTTTGTGGGGGAAGTCCTTCTGCCTTTCTTCTCCTTCCTCCTTCCTCTTTCCTTCTTTCATTTCTTAATCCAAGGGAACTTTCTGAATTTAAACGGTGCCAACGGTCGCCGTTTATCTTTATTTCATCTTTCTTTGCAAATAAACGTCTGTCAATAAACTTCTCATTCTCAGAATCAGCTGTAAATTGAACCCTGGACTGAGGAAACTCACACTGTTTTTGCCACAATCTCATCTATAGGCATAAAAGACAAAGTTAATTTATACAAAATTAACACCGAAAGTGGTATGCACCCATTGGCCAGTTTCAGATTTGCACCCCAAAAATGAGATGCTTCTTTGTCTCTTGTTTAGTGGTCATCTTCTCCAAATTAATTGCTGGTACGTTGGTCCTAAGACAGTGCACTCGCCAGCCCCCAGGCTCTAAACCATGGGACTCAATAGATGTCCTTTGAGTGCCCCTGCAGCTACTCTCCTTATGGCTGATGAGGCTGGCATCTGAGTGCTTTGGAGACAAGATGGAGACAACCTTCCTGCTTCTACAGAAAAATGGTGGAGGATTCCATCTTGGCCCTGCCTCTGGGCTGGCAGTGCAGCTCACCAGACTGATGGTACTGGTGGACTTCAATCTGCCTTTTCTGGACCCAACGTTTGAGGTCGTGCAGCTGCATCTCACTTATTGTGGTCATGTCATGTGGTAGGATGTACTGGATAAAGGAAAGAGGAGAGGAGAGAGGAGAGAAGAGAAGGAGGGAGAGATGGAAGAAAAAGAAGGGAAGGGGAGAGAAGGGAAGGGAAGAGATGGAAGAAAAGGAATGGAAGGAGAGAGGAGAGGAGAGGAGAGGAGAAGAGAAGAGAAGAGAAGAGAAGAGAAGAGAAGAGAAGAGAAGAGAAGAGAAGAGAAGAGAAGAGAAGAGAAGAGAAGAGAAGAGGAGAAGAGAATCTTTATTGTCATTTTTTGTGTGATCATTAAAAAAAAGAAATGCCCAATCTCAAAAGAAAATAAATACAGTATATCCCTAATCATACATGCACACACACACACATACACACACGCACACGTATATTAATCATAGTCCAGTTTGAATACATAGCGGAAAAAAGAGCCTCGAGAGTTAACAAGGTTGATGCTATATGGCAGGGGTGTCAAACTCAGTTTCATTGAGAGACACATCATGGTTGTGTTTGACCCAGAGGTGGTATTCAACCGGTTCTCACTGGTTCTGGAGAACCTGTAGTGGTGATTAGGTGTGAGTTGCCGATAATGTCTTGTTGGCCATGCCCCCGAACCGGTTCTCCAGTTGCTGGTTGCTCAGTTGCCCCACCCTTCCCTTTCGGAGCGCGTCTGCCTCCCTCCCAGCCCAGCAGAGCACAGAAAGCGGGGGGGGGGGGGAAGGGGGGGGGAGGGAAGGGAAAGGTTTTGCGGATTTGGAAGAGGGGACAAAGAATTAGCAAGACCAGCTCCACTTTTTGATGCAAAGCACCTCAAGCAGCCAGCAACATGATCGTGCAGTGGATAGGTGACCATCTCCAAGCAGATAGCATCATCTAGTAACCCAGAGCCTACAGGAGTCTCCTAACTCTTGGTAAGGTGATTTTGGCTCAATTCACAGCATGCCAAACCAACATTCATATGGTTCCCCCCCCCCCCCCCACTGCTCATAAGTTCTTCCCAGAAAAGAGTGTGTGTGTGTGTGTGAGATAGAGACAAGGAAGGGAAGGAAGGAGGGAAGAAAGGGAGGAAGGAAGGAAGGGCAAGAAGGAAAGAGCAAGAAATAAATAAATAATAATAACAACAACAACAACAACAACAACAACAACAACAACAACAACAACAATAATAATAATAATAATAATAATAATAATAATAATAATAATAATAATATTTATATACCGCTCCTCTCCCGAAGGACTCGGAGCGGTGCACAGCCATACAATTAAAACATTAAATATATAAAAGTTAAAACTAAATTAAATTAAAGGCCCTGGCTGAAAACAATTAAAACCCCAACCTTAAACCCTAAAATTAGCATAAAATTAAAATACCCAAATCTGAAATCAGCCCAAGCCGGCCTGGTCAAAGAGCCAGGTTTTCAAAGCACGCCTGAAGGTCCCCAGGTCCGTGGCTGTCCGTAACTCCGGGGGCAACCCAATCCAGAGGGCAGACGCCCCCACAGAGAAGGCCCTATTCCTCGGGGTCACCAGCCGGCACATAGATGCCGACAGGACCCGCAAGAGACCCTCCCTGTGGGAGCACACCGGACGGTGAGAGGAAAATGGCAGAATGCGGTCTTGTAAATATTTATTTATTTATTTATTTATTATTCGAACTTTTATACCGCTCCCTCTCCCAGAAAGGGACTCGGGGCGGTGTACAGCCTACTAAAAACACGTAACATACATCAAGAATAAATATAATTTAAATACAATTTAAAAATATATTAAATAAACAGGTCCGGCTGTATCCCATCCAATTGAGAAATTTAGAAATATAAAATCAGGGATTAATTTAAAAGTTAAAAATATAAAATTTAACAGTTAAAACCCAATTTAAATCTAAAACCCAAACCCATTACTGGGCCAGGTCAGCCTGTCTGAAAAATAGGGTTTTCACTGCGCGCCGGAAGGTCAGGATATCCGTCATGGCCCGTATCTCCGGGGGGAGATCGTTCCATAGGGAGGGAGCTCCCACAGAGAAAGCCCACACTCTTGGGGCCGCCAACCGACAACGATCAGGCGGCGGTACCCCAAGCAGGGCAACCCTGTGAGAGTGTACTGGGCGGCGGGAGGTTGATGATGGCAGTAGGCGGTCCCGTAAGTACCCAGGTCCCGAGCCATGGAGCACTTTAAATACCATCAGTACCACCTTGAATCGAATCCGGAAGGCCACAGGAAGCCAGTGCAGCCTGCGGAGAAGCGGTGTTACGTGGGAGCTCCGAGGGGCACCCACGATCACCCGCGTGGCTGCATTCTGGACCAACTGCAACCTCCGGAGACTCTTCAAGGGGAGCCCCATGTAGAGAGCATTGCAATAGTCCAGGCGGGAGATGACGAGGGCGGAGGTGACTGTGCGAAGTGCGTCCAGATCCAGAAAGGGCCGCAACTGGTAAATCAGACAAATCTGACAAAAGGCCCCCCTGGCGACGGCTGTGATGTGATCTTAAAGCGCACCCGAGAGGCCACTGGCAACCAATGCAACTCATGCAGGAGGGGCGAGGAAGGGAAAGAAAGAAATAAAGAGGAAAAAAGAAAGAGAAAGGAAGAAAAATAGGAAAAAAGAAAAAAAGAAAAAAAGAGGAACGGAGGAAGGGCAAGAAAGAAAGAAAGAAAGAAAGAAAGAAAGAAAGAAAGAAAGAAAGAAAGAAAGAAAGAAAGAAAGAAAGAAAGAAAGAAAGAAAGAAAGAAAGAAAGAAAGAAAGAAAGAAAGAAAGAAAGAGGAAGAGAGAGCAAGAAAGAAAGAGAAAGGGGAGAAAGAAAGACAGAAGGAAATAAAGAAGGAATGGGGGAAAGAATACGCTGTGGTATTATTTTTAATTGTTCCATTATTTATCATATATTAATATTTTGCACTGTCCCTACACCTAAAGTGAACTTACTGCCTTTCTTTTGCCCAGGTATTTTTCAGGGTTTACATGTCAATAGTCCAGAGCATAAACACAGGTGCATTTAACAGAGTTGAAAGGGACTATGGAGGTCTTCTAGTCCAACCCCCTGCTCAGGCAGGAAAACTCTGAGGATGCCAAAATCTGAATAGAGGTCCTGGGAAAGGTGTCAGAATAACATAATAACACTTAGAAAGGGACCTTGGGGGGAGCGCTATACCATTTCAGAGAAATGGCTGTCCAGTCTTTTGTTGAAAACTTCCAGTGTTGGAGCACCCAGAACTAGCAATTCCACTGGTTAATTGTTCTCACTGTGAGGAACTTCCTCCTTACTTTTAGGTTGCTTCTCTCTCTGTTCAGTTTTCATCCTTCTGATGCTTTGGAAAATACATTGCCCGCCCCCTCCTTCTGGCAGCCCCCTAAAAGCCTGTTGCCTATCATCCTCTTGGCCAAAGCATGTGAGCCATTTCCTCCTTTCAGTGGTCCATGAAAGTACATCTATAGATAGATAATAAAGTCAAAAAAAGATGAACAACATTTTTACAGAACTATAGATACATTGAGGCTGAGTGTGACAAGGAATGGCTGGGAGGGGAGGGGCCAGGCGACGCACCTCTTGACATGAGTGACATTGAATTGGCCACACCCACCCTGTCACATGACCATTCTAGTCACATGGCCACCAAGCCATACCCACCCAGTCATGTGACCCCAAGCCACGCCCACCAAATAAACCACGCCCACAGAACCGGTAGTAAAAAAATTTGAATTCCACCACTGGTTTGACTTCAGGGGGGCAGTGGCCAGGGTTGGTGTGGCCAGCTCAACGTCACTCATGTCGGGGGTTCCTGTGGTGGGCCGAGGCCTCTGCCAGCAAATACAGGCTCCCAAGCTCCGTTTTTGGCTGCGACAGCTTCCTGCAGCTCTCTTGACAGCGAAAACGGAGCTCGGGAGGGCTGGGCATAGCCATTTTCACTGGCAGAACCACCGCAGTCTGGTCCTTTTCTGTTTCCAGGTCGGCCCCGCGGGCCAGATCTAAGCACCCTGTGGCCCAGATCCAGCCCATAGGCCTTGAGTTTGTCACCCCTGCTATATGGTATAAAGCTATTACAGAGTCCATTTGTTCAGCTTCGGATGGCAGGGAGGCTCCTCCCAGAAGATAGCAAAGAAAACCAGTCATGGAGAGGATGGCACAATCCTCTGGACTCTCGTCAAGCAGCCATGATATGCATCTGTGGAGAAGAAGTAGCAGTAAAAGGAAACCAGGCCCTCAAAACACAAAATGGCTGCATATTACCATAGATGGTGGACATGTGTGGAAGTTAAAAGATATTGGACTAAAATATAAACATGGTTGGAAAAAAATGACAAAACAGCATAAAGATTTAAAACCCGAGACATTTTTTTATTGGGAATCTTACCTGAAGGTTACAATAAAGAATTGACATAGTTGATTATTAATGTTTTAACTGCAGCTAGAATTGTATTTGCTCAAAATTGGAAAAATGAGAAAATTCCGATGGAGGAGGAAGCGATTAAGAAAATAATGGAATGTGCAGAAATTAGTAGATTAACTTTAGCAATTAGAGAGCAAGAAGAAAAAAGAGTATAAGATATGGGATTTATTTTACCAATGGTTAGATAAAAAAGCAGGAAATCGAAGTATAATATGATAGCAATGATATGTTACAATTGATTGTCTATGAATAAATTATAACACAAATAAAAATTAGTAAGAATTGATTTTTAGTATAAAAGATAATATGGAATTGAAATTAAAGTCTAATGATGGTCTAATAATAATATAATATGATATGGAAAATTAATCAATGCAACATGAATGTAAATTTAAGAGGAAAAGACTATAGATATTGTGCACAATAGATATTGTACACTGTATAACTGAAAGAAGGTTTCATTTTTTGTTTTATGTTTGTTGTAAAAATTTATTTTTTTTAAAAAAAGCACAGAGTGACTGGACATCACCAAAGCTGACACCAGCCAGAGCACAGAACAACTCAAAGAAGAAGTGCAAGATTGGAAGATTCTCTGGTCCAGAGCAGGGGTCTCCAACCTTGGCAACTTTAAGACTTGTGTCAGGGCTCCGACAAATCCATCCCCATTCAAATCATAAGTCTCTAGCCGCATCTCTCAGTGATAAAAAAAAAAGTGATTTATTAGGAGTGACCATGTCGGCGTTACCTGGGTGCAGCCAACACTAAAACACATCATTCATTTCCCCCTTGACCCTGGTCTTCCTCCCACCCCCCTACATGTATATTCTCCACTGAGGCACATCCATAGCCAAGAGTCATCAATCATGCTCTCCAGTAATAATCTTGCAAGCCAGAAGCTTTGGTTGCCGAAGCAATTACCTGAAGCATTTAAGGAATGCACTGCTTTCCCCCACTCCAACATGGATTAAATTGTACACACACACAAAAATCAGTGATGAACTTATGCCTCTGAGTACGTGGAAATTGTACCATTGCAAGACGGCCAGCTACTTCGCTGGAACAATGTGGTGGACTAAGACCATGGGAAAAGAGGAACTTACGGTATGTTGGCCACATTCATAAAAATAGTAACGTTGTGACGGTTGCGCTGAAGGAACTATTGTTAGAAATAAGAAAATTCAAAAATAAAATGTAGATGAAGAGAATAGTATATTATAGCATTAAGACAGTTCTCTATAGACATCCTCCTGTATCAAGTAATGCCACCGCTATTTCCTCCAGGATTAGGAGGACAAGAGGAGAAGAGATAAACCATTGCCCTAATCTTTAATCATTAATCTTTAATTAATGAAGTTTGATTTTGTTTTTCAAAACATCTGCTTAAGTTTACCAGACTTTTACTTTGCATAGGTGAATATGTTACAGATGCATATAATCATTATGTTGTTCTAAGATGTGCTGAATGTAACATTAATATGTAACAAGTGTGGTGTTAGGAATAGATATTTCTTTGTTCTCAGACCGTTAGAAAAAGGCCCTGTTGAAGGGAAATTCCTTAATGCCAAGTAAGATAAGAAAAATCCATGTTGGCAAAATATGTGATGGGTGGTCATTGGGAGGTGTTGAGAGAGATGATGTGGTCTCCATAAGGCGTCTCGGATTAGCTGTGCTCGATTACTGGGTTGATGTAGGAGGGGTGTATGGGGAGGTGTCAGGATAGAAAAACTATAAAATGTAGTGTATTGAAATCTAAAGGTATGGTTCGTGGCTCAAACTTCACGTTGAAGTCAGGTGAGATCCCCCGCTCTTTGCAAACAGCTTAACAAAATAAAATCTCTGTGTTTTCCTCGATCCAAGTTTTTGTCACTTGGATACATTTCCAACATTAGCAACTGCTAGCAAGGTAAACAGTGCAGCATTTATCTGAACCCCCCCTCCCCCCAGTTTCAGAGTACGAGATCAAATAGCTCATTGGCCAGCCCAGGGTTGGGAAGCCCTCAGGAGCTGGATTCATTTCTGCGGAATTATTCAAGAACAATTTGGAGTGGTGGATGTGAGAGGTAAGAACTGAATTATTCAATACTTACAACATAGGAAGAGGTCTGGTTCACAATTCAAAGGTTTATTGAAGAAAACTTGAAATTCTAGACCTAGAAAACCTTGAATTACACCATCTTCAGTCTGAACTAAGTATGGGTATATAAAATCATACCTTGCAATGTCCTACCTGTCAATGAATACTTCAGCTTCAACCATAACAACACAAGAGCAAACAATAGATACAAACTCAAGGTTAATCGCACCAAACTTGACTGCAGGAAATACGACTTCAGCCATAGAGTGGTTAATCTGGCCTCGATCATTGGGTTCTTCTGACCTGATGGCAGTGGCGGCGGTTCCGGTGGTAGCGGCTGAGGCTTCGGTGGCTCCGGCGACGACGGGGACCAGCGGATACGGGGTCGATGTTCGGTGCTGTCCCCTCGGTGTCAACAGCGGAGGTGAGGATGGAGGCCGGGGGGGGGACATGGACACCACCCGAACGTTTTCGGATTAGACCTCGGTCCCGACCAGTGGGCCCCCTGCGTTGCCGGCGTCGGTCACGGGAGGCCCAGTTAAAGACGCCACTAAGATACTCTTCGGAAGACTTGTGGGCCTTGAGAAATGTCCCCCTTTCTCGGAAGTGGCCCTCCAAACTCTCTAAGACATTCCTCAAGGACGGTTCCTGGGATCCGGAGAGATTGGCGTGGCCGCAAGAAGCGCTTGAGGGAGGGTTCTTGTAAATTTTTATCTAGATTTTTATTGCGGTTAGGGATGGCCGGGCGGGGGTTGGGGGACAACCCGCCTGGGGCTGGGGCCAGGCCGCGGGTCAAGCTTTGCCGGGAAGTGCTGGGGTCAGGTGGGGCCGTATTGAGGATGGGGGGCTGTTCCGGGGAGGGTGAAATACAATCTATTAGCACGGTGAGCGGGAGAGACAGATTTGGTGGTTATAGGGGGCCATATCCTGTATTGGGAGTGCGCCCCCGCTGTTTGTGTGTGGTGGCGCGCTCCGACCCCCTTGTCATGTCCCGTTCCCCGGGTGGTCTGAGTGATCAGGCCCTGGGCCTTCGGCTGATGTTGTGTAACGCCAGGTCCGTCACTAACAAGGCCCCTCTCATTTATGATTTGATCTGTGAGGGGGGAGCGGACCTGGTGGATATTACCGAAATCTGGTTGGGCCAAGAGGGAGGAGTTCCTCTGGTGGAGATGTGCCCAACCGGGTTTCGGGTTTTTCATCGGCCGAGGGCTCAGGGGACGGGTGGGGGGGTTGCGGTGGTTATTAAGGAAGATCTGTGTCCTAGGGAATCCACTGTTTCTCAGACGACCGGATGTGAGTCCCTTTTTGTGAAGTTTGGTCCCAGGGTTCAGGTGGGCTTGTTGGTTACATACCTGGCTCCCTGCTATGTGACATTGGCCCTGCCTGAGCTCCTAGAGGTCATAGCCGGCTTGGCGGTTGAGACCCCCAGGCTTATGATCATGGGGGATTTCAACCTGCCATCTGCCGTGGGGCCTCGGGGATTGCTCAGGAGTTCATGGCTTCCATGACAGCCATGGGCCTGACCCAACTAATTTGGGATCCTACTCACTTGGGGGGTCACATCCTGGATTTGGTTTTTGTCTCTGATCAGTGGCAGAATGATCTTGGTATAGGGGATGTAGTTGTGGAACCCCTGTCATGGACTGATCATTCGCTCCTTTGACTCGACTTCCATTCCACACACCCCTGCCGCAGGGAGGTGGGGCTGATAAAATGGTACCGCCCCAAGCGCCTGATGGACCCAGATAGGTTCCTGATGGAGCTTGGGCCGTTTCCCGATGCTCACACACATAACTCGGTCGAGGGCTTGGTAGCCACCTGGGATAGGGTGGCCGCTGGGGCCCTTGACCGGGTCGTGCCCTTGCGGCCTCTGACCCGGTGCCGATCCCAAGTGGCTCCTTGGTTTTCCAAGGAGCTAAGGGAGATGAAGCGCCGGAAAAGATGCCTAGAGAGTATTTGGAGGGCCAGCCGCTCTGGATCTGACCGAACACTATTACGATCCTATATTAAGGCGTATTTAGTGGCGATAAGGATGGCGAGGCGGTCTTACCTCTCCACCCTTATTGCGTCTGCGGAAAACTGCCCGGCCGCCCTGTTTAGGGTGACCCACTCCCTTTTGGAGGTGGGGGCATGGGAGGATCCCTTACAGGGATGGGCTGAGGATTTTTCTAGGTTTCTGCAGGACAAAATCACTCAGATCCGGGATGAGTTGGACTCTGACTGGGCATCTCCGGGCAGGAGGACGGAGGTGGATTTCGGGGAGGTCATTTGGGATGAGTTCGATCCTGTTACTCTGGAGGACGTGGACAGGATACTGGGGGGGCTTAATGCCACCACTTGTTTATTGGACCCGTGCCCCTCCTGGCTGGTCTTGGAGGTGACACGAGGCTGGTTCCAGGGGATCATCAATGCTTCCTTGAGAGAGGGGCTTTTACCCGCTGCCTTGAAAGAGGTGGTGGTGCGGCCCCTCCTCAAGAAACCGTCCCTGGATCTAGCATTATTGTCGAATTATCGTCCGGTCTCCAACCTCCGCTTTGTTGCGAAGGTTATTGAGAGTGGGATGGCATGTCAGCTCCCTCAGTACCTGGATGAAGCGGTATACCTAGACCCCCTCCAATCGGGTTTCAGGCCCGGGCACAGACGGAGACGGCGTTGGTCACGTTGATGGATGATCTCTGGAGGGCCCGGGACAGGGGTTGTTCCTCTGTCCTGGTCCTGTTAAACCTCTCAGCGGCTTTTGATACTGTCGACCACAGTATCTTATTGCGACGGTTGGGGGGGCTGGGGGTGGGAGGCACTGTTTTACGGTGGTTCTCCTCCTTCCTCTCTGACCGCTCGCAATTTGTGTTGATGGGGGGGCAGAGATCGACCCCGAGGCCCCTATTATGTGGGGTCAGTGCTCTCACCCCTGCTGTTCAACATTTATGTGAAGCCACTGGGTGAGATCATCCGTGGGGTAGAGTTCCATCAGTACACTGATGACACTCAGCTGTACATCTCTACCCCGGGCCACCCCAACGAAGCTGTTGAAGTGATGACCCGGTGCCTGGAGGCCGTGCGGAGTTGCATGGGTCTTAACAGGCTTCATCTCAACCCGACCAAAACCGAGTGGCTGTGGTTTCTTGCACCCAGATACAGCCAGTTTGTTCCGTTGCTGGCCGTGGGGGGAGAAATTTTGACCCCCATGGAAAGGGCTCGCAATCTAAGTGTCCTCCTGGATGTACGGCTGTCTTTAGAAGATCACATCACAGCCGTCGCCAGGGGGGCCTTTTGTCAGATTTGTCTGATTTACCAGTTGCGGCCCTTTCTGGATCTGGACGCACTTCACACAGTCACCTCCGCCCTCGTCATCTCCTGCTTGGACTATTGCAATGCTCTCTACATGGGGCTCCCCTTGAAGAGTGTCCAGAGGCTGCAGTTGGTCCAGAATGCAGCCGCGCGGGTGATCTTGGGAGCCCCTCGGAGCTCCCATGTAACACCGCTTCTCCGCAGGCTGCGTTGGCTTCCTGTGGCCTTCCGGATCTGATTCAAGGTGGTATTGATCGTTTTCAAAGCGCTCCATGTTTTGGGACCTGGGTACTTATGGGACCGCCTGCTGCCATCAACAGCCTCCCGCCGCCCAGTGCGCTCCCACAGGGTTGCCCTCCTCGGGGTTCCGCCGCCTGATCGTTGCCGGTTGGCGACCCCGAGGTGCGGGCTTTCTCTGTGGGGGCCCCCTCCTTGTGGAATGATCTGCCCCCGGAGATACGAGCCATTACCGACATCCAGACCTTCCGGCGCGCAGTAAAGACCCTGTTCTTCCAACAGGCTGGCCTGGCCCAGTAAACGGTTTTTTGGGGGTTTTAAATTAACTAGGTTTTAAATTTTAAAAATTTTAAACATTTTAATATAATCCTTAAATTTTAAATTTATTAGTAATATTTTGTATTTAATGGGATTTCGGCCGGATTAATTTGTTTAATTTGTTTTTAATTGTACATATTGTTCGTTTTGTTCATACATATTGTTCGTAGTAGGCTCTACACCCCCCCGAGTCCCTTTTTGGGAGAGGGGGCGGTATAAAAATTTAATAAATAAATAAATAAAATAAATAAATGTCTGGAATACTCTACCTAACTCTGTGGTTTCTTCCCCAAACCCCCAAAACTTTAACCTTAGACTGTCTACTATTGACCTCACCCCTTTCCTAAGAGGTCTGTAGGGGGCCTGCATAAGCGCACCAACATGCCTACCATCCCTATTGTTTCTTTTATTTTTCTTATATGTACCCATTTCATGTATTCATAACTATGTTTATACTTATACTTATTATCTTGTAAGCAATTGACAAATCAAATAAATAAAATAAATAAATAAAAATAAGTGTTTGCAAATGGGCCTTCAAGTCCCTTCCCAAGTGGATTGGTGTGATGACCCAGAGTATATCAGAAATATAACAACATCCAAAATGTAACTAAAAGTCCTTTAATGCCTTCAACTTGGCTTCACTGTTTAATTGTTCACAGTGGAGGAGTAAACTAGGTTCAAAATAACATTTCAAAGGCAAGAAACACAGTTCACAGTCAAAGAGCCGATAACGAAGCAAAAACCAAAAACAAACCGCATTGAATAAAATTTCTCGACAAACCATGATAGATAATGGCCAACTTCAGGAAGATAACCAGGGACAGTCCGTTGGAAGAACACCAACCAAGATAAACCTCATCTAGGAATAAACACTAATTTGTCTCCAGTGTCTGTTAACACGCAAGTCTAAACTCTTACACAGATCTCTCACCTGCAACCCATGAAGAGGATCATGGCCTTCTCCTCCCGAGCAGACCACGTTTTTCCCTCATCCTCTTCTCCCTGCGTGCCCTAGGATGGAAAGGGGATGGGCCTGGGTCCTCCTCTGACTGCTCAGAGTCAGTCTGCACCAGGGACGTGACAATTGGGCACAAGAAGAGCAAGCTTCCATATTCAAACAATACATTTTATACCCCTGCCCAGAACACGCCACGCCTAAGAAGCCCTCCTCCTCACACAGCCCTTATTCTCTATATTCTCAAATGAGATAAACTATAAGCTTGAGAGTCAGCATGACATTGTTTTGGTGTTTCAGTGTCTTATCTTGTGTTACTGCTGAGCTTTACCTTGGGAGGATGTCCCTTATAACAATGCATCATGTACTTGTCCTGAACACATTTTAGGTTTTAGGGTGGGGGTTTTATGCAGAAAAAGAGGAAACTAACAGAAAAGCATCAGAAAGAGCAAAGAAGTTGGGTCTTCTAGTCCAACTACATAAAAATTCCATTATGAAAGAGTAACTTGTAATTCTTTTCTACCAGTTTTGGGGGCGCTATTCGATTATATCGACTCAGCCGGCCATGTCCCAGAAGGTTGGGGTTTGGAAGTTGTTGTCCCAATTTTTAAAAAGGGAAAGAGAGATGCCTGGGGTTGGTCATTCAGGCCAACGGTTCAAGAAAAGCACATTGAGAATCCGTGGTTGCCTTGGGCCAAAGATCAGCGAGCGCCATCCTTAAATTTTTTGGAACACCCTTCCCCTTGGGGTGCTGTAGGCCTCTTGCCCTCCCAACCATCAGAAAAGCCCTTCAGGTTGTTTTCTGCCCAAGCGGTGGGCCAGGATAGGGTGGGCGAGAGGATTTAAGGAGGGGCTGCATGAGGAAGTTCACTTCGGTGCCCGCTTGTTAACGTTTAATGTGTTCAAGGACGAGTGTCTGATGTTGTTTAACTTTAGACCGAGAATTCATCACGAGGTGGGCAGCTCTATGAAAGCTTTAAATAAAATAAATAAATTTATAAGGCCAAGTCACTGCCCGGAAATCAATTTTGGTGTTTTTATCTGTTGTGAAATCTTTAGTGCAAACAAGTTACTTCCTGGGGGGAAAAATCCCTTCTGCAGCAAAGCAATTTCCCTTCCCCTTTGACCAACCCTGTGTTTTGTCTTGCCTATAAATGCCTCCATTCCCTTTGCTGGAGGGAAGCCTGGAGTAGCCACTGAGCAGACTTGCTACACGTAGAGGCAAAAGGACAGGTGAGTGCAGCTCTCCCATCTCTGCACACTGGACAGGTGAGGCCCCTGCAGCAGATCCCTCCTGCGTCTCTCTCTCTCTCTCCACCTGAAGGGACCTCTTGCAGGGGGACTGCAGGGGGTGTCCTGGTGACAGCAGGAGGGGCTTCAGGAGGCAGGGAGTGAGGGGTCTCTGGGGCAGAGAAAGAGATGCTCAGGAAAGCCTTTCCAGGCAATGCAGGATCGACTGTGAGCCACCAAGGGTGCTGGATGACCGAGGAGGGAGAAACGGGGTCCAGTGACAAAGTGTGGGACCCCCCCCCAGCTTGGTCACAGGCTGGACTTCCCACCCACCTCATTCTCCTTTCCTCCCCCCATGATTCTCTCTGCAGGGAAGGAAGGAAGACCATGGGGCGATTCCTCTTTGTGACCCTTGGCTTGCTGGTCGTGGCTTTCTCCCTAAATGGTGAGTTTGAATAGCGTCTCTAATGTGACCAAGGAGGTCAATTCTTTGCCTCTGACCCCCTTCCTGATTTGACCCTCCCAGCATCCTCTCCCCAAAGTTGCTTTCATCCTTGTTTGGCTTCTTGTGCAATTTAGACCCCCACCTGCTCTCTCTCTCTCTCTTCTCCAAGACTTGGGACCAACCCAAGTGGATTGATTCACACCAGGCATGCAGCTTCCAGGAAACTAACCAAGGCTAACCCTAACCAAGCTTTGGACATTCTGCAAATGCAGCTGCAAGTCAGTTTCAATTTATTGTCCTCAAAGATGTTTGCAACTCCGCAGATTCAGAATGTTCTGCAGACCCAGCTGTGTCTCCTCCTCCTCCTCCTCCTCCTCCTCCTCCTCCTGGCCACCTTCTCACTGAGCTTCTTCTCTTCCCACACAGGAGCCAACAGCTGCTGTTGTCCCCAAGATTGGCTCTCCAAGAATGGGTTTTGCTACAAGGTCTTCAACGAGCACAAGAACTGGAACGATGCTGAGGTTAGAAGTGCTGTGTGTCTGTGAATCTCCTAGCTCAGGCAGAGGAGAAGTCTAGGCAAAAATAACATAAAAACCAGACGGAGTAGGCAAGTGGCCGGCTGCGCGGGCTCCTAAGTAGGGCTTTTGGGGGGAGTAGGCATATTATATATTAGGCACACACATAAAAACCATGCTAGGTCTTATTTTCAGGAAAACAATGTAGCAAGAACCATTATCTTAGGACTGTCTGAAATGCAAGTATTCTCTGGACTGTATACTGGTTTGGGCTTTCATGGCTGGCATCTGTTGGGCAGTGCTGAGTCTCCAGGTGGAGTGACCATGATCTGGACCACAGATTTCCTGATGTTTCACTGGCAACACTGGTGGCATCTTCAGACCTCCTTATCTCTCAAGTGATGGGAATCTGAGAGTTTATTGTTCAAGAGCTGCAGAATCTAGAAAGGGCACCAGAGGGGAGTCAACACAGTCAAGATGGTGTCCAGGACCACACAATCAGATTCCCTGGCTCTTTCCCCACTTTCACAAAGTGACACATGCAAGAGCATTTGCTCGTCTCCTTACAATGTGCCTTTATCCCTTGTGGCTCCATCCCAGACCTTCTGCAGGAAACACAAGCCAGGCTGCCACCTCGCCTCCATCCACGGCAGTGAAGAGTCAACTGATTTGGCCGAATACGTCTCCGACTATCTCAGGAGTGGTGGAAATGTCTGGATTGGACTGAACGACCCACGGAAAGTAGGTCCCTTCCTGTTGCTAATGTTCATCATTGTATTTCTACTGTTTCTTTTTTCTTTTTTGTATATGTTTTATTTACTGTACAGTTTTTCTTTAACAACTAACATTTTTGTGTGGACAGTGTAATGACTGGGTTGACATATTTTTCACACAGTGCTCACAGTAATATAATACAAATTACATATACAGAATTTTCTTCTTTCAACTTCTAGCCTTAATGTGCTCATTATAATTATTATATATTCTTTTGTGTATCAATTGATATTATACTATTTTCCCAATTTATCACTCGGTATTATTCCACTATATTTTCAATATCTCAGCTTTCTGCAAACACCAATAAAACTAGATGTCAGTAAGACTTAATCAGTCCCAGGATTATATCTCTAAATCCCCTGAATTTATAGTCCTTGAAAACTATATTTCCCAGTATATTTTTACATCCTGTTGATCATAATAATACCTTTAAATATACCTAGTCCTAGTCTTCCATCTCCTAATCTTAATGTACCTGTATTTATAATAAATTCCATTATCTATCTATCTATCTATCTATCTATCTATCTATCTATCTATCTATCTATCTATCTATCTATCTATCTATCAATCTATCTATCTATCTATCTATCTATCTATCATCTATCTCTTCTATCTCTCTATCTCTTCTATATCTATCTCTTTCTCTCTATCTCTCATCTATCTATCTATCTATCTATCTATCTATCTATCTATCTATCTATCTATCTATCTATCTATCTATCTATCTATCTACCCAGTTTAAACTTTCCACTTATTTCTATTGTTACTATATTGCAAAATCTTAGATCTCTATCCATCTTCTCTCAGTCTTTTGAGGATTTTATTCTTTATTGGTTTTTTTAAGGGATTCTTTTATGTTTCTCTCTGGGAATCCGATACGACTTTCTAGCATTTTTACCAAACTCATTGATCCCTCTGTCTCACCCTTTATCTCCTTCTGCTGCATCTTTTGAATATCCACCCATGTCCTTTTCATTTTTTGAAAGATCTTCCTTTTCCCCCTTTCTATTCTGTTATAAGCTCTTAGAGTGTTTGAGTTTTAGTATTCATAATTGCTGTCTTTTCAGTATTTTTATCTGTTTTTAACTTATTTTTATGTTATTTTTTATTTTATTTTGCTTTGTCCCTTCCATCACTCCTTCTAATTTCTCAGCTGTCTTCTGTATATTATATTCACCTTTCCCCACCATTTGTTGAGCACAGCACAGCACACAGATGCTTTGTCTTTGAACAGTGGTTTATATACAAGACAGCTATATACATATGAGATAGGCAAGCAATCATTACTCTGTACAGAGCACTACAATGGAGACAGAACAGAAGGAGAGAGATACGCCCTCTCATGGCCTCCTTTATATAGACAGCTTCTTAAAACGTCAATAACCTTGTGGACCCATCCTCAGTCTTAAAGTGGCAATATCCCTGCTGACTTATCCTCATTCATAAGCATTATTACAACAGCCTTACAACAGCTGGTCGGCTCTTAAATCTTCAATACCTTAACAGTTGAGAGCATTCTTCTTTATCTCTATTTCTAGCATTTCTTTATTATAACTTTATTATCTCCTGCTGGGTCATTTTGTAACCAGTTAATATACCTCTAATGTCCCAATATCCCAATAACTGAAAACTCCAGAAAAGATCACTTGTTAATAAGATTTGGTCAATCCCAAAGTTATTCCACCAAGTCCCCAAATTTTCTATTATATTATGCCTTTCAGTTTTTATAGTTTCCAATTTACACCTTCCCAATTGTCCAGATTTTAAAGTCTTATTTATCTTTCCTTCTTTTGTTCCTTCAAGTCTTTCAAATCCACTTTTCAGTGTACAATTCCAATTGAGTTTTAGTGTTCAATTTAATTTGCCTTCTGAATTTTCTAAAAGCTCATTAAATATTTCCCAGCATCCACATGTACTAAGATAAAATCAAGATCAAGCAGTTATCCAGATCAGTGGTCACCAACCGGTGGGCTGTGGCCCATTGGTGGTCCGGAAGAGAATTTTGGTGGGCCGCAATGTCATCCCCAGAGTAACCCCCCAAAGCAATTAATCCAGGCTGCTCAGGAACACAAGGCTGCTCAGCACACTTGGCCCGCAGGAACCCTCCCCACCCACTCACTCCTTACCCGGCAAACTTGTCTGCTAAGTTGTTATTTTTCCTTTTTTCCCCCCACCATCAGCTGTTCTGATGATTTATTGCTTTCTAGCTAATTTAAAAGCAGAACTGAATCTTCCTTAGGACTGAAACTTCTCTTTTCCAGTGCAGACTCAGATAGCCGATTGCAGATAGATAGATCTCTGAATGAATCTGTGATTCTGTGAGCAACTCAATCTGCCTGCCTGCTTTGCCTGATTTGGGGTAAAAGTTGCTCTTTGGTGGGCCACAAAGAAATCTCACCCCCAGAGCACCCCCCCCCCAAAGCAATTAATCCAGGCTGCATAAAAACACAAGGCTGCTCAGCCCACACAGCCTGCAGGAACCCTCCCCGCCCACTCACTCCTTACCTGGAAAACTTGCCTGCTAAATTGCTATTTTTCCTTTTTCTGACCATCAGGTGTTCTGCTGTGCTGGGAGATTTAGATTAGCTTGGAAGCAGGAAAAGGTTGGATTTCTTGCTTCCTAGCTAGTCTTTAGATCTTTGGCTCTGCTTTTAAACACAGCCGAACCTCCCTTAGGACTGAAGGTTCTATTATTCAGTGCAGAGTCACGGCAAACAAATTTTATGTGACAGACTGAGTTAGCTGATGGCAGATAGATAGATCACTGAACGATTCTGTAAGCAACTCAATCTGCCTGCCTGCTTTGCCTGATTTTGGGTAAAAGTTGCTCTTTTTTTAATAAAAAATTCAATATTTACATGCATGGTATGATGTGAGTTAATTTTGTGAGTTTGCTTGCTAGCAAATTTTATGAGTTTGCTTGCAAGCAAATTTTATGTGACAGACTGAACTAGCCAATGGCAGATAGATAGATTTCTGAATTAATCTGTGATTCTGTGAGCAACTCAATCTGCCTGCCTGCTTTGCCTGATTTAGGGTAGAAGTTGCTCTTTTTTATAAAAAATTCAATATTTACATAAATATTTATAATATTTACATACAAGCCATGCCCAGCCAGTCACATGACCACTAAGCCACACCCACAAATTAGGCCATGCCCAAGAACTGGTTGTTAAGAAATTTGAATCCCATTCCTGCCTCTGTGTGTTTGTGTGTGTGTGTATATGAGAGAGAGAAAGAGAGAGAGGGTGGGAGAGAGGGAGAAGAGTTGGTCTGATCCTTGCCAATCCTTCCTTTCTCTCCCTGAGTCCTGCAGCGTCAAAGTCCGTTTCTCAGTTAATTAAGGTGGCTTCCTTGTCATTACAGCAACGCAATTGGCAGTGGACAGACAGGTCCAGAAGCAGCTACCTGACATGGAATCAAGGAGAGCCCAACAACCTTGGGAACAATGAAAACTGCGTTGAACTTTGGAGCTCATCAGGTAATCCAAGTTGGAGGGAAGGGAGCCAACGATGCATTTCCAAGAGTGAGGGCCTTCCTTGGAACTCTTACTCTTTGGCAACTGTAAACAAGAGAAAAATTAGTACCTGCCTAGGTTAATTAAAAATCAATCCTATTGCAGCGGCTGGGAGGGTTGAGAGTGGGAGGCACTGTTATGCGGTGGTTCTCCTCCTTCCTCTCTGACCGCTCACAATTTGTGTTGGCAGGGAGGCAGAGGTCGGCCCCGAGGCCCCTGGTTTGCGGGGTGCCTCAGGGGTCGGTGCTCTCGCCCCTTCTGTTCAACATATATATGAAGCCGCTAGGTGAGATCATCCGTGGCTTTGGGGTAGAGTTCCATCAGTACGCTGATGACACCCAGCTGTACATCTCTACCCCGGGCCATCCCGATGAAGCCGTCGAAGTGATGACCCGGTGCCTGGAGGCCGTGCGGTGTTGGATGGGGCGGAACAGGTTTCAGCTCAACCCATCTAAGACTGAGTGGCTGTGCTTCTCAGCACCCCGGTACAGCCGGCTGGTTCCATCGCTGGCTGTGGGGGGGGGAAATTCTTGCCCCCACAGAGAGGGCCCGCAATCTGGGTGTCCTCCTGGATGTACGGCTGTCATTGGAAGATCATGTGGCGGCCGTCGCCAGGGGGGCTTTTGGACAGGTCCGTAGGATCTACCAGTTGCGGCCCTTTCTGGATCGGGATGCGCTTCGCACGGTCACTTCCGCCCTGGTGACCTCCCGCCTAGACTATGCCAACGCTCTGTACATGGGGTGCCTTTGAAGAGCATCCGGAGGCTCCAGTTGGTGCAGAATGCAGCCGCGAGGGTGGTAATGGGAGCTCCTAGGGGCTCCCATGTTATGCCACTTCTGCGCGTGCTGCATTGGCTCCCGGTGGCCCTCCGGGTGCGCTTCAAAGTCTTGGTCACTATCTTTAAAGCGCTCCATGGCTCGGGACCAGGTTATTTGCGAGACCGCCTCCTGCCACTATCGGCTTCCCACCGACCGGTACGCTCCCATAGAGTTGGTCTCCTCGGGGTGCCGCCGGCTGGATGGCTGGCGACCCCGAGGGCGCGGGCCTTCTCATTGGGAGCACCCCCTCTCTGGAATGAATTACCCCCGGAGGTAAGGGCCGCCCCCGATCTCATGGCCTTCCGTCGGTTACTCAAAACGCACTTATTTCGGCAGGCCGGACTGGCCTAGGGGTTTTTAAATTTTAACCGGGTTTTAATCTCTTTAAATACTTGCTTTACATTTTAATTAGAGCCATATTATATTTCAGTTTTTAAATTTTAATATTATTATGTTGTCTCGTGTATTGTACTTTGTATATGTGTTCTTATTGGCTGTTCACCGCCCCGAGTCCCTTCGGGGAGAGGGGGGCGGTATATAAATCGAATAAATAAATAAATAAATAAATCCCAATCACCCTAAAACTGAATAAACAAGGGATCATTAATAGAATAAAAAAATATAGAATAAGGATTTTCCTGAAAGCTGGTCTTAACTCTGGAGAAGGAAGAACCGTCTCCCCCTGACCTCAAACGCCCCCCAACCTCATGCAAGGAGAGATCCCTTGGCACTTTGAGTCTCACCCAGCCTTTGTTAACAGGATGCAAAGCCAACAACATCACAAACCACATAATATATTTATTAACTCTTGATGTCAGGAGGCCCGGAGAAAGGCAGGCCTTTGCATCAAAATCTCTTCCATTGTTTTTTTTTTAACCACAGCAGTTTATGCTGGATGCCGGTGGAATTGATCCACCAGCAGATATTTTTTTGAAACGAAGGCAGCACATTGTGGCTCCTCTCACATAATGGCCCTAATGGCTATTTATGGAATCTCTGTCACAGGAACACACAGTTGAAGCCAACCCCATCCATTTCCCAAAATGAAACAGAGCCCACTCCTTCTCTCCCAACTTCCCTTCTTCTTTCCTGGCCAGGAGCCTCCCTCTCCACCACTTATTTCTCCTTCCTTTTGAAGGAAGAAACCTCAGCTGGTTTAGAGGCAACCACCAGTCTACCCAATTGCCAGTCTCTGTTGCCTTAAAATATGAAGAAAAAAGCACAACACAAGTGCACTCACAGTGCACTTTCCTAGCTGTGAGGATCTCTGGGATGTGTTCCCTGTAATCGATTTGAAAGATTGTTGAAGGAACAGCAAAGCTTTGTAGTTCTTGAGAACATAGTTACAAGACGTGCAGTTGGCTTGGCTGAGAGTGTTGTGTTGAACATAGTTGAGAAGTCAAGTCTACAGAATACAGATTAACAGAGTTGGAAGGGATCTTGTAGGTCATCTAATCCAACCCCCAGCCCAAGCAGGAGATCCTACGCCATTTCTGACAGGTGGCAGTCCAGTCTCTTCTTGGAAGCCTCCATTGATCAAGCTCCCACAACTTCTGAAGGCAACTTCTGTTCCATGGGTGGATTGTTTCTCATAAGTCTAAGTTGGCATAGACAGTACAAAGCCCAACAAGGCTTAGCCCAGATCCAACTGGTACTCCAGGCTCCATGTTGCTGCCCTTTGAAATGCTGTAATCTTGCATTTCATTCAAGGGGACACTCTACATATCTGGACATTTTAGAGCAAGTCCTATGGCTGTTTGGCTAGTTAAACCTTCCAGATGTTATACTGATCTTGAGCTCTGCAGAAATATCTCAATATCATTTTCCTAGCAAATTTTGCAGTGAAGGAGAGGAGATGCAGGTGAGGCTACCAGCCTTGGTTCCATCCATGCTACATGCAGAGTTCCATGCTGAGAGTCAGATAGTGCTGGTCAGCAATGATACAAATTTGGCCTGGGTACCACAAGTGAAAACACAGCATGCTCACACCCTTCTGTGCAAGCTATGATGTCTAATTGAGGGACATCTTTGCAAGCCAGTATAGCCCATCATCCACAGAGGTCCTTAGCACACGGGGAAAAATGTAACAATCATGACAGTGAAATCAATGCTGGTCTATCCAATTTTGACCTGCCAAAGAGATGGACCAAAATCTCAGGCCCTTTGCTGCCCTCTTGTGGCTGAGCAGAGCCTGGTCTGTATCCTGGTTTGTTGGCTCAGTAAGCTATCTTGGTTACAACAATCTCCTGAACCACAAGCCCATTTTAGCCAGCAAGGTTCTTCACCCGTGATGCCTTCAGGTCCTCCTGCAAAGGAGGGAAGGATCCAGAAAATGCTCTCCTAGGGAACCCCTGAAAAATGTTTCCTTTCTCTGCCCAGATTATAAGAACTGGAACGATGAGAACTGTGCGTCCACACGTGCATACCTCTGCAAGTGCAGATTCTAGAGGAAGTTGCTCCTCCCCCTGCTCCAGAGGGACAGAAGCGCCTGGAGAAGCCTGGAGAAGCAAGGAAGCCTTCCCACAATCTCTGCTCTGCATCCCTTCACTTCATGGCTGGTTTCTGTAATTTCTTGGGTCTGGTTTTGCTCATCCTGATGGGCCAGAAGGTCAAATAAATTATGTCTTAGCATGAGTAGCTCCATTTGTTTTTGGCAGGGCCAGAGGGATTGTTTGATGTCTTGTGGGTTCTGTGAGCCTAAAGGGTTGGAAGGGGCTTCTTGGGTCAGTAATGATGGATGAGAAACTGGGGGACCCATCCTGGAAGGTGGCAATTGCATCGAAAAGGCCCCACTTTATCTGCTCCAGGAGCATTAAATTTCCCACAAACTTTGCATGAAGCTTCTTAGAGAGTCTAGTAGAAACCAGGAAATTGGTAGGCAACCACACATGGTTCTCTTCAGCAACTGGCGTCCGTTGCTATCGATGGAAACCTGCAGTTCTCTTGTAAGATACAGGGCTACTTTGGTACTCAGCTGCTTTGAAACTCATCGAATTTGGTACTCAACACATTTTGACATGAACCTTTCGTCCCTCCTCATTTGTTTGGTACTCAATGCACAAGCTAGAACACATCAGCTGAACACTTGTGACTCTCTACATTATCCCTTATGGGGACAAATTCATTTGGTATTCATCGTTTTTGATACTCATCGTGCCTCCCGGAACCAATTAAGGAGGAGTGTTGATGTACCGCTGCAGTTTAGCTCCATCTAGTTGCTGTTTTAAGAGTCTTTGTGCAGCCAGCTGCTCTTGCAGAATAATCCACTGCCCCTGGTACCGAGGCCTTCTGTGACTCTGTTACTCATGTAAAGCCCTTGGGGGCTGCCATTCAGTGTTTGAAGAGGGGGGGGGGTCATACCACTGCATTGTATGTGAATTCTGTGAGGGATATCAGGGAGGGCCAGTTGAATCTCGCTCTTTGATAATCTTCCACCCATTATTTCTTGTCCTGCCCTCATTGGAGAATAAGTCAACCCTCCCTTCTCTGTGACTGCCCCTCAAATATTGGAAGACTGCTACCATGTCACCCCTTGTTCTTCTCTTCAAAAGTCTAGTTCCCTCAACCATTCATCTCACCCTTTAGTCTCCAGACCTTTAGTCCAGAGATGGTATTCAGCCGGTTCTGACCAGTTCTGGAGAACTGGTAGCAGAAATATTGAGTAGTTGGGAGAACCAGCCAACCCCATCTCTTCTCTGCCTCCCATTGAGTCCCAGCTGATGGGATGGGTCTCCTTTGGTTGCCCTCCACAGGAGAACGGAGCTGGAAAGCAGGTCAGTGGGGTGGGGAGGGAAGGGGGATTTTGCAGTTTATCCTTCTCCTGCCACGCCCACCAAGCCACACCTACAGAACTGGTAGTAAAAGTGTTTGAATCCCATCACTGCGTTAGTCATCTTTGTTGCTTTTCTCTGCACACATTGAAGGGTCTCAACATCTTTTTAGTATCATGGAGACCAGAACTGGATGCGTTATTTCAAATGTGGCCTCACAAGTGTTTAATAAAGTGATGTTAACAGTTCGAGTTATCTTGATTCTATTCTTCTGTGGATGCAGCCTGGGATTAGGTTGGCTTTTTGGACAGCTGCAGCACACGGCTGTCTCATATTTAAGTGGACTCCTAGATCCCTCTCACAGTTGCTACTATATTGAACCAGGTACCATCTATTCTGTACCTGGGCATCTGTGTTTTCTTGCCTAATCCTAATTTTTTTCACCTCTGAGCTGCATTTAGTTGAATATGGCTATTGTTCAAGTCTGTCAAGATCCTTCTGGATTATAAGCATATCTTCTAAACTGTTGGCTATTCTCCTTAGTTTGGTGTCATCTACAAATTTGATGAGTTCCTCTTCCATCCCCTTGTCAGGGCAAAACAATAGATGCAATCTACACAGACTTCTGTAAAGCCTTTGATTCAGTGGTACATGACAAACTACTCCTAAAACTAAAATCTTATGGTATTTCTGGACACCTCCATAACTGGATAGAAGTATTCCTGTCAAACAGAAAATAAATGGTCAAAATTGGGAGCGTCCTATCAAATTCTGTACCTGTCAACAGTGGTGTCCCCCAAGGCAGTGTTCTAGGACCAACTCTCTTCATACTCTACATAAATGACCTTTGTGATCATATTAAGAGCAACTGCGTTCTCTTCGCTGATGATGTAAAGCTATTCAACACCACAGACAATACTGCCACCCTTCAAAAAGACCTTGACTATGTATCAGAATGGTCAAACAAATGGCAACTTCAAATCTCAACAAATAAATGCTCTGTCCTACATATTGGCCAAAAAAATCAGAAAATAAAATACAGGCTGAATAGTCAAGACCTTGTTGATGACCCAAACTCTGTCAAGGATCTTGGAGTACTCATCTCAAATGACCTAAGTGCTAGAACCCACTGTAACTACATAGCCAAAAAGGCATTAAGAGTTGTTAACCTAATCTTACATAGCTTTTTCTCTGGTAATATCACACTACTAACTAGAGCATACAAAACATTTGCTAGACCAATACTCGAATACAGCTCATCAGTCTGGAACCGGCATTATGTATCTGATATTAATACAGTTGAGAAAGTCCAGAAATATTTCACAAGAAGAGTTCTCTACTCCTCTACTCATTGCAGAATATCTTGTGCCACCAGACTCGAAATTCTAGACCTAGAAAACCTAGAATTATGCCACCTTCTGTCCAATCAATGACTTACCTGTCAATGAATACTTCAGCTTCAACCATAACAACACAAGAGCACACAATAGATACAAACTCAAGGTTAATCGCACCAAACTTGATTGCAGGAAATACGACTTCAGCAACAGAGTGGTCAATGTCTGGAATACTCTACCTGAATCTGTGGTTTCTTCCCCAAACTTCCCCAAAAACTTTAACCTTAGATTGTCTACTATTGACCTCACCCCTTTCCTCAGAGGTCTGTAGGGGGCCTGCATAAGCGCACCAACGTGCCTACCGTCCCTGTCCTATTGTTTCTTTTATTTCTTTTATTTTTCGTATAGGTATCCATGTATTAATAACTATGTTTTACCTTTATTTATACCTATTATCTTGTAAGCAATTGACAAAAATAAAAAAATAAAAAAATAAAGAAACCCCTCCCCATCGTGCTTTGAGTTAACTTTATTTTTTATTTGGGTTGATGGTGGCCGTTCCCTTCATTGATTGGGCAATTCTTTATTGTTCCTGAGAATCAGAAGTTAATACTGATATATATTTGCTGTACAAATAAAGATTAAGGAAAAGGGCAAAAATAGGTGCAGGTTAAACACCCCTAAGCCAACTGCAAACACAGGCACAGTTTAAACACACACAAAACAGCCACCTCCCTCAGCTTCAGTCTAGGATGGAAACAGCCACACCTTTGTGAAGGTGAGTTTTTCCCTTTCGGAATTTCCACTTCCTGTTTTGAAATGTGAATCGACTGGCTGAATGCCTGGTTTATTTCAACCCCTTGCTGGGCTTCTATCTGTTTTCTTTGTTTTATCGGGTAGCTTTATTTTTTTATTTTTGTTTATTTACTTTGTCAAGCGATTATAAAATAACAGGTATAAGTATAAACATAGTTACGAATACATGAAATGGATACATATAAAAAAAATAAAAAGAAACAATAGGACAGGGATGGTAGGCACGTTGGTGCACTTATGCAGGCCCCCTATTTATTTATTTATTTAATTTATTTATTTATTTATTTTCCCATTTATTTATGGAAACATAACACACGTAATTTCTGGATGGAGAAACTGTCTCTGTCGGACTATAGTTTACTGAATCTTCATCGTAGGGAATTTAGATCTTAATCAAAGCAACCAGGAACTATTCTCTCTGTGTGTCTATCGATAGTTCCTTGTTCCGTGGATCGGTTCCCTGAATAATGGGATCAGGTTACAGAGAGAAGGAGGAGGCTGACAGTGGGAGGGGAGGGGAGAGAAGGATAGATCCTGCAATCCCTACTTGAATTTGTTTCTCAAATGTTTGATGAACTTATCAAATCTGTGGGATACATCTTGGAAAACCCCATTGTAGAAGGAAAGCAGAGAAGAAGACCTCTCCTCTTTTCACCCAAGAAGTGATCTCCCACACCGAGACTCTTGGCTGCCATCCAGAAAATGCTGGCAGCCTTGAAGGATTAGCCTAGCATTACCCCAGCCCCCTGGAACTCCCCACATTTATTTTTATTTATTTATTTGATTTGTCAATCGCTTGCAAGATAATAGGTATGTAAGTATAAACATGAGTAAGAATACAGGAAATAGGTATGAATAAATAGGGACAATAGGACAGGGACGGGAGGCACAATGGGCCACTTATGCACGCCCCTTATAGACCTCTTAGGAATGGGTATTCTCTCTCTTCTTTTCCTTCCTTCCTCCCTCCCTCCCACTCCCTCCCTCCCTTTTCTCTCCTTCCTTCTTTCCTTCCCTCCTTCCCCTTCCCTGTTCTCCTTTATCTTTATCTTTCTTTATCTTTATCTTTATTTAATCTTATATACCGCCCCCTCTCCCAACAAGACTCCGAGCGGAGTACAGCCGAATAAAATACAAATATAAATACAAATACAATGTTTAAAATGAATTTTAAAAGAATTAAATAATTGGCTGGAAAAATTAAAAAATTTATCAAAGGATTAAAAAACTAAAAACCATTAAAGTCAAATTAAAAACCCTACACTTAACTCTAGGCCAGACCGGCTTGATGGAATAAGTAGGTCTTTAGCGCGCACCGGAAGATTAATAGGCCAGGGATGGTCCTCATCTCCAGGGGTAATTTGTTTCAGAGAGAGGGTGCTCCCAGAGAGAAGGCCAGACCCTCGGGGTCGCTAGCCGTCCAGCCAGCGGCACCCCGAGGAGGCCCGCCCTATGGGAGCGCACTGGCCGACGGAGGCCGATGGTTGCAGTAGGCTCCCTTCCTCCCTCCCTCCCACTCCTTCCCTTTTCTCTCCTTCCTTCTTTCCTTTCCTCCTTCTCCTTCCCTGTTCTCCTTCCTTCCCCCTTTCCTTCCTTCTTTCCTTCCTTCTTTTATTTCTTTTTATTTATTTGATTTATCAATCGCTTACAAAATCATCGGAATAAGGATAAACATGAGTAAGAATGTAGGAAATAGGTACGAATAAATGGGAACAATAGGACAGGGATGGGAGGCATGATGGTGCACTTATGCACACCCCCTTACAGACCTCTTAGGAATGGGGTGAGGTCAATAGTGGATAGTTTGAGGTTAAAGGAGTGGGGGTTAGAGGATGTAACATCAGAGTCAGGTAGTGCATTCCAGGCATGGACCACTCCAACACCGCAATCCCACATCCTTTCTTAGCAGGCAGCTGCATTCATGCCCAGCTTGTTATCAGTTTTGGGGGCAGGAAAGTGGGGCTGAAGCCCAGCAGATCCCCAGCCCCCTCCCAATTAAAATGAGGTGAACATGCAAGAAAGCATCATAGTATCAGTGGATGCTCCACCATCTTCCATTGATGATGAATTATTGTTTTTGCTGTATCTCAGATACACCAATAACAGCCAAGTCTTCTAGGACTGATTCCATTCTTCTGGGCCACTAGATTCTGGTGATCACACACAAAGATCTCTTTCACAGACAAAGGCCTGGAAAAACACCAGGCCCAGACAGAGTAACTCCTTCTTCCTTCCAATATGGAGGCCAGAGTGGCATAGATAGCTGAATCCAGGAAACCCCAAAGCCAAATGGCCACAGACAGCTGGACACACAACTTGCCTCTCATCAGGTGGGCATAGTGCAAAGGCTGGCAGATGGCAGCATAGCAGTCATAGGCCATGAGGGCCAACAATGCTGGCTCACATCCCGCAAAACCGATCAGGAAGAAGGCTTGTGCCAGGCATTGGTTGTAGGAGATGGTGTGATGTTGGCGTAGGAGGTTCACCAGGATCTTTGGCACCACCACAGAAGAAAGGCAGATATCCAAGCAGGAGAGCTGGTTGAGGAAGAAGTACATGGGGGTGTGGAGGTGGGCATCCAGGAGAATTAAAGTTATGATCATGAAGTTGCCCAGCAGGGTGACCAAATAGGCAGCCAGGAACACCAAGAAAAAATGGACACGGTGTCTCTGGAATATGGAGAATGCCAGGAAGACAAATTCCATCCCCTGTGTTTGGTTGTGGGAATCCACGAGGGAGAAAATGGACATCTGGGAAGAGAGAGAAAAATACTTCTGAAGGAAGGAGTGAGTGGCAATCAACCCTGAAAAATGGATGGAAGAATAACACAGGAATTATTTGAGGACTCCGGCTGGAATTGTGGAGATGAAATGTTCACGTAAAAAGAAATGGATTGCTTGAGGTGTTTTGAATTAGAATTGCCTGCAAGATGAGATGAATTAAAGTGGGGGTGAAGAGCTGGAGGGGCAGAGATTAACTCTCTCCCTGCATTTCTGGGGCATTCAGCATACAAACCCTTCCAAAGCTTGGCATCAGAAGCATACTCCATAAAGAGGGCCAGTGGCTTATCTGGAGAAGAAGCCACACTACTGGTTCCAGAAACTCTGCTGAGGGAATAGCACTCCTTCAGCCCTGCTGTCAGTCTTTCTCGCTAGGCGAGACAGGAAACCAGGTGAACTAATTCAACTTAATCATTACATTGATAGGATCTTGCAAGTCTGAAAGTACAAATCTCCTACTGCCTCTTTTTGTAGTCTTGTTGTTTTATAAGTTGTTTCTGAATTTCTTTCTCTGCCCACTGTAAAGCTGCAGGTTCTACTCTGTCTCTTATCTGACTGTGCCCTAGGGTGCATCCCTTCTTCTTATCTCCCACATTCATTCCCATGTACCATTACACCTGCCTCCTCCAAATTTTCAGTTTTAAGATTCTCAGCTGGGTGAGCAGAATTTCCTTCAATCCTTCAGGTGGTCACCAGCTTTCTAAGAAAACAAACAAACAATAGGACAGGGACGGTAGACACGTTGGTGCGCTTATGCACGCCCCCTACAGACCTCTTAGGGAAAGGGGGAAGTCAATAGTAGACAGTCTAAGGTTAAAGTTTTTGGGGTGTGGCAAGAAACCACAAAGTCAGGTAGAGTATTCCAGACATTGACCACTGTGTTGCTGAAGTCGTATTTCCTGCAATCAGGTTTGGTTTACCTTGAGTTTGTATCTATTGTGTGCTCTTGTGTTGTTATGGTTGAAGCTGAAGTATTCATTGACAGGTAGTACATTGCAAGGTATGGTTTTATATACTATACTTAGATCGGACCGAAGGTGGCGTAGTTCTAGGTTTTCTACGTTTAGAATTTCGAGTCTGGTGGCATAAGGTATTCTACAACGAGTGGAGGAGTGAAGAACTCTTCTTGTAAAATATTTCTGGACTTTCTCAACTGTGTTAATATCAGATACGTAATGTGGGTTCCAGACTGATGAGCTGTATGAGTATTGGTCTAGTAAATGTTTTGTATGCTCTAGTTAGTAGTGTAATATTACCAGAGAAAAAGCTACGTAAGATTAGGTTAACAACTCTTAGTTGTTAACCTTTTTGGCTATGTATGTACGCCCCATTTTCCTGTTAACAGCTTAAACTCCCACAGCAGTTAGAAACACAGACACACGTGTACATATAGGCCACCCAGAAGCATTCATAATCTAGCTGTCAATTCAGCCAGCTGGCATGTCCTACATGCTTTGTTTAGTAATATTTGAGCAATATTTGTGGTTTTGCTTCTTCCTGCATGCATTTGTGCCTAGAGCAGGGTGGGAGTTACACAACGCAAGCAATGCCTCTGGCCTTGGGTTTTTATGATGTTATAACTCTCCTGCTTAGCCAAACTATCTCATCCATGCATTCCCAGGCAAAGTTACGTAATTTACATGTTTAGCAAAGCTGATTAATTCTTTTGGTTGCAATCTTAGTTTTCCCTGATCACACTTGGCTCCTTGGATAGCAAATCAGATGCAGAAGCGAGTAGACACAAAGGCAACACGAGGCGAAGGGTTAGGTTTCTTTTGGGGTTGGGTGAAGGGAGAGAGGAAGTCTTATATTTCAGAAGGGAGTTTTGGTCTAAAAACCAGGAAGTAGTTTATTTGCACAAAAGATCTATCAATAATCCAAAGACACAAAACTTGACACTCTGGACTTGAATTAGATTCTATTCATTTAAAGCATTTATACAGCTGTCAATTTTATATTGAACTCCAGGTGGCAACCAATCAACAATTAAACAACATTAACAACAAACAACAGGTGCTTAGTGTCCACACAGGTGAAATTCAGGTGAAGCTCCATCCCCTGCTCCTTCCAAGCTTTATACAGATAAATACTTACAAACAAACTAACACAACAAAACCCATTCATGGCTTAATATTGACACTATAACAAAAACACCTCTTGCATGGAATCTATCGCAGCCTTGTAAGGACATAGAAATTCGTCCTCTTTACTTTTCAGTTAAGAAAAAGAAATGCCTCGTGTGGAATTCAGGAAAGAAATGGATAGTCTATTACTTATAAAGGGATGGATTTCTGTTGCGGTGGGTGGGTGAAGGGATATTATTTTATTTCAGAAGGGAGTTTTGGTTTAAAAACCAGGAAGTAACTTTTTTGGCACATCAACAGGCCAATGACACACAACTCCTTGGAGGTGAATTGGACTCTGTTTATTTATTCACTTATTTAAAACATTTATATAGCTGCCCATATGATATTGAACTTTGAAGGTCTCCCAAACAATATTTCAACCTAGAAATAAGGAGATTTTTTTCCACGGAAGAAGATATAATTTTAAAAAATTGGACTGTGCAAAAATGGATAGATTAACAGTGAAGATTAAAAAAAAAAGACACAGAATATTTTCGAACTTGAGGCTTGTTTTGTCAATGGTTGGATAATAGAGGTAGAAATTAGGAACTTAATAAGTATTACTATGTAAACAAATTGACCCAGACACTACGCTGCTCCTGCTTTAGACTAGATCTGGGGTCTCCAACCTTGGCAACTTTAAGACTTGTGGACTTCAACTCCCAGAATCTTCAAGTCTAGAAGTCTTAAAGTTGCCAAGGTTGGAGATCCCTGGACTAGATGACCTACAACCTCTTTATCACCTTCCAACTCTCTTATTCTCTTCTATTTTATGTTGAAATCAACATTAATCATAAAACAACCCAAGACATACATCTATTAAAACAGTAAATATTAAAAACCTGGCACAAAAGGGAAGCTTTTTCATGCAGTTCTTTCCTTAATAGAATTGGAATTCTTTGAAGGAATTCCACAAAATCCAGAAGAGTAACAGTATTGCAACTTTGTGTGCTCGTAGATGCCCATTTGGGAGATTTGCAGTAGAAACAGGTTCGATTGTGCAAGCTCAGTCCTAGATCAGGAGACTTGCTCCCTTCACAACTACCACAACTGATCTGGGGAAGGGGAGCTGATGCAACTGGGAGCAGCCAGAGGAACAGCAGCTGCTGAGGAATTTAGCTCTTTGGTTTATTTGCAGCAAGCTGGGGCATATCCTCTGAGTTTGCCCAGCCAGGTGCCCAGGGAAGGAGAGCGGGATGACCATAAAAGGAGCACTTCCCCCTCCCCCTGCTTACTATTCACAGACTCAGGGAAACGACAACGGTCTCTTTCTCAAGTGCTCACAATAGGGAAGGGAGTATTCCGCTTGTAAAGAGAGTTGAAGTTCATATGAGTAGGCCCTTAATTGCTTTGGTCAGGCTGGGACAGAAGGGAAAGATTCTGATCTGCAGAGTCCACACTTATGAGGACCTCAAAACAAGGTTGCAATAAGGGATCGTTACCCACCACCTCTAAGATCAGATTTGATGGACCGATTACGGCTCACATATTTAGCAAGCTGATCTCAGGAACCCTTATGACCTCATTAGAGTCAAAGAAAGGCACCAGTGTTTGATATCAGGGATGATGAGTTTAAATATCCACTTATGCTTTTTGGATTGGCTAATTGTAACTGGGCAGCAGTATTTTCTTGATTTATGAATGACTGTTTTTCAGATATCCTTGACAAATTTCTGATGATTTATCTAGATGACATCTTGATTTACTCTGAGGATGTAAAGGCTCAGGGGCCGCAGGAGGCGTTGCAAAGGAGACAGGACAATAAGCTTTTTGCCAATCTGGAGAAGTGTAGCTTCAACACCTTTGACAATTGGACTATTTGGGCTACTTGCCCACTTCCAAGTCCTTATTGTGGTGCTGGCGTTCCCCAGATGTGTGAGCTAAGTATGGTGGGAGTGAACCCATTCCTACAAGGAAACAAGCTAAACAAACCAGGTTCCTTTTTGGGAGAGCAGTGAGAGAAGGTGGGGGATGATCACTTTAGTGACAACAGGGAGGCAAGAATTCATAGCTATGGGAGGAGGCAGAGCTAAGGGTAAGGTTTAGGGTTAGGAAAACCACATGGATACAGTGTATATGTATAATTCTATGCATATAATTATTTATTTTTAAGTGGTGTGAGGATGTATCAGAAGTGTTGTAGGGGTGCAGGGTATAGAAAGGTTTGGGACCCCCTGCCTTAAGGGAAGGGGTGCAGAGCAGAGATGTTGGCAGAACTTTGTTGCTTCTCCAGACTTCACCAGGCACTTCACTCACTGCAGAGCAGGAAAAGGCGGCATTTGCACTAGAATTTGCACTGGCAGATGAAAGGATAGGCGGTTTCACAGGGTCTGTCGTTCCACTTCTTGTACTCTGGACAAAGAAAAAGATTTGTAGTGACCCCCTCAGAGTCTGAAAAGAGGATTTCAGAGGCTCTTTCCTCATCTGCAGGGGGACATGAAGATACCACAGGTGGATAACTTCATGTGTGAATGTGGGCTTTGGGTTCAGCTGGTTGCTGTAACCAAGATAGCTTACCTATCCAACAAATCAGGGTACGGCAACCAGGTTTTGCCTGTCAAGCTCTGCTCAGCCACAAGAGGGCAGCAAAGAGTTTGAGTTTTTAGTCCACCTCTTTTACAGGTGAAAACCGGATGGAGCTTTATAGACTGTTATATGGGGAAACCCCCCCCCTTTTTTTTTTCTTTTATCATGTGCTAAGGACATCCCTGGATGATGGGTGTGGGAACCAGTATACTGGCTTGCAAAGAGGCCTCTCAGTTAGACATTGTAGCTTGCACAGAGGAGCATGGGCATGCTGTGGTTGCTCTTATGATACCCCGGCCCAATTGTATCGTTGCTGGGTGGGATTGTCCTGACTCTCAGCATGGGACTGTGCTTCTAGCATGGATGATGCAAGTGAGGCTGGGAACCTCACCCGCACCTTCTCTCCTGCACTGCAAAGCACGTCAGGAAAGCTTACAGTGGTGGCGCAGTGGTTAGAGTGCAGTACTGCAGGCCGCTTCTGCTGACTACTGGCTGCCTGCAATTTGGCAGTTTGAATCCCACCAGGCTCAAGGTTGACTCAGCCTTCCGTCCTTCTGATATTGGTAAAAGAAGGACCCAGGTTGTTAGGGGGAGCAAGAGGCTGATTCTGTAAACCGCTTAGAGAGGGCTGTAAAAGCACTATAAAGTGGTATATAAGTCTCAGGGCTTTTGCTACATACTGAGCCCTCCAAGTGGATACTAAGGACTAAAACTGTCTGAGATTCTTCTGGCTGTGGTGGGGGGGCCAGGGGGGGTAGAGGTTTGATATATATTTAAGCAAGAAAAGAAACAACCAAAAGTTAAATTTCGAAAAAGCTAAATAACGGCCATTAGGAAGAAAGTTAAGATGGAGCTTATGCGAAGATGGTCCCATGATGTGTCCAATCCAGAGGTGGTATTCAGCCGGTTCAGACTAGTTTGGGAGAACCAATAGCAGAAATTTTAAATGGTTCATAGAATCAGCAAATGCCACCTCTGGCTGGCTCGCCCCACCCTTCCTGCTTGCTCCACCTGCCCCACCTCACCTCACCACACCTGTCAATTTACCAACTCCAGTTACTGCACCAGTGAACATTGGCATGTTCCCACCACCACTGGCATTAGCTGGTCCTTAAAATAGAGCCATGAGACCAGTGGAAAGTGTTTCTTTCCTTCCCCGGGCATTTCCAACCTCTGCCCCCTGGTAGAAAAAAACCTAGAGCAAAAGCTTTATGTCGTATTAAAAAGGAGAATAGAAGAGGGGTGTGTGCTGTGTATTGTTTAATGGCAAAATGGACTGCTAAATTGGCCATGCCAACCCAGTCACATGACCACCTGGCCACGCCCACCCAGATACATGGTGACATAGCCACGCCCACCAAGCTACGCCACCACAAGCCACGCCAACAGAGCCAGTAGAGACAAAATGTGAATACTTTCACTACCTTGGGGATAGATGTGGACACAATTCTCGTTGTTATTGTTGTTGCTGGGCTCTCCTGGAGACCAGGACAGGTAGTCAACGCAGGATCTGTCTGACCACTCCCAGGAGCGTGTCTGGAATGACAGGGAAGCCACATTAGTCAGTGGAGGATCTGGCTCTGCAGGGCCCAGATTGGAGTGGAACGTTTTCAAGTCAGAGCCAATATATCATCTCTTTCAATCTCTCAATCAGAATAGAGTTGGAAGGGACCTTGGGGGTCTTCTAGCCCAACCCCAGCTCCAGCAGGAGACCTTATTCCATTTCAGACAAGTGGCTGTCCAGTCTCTTCTTAACCTCCGGTAATAAAACACCCACAACTTCTGGAGGGAAGCCATTCCACTAATTAGGTGTCCTCATCATTATGAAGTTTCTCTTTCATTCCAGGTTGGTTCTCTCTGTCATTAGTTTCCATCCATTGCATCTTGTCCTGCTTTCTGGTGCTTGGGAGAATAGGTTGACCCCCTCCTTCCTCTTTAGGGCAGCCCCTCAAATATTGGAAGACCCCTAATCCTTCTTTTCTCTAGATTGGCCACACACAAATCCCGCAAGTGTTCTTCATGTGTTTTACTCTTCAAGCCTTTGATCATCCTAGTTCCTCTTCTCTCTCTTTTGGAGGTTTTCTCCAAGGCAGGAGCTTTTATCCAAGAGAGGTCCCCACCTCCCATTGGACGATCCTTCCAAAAGCCCCTTGGGAATGGTAAATATAGATTTAGGAACATTATCAGCAGAAAGAGACTTACTTTCCGTGGATCATTCAGTCCAATCCAAACATTATCTTTGTTTCTGATATAGTCAGAGATGTACTCGGCCAAGTCATCTGATTCTGCCATGCTGTGGATGGAGGCGAGGTGGCAGCCTGGCTTGTGTTTCCTGCAGAATATCTGGGACAAGAACAGAAAAAGACCCTTCTTTAGCAGAGAGAAGCAGACTTATGGACAGATGGCAAAGAGCAGAGAGCTGCCGGAAAGGTCCTAGGTGTCAGGGTTCCGCCGATTGCCCTATTTAATTCATGAGCCTTGGGCCAAGCTTCAAAAAACCTCAAAAGATTTATTAGGAGCAACATGCCAGCATTAACCTAAACGAAGCCAAGTCTGGGATATGTAATTTACAGTCGCCTGTGACCCTGTTTCCCCCTCCCCCCTGGGTGTGTCATAAATCATATTCTCCAATGAAGCATGTTCACTGGCTGCATGTCCTCAATCATGTTTTCCAATGAAGGATTCTCATGGGCAGAAGACCCGGTAGCCTAGCTACAATCTTTGCAAGATAAGAGAGGGATGCGCTTCTGGTTTTAAACTGCTGTACTGTTCCTTCAGAACCACCACCAATGCAAAAACAGGCATAGGAATGTTTTATGAGTTGACCCTATCCACCCATCTTGTTTTTGTTTGACCCCTGAGGTTGTCCTTGCTAGACTCGGCAGCTCTTGAACAGTTCCTTATATATACACCTGTGAATAAAATGTGAATGTATTCATTGATTAAAATCTCAGATCCCCATCACTTCACAGTCAAGGGGGTCCCAAGATGTCTGAAGAGGCCAGCCAGAGTTGGTGGCAAACCTTCAGGAAGTCTATTTTCAGGGAGTTGTTCACTCAACACTGCATACTGGCCAAGAAAGACTTTATAGCTATAAGAAAGCCCATATTTTCCACAGACTTGCATTTCAGGCTCTCCTAAAACCACGATCCTTACTGATTTTTCACACACAGCCATCCCAGTCTCCCTTGGTGGGTTTCCTGCCCAGCTAGAGGGGAATAGATGTCTCCCCTGCCTGAACTAGGAGATTCACAAGCTCACAAACACTTCTAACCTCTGCATCGGTCCAGCTCTTTTTTTCCTCAAAGACCTTATAGCATAAACCGTTCATGGGGAACCAATCATGAGGACAACAACAGCCTTTGGCTCCTGTGTGAGAAGAGAGGAAGCCCAATGAGAAGATTTCATTCTATTTTCTATGCTATATTCCATTCTATTCTATTCTATATTCTATTCAATTTTCTATTCTCATCGTGTTCTATTCAATTTTCTATTCTATTCTATATTCTATTCTATTCTATATTCTATTCTACTTTATTCTTTTCCTATTTTCTATTCTATTCCTATTTTCAATCCAATCCAATTACTATTTCTGTTCTATTTTATTCTATTCCTAATTCCTATTCCTATTCCATTCCATTCCATTCTATTCCTGTTCCTATTCCTATTCCTATTCCTATTCCTATTCCTATTCCCATTCCCTATTCTATTCTATTCTATTCTATTCTATTCTTTCCTTATTCTATTCTTTCCTTATTCTATTCTAATCCTAATTCCTAGTTCCTATTCTATTCTATTCCTAATTCCTATTCCTATTCCCTATTCTATTCTATTCTTTCCTTATTCTATTCTATTCCTATCCCCTATTCTATTCTATATTTTATTCTATTCCTATTCCCTATTCTATTCTATATTTTATTCTATTCTATTCCTTATTCTATCCTATTCCTATTCCCTATTCTATTCTATTCCTACTCCTATTCCCTATTCTGTTCTCTATTCTATTCTGTTCTAATTCTGGGAGTCTAATCAGGAGGAGATTCAGAGGCAAGAGCTCTGGCCTCTCTGGACAGGAGAGACTCAGCTGGAACTCACCAGGTAGGGAGAAAGCCACAACCAGCAAGCCAAGGCTCACAAGGATGAATCGCCCCATGGTCTTCTTTTCCTGCAGAGGGGAGCAATGAGGGGCAAATTAGAAGTGAAAGCTGTTCAAGGTGCCCATCAGAAAGGGGAGCCCCACATTCAGTCTGTCGCTCGTGGTCATGCAACAGCTTTGATGGGAGCCCAATGGCCCACCAGGGCCGAGGTGGGCAGAGGGTCTCCTGAGAAAGTCTCTGGAACAGGAAGACCTCTCTCATAGAAGAAGAGGTCCATCCATTCTCCAAAGAGCCAGAAGGCAGGACAAGAAGCAACGGATGGAAACTGACCAAGCAGGGAAGCAGCCTGGAACTAAGGAGGAACTTCCTGAAAGTGAGGATCATTAGCCAGTGGAACGGCTTCCCTCCAGAAGTGGTGGGTGTCCCAAGACTGGAGGGTTTTAAGAAGAGATTGGACGAGCATTTGTCTGAAATGGTAGAGGGTCTCTGCTTGATCAGGGGGCTGGACTAGAAGGCCTCCAAGGTCCCTCCAACTCTCTTAATCTGTTATTCTCTCCCAGAGATTCCCAAGAGATCCCTTGCTCTCTGCCATAGACACCCTCCTCCAGATTCCCTGCTGGATCCTGGGAAGCGATCCCTTCAGACAGAGAAAGAGACACAGGAATGATCTTCTGCAAGGACCTCACCTGCCATGTCCCCACAGGTGGGAAAGCATTACTCACCTGTCCCTAGGATGTTTCAGTCCTACTCTGGGTCCTTCTCTGGGGTGTTGAAGCCCCAATAAACTCCCCAAGGTGGAGATTGAAGCTGGATGATGTTGCTCTGTGCAGAAGGAGGACATAAAAAGATTTCCCCCAGCCAAGTCTTTTATACTCCCTAACCACAAAACCCACAAACTGAATATCAGGGTATCAGCTGTTGCCCTCTTTCCGTATATCTGGCTTAAACTTTTATAGCAGTTAAAAAGTAGAGAGAGATGTGTACATACGTTGGCCAAAAGCTTTCATAATACAACTGCCATTTCTGCAAGTTGATACGTTCTACGTGCTTAATTTAGTAATGTTTTAGCAATATTTGCAAGGTTGTGGTTTGACTTTTTCCTGCCCACCTTCTCTCAATTCAATTGGTGACCATCATTGTGCCATTTAGGATTGTTCAATACAGGGTTGACGTTCACCTGGAATCAACGGCTATCCCATCACTGGGATGGGGAAGTGGCTGCTGAATTCTGGGATAATTAGAAGCGGACACTTCGATGACCATCTCAGAATTTACCTATGGAATTGGATCTTTTGGGATCAGAGACAAATAGATAGAAGCAATGCCTTGGTCACATGATCCTCTCATGTTGAACCTCTCAATTCTGACTCCTGTGGGTGGACACAGAGGGTCATCTTTGGCTCCAGAGTGGACAATGCTATCAGGCAGTCCCCTCAGGTCAGAAGAAAACAGTGAGCACTTCATGTCCCAATAACAGCTTTCTTTGACTTCTTAGAGGGGCCAGAATGTTTCCGTTTTTCATATGGAATCAGAAGGGTCAGAATGTCCATGCTAACAATCAATGGATCAACCAATCTGATTAATTTCCAGGGAGTCAAGTTGTGCGACCTTATCGTGTTCCAAATCTAATGATGCAAACAAGCTGGCTTTGGGTTGTTAATCAGGACCAGAAATCTTGAAGCAATGCAATTTTTCTCAAGGAGAAATTTCCTAACAGTGAGATCAATTAATCAGGGGAATGACTAGCCTCCAGAAGTTGTGGGTGCTCCATCGTTGGAGGCTTTGAAAAGAGATTGGACAGCCATTTGTCTGGAATCTCCTGCTTGAGCAGTGGGTTGGACTAGAAGATCTCCAAGGTCCCTTCCAACTCTGTTGTTCTGGTAATTAATCAGTGGAACGAGTTGCCTTCAGAAGTTGTGGGTGCTCCATCAATGGAGGCTTTGAAGAAGAGATTGGATGGCCACTTGTCTGAATGGTATAGGATCTCCTCTCAGGAAGCACAACTGCTGTGTAACTCCTTGAAAAAAAAGCCCACCCACTGGAATCAGACTTGAGATATTAAATTTAAGAGGATCACATAACCCAACAGAGGGGTCCTTTCTGCTGGGCTCTGTTCTCACAACAGAGTGGCCTTTTTTTTTTTAACATGGATGAATTCTGAGATGGTCATTGAAGAGTCCACTCCTAACAACCCCTAAATGACATGACCAGCTCGACTCCAACTTCAACCCTGCGAAGTCCTGCTGGGCTGACTCATTGTGGTGTCGATGGTGATGGGGTGGTCCTGGCAAGGGCGATGTCCACCAGAGATGGTATTCAGCCAGTTCTGATCAGTTCTGGAGAACCGGTAGTGGAAATTTTGAGTAGTTCAGAGAACTGGCTACTCTCACCTCTGACTGGCCTCGCCAACCCCCTCTCTTCTCTGCCTCCCATCGAGTCCCAGCTGATCAACTGGGACTTCTTTGGTTGCCCTGCACAGGAGAACAGGGCTGGAAAGCAGGTTAATGGGGTGGGAAGGGAAAAAGGGATTTTGCAATATTCTTCCTCTGCCACGCCCACCAAGCCACCCACACCAAGCCACGCCTACAGAACTGGTAGTAAAAAAAACTGATGTCAACATTCCAGAAATCCCAACTCCAATTAAAAACTCCAAGACAGGCATTTTCTCAAAGTTTTCTCTTATTAGAGTAGTTATACTGGCACATCAAGGATTCCCTCCAATAAATAAAAATTCCAAATCCACCCACTGCAACCATCATTCCATCACATGCCCCAATCACCATCCGTTCCAACTTGAGACATCCCCCCTAGTACTCCTCATCCAGGTGCAGCAATAACATGACCTTGACTTTAAAGAAGAATGCTATTATGTCCTACCATATACGCTCTGTGAAATGTCCCCTCCCAACTTCCCACGATCAAGAATGTGGCAGCGTGGAAGCTTCTGATGTTAATACGGTTTGCAAAGCTGACATTTGAATCCCACCACTAATGTTAACCCTGAAGCTGACTTGGATGTGGCCATTTTCTTTTCTAGCTTTTTTTTTTCCTATTGGGATTTCTTTTCACATGGCTTCAGGCTTGACACAGTTTGGAGCTGAAGGCAGGGCAGAGATAAATGGGATTTTTTAGCTGAAACAAAATAGCTCTCTCGTGAGTCAAGGATGTTTTCAACCACTGGCTGGCTAGAGGAGAAGGAAAGGAGTAACCAGGCAACCAGCCCATACCTAGATTGGACAATGTAATTTATTGTTTGGGGGAAAGAGAAGCTTTCACTTTTAATGAGGTGGAAAGCACAGGAATCTTCAGAGTTGGCTTTCCACCAGTTTGTGCCAAGATGATATCTCCTAATAAAATAGTTCTTTCAGGAGCCTATTTGCCTCAGAGTTTGGTTTGCGAAGGGTGTATTACTTGAAGCCCTTGACAGGTGAGCAAAGGATGTTGGGAGTGTATGCATTCCAGGCAGGGTCACCTATGGGTGAACATCAACACAGCTTCCCAATCTAAACCAGTTTTGGAAGAGCGGAAAATGGTGCTGAGGCCCATCAGATTCTCAAGCCTCCAGTTAAAATGAGGAGGGCATGCAAGAAAGCATCCAAGCATCGATGGTCTTTCTGAAGAAACACCCTCTGCCCCCACCTTTAATGCCAAGACTTGCCATGAAAAAGTCTCAAGTAAGGAAGATACTTAGGGATGATTCACACCCTGGTCAGTGTCTCTTTTCACTTTTACCATCGGGTTTAAGCCACCAAAGTATAGCCAGGTTTAAAAACAGCTTCTACTGAAGGGCTGTCAGACTCCCAAAGACAATATAGCACCACAAACAGATTAATATGACAAATTTCACTAGTGCAAATTTAGTGTCTAGCATGTATATACCATGATATAAGATCATACACCAGAATAATATATACGTTACACAGAATATGATGTACATATGGAAATGTATGACTAGTTTTTTTCCTAACAGCCCTTTTCCCGAAAATATTTCCTACCCTGAAAGTAAGTCCTAGCTTGATTTTTATACCCCCAAAATAAGCTGTAATTAAGATCCCACCCACTCCAGAGTGGACGGGTAAAAATTACGGTAGGGTGAGGATGGGGTGGATGTAAAGCTGCCCTACTACTTACCTTTGGACAGTTTTAGCCAGGCCTCGCACCTCCCCCGACAACTGCCTTACTGGCCCATTTCTTCTGCAGCCGGCAAAGCTGGCAAGGCTTCCCTGAAGGCCTCTGGAGCAGAGAACAAAGCTCAGGATCGATCCAGAGGTCTGTTACTGGCTGCAGAGGCCTTCAGGAAAGGCTTGCAGGCACAGAAGAAGGAGTTCCAGAAGGCCTACGACAGCGAAAAGAAGGCCAGGGGCGACGCGCACAAGTGAGGTAGTCAGTGGATGACATCCTCCTAAAATAAGACCTGGTGCCTTTTTTGGTGGCCAAAAAATACAAGACAGGGTTTTATTTTCAGGGAAACACGGTACTTGTATAAGGATTATTCTTTATATTATTCATGTTGCCTTGTATTCTTGTAGGGACTGCATCATTCGAGGCTAAACCAATTTCATTGTATACATGATTTACAATGGCAATAAAGGCTTTGAACTTCTCAGGAATCCAAAATGATAAAGGCCAGTTGTGCAAGACAGAATTTATTTGACCTTCTGGTCCACCAGAAAGAGCACAATCAGATCCAAGCTACAGGAAGAAAGCAAAGGGGTGGAGGAGAGAGATGTTGGCAGGGCTTCAGGGCTTTTCCAGGCTGCACCAGGGTTTTCTCTCACCGGGGAGCATAGAAGGAGCAACTGGCACTAGTATTTGCACTGGCAAATGAAAGGACGCAAGACGTTGCAAGAGTGATCGTTCCAGGACATATAACCTGGGCAGAGAAAGAGAAAGTTTTGTAGTGATTCCCTCAGAGTCCCAGAAGAATATTTTTTAGATCAGATTAGATTAACAGAGCTGGAAGGGACCTTGCAGGTCATCTAGCCCAACCCCCACCCAAGCAGGAGACCCTCCACCATTTCTGACAAATTGCAGTCCAGTCTCTTCTTGAAAACCTCCAGGGATGAAGCTTCCACAACTTCTGAAGGCAAGTCATTCCATTGAATGTAGAATAACAGAGTTTGGAAGGGACCTTGTAGGTCATCTAGTCCAACCCCCCACCCAAGCAGGAGACCCTAACCGTTTCCAACAGTGGGCAGTCCAGTCTCTTCTTGAAAGCCTGGAATGATGAAGCTCCCAAACTTCTGGAGGCAACTTCTGTTCCATGGGTTGATTGATTCCAATGGCTCCCCCCTCTTTTTTTAACTACAGGTGGAGAACTTCATGTGCTAAAATGGACTTACCTAGCCATCAAGTCAAGCCAAGGCAACCAGAGCTTTCCTGTCAAGCTCTGCTCCACTACAAAAGGGCATCAAAGAGCTTTTCTGGCCCATCTCATTGGCATATAAAAACTGGGTAGAGTCTTGATTTCACTGTTAAAGCTGCTAATTTGCCTCTCTCTTTTTTTGGAGAAATCCAAATAGCATCCATGGATGATGGGTGTGGGCACCAATATATTGGCTTGCAAAGAGGTCCCTTAATTAGACATTGTAGCTTGCCCAGAAGAGCAGTAGCATTTAAGACTTATATACCGCTTCACAGTGCTTCACAACCCTAAGTAGTTTACAGAGCCAGCCTGTTGCCCTCCAATAATCTGGGTCCTCATTTTACCGACCTCAGAAGGACAGAAGGCTGAATCAACCTTGAACCAGTCAGGATCGAACTGCTGGCAGTGTTAGCCTGCAGTGCTGCCTTCTAACCACAGCTCTTAAGCATCCGTGTGCCGTGGTTGCACTTCTAGCACACTGGCCAAAATGTTCCAAAGCTGGCTGGGATGGTCCTGACTCTCAGCATGGGAGTCTGGTTGTAGCATGGATGCAACGGAGACTGGTAACCCCATCTGCACCTTCTCTATTTCACTGCAAAGCACAGGAGGAAATAGTTATTCAAATGTTTCTGGGGAGTGTAAGATCAATATAGGTTTAGCTAGCTGAACAAACACAGGACTTGCTCAAAAAAAATGCCCAGATATATATAGAGGCAGTGGTGCGATTCAACCAGTGTAACTGTTAGGATTCTGGCAGTTACTCCAATTAAATCATGAGCCTTGAGCCACATTCCCAAAACTAAAGAGGATTTATTTCAAGCTACCATTCTACGTCCGGCACTAACCTGGACATAGCCAACTCTGAGATATGCAATTCACTGTCACCCTTGATCCTGCTTCCTCCACCCCACCCCTCTGGGTATATCATCCAATGAAACACACCCATAGCCAAGAGTCATCAATCATGCTCTCCAATTAGATTTTTTCGCAGCAGAAGCTTCAGCCATCTAATCAGTCTTTGAAGAAAATATGAATGGAATGTACTTTCGATTCCACATTGTTGCCTGCTCTTTGAAACTCCCCCCCACTTCTTTCTATTGTCAACTATAAAACATGTATACAAAATGTTTTATGAGTTGACAGTAACAACCGGTTTGGTAAGAGCCCACGGTGCATTTGAAAATAGCAAGAAAACTAACCTTTTACTGCAGCCCCAGTGAGTAAAAACAGCTGAGGCTGCGGCACCAGATCAGCTGGGCTTCAAACAAAGGAAATATAGGAAAGAATATTGCAGGGGCAGGTGGGCGGCGCCAACTCACCACCGTAACTACCAGTTCACCCAAACCAGTCCATACTGGCTGAATCCCACCCCTGTATGGAGGGTAGAGTTCCCTTGAATGAAATGCAATCTAAAAGCATCAGAATAGGCAGAAATGATGGAGTCCGAAGGTCCGAGTTGGTCTGGACCTTGTATTGTTGGGCCTCCTGTTCTCTACCCCCAACCTGGACTTCATTCTTCAACTATCTTGAGCACGTTTGGATGCAATTGGTCTAGCCATCTCTTAAACCATGCCTCCTCCTCCTCCTCCTCCTCATCCCCAGCCTAGTACCCTCCTCCAGCAGATGGTGATGTTTGGGGGAGAGCAAGGAAAGCCAATCGCCTCCTGAACTTCTCCTACATCTGATCTTCAGTGGACATTTTTTGCGTTGCCGCAACAAAGGTGGGTTGATGCTCCAGTTGGAGAATTTCCACTTGCATGGAATTGGAGGGGGGCAATTGAGGTCAGGAGGAGGGTTTTTTTCCTCAGGACCCCCAGGGGCTTCAGTTGCCCATTGGTGGGTGTTCCAAATTGGGTGAAATAGGTCCTCATTGTTGAAAATCCATCTTCAACACATCCCCTCCATCTTGGCTTACCTGACTTGGCTGTGAGTTCAACACAATACTCATTCTTCACCTTGTTGTTGGGTTCCCCTGAGCCCCAAGCTAGATAGTCAGTGGAGGACCTGTCTGTCCACTCCCAGACACGTTTCTGTAATGAAAAGGAAGCCACGATAACCTAGGAAGAGGCATTGGCTATAGAGGGCCCGGGCAGAGAGAAAAAAGATGGCAGGTTTCAAGGGGCAGGTCACAAAGAACCCCCTCCCCTCTTTCTCCATCTAGCTAATTAACCTTAGTTAATCTGGAACAACTAACTAGGGTGTGATGACCCAAGGTGGGATTTAAAACAAACACAGTCACAGAAAACAGGTGAAGCCCCTTTTATTCCTTCACTTTGCTTCCGAATATTCTTGACAGAAAAAAAAAACTCCCACACAAACAGTTACAAGAAGGGAAAAAGCAACACAAACCAGGTAAGATAAGGGCTGGAGGACGTCCACAGATAACACACACTGGGAAGGACGCCAAATTTATGTATGTATGTATGTATGTATGTATGTATGTATGTATGTATGTATTTATTTATTTATTTATTTATTTATTTATTTATTTATTTATTTATTTATTTATTTATTTATTTATTTATTTATTTATTTATTTAACATATTTATATACTGCTCTCCTCCCGAAGGACTCAGGGCGGTGTACAGCCAACCATAAAACATTCTACAATTATAAAAGTTAAAAGAAAATTAAATATCCTAAGGCTGCCTTTAAAATTGTACCCTCCCCCAATAAATTAATAAAACCCCAAGTATTAAAATCCCAATTTAAAACTCAAAATACTAAAATTACTCTAAAACTCCCACTTCAGTCCAGGCCGGCCTGCTCAAAGAGCCAAGTTTTCAATGCACGTCTGAATGCTCTCAGGTCAGTGTTGTTACATAACTCCGGAGGCAGACCATTCCAGAGGCTGGGAGCCCCCACAGAGAAGGCCCTATTTCTCGGGGTCACCAGGCGGCACATAGATGCCATCAGGACCCGAAGGAGACCCTCTCTGTGGGAGTGTACCGGTCGGTGGGAGATTACCAGCAGAATGCAGTCTTGTAAATATCCCGGTCCGATGCCACGGAACGTTTTAAAGGTCAAAACCAGAACCTTAAAGCGAACCCGGAGAGCCACCAGCAACCAATGCAGCTCGCGCAGGAGGGGCGTCACATGGGAGTTTTGTGATGCCCCCATAACTACCCGCGCAGCCGCATTTTGTACTAGTTGAAGCCTCCGGGTGCTCCCCACAGGGAGCCCCATGTAGAGAGCGTTACAGTAGTCCAGGCGGGAGGTGACGAGGGCATGAACTAGAAATATTTCCACACTTTGTTTCCAGCATTCGCCCGTACGCAAGTCCGTCCTCTTATTCAGTTGTCACAGCTGCAGCCCATGAAGAGGATCAAGGGCCTCTCCTCCCGAGTAGACCATGTCTCTCCCTTATCCTCTCCTCCCTGTGTGCCCTAGGATGGAGAGGGGGTGGGCCTGGGTCCTCCTCTGACTGCCCAGCCGGCCTCTGCCCTTCCCCAGCCTCCTCCACAACCTCCAGAGCTACACTTCCACTCCCTGTCGGCTGTTCCTCCTCTCTCAGAGCCAGTCTCCACCAGGGGCAGGACACAGGGTTAAACTTGGCGAATGCCTCTCCTACTCCAGCTGGACAGTAGCTACACAATTCCTTGACAAATACAAAAGAACCTACCTTTTGTGCATCATTCAGTCCGATCCAGACATTATCATCAATTTTGATATAGTCAGAGATATATTCAGCCAAGTCAACTGACTCTGTCTTGCTATGGATGGAGGCAAGATGGCAGCCTGGCTTGGATTTCCTGCAGAACATCTGGAAACAGCAAAGAAAGGCACTTATTCATCAGAGAAGGAACAAAACAGAATAACAGAGTTGGAAAGGACCTTGGAGATCTTCTAGCCCAACCCCCTGCTTAGAGCCGGACAAATGGCCGTCCAGTCTCTTCTTCAAAGCTTCCAGTGATGGAGTACCCAGAACTTCTGGAAGCAAGAGTTCCACTTATTCATTGTTCTCATTTTCAGGAAATGTCTGCTTAGTTCTAGATTGCTTCTCTCCTTGTTTAGTTTCCACCCATTGCTTCTGGAAAATAGGTGGACCTCTTCTTTCTGGCAGCCCCTCAAATATTGCAACACTGCTAAACCTACTTCTTCTTTTTACTGGACTAGACATACCCATTTCCTGCAACTGTTCTTTATATATTTTAGCCACAGGCCCCTAATCATCTTTGATACTCTTTTCTGTACTCTTTCCAGAGTCTTGTGTGTGTGTGTGTGTGTGTGTGTGTGTGTGTTTGTGTATTTGTGTTTGTGCATGAGAGAAAACAGCAGGCCGCCCAGTACGCTCCCACAGGGTTGCCCTCCTCGGGGTACCGCCGCCCGGCCGTTGTCGGTTGACGGCCCCGAGGGTTCGGGCTTTCTCTGTGGGAGCCCCCTCCCTTTGGAATGATCTCCCCCCGGAGATACGGGCTATGACGGATATTCTGACCTTCCGGCGCGCAGTGAAAACCCTATTTTTTAAACAGGCTGGCCTGGCCCAGTAACTGTATTTTAGTTTTAACTTAATTTTAATCGGGGTTTTATTAGCTTTTAATTTTTAACTGAATTTTTGGGATAGACAGCCGGATCAATTTGGTTTAATTTATTTTAATTATATTTATTGGGTATTTATTGTATGTTTTTAGTAGGCTGTACACCGCCCCGAGTCCCTTTTTGGGAGAGGGAGCGGTATAGAAGTTTAATAAATAAATAAATAAATAAATCTGATTGCATCATCCTAGAAGATAAATATTTAATTTTGCATGTGGTAACAGTTTTTTCCCAAACGCCATCATTCTGCTAAACAAATAATTCCCTCAATACTGTTCAACTATTACAAAGCCTGCACTACTATTACTATTAAATATTCTCATCACTCCTTATCATCCACCCCTTCCCACTTGTGACTGTAGGACTGTAACCTTGTCGCTTGTATCCTTACGATTTATATTGACTGTTTCCTAGTAGGATTTGATGGCTTATTGCACCCTATGACTATCATTAAGTGTTGTACCTGATGATTCTTGACTCTTGACAAATGTATCTTTTCTTTTATGCATACTGAGATCATTTGCACCAAGACAAATTCCTTGGCACACTTGGCCAATAAAGAATAAAGAATTCTATTCTATTCTAACAGCAGCGAGAATTGTGTATGCACAAATTTGGAAAAATGAAAATATACCTACAGAGGAAAACGTAATAAAGAAAATATTAGAATGTGCTGAAATGGATAAATTAACATTGAAAATTAAGGATAACAAGGAAACAGAATACTTTTTAACTTGGGAACTATTTTATCAGTGGTTAGAAAATTGTTAGATCAATGGTTAAAAAATCCATTCCTCTACTCATTGCAGAATATCTTATGCCACCAGACTTGAAATTCTAGACCTAGAAAATCTAGAACTACGCCGCCTTCGGTCCGATCTAAGTATAGTATATAAAATTATACATTACAATGTCCTACCTGTCAATTAATACTTCAACTTCAACCATAACAACACAAGAGCATACAATAGATACAAATTCAAGGTTAACCTCACCAAACTTGATTGCAGGAAATACGACTTCAGCCACAGAGTGGTCAATGTCTGGAATACTCTACCTGACTCTGTGGTTTCTTCCCCAAACCCCCAAAATTTTAACCTTAGACTGTCTACTATTGACCTCACCCCTTTTCTAAGAGGTCTGTAGGGGGCCTGCATAAGCGCACCAACGTGCCTACCGTCCCTGTCCTATTGTTTCTTTTATTTTTCTTATATGTACCCATTTCATGTATTTATAACTATGTTTATTCTTATACCTATTATCTTGTAAGCGATTGACAAATCAAATAAATAATAAAAAAAATAGAAGCAGACATTAGAAATTTAAAATCAAGGAGGATATGGAAATAAAAATGAAGTGTGTAATTAAATAATGAATATTGAATAATTAGAATAAATAAACATTATTATTCATAGACTTGGAGAATAATAGTTACAAGTGTGATGTTTACAAGGTTTCATATTATTTTTTTTAAGTATTAGTGTTTATTTAAAGCCGCATCATGTAAAGGAAGTGCATGTCTAATTTTTCAGAGCAAATGTAGTTACATCTTAGCGCATTGTGATACCAGTAGAAAATATTTGTGGAAGCTGCATATCTGCTATTTAACTGAGCAGCCATAATATTGCACCATTCAGCTTATATTAATTTTGCTTACATATCACTGATTTAAAAAATAAGAGTTTGTATTTAGCTCTTAAAGCAAGCTTTAAGGAGAAACCATAATTCAAGGTTTCCCAATAGGGACATAGCAAGCATCAGGTTGCCACATACGAAGGTCAATAAGCACTTGGTTTGATATTATTAACTAATTATAGACAAAACTGAACAGGGTTTAATTAAATAATGGAAAATGTTTAACAAGGATGAGTCAAGATCATGGTGAATAGACTTTGAGAATAATGGTTACAACTATTGTGCGTATAAGGTTTATTATCTCTATTTAAAAGGGATTGTACCCAGACAGTACACAGTCATTGTGGATGTGGCAATTTTATATGTAACAAAGGAAATTGCATAATAAAATAAAAAAAAATGATGCTTTTCCTAGAGTCTGCAGCTCTTGAACAGTTCCTTATTTAAAAATTCAGGATTCATTGTTTAAAATCTGAAATCCCCATCACTTCAGAGGTAAGGAAGACTGAAGATGCCAGTCACAGTTGCCATTGAGACATCAAGAAATATCTTGTCAAGATGGTCAACTCAACCCTGAAGTTTGACATTGCCCAACAGATACTGGTCATGAAAGCCTAAACTGGTGTATCATCCATAGCAGGGGTCTCCAACCTTGGACTTGTGGATTTCAACTCAGCTTTGCTGGCTGAGGAACTCTGGGAGTTGAAGTCCACAAGTCTTAAAGTGGCCAAGGTTGGAGAGACCCCTGATCCATAGAATACTTGCATTTCAGATTGTTCTAGAATCATGTTCTTTGCTACCTTTTCATGCACCTACCCTAGTGGCCTTCATCCCAACCAGAGTGTACTTGGGAGTTACGCAAGGCTCTGACTAGACTTCTCCCATGCCTGGTGAGGATTTTCACAGATACACACAACACTTCTAACCTCTGCGTCATTCCAGCTCTCTTCTTGATTGTGGAGCTTGTAGCAAAACCCATTCATGGACAGCCAATCATTGGGACAACAACAGCTTCTCACTCCTATATTGGAAGAGAGAAAGTCCAATGAGAAGATGGCCAGGAGAAAAAGAGGACAAGGAAGAGGAGACAGCTTGGTCTCCAGATCATTCTTAACCTATTGGGTTGCAAACATCTTTGATTACAATAAATCGTTGGTTTGGTTGCATTTGCAAATTTTCCAAACATGGTTGTTGTTGATCAGGGGCTAAGTCATGTCTGACTCTTCACAACCTGATAGACAATAGCATGTCATTCCCCCTGTCATCCACTACCCCTGACTTAGCCCAAACTCATGTTCATTGCATTGATGGCATTATCTAACCATCTTCTGTCCCTGTCTCTTTTTGCCCAACATCAGGGTCTTCTCCAAGGAGTCCTGTCTTCTCATTTGATGGCCAAAGTATTTGAGCTTCAGCTTCAGTATCTGTCCTTTCAAAGAAATTTAGGGTTAGCTTAGGTTAATTTTCTGGAAGCTGAAAGTCTTGGGTGACTCTTTCTGCTTTGGTTGGTGTATCATTCACTGAATTGTGTAAATGTGCTAAGCCAGAAATTGGATTCCTTCAAGAACCAGGCTGTTGACCGGGGCAAATTATGGGAATCATGTGGTTTAGTTCTGGAAGATCTGCACTGACCTTTGGATGACCTGTAACTGCTCAAGAGAGATTATTGATGGGATCACCCCAATGCAAGGAGTGGGAAGCACTAAACTTTTAATGGTAAATGCATGTATATTTTGCCAAGCCTTTAACTGTTAATTATGTTCATGGTTGTGAATTTTAATTGTATTCAAATGTCTCTACAAACATGAGAGACCTTGCTTGGACTCACCACTTAGGGAGATGGCCACAACCAGCAAACTGAGACTCACAAAGGAAAATTGTCCCATGGTTTTCCTCCCTTTCCTGCAGAGAGGAAAAATAGCAACAGCAGTTAGTCTTATATACCATTCACTGTGCTTTACAGCCTCTCTAAGCAGTTTTATGGAGTCAGCCTGTTGTCTCCAACCATCAGGGTCCTCATTTTACCCACCTCAGAAGGATGGAAGGCTGAGTCAACCTTGAGCCAGTGAGATTCCATCTGCCAAATTCCATCTGCAGGCAGCAGAAGTAGCCTACAGTACTGCACCCTTAACCACTGCCAAGGAGGGGGAGCTAAACTCATTGAAAAGCTCATTCAGGAAGGGAGACAGTCCCACCCAGGATCAAGCTGAGAGTTCAATAGTTTGTCCACCGTTTTGCACTAGCCCAACTGGATCCCCTTCCTCTCACCATGGCCATGGAACATCCTTGGTGAGTCACACTGGATCTTGCATTGCTATGTAATCAGCAAGGGGGCTCAGAAAGATTCTGCTATGTCTCTCTCTCTTCCTCTCCCAGAGAACACCCAATGAATCCCTTGCTCCCTGCCTAAGGGACCGTCCCACAGATCCCCTTCTGGAATCTGAAGCAACTTTAAAGAGGTCCTTTCAATGGAGAGAGACAGACACGAGATTGATCTTCTGCAAGGACCTCACCTATCATGTCTCCCCAGGTGGGAAAGCAGCACTCACCTGTCCCTTAGGATGCTTCAATCCTACTCTGTGTCCTTGTCTGGGGTGTTGCAGCCCAACTAAACACCCCGAGGTGGAGATTGGAGCAGAATGATGTTGCTCTGTGCAGAAGGAGGACATGGGGAGGTTGTCTTCAACCAGGTCTTTTATACCCTCAAACCACAAAAGCCACAAACATGAACATCAGGGTGCCATGTGTTGCCCCCTTTTCCCGTTAACAGCTTAAACCTCCACTGCATTTAGAAACACAGACACACGTGTACATATAGGCCATCCAGAAGCATTCATAATCTAGCTGTCAATTCAGCCAGTTGGCATGTCCTACATGCTTTGTTTAGTAATATTTGAGCAATATTTGTGGTTTTGCTCCCTCCCACATGCATTGCGCCTAGAGCACGGTGGGAGTTACACAACGCAAGCAATGCCTCTGGCCTTGGGTTTTTATGATGTTATAATTCTCCTGCTTAGCCAAACTATCTCATCCATGCATTCTCGTGCAAAGTTATGTAATTTATATGTTTAGCAAAGTTCATTAATTCTTTTGGTTGCAATCTTAGTTTTCCCTGATCACACTTGGCTCCTCGGATAGCAAATCTGACGCAGAAGCAAGTGGGGGAATGTATAGACTGGGCAAAGGCAAGGCAAGGGAATGGATTTCTTTTGGGTGGAGTTGGTGAAGAGAGAGACAAATTGCTTTATATCAGAAGGAATTTTATATCTAAAAACCAGAAAGTAGCTTATTTGCATGAAACATCTAGTAATAGGCTAAAGACAGACAACTTGAATCCCTGGAGGTGAGTCTTATTTATTTAAAACATATATATAATTGCAAAGCTTATATTGAATTCTGGGTGGCTCCCAGTCAACAATTTAAACTACATCAATCATCAAAAAGTGCAATACATACATCTATTAAAACATAACAATTAAAAACCTGGCACCAAAATTAAGCACACTCCATCCTTTCTTAAATCCCCTTGTCTATCTCATCCTATTCCACTACTGGGGTGGGGGTGGGTGGGAATCAGAGGTCTTAAATGCTTTTTGGGAGTCTATGAAGTTAGAGGTCTGCAGAATTCCAAGAACAAAAAGATATTTATGAATGATTTTTTGTTCAGATATAATGAACAAATTTCTGATGATTTATCTAGATGACATTTTGATTTACTATGAGAATGCAGAATGCTCAGGTGCAGCAGGAGGTGTTGCAAAGGCTACGGGAGAATAGGATGTTTGCCAAGCTGGAGAAATTTGACCTTGACACCTTCGACAATGGAACCATTTGGGCTGCAGGATTTCAACCAATGGTCTTCAGATGGATCCTACAAAGGTGTGAACAATGGTACCTTGGTACACCCTGGCCATAACATTAGAGAGATTCAGAGTTTCCTGGGCCTTGCTAATTTTTACAGGAAGTTCATTTCAAGCTTTGCATACAAAGTTAAAGCTCTCACTCAGACATCCAGAGTGGATTTGGGATCACAATACTTCTAACCTCTACCGCCTCCCAGGTCCTTTTTTTCCTAGAAGACCTTGTAGTATAATGCATCGATCATCATGCAGCCATGGGGACAAGTGTCTTTGGCTCCTATGAGAAAAGAAAGCTCAATGAGAAGATAGCCAGGAGAGCAACAACAGCAGGAGGGGACAGCAGGATCCACAAAGATTGCTTACCTTGCTGCATTGCAAACATTAGTGATGATCAGTGGTGGTATTCAGCCGGTTTGCACCAGTTTGGGCGAACCAGTAGCAAGATTTGGCGTGAGTCACCAAACCGGTAGTGACTTCTGGCTGGCCACACCCCAACTCGGTCACCCAGTTGCTGCTCACTCGCTTGCCCCACCCACCTGATACCCAATGCTCACCCTGTCCACCTGATACTCGCCATCCAGTCACTCCTTAAGGTATTTATTTTTTCTTTTTACCTCCCAACAACCAGCTTTTCCTACGAACAGCTATGCTGGGATTCCCCTTGCTTCTTATTGCTTTGCTCAGGAGGATCCGCTGAGGCCAGGAAAGCCCCAAAACAGAGCATGGAGGGGTGCTGCATGCCCCTCCTATGCTCCATTTTTTCCCCTTCCCGAGTCCCAGGGGAGCCTTCTGGGAGAAAAAATGCACCCCAGATGCTCCCCTGAGGCCAGGAAGGCCCAAAAATGTGATCGGGGATGCTGCAAAAAAAGCCATGCCCACCCAATCACATGGCCATGCTCACAGAACCAGAAGTAAAATATTTTGAATCCCACCCCTGGTGGCGATGACAATAAATTGTAACTGGCTTGGGTTACAGACTCATTGCTTCTGTCTCTCTGTCCCTCTTCCCAAACTGCATAGTGGCCAGTTATCTCTGTTTCAATTCTTTTGCCTGCCTAATTTTGCTTTACTACCAACCTTGGAATAATTACTTTCCCTTTTGGACTCCAAATTTTATCATTTGCAAGTTGTGTTTTTTCCACTTTTCTTTTTCCTCTTGTGCTGCACCTTCTTGATGCCAGATTGCACCTACAAGTTTCATGCAGAATAGGAAATGTGAGAACAAAACAGGAGAACAATCAGCCCCTGGAAGAGAAGTTGCCTTCGGAAGTGGTGGGAGCTTCATCGCTGGAGAGTTTCAAGAAGAGATAATAGAGTAGAATAGAGTAGAGTAAAGTAGAATAGAATAGAATATAGAGTAGAGTAGAGTAGAGTAGAGTAGAGTAGAGTAGAGTAGAATAGAATAGAATAGAATAGAATAGAATAGAATAGAATAGAATAGAATAGAATAGAATAGAATAGAATAGAATAGAATAGAATAGAATAGAATAGAATTCTTTACTGGCCAAGTGTGATTGGACACATAAGGAATTTTTCTTGGTGCAAATGCTCTCAGTGTCCATAAAAGAAAAGAGACATTCGTCAAGAGTCAAGAATCATCAGGTACAACACTTAATAATAGTCATAGGGTGCAATAAGCAATCAAATCATACTAGAAACAGTCAATATAAAATGTAAGGATACAAGCGACAAAGTTACAGTCATACAATCACAAGTGGGAGGGGATAGGGCGATAAGGCATGATGAGAGGTAGTAATAGTAGTGCAGGCTTTGTAAACAGTTGGATAGGGTTGAGGGAATTATTTTTATTTTATTTTATTTATTCGTCAATTTGTCATAATAGGTATAAGTAAAAAACATAGTTATGAATACATGGATACATATAAGAAAAATAAAAAATAAAAGAAACAATAGGACAGGGACGGTAGGCACGTTGGTGCACTTATGCATTTTTATTATTGTTCTGGTATTTGAGGGAAGAAGTTGAAACAGTTTATGTCCGGGATGTGAGGAGTCTGTAGATATTTTCACAGCCCTCTTTTTAACTCAGCAGTATACAGGTCCTTGATTGAAGGCAGGTTGTTAGCAATTGTTTCTTCTGCAGATTGGGCTGCCATTTGTCAGAAATGGTGTAGGGTCTCCTGCTTGGGCAGAGGGCTGGACTAGATGACCTATAAGGTCCCTTCCAACTGTCTAATCTGTCTGTCTAAATGCAACCATTTCTTTTGAGTCTGTTGAGCTGCTCCGTCATTAATTCATTTCCTGAACGTGCTTGAAACGTGGTAATTGCTAACGTTTTTGAGGTTTGGATGAGATCTACACTAGCACAAACGGATGGCCTTGCTTAATCTCTGCTCCACTGCTTGTCAGGAACACTGTTTGTCCATGTTGACCCTAATCTGGGCCTCTCCCCCTTAGACACCTCTTGAATCTGCATAAATATTTTCTGGTTTTATCCCAATGCAAGGCTCCAATTTGCTCCAGCTGCTGCAGCCAGAGGCTGAAGGCTGCCAGCTTCTGTGGTGGAATCTCTGCAGTGACTGCATATCCTGCCTTGCATTCTGATTATTGTGCCCCTCTTTTGCACCCTCCGTGGCTTTGTTGCATGTATTTTAAAAGACACACAATCCCCAAGCTCTATCCTGGGAGGCAGGGGGGATTCAGCTGGTTTTTTAAGAGGATCTTTGGAAATTGACACATCTGGATTCAGCAGACCTTGGAGGTCAGAAGATGCAAAAATGTACGGTGACCTTAAGTAGCATCAGAATATCCTTTGCACGGGTCATTAAATAATGGAAGAACAGAGTTGGAGGGGACCTTAGAGGTCTTCTAGTCCAACTCCCTGTTCAAGCAGGAGACCCTATAATATTGCAGACAAATGGTTGTCCAATTGCTTCTTTAAAACTTCCAGTGTTGGAGCATTCACAACTTCTGGAGGCTAGCTGTTCCACTGATTAATTGTCCTCACTGTCAGGAAATTTCTCCTTAGTTCTAGGTTGCTTCTCTCCTCGATTAGTTTAATCTGTCGCTTCTTGGCTGAGTTGTAACAATAGCCCTGACTTCAACAGACCTTGCGTGTCATAAGATGGAAAAAATCTACCACCACCTCATGCATCAGGATATCCTTTGCATGGGTCAGTAATTAACTTGCTTTTGAGTCTGCACATTGATGAGTTGCGACAACAGTTCTCCCTTTTGGTTGCCAACAAGTGAAAGAGACTGTGGCTTGGGCCCTGTTGGTCCAAGAGTTCCCTGCTCAGGGCTACCAAGAACAAAAAGGTGAGTCCTGGGACAAAATTCTCACGTCAAAGTGCTTCTGTACCAGGATATGAAAATTGAAACCTTGGTTAAATATAATGCTATTTGGCATCAGGTTATGCCTTATGCCTGACCCCTGGGGGTGGAGGGAGGAGATCAATGGATTTAGGGGTCTTTGAGAAAAGGGGAGTCTGTTGTTGTGGCCCGCTGGGTGGCTGACAGAGCTGGCAGCAGAGTTGGACAGCAAGGAGGTTGGGGAGGAACCTGGGCCAGTCCCGGAGACTGAGGAAGGCTCGGACGAGGGCTCTGCGTCAGAGGCAGCAATGGGGCCGGGGCAGGCTGGCAGTCATCAGCTGCCTTTGGGCTCGGACAGCAGTGAGGCAGGGGAGCTTCTGGAACCAGTTCCCGGTCTGCACATGCACAGAGCTGCCAAAAGAAACAATTGAGAGGTCAGGATCAACGTGGGAGTGAGGCCGCAGGTGTATGATGAATGGCCCCTCCCATCATGATTAAAAGAGGAGCAAAAGGGGAGGGGCTTTTGCAGGAAACAACTCACTTGTTCATACGTTCCAGCCTCGTGAAGATTTGTCTGTGTAACCCAGCCCTTCCCTGTCAGCACTGTGTGTGGAAATATTTACCGGGTAGCTTTCCAGGATAGATAAGGTCTGAGCCAATAATTATACCTTTGCAAGACTGTTTGCCAGGCCATTGGCTGAATGTGAATGCACTAAATTCACATTCATTTAATAAAAGAGATTTTGCCAGGACATAGAGTTGGCTTAGTGTTTTTGGGAAAGCCTAGGACAGAACAACTATGCCCAAAGGAGCATGGATACAGAGCAGCACTGTTATGCACTGTCCTGGAGTCTATGAAGAAATAAACAAATGTTGAATGACTGTGACTTGTGGCCCCCTCTTGTGCCTAAATCTTCCACTCCTTCAGCTCCCACACCCTATAAAGGACTTTACCCCCTTATGGAGCATGTTTCTACTTGAAGGGGGGGGAGCCTCACAAGGTCCTTGTTTATACTCCTTGTTTATGCTGACTGTGATGATGATGGTAGTGTCCACAGGTCATCAAAGGGCCAAGGTTTCCCATCTTTGTGCTATAGAGGGAGACTATATGGAATGTTGCTACAGAAACAAGCAATAGGGGGGAATACCAAAAAGAAATCAAAAGTGGTGTGTTTTTTTAAATAATGTACATAAAGGTACTGATTTCAGAATAGTTTGGGGTGCAAGCAAACCTGCCATTCGTTCATTCGTTCATTAATTCATTCCATTTGTTTGCTAACATCTCACCAACATAGGAACTTATTTTATACAATATAATAGTGAATTCAAAAAAAGAAGATAAAATGCAGGCTGTTTTGGATGAGATAAAACAGAAAGGAAGATAAAGTAAAGACATTTCCAGAGAAGACAAGCATTTCTTAACAAACCCTCTTCATATCCTCATAGCAGAACATTCCAACAGCAAAGAATAACTTTTTCCCAAGGGCTCTTTCCAGACAGTACAAGAAATGTTTATTGTCAATAAATGAATGAAAACTATGCTATTCTTCAGCAGCTGAGAACTTTCCTCAGGGCCCCCTTCACCTCCTTGTTGCGAAGGCTGTAGATCAAGGGATTCAGCATGGGGGTGATGATGCAAAATGATGTGGAGATCAAAGTGTCCACTTCTAGAGAGTAGCCAGCACTGGGCTGGTTGTAGTTCACAAAGGCATTTCCAACAAAGAGTATTACTACCGCAAGGTGTGAAGCGCAGGTGGAGAAGGCTTTGCGCCTGCCGATCTCAGAGCGGATCTGCAGAATGGAGGACAAAATGTAGAAATAGGACAGGATGATGAGCACAAGAGGGACAAGACCCACAAAGGTGCCAGTGATGTGAGTGACCAACTCATTGACGGACGTATCACTGCAGGCAATCTTCAGTAATGGGGGACCATCACAAAAGATGTGAGGAATTTGATGGTTTCCACAAAACTCCAACCTGGAAGCCAGAGCAGTGTAGATCGTTGAGTCCAGGAAGCCCCAGAGCCAAATGGCCATAGATAGCTGGACACACAACTCTCCCCTCATCAGGTGGGCATAGTGTAAAGGTTGGCAGATGGCAGCATAGCGGTCATAGGCCATGACAGCCAACAATGCTGGCTCACATCCTGCAAAGCCAATCAGGAAGAACGCTTGTGCCAAGCATGGGTTGTAGGAGATGGTGTGATGTTGGCGTAGGAGGTTCACCAGGATCTTTGGTACCACCACTGAAGAAAGGCAGACATCCAAGCAGGAGAGCTGGCTGAGGAAGAAGTACATGGGGGTGTGAAGGCAGGAATCCAGGAGAACCAGGGTTATGATCATGAAGTTGCCCATCAGCGTGGCCAAATAGGCAGCCAGGAACACCAAGAAAAGATGAACCTGGTGGCTCCGAAGACTGGAGAAGCCCAGGAGGATGAATTCTGTCCCTTCGGTTTTGTTCTGTGAATCCATGAGGAAGAAAGGGGACAGCTGGGAAGAGAGAGAAACACACAGAAGAAGCACAATGAGAAGGTGATTAGCAATAGCACTCAGACTTATATACCACTTCACAGTGCATTTACAGCCCTCTCTAAGTTGTTTAGAGTCAGCCTCTTGTCCCCAACCATCTGGGTCCTCATTTTACTGACCTCGGAAGGATGGAAGGCTGAGTCAACTTTGAGCCTGGTGAGATTTGAACTGCCAAATTGCAGGCAGCCAGCAGTCAGCACAAGTAGCCTGCAGTACTGCACTCTGACCACTGTGCCACCAAGGATTAGTTGAGCTTTCAATCTGTGCAGAATGGAATTTGAGGGATCCCTTATACCTGAAGATAATCTGCATTAAGGGTCAAAGATATACAGGTGGATATTTTGGGACCTACCTACCTTCTTTCCTTCCTTCCTTGCCTCCCTGCTCTTTCCTTCCCTCTTGATTCTTGGGATTTTTGTCATGCTGAGAAATTCCAAGGAACATCCCTTCCAAGCTTGGAATCAGAACCATCTTGCACAATGTCAAGGAAACAGTCAATCCACTAAAGAAAGAAGATGGTGAGGAAGTGACAGGCAGTAGAGAGAAAGCAGAGCTGCTCAACTCATCCTTTGCATCAGTCTTCACACAGAAAGAAACTATAGGCCATAACTGTAAAACGCAGACTAGAAATAAAAATTTAAAAAGCAAGAAAATGGTAAGAGAACACCTTTCTGATCTTGATGAATATAAATCACTGGGACCTGATGGATTACACCCCAGAGTTCTGAAGGAGCTGGCAGATGTTATATCAATACATCATTGTATCATATATTAAAAAATCTTGGAGCACTGGGGTACTATCAGAGGATTGGAAAAGAGATGATGTGGTTCCCAACTTCAAAAAAATAGGGGGAGAACAGAACCAGGAAACTAGAGAAAAGTCAGCCTAACATTAATACCTGGGAAGATATTGGAAAAAATAATCAAAAAACAGATCTGTGAATATCTAGAAACAAATGAAGTCATAACTAGTAGCCAGCATGGGTTTGTTAAAATTGCCAAACCAATCTTATTTCATTCTTGTACCGAGTGATTAATTTGTAGAGCAGGAAAATGCTGTGGACATAGTATACTTCGATTTCAGAAGGCATTTGACAAAGTAGACCACAGCCTACTTCGTGGTAAACTATAAATATGTGGGATAGACAGCATTTCCACCAGATGGAATTGTAACTAGCTGACATACCATAGTGAGTAGTCCTTAATGGGTCTACCTCTACCTAGAGGGAAGTAAGCAGCCATCTTAGACTCAATATCTTAATAAATAACGTAGACGAGGGAATAGAAGAGGAACTTATCAAGGTTGCAGATGGCACTAAGTTGGCAGGAATAGCCAACACCCAATACGACACCATCAAAACAAGCCTCTTTAACACATTCTTTGGCTCAGTATTTGTAAACAGCAATGGATCAAGCCCAGTATCTCTTAGTCGAACCACACACAAATACAATGATCTGATACATATCGATTTTACAGAAGACATTGTTGAAAAAGCACTGCGCAATCTAAAACCATATTGGACCGGACAGAATATGTGCCTGCTTCTTAAAAATGCTACCTACTGCCATAGCAGAACCTCTAAGCATAATCTTTGAAAAATCTTTCAGGACCAGCTCCTTGCCAACACTATGGTCACAAGTCACAGTCATCCACATCTTCAAAAAGGGAGACCCCAGCCTAGTTGAAAATTACAGACCAATCTCTTTATGCTGCGTCACCTGTAAAGTCATGAAATCAATTATTAATCAATCCATTATCCTTCACTTAGAGACAAACAACCTACTCTCTAATAAACAAGTTGGTTTCAGAAAAAACTATCCTGCAATCTGCAACTCTTACACTGCAAAAACATATGGACTACACAACTTGATCAGGGCCAAGAAATAGATGCAATCTACATAGACTTCTGCAAAGCCTTTGATTCAGTGGTACACGACAAACTACTCCTAAAACTAAAATCTTATGGTATCTCTGGACACTGCATAACTGGATAGAAGCATTCCTGTCAAACAGACAACAGATGGTCAAAATTGGGAGAGTCCTATCCAATTCTATACCTGTCAACAGTGGTGTCTCCCAAGGCAGTGTTCTAGGACCAACTCTCTTCATACTCTACATAAATGACCTTTGTGATCATATCAAGAGCAACTGCATTCTCTTCGCTGATGATGTAAAGCTATTCAACACCACCGACAATACTGCTACCTTTCAAAAAGACCTTGACTATGTATCAGAATGGTCAAATAAATGGCAACTTCAAATCTCAACAAATAAATGCTTTGTCTTATATATTGGCAGAAAAAATCAAAAAATAAAATACAAGCTGATTAATCAAGACTTTGTTGATGAGCCAAACTCTGTAAAGGACTTTGCAGTACTCATCTCAAATGATCTAAGTGCTAGAGCCCACTGTAACTACATAGCCAAAAAGGCATTAAGAGTTGTTAATCTAATCCTACGTAGCTTCTTCTCTGGTAATATCACACTACTAACTAGAGAATACAAAACATTTGCTAGACCTATACTTGAATACAGCTCATCAGTCTGGAACCCATATCATGTATCTGATATTAACACAATTGAAAAAGTCCAGAAACATTTCACAAGAAGAGTTCTCCACTCCTCTACTCATTGCAGAATATCTTATGCCACCAGACTTGAAACTCTACATCTAGAAAACCTAGAACTACGCTGCCTTCGGTCTAATCTAAGTATAGTATATAAAATCATACATTGCAATGACTTACCTGTCAATGAATACTTCAGCTTCAACCATAACAACACAAGAGCACACAAGAGATACAAACTCAAGGTTAATTGCACCAAGCTTGATTGCAGGAAATACGACTTCAGGCACAGAGTGGTCAATGTCTGGAATACTCTACCTGACTCTCTGGTTTCTTCCCCAAACCCCAAAAACTTGAACCTTAGACTGTCTACTACCTCACCCCTTTCCTAAGAGGTCTGTAGGGGGCATTTATAAGCGTACCAATCGTGTCTACCATCCCTGTCCTACTGATTTTTATTTTTCCTATAAAATAAAAATCCTATTTAATATTTTTTAACTTTTGTATTCTTTGTGGGGTTTTTAGATGGGCTGTTCACCGCCCTGAGTCCCTCGGGAGAAGGGCGGTATATAAATGGAATAAATAAATAAATAAATAAATAAATAAAGTATCTATCTCATGTACTCAAAATTATATTTATTCTTATACCTATATCTTGTAAGCGATTGAGAAATCAAAAAAATACTAAATACTAAGAAGACAAGCTCAATATCCAACAAAATCTTGAATGATGGGCTCTATCCAACAACATGAAATTTAATGTGGAGAAAAGCAAGGTTTTGCACTTAGGCAGGAGCAACCAAAGATACAAGTGCAGATTATGCAAAACCTGGTTCAAGAACAGTAACTGTGAGATGGGCCTTGTAGTCCTAGTGGATGATCACTTAAACATGAGCTAGCAGTGTAGGGCAGCAGCCAGAAAAGCTAATACAATCCTTGGTTTTATCAATAGAAGGACTGCGGGGTGGGGGACACACAGGATAGCAATATTCCAGTATTTGAGGGGCTGCTACAAAGAAGAGGGAGATCAACTTGTTTTCCAAAGCACCTGAGGGCAGGACGAGAAACAATGGATGGAAAGTAATCAAGGAGAGAAGTAACCTGGAATTAAGAGAAACTCCCTAACAGGGAGGACATTTAACCTGTGGAACAGAAGTTGTGGATGCTCCAACCCTGGAGATTTTAAGAAGAGACTGGACAACCATTTCTCTGGAAAGATCTAGAGCCCCTTGCTTGAGCAGTGGTTTGGACTAGAAGACCTCAAAGGTCCCTTCCAGATTCATTCTGATTGATTGAAGGGTAAGGCCCTTCCGACTGTAGTCACATGTTCTCCATTTTAGGGTTCCTTCTAATCTCAGTAAGTTCTTTAAATTCTCTCAATAAACCTAGCCCAAATTATGACCTTGTAATCTCCGTGGGAGATGAATGCTTGTCTTACTCTCAGCTTTAACGCAGAAGATGCCTACCCTTCTTGATCTTCAACATCCTAAACATCTTGGTACCTCTGTTCCCCTCCAAGATGAAATTGAGAGTGCTGGATGGACCACAAAGCGACTCACCTCTGCTGGTTAACCCACCCTCAGAAGACCTCAGCCGTGGTAGAAGAAGAGTCACCTACCTTCTCCCCAAGTTCTCCCACAGTTGGATTTGGACACAAAGAGATGAGAGGTGGCTCAGCCAAAGCTCTGCCCACAGAGCAGGGAGGGAAATGTTTAGAAGCTCATTTGCACAACAGAAGCCACACTCCTGGTTCCTGCATTATCTATGACAGGTGGTAACTCTTGGGGGAGAATGGGCCTTGGTGTGCAGGCCTTGAGAATATTCCTGCCAGGAGTAGAGCTGAGAGGAGACTCTAGGGGAAAACTCACAGCTGGGACTTGTTAGCTGGCTCAGGGTTCATTTAGTTCTACCAGGGCTGGGGGACGGGGCGGAAGGAAGAGAGCAAACCTGACCAGCTTCATTCTAGAATTCAGTTCTCACTGTACTTTGTAGCTGGTGTTCCAGAAATGAATTCAAGCACATGTTATAAAATGTAATGTTTAAATCCTCCCTCCCTCCCTCCCTCCCTCCTTCCCTCCACAGCAAAACTAGTAAGGGCCACTGACTTCTTGCTAAGGCATACAGTTTACTGCCTGAATGTATAAAGTATAATTTTGATTAGTGTTATATAGCAATAGCACTTAGACTTATATACCGCTTTATAATGCTTCCCAGCCCTCTCTAAGCGGTTTACAGAGTCAGCCTCTTGCCCCAAAAATTTGGGTCCTCATTTACCCCCCTTGGAAGGACAGAAGGCTGAGTCAACCTTGAGCCTGGTGGGATTCGATCTGCCAAATTGCAGTAGTAGCAACAGAGTCAGCCTCTTGCCCCCAACAATTTGGGTCCTCATTTACCCCCCTTGGAAGGACGGAAGGCTGAGTCAACCTTGAGCCTGGTGGGATTCGATCTGCCAAATTGCAGTAGTAGCAACAGAGTCAGCCTCTTGCCCCCAACAATTTGGGTCCTCATATACCCCTCTTGGAAGGACGGAAGGCTGAGTCAACCTTGAGCCTGGTGGGATTCGATCTGCCAAATTGCAGTAATAGCAACAGAGTCAGCCTCTTGCCCCCAACAATTTGGGTCCTCATTTACCTCCCTTGGAAGGATGGAAGGCTGAGTCAACCTTGAGCCTGGTGGGATTTGAACTGCCAAATTGTAGGCGGCTGGCTGCAGAAGTAGCTTGCAGTACTGCACTCTAACCACTGCGCCACAGAGGCTCCTGTATATACCGTGTTTCCCCGAAAATAAGACCCTGTCTTATTTTTTTTTGCCACAAAAAAGGTACCAGGTCTTATTTTGGGGGGATGTTATCCCCTGACTAACGTCACTTGCGCATGTCACCCCCCAGCCTTCTTTTCGCTGTCAGGGGCCTTCAGGAGCTTTTTCTGCAGCCAGCAAGGCTTTCCTGAAGGTCTCTGCAGTGGATAATGGAGTTCTGGATTGATCCAGAGCTTTGTTCTGAGCTCCAGAGGCCTTCAGGAAAGCCTGGTCAGCCTTGCTAGTTGCAGAAGAGATGGGCCGGCGAGGCAGGTGTCGGGGTGTGTGAGGCCTGGCTACAGCTATCCGAAGGTAAGTCCTATAGATCTCTTTCTCTCCCACCCAGAGATCCACAATAGATCCCTGCCTTAAGGACCTTCCCAAAGACCTCTGCTGGAAGTAGGGCTTATTCTCCTTACTTAAAATTGTCAGGTGCTCAAAGGGGGGAGAGCCACACTCCCCTGTCCCTTTGCCTCCACAGGTAGTAAGTTTTCTCAGTGGCAACTCCAGGCTTCCCTCCAGCAAAGGGAATGGAGGCATTTGTAGGCAAGGAAGGGGGTGGATTTCTCTTGAGACCCACCTGCAGAGAGAGAGAGAATTTGCTTTCCTTCAGGATTTCTGCTCCTGATTGACAACCTGGAAGAAGCTTGTTGGCATCACTGGATTTGGAGCTGTGGGTTTGAGGCAAGGACTGCAAGCTTACTTGCGGGTAAATGTCTCCCGTTGCTCCTCCTTATAGATCGGTGGTCCATTTTTCAGTGGGAGGAAGGAGAGGGTAATCGGCTCAAAGATTTATTGTGGACCCGAGTCAGAAACAACTTAAAAAGCGAAGACGCCAGAGCGGAAGGGGTGAGTCTGGAGATTAAGCAGCAGAGGCTTAATTTACGTTTTTACCCTCTACCTCTGGAAGTTAAATGGCAGCTTGAGAAAAGTGTGATTAAAGGAGGAAAAAAAGGGGGAGTAGACAAGAAGAAGAGGTATGAAGAAGGTTTTTATTCAGGAAAACTGCCTTTTGAAACTGAGATTGAGTGTGAATTCCGATGATGGAAGAACTGAAACTGAGATTGATGTCCACAGTCTCCATTTAAATCAAATCACCAAAAATAATTCTAAATGGCCACCAATTGGGGAGAACAAAGAAGACTCAGGGAGAATTGATAGTCTCCACATAAATCACCCAGCTCCATTTAAACAACCCAGCTGATTAGTCAGCCTGCATTTAAATTCCCACTCAGCTGATTGGACAACCTCCACTAACCCCCTCCCAAATCTCATCCTTTCCAAACTCCAAAGTAGATGATTGATGAGCTCATTCAAATCTTCTCCATTCAAATCTGTCAAACAGCAACGCTTCCTCCTTAAAACAAAAGCAAAGCAAAACAAATGTGGCTTCAAGGAAAAGCAAAGGAACTTTACACAACAAACCTGGACAGTAATGAGGAGGTTGGGGAGGAACCTGAGCCGGTCTTTGAGGCTGAGGAAGGCCCGAAGGAGGGCTCTGCATCAGAGGCAGAGGCAGGCTGGCAGTCATCAGCTGCGTTTGGGCTCAGACAGCAGTGAGGCGGGGGAGCTTCTTGAACCGGTTCCCAGCCTGCGCATGGACAGAATTGCCAAAAGGAAGGAACAATTAAGAATTCAGGGTCGACGTGGGAGTAACATATCACCAACATAGGAACTTATTTTATACAATATAATAGTGAATTCAAAAAAAGAAGATAAAATGCAGGCTGTTTTGGATGAGATAAAACAGAAAAGAAGATAAAGTAAAGACATTTCCAGAGAAGACAAACATTTCTTAACAAATCTTCTTCATATCCTCACAGCAGAACATTCCAACAGCAAAGAATAACTTTTTCCCATGGACTCTTTCCAGACAGCACAAGAAATGTTTATTGTCAATAAATGAATGAAAACTATGCTATTCTTCAGCAGCCGAGAAGTTTCCTCAGGGCCCCCTTCACCTCCTTGTTGCGAAGGCTGTAGATCAAGGGGTTCAGCATGGGGGTGATGATGCAAAACATGGTGGAGATCAAAGTGTCCACTTCCAGAGAGTAGCCAGCACTGGGCTGGTTGTAGTTCACAAAGGCGTTTCCAACAAAGAGTGTTACTACCGCAAGGTGTGAAGCGCAGGTGGAGAAGGCTTTGCGCCTGCCAATTTCGGAGCGGATCTGCAGAATGGAGGACAAAATGTAGAAATAGGACAGGATGATGAGCACAAGAGGGACAAGACCCACAAAGGTGCCAGTGATGTGAGTGACCAACTCATTGACGGACGTATCACTGCAGGCAATCTTCAGTAATGGGGGAACATCACAAAAGATGTGAGGAATCTGATGGTTTCCACAAAACTCCAACCTGGAAGCCAGAGCAGTGTAGATCGTTGAGTCCAGGAAGCCCCAGAGCCAGATGGCCATAGATAGCTGGACACACAACTCTCCCCTCATCAGGTGGGCATAGTGTAAAGGTTGGCAGATGGCAGCATAGCGGTCATAGGCCATGACGGCCAACAATGCTGGCTCACATCCTGCAAAGCCAATCAGGAAGAAGGTTTGTGCCAAGCATTGGTTGTAGGAGATGGTGTGATGTTGGTGTAGGAGGTTCACCAGGATCTTTGGTACCACCACTGAAGAAAGGCAGACATCCAAGCAGGAGAGCTGGCTGAGGAAGAAGTACATGGGGGTGTGAAGGCAGGAATCCAGGAGAACCAGGGTTATGATCATGAAGTTGCCCATCAGCGTGGCCAAATAGGCAGCCAGGAACACCAAGAAAAGATGAACCTGGTGGCTCAAAAGGCTGGAGAAGCCCAGGAGGATGAATTCTGTCCCTTCAGTTTTGTTCTGTGAATCCATGAGGAAGAAAGGGGACAGCTGGGAAGAGAGAGAAACACACGGAAGAAGTACAATCAGAAAGTGATTAGTTGAGTTTTCAATCTGTGCAGAATGAAATTTGATGGATCTCTTATACCTGAATATAGTCTGCATTAAGGGTCAAATATATGCAGGTGGATATTTTGGGGCATACCTACCTTCCTTCCTTCCTTCCTTGCCTCCCTGCCCTCTCTTTCCCTCTTAATTCTTGGGATTTTTGTCATGCTGAGAAATTCCAAGGAACATCCCTTCTAAGCTTGGAATCAGAACCATTTTGCACAACCAATGTCCTTTCCAACTCTATTATTCTGTTATTTTGAATTAGAATTAGCCCCAGAGTTAGATTAGCACCAGGATGATGTCAAGGAAATATTCAGTCCACAAAAGAAAGAAGATGGTGAGGAAGTGACAGGCAGTAGAGAGAAAGCAGAGCTGCTCAACTCATCCGTTGCATCACAAACTCATCCTTTGCATCAGTCTTCACACAAAAAGAAACTATAGGCCATAACTGTTGTAGGAAGTTAGCATCCACCCCTCTCCTAGAAAAATTGAAATAGCCTAGGAAATATTAAAAAGGCAGAATATTTCTCCTAAAAAGAATAGTCACTCAAGAAGCAGAAACTCACCCCAGAAGCAGAATCTCACCCCTGCACCTTTGTTAATGGGTGGGCCATTAAGGCCTGGGCCAGAATACTTTACATAAGAAGGAACTCCAGAGTGATGGGATTAAGGATGGCCCTCAGGAAATGATAGGATTACCCATCTCACCACATGGTCTGGGAAGATTGCATTAGCCAGCATTCAGGGAAAGCCATGTGGTCCAGACCAAGCCTACAAAGTTAAGACCCCCGCCCCTGGGAGTCTGACAACCAATTACAATACAAGCTCCAATTCAAATCCCAACAGAGGGTATAAAACCCAGGCACTCTCAGCACCTCAACTCTTTTTCCCCTTCTCTTCTCACCTTGAGGCATGTGATCATTCTTCTCTGGACCTCCAGGCCATGTGGCCCTGTAACCATTAAACCTTCCAAGCAGCCTCCATGTTTCCAGTGTCTTTTCCCCCACTTGGAACTGAACCCAGAAGGATATTTCTTTCAACAATTGGTACCCCAGATGGGACTCCAAGCTAACCTAACCAATGGACCAGGCCCAGGTAAGATTCCCTTGGTAGCAAACAGACCCATTGAGTCTGTGGGTGAGTTTTTCCTGGAACTTGGCCATTTGGAAAAAAATGGTTTTAAAGGGGTTTTGAGTGTTGAGCTCAAAGGCTGCTTGGAAAGAAGGTGAGTACCTCTAAATTTTAATTTTAAAGCATGGAAAAATGTGGGAAATATGTGTATGCTTGCATGTTTGTGAGAGGATTTTTCTCCCAAACACAACTGGATCTTGCTTCCTCTGTGCATTTCCTAACCGCAGAAAGACCAAGAGTCTGGAGAGCATGGGGGTTTTGCCAGAGCACAGGACCTTTTGTTAGGGAAGAAGGAAGAGCATGTGTATGAGTGGCTTCACCCTTGGACAGCAGCTGGATCTCATTTCTTTGTTCGGCCTCTAGCAGCCCTCTTGCCTGTTGTTAGCTCTACAGAGCCATGACCATCAGGACAGGAAAAGCAGGGGGGGGGCATCAGAGTGTGGGACCTTTTGTATATAAGAGGAAAAGACAAGCGGGTTATGATTGAAGGGAGAGAAGGAAAATTTGTCATTTTTTGTCCAGTGTATCCCAAAAGCAAACCCCAGGATTTTAGGTAATTTTAGTGTAATTTGGACACTAAATTAGGAGCGCCAGTACTTGCCTGCATAAGAGCAGCGAGTTTTCCTCGGATCTGAGCTCTTCCAGATCTGTAAACGTGGGCTAGGACGAAAAGAATAGAATAGAGAAAAGTGGAGTACTCGTACTTGTCTGAGGGGGGCAGAGAGTCTCACGGGCTGTTTTTTTGGGGGAAAGGAAAGTAGGCTGCATTGACAGCAACACCCCCAGTCCGAAAACCGTGGTGAAGTGAGAGAGAGAGAGAGAAAAGTCTCTTGGGAAGTTTTTTTACTGAAAAGGGGAGCACGCATACTTTGGGAAACACCTAGTTTTTTATATTTTTGTTCTGAGGTTAAAGAAAAGGGTTTGATTCCGTTGCGCCAGGAGCAATGACCAAAGTCTCCCCCAGACACCCTTCTATTTTTTTTTTCTTCTTGCTTGGATATTGCTTGTGCCTGAAACTGGTTCGCCTAGCTGACTGACCTGACTAAGCCAAAGTGTGAGACCCCACATCTAAGGGGAACATGGGAAACGGTAGTTCGAGGGTCCTGAGTGGAATGGAACCCCCCAGGGAGAGCTGTTGGAGGCTTGGGATGAGCAGCAGATGCTGACCCTAGCCGGCATGAGCAAGAAAAAGGCAAAATGTATAGGTAGAGAATGGGCTTTGCTGAGGGATACAGGAAGACCAATGTGGTAAATCAAGGTACTTAAAAGGGCAATGTATAAACAGGATCACATGGAATTTTCTTAATTCTTTCTTTCTGTCTTTCTTTCTTTGTCTTCTGTGCAACTGCATGGTTTGTTCCTTAGGATTTATGCCTTCCCCAATTTAACTAAGATATTTATTGTGGGAATGATCAGTGTGTGTGTACACCTCAGAGTTTTGCCTTCCTCTCTGTGTCCTTGTTTCTGTGTGTGTGTGCGCGCGCACATGTGTGTGTCTAAGTCTTTGTGTAACCTCGAGGTAACTGTTGCAACTGTTAAAAGTGTCTGACCTCTTCAGATATTAATTTTAAATCGTTAAGATTTAAAAACACTGAGAGAAATTGTCTTCTCCCAGTCTGATCTGGCCAACCAAACTGGATGAGGAACAGTAAATTTTCTTTCCTCTGTGCTTTTAAGAAAAACCCAAGGTTACTAGTGAATGTTCTAAGTTCATTTACAAAAAAAGTTTCATACTGTGTGTTTAAATGATTTTACCTGTTCATCCTTTTTTCTGAAGCTTGTGAATCCAGTTTTTTTCCTTTCTCATCTGTTGTGTCTCCATTTTGTTGAAACTGATTTATCTTTTTTAGTAACTGCAATACTAATGTGTTATTCTTCTTCATCCTCAAACCATGCCTGCAAGCTATCTACCCCCCCCCCCCCATCAAAGTCTCTAATCCTTTTACAATGCCTTTCCTGGTAGAATTACCAGCGAAGGGGGGAGGGGACCCTTGTTCTGTGTCTTCCAGGCCTGCCACATGTGGAAGCAGATGCTGCTCCCTAGAGACATTCCATCCATTGGAGCCAGGAATTGGGTTTGGATCCAGCCTCTACTGAAAGTCATTACAGCAAACCAGAATGGGCAGACCTTCCCAAACCTGACTGACCACCCATACCACCAGGCCAAGCCTATGCCACCCAGAGACGTGAAGGAAAGGACCCTGAGATGGACCAGTAAAAGACTAAAAGACTCTTTTCAATCTCCAGAAGACAGAAAGATTATGGGGGGAGGATGGAAATTCATTGTAACTGAAAATTCATTGTAATGTGAAATCTATTGTAATGTTTTCTTTCTTGTATTATTTATATTGTAACCAGTTTGATGTACTCATGTAAAGATTGTGTTTGAGAGTGGCTGGCCCAGCAAGTTCTGAACACCTTGTACTTCTGTCTGGTGGGAGGGAAAATTGTCCAGCATGTTTGTATTATCTGTATTGTAAAACTAGCTGCATACACAGGCACATACACAGTGACACACCATTTAGAATTAGATAGAGGCTAACCCCTTTTTAACTACCTCCACAAAAAGCTGCTCCTAGCTTCAATTTTAATGTGTTTTTTTGTTTTGTTTTGTTTTTGTTTGCTGCTCTGAGGCACTAAGGCCCAAGCAGTCATATTGCCCTGCTAATTCCATGGGGGAGAGGGCATCTCCCTCAGGCAATTCCTGAAGAGATAGCAGAAAAGAGATCTCCAAACCCCAAGTCCTGACTGTGATTCACAAATGATGCTGTCCAGTTGCCCAGTAAAGCAGGATATGTTACACTGATGGTCTCATGAGTAGAAGTCCCAGGGCTCATTGTGTGTAACTTTAAAAATACAAAATAGCCTGGTTGCACACTGGCTAACCTCAATTTGGCCTCACAAATCCTGGAAGCTAAGAGCTAGGCAGGTAGTAACCATAACCTTGGATATGGGCAGCCTGTAATTTAAAGGTTGTGAAGACTGCATAGAGGCTTATGCTTACAGCCTGACTGTAAGCTCACAAAAAAGTACATCAAACATCTGAAAATTATTTGGCATGAATAATTGGATACTGTTTAAAAAAAAAACAGAAGTTTTCCCAGACTTTTATGGTTGAAAGCTTTTGGGAGCCACTGAAGGAATCCTTTTCTGTTGCCTCTTTTTCAATGCCTTTCCTTTGCATCAGAGAAAAAAAATTTTTTTAAAAAAAAGCACCCATCAAGTCTCCCTGATCTGATCAGCTTTTAATTTTTTGTCAAAACTCACGTGTTTTCAAAAAAAAAAAAAAAAATTAGGGATTGTAGGAAGTTAGCATCCACCCCTCTCCTAGAAAAATTGAAATAGCCTAGGAAATATTAAAAAGGCAGAATATTTCTCCTAAAAAGAATAGTCACTCAAGAAGCAGAAACTCACCCCAGAAGCAGAATCTCACCCCCCCCTCACCTTTGTTAATGGGTGGGCCATTAAGGCCTGGGCCAGAATACTTTACATAAGAAGGAACTCCAGGGTGATGGGATTAAGGATGGCCCTCAGGAAATGATAGGATTACCCATCTCACCACATGGTCTGGGAAGATTGCATTAGCCAGCATTCAGGTGAAGCCATGTGGTCCAGACCAAGCCTACAAAGTTAAGACCCCCGCCTCTGGGAGTCTGGCAACCAATTAGAATACAAGCTCCAATTCAAATCCCAACAGAGGGTATAAAACCCAGGCACTCTCAGCACCTCAACCCTTTTTCCCCTTCTCTTCTCACCTTGAAGCATGTGATCATTCTTCTCTGGACCTCCAGGCCATGTGGCCCTGTAACCATTAAACCTTCCAAGCAGCCTCCATGTTTCCAGTGTCTTTTTCCTATGGAAACTGAACCCAGAAGGATATTTCTTTCAACACTGCAAAATGCAGACTAGAAATAAAAATTTAAACAAGCAAGAAAATGGTAAGAGAACACCTGTCTGATCTTGATGAATATAAATCACTGGGACCTGATGGATTACATCCCAGAGTTCTGAAGGAGCTGGCAGATGTTATATCAATACATCATTGTATCATATGTTAAAAAATCTTGGAGCACTGGGTTACTATCAGAGGATTGGAAAAGAGATGATGTGGTTCCCAACTTCAAAAAAATAAGGGGAGAACAGAACCAAGAAACTAGAGAAAAGTCAGCCTAACATTAATACTTGGGAAGATACTGGAAAAAAAAACAGATCTGTGAACATCTAGAAACAAATGAAGTCATAACTAGTAGCCAGCATGGGTTTGTTAAAATTGCCAAACCAATCTTATTTCATTTTTGTACAGAGTGATTAATTCGTAGAGCAGGAAAATGCTGTGGACATAGTATACTTCAACTTCAGCAAGGCATTTGACAAAGTAGACCACAGCCTACTTCGTGGTAAAGTATAAAAATGTGGGATAGACAGCATTTCCACCAGATGGAACTGTAACTGTGACATACCATAGTGAGTAGTCCTTAATGGGTCTACCTCTACCTAGAGGGAAGTAAGCAGTGGGGTCTGAGAAACAATGGATGGAAAGTAATCAAGGAGAGAAGCAACCTGGAATTAAGAGAAACTTCCTAACAGGGAGGACATTTAACCTGTGGAACAGAAGTTGTGGATGCTCCAACCCTGGAGATTTTAAGAAGAGACTGGACAACCATTTCTCTGGAAAGATCTAGAGCCCCTTGCTTGAGCAGTGGTTTGGACTAGAAGACCTCAAAGGTCCCTTCCAGATTCATTCTGATTGATTGAAGGGTAAGGCCCTTTCGGCTGTAGTCACATGTTCTCCATTTTAGGGTTCCTTCTAATCTCAGTAAGTTCTTTAAATTCTCTCAATAAATTCTCTCAATAAACCTAGCCCAAATTATGACCTTGTAATCTCCGTGGGAGATGAATGCTTGTCTTACTCTCAGCTTTAACGCAGAAGATGCCTACCCTTCTTGATCTTCAACATCCTAAACATCTTGGTACCTCTGTTCCCCTTCAAGTTGAAATTGAGGGTGCTGGATGGACCACAAAGCGACTCACCTCTGCTGGTTAACCCACCCTCAGAAGACCTCAGCCGTGGTAGAAGAAGAGTCACCTACCTTCTCCCCAAGTTCTCCCACAGTTGGATTTGGACACAAAGAGATGAGAGGCAGCTCAGCCAAAGTTCTGCCCACAGAGCAGAGAGGGAGATGTTTAGAAGCTCATTCGCACAACAGAAGCCACACTCCTGGTTCCTGCATTATCTGTGACAGGTGGTAACTCTTGGGGGAGAATGGGCCTTGGTGTGCAGGCCTTGAGAATATTCCTGCCGGGAGTAGAGCTGAGAGGAGACTCTAGGGGAAAACTCACAGCTGGGACTTGTTAGCTGGCTCAGGGTTCATTTAGTTCTACCAGGGCTGGGGGACGGGGCGGAAGGAAGAGAGCAAACCTGACCAGCTTCATTCTAGAATTCAGTTCTCACTGTACTTTGTAGCTGGTGTTCCAGAAATGAATCCAAGCACATGTTATAAAATGTAATGTTTAAAACCTTCCTCCCTCCCTTCCACACTCCTTCCCTCCACAGCAAAACTAGTAAGGGCCACTGACTTCTTGCTAAGGCACACAGTTTACTGCCTGAAGGAGTGATCTCGTTACTTAAAATTGTCAGGTGCTCAAAGGGGGGAGAGCCACATTCCCCTGTCCCTTTGCCTCCTTAATTTCAGGGTAAGCTGGGCATTTCAAGATGGCGGCCAGGTGTATTCGGGAGCAGCTCCTCCTGTTTGGATGGCCTTCGGCTTAAGCCCTCGCACCCCCTGGGTCCCCCCACCGGTGGTACCGGTGGCAGAGGTGGGGGAGGACCTGGGGAGACCGGCAAGTTTGAGCTGGAGCCGGTTGGAGGGCTGCCGGGACCACAGGGCCGGCGAGAGTAGTGGCCGTAGCAGCGGCGGCGTTGGCGTTGGCGGCCGTGGCAGTTTCGGGCAGCAGCGGTGACGACGGCTGCAGTTGGATCCGTCGTTCCCCCGGGATCCATCATTCCCCCTAGGTCCCCTCCATCGGTGGCAGAGGTGGGGGAGATCCAGGGGAGACTGGGGTGCCTTGCCTGGAGCCAGCTGGAAGGGCTGTCGGGACTGCAGGGCCGATGAGAGCGATGGCCGCAGCGGCGTTGGGCGGCCGCGGCAGCATCGGGCGGCGGCGGTGACGACAGCCATGGACGGTCTCTTCGTTCCCCCTGGGTCCCCCCACTGGTGGCAGAGGTGGGGGAGGACTGGGGGAGACCGGCAAGTCTCGCCTGGAACCGGCTGGAGGGGTTGTCGGGACTGCATGGCCGGCGAGAGCGGCGACTGCGACCATGTTGGGCGGCCACGGCAGAATTGGGTGGCAGTGGTGATGATGGCTGTGACGGCTGCGGATGGACTCTTTGTTCCCCTTGGTTCCCCCCACCAGTGGCAGAGGTGGGGGAGGACTGGGGGAAGCTGGCGAGTCTTGTCTGGAGCCGGTTGGACCCGGCACCGAACACCTGAGGTGGGACCAGTTGGCCCGCGGAAGTACTCACAGGCCGAACTTTACGTCCTAGAGAGGGTTCCCCTCTCCCTGACATGGCCAATGGGATTGTCTAAAGTCCACCTCAAGGATTGGGATCCAGAGAGGTGGCATGGCCATTCTGTGAAATGCTTGGGGAGGGAGAGGGGTACTCAATTGTCTTATTTTATTTTTAGATTTTTAATGGGGTTAGGGAAGGAAGCCACAAGTTTGGGGAAGGAGGTTGGGAGGAGGGTGAGGAACAGATTTTTAGTGGGGCTAGTGGGTTGGGGATTTGGGGTCAGCCAAGCCGGTGAGTACGCCTGGGGGGCCCCAGGGGACTGGGGGTTGGGGAGGCGACCAGGATTAGAATGACCGAGGGTGGACCTTATTAGCACTGTAAGTGGGAGGGGCAGATATGGCGGGGGTAGAGGGCCATATCAGGTTAGGGGATCGCGTGCCCGCTATCTCCAAGTAGTAACGCGCTCCGACCCTCTCGACCTGTCTTGCAGGCCTGGTTGTGCAGAGTCTCAGGCCCTGAGCACCCAGCTGATGTTATGCAATGCCAGGTCCGTTTTAAATAAGGCCCCCTGATTTTTGATCTGATTCAGGATGAGGGCGTGGGGGTCACCAAAACCTGGTTGGACCCAGAGGGGGGTCTCCCCCTGGTAACGATGTGCCCACCAGGTTTCCAGGCATTTCATCGGCCGAGGGCTCAGGGTAGGGGTGGTGGAGTGGCGGCAATTATTAGGAAGGATCTTTGTCCTAGGGAGGCCATTGTATCTCAGATGGCTGGCTGTGAGTCCCTCTTTGTGAAGTGGGGTCAGGGTGGACAGATGGGTCTTTTGTTAATGTATCTAGCTCCCTGCCACGTATCATTGGCCCTGCCCGGGCTCCTCGGGGTAATAGCCGAGCTGGCGGTGGAGACACCCAGACTGTTAGTCATGGGTGACTTCAACCTGCCTTCGCTCGGTGAATCCTCTGGGGTGGCCCGAGAATTCTTGGCCTCCATGATGGCCTTGGACTTGACCCAATTAGTTTCTGGACCCACTCACATGGGAGGACATACGCTGGATCTGATTTACGTCTCTGGACAGTGGTTGAATGATCAGTTAGGGGATATAGTTGTTAAACCCTTGTCGTGGTCTGATCATTCTCTCCTTAAACTAGACTTCTGCACCGCCACTCCACATCACAGGGAGGCGGAGCCGAGGAGATGGTTCCGCCCCAGATGCCTGATGGATCCTGAATGGTTCCAGACAGAGCTTGGGCCATTACCTGAAACTCTGGCTCATAACTCGGCCACAGACTTGGTAGCCGCTTGTAATAGGCTGGCTGCTGAAGCTCTGTGCCTTTGCGACCTCTGACCCGGCAGAGATCTCGCTCGGCTCCATGGTATACGGAGGAGCTGAGGGAGATAAAATGCCAGAAAAGATGTCTGGGGGGTGTCTGGAGGGCCAGTCGTGCCGAGTCTTACCGAACACAGGTGAGGTTCTATATTAGGACCTACCTAGTGGCGATAGAGGCGGCGAAGCATTCTCACTTCTCTGCCCTTATTGCATCGGCAGAAAATCGACCCGCCGCCCTGTTTAGAGTAACCCGCTCCCTGCTTGGGCCAGGAGCGCGGGAGGATCTCTTGCACGGTAGGGCGAAGGAGTTTTCTTGATTTCTGCACGATAAAATCGCTCAGATTCAGGACGGGCTGGACTCTAGTTGGGAGGTCCCGGGGGAGGTGACCGCAGTGAGTCTTGAGATGGTTATCTGGGACAAGTTTGACCCTGTGACCGTTGAAGGTATAGACAGGTTGCTGGGGCGGCTGAATGCCACCACATGTTTATTGGACCCTTGTCCCTCCTGGCTGGTTTCTACCGCCAGAGAGGTGACATGGAGTTGGCTCCAGGGAATTGTTAATGCTTCTCTGGTGGAGGGCTCGCTGCCCACCACCTTGAAAACAGTGGTGGTGCGACCCCTCCTCAAGAAGCCCTCCCTGGACCCAACTTTTTTCAACAACTATCGTCCTGTCTCCAACCTTCCCTTTGTGGCAAAGGTTATTGAGAGTGTGGTGGCATGTCAGCTTCCCCAGTACCTGGAGGAAGATACGTACCTGGATCCCTTCCAATCGGGCTTCAGGCCCAGGCATAGTACTGAAACGGCATTGGTCACGTTGGTTGATGATCTCTGGAGGGCCCATGACAGGGGTTATTCCTCTGTCCTGGTCCTATTAGACCTATCAGCGGCTTTTGATACTATCGACCATAGTATCCTATTGCGACGGTTGCGGGGGTTGGGGGTTGGAGGCACCGTGTTGCAGTGGTTCTCCTCCTTCCTCTCCGACTGCCTGCAATTTGTGTTGGCGGGGAGGGAGAGGTCCACCTCTAGGTCCCTCGATTGTGGGGTGCCTCAGGGGTCGGTCCTCTCCTCTCTCTTGTTCAACATTATGTGAAGCTGCTGGGGGAGATCATCCGTGGTTTTGGGATGAAGTGTCATCTGTATGCTGATGATACTCAGCTGTACATCTCCACCCCAAGCCACCCCAACGATGCCATGGAGGTCATGTCCCATTGTCTGGAGGCCGTGTGGAACTGGATGGGCGGGAACAGGCTTTGACTCAACCCTTCCAAGACTGAGTGGCTGTGGTTTCCGGCGTCCCAATATAGCCAGATAATTCCTTCGCTGGCTATTGAGGGTGAGATTTTGCCCCCTTCAGAGAGGGCTCGCAATCTGGGTGTCCTCCTAGATGTACGGCTGTCCCTGGAAGATCATATTACAGCTATCTCCAGGGGAGCGCTTTATCAGGTTCTCCTGATTCGCCAGATGCTGCCCTTTCTGGATCGGGATGCTTTACGCACAGTTACTCATGTCCTGGTCATCTCCCAACTGGACTATTGTAACGCCCTCTACATGGGGCTCCTGAATGGGAGCATCTGGAGGCTTCAACTGGTACAGAATGCGGCCGCGCAGGTGGTTATGGGGGCGTCAAGATTCGCGCATGTGACGCCCCTCCTGCGTGAGCTGCATTGGTTGCCAGTGGCCTCTCGGGTGCGCTTTAAGATTTTAGTGTTAACTTTTAAAGCTCTCCATGGCATCGGACCAGGATATTTACAAGATCGCATTCTGCCATTTTCCTCTCACCGTCCGGTGCGCTCCCACAAGGAGGGTCTCTTGCGGGTCCCATCGGCATCTATGTGCCGGCTGGTGACCCCGAGGAATAGGGCCTTCTCTGTGGGGGCGTCTGCCCTCTGGAATGGGTTGCCTCCGGAGTTACGGACAGCCACGGACCTGGGGACCTTCAGGCGTGCATTGAAAACCTGGCTCTTTGACCAGGCCGGCTTGGGCTGATTTTAGATTTGGGTTTTAAATTGGGGGTCCTTACTGGCGATCAGAGGGTTGGGGTATTTTAATTTTAGGGTTTATAGTTGGGGGTTTTAACCTGTTTATTACAGCCAGGTTATTTAATTCAGTTTTAATTTTTGTATATTTTAATGTTATTTTAATTGGATGGCTGTACAAGTCCTTCGGGAGAGGAGCGGTATATAAATAAATATTTATCTATCTATCTATCCTGGGATTGCAAGTTTTCTCAGTGGCAACTCCAGGCTTCCCTCCAGCAAAGGAAATGGAGGCATTTGTAGGCAAGGAAGGGGATGGATTTCTGTTGGGGGGGGATGGGTAGAGAGAGAGAATTTGCTTTCCTTCAGGATTTCTGCTCCTGATTGACAACCTAGACGAAGCTTGTTGGCATCACTGGATTTGGAACATGATAAGGTCACACAACTTGCCTTCCTGGGGGTTAATCAGATTTATTGATTCTGCAATAAAACTCTCTCATCCGTGAGAAGGGAGAGAGCCATCTCATATTGTAAGAAGGGCTTGCTTCCTTGTTCCTTCTCCTCCTCCTCTTCTTCCTTGTTTTCCTTCCAAGGGGAAGAAGACCACTTTTGGCTTGGGGCATGGTGTGTGAATCCTTTGTGGTGCTCTCTCAATCAATTGTTAACACTGAACCAGTGGTGGGATTCTACCAGTTTCCCTACTGGTTCGGTGATTGTGCACTTCAGGCGTGAATGTGTGCAGCTTTCCAAACACCAGCTGAGGCTCTGCCACGGCAGTCAGCTGAGAGGATGAAGAACAGGAAAGCACAGAGGCAGATGGGAGGGTCAATCCTGAGGTTTTCTCTTTTTTCTCCTCCCAGCTGATCATCGGAGCTTTTTTTACTACTGGTTCAGTCGAACCATTAGCAATTTGCTTCCGGTTCGGTTGAACCGGGCTGAACTGTTAGCATTTCACCACAGCACTGAACCTGCCCATGACCAGCTAAACTGCTGCTCTGGGAGTTTTTGGGAATCCCTGATAAGAGCCCTGAGATCCTGAAGATATGGCACCTGGGTTGTGTGTATTCAGGGAATTTATTTGGGCCCCAGCAAACATTGTCCTATGGTGGCAACTAAATGTAATTGGAATATGAGAAAAACCTTCCTGGGGATAAGATCCACCCAACAGTAGAAGACTCACCCTCTGGAGCTGGTGGGTTCTCCATCTTGCAGGTTGGCCCGAAGAGGCTTCGGAGATGGTGGAACTGATTTTCCTACATTTTGCAGTGGATGGAGCAGGTGAACCTCACCAACTCGTCCAGCTTGTGTGTGATCACGTCATCCCCAGTGAGGGATCAGGGCAGCCAGTCCAATGGCCCACTGAAGGGAGGTGTTACAACATGCTGGGTTACAATGGCTCCTCTCCCTTTATCTCATCAACATTTCACAACCAAGTTGATCCCAGTGGGGCAAAGCAGCATCTGGCTGAGAGATTCCCGCTGAGCCAAAGACTCAATGGCCACAATATATGCACCCAAGTGAGAAATAGCACATGGTCACTCAAGCAAGAAGCACCTTCTGCTTTCAAAGCAGACAGGAAGTGAATGTGCTTTTTAAGAACTTTACAAGAAAGTTTGAAACGGGCCGCAACCTGTTCAGAACTGGGCCATGGAAGTGGCGGATGAGTGTGCATGCACACAAAGCTACCTTTATGAAAGCGATGTGCATGTGAAATCATCCCCTCTCCCCCCCCAACCTCTGCAGCCACTCCCACCTCCTCTACTCCACCAAGTCAGAAAGATCTGGATTATCAATCAATCAATCAATCAACCCGATTATCCTCCAGGAGTGAATGTTGTGTGCCTTCATTGTGTTCCCAATCTAATGATGCAAGCAACCTTCTTCCAGGTTGTTAACCAGGACCAGAAATCCTGAAGCAGAGCAATTTCTCTCTCCCTCTGCCCTTCCCGCCCCCCAACAGAAATCCACCCCCTTCCATGCCTATAAATGCCTCCATTCCTTTGTAGGAGGGAAGCCTGGAGTTGCCACTGAGCAGACTTGCTACTTGTGGAGGCAAAGGGACAGGTGAGTGTGACTCTCCCATCTGTGGGCACCTGACAGGTGAGGGCCCCCCACATCGGATCGCTCTGCATCTCTTTCTGCAACAGAAGGGAACTCTAGCAAGGGCTGTGCATGATGTCCAGTTGCAGGAGGAGATTTGGGGGAGGCTGGGAACAAAGGATCTCTAGGGAGATCTCTGGGGAAGAGAAAGAGAATGAGATTTCCAGAAGAGCCCCTTCTGCCATTTACGGAGCAATGCAGGATCCACTGTGACCCACCACGGCTGCTGGATGACCAAGGAGGGAGAAATTATGTCCAACTTTTGCACTGGAAGAGTGCAAAAGTAGAAACCGAAGTGTGGGTCTCTTGGCTCAGTCACAGGTTAGATGTTGGCTCTCGCTTCCTGAGGAGTCCCTCCCAAGGTCCTTGCTGTACCTGCTTCTACCCTACTCTTTGCTCTTCTCTGCAGGAAAGGAAGACCATGGGGCGATTCATCCTTGGGAGCCTGGGCTTGCTGGTCATGGCCCTGTCCATAAGGGGTGAGTTCCAACATTCTCTTGCCTCTGACCCCGTCCCTGATCACACACACACACACACACACACACACACACACACACACACGGCATCCTGTCGCTGAAGTTTCTTTCATTCCTGTTTGGCTTATTATGGAATATAGATCCCACCTTGTTTCTTTGCTACAGGACCGAGGGCTGTTGGCCACAATGCAAAATTAATGCAATGTACTGTGAGGTCTGCTTGGGCAGGAGGTTGATAATCTACAAGTTCCCTTCCAACTTTGTTAATTTGTACCTGTATCAATCAAAATTCAAACTCTCGAACTTAAAGGTTTAATGAAAGATATGTCCTTTTATCTCAATCATGAGATGGGCGGCCTATACATTTATTAAATAAATCAATAAAAAAAAGTAAAAATAAAAGTAAAATAGCAATAGAACTTAGATTTATATCCCTCTTCCCGGTGCTTTCCAGCACTCTCTAAGCTGTTTACAGAGTCAGCCTCTTGGCCTCCAACAATCTAAGTCCTCATTTTACCCATCTCAGAAGGACGGAAGGCTGAGTCAACCTTGAGCTAGTCAGAATTAAAGTTCTGGCAGTGAGCAGCGTTAATCTGCAATACTGCAATCCATTGCACCACCATGGCTCCCTCCCTCCCTCCCTTCCTTCCACCCTCTCTAAGCAGTTTATAGAGTCAGCATATTGCCCCCACCCAAAAAAAATTTTACCAATAGAAGGACGGAAGGCTGAGTCAACCTTGAGCCTGGTGAGATTCAAACTGCCAAATTGCAGGCAGCTGGCAGGCAGCAGAAGGAGCCTGCAGTACTGTTCTCTGACCATTGCACCACCATAGCCATTCCCCTGCATTTATCATTAGGAGCAAAGTGCCCCCCACCTCTTCCAAGGGATTTCTCTCCATGGGACCCACACAAGACCTTGGGCCCTTTCCTGTGCATCTAAGAGAGGAGCCTCTGGCATGGGGCGACATCCAAAGGGCCTTTCCTCTTTGGAACTGTGGCAGAGGGACGATCCCACAAATAATAACCACTGTGGTGCAGTGGTTAGGATGCAGTACTGCAGGCTACTTCTGCTGACTGCCGGCTGCCTGCAATTTGGCAGTTCGAATCTCACACCAGGCTCAAGGTTGACTCAGCCTTCTGTCCTTCTGGGGTCAGTAAAATGAGGACCTAGGTGGTTGGGGGCAATAGGCTGACTCTCTGCTTAGAGAGGGTTGTAAAGCACCGTGAAGCGGTATGTAAGTCTAAGTGCTTGTGCTATTCAGCTGTCTGGGGGCATCCAGGAGGCCAGTGAAGATCCTTCTGGAAAGGCCCTGATGATCCCCGCACTTTGCACTAGTCGATTACTCGGCCGATGCCTTCTGCAGCAATTGCAATTTCAGGAGACCTTCAAGGGAAGTCCCACATAAACCAGATTGCAGTAGTCTAGCTAGATAGTAGCCAAAGTGGGGATATTTGTTGCTAAGTCTGATTGGCTGATGAAGCTTCACACCAGACTTCCAAGTGGGAAAAGGTTAAACAGGCCTAACCTGGAATCCATTTTTGGGGCTTGGCATGGTTCACTGAATGACAAAGCAACCCAAAAGGATGGATTAACAGAAACCAGGCACTTTCAGAGAAATTAACCAGGGCTAAACCAAAGGCAGCTACTGTGTTTGTAACCCAAGTCCGTTTCAATTCATTGTCATCAAAGATGTTTGCAATGAAGGACTGTTAGCATGTTGTTCTGCAGAACCTGCTTCTCCTCATCCTATTCTTCCTCCTCCTCCTCCCCCTCCCCAATTGCTCTCTTGGCCATCTTCTCATTGTTCCTCTCTTCCCACACAGGAGCCAAAAACCCTTGTCTCAAAGAATGGTACTCCAGAAATCAGCGTTGCTACAAGGTCTTCGAGGAACAAAAGGCCTGGGATGATGCAGAGGTTAGAAGTGCTTGTGTGTCTGTGAATCTCCTAGCCCAGGTGGAGAAGTCTAGGGAGAGTCATGAACAGCCCCTCAAGCCCCCTCTGGTTGGGCTGTACTGGAGAACCATTAGGCTGTGCACATGAAAAGATAGCAAAGACCATCGTTTTAGGAAATGCAAGTATTCTCTGGACTATATGCTGGTGGGGGCTTTCATGGCTGGTATCTGTTGGGCAGTGCTGAGCAGGATCTAGGAGAGATTGATCAAGGAGAGGTTCGATCTGGAAATAAGGAGAAATTTTCTGACGGGGAGAATCATCAACCATCAACCTACGAAACAGAAGTTGCCTTCAGAAGTCGTGGGAGCTTTATCATTGGAGGCTTTCAAGAAGAGACTAGATTGCCCTCTGTCAGTAATGGTGTAGAGTCTCCTGCTTGGGCACAAGGTTGGACTAGATGATCTACAAGGTCCCTTCTATTCTATTAAGAGCACCTGAGGGGAGTCAGCGCAGTCAAGACAGCGACTTGGACCATGCAGTCAGATTCCCTGGCTCTTTTCTCACTTTCACAAACTAACACACTCAAGCACATTTGCCCTTCTCCTTTGTCGCTCTCTCCTAGGCATTCTGTGAGAAACAGAAGCCAGGCTGCCACCTCGCCTCCATCCATACCACAATTCAGACAGCTGACATGGCCGATTATGTTGCAGAGAATCTCAAAAGTGGCCAAAATGTCTGGATTGGACTGCATGATCCAAAGCAAGTAGGTCTCTTTCTGATGCTAATGTTCACAAATCCATATTTACTATTTCTAGGAGCTTTTTGAAGGGAGGAAGGGACTTCTCTTTTGTCTTGGGCAAAACCTCTGAAAAAATACCATTTATCCCCATGCGCTCTCTCCTGCCCCTCAACAACGTTTCCTGCCCAAGACTGACTTCTGTCTTTAAACCCCCCAAGGGCCCAATCTTACTCCACCCCCATCTCAGGATCAAGGCCATCTCTCACACTGAGCTCCTCCTTCAGGCTGCCTTCCTCTTTTGGGCCCTTTGAATGACTTCTAAAACTTCCTGAAACTCTAATGGGTCGTTGATTTTGGGACTGCGAATCCCAACCTGGGAGGGTTGTTTTTTCTTCCACTTTATTTATTTTGCACAGAAATTGCTCATTTGTGCTCCCAACAGAACGTCTTTGTTCTGATCCAGGCTTCGTCAAACATACTTAAACACAAACTTGTTTTAAAAGCAAAACCTATTTTATTGCAATGCTGGGAATTACTTTCATTCCCAGCCAGAGCTAATTATAAACAGCTCCCCAAGATGCCTTTCAGTGCTGTGGAGTGCTTCCCAAAAACAGAAGTCTCCAATTATAACAGAAACCAACCAAAGTACCAGAAAAAACCAACCAGAGCTTCAAAGAGGACTTGGAATCTATCGAACTACTTTGCTTCCTGCAAAGATTTTGTCATTGAGGTCTCTTTCATCCCTTATGGGAGGAGCAATCACCTCCCAGCCTTCTTCCTGAGTCGCCCCTTCTGCTTCAGCAGCTCTTTCCTTCTAGCAGCTCTGTGCATACGCACACTGGGAACAGGCTCCCCTGGATCCTCGGCCTCGCTGCTGCCAGACTCCAAAGACTCCAGAGGCAGCACTCCACTCTCAGAAGGTCCTGGCCCTATCCCTGCATCGGATGCAGGACCCTCATCCATGTCCTCTCCAGACTCCCTGACTGGTTCCCTTTTGTCCTCACTGTCCGACTCTGCTGCTGTCTGCACCAGCTGCTGGCAAACCACAACAGTCTTGTGCTCTGTTGCACTTTCAATTCCAGAAAGACACTTGATCATAGAGAAAGAAGGGACATTCTCTTTCATTGAGGTCAGTTCCTGGTGACTTTGTGAATACAAGTGGTTATTTTGGGGGCAACAACATATTTGTCAGGACAGGAAATCAGGAACCAAGGTTGCTCAATTGAGTACAAGTTTAATCCATGCTAACCCTCTACAAGAATCTGAACAGTCACCATGTGTAACTCTCCTTAGCTGCTCCAGATCAACTGAGATTGAGGGAGCAGATGGAGAGAGTGAGAGAGAGAGAGAGAGAGAGACCCTTAAAACCTGACAACTTTCCATTCTGATCTGGACCCTGAAGAGCTTCAGTTGGCGCTTCCTCAGTTGGCTCACATGGTTTCCCTGTCATTACAGAATGATGAATGGGTATGGATAAACGGACACAGAACCAGCTACATTCGCTGGGCAGATGGCTACCCTGATCACTCAAAGAAGAAGAAGAAGTTCTGTGCTCAGCTTGAGAAAGAAACAAGTAAGCCAAGGTGTTGGGAAAGCAGCTGTGGTGCAATTGTAGCAAGGATGAGATCTTGCACCCCTGGCAACTGATGGCTGCCACTTATTTATTTATTTAAAACACTTACATAGCAAACCCCTCTTATAGCCTACTTTCAATCAAAAGTTAAAATGGTACAGAAACTATAGTATAAATCGAACACAAACCAAGACCTGACACAAAATCAGATTTCTGATTTGAAATCAGCCAATATTCTCCCAGTGCTTGGGTGGGAGGGAGGGGAAGCTACATCTTCAAAGGCTGAAAGGGTGGAGTTTTGCTGAACTTGAGGGGGAAGGTTGTTCCATGGAGTAGGGAGATGCCGCAGGGAAGGCCCACTTCCTAGCTCCCATAAGGTGGTAATGTTGAAAGGAAGGCACTAAGGGAACACCCACCTTACCTGACCTCGTAGGTAGATTCGCTTAGGTAAAACCCTGCCCCCCCCCAAGATAATTCAGTCCTCTGCCACTCAGGGTTTTAAGACTAAGGGCCAGCACTTTGAATTGCACTCGGAAAGAAATGTGAAGCCACTGCACAACAGAGATCTTACGTGGGCAAGCCTAGAGACCCCCGTTGCCATGTACGCTGCTTTATCCTGGTCCAGTGGACATTTCCGGGTGGACCTCAAGGGCAGACCCATCTATAGCACATTGCAGTAGTCCAAATGGTGCAGGCAACCAAGGCATGAGTCACTGTGAGCAAGGCCTCAAGTGAGCAATTAGTGCATTAAATGATTTGGTAAAAAGCATTAGCTGATCCCTTAATCCTCAAGAGGAAGCCATGACCCCCAAATTGTTCACTATGCTCAATGTCAAAGATGAAGTATCAACCAGGTCTGGGGCAAGAGGCAGAAATCCAGCGCCATTTTGTCTTTGTAGTGTTCAGTTGGTTCCTCCCCATCTAGATTCTTATATCCTCCATACACTCAACCAGCACCTCCATTGCATCACCTGTCTAGCTAGGGGTGGATATATATAACTGGGTATCGCCAGCATATTGGTGATATCAAACCACAAACCTACAAATGTGAAATGGTTTTAAATTTGGTTTTTAAATGGTTTTTTAACTTTTTTAATTCTCCACTTTTAACTCTTAGAGCCAATCTATTTAATCCTTTTAATTTATTTTAAATTATTGTATTTGTATCTATATATTTTTATCTGGCTGTGCACTGCCCCGAGTCCTTAGGGAGAGGGGGCGGTATATAAATTTGAATAAATAAATAATAAATAAATAAATAACCTCTCCTAGCTGTTTCATGTAGATGTTGGAGGAGTGGTGAAAGGCTCAATCCCTACTCCCATCCCACACTACAGAGGCTGAAGCCTTGACCTCACCTCTCCTACGTAACTGTCTGGAACCAGCCATGAGGTAGGAGAGAACACAATTGCTTTCCATTCACAATCCTTGAAGCAGGCCCAGAACGGGACCATGGACAACTGTTATGAAAGTTAAGAAAAGAGGAACTACCCCTCTCACAAAGGCAGTACCACCAACTCTCACAAAAAGACATTAATCTCCTCTTGGACCCAACCGAATGCCACCTCCCAGGAGACCAAGAGGGACAAGAGTCCAGCATAGAGGTTCCTGAGCTCACAGCCACATGGATCCTGCCCACTTCCTGAAACACAGGTGATCTGAACTCCTCCCAGGTGGCAAGGCTCAAACAGGTCTCCTTTACCTCCAAAGGGTCTGCCAGCCAGAGTTCAACTCCAAGGGAAGTAGTGCAGTAGTGGGATCCTACCTTAGTCACTACCAGTTCGATGGGTGATCATGAGCATGTGTCTCTAACGCGCACATGCCTAAAAAACCAATCAGCTGAGGGGATGAAGAAACAAAAAGCTAGGAGCGACCCTCCCACCCACCCCCGTGCACTTTTTGGTCTTTTATCCTCTCAGCTGATTGGAAGCTTTTTTTTTTACTACCGGTTCGGCTGAACCAGTCCAAACCGGTAGCATACAACTTGAAGTCATGTGATTTTACCTCACAGAAGTCAAGCATGCGCCTCATAGTGACTTTGCAAGGGCTCCCATGGTTCCTGCTTACCAGGGAGGCATCTGGTTACCTGAAAGAGGGCTGCTACCTAAAGATGCAGTAAAGGTGGATTAATAATCAGTGCTGCTGTTCTTGTCAGCACAACATTAGAACCACAAATGGGCTCTTACGTGTGTCTGGCTGGCCTCACTCTTTGTCTTCCTCCAGTTCTGCTCTCTTATGTCATTTCATCCCTCTGAGCTGTTTGGTGAACCATGGTTTATCCCTTGGATCACTGAACTGTCCCAGTGTACATTCTGTACAGTCAAGGGAACACAAAATGTCCATGGGACACACCATTAAAATGAAAGCCATCATTCCTTCATGAATTGCAGACCAGAGATCGTATTCAGCAGTTCTGGAGAACTGATAGCAGAAATTTTGAGTAGTTCAGAGAACCAGCAAATTCCACCTCTGACTGACCCCGCCCTCATCTCTTCTCTGCCTCCCATTGAGTCCCAGCTGATCAGCTGAGTCTCCTTTTGTTCCCTGCACAGGAGAATGGAGTTGGAAATCAGATTAGTGGGGTGGGGAGGGGGAATTTTGCAGTATCTTTCCCCTGCCACACTCACCAAGCCACGCCCACAGAACTGGTAATAAAAAATGTTGAATCCCACCACTGTTGCAGACATTTATGAAAATAATTACAGGACCATCAGCTCATCATAAAACACACAATCTCCACTTTAACCTGCTTTTGAAAGACTGTCACTCTCACAAGAAACCCGGTTTATGTTTTTTCTTGCTTAAATAATCCATCAATCTTCTGCCCTAGAGTCCCCCAATCTTTCTGGCTTTGTGGACTGGCAGGAGGGGTGGGGAGAGGAGATGGCTCCGTGCGAGTGGCGAGCAGATGGAGTGCGTGCAGACAGGTTCAACCGCTGTTTGTGCAAGTGTGGATGAGTGCCTGTGCTCTCCTGCCATGTCCATGGCCCAGTTCCAAAGCTCTCATGATCTAGTAGTGGGCTGCTGCATGGATGTTGGGGACCCCTGTCTCCCCCATCGTAGTCAGACAAATCTCAGCCACTAAAAGACTAGAGAAGAGAAAAGTCGACCCATGCCCCGTACACTTCCAAACCCAACACAAGAACAGCCTAAAAACCCCAGGCAAAACAAACTTGATGGCTAGCTACGTTAGCTGTGTTGCTGAGTTCTAAGCTCATAATTCTCCATCTGTGGTGTCCTCATGATCTCCTGAGAATGAGAGGGAAGCCATCAAAATGATCTTTGGGAACTCTGAGGGAGTCACTTCAAAGGGGGAACTTTCTTTTTCCTACCCAGAGTACTTCCAATGGAGTGATTCAAGCTGCAAGGAGTTGAATCCGTTTCTCTGCCAGTGCCAATAGCTCCTTTTCCGATCCATGGTGATGGAACCTGAAGAAACAAGGAAGCCCCCCATGCCTGCCGAAATCTCTGCTCTGCACCCCTTCGCTTCATGGATGCTTTCGGTCACTTGGATCTGATTTTGCTCATCCTGATGGGCCAAAATAAATTGTGGTCATATTTAACAACCTGAAAGAAGCTTGTTTGGGTCACTAGATTTGGAACACAATAAGGACACACACAATTTGACTCCCTGGAAATTAATCACATCGATTGGTTGGTTGATAACATACATTCTGATCTTTCTGATTCCATACAAAAAAGAATAATGTTTTGGTCTCTCTAAGAAGCCAGAGAAAAATTTGGCTAGACATGAAATTCTCTGTTTCTTCAGGCCAGAGAGACTGCCTGATACCACCATTCACTCTGAAGCCCTCTATGCATAGGTTCAACCAGTGGTGGTATGCTACCGGTTCAGACCGGTTCAGCCAAACCGGTAGTAAAAAAAAAAGCCTCCTATGATCAGCTGAGAGGAGAAAGAAGAGAATAGTGCAGGATCAGCCCTTGCACCCCCCCCCCCCGTGCTTTTCTTATTTTATTTATTTATTTTGTCAAGCGATTATAAGATTACAGGTATAAGTATAGACATAGTTATGAGTACATAAAATGGATACATATAAGAAAAATAAAAGAAACAATAGGACAGAGATGGTGGGCACCATTGGTGTGCTTATGCACGTCCCCTACAGACCTCTTAGGAAAGGGGTGAGGTCAATAGTAGACAGCCTAAGGTTAAAGTTTTTGGGGTTTGGGGAAGAAACCACAGAGTCGGGTAGAGTATTCCAGATATTGACTACTCTGTGGCTGAAGTTGTATTTCCTCAATCAAGTTTGGTGCGGTTAACCTTGAATTTGTATCTATTGTGTGCTCTTGTGTTGTTATGGTTGAAGCTGAAGTATTCATTGACAGGTAGGACATTGCAAGGTATGATTTTATATACTATACTTAGATCGGACTAATAGGTAATTCTAGGTTTTCTAGATCTAGAATTCCAAGTCTGGTGGCATAAGGTATTCTACAACGAGTAGAGGAGTGGAGAACTCTTCTTGTGAAATATTTCTGGACTTTCTCAACTGTATTAATATCAGATACGTAATGTGGGTTCCAGACTGATGAGCTGTATTCGAGTATTGCTCTAGCAAATGTTTTGTATGCTCTAGTTAGTAGTGTGATATTACCAGAGAAAAAACTACGTAAGATTAGGTTAACAACTCTTAGCGCCTTTTTGGCTATGTAGTTACAGTAGGCTCTAGCACTTAGGTCATTAGAGATGAGTACTCCAAGATCCTTGACAGAGTTTGGATCATCAACAAGGTCTTGACTATTCTCTTCTTTATCCTCTCAGCTGATTGGCGCTGTAAGCCTCAGCTGGTGTGTGGAAAGCTGCATGGGTGCATTAAGTGCCCGTGTGCACGCATGGCCGAACCGGTAGTGGAACAGGTAGGATCCCACTGCTGGGTTCAACATATGAAGATCACACATCCCAATGCATTTCTTCTCTCTAACTCTCCCTGGTCCCATAATGCAGAGTTCTTTTTTTTTTTATGGGTAAATTCTGAGGTGGCTGTTGAGGATTCCACTCCTAATCATCCTGGAATTTACCAGCCATTAGATGGGATTTTCACTAACTGCCAGGTGAACTTCCACCCTAAATGACACAGAGAAGATTACCCACTGAATTTGTCTTGTGTTCTGACCCAAACCTGGTTCCAAGAGAGCAAACACGAGACAAAGGTAACAGCACAACCCTTTACTGTTTCATTTATGAATCCTGTTTCTTCACAGATAAATGCTGCTTCCAACTAATTAGCTCCGACAAGGAAAAGCCTTGCCAAGTTTTTGCAAGGCTGCCATGAACAACAGATAAAGTTCCTAAACCATAAATCAAAGAGTTTCCAAACACCAACTCAGATATTCCTAACATCCACCAGGCTCAAGTGCAAAAACTTTTTTTGCTTCCTGCAAAGAACTCTGGTTACTCAGCTGGCTTTTATCTCTGAAGGGAGGGGCCATCACCTTGCAGCCTTATTCACGAGTTGCCTGTGCTGCTTCAGCTGCTCTTTCCTTTGAGCAGTCCTGTGCACATGGGCACTGGGCACAGGCTTCTTAGGGTCCTCTTCCTCACTGCTGCCAGCCTCCACAATCTCCAAAGGCAGCACCCCACTACCTGATGATCCTGGCGCCATCCCTGCATCACATACAGGGCCCTCATCTGAGTCCTCATTCTCCAAGACCTCAGCCATCTGCACCAGCTGCCGGCGAACCATAACATCTTGACTCTGACTTCCTCCCTGCCAGGTTCTGCTATGTGGACTCATTTGGGAGGTGGGGGTGCAGGGTTTCCTGGCAATGATGAGCAAAGGAGGCTGGGAGTACATTCATTCCCAGGGTCCTCCCAGGTCATCCCATCTGCCCAGCTAAAGCAATCAGAAGCATTTGTTGGGTATCAGCAAAAGAAGATGCAAGAGGAAGAGGAATACTTGAGTGACAACAGCTAGGCAAGGAGCTACATCTTTGGGAGAAGGCAGTGAGAAACATCTCTGGTATTTGGTCAAGGGAACCTCATGGAGGGTCAGTGCAAAATGTCAGTTGCGGTAGTAGATGACATAGCCCTTAGATCAGACGGTAACGAATAAACAAATTAGGAAGAGATGAGGATCTTTGTGGTAGATGTTTATGATGTGGATGGATTAGATCAGAGGTGAAGTGCTGCCTGTTCAGCCCGGTTCACCTGAACCGGTAGTAAAAAAATGCTACCAGTTCGGATGAACTGGTAGTTTAAAAAAGTGCTGCCGGTTCAGCCAAACTGGTATTTCCGACGATCAGCTGGATAACGATCAGCTGTGCCACGCAATTTAGATTGCTTAGAAAACAGAAAATCATCAGATTTCTTGCTTTCTAGCTAATTTATGTCGTGCGGCACGGCTGATTTCCCCCTCCAGTGTTGTACTTACCTCAGAAGGTTTAAAAATGCTTCTTCTTTCAGCACTTCGGAGGCTTCCCTGAGGCCCACTAGGCCAAACAAGGGGCGTAGGGGGTTGCTGTGAAAGGAAAGAAAAGACTTTTGCCCCCCCCCGTCACCTGACCACATATCCACACCCACCCAGTCACATGACCACCTGCACATGCCCACCTATCCACGCCCACAAAATCGGTAGTTAAAAAAACCCACTACTGGATTAGACGCTGAGTTGGTTCAGCATCATTGAGGAAGCCACAGGACTCTCACGGCTGCAGTCAGTCAACTATTGGTCAGATAGGCTGTGTAACTGCCTTCACCCAACATAGAAACCTAGTCTAGGATGGGTGGGTCATTTGAATCCGGTAAGTGGTGGGGAACCAGCCTTTTCCTAAAGCATCCAAGTATGGTGGGAAGCAGGTCAACCTCTCCAGCCACAAGAGGCTTTGTATAGTGTGAAATGTGTGGGGTTAGTTCAGCTTCAGCTATTTCAGGGAAAATGTAACTAGACTTACTGTCTGGCTACAGGAGATGAGACCCATTAAAGTTCCACCCAGTGATTGTTTCTTGACCCATTTCCTTCCTTTGACCTGAACCCATGCCATCCCTAAAGAACTAAAGAAAACCTAGAACTAGGCCGCCTTCGGTCCAATCTAAGTATAGTATATAAATCATACATTGCAATGTCCTACCTGTCAATGAATACTTCAGCTTCAACCATAACAACACAAGGGCACACAATAGATACAAACTCAAGGTTAATCGCACCAAACTTGATTGCAGGAAATACGACTTCAGCCACAGAGTGGTCAAAGTCTGGAATCCTCTACCTGACTCTGTGGTTTCTTCCCCAAACCCCAAAAACTTTAACTTTAGACTTTCTACTATTGACCTCACCCCTTTCCTAAGAGGTCTGTAGGGGGCCTGCATAAGCGCACCAAAGTGCCTACCGTCCCTGTCCTACTGTTTCTTTTATTTTTCTTATATGTATCCATGTATTCATAACTATGTTTTTACTTATACCTGTTATCTTGTAAGCAATTGACAAATCAAATAAATAAATAAAATAAATAAACTGAGAATGACATTCAGGGCTGGATAGGTCCTTATTGTTATTTGCCTACAGACAGAATCTTGCCAGATTAAAGCAACTATTTTTCTAATCATATGTATATTCTGTGAGCTGCTAGGGTGGGTCCAACTTACTGTTCCTGCCCACCAGACATTCCAAGCCCTGCTTTCTCTTTGCCATCTGGGAAAGAGCCCCTCCCTCCTTTGACTCTGGACTACATTCCACCACAACCCACCACACAAGATCTCTGCTCTTCTTCTGCCTTTCATCTTTTGCTCCTTTGATGTGTGTCTTCATCACGTCGTCTCCAGCCAGGTTAGAACTACCTATGTGGCAGCTATAACCACTCAGCCACAGAATCACGTCTTTGACTTACATTTCAAATGCTTATCTTGTTAACTTCTGAGGAAGCATATTCACTTCCTCTCGAGGAGGAGTTGCTTTGAAAGGCAATAGGTATTTCTTGCTTGGGTGTCACATTTCTCACTTGGGCGCATATGTTGTGACCGTCAAGTCTTTGGCCCAGTGGGACCTCTCAGCCAGATGCTACTTTGCCCCATACGTGGCTATCTCCACTGGGATCAACTTGGGTTGGAAATGTTGAAAAGATGTAGAGAGAGGAGCATTAAAACCCAGCACGTTGTACCACTTCCTTCAGAGGGACTTTGGGCTGGCTGCCCCCGATCCCTCTCCCTGGATCACAGGATCACAGGCTGATCACCTTATGCAGTCCATCCTCTGCAGAGTGCAAATCAGTTCCACCATCTGGGAGCCTCCAAGATGAAGAGCCCATCACCTTCAGATAGAAAGTCTTCTACTGTTGGACAGATCTTACCCTCAGGCAGGTTTTCTCATATTTCAATTAAATTTAAGTAGCTGTATCCATGATTTCTGGATTTAGTTGCCAGAAGACCATGTTTGCTTAGACAGATTTCCTAATGTGGCCATCTTGGGCCTCAAATAAACTCCATGGAGTGGATAGAGACAACCATAGAATTAGAATACTTTATTGGCCAAGTGTGATTGGACACACAAGGAATTTGTCTTGGTGCAAACGCTCTCGGTGTACATAAAAGAAAAGATACATTTGTCAAGAGTCAAGAATTATCAGGTACAACCATGGTGACATGTCTACAGGATCTCAGGGATCTTAACAGGGATCCCCAAAACCCTGGGAGCACAGCACAAAAAACCCTTGTGAGCACAGCACAAAAAACCCTTGTGAGCACAGCACAAAACATCGTGGGCTGTTCCCTGATACCACTAGATGATCTCTCTAGGGCTTGCTACCTTAGAAGAGCGAGGAAAATCCTCAGGGATGACTCAAACCCTGGTCAGCCTTCTTCACTCTCCTGCCATTGGGTGGGAGATAGAGAAGCAGAGCCAGCTACACCAACAGGCTGAAGAACAGAAAATCACTTCATGTCAACATAGTACAATAGACTTGCGGGGCCGGAGCATTGTGCAACAAGGTCACATAGTATAATAAGATTGGGACTGGGTTAGGGACTTCTGTCCTCACTGTGAGTTGTGTTGGGGGGCGGGTGCATGAAGGGTGTCTCAGCCAATCTCATTGTACCCTGACAACAAAGGTAATAATAATCCCCCAGAACAGCAGTCTAGCTGGTCATTATCAGGTTAACAATTGATCGAGAGAGCACCACAAAGGATTGACTGTGCCACAAACCAAAAGTGGTCTTCTTCCCCTTGGAAGGAAAACAAGGAAGAAGAGGAGGAGGAGGAGGAGAAGGAACAAGGAAGCAAGCCCTTCTGTCAATATGAGATGGCTCTCTCCCCTCTCACAAGTGAGGGAGTCACTGAGCATTCAGCAGAAAGAGATGTAATCTGGGACCTCCAAGCGCTGGTGACTGGAGTGAGTGCAGGGGCTGGAAGGTGGCACCAGCACTTAAGGGCAGGGGTGGGATTCAAAATTTTTAACAACCGGGTCTGTGGGCGTGGCTTAGGTGGTAGGCGTGGCTTGGTGGTCATGTGACCGGATGGACGTGGCTTGGTGGTCATGTTATTGGCTGGGTGTGGCCAACTCAGTATCACTCACATCAAGGCATGCATCTCCTTGCCTGGCTTCTCATGACTGTGGGGAGTCATGAATGTGAAAAATGAACCTAAGTCACTTTTTTCAGTGCCATTGTAACTTTGAATGGTCCCTCCACACAAGCAAAGTACCAGCAAAGGAGGGGAAAAAAACTCCAGAAAAGTTCCTGAGATAGGAAGGCCAGCCCTGCCAAGAATGTAATAAGGGTTGATGGAGAGGCAGTTTCTGTAAGCAACACCAGAATGTTTCCTTCCTGCCTTCCTTACAGGATTAGGCCAGTAATTTCTAATAACAACCGGTTCTCGGAACTGCTTAGAATGTTAACAACCGGTTCTAGAGAATAGGTGCGAACTGGTAGAATCCCACCCCTGCTTAAGGGTCATCCTTGGCTTCAGAGTGGACAGTGGTGCCACACAGTCACCCTGGCCCCCAAAAACAGTGAGAATTTCAGGTGCAGCCACATCTTTGGCTTCTTGAAGGGCAGAATGTGCATGTTACAAATCAGGAGTCCCTAATTCTTGGTCCACAGCCCATTGTGGGGCCGCAATCCATTCGGAACCGGGCCACAGAAGTGATGGCTGAGTGTGTACATGCACATTTGCAAAGCTGCATTTCTGAAAGTGGTGAGTGTGCACGAAACCACCCCCTCTCGCACCACCCCTGCAGGTGCATCCGCCTCTGTGATCCACCAAGCTGGAAAGATTGAGGAAGGCTGTTATCAATCAACCAATCCGATTAACCTCCAGGAGTGAACATGGTGTGCCCTTATCATGTTCTCAATCTAATGATGCAAACAACCTTCCTGCGGGTTGTTAACCAGAACCAGAAATCCTGAAGCAGAGCAATTTCTCTCTCCCTCTGCCCTTCCCCCCCCAACAGAAATCCACCCGCTTATAAATGCCTCCATTCCCTTTATAGGAGGGAAGCCTGGAGTTGCCACTGAGCAGACATGCTACCTGTGGAGGCAAAGGGACAGGTGAGTGCAACTCTCCCACCTGTGGGGACCTGACAGGTGAGTCCCATACACCAGATCAATCTATCTCTCTCTCTCCCCAACTGAAAGGACCTCTTGGAAGGGGGCTGCGCGTGATCTCAAGTTTCCAGCAGAGGATCTGCCAGAGGCTAAGAGAAAGGGATCTCTAGGGAGATCTCTGAGGAAGAGAAAGGTCCTTGCTCCCCCTGTTTCTATTCTACTCTTTGCTCTTCTCTGCAGGAAAGGAAGATCATGGGGTGATTCATCTTTCTGAGCCTGGGCTTGCTGATCGTGGCCTTCTCCCCACCTGGTGAGTTCCAACTGGGTCTCTCCTGGCCAGAGAGGCCAAAGCTCTTGCCTTTGACCCCCTCCCTGATTAGACCTCCCCCACTGCCCCAATGGCTTCCCTGAAGTTGCTTTCATTCCTGTTTGGCTTATTACTTTCAGGGAAATTAACCAGGGCTAAACTGAATGCAGCTGCTGTGTTTGTAACCCAAGTCCGTTTCAATTAATTGCCATCAAAGATGTTTGTAGTGAAGGACTGTAAGCATGTTGTTCTGCAGAATCCTCCTCCTCCTCCTCCATCTCCTTTCTTGGGCACCTTCTCATTGGGCTTCCTCTCTTTCCACACAGGATCCGAAGGTGGCTGTCCCAGTGATTGGCTCTCCAAGAAAGGGGTTTGCTACAAGGTCTTCAATGACCTAAAGACCTGGGAAGATGCAGAGGTTACAAGTGCTTGTGTGTCTGTGACTCTCCTAGTTCAGGCAGGGGAGAAGTCTAGGGAGAGCCATGCACAGCCCCCTCAAGTCCCCTCTGGCTGGGCTGAAGGGGAGAAACTCTAGGCTGTGTGCATGAAAAGGTAGCAAAGACCATTATTTTGGGGAATGCAAGTATTTTCTGGACTGCATACTGGTGGGCTTTCATGGCCGGGATCTGTTGGGCAGTGCTGAGCATGATCTAGATCAGGGGTCGCCAACCTTTTGGACCTCAGGGACCACCAAACTCATAATTTTAGATCCCAGGGACTATTAACCGGTTCTCTGGGTGTAGCCTAATTTGTGGGTGTGGCTTGGTGGTCATGTGACTGGCTGGGCATGGCTTGTATGTAAATATTATAAATATTTTTATAAATATTGAATCTTTTAATCATTTAAAATCAGCTAGGTAGAGCCTTACTCTTCGGTTGCCCTGCTTAAGCTGTCAAATCTTGTAACTGCTGTCATTGCTTAGATCAGGTCTCTGAAAAACGCTCAGAATCTCCTCTTGAAGTTCTGATCCTTGTCCACAACTGGGTCATCGCCCTCTATGACTGACAGTGTCCACTTGGCCTTCAATTCCTTTAACAAACGTGAGGTAAGGGATGTCCTTATAGGATCTGTAGAAAATTCTGCAGATAAAAACCAAAGAGTTTGACCACAGATGCTTCCTCCCTCGAATGGACTCTCAGCTGGAGCATGTCCATTTCCCCTTCAGCCCATGGTTCTACCACAATTAAGATTAGTCAAAGAAACACAATTGTTCAGCACTCTGATAAAACTCTTTCTTGGTGCAGTTTCACTACACATTGGAAGAACTCTGAAGCGTTTGTATTTTAGTGTTCAAAAATTGAAATGAAGATTTTTAAATCTATAGCAAATTGTGTCTGTCTATCTGTATGTGAGAGAGAGAGAGAGAAAGGGGAGGTGGGCCTAGATAAAATTATCTTTATTGATTAGCTTATAGGCCATATCAAAGAGCAAGGTTCAAACATGTATTAGAGAGAGAGAGAGAGAGTCCTTGATTTAGAGATTTAGTTGATTTAGTGACTGTTCAAAGTTAAAACAGCACTGGGAAAAGTGATTTATGACTGTTCTTCACACTTATGACTGTTGTATAAACAGAGCTCAAGTAGGAGACCCAACACCATTTCAGACAAGTGGCTGTCCAGGCTCTTCTTCTCCAGTGTTGGAGTGCCCACAACCTCTGGAGGGAAGCTGTTCCACTGGTGAATTGTCCTCGCAGTCAGGAAGTTTCTCCTTAGTTCTAGGTTGTTTCCCTTCTTGATAAGTTTCCATCCGTTGCTTCTTGTCCTGCTGCCCTCAGGGGCTTTGGAGAATAATTTGTCCCTCCCTCTTCTTTGGGGCAGCCCTTCAAGTACTGGAAGTATCACATCACCCCATGTCCTTCTTTACTCTAGACTCCCCAAACCCAAATCCAGCAACCATTCTTCAGATGTTGTTTGTCTCCAGGCCCTTAATCATCTTGATTGTCCCCTGCAAAGCTATTTTATACCAACTGAATAGCTTTGCACGAGAATGCATGGATGAGATAGTTTGGCTAAGCAGGAGAGTTATAACATCATAAAAACCCAAGGCCAGAGGCATTGCTTGCGTTGTGTAACTCCCACCCTGCTCTAGGCACAAATGCATGCAGGAAGAAGCAAAACCACAAATATTGCTCAAATATTACTAAACAAAGCATGTAGGACATGCCAGCTGGCTGAATTGACAGCTAGATTATGAATGCTTCTGGGTGGCCTATATGTACACGTGTGTCTGTGTTTCTAACTGCTGTTTACGGGAAAAGGGGGCAACACATGACACCCTGATGTTCATGTTTGTGGGTTTTGTGGTTTGGGGGTGTAAAGGACCTGGTTGAAGGCAACCTCCCCATGTCCTCCTTCTGCACAGAGCAACATCATCCTGCTTCAATCTCCACCTCAGGGTGTTTAGTTGGGCTTCAACACTCCAGGCAAGGACCCAGAATAGGACTGAAGCATCTTAAGGGACAGGTGAGTGCTGCTCTCCCACCTGGGGGGATATGACAGGTCCTTGCATTAGATCATTCATGTGCCTGTCTCTCTCCATCTGAAGCAGGGGTGGGATTCTACCAGTTCGCACCTATTCGCTAAAACCGGTTGTTAACATTCTAAACAGTTCGGAGAACCGGTTGTTATTAGAAATTACTGGCCTAATCCTGTAAGGAAGGCAGGAAAGAAACATTCTGGTGTTGCTTACAGAAACTGCCTCTCCATTAACCCTGATTACATTCTTGGCAAGACTAGATTTCCTGTCTCTGGAACGACTCTGGAGTTTTTTTTCCCCTCCTTTGCTGGTACTTTGCTTGTGTGGAGAGACCATTCAAAGTTACAATGGCACTGAAAAAAGTGACTTATGACCATTTTTCACACTTACGACTGTTGCAGCATCCCCACAGTCACGAGAGGCCAGGCGAGGAGATGCGTGCCTCAATGTGAGTGATATTGAGTTGGCCACACCCAGCCAGTCACATGACCACTGAGCCATACCGACCAACTAAGCCACGCCCACAGAACCAGTTTTTTAAAAATTTGAATCCCACCCCTGATCTGAAGGGACTTCTTCCAGGAGGCTGCAGGCAACATCCAAATTCCAGCAGCGGGATCTGCAGGAGAGTTCCTCAGGCAGGGTGGAATTGAACTATTGGGGATCTCTGAGTGAGAGATAAAAAAGATCCACAGAAGAGCCTTTCTAAGGGAGATTACCTTAGTTGATTACACAGCACTGCAGGATCCACTGTGTGACCTACCAAGGCCGTTCCATGATCAAGGAGGGAGAATCAGCTGGGCAAATACTAAATGTGAGACCAGTTATGGGACTTTTAGCTCGGTCCCAATTTGGATGTTGGGTCCTCCTTTCTGAGGGGGACTTTCCAAGAGCCTAGCTCCCCCTTCCCACTTCTTCTCCTCTCTACAGGAAAGAAAAGAAGGCCATGGGGTGTTTTGTTGCTGCAAGCATCAGCTTGCTGGTTGTGGCCCTCTTCCTAAGTGACAAGTTTGAGCAGAGTCTCTTATGTCTGAAGATGTCATGTGTCAACTCATAAAATATTTTCTATATACGTTTTATAGTTGCCAACAGAAAGAGGGGAGTTTCAAAGAGCAGGCAGCAGTGTGGAATCGAAAGTACCTTCCATTCATATTTTCTTCAGAGACTAATTAGATGATTGAAGCTTCTGCCACGCAAAAATCTAATTGGAGAGCATGATTGATGACTCTTGACTATGGATGTGTTTCATTGGAGAATATGAATTATGATACACCCAGAGGGGTGGGGGGGAAAGCAGGGTCAAGGGTGACAGTGAATTACGTTTCTCAGAGTCAGCTACGCCCAGATCATGCCGACCTGTTGACTTCCAGTAATTCCTTTGAAGTTTTGGGAGTGTGGCTCGAGACTCACAATTTAATTGGGGTAACTGCCAGAATCCTGACAGTCATGTCTCTTGCATCTGAAGCCCTTTTTGACTTGACCCCTAGCACTGTCTCACTTAAGGTGTTTTTTATTTTTGTTTTGCTTATTCTGCAGGCTCATACTTAAGTGATTGTCCACTAGGAGTCCGAGAACCTCTTGTAGTCACCACCTTTGAGCCGGATACCAGCTATTCTATATCTGTGCATTTGGTTTTTCTGCCTTAAATGTAGAGACTTACTTTCCTCACCACCGAATTTCATTTTGTTAGATAAGACCCTGATGATGTTCAAATCTGACGAGATCCTTCTGTATCTTGAAGTCTATGGAGATTCTCCATATTCTCCAGGTCATGGCTATCCCAAAGGTGCTTTTTTTAGGAGGCAACTGGACTTTCTGGTTTTTTCTTTTGAAGACGTTTCGCTTCTCATACAAGAAGCTTCTTCAGCTCTGACTGATTCATCCTTCCATTCCCACCATCCAGTCAGAGCTGAAGAAGCTTCTGGGATGAGAAGCGAAATGTCTTCCAAGAAAAAACAAGGAAGTCCAGTTGCCTCCTGAAAAAGCACCTGAGTCTGTATCTTGAAACTACCTTCTGGAGTGTTTGCTAGTCTAGCCAGCTTGGTGGCATCTGCAAATCTGATGAGTTCCCCTTTTATCCGCTAATCTAAATCATTCATGAAAGATAAATCAACTGAATAGTAAGCTGAATGATAAACCATTCAAAGTTCACACAAGACATGCAGTTTCAAGGAAATTAACCAAGGCTTACCCTAAGCAAGCTTTGGACAATCTGCAAATGCAGTTCCTGTATCTAACCTAAATGAGTTTCGATTGATTGTCATCAAAGATGTTTGCAACTCAGCAGGCTAAGAATGTTCTGCAGACCCAGCTGTCTTCTCCTCTTCCTCCTTTTCTCCCGGCCGTCTTCTCATTGGGCTTCCTCTCTTCCCACACAGGTGCCAAAGGTTGCTGTTGTCCCCATGATTGGCTCTCCAGGAATGGCTTTTGCTACAAGCTCAACAATCAACTCAAGACTTGGAAAGAAGCAGAGGTTAGAAGTGCTGTGTGCCCATGAGCATTCTAGTCAACTGGAGAAGAGTAGGCAAAGCCTGGAACCATCCAAGCCAACTACCCTCTGGCTGGGTTGAAGACCCATCAAAGGAGATCTGGATGGGTGCATGAAGAGTCACCTTGTGGCAAGATGGGCAGCAAAAAAAATAATAAATAAATGAAATAAAAATGTAGCAAAGATCATAATTTTAGAATAATCCAAAATGCAAGTATCATGTGGACTAAATTCATATTCAAATTCAAAATAGAGCCAGGAGGGATGTTGGAGGTCTTCTAGTCCAACCCCCTGCCCTAGCAGGAGACTTTATACCATTTTAGACAAGTGATTGTCCAGACACTTCTTAAAAATTTCCAGTGATGGAGCACCCACAACTTCTGAAGGCAAGCTGTTCCAATGGTTATTTGTTCTCACTTTGTACAGGTGACCAATATCTGTTGAGTAGGGTTGAGCTTCAAAGTTGCGGGACTGTCTTGTAGTTAGCAGATTACCTGATCTTACACTGGCAACTCTAGCTGTCATCTTCAGGCACCTTAAGACCATCTTGCCTTTGGGTTTAACTGATGGATCAAAGCAGGGGTGGGATTCAAAATTTTTAACAACCGGTTCTGTGGGCATGGCCAGGCAGGCGTGGCTGGTGGAGCAAGACCATGTGATTGAGTGGGCATGGCTTCTTTTTTCTTTTCTTTCTTTTTTTTTTCTGCATAACAACCCCCATCCCCCGTTTTTTGGGCTCCTGGGACTCAGGGGAACCTCCTGGGGGGCGTTTTTGCTCTCAGGAAGCTTTCCTGGGGTCAAGGAAGGCAAAGAATGGTGCACAGGGAGTGCAGTTCCCCCCTGCAAGCCTCCTTTTGCCTCCTGGGCCTCAGGGAACCCTCCTGAATAAAGCAGTAAGACAGGGAGGGGGATCCTGGCACAGCTGATCATCAGAACAGCTGGTTGTTGGGAGAAAAAAAAGAAATACCCTAAGGAGTGACTGGGAAGGAGAGAACACAGTCAGCAATGTCGGGCACGCATCATAAGGACTGACTGGGCAGGGAGGATGGGCAGAGGCCAGGGAGGATGGGCAGAGCCAGCCAGGGATATGATTTGCTGGTTCTCCGAACTGTGCAGAATCATAACAACCAGTTCTATAGAACCGGTCTGAACCGGTAGAATCCCACCCCTGGATCAAAGTCAGGAACTCAAGTTCTCTGCTCTCCTCTTGTGGCTAAGCAGAACTTGAGAGACAAGGTCTGCTTACCATGCCCTGACTTGGCTAGATTAGTTATCCAGGTTACAACCTGCAGACTCCAGTAAGGACATTTGTGGGATTCAACAAAGATGATAGCCAGGATTATGCAATCAGATCCCTCCTCTTTCCTCACATGCACAAACATAAATACACAAACGTGCTCTTTCTCTCAAAAAAAAATTACCTTTCTATGTTGTTGCTCTTCCCAGATGTCCTGCAGGAAACATAAGCCAGGTTGCCACCTCGCCTCCCTCCACAACATGGCTGAGTCATATGACTTGGCCGAGTACATCTCTGATCATGTCACAAAGAAGGAAAATGTATGGATTGGATTAAATGATCCACAGAAGGTAGGTCCTTTCAATCGTTGATATTAATCAATCCCTTTTACAGTTTTACAAGCTTTTTGAAGGATCCTCTCACAGTTCTGACCTAGAAACAGTTCTGTGTTATATAATACACGTGGGCATGTGCCTAATTTTGTATTTGTTTATTTATTTTGCCATGTTTATGTAGTGTATATTGGAGAAGGTGAGCCTTTGAGAACTGTATGCAATGAAATTTCATTTTAATCCAGGGGTCTCTAACCTTGGCAACTTTAAGACTTGTGGACTTCAACTCCCAGAATTCTTCCTTGGAGTTGAAGTCCACAAGTCTTAAAGTTGCCAAGTTTGGAGACTCCTATTTTAATCTATGCCAATTAGTCTACATTCAAAGTGACAATTAAGTTATTCTAAGTTTCTAAGAAGATAGGGATCTCTCTGCCAAGCTCTCACCTTGGACAAAACTTCTGGAAAATGTGATTTACTCCAATCCTGTCTCTCCTCCCCTTCATTAACTTTTCCTGCCCAGTTGAAGAACTGACAGCTGTCTTTAACGGACCCCGCTCTGACCCCATCTCAGCACCAAGGCCATCTCTCACATTCAGTTCCTTCTTCAGTCTGCCTTCCTCTTTATGACCCATTGAATGGCCTCTAAAGTTTCTTGAATCTCTGGTGGGTCATTAACACAGTGCTGTTCATTCCTTCCCCCTCAGTCTATATCCCCGGAGTTTTGCTGGTCTCTGTCAGGATCTGGCGATCACCCTAATTAAATCATGAGCCTTGAGCCAAATTTCAAAAAACTTCAAAAGATTTATTAGGAGTGACATGCCAGTATGACCTGTATGAAGCCGACTCTGAGACACATAATTTACAATCACCAGTCTTCCCCCACCTCCCTGGGTGTATCATAATTCAGATTGTCCAACGACACTGTACAAGAAAATACTTGGCAAGGAGTCTCTGAGAGTCACGAACAAATCTTCACTCTAATGAATTGAACTAATTGTCTCCTGCAAACCCCACTCCCCTTTTGCTTCTCTTTTAATCCCTATGGGAGGAGCCATTCACCAGCCACCTGTGGCTTTTACTCCCAGGTCGACCGTTGTTCCTTAGCTCTTCCCTTCTTCTGACAGCTCTGTTCATGCACACACTGGGAAAAGGCTCCAGCTGTTCTTCTTCCCCACTGATCTCCGACTCCGAAGGCAGCTGATCACTGTCGGACAGCCCTGGCCCCATCTCTGCCTTTGACGCAGAGCCCTTATCAGGGCCTTCCCCAGACTCCAGGATTGGCCCATGTTCCTCCCCAACCTCCTCACTGTCTGAATCTGCTTCCAGCTTCACTGGCTGCTGGCGGACCACAACAGGTGTGTCCATACTAGGCAGATTCTGTTTTACATTTTTGGCACACGATTACATGTGTTGTACAAGATTACTCGTAACAAAATTACTCCTCATGTCGGAAGTTTCTTGCCTCTGGGGCTCACTTGTCAGTTTCACAAAGAAGCTGGCAAAGAAAAGGGAAGTTTACACAACAATTTAAACAGTTCTTGCTTTTGGTGGCTTCTTTCTACATGGTCTGATTGTTTCCTGGCTGACCTGGTGTAGAGAATATTTTTAGCTCTTTCCTTTTTGGGGGGCTAGCCAAGAGGAAAACCACAAAACCGCAAACCAGCAGGGGGCGCCCTCCCTGAACTGTACCTGACCCTTTCGGGATTGCCTAGAGGGCGCTTTGCTGTGACTTCCTCCAAGGATTTAAAGGGGACTTTCCCTACTTCGTTATTTTACGTTCCTCGTCCTTTTATATTCTTCAGCAATCGAGCTACCAAGGGCAGCATATTCTCCATTCAGTTTGGAACAAGCCAGGGGTGTGTGTGTGTGTGTTTGTGTGTGTGTGTGTGTGTGTACGGCCTCAGGGAACCCACGAGCAAATTTAATGCTCTTCCCCTTTAAATGCTGATAATCGGGGACACAAGGATTTTTATTTATTTATTTATTTTTAACAACAAACATAAACATAAACCAACAAATCAAATTTTCTTTCTATTGTACAGTGTGTCGGTTGGTACATATTTCTTGTGCACAGAATCTACAGTCTTTTCCTCTCAGATGTAAGTTTGCCGTCATTTTACATTAGTCAACTTTCCGTGGGACACAAGGATTTTGGCTGTGTGTGGAGGCAACCCTTTGTGGCTTGTAAAATGTTTGATAATCACATTTTTTTTATTGCCCCAGAAGCGAAACACCCCTTATCAAAGAGTAAAGACTGTAACCAGTTGATGTTTCTGAAGTTTTATTGTTCCTGCGTAAGGTGTATTTTGGCTCATGATTTCATTGCTTCCCAAGCCTTCCATCCCTGTTGATTTTTGACTTGTTAATTGTGTTTGAATTGTGCCTCCGTGGAGGCATGTGATAAAAGTTCCCCTTGTTGGCCTATCAGTTTCTGCCAGGACTAAATTTGTCTTCTCCTTCTTAAAATAAGAGGTTGAATAACCCTTTTGTCTGAAGCGGTGTAAGGATTCCTGCCTAGGCAGGGGGTTGGGCTAAAAGACCTCCAGGGTCCCTTCCAACTCTGTTATTCTATGTTCTATTCCTTGGGTGAAGGTCCACATAGCAACTATGGGTTGTAATGAACTTTTCCATTTCTGGAACCTTTTTGGTCTTTGAGTTCAGGCCTGGATCCAGCACCGAAATGGCATTGGTCAAAGTTGCCAATGGCCTTTGGAGAGCTTGGGGTGGGAGGTGCGACAACTGTTCTCCGCCTCCAGGACTTCTCAATGGCTTTTCCTACATTCAACCATGGCATCTTTCTGGGACCAACTTCTGGACTTGGGACTGGGAGGCAACCATGGATAGAGGGAATTTTGCACCCATTTGGCTGGTGCTCCAATTGCTCCCCTGCCTGGAATGGAAGGCTGTGCTCACTGTCACTCAGGCCTTGGTCACCTCCTGCTTGGATGACATCAATGTGCTATCCATGGGGCTGCCCTTGAAGACTATCCAGCAGATACAACTGGTCCAGAATGCAGCAGCACGCACAGTGATGGATGGTCCTAGGTTGGGCCAGGTAACCCCATGGTAGCATGAGTTGCACTGCCTCCTGGTTTTCTCCCAAGTGCAACTCAAGGTGCTGGCTGTTACCTTTAAAGCCTTCTATGGCACTGAGCAAGATTATCTGGATTAACAGATTAATAGAGTTAGAAGGGACCTTGGAGGTCATCTAGTCCAACCCCCTGCCCAAGCAGGAGACCCTACACCATTTCTGACAGATGGCAGTCCAGTCTCTTCTTGAAAGCTTCCAGGGATGAAGCTCCCACAATTTCCGAGGGCAACTTCTGTTCCATCAGTTGATTATTCTCACTGTCAGAAAGTTTCTCCTTATTTCCAGGTTGAATCTTTCCTTGGTCAGTTTTCATCCATTGTTCCTTGTCTGGCCTTTGGGTACCTTGGAGAATAGCTTGACCTCTTCCTCCTCTCTGGTGCAGCCCCTCAAATACTGGAAGGCTGCTCTCCTGTCTCCCCTGGTCCTTCTCTTCCCTAGACTAGCCAGGCCCAGTTCCTGCAAGCGTTCATTGTATGTTTTAGTCTCCAGTCCCTTCATCATCCTGGTTGCTCTTCTCTGCACTTTTTCTAGAGTCTCAACCTCTTTTTTTATAGTGTGGTGACCAAAACTGGATGCAGGACTCTAGGTGTGGTCTTACTAAGGCTTTATAGAGTGATATTAGTAGCTCCCTTGATCTCGATTGTATCCTTCTGTTAATGCAATTTAGGGTTGGATTGGCTTTTTTGGCTGCTGCTGCACACAGCTGGCTTCTATTTAGCTGGCTGTCCACTAAGACTCCAAGTTCCCTCTCCCAGTTCCTGCTATTGAGCCTGGTTTCACCCATTTGATATGTGTCCTTTGGGTTTCCCTTGCCTAAGTGTAGGACTTCACTTTTCTCTACGTTGAATTTCATTTTGTTAGAGAATGCCCAGGGTTCTAGTTTATGTCTTCCTATAGATTTCTACCCATCCTGTTATGGCAAATTCCTAATCTCTTCCCTTAAATATTACATATTATGGGATCTAGAAAGCCTGGTTTTTTGGTGGCAGCCCCTGTGGAAATTTCCTTTCCCCTTGGATTTCTGCCCCTGGCCTTCCAAAACTCAGGTAAGATTTCCCCACAAGCACTGGGACAGGATGAGGTGGGCAAGAGGTCTGAATGAGGGACTGCAGCTTCACGTTGGTGCCAGGTTTTTGCTCCTAATAGATACCTGTGTGTGACATTGCTTTATTATTGATATTAGTTTAATCATTGATTGGTAGACACCCAGAGGAAAGTACAAGATGAGCAGCTATGTAAATGTTTTAAATAAATACAGTAAATAAAATACACCCGATTAAACCCCCAGGGATACAACTTTTGTGTGCTTAGCCTGCAAGTTGTTGCAAAAAAGCTACATCCTGGTGGTTAGGCAAAAATTTCTACCACCACCCAAAAGAAAGCCATCCTCTTGCCTCGCCTATAAATGCCTCCCTTCCCTTTGCTGGAGGGAAGCCCGGAGCTGCCACTGAGCAGACTTACTACCTGTGGAGGCAAAGGGACAAGTGAGTACATCTCTCTCACCTGTGGGCACCTGACAGGTGAAGGTCCTGCAGCAGATTGCTCCTGCATCTATCTCTCTGTCTGTCTCTCTCTCTCTCTGTGTCTCTATCTATCTATCTATCTATCTATCTATCTATCTATCTATCTATCTATCTATCTATCTCTGTCTCTCTCTGTGTGTCTTTTTTTCTCTCTCTCCATCTCTCTCTCTCTCTCTGTGTGTCACTCTCTTTCTCTCCATCTGAAGTGACCTCTTGCAGATGGCTGTAGATGACATCCAGGTTCCAGCACGGGGTTTGCAGGAGGGAGGGAGGGATCTACTGGGGACATAGAAAGAGAGAACCTTTCTAAGGGAAGCCCCCTCCCCATTACACAGCAATGCAGGTTCCACTGTGACCCACCAAGGATGTTGCATGGACAAGGATCCAGAAACAGGATCCAAGGAAAGTGGGGGAGGGGGATGGGGCACCTTGGTCCCAGGTTGGATGTGGGGTGGCCCTTCCCGAGGGCCTTTCCACCCATCTCGCTCTCCCTTCCCCTTCTCCCCTCTGTGCTTCTCTCCGTAGGGGAGGAAGGAAGACCATGAGGCGATTCTCCTTCCTGAGCCTGGGCTTGCTGGTCGTGCTCCTCTCCCTAAGTGGTGAGTTCCAGAAGGATGTCTCCTGCTTGGAAAGCCCCTTGCATATGAACCCCTTCCAGATTTCCTCCCCCAGCGTCCTCTCACTGAAGTTCCTTTTATTCCCGTAAGGTTTATAATTTAGATCCCGCCTTATCTCTCTGCTCCAAGACTTGCAACAGTGCAAAAACAAAGCCAAAATAATACAATTGAAATACACAATTAATGAAAACTTAAAAGCATGCAAAAGATACACCCATTTATTATTAGAAAATGCAGGGCCTTCTCCATGTTTACCCTGGGGATTAGCTCTATGGGAGCCCCATAAAATTTGGCCTTCTCTCATGGACTAAGAGCATCTGGAGGTGCACCTGAAGAAAGGCATCTCCTAGTGGTGGGGGGTGGGGGGGCAGCCCCACAAATAATCAGCTGGTTTTTAATTAAATTTTAATTGGGGTTTTTAGTTTTTAACTTTTAAATTGAATCTGAATTAGACAGCCGGATTAAATTATTTAATTTATTTTTAATTGTATTTATTGTATATCTTGTATGTTTTAGTAGGCTGTACACCGCCCCGAGTCCCTTTTTTGGGAGAGGGGGCGGTATAGAAGTTTAAACAAACAAATAAATAAATAAATAAATAAATAAATAAATAAATAAATAAATAAATAAATAAATAAATAAGCCATTTACAGTCCAGACTTTTGAGGCATCCAGGAGGCCAGCGGAGATCCTTCTGGGCAGAACCATGCGAGCCCCATACTTTGCACAGATTGATAGCTTGGCAGATGCCTTCTGCAGCAATTGCAATTTCAAGAGACCTTCAAGGGTAGCCCCACCTAAACCATGTTGCAGTAGCCTAGCTAGGATGTAGCCAAAGTGGGGATCATTGTAGCTCAGTCTGATGGCTCAGGAAGGTTCAGAGTTGGCAGTGGGGTTCTAAGGGTGCCCAAACTTAATCTGATGGTTGCCTTGGTGGTGCAGGCTGTTAATCATCTAGCACTTAGTGCAAGCTGCCTGCAATTAGTGCAGGTTCGAATCCCACCAGGCTCAAGGTTGACTCAGCCTTCCATCCTCTCGGGGTAGGTAAATTGAGGACCCAAGATTGTTGGGGGCAATAAGCTGACTTTGTAAAAATGCCGCTTGAGGGGGCCAAAAAGCCCTAGTAATAAGCAGGCATATACAATGGAATGAAGGCTATTGCTGAGCACCTAGCATGGTGCTCCATAGACTGTAAGCCGCCTTGAGTCTCCGGAGAAGGGCGGCATATAAATGTAATTAAAAAAAAATAAATAAATAAAAAATAAAGGAATCCGTTTTTTTTCTGGCTTGGCATGGCTCCCTAAACGATAGATCGACAGAAGTGATAAATAAATACAAGGCATGCAATTTCCAGGAAATTAACCAAGGCTAACCCAAAATGTCAGCAGTTTGGTGGTTCGAATCCCCAGCGCTGCGTCACAGAGTGAGCTCCCATTACTTATCCCAGGTTCTGCCAACCCAGCAATTCGAAAGCAGGTAAAAAATGCAAGTAGAAAAATAGGGGCTCCTTTGGTGGGAAGGGAACAGCGTTCCGTGCGCCTTCGAAGGCGTTGAGTCCTGCCAACCACGTGACCGCGGAGACGTCTTCGGACAGCGCTGGCTCTTCTTTGGCTTTGTAACGAAGATGAGTACCGCCCCCTAGAGTCAGGAATGACTAACACATATGTGAGAGGAGAACCTTTACCTTTAACCCAAAATGTAGACTGTGTGCCCATAACCCAAATCACTTTCAGGTAACATCCAAAAAGTTTGTAATTCATCGGGCTAATGATTTATATTGACTGCTGACTGTTTCCCAGTATGATTTGATTGCTTACTTGTACCCTATGACTATCATTTAAGTGTGTACCTTATGATTCTTGATGAATGCGTATTTTCTTTTTATGTCCACTGAGAGCATTTGCACCAAGACAAATTCCTTGTGTTTCTAAGCACGCTTGGCCAATAAAGAATTCGTTCCATCCATTCATGAATTCATTCATTCATTCAGCATTCTCTGCAGACTGAGCTGACTTCTCCTCCTTCTCCTGGCCATCTTCTCATTCCTCTCTTCCCACACAGGAGCCAAAGGCTGTTGTCCCCTTGAATGGTTCTCCAAAGGTGCCTTTTGCTACAAAGTCTTCGAGGAAGCAAAGACCTGGGAAGAGGCAGAGGTTAGAAGTGCTTGTGAGTCTGTGAATCTCCCAGCCCAGGCAGAGGAGAAGTCTAGGCAGAGCCTGCCTTTAAATCCAGACAATCTTCTGGTTGGGTTGAACTGGGGAGGCGCTAGGCTGTGTGCATGAATAGGTAGCAAAGCTCGTGATCTTTAAGATAGTCCGAAAGGCAAATATTCTGCATATTCCGTATATTGGTGAAAGCTTTCATGGCCAGTATCTGTTGGTTGGTCACTGTGGAGCTTCAGGCTTGAGTGACCATCTTCTAGTCCAGGGATCTCCAACCTTATGGCTTGTGGACTTCAACTCCCAGAATTCCTTAGCTGGCATGCACTGGCTGAGGAATTCTTGGAGTTGAAGTCCACAAGTCGTAAAGTTGCCGAGGTTGGAGACCCCTGATCTAGTCAACAGGTTTCTTGATCTTTCACTGGCATTTTCAAATCGGCTTGCTTCTAAAGGGAAGGAAGTGCAGAGAAGATTATTCAAGGCCTGGAGACTAAAACATTTGAAGAACGGTTGGAGGATTTGGGTCTGGCTAGTCTAGAGAAAAGAAGGTCTGGGGGGTGGGGGAGGACATGATAAGGGTCTTCCAGTATTTGAGAAGCTGCCACAAAGAGGAGGGGATCAGCTTATATAGTGCTTATTCCAAGCACTAAAGGGCAGGACAAGAAGCAATGGATGGAAACTCATCAAGGAAGCAACCTGGAATTAAAGAGAAACTTTCTTACAGTGGGAACAATTAACCAGTGGAACAGCTTGCCACCAGAAGTTGTGGGGGCTCCATCACTGGAGGTTTGCAAGAAGAAACTGGACAGCCACTGGTCTGAAATGGTATAGGGTCTCCTGCTTGAGCAGGGGGCTGGACTAGAGGACCTCCAAGGTCCCTTCCAGCTCTATTTTGATTGATTGATTGATTGATTGGTTGGTTGGTTGGTTGGTTGGTTGGTTGATTGATTGATTGAGTTTAACTCATGAATCTAAGTGAGGAATTGTTGGAGAGCTGCAGACTCCAGCAAGGGCATTTGCAATGTTCAACAAAGTCACGATAGTGTCTAGGACCATGGGAAAAGGTTCCCTTTTATTTTTCCTCACATGCACAATAAAAAACCCACACACACACACACACGTAAACACAAACACACGTCTCTTTTCTGCTGCTCAAGTGCCTTTCTCTGTGGTTGCTCTCTTGCAGAAGTACTGCAAGAAATACCAGCGCGGCTGCCATCTTGCCTCCCTCGATGGCAAGGAGGAGTTAGAGGACCTGGCCATCCACATCTCCCAGAAATTCAAGGTCAACATCTGGATTGGATTGAGTCGCCCATCCCATGTAGGTCCTTGTTTGTCGCTAACGTCCTTCAGGGTATCCTCGTTAAAACTCTATGGGCTGTTAATTTAGGGACTGTAGAGCCCAGCCTGGAAGGGCTGTTCTTCTTTTATTTTGTGCAGATATTGTTCATGGGTGGCTCAGTGGCTAAGACGCTGAGCTTGTCGATCAGAAAGGTCAGCAGTTCAGCGGTTCGAATCCTAACACCGCGTCATGGAGTGAGCTCCCATTACTCATCCCAGCTTCTGCCAACTGAGCAGTTTCAAAGCATGTAAAAAATACAACCTAGTGCTGGGAAATATTTTAGAAATGTATAACTATATATTTAAATATATGAATATGAACTGTATATGAATTATGCTGTTATGAATCCTTTTTTTGGAGGACTAAAACAGGGGAATGGAAATGAATTTAAAAAATATGACTATTAATGATTATAAGTAAAGTGAAGATAAAATGAGACATATTTAGAAGTTATTTTAGCAATTTACTGGAGAGGATACTTAAAATATATACATTTTAAAATATACGGTGGATTATTTAATGGATATTAGAAGTGTATAATGGGAATATTTTATTAGGATTAAAGTAGGGGAATGAAAAATACCATGTGGATCCTAAATATATTGGCTTTATTCTATTTTTACTCTTTTTAGATTGTTTATTATATATCGGCTTAGAGAAAATTAAGGATAATAATGATGTGTAATGTAAAATAAAATAGGTGGTGGGCTGAAAATGGAAATAATAGGGGATAAAGAATTGAAAACCTGTGTGTGGATGGAATGACATTGATATTGAATTAATGAACTGAAATATGAAATGCAAATTTATTTAAAGATGAGTGAAATGGGTAATGATATTATAGAGATGATATTATACTGTATAAGATTAATGACTATGTACAAGTGTTATAATCTGGAAACATGTCGCTCACGTGAAGAGATGTGTAAAAATTAAAAAAATCAAAAACTTTTTACCCAAAAAAAAAATGCAAGTAGAAAAACAGGGACTCTTTTGGTGGGAAGGGAACAGCATTCAAAAGGCGTTTAATCTTGCTGGCCACATGACCACGGAGACGTCTTCGGACAGCGCTGGCTCTTCTTTGGCTTTGTAACCGAGATAAGCATCGCCCCCTAGAGCCAGAAACGACTAGCACATGGGTGCAAGGAGGGGAACCTTTACCTTTAATCCTACTTAACTGTTCTAGATCAACTGAAATTGACTAGACAGGTGGGAAGAAAGGAGACTTAGTTGTCTCTTTGCTCTGACCCCTGAAACCTGCCAACGTTTCTCTATCTGCCCCTGGGCTCTGGCTCCCCAGTTAGCTAACATGGCTTCCCTATCATTACAGAAAGAAAACTGGAAGTGGAGTGATGGCTCCAAAGTCAGCTACACATCCTGGAAACCAGGAAAACCTAACAACAAGAAGACGGACGAGAACTGTGTGGAACTCTGGGCTAAGTCAAGTAAGCCAAGTGGGGGGAGTTGAGGATGTGCTTCCAATAAAAGGGGCCATTCGATGCCTCTTGGAAGGCTCGGCAACCGGTGGCCTTTGGCAAACAAAAGTGAAACAAAAATCCTTCCTTCAAAAGCTCCAAATTTATGGACCAAAGATTATAATAAACAAGCTAGATCTTAATCTGGAATGGGATGGGATGGAACGGAATGGAACAGAACAGAATAGGGAAATGAAACGGAATACAATAGGATTCAGAATAGAATCTGTATATACGAAAGCGAAATACCACTCACGCATCATCACAAAATCTCCAGAACCGTAAAGCCTACAAACTTGAAATTTGGCACCTAGGTTCCTCTTGGCTTCTAGGTGCTCACTAAGAAAGGGTTTTTACAAATGACCATCAAAGCATTAGTATTTCGTATATTATTGTTATTAACACACTCTGATGCTAAGGAGTTCTACTCCTCTTCCCCACCTGAAAAGAAATCTCTTCCAAATGCAAAACACAAGCAGAGGAGAGGAGTTTCAGTTTCAGAGCACCAAGCAACTTTAGTACAGAACAGTTGAGCTAAGCTACGCCCAGGCTCCTTGTTGTCTCCTTCTTGCTCACACAGCAAATACTGTTTCAGTTTCCAAACAGCCCTCCACTCTCTCACACACTGACAAGACACGAGCCAGATGAATACCAATGGATGCTGGTAGGCAGAGGCAGAATTTTCCCCCCTTATTTTCCACCCCAAAAACTAAGCCCGATCACATAGTTTTGTAGCGAAGCACATGGGTATCCAGCTAGTAGAATACAATAGAACAGAAAACAGAACAGGAAACAGAACAGGAAACAGAACAGAATACTTTATTGGCTAATTATAATTAGATACACAAGGTGGCATGTTGTGGCTATCCTCACATAAGGGCCATAATGTCTCTTTGTAAAATGGCACACTTTGGCCAGCCTATCACAAGAGCAACCACAGCATGTCCCTGCTCCTCTGTGCAAGCTACGATGCCTAATTGAGGGGCCACTTTGTAAACCAGTATACTGGTTCCCACACCCATCATCCAGGGATGTCCTTAGCACGTGGGGAGAAATGGGATCCATATAACAATCATGACGGTGAAATCAAAGCTCCATCCAAGTTTTCACCTGCCAAAGAGATGGACCAAAATCTCAGGCCCTTTGCTGCCCTCTTGTGGCTAAGCAGAGCTTGACAGGCAAAGCCTGGTTGCCTTATCCTGATTTCTTGGCTAGGCAAGTTACCTTGGTTACAGCGAACTGCTGAACCCCCAGCCCATTTTAGCAGATGTGGTTCTCCCCCTGAGGTATCTTCGTGTCCCCCTGAAAATGAGGGAGGAGCCACTGAGAAGATCTTCTGGGACGCTGAGAGGGTCACTGCAAAATGTTTTTCTTTTCTTTTGCTGCCCAGATTACAATATGTGGAACAATGAGAAGTGTGCATCCTTGCGTCCATTCTTCTGCCAGTGCATATCCTAGCGCAACTTTCTCCTGATCCAGAGGGAGTGAGGCACCTGGTGAAGTAACGAAGCCCTCCTGCCGGCCCAAGTCTCTGCTTCGCAACCCTTCGCTCCATGGATGCTTTCTCTAGCTTGCATCTTGCTCCTCCTGATGTGGCCAGAAGGTCAAATAAATTCTCTCTCGCATGGCTGGCCTCCTTTATTTTGCAGAGCCAGGAGACGGTTGAAATCCAAAGCTCAGGACCCCCAAATCTTCTGCATGACAAGGCTTAGCATTAAAGGGCAGGGGGGAAATTATGTCTCTTGAGAAGGACCGTCTTCTGATGCTACGATGCTTTCTTGCCTGTCCATCTCATTTTAATTGGCAGGTTGGGAATCTGCTTGGCCTCAGCATCATTTTCCCTGCCCCCAATACTGATTTGTTTGCAATTCCCACTCTGGATATGTACGGAGAATCCTGCTAGGAAGGGCCTGGGAATAGGATGGTGGGGTGCATCCCTGAAGGTTATGTCTTCACTAGTTGCTGTGTCAGGGCTGCAAAGATCTGAACGTCCACCGGATGGCACCAAAGAGGCCATGATGCTCTAGCCCTCAGCTCCCTCTAGTAAGTCCAAGGCCTTAGGAGAAATCCCCTCAGTTCTCTGCCTGTGTTGCTTCCCTATCTGGGGAGAAGAGAGTCCCACTGCTGAGAGATTCTTTCCACCTAACAGAATAACTAAATAACAGACTTGGAAGAGACCTGTGAGATCTTCTAGTCCAACCCCCTGCTTAGGCAGGAGACCTTATGCAATTTCAGACAAACGATTGCCCAGTCTCTTCTTAAAAACCTCCAGTGACGGAGCATTCACAACTTCTGGTGGCAAGCTGTTCCACTGGTTAATTTTTTGCACTGTTCGCAAATGTCTCCTTAGTTCCAGGTTGCTTCTCTCCTCGATGAGTCGTTGCTTCTTGTCCTGCCTTCAGGTGCTTTGGAGAAGAGCTTGACCCTGCCCCCCCCCTTATTTGAGGCAGCCCCTGAGATATGGGAAGGCTGCTATCATGTCCCCCCAGTCCTCCTTTTCATTAAACTAGACATGTCCAATTCATCTGGCTTCTCTGTCTTTGTTTTGCTTTCGAATAAAGTCTGCCTCAGGTGTCGTGGGCTCGTTTATCTAGTTGCGGAAAGGAACAGAATTTTGTTGTCAACAATTGGCGACCACAAAGGGACCCTGAGGTTAATCTGACTGCCGGATCTTGCCTGGGCTTCTTCACCCAGGCCAACATTGGGCCATTTGTCCAGAGGGTCTAGAATCTGCCCACCTCAGTACAGGTAGTAAAGAGACTCCTGGATTTGGACAAAACAACTGCCTGAACAAGATAAACTCTTTAAACTCTGAAAAAGCTACAGAAATAGCCCTGTTGAGTAATCCCACTAGATTTGCCTGGCCAGCAAAGCCGGACCAAGGAGAAATTCTCTTCCTCTGTTCCTTCCTCTAAGAAATAAGAAATCAACAAGGAGAGTCCTGGTTTTCAGGGGATTGGGTGGGGGGGGGCTTTATCCAAATATCTCTGTAGATGCATGAGGGTTTTTTCTTTCTGTCTTTCTGAACCACACTGTTCTCAGGTATGTGTGTATATGTGAAGGTGTGCATTTCTTTCTTCCAGCTCTACAGGGTACAGGTAAAGAAGTAACTTTTTTTTAAAAAAAAAATTGAATTTGGGAATCCCTACCTCTAGCTTAAAAATGAGGGGTTTTTTTAGCCCTAGCTAAAACCTCATAAACTTTGCAGAGAACACTAAGCTGGCATGAATAGATGGTAGGGTCAAGATCCAAATGAATCACGACGGATTTGAACATTGAGCCCTATCCAACGAAGTGAAATTCAGTGTAGAGAAAAGTAAGATCTTACACTCAGGAAAGAAAAATCAAAAGGGCACATGTTGACCGGGTGAAACCAGGTTTAATAGCAGGAACTGGGAGAGGGACCTTGGAATCTTAGTGGACAATCACTTAAATAGGAGCCAGACATGTGCAGCAGCAGCCAAAAAGCCACTTTTCCCAACAGGCCAGCCTGGCCTAGTAATAATTGTGGGGTTTTAAATTGGTATTAATCTTTATTTGTTTTTATGTGTTTTATGTGTTTTTATAAAATTTTATCTTTTGGCCACTAATTTAATTATTTTAAATTGCTTTTAACTTTTATAACTTTTATAACTTGTACGGTTTTTATCTGGATGTGCACTGCCCCGAGTCCCATTTTTGGGAGAGAGCGCAGTATAAAAATTCGAAAAATACATACATACATACATACATACATACATAAAAAGGCCAATGCAATCCTAGATTGCATTAACAGAGAGATAGAATCAAGATTAACACATCAAGTTCAATATAAGTTTTAATTTTTGTTGTATTGTTTCCTAGGGAGGGAGGGAGAAAGAAAAAAGGAAAGAAAGAAGGAAGGAAGGAAGGAAGGAAGGAAGGAAGGAAGGAAGGAAGGAAGGAAGGGAAGGAAGGAAGGAAGGAAGGAAGGGAGAAGGAGAAGGAAGGAAAGGAGGAAGGAAGGAAGGGAAGAGAAGGAAGTGTGAAGGAGGAAAAGGAGGGGAGGAGGAGAAGAGGAGGAATAGTGAGGAGGAAGGGAAGGAAGGAAGGAAGGAAGGAAGGAAGGAAGGAAGGAAGGAAGGAAGGAAGGAAGGAAGGAAGGTGGAAGGAAGGAGGGTGGCAGGGTGAGAGAAAGGGAGGGAGGTGAGGGAGAGAGGGAGGATTTAAATATCTTGCATTATATAAAACATCATTGGATTCATTTCTAGAACACCAGTTACAAACTACAGTGAGAACTGAATTCTGATTTCTCTTGCTGACTAGCTATGTTTCAAGGTATAACAAAGCTAGTCAGTTTTGCTCTCTTCCTTCCGCTGCGTCCTCCACCCCTGGTACAACTAATTGAACCCTGTGCCAGCTCACCAGTCCCAGATGGGAGTTTTTCCCCAGAGGGTCTCTTCTCCCTGCCCTCCTAACTAACCGAAGTACCTTTTTCCTCTGGGCACAACCTGTCACGGATAATGCACAAACGATGAGAATTGCACCTGTTGTGAGAATGAGCTTCTAAACATCTCCCTTCTCACTCCGTGGGCAGACGTTTGGATGTGGCACTTCCAATCTGGTTACACCTCAACCCCACCTGTGAAAGAACTTTGGGACAGTATGATTCTGCTTCAACCACAGCTGGTCTTCAACAGGTGAGATAACCAGCCAAGGTGAGTCAGTTTGTGGTCTTCCAAGATTCTCCTGAGCATCGTGGGGAGGCATTGGAGGGATCTGTTCTTGGGAAGGCAAGTGAAGAGGTGAGGAACCAAGAATTCCTAGATATCTGATTCCACCTAGGAATGTCCACTTAGGGGGATCTCAGAAATGTCAAAGACCTACTTCTCTCTAAGGGGGCAACAGGTAGAGCCACCAACAATCCAGCCTTTTTTTTTTAAATCCTTCCTGAAGCTTTGATTGGAAAAAGCTTTGACCAAGGTGTCCTTTCAGAAGTTTCAAAGGTGCTTTTTCAAAAAACCAATTGGACTATGTTTATTCCCTTGAGGAACTCAGTCAATCAGAAGAGAGATGGAAAGGGGTCTTGCAAGGCAAGAAACAATAGATGGAAACTCATCAAGGAGAGAAGCAACCTGGGATTAAGGAAAAACTTTCCTAACAGGGAAGACAATTAACCAGTGGAACAGTAGTTGCCTTCAGAAGTTGTGGGTGCTCCATCACTGGAGGCTTTCAAGAAGAGACTGGAGAGCCACTTGTATAAGGTCTCCTGCTTGAGCAGAGGTTAGACTAGAAGACCTCCAAGGTCCCTTCCAGCTCTATTCTGATTGATTGACCTGATTCCAAATTGATATAGACCTGCATTCAGAGCTAGGATAGCATCCTTCCAAGATCTTTAGGGCTGTCAAGAGCAAAGGGGGCAGGCATGTCCTATGTTGAAGTTAAGAGCAAGTCAAATATTCCCTTGGAAATTTATGGAGTTGTCAAAACCAAGAAGGAAAACTCCTGACTCTATTGAATTAGAGAAACGGTAATTTTACTGAGTTTGAAATGATAGCAGCAAAAGCAAAGCAAGATCTGATTCAAAAGGTGCGAAAGTTACAGGTTGAAAGTTTCCCCAAATCCTTCCCCCCCCCCTCCCCGGCAGGGTCCCAGGCTGAATGTCCAATCCAGTCCCGCTTAATGTCCTGTGAAGCACATCTTCTTCAGGTATTCTCGCCCATCTGTTAGTGGTAGAACGGTTGGCCTTAACTGGGCGTAAACAATTCCACTCAGCAGCCCAGTAATTCTTGAGAGCAAAACCTCCCTTTAAGTTCACATGGGCCTTCACCTCACCAACTCACTTCCCAGAACCTAAATGCCATGCCCTCCCCCCACACTCCCCATCACTATGGCAGCCGACAGCAAGCATGCACCAAAGGAAAATCCCTTGCTGGAGATCCGACTGACAGGGATGTCCAAGCATCGTGTAGTTTGTTTGTGGTCTGTGTTTATTGAGAAAATGGAGGGTCCTTCCAGAACTGAGGAGGAAGATGTCAACCGTGACATCTTCAGATGGGAACTCTGAAGTGGAAGGAGTGGCACAAGTCAAAAAGAGGGCTATGAAAATATCTAGAGACTCTTCACATCCCAGACATAAACTGTTTCAACTCCTTCCCTCAAAATGATATTATACAGAGCACTGTTGCACAACAGAACAACTGGACACAAGGACAGTTTTTTCCCCAAACGCCATCCCTCTGCTAAACAAATAATTCCCTCCACACTGTCCAACTATTTACAAAGTCTGCACTACTATTACTATTAATCTTCTCATCACTCCCCTCCCACTTGTGACTGTATGACTGTAACTTGGTCGCTTGTATCCTTACGATTTATATTGACTATTTCTAGTATGATTTGATTGCTTATTGTACCCTATGACTATCATTAAGTGTTGCATCTGATGATTCTTGATGAATGCATCTTTTCTTTTGTGTCCACTGAGAGCATTTGCACCAAGACCAATTCCTTGTGTGTCCAATCCCACTTGGTTTCAACAATCAATTCTAAAGCAAGGGTAGGAATTATATGCCAAAGGGGAAACAAAGGCACATCTAATGTGGAGCATAGTCACAACCTTCCCAGTAGCATCTCCCATCAGTGCTTTGGTGTTAGAGAAACATAGAAAACAGGTGGCAGAAAAAGATCCATTGAATCTATCCTTTGAGGGTTGTTGTTTGTTTTCTTTTTGATGTATGTATTATGTTCATTTTATTTTATTTTTTTTATTTTTGTTGCATGAGGGACCCGCGTTTATCCCAAGCATGTTTAAACTTGGTTGTTTGGGACTTACCCACCACGTCTGCTGGAAGTTGGTTCTAAGATCCTGCTATTCTTTTTGAGACGTCCAGCTTTCTAGCATAACTTTAGAACTTTCCTCCTGTCCATTTGAGGTGATACCCCCTGGGTCCTTTGTTTTTGCTTAATATTCTAGAACCTTATTCACACCCTGAATATATTTATTAAGATGTTTAATGCCCTTCTGTCCTCCAGGCTGCGGATTCTCAGCTCCTCCAATCTCAGAGGAACTGTGATTGAGCAAGGGGGTCAGACTAGAAGACCTCCAAGGTCCCTTCCAGCTCTGCTATTCTCTTGTTCTGTTATTTCAGAGAAGATCATCTCTCAAAGCAGAGGGTAGAGGCTCTTTGGAAGGTTGAAGAAGTCTGTCCTTCTGCAGGCTGATGACTTCTGAAGACAGTGTTCCAAAACCTGCTGTTCCAGGTGAGAGCATCACATTGTGGCCCCTAAGGATGCCAGTGGTGAGAGAAGGCAGCGCTGAAGCGTTGCTGCTTCCTCTGCAGAATTCATGGCACTAATTCTGGGGTCTCCCAACCCATGTGCTTGCTCACCTGTTAGGGAGGGTCCTCCGGTGGGACCCTTTCCTGCCTCAGCTCCCACCCTTTATAACGTTGGAAGAAATATCCACCTGGTTCAATTCCAAGTGGGGAGAAAGACTCTGGAAGCATGGATTGGAAAGATGATTTATTGACGGACAGGACCACATGGGTTTGAGGTCCTGGTGCAGCTGACCACATGAAGTTGAGAGACAGAGAGGTATTTATACCCTCTCTTGGGCCTTGCCCTTGAGCTTCCTGTTCCTGTGCAAGAACATGTATTCTATTGGTTGTCAGACTGCCAGGGGGCTATGCAAGGATCATAGCTAACTTTTTAGGTTGTCTGAATTAAGTTTGATTGAAGTCTGGACTCTCTGAGATGATGTAATGAGGAGGCTTGTGTCCTGAAAAGGTGTTGGGCCATTACTATTGTGTCTTAATGGCTTCCCTGGTTTGGATCTTGAATGAGGGCTGATCCTACCATTCTACCTAATTCTGCCTTTGTTCAAAATATCCTGTCTTGAATGGATTACCAAATCTGCATTTCTAAAAGCTGACCTCAGCTGACCTCATCTCTTTCCTAAGAGGTCTGTAGGGGGCCTGCATAAGCGCACCAACGTGCCTACTGTCCCTGTCCTATTGTTTCTTTTTATTTTTCTTATCTGTATCCATTTCATGTATTCATAACTATGTTTATACTTATACCTGTTATCTTATAATCACTTGACAAAGTAAAATATATAAATAAAATAAATAAATTAGTATCTGCTTGGGAGCAGGGAACTGTGGCTCTGAGTTTTGTGCCTTCCTTAAGATTTCTATTTATTTTTTAGGGGAAATATAATATTCTGCCTTTTTAAATATTTCTCAAAGTATTTCATTCTTCTAAGAGAGGGATATTTTTTTACAATAACATTACCCTTCCCTCCCCATCCCCAAGCGGTTAGATTGGCTCCAACCCTGATGACTCTACAAATATGGTTATGCCAAAATGCTTGGGAATCTGATTCTGGTTCAGTCTCTACTAGATGTTTATATTCATGACTTTCATTTCCTATTTTTCTGTTTCTTAGGTGTAATTTTTGGTTCTCAAATGAGGTTATCTTGTTTGACTGACTTTTGGAGTTTGTTTATTGGTTATATGATATGGTGGTTTTTCATGGTATGAGCTGCCCAGAATCACAAAAGGTAAAATAGGCAGCTCTACAAATTGAAGAAATAAAACCAAGTATTCAATATTTATCTTGGCCCTGGAAAATGATTTAGATACCAAGCTTGGGAATTTTCCTCAGAGTTTCTCAGCATGTCAAAAAAAAAAAAAAACCCAGGAAGGCAGTGGGAGAATTAAGTTGCTCTCCCTGGTTCTGCATCTCCAATCTAACTCATCACAGCCAGGGGATAATTCTAATTCAGAACAGTACAAGAACAACATACAATAATACAGTTGGTAGGGATTTGGGAAGCCTTGTAATCCAACACCCTGCTCCAACAGGAGACTCTATACCCAGTGGTGGGATTCAAATTTTTTTACTACCGGTTCTGGTGGGCGTGGCTTGGTGGGCGTGGCAGGAGAAGGATATACTGCAAAATCCCTCTTCTCTCTCCTCCCCACTAACCTGGTTTCCAGCTCCGTTTTCTTGGGCAGGGCAACCAAAGGAGACCCAGCCGATCAGCTGGGACTGAATGGGAGGCAGAGAAGAGATGGGGGTTGGCGGGGCCAGTCAGGGGTGGGATTGGCCGGTTCTCTGAACTACTCAAAATTTCCGCTACCGGTTCTCTAGAACCGGTCAGAACCGGCTGAATTCACCACCTCTGCCCATACAATTTCAGATAGATGGTTGTCCAGTCTCTTTTTGAAAGCCTCCAGGATGGAGCTCCCACAATTTATGGAGGCAAGTTGTTCCACTGGTTAATTGTCCTCACTGATAGGAAATTCCTCCTTAGTTCCAGGTTGCTTCTCTCCTTGGTTAGTTTCCATCCTTTCCCTCTTGTCCTGCCTTCAGGGGCTTTGGAGAATAATTTGACCCCCCCTCTTCTTTTGGGGCAGCCCCTCAAATACTGGAAGACCATTATCTTGTCTTCTCTAGCCCTTCTTTTCACTAGACTAGACATACCCAGTTCCTGTAACCATTCTTTGTATGTCTTAGCCTCTAGGCCCCAATCATTCCTTTTTATAAATTTTTTTTATTGCACTTTTTTTATCTTTACACATCTCAATCATCTTTAACACTACTGAGGCATATTTGTTACAAATATACATTTCCATACATTTCTAGTTATTTATATACATTTCTATACCTTCTTCTTATCTCTACAATTCTTATTCCTATTGTCTATCCCTAATCATTCTTGTGGTAGAAAAGGAAGGAAGGAAGGAAGGAAGGAAGGAAGGAAGGAAGGAAGGAAGGAAGGAAGGAAGGAAGGAAGGAAGGAAGGAAGGAAGGAAGGAAGGAAGGAAGGAAATCCTTAAAACATCAATATAAGGATCATATTTGATCCTTAATACAGGTTATCTTTAAGTATGAGAGATTCTTAATATTTCATTCTCCACAGACACCCCAAATAATGTCATTGTCATTTTTCCTTTTAAGTGTATTTTCCAAATTTCATGGCTCCTCTTTGCTTTCTTAACATGCATCTTTCTCTTTTGCCAGCTGCTTCTTTTCTTCCTCATGGAAGCCCAAAACCAAACCCAAGGGACAGGATTCATCCTCCTTGGTTTGTCCAGCCTTCTGAGCCATGAAGTCTACCTTTTCTTGATGTTTGTTGCTGACTATTTGGTCACCCTGATGAGCAACTTCATGATCATAATCTTAATTCTCCTGGATTCCCGTCTCCACACCCCCATGTACTTCTTCCTCAGCCAGCTGTCCTGCTTAGATATTTGCCTTTCTTCTGTGGTGGTGCCAAAGATCCTGGTGAACTTCCTACGCCAACAATACACCATCTCCTATGACCAATGCCTGGCACAAGCCTTCTTCGTGATCGGCTTTGCGGGATGTGAGCCAGCACTGTTGGCCGTCATGGCTTATGACCGCTATGCTGCCATCTGCCAGCCTTTGCACTATGCCCATCTGATGAGGGGGGAGTTGTGCATCCAGATGTCCGTGGCCGTTTGGCTTTGGGGCTTCTTGGACTCAGCGATCTATGCCGCTCTGGCCTCCAAGTTGGATTTCTGTGGACAGCTCCTGGTTCCTCACATGTTTTGTGATGTCCCTCCATTATTGAAAATTGCCTGCAGTGACACTTCCATCCATAAGTTGGTCAGTTACATCAACAGCACCTTGGTGGGTCTTGTCCCTGTCCTGCTCATCATCCTGTCCTATGTCTACATTTTGTCCTCCATTCTGCAGATCCGCTCTGAGAATGGCAGGCGCAAAGCCTTCTCCACCTGTGCTTCACACCTTGCCGTAGTAACACTCTTTGTTGGAAACGCCTTTGTGAACTACAACCAGCCTAGCGCTGGCTACTCTCTAGAGGTGGACACTTTGATCTCCACCATGTTTTGCATTATCACCCCTATGCTGAACCCTTTGATCTATACTCTCCGCAACAAGGAAGTGAAGGGGGCCCTGAAGAAACTTCTCAACATCTAGAAGATGTGTGGTGTGCTGTTTGTGTGTGTGTGTGTGTGTGTGTGTGTGTGTGTGTGTGTGCACGCGCGTTTGTGTTCTCTAAGAAAAAAGAGACAGCTTCATAGGAACTGGTCAATGGACTTACTCAAAGTATCATAAAATGTTTCCAATGAGACAATGGAAGATATTATATTAATTCAGCATTCTGTGTTCTATCCTAACTAGGTGCCTACAAGGACCAGATGCCTTTGGGTAGATTTTTTACTTTCATTAACAATAACAACAGTATTGTCCATCTTGCAAATCTACCAGCCCCCGAGAGACAGGAGTTCAACATTCACCTTATCCATTTTAAGAAACAGTCGAAGATGAAATTTAGTTGTGGTCTAGATGGACTTCATTCTTTCAAGAGCTCTTTTTTCAGTCGTTCATGGGATCGGTAATAATAATAATAATTCAGTGTAATAATTCAGTAATTCAAGTACTCAATAAAAAGCTCCATTTGTAATCAGCACTTGTGTTCATTTTATTGCCGATGAAAGCAGGGGTGGGATACGACAGGGTTAACTACCGGTTTGGGATTTATGAGGTTCAGTGATTTATAATGTGGTTTCCTGCAGGCTGCCAGCGGAGCCTGTAAATCGCTGCCTGTAAATCGTCATCAGCGTGCTGCGGGCAGAGAAGCAGCCTTTGAAAAAGCCCCTTTTTCCTGCTTTTTTAACTGCAGATGTGCCTTGTTTGGCCGCTGAAGTTGAAAAAGCAGGAAATAAAGGTCAGGTAAGAGCCCGGGTGGGCAAAAACATCAGCAGACACAGAACCGGTTCTACGTCTCCTGCTCTTCAGAGCGACCGGTTCTACAGAGGTGGACAGAACCAGTAGAAACCCACCCCTGAATGAAAGGATATCTGTGGACTCTGTTTTTCCTTGAAGACATTTCACTTCTCATCCAAGAAGCTTCTTCCGCTCTGACCGCTTATTCCCCACCATCCACTCAGGATGGAAGGAGCTTCCTGGATGAGAAGCTGGTGTTTGGAGGGGCGGTTGACCCCCCTCTTCTTCATGGCAGCCCCTGAGATATTGGAACCCTGCCAATCATATCGCCTCCCAATGGCCTCTGCTCCACCCTGGACAGATCCAAGTTCAGACCCAGGACAGTCTGCTCAAGGAGGCCAGACGGCAAGCACTATATTGAGAAAGTCAGAAACTGTGAAGTCAAAGAAAGTCCACAAGGTGAATGTAGGAAGAACAGTCCAAGGTCACCCTAAACCCATTGCAGAAACTAAGAAGATTATCTGGGAGCTGCTATCAGGGTTCCTGCGATTGCCCTAATTAAATCATGAGCCTCGAGCCAAGCTTCAAAAAATCCCTCAAAAGATTTATTAGAAACAATGTGCTGGCATTAACCTAAATGAAGCCAACTCTGGTATATGTAATTCATAGTCACCTGTGACCCTGTTTCCCTCCTCCCTGTGGGTGTGTCATAAATCAGATTCTCCAATTGAGCACATTTACTGGCCAGGTGTCATCAAACACATTCTCCAATGAAGGATATTTGCGAGCAGAAGTTCTGGTAGCCTAGCTACCCTCTTTGGAAGCTAAGAGTGGAATGTATTTCTGGTTTTACTGCCCTGATGCTCCTTTAAATTTCCTCCCTCCCCTTGTTTATGGCAACAAGAAAACAGATATAGGAATGTTTTACGAATTGACAGCTATTTGTCTCAAATTGTATAGGGTCTGCAGCTTGAGCAGGGGGTTGGATTAGAAGACCTCCAAGGACCCTTCCAAGCTCTTCTGATTGAAGCAGGGGTGGGCTGCTACCGGTTCTCACCTGGTTCACACGAACCGGATGTTAATTTTACATCTGGTTCAGCAAACCGGTAGTTGCAATGACTGGCTGGCCCAGCCCAGCCCACCCCTCCCAGGAATCTCCATGCAGCCCATTGTGGATCCTAGGTAAGCGCAGGGCCTCGGGGAGGGGGCAAAACGGGTCTCCTGGAGGCTCCGGAAACGGGCCCATTTCTGACCTCCACAGAGCCTCCAGAGCTCAAGGAAAGCCTTGAAAAAATGACACCCCTCCCCCGCCATGGCCACACTCACCCAGCAACCAGGCAGAGAACCGGTCGGTAAATTTTTTGAAGGTCACCCCTGGATTGAAGTATTGAGCTCCGTGTACGAGATACCCACTCCATGTCAATGTCAAAGGAAGTCCAGGAATCCAAGGATTTGCAAAGAGTGAAATTTCAACCCAAAACATGTTTCTATTCTACTTTTTGGGAGTTTGAGTAGCATTTCCCCTTCCCTTCCCCCCTCCCCCCCCCAAAAAAAAAACCCATGCAGGCATCTTCTTTGCACAATTATCTGTCTGTGGAGTTCTTGGCGCTCTCTGAACTTGGTGATTTGATGCAGCATTGATGACGCTGGAGCAGCAGGGTGGCCTAGCAGTGAAGATGCTCGCCTCCCCCTCGGAAGGTTGAGAGTTCTATCCTAGCAGTGACAGAAGTTTCTTTCTCAAGGCCCAAAGAGAAAATATCTGCTGCAAACTCCATGTAGGTGACAGGAAGGGCATCCAGCCAGTAAATGCTGAATTCCATTCAGACTGCTGCTTGCTGCCATGGAAACGGGGGCGGGGAGGGCTCAATGGAGAATTTTTCTTTGCAGCTTTGCAACTCTGGTCTCTCTGATCTCTCCAAGGTCATTTCTTCTAACTTTGGTATGCAGCAGCCAAATGTTTGTCCTCTGGTTGCCTAGTTACCAAAGGAGTTGAGCTCTTTGGTTGGTTTCAATTTGCTGTTTGTGTGTTTTTGCCTCAGATCTTGCCTGAAACTTGTTTCTCCTAGTACTCTCCTAGTAAAGTCTGAGTCTATGGAGCCAAAGGTTTTTCTTTCCTAGGAATTGGGTGGAGGCAGCCCTGACACAGACTCTACCCTGAATTAAGAGATTAAAGGGTTGTAAAAAGAAAAAAATGCATTGATGATGTTTCCCAGCTGGGTGATGAAGCGTCTCAAGCAAACAACCAAGCTCAGAGAGTATCCAGAAGTCCACAGTTCAACCCTGAGCTACTGTAATTAGCTATCTCCTGGATTGTCAAGTCAGCCCTCAGCCAAGGGGTTTGGAGCTCGCAGGGAGCCATTCACCAGCCAGGCTGAGTGGCATTCACCTGTCAGTTTCTCCACAATCAAAAAGCCAACAAGTAGACTTAATGGGCCTCTGTCTTCCCACATGCTCCTTGCACTGGGAAGAGAGAGCCTTGGGGATTTCCTTTGGACCTTGGCCTCTGATCTAAGAGCCCTTGGAGCTGATCTGTCTCCAGTGGGAAGAGGGAAAGCAGCACCCTTGCTTTGCAGCTCAAACACCCTGCAAGAGACACGACTTCTGGCTGCCCAGAACCTACCGGAGATGCCAATGAACCAGAAGACAAGCATCATGAATGCATTTCTCTCTTCTAGCTTTTGCTGCTTAATGTTTTTGGTCTGGTTGGGTTCAGCAATTCTCCAGCTACCTACCCTGCATTCTTTTCTTTTCTCTCTGGGGGGAGAGGGGGGGGGCATTATGTCCACAAATCCATATTTCTCCTCTCATTAATCTCATGTTTCCCTCTGAGAGGAAAGGTGGGAGAGAAGGACCCCAGGAAAGGAGCCGATAAGGTTGCATTGGGTGTTTTGACATTATTACGAGACACCCAAGATGGTGACAGTGAGCAGCAGCCTTGAGCTTTGCTCTCCTTTTTACTGTCTATTTTTACTCTTTTTTTAAATACTCTTTCTACTTTTAAATCAATTTTTAACTCTTAAATTTAAAAAGTTTTAATTTCACCACTTGAGAGGTTCTGCTTTTACTCCAGCTTTTTACTCCAGCTAGTAGTGAGGAAACAGGCCTAATTGTCGGGCCCTGCAGCCTGCTTTTCATCGCTTTATCTCCAGCCAATAATTCAGCAATTTGATCTACCTTGGACTGTTCTGAAGTACTATCCAACGTCTTGCCTTTTGGGGGTGTTTCTTTTGTCGTGATTCCAGATCTTTAACTTTAATTGGAGTTGGCATTTTGCCCCAGCTGGAAGGAATGTGGCTGTTGCAGGTTTGTTCTTTTGACCGGTAAAGCTTTAATAAAACTCTATCAGCTTTTATTTTCCTTCTCCCACATACCCTACTTATCCTCCCTATGAGATAATCTAAGAATCTAGGGAAATAGTAGGTGCCAGAAAAGTGAGGAGAGGAAGATAGACTGTTGCCTGGGAAAGGAGTTTGACTTTACTTTCGTGGAGCCTGCTAAAACTATTAACTAGGCCTTCTTTTGATTGTGATTGCTGAGGAGAGAATGATTCTTGAGTTACTTAGTTTACGCTGAGAGGCATTATTTACCAAAATGGTAAAGAAAGGTAAGAGGCAGCGATCTCAGTCTCCCTCCCCTAAACCTCTGACAGAGCTTAATCATCCCAAGCCTCTTAAACGGCTTAAATTGGACGACTTACAGAGAGGCTTAATCCAGAATCTCAATTCGAATGTCGAACTTTGTCTCTGTTGTCTTTACTATCGGAAGAGGAGGCCTCTGAAAGGGAGCTTTTTCCCTGGAATCCAGATTCCATGCTCTCTCCTACTTCCAGCTGCTTAAGAGAGGCCCCGACTTATTCAGACCTCAGAGAGATGATCTGTACTTAGAGCATGTTAACAGCGCATACAGTAGATTCAATATACGACTTACTGACATCGATCAAAAGAGACATTGAGAGGATCTTTCAATTTCTAAACAACTCTCCCTCTGTAGACAAGGAAAGTGAGATTGCACACCTCCCTGAAGCACGGAGAGAGCGGAAGGGCTTACGACCTCAATTTAAACAACAAAGTACTACAAGCACTGATGCGAATTTTCATCAAGAAAGAAGGTTGTTAAGGAAAAAAATTGCTTTAAGGGTAAGGAAAATTCCATGCAACAGAGGACGATGGACTTCAAAGGAAAGGATAGCACAGCTATTGAAATCTGACCCCTTATTAATAGATCTAATCAGATACGAAAAACTTCCCCAACAAAGTAATTGCGTCCGATTAATTCTGCACTTTAACAGCAACATTATCCCAAATGCTATAATGAAAAGGAAAGGATCCCTGCTTAGATTTGAAGTTATTCCTACAAGAGTCTTTTGGAGTGGGCCTATTAAACGCTTCTCCAAGGACTCAAAAAGACACCAAAAATGGTATCTAGGAATCACTCTGCTACACCTAAGGTCTTTCTCCTGGAGTGTGGAGAGAATGTGGAGGTAGAGCGGAGTAGGGAGGTTCCATACATGAACAACAGCACTGATAAGCTTGAGGATGCTGTATTTAGTGAATTTGCTTCTTTGTACTCCAAAGGACCAAAGGATAATGTTAACTGAATTTGACTCTTTAAGATCTTCACTGGTGGAAGCTTGCACATCGACCGGAACGCTGCCCGAATTGGAAGAATGGGGCGAGCATGTCCAGGCAAGGCCTAAGGCTGTCAATTTTGTTTCGTGGGACAGGAAGGAAGGAAAACGACTCTTCAAAGAAACAAAGATCATAAATGCAGCGGCAGATGTTCACCTTCCCCCAAGTGTACAGTTGCCCTCACCTGTTTCGTCTTTCTCAAAGATGGGTGAGGCAGCCCAGCAACCACCAGAATCCATTTCTGTCTCCCTTGGCACACCAGAGAAGGTGACAGCAGGAACTCTGGGCCCCTCTACCCGAAAGGAAAAGGGGATGGCACAAGGAGAGGCGCTTCGGGGAGAATGACTAGATAACAAATGGCCAGGAAATGGAGTCTCTTATAGCCCTAGCTTTTCCCTTCTGTCTTGGAATATAGCTGGCTGGAAAGGCATAGAAAATCGGACAGACCTTATAAAGTTGATTTCAACATATCATCTTATCCTCCTTCAAGAAACTTGGCTGACCATTAATGATCCACAGATCAGCTTACCGGGCTTTGCTTCATGGCACAAACCAGCAGGCAAAGTCAAGTTAAGAGGGAGGGCAATTGGGGGTCTAACTACGTTGGTTAAAAGGGATACGGGATGGAAGGGTGAGAAAATCTGTTTAGATCCTCTATCCCAATATATTTTGCCTATTAGGTTTTTGATCAGGGGGATGGATCTAATTTTAATTAATGTATATGTCACTCCTTTTTCATTACACTTCCTGGGAAGAGATTTGTGGGACAAATTAGATCTAGTATTAGCTACCTTAAAGGGACGCTTCCCCCAAGCAAAAATCATATTAACTGGAGATACTAACGCAAGATTAGGCCCTTCATTGAAGAATTATATCGAGCGAGGCTTTAGTACTAACTAGATATCTTTATAATGAGTCCACCTGGACCTCAATGGACAAGAGGGTTAATAAATATGCCCAGAGGTTAATTTCTTTATTGTTTGTAAATGATATACAAGTCCTCAATGGCTCAAGTGATGGATATATATACCCCTATATTTTCCTGTCCAACAAAACATCAATTTCTATAGATTATATTTGTATCTCCTCTAGTTTAGTACATTACTTTTCAGATGTGAGTTTATATTCAGAGAGGAAAGTGACCACTTTCCCATTATGACATCGGTCTCACTCCCTTCAGAGGTTAGGCCTTACTCTAGAGAGGCAACTAACACCTTAGTAAATGTCCAGGTTTATAATTACAAAAGGATATATTGGCATAGACTGGATGTTGAACCTGTGAACCATTATCTGGGTACAGAAGAAGCTAGACAGCTAGCAGATGAAATCTCCCAAAGTAAGGTGGGGGATAACACCCCAATATCAGCTTATATAGAGCTAACCTCTACTCTTAAGGACTTAATGATTCAGAATGATAGAAAAGTAGGTGGGATGTCTAGAAAGTGGTTTGACGATGATTGTTACAGGGTGAGAGCAAATCTAAGAGCTGCAGATAGGAAAGTTAACTGGTCTAGACTGGATAGTGATTATTTAAATATGATTCAAATCAGGAGAGCTTATAAATCCCTCTTGAAAAATAAGAAAAGCCGCTATAACTCCAGGATATGGAAAGAGATAGAAATAGCAGCAAAATCCCAATTTCCTACGATCTTTTGGCATAAGATGGCAGGCATATTAAAACAACGTTCCCCATTCATGGATGCTGATATTTCAGCAGTGAAATGGGAGAAGCACTATCTCGCTTTATTTGATGGTAATAATATAATGAACGGTCCACAACTGGAAATTCTCCATCTGGAACTAAGGAGCTGTCCTGAATGGACACCTGTTACCTTTACTGAAGTTAAACATATAATTCAATCTTTAAAAGCTGGGAAGGCTCCTGGAGAGGACCTGTTGCCCCCAGAACTCTTTAAGTCCAACATTGACTTCTGGGTTCCGGAGTTGGCGGCATTGTTCACTTATATCGATAAAGGAGGGATAATCCCTGAAGCCAGAGTTAGCCAGAGTTTTTCCAATTTTCAAGAAAGGTGACAGAGCTGCTCCAACTAATTATCGATCCATCAGTCTTCTTAACATAATATTAAAAATGTATACAAAGCATCTGTTAAATAAAATAAAGGATTGATGCCTGGATAAGGAAATCCTGGCAAATGAGCAGGCAGGCTTTAGATTGGGTAGATCTCCAATTGATAATTGTTTTGTCCTTTTTCATCTAATAAATATAAGTCCCAGGGGAAAAAGTTGACCTTACTGCAGCCTTCATTGACCTTACTGCTGCCTTTGACTCTATCAATAGGAACCATTTGTGGAGGAAATTCCAAGTCATGGGGATGGATCCCAGACTTATTTTGTTGATTAGAATTCTTTATACAAATACGGCAATTAGAGTCAGATATGCAGCAAACGGGGCCTCAACTAACAGCATACCGACAGCCAGAGGAGTGAGGCAGGGCTGTCTGTTGGACCCTACTCTTTTTAATCTTTATATAAATGATATTCCAGCTGAGCTGGAAGACCCTTCAACACACAGCCCTCGAATAGGCTCAAGACATATTAATGTATTAATGTATGCCGATGATTTAGTGTTGTTTTCCAGAACCCAAATAGGTTTGAGGAGACTCCTCGCCAAGCTCTCACATTATTGTATTACAAATTTCTTGACTATCAACATAGACAAATCAAAAGTTATAGTTTTTGCCAACAAGAATAAAAAACACAGTTGGCACATCAATGGTGTAAGGATTGAGCAAGTTACTCAATATACTTATCTTGGAATTGTTTTTTCTAGTGCAGGTGGTTGGATTCCTCATCATGAATTTCTTTCTCAAAAGGTCAGAGCTGGAGCAAGCCTCGTATACAAATTAAGTAAACGTATCCAACCAACTTCGATTTTGCCAATTCGTAAAGTCTATCAGGCCAAGCTTGTTCCGACTATGCTCTATGGTGCCGAAATCTGGGGTCTTACAGAGGCCCCCACGTTAGAGAGAACCCAAAACAATTCGTTAAGGAGGATGTTGGGGGTAAACAATTCCACCTCGGCGGCAGCCGTTAGAGCCGAATTAGGATGTTTTTCACTGTACACTACATGATTACCAGGGCAGTGGCCTACTGGCTAAAAGTGACCCAGATGGAAGCCAGTAGACTTCCTAAAATCTGCCTAGTGGAACAGCAGACCTTAAACTTTCAAAGATATTCCTGGCTAACCCTGGCTGTCAGAAACTCTGAATCGATATGACTTAGGGTTTCCATTGTGTGATACATCGAAACAAGTTAAACAACGGATTAAAGATGTCCATGTGCAAATAGACATGGCAACTTTATCAACTAATGATTCCCTTAAGCTACTCACAGTAGTCAAAACAACTTATATCTAGAAATGCCACCACTGGAGAGAGAACTATTTGTTAAATTTAGATTTGAACTCCTAGACACTAATGTTAAATTCGGCCGTTGTCGGAAAATCCTGTATAATGAATGATAGAACATGTGTATGTGGGGCAAACGCAATAGAGGACACACTGCATATAATATTTGATTGTAGTTTGTACGGGGAAGTAAGGAAAAAATATCTTGCCCCAATCGTAGATAAATTTCCCCACTGGGACGTAAGGCATAAGTTAACATTCCTATTGAAGGCAGACTCTTCTTCTCTGATAAAGGCCATCACTGGCTATCTCAGAAGGATGACAGTAATACGAGCCAGTCATATTGAAAAGAATTTTATGGATTGTAAGACAGATGAGCTGAGCTAGAAAGGAGCTACGTTATTTAGTATTTTAATCTTTGTAAATACAGTTATTGAATACTGATATTGCCAATTTAATGTATATATGTATATACTCTTTTTGAATTGTCATTTTTGTAACCGTAAGGTTTTCTTTTAACCATGTGATCTTTGAAAAGGCCTTCGGGCTATTCAATAAACAATACATTGGGTGTTTTGGGACCAGAAAGTCAACTGCAGACACAACCCCCTCTTCCCTCTGAGACTTATTCAGGAGGGGCCCTGGATCTCCTGGGAGAGAAACGCCAAACTGAAGACAAGGGCAGAGCAATAGACTTTATTATCAAGGGAGGGCCAAGTTCTTTAGAAAGAGAGGAAGAGAAGCAAGGAACCAACGGCTTGGCATTCAGTTGGCCTTTGTGGAAAAGAGGCTTTGCACATGGAGAAGGAGGAACCAAACGATCTCAGCTCAGGTTTTCGATCAATGGGGAGCCCTCCTAACTCCATCTTCAGACTTGGCTTAAGAGGGTTTCCATTTGCAGAGAAAAGGATATTTGCTGCTACAGCTTACATCATTCCAAGTCAGGTGCCCTGAAAGAAAGGAACATGGGTGGTGTGTGAGCCTTTAGAGCCTGTTGTGGCATAGGATTGGGCTACGTGCAGACTATCTTTTCCCAAATACATCTGCCAGTCCACTCATGGAGGGTGTCATCCACAAATAGCTCCAATCCACAAGTATCTAGTCAACTAACGGTCAAAGCCCAATTGGCACTAAGTAAGGCTCAACAGAACTCAAGGGGACTGGACCTGGGTCTCTGGTGGCAACACAAAGACTTCAAACAGATGGCAAGTTTAACTCCGCCTTCCAGCTCAGCCTGCTGCTCTCCTACAGGTGGGGGGGCAAACTGCAGCTCCCCTCATCTAAGCATTGCCTTCTGATGGGATCTAGGAAGGGTCCATGTTCGGTGGCTGCCTCCCTGCTCTAGAACAGTCTCCCTGCTGAGCTACCACAGACGCGACTCTTTCATAAAGGCAGTTAAGACTTGGGTCTTCCCTCCAGCATTTGGGTCTCAGCTCGGGGAATCCTGGGAGCTGAGGTCCAGATATTATAAGCCGAGCCATCTCTCTCGCAAAGGAGTTAAGATTTGGGTCTCCACTCGGGGGATGCTGGGAGCTGAGGACCAGATATTATAAGCCGGGCCATCTCTCTCGCAAAGGAGTTAAGATTTGGGTCTCTGCTCGGGGGATTCTGGGAGCTGAAAGCCACACTTCTTCAAGTTGCTCATCTTGAAAAACACTGCATTAATCTATTCTATTCAGATTGCTGTTTTGCACACCTGGCTTACTTTTTAAAATGAAATACAGTCAATGTTTCAGGTTATATGTTTACTTTTGCTGCTGTGTGCCACCCAGAGTCCCCTTGATTGAGCTGGGATGAAATCAGGCATCCACAAACCTCTCCAGCTTTGAGAGGGAATGAGGAATAGCAGAAAGAAGCAGTTGGACTAGCTTGCCTCTGCGACAAATGCTGAGATGATGAACTACCATTTTGTGGGACTCCAGAAATGTCTAACTTTTGGCCTGTTAAGGTTTTCCAAATCAGCCACCGCAGAAAAAGTCTCTTTTAATTTAAGCATTATTCCCAGGAACTATATGGATATCTCTCTTCCCTTCCCCTTCCCTTTCCCTTCCTTCCCCTGCTTTCCTGGAATTAAAGATGCAGACTCCAACTACACAAAAAAATGAAGGATTTTCATACTGACCGGATGAAGGATAGAGAACAACGCAATACTCCTTGCTAGACTCATTGTTGGGTTCGCGATGGCTCCACTGCCTGTATCTGTCTAGTGATCCATCAGTCCAGCGCCATCCTGTATTCTGTGCCATGCGGAATAAAGCATTTTGAAGTGGGTGAGTGGGGGACACGGGGGGGAGGGAAATATAGAATTTTAAATTCCAATTCTGAATTCAGCTTAAATTAATTCAAAGGGGGAGGTCCTGTTAAATAGGTTTTTGTGCAAGCAGGCACCACACGCCCATTACAGAGGCTGAGTGAGGCTCTTGGGATGCATGAAGCGGTCTATAAGTCCAAGCGCTGTTGCTACTGCTACCGTTCTTGCTGTGCCCAGAATCCAAGGGCCCCTGAGCCTTTGAGTCTTGACCCAACTGGGAAACATCATCAGTGCTAGGAGGGAGGGTGGGGGAGGAGGAGGAGGAGGAGAAGAAGAAGGACGACTGTGGGGTCCTTGGCGCTCTCTGAGCCTGGGGTTTTTCTTGCAGGCCTTTCATGACCCAGCTAGGAAGCATCATCAGTGCTAGGAGGGAGGGGGGTTTTCTGACTTTACAATCAAGAAATAAACAATACCCCAATCAAGGAACTACCACCTCAGATAAAGTAAAGAACAGCCTAATCACAGCACCACCAAGCCCACTCCCACCAACACAGGCAGGGCCATAGAGCAACCCCCCTCCCTTCTAGCACTGAAGTTATTACCTAGTTGGGTCATGAAACTTTTGCAAGAAAGCAGAGAGAGAGAGAGGGAGGGAGGGAGGGAGAGGGAGAAGGACAGAGAGAGAGGGGAGGAAGGGAGGGAGAGAGGGAGGATCAAGGACCCCGTAGAACAGTTACTTCTCTTTTGGAGGGAGATTTTACTCCTATGGATGTAACCTAAAATCACATTTGTCCTTTTTTTGCAGCTGCATCCCAGCCAGGAGTATCCTTCATGTGACTCTGGTGCTTTTAATTTTTACTTCCTAAGAAAAGAACTTTGCATTTCCAACTGTTGCATTCAGACTGTTCGTCTAACTCCTCAAGTTCCTTTGAGTGCTAGCTCTGTCTTTAGGGCAGCCTTTCTGGAACCTGGTCATTTCAAGGTGAGTGGACTTCAACTCCCCGAATTCTACTATGTCTGGGGAAATTTGAGAGTTGAAGTCTTGGGCTCTTAAACAGGGGTAAGGCTGAGAAACAGCACTCTATGGTATCATCTTTGGGGCAAACTCTGGGAGGACTGGGGGTGGGGTGGGGATTGGCATGCTGTGGTCTGCGGGGTGGCAAAGAGTTGGGCATGACTGAGCAACTGAACAAGAGCAACAAGGTGATTGTCCATGCCAGTTTAACACTCCCTCCACTTCTTCATTCAAAGCAATGATGGAAATATTGACAAGCCAAAGATCTGGGATTAATTCTTGCACTGTCCAGTTCTGGCTATTGTGTTTCAGGAAGGGCCTTGACAAACTGAAGAGTCTCCGGAGCAATCAAGATGAAAAGGGGCTTAGAAAGAAAACTTTGGGTTGCAAACACGACACGTGTTTATCTCGGAGAAGAGAAAGTTGTGGTGAGATATGACAGAGCAAGAGACCAAAAAAAATGATCTCCAGATCTCTTCCAATTGCACATCATTGGGAATATAATTGTCAAGGTAACGATGGGTTTCCCTTAATTCTTAAGATGCTGTGAGACACAATCAGCTCGGGGATTGGGAGTCTCCTGGAGTACTGTCTGCTTTCGAAGGCTGTGCTGAAATCAAGATATATTACAGTCTGCTACATGACCACAATCTACTGAGGAAACAGTAAGATGAAGAGAATTGGGCAGGATTTATATCTGGCAGTTATGACATTGTGACCGATCTCTTTATCATCTATCATCAAGAATCTCCCCAGGGATCAATATCAGACTGTCCACAGCTGCTTTTTTCCCTTCCCCCCTTTAAAGACAGGGACGTATTTTCTCCTCCTCCAAGCCAACTGGCACTTCCACCCCCCTCCAGGATTTCTCAAAGACAATTCACCAAAGTTCATCCCAACCATCAACTAGAACCTGAGGACTTGAAGGGGTTTCCTGACCATGTTTCTATCCATTTCAGCTTTCAACGCCGCCCCTTCCTCCTGCTCTTCATACTTCCCTGGTAGAAAACGTGGTTTTCATATTGAAAAACACTGAGCCGATTTAGATCAACTTGGAATAAATCCTATTAGCTATTAAAAAGGATCCTGCAGGGAGAAATCCCTTGCTGACTGTAGATCTGCTTCTTTGTGAGCTGAAGGGGAATTGGGCTGCTGGCATTGGGGTCCTTTTGTGTCCCCCTAGGGTCAGGAGCAGTTATGGGCTGGTGTTGGATCTAAACTGACATCAGGGAATGGAGATGGAAGATGGTTGCTGGGCTGTTCAAGGACGACGTAAATCGCTACTCAGGAAATATCCGTATGGAAAGAGCTGCTACTTGCTCAGAGACAGGAGGACCGAGTACTCACCAAATTGGAATCTTCATCTCGTTGGAGCCCAATCCAGACGTTGTAATTGTCCATGTTGTATTTAGTGACATAGGCACCAATTAATGATGAATCCTTGTTCGATTTCAAAGATTGCTAAATGACCGTTCCATTGATTCCTGACATACTCCCTGCAAAGAGAGAAGAACCAAAAATATCTTAGCGCCAACAAATCATGTTGTCTATTGCAGGTCTGCTACAATCCAAATGTCAACTCATAAAATATTTCTATTGTCTTTTTTTGAGTTGCCAACCGAAAGGGAGGGGGGAGCAGTGCGGCAGCTTGCAAACCGAAACTGCATTCCATAAATGTTTTCAAAGATAGTAACTAGGTGACTGAAGTTTCTGCCCCGTGCAAAATTCTAACTAGAGAGCCTGATTGATGACTCTGGGCTATGGAGGTGTCCCATTGGAGGATATGAATTACGATACATCCAGGGACTGGGCGGGAAACCAGGGTTAAGGGTGACAATGAATGATGTGCCTCAGTCGGCTACACCCAGGCAGTGGCGGACATGTTAACGCCAATAAATCTTTTTGAAGTTTTGGACGTTTGGCTCGAGACTCATGATTTAAATGGGGGGAACTGCCAGAACCCTGGCACCATATCTTTCAACCCAGGAATTTTGCAGTTTAGTCAGACAAGGTCCTCTCAGCCATGTTCCTGCAGTAGAAGTTCTCCTAAGAGGAGCTGCAAATGCGAGCATGATTTTCTTGGGGAAGATGATTCTCATGCTTAGGAGCGAGGTGTGAAAGTGGTGTCAGCAGTGGGATATCCGTAAAAAACTGGGACATACAAACAAGATGTGGGGGAGAGAGAAGAGGGAAGGAGATGTGTGTTTGTGTGTGGAAATAAAGAGACACTCTGAGAGACAAGGGGTCACTCTGAAGCAACATGGTTTGCATTTTTGAAGGCCCTCATTTAACAACCACAATTGGGGCTGGCAGTTCAGTCATTTAGCAAAACAATTGCTAAGTAGATGGCAACTGTCATAAATGTGACGATTGGCCATAAAGATACTTTTCCACCACTGTCATAACCGTGAATGGTTGCTAAGGGGGGGACACCTGTTAACCCTGTGATTGTTTGCCTTGTTCCCACAACATGGATAAGGCAATAGCTGAGTTGCCCAACATGTTGAATCACACAATATCCAATCCCCTTTAAATGAAGCAGTTGGATATCTCATTCGAGTTTTACTTCCTTTGACAAATTTTATTCACATTGAAGTGAAGTCAGCCCATTAAACCCGTTCAGATTTATTTTCAAAGTACTAAATTGAAGGGAATTCAACATAATTAATAAAATATTTCATTTCTTTCAGACTTCTATCATTATTTTTAAGGAGGAATCATGCAGCAGGCGCGCTCCATTTAAAAAAATGACACAAACTTTTGGGCCTTGTGAAGTTTGGAAAAACTCTGGTCCAGATTAAGGGAATTCTTCCTGCTCAGGTGAGGCACCTCAGGTGAGGCACCTCAGGTTAGTTACCTCAGCCTCTTGAAAGGTGAACGGCTGTTCATAGAACTTGTAGCAATACCACTGGCTTCTCTCTTTATTGGTTAAGGTGCCAGGAAGGGCAGGCATTCCGACCATGTGGACCTGCTCGGAAAAGAGAATAAAAATGGACTTTTTCCTCACAGAGATTAACAAGGTTGAGAAATCCTTGAGCAAAAGAGATGTTTATAACGACTTGATAAACATTCCAGAGAAGGAAAAAAAGGTTTTATTCCATGAAGGTAAGCTGGAAGGAGGGACTTAAACTGAATGAGTCCATTGGAATTAGGATGGATTTTTATCGGTCTGATATTTGTAATTGAAAAAGTCATAATGTACAGTTGGTTTGAACATGTGCTATTTTCCTTGTATTATGGCTCTTGGGTTCAATGGGCAATTACTTTTCCCAAGGGGCCACAAAGGAAACTGGGACTTTCGTGGAGGACCAAACCAACAGGGATAGGAAGGTTTCTAGGCACAAAGGCACCCACATACCTAAACTGAAAATATTTTTTTTTTCTTCAGGATAAAAGCAGTGCAATTATATTGCGTGCATGGGGTATTTCCATTTGGGCTCTAATTTCCAACTGACCTCACGTGGGCCAGACAGAGAGAACCAAAAGGCCAGATTTGACCCAGAGGTGTAAAATGGCCCAGATCCTGTTTAGTGGAGGTATGTCAGCCTCGTCCTGTAGGTACCAGTATTCAGTGTCCATATAACAACACACGGAGGCCTTCTGGAACTCCATGCCTTTCTGGATTCATCTAAATGGATCAGAGCTAGAAGCAGAGGCTCCCCCATTAAGAATAAAGCATGAAAATAAGCCAAGGACGAGATAAATGGCGATCCATGGGATATAACATGAGATATATCAACTTTGCTGGGAACAACTCACCTGCCCAGGCAAGGCTGCCCAAGAGGCCAAAGAGGAAGCAAGGGATGAGAAGCATCTCCAAACCTGAGGAGGGAAGCAGAAGTTGAGAAGAACCTTGAATGTCCTCCAACCACACCAGGCCACCCCCTTTTTCGGGTGTCCCTCCCCCAGAAGGAAGAACCCAGCTCTCATCTCAACCATGAAGCCCCCCTGTTCGTCTCTGGATTGCAGCCCCCTCCCCAAATACTACCCTGAGCAATGGGTAGAGACCCCGGTCTGCCAGGAATCACAGCCTGTCATTCTCCAAATGTGGATTCTGAGCTTCTGTCTCTCGTGGTTGGTTCCTCCCTCTGGGACCATTAAGATCTGGGCCACAGCAGGTGTGATCCAGGATGTAAGGAGGGTGTAAAGTCGGAGCAGGCCACCCCAGAGAAGAATTTGGAGAAGGGACCCTTAGCTAATCCTCAAGCCCAATGAACTCAACGGCTAAATGGAAGGGATTGAAGTTTTAAGCCCACCCCTCTCCGTCTTCATTTTCCTCTTCCTTATCTCTTCATCTCTTCTATGGACAAGGAAAGCAATTCCCTCCCTCCTTCCTTTTAATCCTGAGAATTGGCTGCCAAAAACGGACAAAGAAATATCACACACACAATGCGAACCATCCATCTCTTATGCGAGATACAGGACTTTCAGTGGCTTTATAACACAAGGTGCTCTGGTGCCCCATCAGTCCAATAAATTATCTATCATTCCTTTCCCTCCCCAGGAATTCTTGCAAAGGAGGTTGAAAGATTTCAAGCTCTGGAGGTTTTTTTTAAAGGAGGTGAAGGTTTTGCATCTAGATATCTCCCTAATTTTGTGGAAACCCCTCTTAATCAGAGCAAGAGACCTACAGGCATGGCTGTGGGATCCAAAGTATCCCTGAAGCAATTGCTATTTGTATTAAAACTTTTAAACATTGAAAACTAATATAAACGAATACAAAGAAAGAAAAGAAAGAGGAGGGGGAAAGGCTAAAGAAAAATAGAAAAAAAAAAGGTAGGAAGGAGTAGCTTCTGATATTTTTCACAGCAGTTATAAGTACAAATATGATGTAATCTCTCTCTGTCTCTTTCTCTGTCTCTCTCTTCCTCTCTCTCTTTCTCTTTCTCTCTCTCTCACTCTTCCTCTTTCTTTGTCTCTCTTTATCTATCGCTCTTTCTCTCTCTCTCCTTCTCTTTCTCTTTCTCTCTTTCTCTTTCTTTCTTTCTATCTGTCTTTTTCTGATATTTTTCACAGCAATTATAAGTACAAATATGCTGTAATATCTCTCTCTGTGTGTCTTTCTCTATCTGTCTCTCTCTCTTCCTCTCTCTCTTCCTCTCTCTCTCTCTCTCTCACTCTTCCTCTCTTTGTCTCTCTTTATATATCTCTCTCTCTCTTTCTCTCCTCTTTCTCTTTCTCTCTCTCTCTCTTTTATCTTTCTTTTTCTGATATTTTTCACAGCAGTTCAAAAAGTACAAATATGCTGTAATCTCTGTGTGTGTGTGTCTCTCTCTCTGTCTCACTCTCTCTCTCTTTCTCTTTCTCTCTCTTTCTCTCTCTCTCTTTCTCTCTTTCTCTGTCTCACTCTCTTTCTCTCTATTTCTCTGTCTCTCTGCCTCTCTCTCTCTCTGTCTCTTTCTCTCTGTCTCTCTTTGTCTCTCTCTCTCTCGTTACATCATTCACTCTTCTTTCTATAATCTATGGCTCTCACCTTCAAAGGGGGATCCAATCTGAAGGAGAAATCCTCTAAATCACCAAGATCTCTTTCCCAGCTTATATACCCGAGCTCACAGGATCACACCTTGCCTGCCAAGATAAGGGGATGCAAACCAGGATGGAAATTTCTGGAAAGTAGGTGTCGTCTACTTCCTGCGAAGGACAAACCTATAACTCAGCTGTTTTCTCGGGAAATCTCAATCTCGTATTATTTTATTATTAAGACTCCATCAAAGATGTTTGATCCTGGATAGATCAGAGATAACGATTGCAATGGTTTATGGTAAATTAGAAGCTGTTGTGGATTGTCTTTGTGTGTAAATTACAATAACAGGTTGTAAACAGAGAGCTTTAAAGTTTAATTTTGCTGTTCATTTTACTTGTTAATGTGTTTTTTTTTAAAGAAAGTAAATAGAGGTTAGGTCAAATTAGCTGGCCAAAGAGGCCTGTAGAAGTGTATAAACTGTAGGCCTGTTTTGCAAGGGAGGGGAATTATTATTGTGGAGATGTATTTATCAGTATTTAACTAAGAGAGACAATGTATGTGTATGTTCGGGTTTTTAATTATTATTTATTTTTCATGCATATTTTTTAATCTTGTGCAGTTTTGCTTTATTTTTGTTTCCTTTTTTCGGTTGAAGTTTGTATTTTAACTTCGGAATAAAAAAAATATTTTTAAAAAAAAAGAAATTACAAAGTCTTAGGTTTTCTAGGACTAAATTTAACCTAGAATTTCCTCCTTTGATATGACCCCTCATAATATGACCATGATATGACCTCCTCTCATAATTATGATTATGACTTATGACTTGCTCTTTACATGTACACTGTGAGCTTATGCACCAGAAACAAATTCGTTGTGTGTCCGATCACACTTGGCCAATAAAGAATTCTATTCTATAATATTAATAATATCCTGATTTGGGGACAAATGACCAAGAACAGCATATCATAAAATAATAAAACCATTTAATAATCTTGGTATTAATAGTCTCTAAGATAGTAAATCCAACCAGGATGTGGTTTTTATGTTTTTTTTTATGACTGTGTTTTATGACTATGCATCTTTCTCTGTGTATACATGTGTGCTTGCATTGACATTCTGTTTTATCCCATTAAGACATCTGGTTGACCATGGTGAGCATAAGTGGACTGCACTTATCCTGGCATCGGGATCTTCTTGGGTACCACTTTATAAGGTCTTGGTAAGGTCACACTTGGAATACTGCATCCAGTTTTGGTTACCACAATATAAAAAAGATGTTGAGACTCTTGAAAGGCTGCAGAGAAGAGCAACGAAGAGGATTAGGGGACAAAAACATACAAAGAACAGTTGCAGTATTTGGGTATGGCTAGTCTAGTAAAAAGAAGGACATGATAGAAGTCTTCCAATATTTGAGGGGCTGTTGGAGAGAAGAGGGGGGCAACCTTTTGTCCAAAGCCCCTGAAGGTAGAAGAAGCAGTGGATGGACACTAATCAAGGAGAGAAGCAACCTAGAACTAAAGAGAAATTTCCTGACAGTGAAGACAATTGATCAATGGAATGGCTTCCCTCCAGAAGTTGTGGGTACTCCATCACTGGAGGTTTTAAGAAGAGATTGGACAACCATTTGTCTGGAATGGTAGAGGGTCTCCTTCTTGAGCAGGGGGTTGGACTAGAAGACCTCCAAGGTCCCTTCCAATTCTGTATTTGTGTTATCTACCAAGAAATATTTAATTCTAGCACAGGGCCTGAACTTGACTGGGAAAAGGTTCCAATTCACATTCCCTGCCAGTTTAATCGTCTTTCACCTTCCATGCAGGTCAACTCTAAGGAGACATGACTTTTAGAGAGATTTAGAGTTGATAGGAAGACACTTTTTTGCATAGGATTATCAGGGTTCATGTTCTTAACAGTTAAAAATATACACATGGGTTCCTGGATCCAAAGCAAAGGGATTGAAATGTCAGCTGCTGGGAAACAACAGTAGATCTTGCCCTCCACTCCAAACCTGAGAGATTCCCAAGGGATCCACTTCAGAAGGAGGAGGAGGAGGAGAAGAAAGAGGATTAGGAGGAAGAGAGATGGAAGAGGAAGAGAAACAGGAGGAGGAAGAGGAGGAGGAGGAGAAGTAGTAGTAGTAGAAGAAGAATGGATGATAATTTTTTTCAAAGAAAACAAATCAAGAAAGTCCATGACTTGGATTCTTGAGTATCTCCATAGATGATACTGTGGGAAGAATTTTGATAATTATGGAAAGAATTTTAACTCAAAATTAGATTTATTCCTATACTGTCTTCAACCCTTTTTTGGATCATTAGATGGTAAAATGAGGACCCAGATTGTTGAGGGCAAAAGGGTGACTCTGTAAACTGCTCAGAGGGGGCTTTAAAGCATGTAAAGGTAAATATTCCCCTCGCACATCCATGCTAGTCAGTTCTGGCTTTAGGGGGCGCTTCTCATCTCCGTTACAAAGCCACAGAAGGGCCAGCGCTGTCCGAAGGCGTCTCCGTGGTCATGTGGCCGGCAGGACTCCACGCCTTTGAAGGCGCATGGAACGCTGTGACCTTCCCACCAAAGGGGGAAGATATTACCTCCATAGGACTTGGCTTTGTGGAAGACAAAACCAGGTCCTTCAAAAACATGGTGGACACATCTTAAGGTCGAGTATAAACCAGATTTTTTTCCTGCTGGGAATCATTACAGAGAGATACAGTAAGGAACTGACGTACCTAATCATACATGTGATTGCGGCAGCAAGGTTGGCTTATGCTCAAAAATGGAAAGATAAATTCCCAATAAAAGCAAAGTAATTAAAAACATATGGATATGTGCTGAAATGAACAAATTAACTTTGGAAATAAAAAACAAGGAGGAGACTGAATATTACAAAGTATGGGATACATTCCGCCAATGGTGGGGAAAAAGAATGGAACTCAGAATTAAAATAAGACAAGGTTGTTAGGATAAGAGACTAGAAATATGGAAATTTGTTGAAATGTACAGATGTATGTATTATGTAAATATGTATTATATCTTATATATACAATAGATATGTACTGACAAACTGGATTGTCAGGACAATCACACACTTTCATTGTTTTTAATGCTTTATTCAATAAAAAATGTTTTAAAAAACAGGATGGACACACATGGTGGACATTAACTACGGGTTGAAGGGGAGAGTACAACTGCCTTCCCTGTTTTACCTGCTCCAATCTCTACAACAGGGGTGGCCCCTTAGCATCCTGTGAACTTCAACTCCCAGAATTCCTGAGCCATGCTAGAATGGAATGGCTTAGGAATGCTGGGAATTGAAGTCCACAGGTCATAAAAATGCCTTAGTTGTTCATCCCTGCTCTTTGCTGTTGGGTTTTATTAAGCTCTTACGTTGCTCAACAAGATCTTAGTTGTCACAGCTCAACTGAATTTGCGTCATCTTCAGGGAATGCTTGTTATTAATTAGTCGGTTAGTGTCGAGAACACTTAATTGGCAAAGTTGGATCAGGAAGTTTTCCAACTCTGTGCCTTCATATAAGACTTTATTTGAACCTTGAAAGGGCCTCCTGGGGAGCTTCTTAATGGGGGTGGAATTACCACCGGGGAGATGGTGTTGTCAACCAGTTTTGTTTTTCTGGAAGGATTAAACAAGGTGCAAAGGGAGTTGTTAACTTTCTTGTCACAATCACAGCTCTCGGGTCTCCTGGGCTTCTTGAGTTCTTCCTCGGGGAGATGTCATCAACTTCATTGTTCTCTTCTTTGGGCATGAAAAGGAGGGATAAACTTAGGCATTCTCCTGACCAACTTCTTCACCTGGCCCCAAGGTGTGTTTGCTTTCTGAGGTCAACGTGAAAGTACAAAGTTGTAGGGATTTTTAACACCGCAATTTAAGTTTGCTTTTTTGATGTTTTGACCATGTAAATTATTTTAAGAATTGGTCTTTGGAACCAAGTCAGTCTGTCTTCCTTCCTACTTACCATTCCTTCCTCTTTTTCTTCCCTCTCCTTCCTTCCTTCCTTCCTTCCTTTTCCTTCCTTCCTTCCTGGCATAACACAACTGTCTTTCCATCTGCCCATTTGTTCATAAACTGAAGTAGTTTTTGTTAAGGTTGATGGGCAAAACTTTGGGGAAATTGCAAGGCAACAAGACTTCTATTATATGCTCATTGTTGGAACAATGTGACACAACGGAAGTGTGGTTGTTAAAGCTGGCAGAGCTGGCTGGGATGGCGAAACATTCAGCTCCAATTAGAAAAAAGACCACAGGCCAAATTTAATACTAGTTAGAAGCTCCATTTGAAGCTCTTTCAGGAAACAGAAACCATGACATACGGATTTGATGACCAGTAATATTTACAGGTTGTAAAGACAAATGGGAGTTTACATTGCACTTGTAGAGAAAACTTAAGTTTTATCTGTAGCTGCTATAAAGGGAATTCAAAGTCATTATTCTTTGTGTATCTGTTTTTTATTGCACCTATCATTTCTTTGTTTATTCTATCTTCTAGTCTCCTTGACTATTTTTTGTTTTTTTTATTTCCCCTTTTAATAAGCTAATAAAGATAAGACTCTTCATGGGATATGCCCAACCACAGATAGCTGAGGATTGGCACTCTCTGGGCTTGGTGGTTTTCTTGCAAATGTTTCACTATTCAAACTAGGTAACATCATCAGTGCAAATGATGATGTTGCAAGAATGGGGGGAGAGAAAAAGAGATTGAGAGGGGGAGAGAGAGATTGAGGGAGAGGGAGGAAAAGAGAAGAGAGATTGAGAGGGAGGGAGGGGAAGAGAGGGGGAGAGGAAGAGAGATTGAGAAGACAGAAAAGACAGAGAGGAGATTGGGAGGAAGGGAGAGAGAGAAGAGAGATGAGAGATTGGGAGGAAGGGAGGGAGAGAGAGGAAGAGAGGAGAGAAAATTCATAGAAAAAACAAGAAAGTCCGATGGTCTCCTGAAAAAGCATCTTTGGGACAACCACGACCTGAATGACTCAAAATCTACACCCATGATGGCGAACCTATGGCACGCGTGCCGGAAGTGGCACACAGAGCCATCTCTCTGGGCACGCCAGCCGTCGCCCGTTGCTCTTCCGGGTTCAGCTGGTCTTCGCACGCGCAGGAGCACCGGAAACTGGAAAAGCAGCTCCCCGATGCGCATGTGGTCTTTGTCCACGCATGTGCACCAGAAACCGGAAGCTGAGCTTCCCGGCACGCTCTTCCGGTTCCGGGGCTCCTATGTGCGCATGCCGGGGAGCTGCTCTTCCAGTTATGGGAAGTTTCTTTCCCTGACGCCACCAGACCCAGGGGCTTTCATGTGCTTTGCTGTGCCAGAGTTGGTCCTTATGCTTTGTTGAAGAAACGGTGGTGGTCTGGTTTGCTCAACCCGGAGATTTTATGCTTCTGTCTTGGGAACCAGGCTTTAATTTCAGTCCTGAGAAAGTTCTAGAATGGGTCTTCTACCCCCAATGTGGGTTGAGTGTTCCTTGCTTCATGTGCCTGGCTTCCCACATCCTTTCTCTCCAATTTGCTTCGACCACCTTCCACCTCAGCTGCAAATTAACTGCAATTTATCATAGAAATCACATGGTACAATGATGGGAAATTGTAATCTTACAATTAAAAATGGTAAAATGGTAGTTATAGAAGTTCCCAACTCTGCTATTTACCTTCAATAACACTTCTCCGCTGAAGGGTTGAGAAAAATTGGTATCTCAGTTAGGAATCTTTTGTAAAATTGCACAATTAGGAACTTTTTGTAAAATCGCCTCGCAATCTAACACAGGGGTGTCGTTTCCCCTTCTTTCAATTTGGAAAGGGCTTTTGTACCTTTCTTCACAATTGGTTTTCCAAAAAAAAAAAAAAAATCAAGATGGAGGATTTGAACACACAGCTGGGAGTTAAGACACCAAGCTAGAAAGCGAGATTTCAAATCCCGCCACGGCCATGAAATAGCCAAGTGGGTGAATTTGGACCAATCGCTAGGAGACGGTGAGTTCTACTCCCGCCTTAGGCAGGAAAGCCAGCTGGGTGACTTTGGGCCTGCCACTCCCTCTCAGCCAAAAACTACCTCACAGGGTTGTGGTTGTTGTGAGGAAAATAGGAGTGTCAGAAAATTGTGTCAGAAAAATGTTCGACACCTTGAGTTATTGGTAAAAATAGTAAAGGCAGGAAAATAATAAAATTAAAATAATAAAATAAAAAATAGATAAAATATAAAACAATAAAATATAAAACAATAAAATATAAAATGGAATAGAATTAAAATAATCACAGCCCAATTCCCATGCACAATTTTAAAAAAATAGTCAAATAGGGGATTTGATTGGGCAGTTTTCATAGCTAGGTGGGCACTTAATTCCTCCTTTCGTTGGGAGTCTTTTACCACTCCCTTGACAGTTTGCTAATGCTTTGCCACTCGCTCCGATTCGGTGCCATTTTTTCTCTTTATCTAGTAATTTATTTATTTTTATTCCATTAAGAAAATTGATAAGGCCACCCAACTGACCCATACTGAGCAGCTTACAGAAGTAAAACCCCAATACAAAACCCAATAAACCCTGAACCCCTGGCAGGAATAATTTACCAGTAAGATAAATAAGTTTGGAGATTAGGGATTAACGTAATTAATTTTTTAAAAAAATCCTTGATGATTGTTCCGTAATACAAACTCAGGGCAAATATATTCATTTCTGAGGAAAGCCCAGCAATTCCTTCACATCTGGGGTGGAGCTGATGTCGCCCTTCCATTGAACATTGAACAAAGGTAGCAGCAGAGTCCATTTGGTGGGCAGAAGAGAGACTCACAAATGATCTAATTTATGTGTTGGTTTTCAGGGTGAAAACCCTTTATTGCCTCTCCATCTGGTAATAAATATTTACTGTCTTCGTGGAGGGAATGCCAAGGCGGAACAGGTGAAGTCTTTCCTTAAGGCTTGCTCACTTTTTGGAGAAAAGCAACTTTCTTGGGTTCAACACTCTAGAAAGGAAGATATAAAATAAGGAGGAAAAACTCCAAACTCTCCTTGGAGGTTCACAAGGAAGGGACTTTCTTTGGGGTCCTTTGCTGGACAACCCAGAGTCTAAAGCAAGGGTGTCCAATCTTGGCAACTTCAAAGGACTTGAAGATTTCAACTCCCCAGAATTCTCCAGCCAGTTATGCTCCAATCTTGACAACTTATGGACTTCAACTCCCAGAATTCCCGAGTTATGCTCCAACCTTGACAACTTTAAGACTTGTGGACTGCAACTCCCAGAATTCCTCAGCCAGATGGCAGGAGAATTCTGGGAGTTGAAGTCCACAAGACTTAAAGTCGCACAAGGTTGGACATCCTGGTCTGAGGCATCAGCATGAGATCTAAATGTAACAAATGTTTGGTAGCATCCATGCTTCTATTTTCCATGGACAAGTTGCACAAAGTATGATGAGAAACAGGATTCTCAGAGAGGAGCCCCATCAATGTCCAGCTCCACAACTCCTTCAGACCCATCCCCAAACCAAGACTGGCCACAGAATTGGGAACAATGTCTAAGAGTTCACACAACAAAGTTGGCCATTAGAAGGAAGAACCTGTTTTCCGACAGTCTATGAGTCCTACACTGGCCAACCAGGTTGAGTTTGGCCAACACCCAAGCCAAGATAAAATTATGTCAGTGTTCTGTCCTACAAATATGGGGGCTCAGTTTTTTAACTTTGCTGGGGCACCATTGAATGAGCCTGGGAGAAGAGAATAGAGATGGGTCAGGTTTGACCCCTTTCATTCTTAAATCTGGCTCCTGTTTGTCTTGTGTTCAGAGATGGCGACCCAGGGGTGGGATTCCAAATTGCACACTACCGGTTCTGCAGGCACTTCACGCGCATATGCGGCACCCAAAGATCGCCTGAGCTGTTTTTTAGCTCAACTGAGGCATGGCAATCTCTCTGCCACTCCAATCAGCTGAGCAAAAAAATCAATGGAATAAAGGATGGGAAAGAGCAGGGGGGGGGGGGGGGGGGGCGAGTCCAAAATTGACATATGCATAGCCATTTTATTTAGCCTTCTTATCTATTCCTTTTCTTTCTCTCTCTTTGCTGGTTATGGGGGGGGGAAGGATTTCGGGCTTGCCACATTCCTAAGGAGGGAGGAGTGGAGATAGAGTTGTTTAGGCTAGGTGGTTCTCCTTCCCGTGGGAACGAAAGCTGACCCTGCTGAGACCTAGAGATTGATGATACCAGGCAAGCGTTGATTTACTTCTGTTGGAGGATGTGACTTTTGGGGGGGCTGTTTCTAACTTCCAATATTATGTGGCGTAATTCCGGGTTGCGTCAGATCCGGAATGACCACAGACTTTGCCAATTTGATGCTTTCCTAAATAAAAGAAATTGTTTTGGAAGACGAATTTTGCTCTTTTCTTTTCAAATGGATTTCATCACTTGGAAACCTGGCACGGGGCCAGCCAGAGGTAGTTATTTGCCGGTTCTCTGAACTGCCCAAATTTTCTGCTGCCGGTATGCTAGAACCGGCCCAAACCGGCTGAATACCCACTTCTGCTTATGGCTCTTGACATGAGACTCGACTACAACTCCCAAACGCCCATCACATGCACGGCAATAAAGGTGAAGAGCAAGAAGTGCAGTCCAGCCAACCCAAAGTACCTGGTCTTTTGCCTGCCAAGCAGCATTGCTAGCAGGAAGGTCTTAAACCTCCCTCAGAAACCCAAATATTGAAGATGCGACAAAAGAACGCGCCAGCTCAGCAAAGAGATTTTGTCTTTTCACTTCTCTTTGCAGCCCAAAATCTGGGGAGAGGTTGGAGAACACGCAAGGATTTCCAGGTCTGTTTGAAAAGGCTGAAAAGGGAGACATCTTCCTGGGGTTTAGGCATTTAAGAGATCTTGACAAGGATGAAAAGCATTCGAGCTGAGCGCTTCCAGTCGTGTTTGGAGGGGGCTCCGTTCCACTTCCATGTCACCAGCGAGAGGTCAGAGGTCCTAAGCACAAGGCGGGGAGCACGTCCATCTTACGGCTGCCCATGGGTAGGGCTGTGCCCCCCCCCCCAAAAAAAGGGGTTCAGTGTGTAAATCCACAAGCAGAAAGGCTCATTGGCACGTGGGCAAAATCTGTCCCCGAAACCAGTAACCTAAGAGTCAATAAAAATTCTTAGTCATCCACATAAAGTTTTCTGGAAGTTGAATCCTGGCAACTGGACTTGCAGTTCTTCTTAGAAGTCCAATCCAGTTCGAGTCCAGTTCTTAGAAGTTCTTCCAGTTCTTCTTAGACTTACGTGTTCTTCAAATTCTCCTTAGAAGTCCAGTTGCCATGACTTAACTTCCAGACAGTAACTCAAGACCATTCCAGTTTGGTGGCAAGTCTGTCCTGGTTAGGGTCTGGACGTCATCCTTGATCCCAGGCACTTCAAGAGATCCAATGAAGACTGCTCTCCCCAGCCCAGCCTGGAAACTCTGCCCTTGTTGCCTGAAACACCCCGGGGGAAGGTGAGAACCGGTGAAGACTGCCCGTGGCACAGGCACGTTAAGTCTGATCTTTGGCACAGCCCCCACTCCGTTGGGAATCTTCCAATGGCAAAGTTCGCAGGCTGTAATGAAGCTCCAGCTCATGAGGGCCGCCTACTGGGTCATGGCAGAGGCCCAGGCGACCTCCCTGAGAGGAGGAGGAGGTTCAAGCTGGTTTATCCTGCCCCATCTAGCCATCGTTCAGGTGGCGACAGATGACCTCGGGAGGTCCAACTGCGTCTCTATGGAGCTGCGGCTCCTCGCGTTGGTACCATTCCTCTTCGCTGAAATCTGGGAAGAAGAAGGCAATTTCCTTGCTAGCTGAGGCTGCAGAGTCTGGAGGGAAGGAGAGAAGAACAGAATTAAGAGAGTCGGAAGGGGCCTTAGAGGTCTTCTAGTCTAACCCCCTTGCTCAGTCAGGAGACCCTCTGTCATTCTGGACAAATGGCTGTCTGGTCACTTCTTAAAACCTCCAGCATTGGAGCCCCTACCACTTCAGGAGGCCTTCCGGAGCCACCTGAGCCAGCCTTTCCCTCTGGGGCTCACCTGAGCCATGGACGCTGTTCCGGGTGTCCGTGAGGCCCAAACTGCCACGGATGGACTCCGGGGCTGTGTGGCGGGCACGATACACCTTGGTGGGACCCATCAGCCACCTCCAGCGTGTGATGGCTTCCTCGTGGGCCAGGATGTAAACCCTCATGGGACCGCTGAAAAGGCAAGGAGGTACATCCATGAGACTCCCTGGTCTCTGCGCACTTCAAAATCCTTGTCCTCCCTCCCCTCTTCTCCTTTCCTTTCTTCCTCCCTTCCTTCTTCCTTCCATCTTCCTTCCACCTTCTTCCTCCCTCCCTCCCCTCTTCTCCCTTCCCTTCCTCTCTCCTTTTTTTCTTCCTTCCACCTCCCTTCCTTTTCCCTCCCTTCTTTCCTTCCTTCACTTCCCTCTTCTTCCATCTCCCTTCCACCTTCTTTCCTTACTCCCTCCCCTGCCTCTTCTCTCCCTTCCCTCTCCCTTCCTTCCCTCCCTCCCTTCTTTCCTTCCTCTCTCCCCTTCTTTCTTTTCTTCCTCCTCCCTTCCATCTTCCTTGCTTCCTCCCCTCCCCCTTCCTTCCTTCTTCCTTTCCTCCAACACCACCACCCGCACCGCATTCCCCCATCTGGAATATCAACAGAGAAAGCGCATCGATCTAGCCCTGGACGTTTCCTCAAGCCTCATAGAAGAACTTCTGGCCCTTTAGGACACTGGTCTCTGGCTGCCTCCTGGTGGTCAACACAACACAACACAACACACCAGTGTTTTTTTTTGATTAGGTGACAGACATCCAGGCAGGGGCCACAGAGAACGCCCCCTGCCTGGTCTTTCAGGCCTTCCAACCAGGCTAACGGAGTCCATCCACCTTATAGAGAGAGAGAGAGTTGGAAGGGACCTTGAAGGTCTTCTAGTCCAGTCCGTTGCTTAGGTAGGAAACCCTATACTATTTCAGACAAATGGTTATCCAATCTATTCTTGGAAACCTCCAGTGTTGGAGCATTTGCATGTGTGTGTGTGCGTGTGTGCGTGTGTCTGTGTGTGTGTTATATATACACACAAACACACACAGATATAAATACCTTGATAAAAGAGGCAATACAACAGGTAGGAAAACTTTTCCTACAACTTAATTTTTTTTTCTCACAAAACAATCTAAACATTTACAAGAAGGCACATCAAAGAAACAACAACCACCATTATACACATTAAACACTTTTGTATGGTTTTTTGTGTGTGCTTTTGGAGTTTAGTGTTGTTGTTGTTTTTTTGAGTTCTGTATTTTCGTTCTTTACCTTTGTTTTACATAAAATAAAAATATGCATGAAAAAAAAGAGGAGAGAAAAATTCCTCATCTTTTCCATCCTGAATCTGTTGGGAATTTCTGCTATTTCTCAACTGGACATAACATGCGGATGGGGTGAGTTACTTATTTTATTTTCTTACTGATTTTTAGCTCCTGCCCCTTCTACCTGGTGGAGAATTTAGGCCCCTGTTCTACCAACAGAGTAATTTTTTACGGGGAGCAGCTCTCTCTGCCTCTTTTGCATCCAGAGACCAAGATACAATATTGGCCAGGGACTCCAAAAGTAAGCCAAGATGGCGGCTGGGACCAAATGGGTCCTGTCCTTTTTTTCTACTTTTTCAACATTCCCCTTCCTCATTTCACCCTCCTTTAGAACAAAATGAATAAGGGTTTGGTGTGAAGGTATCTGGGGTTCCTGTAGGCCAGCGGTTAGGGTTAGGGTTTCTCCACTGTGGTCACTTTAAGGGTGGACTTCAACTCCCAGAATCCCAAAGCTGGCTGGGGAATTCTGGGAGCTGAAGTCCACCAGTCTTAAAGTTGCCAAGTTTGGAGACCTCTGCTGTAGACCTTTGAAGGGATACAGGAAGGAGGTCTTCTCAACCACCAGCTCTGGACCTACCTGGACATGAACTCCACCAGCCTCTGGTAGAAAAATCGCCCTGGAGGAAGAAGAAGAAGAACTTGAGGAACAAGGAAGCTTCTGCTGTGCTCGCTCTCCACCCTGCTGGACCATCAACACAAGGAAGGCCCCACAGAGACCGAGATGAAGGGCTGGTGTGCTCCAGAATGGCTTGGATCTATCATCAGCTCACCCCAGCTTTCAGGTAGAGATGCAGCAGCCAAGATGGCCAAGGCTTAGAAGAACACTGAGGGCTTCCACTTTGATCCCTGACCACAGGGTGTCATCCGGCCCACAGACAGGAACCAGAGGAAGAATCTGACCCATCCTTTTCTTCAGTCCAAATTCATGCATGTCTGCCCATACCTGGATCAGGTTCTCCCAGGAGGACTCTCAGCTCCGTGCCCAGGAGGGTCACGGTCAACAGTAGGAGGCCCAGATGTTAATCTCTAGAAAGCTGGAGATTATGTCTTCAAGGCCCCAGAATGGGGGTTCGGGATTTCTAGGTCCCCTTTACTGAACCCCTATGGACTTCTTTTATCTGGATGTGAAGACCTTTGGAAGCCTCAGACCATCAGAGGAACTCTGAACTGGATCAAACCTGAGGGCCACCTAGTCCAGCTTCTGGGATATCCAGCTGGGATGCACTGGGAAAGATCCCAAGGCTGGGCTGGAGGACAAGAGAGCCTTCCCCAGTCTTTCCCAGTAAGCAGGATTTCAGTCCCAGCTGCATCAGGAAGCCTCCACACCAACCTGAGTGCTCCTGGTAGAACCTCCGACTGTCCTCCTTGCTCCAGAGAAGGTCCTTCGTCCGGACGATCAAGAATTTGTGCTTCAGAATGGTTTCATGCACCGCCTAGAAGAAGGCAGAAAAGAAGGTAAGGGGAAAATATATGGAGCTTCTCCGTCCTCCAGGTGTCATGGTTGCCCCAAAGGTGCTTTTTCTTCAAGGGGCAACTGGACTCTCTGGTGTTTCATTGAAAACATTTCACTTCTCATTCCAGAAGCTTCTTCAGCTCTGACTGAACGGTGGGAGAATGGAAGGATTGATACTCCTTGCGGGCAGCTGGTCATTTGCATCCTTTTTGGAGAGTCATTGAGGCCACTTGGAAGTTGGAGGGAGGGCAGAGATAAACTTCCAAGTGGCCTCAACGACTCTCTAAAAGAACACAAATTACCAACTGTTTGCAAGGAGTATCAGCCCTTCCATTCCCATCCATCCAGCCAGAACTGAAGAAGCTCCTTGGATGAGAAGCAAAACGTCTTCATAAGAAAAAACCAGAAAGTCCAGTTGCCTCCTGAAAAAAGCACCTTTGGGTCAAAATAAGGGGAAGGCCATGGAAGTCCAAAAGGCCACCCTGTATCATCTGGCCATCGGTCCAATGGGCCTTTTGTGGCTCTTAACGCTACAAAGCTTCCGATGGGGCAGGGGGGCAGCTTCCCATCCATGGCTTCCACCCACCCTAGCGGCATCGAGTGGACCACCAGGGCTGGAACAAGGTCAACGGATCTCCTAAGCCGAGCCCAACCATGGAGTCATTTGCTCCTCCGTTGCTTAACTCAGGAGTTGGTGTGGTTTGCGGGCAACAGGTGCGAACAGCTGAGATCTCGGAGAGCAAGGACTCAGATGAGGGCTGCATGGGATGCAGGGATGGGGCCAGGACCATCAGGAAGTGGAGTGCTGCCTTCGGAGGTTGTGGAGGCTGGCAGCAGTGAGGAAGAGGTTCCCGAGGAGCCTGTGCTCAGTGCATGTGCGTGCAGGACTTCTCAAAGGAAAGAGCAGCTGCAGCAGCATGGGCGACTCGGGAGTAAGGCTGCAAGGCAATGGCCCCTCCCTTAAGGGACAAAAGCCAGCTGAGAAACCGGAGTTCTTTGCAGGAAGCAAAGAAGTTTTTGCACTCGAGCTTGATGGACGTTCGGACTCTCTTGGTTGGTGTTTGAAGACTCTCTGATTTATTGTTTAGTAACTTTATCTGTTGTTTTTGGCAGCCTTGCAAAAACTTGGCCAGGCTCTTTCTTATTGGACTAATTAATTGGAAGCAGCCTTTTATCTGTGAAGGAACAGGATTCGTGAATGAAACACTAAAAGGTTCTGCTTTTACCTTTGTCTCGTGTTTGCTCTTTTGGAACCAGGTTTGGGTCAGAACAGGAGTTCATAAACCTGGCCACTTTTAAGACTTGTGGACTTCAGGTCATTTTACATTTTAAAACAAACATGACAATGGTTTCACATTGATCTTATTAACTTTCTTACATAATTTGATATTAATACATACGATCAATCTTAATTATTTAATATTCTCATATACTGTTTTGTGTCAATCTCTATATTCTTCACATCACTTCTTTTATTATAAATTCTATGTCAGCATATTTGCAGTATTTAACAAATTATGTAATTCAAACAGCCATTCATAATTTCATATTAATTTGTATTTTGTATGATTTATCCTCACTTTTTGTTCTTGATTTTGCCACCATTACACTCAAAACGAAATTTCTTCCTACTCCCAATTATAATAAAACAAACAATATTCATCCTACTAACATTTAATGTATTATACCATTCTAGTAATACTATACACCCCCTGGAACCACACTGTTCACACAATGAGGTGTATATAGAAACAAAAATAAAAATGTACAGTATTTAACAAGACTTATGGACTTCAACTCCCAGAATTCCTCAGCTATGTTGGCTGGAGAATTCTGGGAGTTGAAGTCCACAAGTCTTAAAGTTGCCAAGTTTGGAGACCTCTGCCCTAGTTAGTCTATGGTTTCTCCACCTTGGTCCCTTTAAGAAAGGGTGGACTTCAACTCCCAGAATTCCTCAGCCTGTTTTGGGATTCTGGGAGTTGAAGTCCACCTGCTTTAAAGCGGCCATGGTGGAGAAACTCTGCTCTAAAAACACGGATCTCCAACCATGCCAACTTTAAGACTTGTGGACTTCAACTCCCAGAGTTCCTCAGCCAGCAAAGCTGGCTGAAGAATTCTGGGAGTTGAAGTCCACAAGTCTTAAAGTTGCTAAGGTTGGAGACAAATTGCTCTAAAAGGCTTTGGAGGGGGGGCATTTCTCCCTCCCCGCTTACACCCACCCCGGAGGCTTCAGGTTCCCACCCACCCACCCTCCGCAAGTCCACAAGTGTGCAAACCCCACCCGCGGCATGCACTTGTTCGCACTTACTTCCAGAACCAGAGGGTGGGCCACCGCGTCGGGCTTGACGATGGCCAGGGTCAGCTGCAGGGCCCGCCGCAGCCCCGGCCAGGAGGGTCTCATTTTGCCCCCGGGGAGCAGTGGGGGGGGCAGTTGCGGGGGAGTGGTCTCGCTCTGCCCGCCGCGCCTCTGCAAGAGAACACGCACGTGTGCACCAGCACGGCCCCTTCCGGGGCTGGGACACCTTTGCAGGCGCCTCCCCCGGCCTGCGAGGATCCGGAAGTGGGGGGGTAAAACCTTTGCACACCTTTCCGCGCTTGCAACTCACCCTGTCCTACACACACACACACCGGTGTGCAAGCGAGAAGCAGCGGCTGTGACACCCTTGCACACTTTGGCAGCCCCCCAATCCTGTTTGCAAGTGTCCTTTGCACGCTTGGCGCGTCTCTCTTCCCCCCCCCCCGCCCCGGTTTACAAAGGAAAGCAAGAAGCGAGAGGCAATTGCACTCCCACTTGGCACCTCCCTCCGGCTTTGCGAGGGGGAGCGCACACACTTTTTGCACGGCGTTTTTCACGCTTCCCGCCCCCTAGCCCGGTTTGCAAACGGAAGCAGGGAGCGAGAAGCGCCTGCCTGTCTCGTTTGCACGCTTGGCGTCTCCCTCCGGCTTGAGAGGGGAAACGGGAGGCACACTTTTTGCACGCCTTTTTTTCCCACGCTTGCTTCCTCCGTCCAGCCCGCTTTGCAAAGGGAAGCAGGAAGAGAGCGGCGAGTGTGACGCTTTTGCACACTTCCTGCCTCCCCGCCCTGGTTCGCAGGGGCCGCTTTTGCACGTTTTTCCACGCCCGGCGTCTCCCCCCTTCCCCGCCCCCCTTTTAGGGCTTGCCAAGGGAAGCGAGGGGCGGCAAGCGGGCGCCCGCCTTCCCCTCCTCCTCCTCCTCCGAGCCCCGCGGGGCCGCGCGCAGCATCCGGCCGGTCGCCTGGCAGCCGAGCCGGCGTCTCCTGGGCGGGGTGGTGGGAGGGAGGGACGCCCGCGGGCGCAGCCTTGCAGAGCCCGAGGAGCGAGCCGGCTTTTGGGGAGGGGGTGTCCGGGCCGAGGCTTCCTTCCTCCCTCCCCGGGACCCTCGCCGCCTGCCTCCCTCTGGCAAGCCGGGCCGCGGCGCCGCATGGCCAAGCCGGGGGGTCCCGAGGGGGAGCCCCCCAACGCGGTTCTGGACCAGGACAAGTACGACGCGGAGGAGAACGTGAAGATCATCTGCCTGGGCGACAGCGCCGTGGGCAAGTCCAAGTGAGTGGGGGGCCCGGGATCCCTCCTTCCCGCCCCAGAGAGGAGGGTCGCCTCGGTCAAACCACCCCCCGCCCCGAGGGGAGCGTTGGGAGTTGCGCAACCGTTGCGCAGGGCTCCGCTGCTGTGCGCCCCCCCCTCCGGAGCCCGAGCCACGGGCAGGGGTCGCGACCCCCCCCAACTCTGCAGCCCAGGACCCACATCGCGCCCCTCCCCACAAACCCACAATGGCCGATGGGGGCATCGGAGCAGAGGGGGCTCAACTGACACCCCCCTCGAGTAATGGGAGTGGGGGACGCGGTGCGAAGTCCGGGAGGGGAGGGGGCTCTTGCCACCACCACCACCCCCACACACTTCCAGGGTGGCCACCGGAAGACCCAGCAGATGGCCCAGGTGCTGTGTTGCGCCCGTTTAGATGATCTCTAAGGTGATCCTGGGAATTGACGTCCTTCCCTCTCTCAGCTGAGACCCAAGGGTTGTTGATGCAGGTCGGGTTGAGTCGTACCTGAGGGTTCACACAAAACGAGGGAGGTTAAATTCACACCATCAGTTGAGGTTGCTTTCAGCCTTCCTCCTGGGAGCTCTCTGAGCTGGGTGGTTTTCTTGCAGACGTTTCATGACCCAACTAGGGAACATCATCAGTGCTAGAAGGGAGGGGAGTTTATGGAGGAGGAGGAGTGAGTGAGTGAGTGAAGGAAGGAAGGAAGGAAGGAAGGAAGGAAGACTGTGGTGGTACAATGGTGAGAATGCAGAATTGCTGGGTAACTCTACCCACTGCCAGCAGTTCAATCCTGAAGAGCTCAAGGTTGACTCAGCCTCCCATCCTTCCCAGGTCATAAAATGAGGACCCAGGTTGTTGGGAGCAACGTGCTGACTCTATAAAGCCACTTAGAGAGGGCTGGAAAGCAGTATAAAGCGGTATATAAGTCTGCTATTGCTAAGTGCTAAAGGGAGGGAGGGAGGAAGGAAGGAAGGAAGGAAGGAAGGAAGGAAGGATCGTGGTAATGGTGCAGTGGTTACAATGCAGTATAGCAGGTTAGCTCACTGCCACCAGCCAGCATTTTGATCCTGACTGGCTCAAGGTTGACTCAGCCTTCCGTCCTTCCAAGGTCGGTAAAACGAGGATCCAGGTTGTTGGGGGCGATAGGCTGACTCTGTAAACCACTTAGGACTGTAAAAGCACAGGGATACAGTATATAAGTCTAAGGGCTATTGCTAAGTTGGAAGGAAGGAAGGGAGGGAGGGGAAGGAGGAAGGGAAGGGAAGGGAGGGAAGGAAGATGGGAAGGGAGGGAGACAGGGAGGGAAGGAAGGAAGGAAGGAAGGAAGGAAGGAAGGAAGGAAGGAAGGAAACCGTGATGGCACAGTGGTTAGAATGTACATTGCAGGCTAATTCTGGCCACTGTTAGCAGTTTGAATCTCACACCAGGCTCAGGGTTGACTCAGCCTTCTGTCCTTCCGAGGTGGGTAAAAAAGGGGCCCAGATTGTTGTGGGGGCCAGAGGCTGACTCCGTAAAGCGCTTAGAGGGGGCCGGGAAGCCCCGTGAAGCGGTATATAAGGCTAAGGGCTGTTGCTGCTGCTATTTGGACAACGGTTGATCCAAAATCTGTCGGGCGCAGGAAACAGGATGGAGTTTGAAAACAATGAGCATTTATTCCATGGTACCTACGGGTTGTCCTCGACTTACGACCAGAATGGAGCCTAGAATTTATGTTGCTAAGATGTGAGAAATGTGTTAAATGAGTTGTGCCCCATTTTTACAACTTGAGTTGTTAAGTTAGTCACTCGGTTGTTAAGTGACTCTGGCTTCCTCCATGGCTTTCACTGGTCAGAAGGTCCCAAAAGGGGGAATCACGTGACCCCAAATCCCACCCTCCACCCCGGGACACTGCGACTGTCATAAATACGAGTCAGTGGCCAAGCGTCCAGATTTTGATCGTGCGACCATGGGGATGCTGAAAAAGGGTGGAAAAAATGGTCATCCGTCACTTTTTTCGGTGCCGTTGTAACTTCGAACGGTCACTAAACAGAACTGTCGTAAGTTGAGGACTACCTGTACTCACTAAGAATCTGATCTAGTAACGGTTCAGGCCGATTAGGGCCCGATGAGAATCAGTGGATTTCCTGGGGCCGGGGAGGGTGGGTGGAGGCTGGTCTTGGGTCTCTTTTGGAGGCGCAAGGACTCCAGACCGATAGGGCATTTGACACCCCCCACCGCCCTCCAAGAGACTCTGCCCAGCCGTCCCCTGCAGGAGCTGGACTCGGTTTCCTCAATGTGGCACTTTCCCTCTTTTCCAGGTTGATGGAACGCTTCCTCATGGAGGGATTGTATCCTTTGAGACTGGGAGGACGGGGGGGAAATCGGCTCCCACCCCCCCCCAGGAAAAGCCTGGGAGCAGCCTCTCCTCAGCTCTCGGGGGACCAAAACCAACTAGAGTTTCTTCCAGAAGAAACCAGGCCTCCCCAAATCGCAGAGCCCAGAAGATTCGGATGGCAGCAAAGGAGGAGATAATTGGAAATTAGTCAGGGATAGTTTTCCCAGATGGCAACAGGGCCTTTCTTCCAGGGGGGCCTCTATCTACCTACTCCATCCATCTATCTATCCATCCATCCATCTATCTATCTATCTACAGTATGTGTCTATCTATCTCTATCTACAGGATTTGTCTATTCTATCTATTATCTCTATCATCTATCTATATCTATTTATCTCTATCTACTCCATATCTACAGTATCTATCTCTATATCTATATCTATAGTATCTCTATATCTATTTATATCTATAGTATCTGTCTACTATATCTATCTCTATCTATCTCTATCATCTATCTCTATCTGTATCTCTATCTCTTATCTATCTATTCTATATCTAATTCTATCTCTCTCTATTTCTATCTCTATCTATTGATCTCTATCTCTATCTCTCTATTTCTCTATATCTCTCTATTGATCTCTATATCTCTATATCTCTATTTCTATCCATCTATCTATCTCTATGTCTTTCTATCTCTATCTCTATATTTATCTATCTATATCTATATCTATCTATATACTCGATTTACACTATATACTCTATCTATTTATCGATCTCTCTATCTATCATCTCTATCTCTATCTATCTACTCTATCTCTGTCTATCTCTATCTATCTATCTACAGTATGTGTTGTGGTCCTGACTCCCGAGCCTGTGTTGTCAGAGGAGGAGGACCTGGAAGATGAGGGGAGGAATTGGCAATGCCTTCCTCCCCAAGACCTTCCTCCCTGATAATGCCTCAGGTTCCATCAGACAACCGAGAGGAACAGCCTGAGATGAATCAGGAGGAAGGCATTGGCAGGGAGGAAGGTCCTGGGGAGGAAGGCATTGCCAATTCCTCCCCCTCATCTTCCAGGTCCTCCTCCTCTGACAGCACAGGCTTGGGAGTCAGGACCACAACAAGTATCTATCTGTCTAATCTATCTGTTTATCTATAGGTATCCATTCCTATAGTCTCTCATCTATCTGCCCATCCATACCTCTCTTTCTTCTGTCTGTCCATCATCCATCTATTATGTACTATCTATTTTTGTCTATCCATCATATATTCTATCTATCTGTCTATCATCAATCTATCCCTCCATCCCTATAATCTCTCATCTACACTATTTATATATCCATGTATCATGTTCTAACTCTCTACCATCTCTCTATATCTCTCTGTCATTGATCCATCCATCCCTATAATCTCTCATGTATCTATATATCCATAGATCATGTTCATTCTATCTACCTACCTACCTACCTAGAAATTAATTTATTGAAATAATTAAAACTATAATTAAAATACAGGAAGCCCTTGACTTACGACCACAATTGAGCCCAAAACGTCCGCTGCTAAGCAGGACAGATGATAAACAGGCTTTGCCCCATTTTATGACCTTCCTTGCTCCAATTGTTAAGTGAATCCCTGAGGTTGTTCAGCGAGTCACATGGTTGTGAAATGAGTCTGGCTTCCCCATTAACTTTGCCTTGCCAGAAGATTGACCAGGAATGATAGAAGGTCTATTGAGCAGGGGGTTAGACTAGAAGACCTCTGAGGTCCCTTCTAGCCATATGATTCTACCTCCTCTTCTAATGCTGTCCTAAACTCGCGCAAGGGTTGGGTGGACTGGTATGTGGAAGCAGTCAAGATGCTGCACTGATGGGCCTGCCTCTTCTGAGGAACCTCTACTCAGCTTCTTCCTCCATGAGGACCACCGTGGTTTCCCGCCTCCTTTCCTTGACCCTGGCCCGCAGCAAACCACAGCAGCTCTCGACCTTTGCCCTGACCCTCTACAAGTACACAGCCATCGTGGATGGCAAGACAATCCTTGTGGGTAAGGGCTTGCTGGACGCAGTGGTGGAGGCCACGGTGTAGATGTTCTGTCCTAGGCTTCCCCAAAGAGCACTAAGCCAACTCTTGAGTCCCGTCAAAGCCTCTTTTATTAAATGAATGTGAATTTAGTGCATTCACATTCAGCCAACGGCTTGGCAGACAGTCTTGCAAACGTACATTTATTAGCTCAGTCCTTATCCTAAAAGCTACCCGGTAAATATTTCCACACACAGTGCTGACAAGGAAGGGCTGGGCACAGAGTCTTTAGGTTACACAGACAAATCTTCATGAGGCTGGAATGAACGAAAGAGCAAGTTGTTTCCTGCAAAAGCCCCCTTCCCTTTTGCTCCTCTTTTAATGCTGATGGGAGGGGCCATTCATCATTCACCTGTGGCCTTGTTCCCACGTCAACCCTGAATTCTTAATTGTTCCTTCCTTTTGGCTGCTGTGCACATGTGCAGGCTGGGAACCCGTTCAAGAAGCTCCCCCGTCTCACTGCTGTCTGAGCCCAAAGGCAGCTGATGACTGCCAGCCTGCCCTGGCCCCATCTCTGCCTCTGATGCAGATCCCTCAACCAAGCCTTCCTCAGCTTCCAAGACCGGCCCAGGTTCCTCCCCAACCTCCTCACTACTGTCCAACTCTGCTACCAGCTCCGTCAGCCGCCGGCAGGCCCTCTCCCTGATCTCATTGGATGGGACCCCGTTCTGATAAACACATCTGTCCATGGCTTGAAGCTGCCCATTGAAGGGCTGAGAAGCTTGCTGGATGGAAGGTCCCCCTGGATCCATGATCAATCTCTGGCCCCTACAAGGGCTCACAGAGTCCACACACCTCCAGGAGATCCCAAGTTGGAGGAGGCTGACAATGGATCTTCTGACTCTAGAGAAACGGCCCGTTTGAAGATGGCTGGACTTCAACTCCTGGGGAATGTTGGCTGGGGAATTCCGAGAGTTGAAGTCCACCCATCTTCAACTGCCAAGGTTGAGAAATAGAGACATTCTGTGGGTTTAAGTGGATCCTTTGTGAGCCGTGGAATTCATGCTTTCCAGACTTCTGGGACACGGCTGGCCAGGAGCGTTTCCAGAGCATGCACGCATCCTACTACCACAAGGCCCATGCTTGCATCATGGTAAGGAAATGGGCCCCTGGGGTTTGGGGTGGGAGTTGTCCGGTTTTTCTTAGTAGGTAAGATGCTTGAGTGAGGGATCTCTTCGGGCTGATAGAGATCCTTCTTCTGACTCCAGGGCTCAGTCGTCCCGATGTGGGTGGGACAAAGCCTTCCCCATTTTTCTTGGCCCTCCACAAGGGAGGTGCCACAAATCCAGAAGAGTTTCTTCTCCAGCTCATTCCATGTTCCCTCTTCCCACCAATGCCACTGCAGCCATGCAGGCACCACACACAGCCCTGATCAGTGGTGGGATTCCAAAAATTTTACTACCGGTTCTGTGGGTGTGGCTTGGTGGGCGTGGTAGGTGAAGGATATACTGCAAAATCCCCCTCCTCACCCCACTGACCTGCTTTCCAGCTCCCTTCTCCTGTGCAGGGCAACCAAAGAAGACCCAGCCGATCAGCTATGGATGTGGCTTGATGGGCATGGGTGGTGGGCGTGGCTTGGTGGGCGTGGCAGGGGAAGGATACTTCAAGATCCCCCTTCCCTCCCCTCCCCACTAACCTGCTTTCCAGCTCCCTTCTCCTGTGCAGGGCATCCAAAGGAGACCCAGCCGATCAGCTGGGACTCAATGGGAGGTGGAGAAGAGATGGGGTTGGCCGGTTCTCCAAACCTCTCAAAATTTCTGCTACCGGTTCAGGAAAACCGTTCAGAACCGGCTGAATATCCACCTCTGGTCCTGATCAGTGGTGGGATTCAGAATATTTTACTAATGGTTCTGTGGGCGTGGCCTGGCCTGGAAGGCTCTAGTCTCTCACTCTGACACGTTGAAATGTTGAGCAAGCCTACCAACGTCTAGCAGACGTTTCTCCTGGGACTCTTTGCACCCTTGCAGCTTCCTCCCACCGGGATCTGAGATTTTGGTTGTCGTTCGATTAGCACACAATAAGCCCCCTTCTTCTCTCCCCCCCTTCCAGGTGTTTGATGTCCAGCGGAAGGTCACCTACAAGAACCTGACCAACTGGTATAAGGAGCTGCGTGAATTCCGGCCTCAGATCCCTTGTATCGTCGTGGCCAACAAGATCGATGGTGGGCCTCCTCCCCTTTATCCCCTCTGGGAAGCCCACGGGGGGAGGAGGTCGGATTCAGCCACTTCTTGGACAAGGGGGGAAATCTTCTGCCCTTCAGCCTTTAAGTCCACTCCACCCCCATTGCCCCAAGACTGCTTAGCCAGTGGCGGAGAACATCACAACGGAGCTTCCTCTTAAAGCTGCACCAACCGGTCTGGAACGAAAATGCAATAGAACAGAGAGTGGGAAGGGGCCTCGAAGGTCTTCTAGTCCAACCCCCTGCTCAAGCAGGAAACTCTATGCCGTATGACACAAATGGTGGCCCAATCCCTTCTTAAAGAGGTCAAATGTGAAATCCTGGGTGTGATGCCCCTGGGGTGGAGCTTAAGGGGGGGCGGGCGGTCAACCTGCAGGATTTCAGTTTCCCCAGCTCAAAGCTGCGTCTCCCATCCAGCCATGGGTCTCTGTCCCAACCATGGCCATTTCTAGCCAGGTATGTACGTATGTATTTACTTACTTACTTATTTTAACAGTTTTTATATATTTTCACATTACGTACATAGGTGCTTAGTGAAAGTATATTGCAAAGCAAAGCTGGCTGGGAGTTGAAGTCCACAGGTCCTAAAGTTGCCAAGGTTGGAGACGCCTGGTCTGGACCATTTTACTTATATATAATCATACTTTTCCTTCTCCTAATTTCTATCTCTGTTATCCAACCATTTTTAAAACCAGACCTGTGTTCAAAAATGCTCTGTGTCTCCTTTTTTCTTTTTTAGTGTCAATTCATCCATTTCTGCACAAGTATACACATTTTTTTAATTCTACCTTCTAAAAATAATGGGGGCTTTGGCCTACCAGATTGGGAGCTTTATTATCAAGCAGCTGTTTTAACACGGGCGAGAGAATGGATAAATCTTAAGACACAGAAGATTATTGTTTTCAGAAGGTCACCATCTCCAGTTAGGATGGCATCCTTTTTTACTGTATGGTAAAAGTAAAACTCATAGGTATTTTCAAAGATGTTATGTAAGAAATGCTCTATTTTTAGTATGTATTTATTTAGAAGATCTATATGGCTGCCCCACCCACTCATTGACTCTGGGCAGCTTACAAACAAGAACCCAACATATATAATATAGGATATATAATGCAGGACAGGTGATACATGGACACACCTCGGTATGCACAACACCAGGTGGGCTGCTTCATTTTGCACCCGTTGGAGGTTCCTTTTCAAGGTGTGTGTGGATGTGTTGAGACTCTAGTCCCAGGAAAGAAAGATATAATCTCCCAACAACCCTGAGATAGAACCTGAGCCTGTGTTTGGGTAGTATGTGTGCTTAGCTTCAATCATGTAGTAAGTGGAAGCTTAATCTTTGTGAATGCTCCAACACTGGAAGCTTTCAAGAAGAGATGGGACAACCATTTCTCTGGAATGGTATAGGGTTTTCTGCCTAAGCAGGGGGTTGGACTAGAAGACCTCCGAAGTCCCTTCTGACTCTTATTCGGTTGTGTTCTGCCTGTGTTTGATTCCGGTCGCTCTTCCTCTTGGGCAGCCATTTTGGGGTCAGGGAAATGCATTGTTTTGAAATTCACAACATGAATTCAGACGTTTCTGGGACAGGGCAGAAATGTTTTAAGGCTTTGGGGGCAAAGCCTTTAAGAGAAGGGGTGTGGATGTGTTAAGTCAACACATCGACATTCTCCTTGTCTCTTCCCTGAAGAAAGAGAAGAGAAAAAGCTGATGGACTTAAGCGAGCTCTCCAAACTTGGCCGCTTTAAGAGTTGTGGACTTCAACTCCCAGAATTCTCCAGCCAGCTCTGCTGTGATGTTCTCTAGCATGCTATGCTATGCTATGCTGGCTGGAGAATTCTGGGAGTTGAAGTCCACAAGTCTTAAAGCGGCCAAGTTTGGGGACCCCTGGACTTAAAAGTCTCCTGTCTTCACCTGGCCCACCTCCAGTGGGTCCCGTCTAGGAGGCCTCTCAGTCTCTCTGAAATCCAGAGGAAGCCACTTCTGGTTTTCACAGACAAGCGAGCTGAAGACATTGGACAACCATTTGTATAGAATTGTATAGGGTCTCCTGCCTGAACAGGGGGTTGGACTAGAAGACCCCAGGGTCCCTTTCCAACTCTTGTTACTCTGGAAATTAACCAGTGGAACAGCTTCCCTCCAGAAGTTGTGGGTGCTCCATCACTGGAGGTTTTGAAGAAGGGACCGGACAGCCGGTCGATGGTAATGGTAGAGGGTTTCCTGCCTGAACGGGGTTGTACTAGAAGACCTCAAAGGCCCCTCCCACTTCTGTTACTCTGTAAGAGCCTGCCATGTTTGGGCAATTCATGCTTTGGTGCTTCTCGTTGCAAACTCATCAGTTGTGTTATGTCAGTCAACAAATTGACTGAAATTCCTGACAGTGAAGGCAATTAATCAGTGGAACAACTTCCCTCCAGAAGTTGTGAAGGCAGCAACACTGGAAGTTTTAAAAGAGATGTTGGATAACCATTTGTCTCAAGTGGTGTAGGGGGTTGGACTAGAACCGTGATGGCGAACCTATGGCACACCTGCCACAGGTGGCACACAGAGCCATTTGTGCCGGCACGCGAGCCCCAGCCCAACTTACCTGCACTGTGCATGCGAGTCCTCCCAGCTGATTTTTGGCCCGTTTTGAGACCTTTTTCGCTCTTCCGGAGGCTCGAGGGAAGCCTCTGCAGCCTTTGGAGGCCGAAAAATGCCGAAACGGGCCTGTTTTTCGGCCTCCAAAGGCTGCAGAGGCTTCCCTCGAGCCTCCAGAAGGGCAAAAATGGCCTCAAAACGGGTGAAAATCAGCTGGGAGGTGCTTGCATGCGCAGTGCAAGTAAGGGGGCTGGGGGTTGCATGCGTGGGGGGGGCGCATTGCATTGTGGGTGCTGCACACACGCACTATCACACGTTCTTCCAGCACATCACAACCAAAAGGTTTGCCATCACTGGACTGGAAGACCTCCAAGGTCCCTTCGACTCTATTCTAATGAAGCCTGTAGGTCCTTCTTGCCTTGGGCTGCATCATCTGGGGCCCTCCTGAGGTCATCCGGTTCTCTCTCTCGTTTTCTAGCCGACCTGAAGGCCACGCAGAAAAGTTTCAACTTCCCCAAGAAGCTCAGCCTGCCTCTCTACTTCGTCTCTGCAGCGGACGGCACCAACGTTGTGAAGGTGGTTGAGGGAGGCTTGGATTCCTGGCTGAGGGGGAGGAGGCATGGGGGGGGCCACTGGCCAGGCAGGGAAGGGGACCCCAGCACTGGTCTCCCCCCCTGGTTGACCCTCTGCATTCCCTTCCGCAGCTCTTCAGCGATGCCATCAAAATGGCCGTGGCCTACAAGCAGAACTCGGGGGACTTTATGGATGAAGTCTTGAAGGAGCTGGACGTAAGAGGGGCTCCCTGGGCGGCTGCTTGGAGTTGGAGGCCCAAAGGGGCCCCCGGGAATTGGCTCATGGCGGGAGGCGGCCTTTGGGGGGACCTCTGGGTGCCCGTGGTGTGGCTTCTGATTGCTAACCACAATGGCAGGTAGCTGCAGTTAGAGGGTGGTTGGTGTGCCCGGCAGCCATGAGGGTTATTCTCCCTGACTTCGGTTTTCTCAGGTGGGGAAATCCCTCCCTCTTTCCTGCATCTTCATTCCCTTCCTCTCTGTCCCTACCTCCTCCTATCCTCCCTCTTTCTTTCCTCTCTCACTCTCCTTCCTTCTTTCCTCTTCCTTCCTTCCTCTTCCTTCCTCTCTCACTCTCCTTCCTTCCTCTCTCATTCTCCTTCCTTCTTTCCTCTTCCTTCCTCTCACTCTCTTTCCTTCCTCTTCCTTCCTTCTTTCCTCTCTCTCTCTCTCCTTTCCTTCCTTCCTTCCATCCATCCTTGCTGCGGCTGCTGCCCTAGGAGAGCCCAGGTGTGGGGCATCCCTTTTGACCCTCTTTCCTATTTCCCTGCAGAATTTTGACCTAGAGGTGAAGGAGGAGGACTCCCCCGCAGAGGAGACCAGCCAGGGGGAGCCTTCCCCGGTCCACCTGAGCCCTGGGAACGAGTAACCATGGGCCTGCACCTGCACAGAGACCGTGGCCAGCCGCCCCCCCTGCTCAGCGGAGGCGACCAGGGACCCCCGAGAAGGCCAGCAGATGGAGGCCACCTCTGCCACCCTTGGCAGGAGGAAGCAGAGGGAGGACCAGGCTTCCTAGCCCAGGGAAGAGGGGCTCTGCTGGGCCTGGTAGAGACCCTGAGGCTTATCAATGTCCCCCTTTCACTGCTAGAAGGACCCTGAATCTATGTTGTTGATGTTGTTGTTGTTGCAAAGATTCCACCTGGAGAAATAAATTTTGGAAGTCTGGAAACCAGCCTGGTAGCTTCTCTGAGAAAGCAAAGTTGCTCCCGATTGTGTGTGTGGGGTGTGGGGGGGCGACCTCTGGTTGTGTTGCACCCCGAGAAAGGGAAGGGGCGAAGGTGGACTGCGCTGGGTCGGGTCTTCTGCAGCCGATCTCTTGGAGGAACACAAGCACAGCAGGCACCTCAGTTGAGCAAAGTTGTGTGAGACAATCGCAGCCCAGTGTGATGTCGTCACAGAGACTGTGATACCCCCCTGAAAAACCCAAAAAAGGGACCCCTCCTGGCATCTTCCCTGCCCCTTTTCCAGACCAGGGGATGCCAAGAAGGGCTCATCTACACAAACAGAAGAGGAATATGTACCCAAAACTCTTTGAATGCAGGCAGTCCTCGGTTTACGACTACCACAGAGCCCAAAATTTACGTCACGAAGTGCAAAATGTGAATTTTTGCCCCGTTTTATGACCTTTTTTTGCCACCATTGCTAAGTGAATCACTGCAGTTGTTCAGTAGTGACATAGTTGTTAAGTGAATTGGGCTTCCCCATTGACTTTCCTTGTCAGAAGGTCACAAAAGGAGTTGAAGTCCACGAGTCTTAAAAGTGGCCAAGGTTGGAGACCCCTGTTTTACAGGACCTCTCTAGGACTTTGCCTTTTGTGACCTCTCTAGGACTTTGCTTTATGGTAAATACAACTTGGCCATCGAGATTGGGAGGAAGGAGCTTTTCAGAGTGATCCAAATGAACCCCGTCAGTTAAACGGATCGGTTGTCTGAGGGGGATCTCCATGACCTAATCATGTGAGCAAACAGATCCGATGGGACCCATTGACCCAACATTGATCCAATGCAGGTTGTCTTCGACTTACAATGGTTCATTTAATGACCGTTCAAAGTTGCAACAACACAGGAAAATAAGTTTTTCACACAGCCGCCGTGGTCACGTGATCAAAATCCAGACGCTTGGCAACTGGTTCGTATTTATGACGGTCGCAGCATCCCTGGGATTATGTGAATACATATGAACCAGTTCATAAATACAAACCAGAATTCTGGGAGTTGAAGTCCACAAGTCTTAAAAGTGGCCAAGGTTGGAGACCCCTACTGTAAAAGCAAGCCTTCTCTAGGAATTCTGACACTTGTCTTCTTTTCCTCAAGTGGCCGGTCCCTGTTTCTCTGGGTTTCACAGAGAGAGTGACCATTAAGTGGAGAAAGACTTCCTGGTGAGCCATAATGGGCTAAAATGGCCGCCGTGTCACAATTTCGGTTTGTGATAGTGGATCATTAGGAAATTCCCTGACCGTAGCAGGAAGGGAGGATGGGCTTTTCGCCTTTTCAGGAATTGGGGACATTGTGTGGCAGTAAAAGACCCCCCAGCAGTAACTAGCACAGATAGGTGGTCTTTATTGAAAAGGCAGCCACGGTTAAGCTTCCCCCACCCCAAGCAACAACTGCAGTGATGAGTTTCAAAACTTTTTCTTAGCGGTTCTGCGAGAGTGTGCACATGAAGTGCGCACGTAGCATTTGCAACTCACCTTCTGCTGCAAGCCATGTGTGTAAAACAGCAAGTGCGAGAGACCAGCAGCTGATCGTCGGAGTGAACCAGTTCGCTCACTGATTATTGTTGGAGGTCCCAGTTCGGTCAAACCAGGCCAAACCGGTAAAATACCACCACTGAACAGCAGGCCTTGGAAGTGAAGAAAATTGATGCTTGCTGGTGCACCGTTCTTCAGATCCAGCAGTTTTGCCCTTTGGTCAAGATGACCAAGTCTACCTTTGGGTGTAGATCTGGAGAAGATCCACCTCCAATCTTCACACCAAAGGCAAGCTTGGTCAGCTCGACCCGAGTGAAAGAATACCGCTTGGCAAGGGTAAAACTGCTGGATCTGAAGGTGGCACTTCTATACCTATGAACGGAATGGCGGTAAGCATGTTGTGCTGCAAGGAAAGGTGCCAGCTGTGGGATGGATTGCACCACCCAATTATATTTGGCTGTGGAGCCTGGGCACAAGAACCTGCCAACTCTTCAGTGGTCTTCAAGTGGTTGTTCTTGGCCAGATGGAGCAGCGGAAGGACCAGCAGTGAACTGAACCAACTCCGTGTGGCCCACTTGACCGATCCTTCCATGCTTCAGAGAGCTGAGCTGGGAAGTTGTGCAAGATGCGTGGGACGTCCCATGACAGCAGGGCCATCAAACACGTTACTTTTAAATCCCTACGGAGTCACAGTGAGGACGCCTTCATGACACTGCACTGCTCTTGGGCGGCCTAAACTTGTTTGGAGTTTTTCACGTGCAACACTGACCCAACAGCTGCTGATCAAGTGCGCAGAATGGAACAACTTTTACAGCCGAATTGGCAAATGGGCTCTCCACTTAGGAAAGATGGGTTTGGAGACATACAGGAAATCTGGGGGGGCGGGGGGGAATGAAGAGCCTGGGACCAGAACGGGTACATTTTGTAAACACGGTTTGATATTTACATTTTGTAAACAATAAAACACATTGCCAAACATCTGTTACAAAGAAAATCTGGGGCGGAGGAGTGGGGTGGAGAAACAGGATTTAAACTTACAGGTATATAGATTCCGATCTTAGCCTTTGTAGAAGCTGGATCTTCGGTATTTAGAGTTGTTTGTGTGCACAACAAAATATCTACGTGACCCAATGCAACCTGGCCTTCTCCAGGTGGTGCTGAGGTCCCAGGGAAAGATTAAATGCAGGGGCCTCCTTATCATCCATGGTTGTGCAGCCTGCAGGACTTGCCCTGCCTGTGGTCACCGCACCCCTGCTTCAGGAGCAGCAGGCATGGATGGAGCTTGGCTCACACACCCCGAGCTGTGTAAAATCGCCCCAGGGACTTAGCATGCCTGAGATTAGCAGGACCCTGAACAAAACTTTCATTTCTGGTTTCAATAAGTGTGCTGCCACAGCTACCCAGAGGATGTTGTTGGCATTGCCAAGAGTTCTCAACTTCGGTGGCACACCTGCGTGCCCAAGGCATGCTGGGTCTCTTTCCAGTTCACCAGGACTCGCCAGGCAGGTCATCCTCCAGTAAGCTCTCCTCCTCCTCCTCCTCCTCCTCCTCCTCCTCCTGCTCCTCCTCCTCCTCCGAGAGAGAAGCCAGATCGCTGTCCTTGATGAGTTTTAGGTTCGACAAATCTGGCCAGACCCACACGGCATTTTTCAACTTCTTAATGACATGCAAGAAGTTCTGAATCGCCCTCAAGAACGTTCGCACGGTGCTGTCAGTATGGGATATCTCAATGATAGGTAGGAGCTTATGCTCTGCGATAGGCTGCGGATTTGGGGGGTTTGGTTGAGCTTCGGGGTGGGGTTGCCCGGAACTTTCAGGTTGCGGTGTGGTTTCTGGTGAGATGTGAGATGTGGGCGGTGAGGTTGCAGGATGGAGAGGTTGGGTCTCCGAGTGAGTTGGGGCCTCTGATGTACTTTGAAGTATAATTACAACATGGGTTGGAGTGTCAGATTCCGGTTCTGATGTGGTTTGAGGAGAATGTTGGATCTCGGAGTGAGTCAGGGCTTCCAATGTAGTTTGGGATACGGTTACAACATGAGTTGTGGTTTCGGATTCGGATTCAGTTGTGGTTTGAGAAGAAGATTGGGTTTCAGATTGAGATGGGGCTTCCGATGTAGTTTGAGAAACAATCACAGGCTGAGTTGTGGCTTCAACTTCTGGTTCAGGTTCTGTTTGAGGAGATGGTGGAGCTTTGGATGTAGATTGAGATATAGTTATAGACTGTGAAGCTTCCGGTTCTGGATTTGTTCCAGGAGAAGGTTGGGATTCAGTCTGAGATGTGGAGCCAACCTCTGTTGGAATTTCAGTGTTGGGAAGAGGTTCGGTTTTGTGTTGAGTCGAGGTGTGGAGAGTGGATTGAATTACAGGTGTGAGTGGAGAGATGCCGTCTGTCTTCAGTTGGGATGGAGGCTGAGGTGGAGATTTGGATATCGGCTCAGATATGATTTCAAGCGGAGGAGTGGTCTCAGGTTGATCTGTGGATTCATATAGGACTTTGGTATGAGGGAGAGATGAAGAGGACAGGACCTGGGATGTTGTGTGAGCTGAGGTTTCAGAATTGGGTGAAGTTGAAGTTGAAGGTTGAGGTGACCTTTGCAGTGCAGATTCAATTATAGATGCAAGCAGAGATGTGGGTTTAGATGGAGAGGGAGGCTGAGGTGGAGATTTGGATATTGGCTCAGATATTATTTCAATTTCAAGTAGAGGTTGAGTTGTGGATTCAGGTAGGACTTTGGCATGAGGGGAAGATGAAGGTGACAGGGTCTGAGATGTTGTGTGAGCTGAGGTTTCAGTCTTGGGTGAAGTTGAAGATGAAGGTTGAGGTGAAGTTGGAGATGAAGGTTGAGGTGACGTTTGCAGTGTGGATTCAATTATAGATGCAAGCAGAGAAGGGATTTTAGACGGAGATGGAGGCTGAGGTGGAGATTTGGATATTGGCTCAGATATTATTTCAATTTTAAGCAGAGGAGTGGCCTCAGGTTGAACTGTGGACGCAGGTAGCCCTTTGGCATGAGAGGAAGACAAAGATGACAGGACCTGAGATGTTGTGTGAGTTGGAGAAGATGAAGGTCTGGCAGGAGGTGAAGATGGCGCTTGGGTGGTATGAAAGAGGACTTCAATTTGGAACGTGTCTGGAGATCCGGCGTGAGGTTGGCTTGTGGGCTTCGATGGGACTTCGGAGGTGGACTGGGACAAAGGTGGTGTTTTGGGCCAAAGCAGAGAGGGCACAGTGTTTGGAGGCCAGAAGAAAACTAAAGGCCGTTTTTGAGCAGTGGTTGGCAACGGAGATGAGGGTCCCGTTGGGGTTTTGGTGGCTTCGGGAGTTGAAGGGGAGGTTTGGGTGGAAGAGCTGGGATGGGGAGTTGATTCACTCTGGGGTGGGACCCTGATTGTGGGCATGGGCATGGGCGTGGGAGGGGGCTGGGGCATTGGGCCCGCCAGCTGCTTTATCCACGGGTAGAAGTGTTGTGTGTCAGTGTAGACACCCGGCTTGTGCACTTTCCCACAGCCCTGCCCCCAGCTTGTGATGCCAATGATCCAGAAGGGTTGAGAGCCATCTTCCTGGCACATGAGGGGGCCGCCACTGTCTCCCTGGAACAAAAACACAGATAGGGGGAGGAGTGAGGGTCAGTCTCACACTCAAAACCAAACAAGAAAACAACCAAAGGAGGAAGAGTATGGTGGGAGGGGAGTTAGATGACCATCAGCTCCAGAGGCATCCAGACAAAGGTGTAAAAGAGGCAGCCTGTCAACTCGTAAAATATCCCTAAGCCTGTTTTCAAGTTGCCATAAAAGGGGGAAGGGGGAGAATCTAAAGGAGCAGAATGGCAGTAAAACCAGAAGTGCATCCCACTCTTATCTTCCAAAGATTGTAGCTAGGCTACCGGATCTTCTGCCTGTGAAAATCCTTCATTGGAGAATGAGATGGATGACACCTGGCCTGTGAACGTGCTTCATTGGAGAATCTGATATATGACACACCCAAGTTGGCTGGGGAATTCTGGGAGTTGAAGTCCTCCAGGCTTAAAGTTGCCAAGGTTGGAGACCCCTCTTCTAGCAGAAGAACCTTTACCATTTCAGACAAGTACCGAGTGGGTGTTCCACAGGGGGGCTTACCTGGCAGATATCAGCTCCTCCTTCCTCGTAACCTGCACAGAGGGTATGTTCCTCAATGGCCCCGTTGTACCATCCACTGCTGTTGCACTGAGCCACCGAGAAGCGGTTGACCCTCACTTCGTGCATGATGTCGGTCACCTCCCTGACTGCTGAAATGGAAGGCAGCTGCTCAGGAGACGCAGCCCCATTTCCCCCTTCCTCCCAGGGGGCTTTCAGCCAAGGGCCTTCCTGGGTGGGAGCAGCAGGGGCTTGACGCTGGTGACCCCTGAGGGATTTAAGGGCCAGGATCCCCCAGGTGGCCTTGAAGGGTGGGTGAGGAGTCTCCTTGAAGCCAGGAGATGGGAGAAGAGAAGCAAAGGAAAGGTGAAGAAAAGAGGAAAACAAGAGAAGAAGACAATGAAAAGGCAAGAAAACATCAAGAATTTGAATGCAAGAGGGGAGGGAAGAAGGGAAGGGGAAGGAAGAGGAGAGATGGAAGGAAGAAGAATGGAAAGGGAGGAGAGGAGAGGAGAGAAGAGAAGAGAAGAGAAGAGAAGAGAAGAGAAGAGAAGAGAAGAGAAGAGAAGAGAAGAGAAGAGAAGAGAAGAGAAGAGAAGAGAAGAGAAGAGAGATGGAAGAAAGAATGGAAGGAGAGAAGAGGAGAAGAGAAGAAGGGAGAGATGGAAGGAGAGAAGAGAAGGGCTTAGTTGCATTGACTCAAAGAGGAGAGGAAAAGAGAAGAAAGGAAGGAGAAGAGAGAAGGATAGAAGAAAGGAGAGAAGAGGCAGCACTGGCAAAAACCAAAATGATTCCAAGCATATGATGATGATGACGGTGATAATGATGCGTCAGAAGTTGGCAAACTGCAAAGAAATTATTTGCAAGAATGCATTTTTGCTCCACAAAGATACACTAGGATGATACACATTCTATTTAGGGAGCTGAGAAGTCTCCCTTGGCAGCCATGTTGTGAGTGCCGACAACACTCACTCTGAGCTTCTAAAGGAGCTCCGAATTCCACAAATTCCTCCACCATGAACTAGTATCACAGACTGGCATTTCAATCCCACCCAGCCACAACCTCAACACCCGGCAGGAAAATGCCACCTGTGCAAGAGCAGAGAAGCTGCCAAGGTGAAGGATGCAGCTGTTTTGAGTCCTCCGGGGGACAGCAAAGGAAGGCCTTTCCTAGGGTTGGGCTTCTAAGGCGTGGGGAGGTGCCCGAGCTCATGTGGCACAGAGGAGGGCTTCTCACCAGCTTTCCCGAGGATGCCCCAGCCGCTGATGTAGCAGCGGTTCAGGAGAAAGACGGTGACGGTCATGTCAGGCAAGCAAGCTGGCTGGATGTAGTCGCTGCATTTCACCGGCTGGTCCAGCTCCATCAGAGCGATGTCACTGGTCTCAGTGCTCCTCTGGTAGTCCTCGTGGATGACGATCCGCTTGATGTAGCGCACGTGGACCTCGGAGCCGAGGGAAGAAAGCTTCCATGCGCCAATCACCGCACGCCAGTGCGGAAGGTCCCTGGGGAGAAATGCTGGGTCAGCTCACGCAAGTTGTCAGGGTTCCAGCGATTGCCCTAATTAGATCATGAGCTTCCAGCCAAGCTTCAAAAGAATCCAAAAGATTTATTAGGAGCAACATGTCAGCATATGAAGCCAACTCTGACACACGTAATTTACGGTCACCTGTGGCCCTGTATTTCCTCTCTCTTCCCTGGGCGTGGCATAAATCGGATTCTCCAATGAAGCACCTTCATGGGCTGGGTGTCATCAATCACATTCTCCAATGAAGGATTTTCATGGGCAAAAGATCCGGTAGCCTATGCTACAATCTTGGTAAGTTAAGTGTGGAATGTACTTCTGGTTTTAATTGCTGTACTTCTCCTTCAGGTTCCCACACACACACACACACACCTGCTTATGGCAACTCGAAAACAGGCATAGCAATGCTTTACAAGTTGACACACAAGTAAGTATCCACACCCACCATTTTGGCTTCCCGAAGAGACCTGAAGACCCAACTCTGGCAACTGGCCCAGGGCCCCAACAGGGACTTGTCATTCTGGAGGGGGTTAATGGACCAAGGTAGGATCCCATCTTCCCATCTTTGACCCCCTCTTCTTTGGGGCAATCCCTCAACTCTTAGAAGACTACTATTGTCACCCTGGTCCTTCTTTTCACTAGACTAGACATACCCAATTCCAGCAACCGTTCTTCGTATGTTTTAGCCTCCAGTCCCCCAATCTTTCCCTCCCCTTGAACGCCATCATGAAGCCCATCCCTCTGAGAGGTCCTTCCCCTTCTGGAGCTTGGTGCCATCGCCACCTGGGAAGGTCTCACCTTTTGTTTTGGAAGCAGTGGGCTGCAGTGAGAATCCACCGGGCAGAAACGAGGGAGCCTCCGCAGCTGTGCTTGTGTCCTGTTATTGTGGGGAGCTGCAAGCTGACGACCCAAGGCCACGCCCCAGGCTGGGAATCGGCTCCGCCCACCACTTGCTCAATTCGCCCATGTCTCAGCACCAAGGGGTGCCTTCCGCAAACACTGGATGGAGAAATGAGCATTGATCCCTGACTATCAGCAGGATGGTGACCGTCAGCCCATGTGCCCCCGTCTCTGCAGCTAGTAGCAAGGGCACTTAGACTTACATTCCACTTCACAGGGCTTTACAGCCCTCAGTTTACAGAGTTAGCCTCTTGCCACCCACAATCTGGGTCCTCGTTTTTCCGACCTCAGGAAGGCTGACTCAACCTGAGCTGGTCAGGATTGAACTCTTAGCAGTGGGCAGAGTCAGCCTGCAATACTACATTCTAACAGGAAGGAAGGAAGGAAGGAAGGAAGGAAGGAAGGAAGGAAGGAAGGAAGGAAGGAAGGAAGGAAGGAAGGAAGGAAGGAAGGAAGGAGAAAAGGAAGAGCAAAGAAATAGCAATAGTCCTTGGATGTATATTGCACTTCATGGTGCTTTACAACCCCCTCTAAGTGGTTTACAGAGTCACCATCTTGCCCCCAAAAACCTGGGCCCTCATTTTACTGACTTTGAAAGGATGGAAGGCTGAGTTAATCTTGAGCTGGTCAGGATTGAACTGCTGGCAGTGGGCAGAATTAGCCTGCAATGTTGCATTCCAACTACTGTGCCACCATGGCCCTTCCTTCCTTCCTTCCTTCCTTCCTTCCTTCCTTCCTTCCTTCCTTCCTTCCTTCCTTCCTTCCTTCCTTCCTTCCCACTTAGCAATAGCACTTCACAGTGCTTTACAGCCCTCTCTAAGTGGTTTACAGAGTCACCATCTTGCTTCCAACAATATGGATCCTCATTTTACTGACTTACTTTGGAAGGATGGAAGGCTGAATCAACCTTGAGCCAAGGTTGAACTCCTGGCAGTTGGCAGAATTACCCTGCATTACTGCATTCTAACCACTGGGCCACCACAGCTCTATAACCCTAACCATGCTAGCCAAGATTGCTCTTGGCCTTTCCCCCACATGCCTTCCTTTCTTCTCCCGAGCACCTGGTCTCCTTGGAAGCCCCATTCCATGGGTTGCCTCTTGGAACCCTTTCTGGATTGGGCCCATCCCTCCTTTCCCCTTCTTCTCACATACTTACTCGCAAGTATCAACTATGGTGTGAGCGGGCCAGACGGCAGCCAGAATCTGGAGTGGAAGGAGGATGCATCTCATCCTCTTGGTGGCCCCAGAGGCTCCTCTGATTGCCGCATTCTCCCACCGGCCGTGACATCATAAGCGCACCCAGCTCGATTGCAGCCAATCAGCACCCGGGCAGTATGACCTCACACAGAATGTGCCAGCTCCAAGCAAGCATTGGTCTCCTTCTAAAAGCCTTGGAACATCTGGCCCATATGATGGTAGAGACAAAGGCACCTGATTGAAAGAGTGGCTAGGCACGATCTGATCTGCATTTTGGGAGGTTCTCCTGAGAGGCACCCATCATTCGTGGTCCTCTGGGGGCAGCAGGACACAAATGGCAGGCAGGAGGGAAGAAAGAAAGCAAATATACGTCTCCTGGATAATATTACAGGATCCGATCTGGATCTGTCACCAAGACCAGAAGTTGACTCTTCTGAGCTCTTGGACTCCATGCTGGAACCCTTCCTAAGGAAACTTCTCTCTTCCAGAATATGTTCTTTGGGCTATTCTATGAGTCATATTGATGTGGTGCCTTCCTATTGGTTGATTGGTGTGTTGATGGCCACTGATTGACTGCTGTTTCGTGCTGCCAAGCCCTCCCCTCCTAAGTACCTGGTCAGCTGGTGTTAAATCAGAATTGCTGTGGACTGACGAGGGCCCCATTTCCCAGGCTTCCATTACTTCCCTGGCTGTTTTTGTCCCTGCTCGGCTGACAATCTTAGTCACTGCAAAATTGAACGTATGTCCTTGTTTATTGAGAAGGGTGTTTATTTATAACTTTAAGCATCTACAGAGGTCATGCGCAATCACTGATAAACATGTTTTGTTGAAATAAAGCATCGGCTTTATTAAATTTTGTTGAAATAAAAGCATTGCTTGCTTCCCATTATTCAGTAGCCTTCTGTGAAACCTTAAAAGACCTGGGTTTTCTCTCAAGCTCTGGGAGAAGATTAGATGGCATACTAGCCCAATTGGTGCCAGGTTCTTGTAGTTTTGAAAGTTTTAACTGGTTGGATTTTTTTTAATGTTTTTAAAAATGATTTTATGTCTTTTAGTCTTTGGGAGAAAGGAAGGAAGGAAGGATGGAAAGAAAAAGAAAAAGAAAGAAAGAGAGAGAGAAGGAGGAAGGATGGAAGGAACCAGAATTCCCCAGTCAGCATGTCAACTTCGAAACCAGAAGGTTCTCAACCTTGGCACCCTGAAGATTTGTGGAGTTCAACTCCGAGAATTCTCCAGCCAGCACTGAAATGTAAGGATTCTTTCCTCTGAATTTCTAGAAATTCCGTGTGTCATAAATATGGCTTCAGTGCTGGCTGGCTGGGGAATTCTGGGAGTTGAAGTCTGCACAAGGTTGAAAAACCCTAGCCCTTTCTTGCCCCAGGAAAACGGGACCCTAGCCGGCATTTTTCTCCAAACTTTAAACAGTATTCATAACCGGCTCTTCTTTTAACACCAATTTTTTTTAAAAAAAAAAATAGACTCTTCTGCCAAAAAAAAATCACTTTATGCAAATATTCTTCAGGTTTCCTTTCTCAGTAGATATCTCCAGTCTCTGGCCAGGGTGGACTTCTCCAATCCCAGCTGCACAATGATATAGGTATTGGTCCTGCCCACTGAAGCGTCTTAGCGTTCCTACCTGTTGTGGTTCGCCGGCATCAGGTGCGGATGGCTGAGGCCTCAGAGAGAAGGACTCGAATGAGGGGCCTGCATGGGATGCAGGGATGGGGCCAGGACCACCAGGGCGTGGAGTGCTGCCTTTGGAGAGGGTGGAGGCTGGCAGCAACAATGAAGAGGCTCCCGAGGAGCCTGTGCCCAGTGCGTGTGCGCGCAGGGCTGCTCGAAGGAAAGAGCAGCTGCAGCAGCACGGGTGACTCGGGAGTAAGGCTGCAAGGAAATGGCCCCTCTATTAAGGGATAAAAGCCAGCCTGAGAGATTGGAGTTCTTTGCAGGAAGCAAAGAAGTTTTTGCACTCAAGTCTGGTGGAAGTTCAGACTATCCTGGTTTGTGTCTGGAGACTGTTGGGGTTGATTAGTTCCTTGCCATTAAATCTAGGGTTCTTGGCAGCCTTGCACCACCTTGGCAAGACTCGTTCTTATCTGGAACAATTAGTTTTTAATAGTATTTTACTGAGAATGAACGGAATTCACAGAGAAGCATTGAAAAGGTTTTGCTTTTATCTCTGTTTGGTATTTGTTTGCTTGGAACGAGGCTTGGGTCAGAACACTACCGTGAGATAAATTAGAGACATTTTCTGGAAGGAAACACTTTATTTTTGGGTATGTTTTTACAGGAGAACATCTGCCAGAATTCATTGGTGCTCAGCCAACCAAGGTGATGGTGGAAAGCCATTGGGGCTCTGATGGAGGTCTTCTCCTTCCAGAAATGGGACTTCAGGCTGGTTAGATGTTTGCCAGAACATTGTCTCCTGGGCCCTGAAACCGGCCATTTGCACCCTTAGGCTGCCCGAGGATCTTCTCTGAGCTCATGGAGAAAGTTGGCAGTCATGTTCTTAAGCCTTCCAAAATTTAGCCGGCGTGTGGCGCTTGGGCCAGGAGCTGGGTGTCAACTCTGCTTCAAATGGCACATTTATAAAAGTGACTACAGAAATCTGATAAAGGATAAAGTACGGGGTGAATCAAAAGGAGGACACAGGTTGTTGTCAGAAGTTCAGGCGCTGGTTGGTAGGGATTACACCAGGAAGACGCTGGTTGTGGAGGCTTCATCTGGGCCGCGATGGGGATGGAAGTCCCTGGTTTCCTTAAAACTTGGGCCTGTTCCAGTATTGAGGCCTAGGCCAGCGAAAATGTGTGGTGTGAGGAACAGCTGTGAACCTTCTCCGGGGCAGCCTGTAAATTACATTGGGCCCCTTGCCCCAGCCCAGGAAGGCGGTAGTGGGAGTAGGCCACCGCGTTGTCCGCGGGTAGAAGCTGAAGGGTGGAAATGTCCTTGGGGGGCCTGTGTACCAGGGCCAGGTGGTGCGTCGGACCGTTGGTCTCCAGGGGCGCACTGGAAGGCTGTAGGTGTTGGCTTCGGGGAAGTACCCAACTAGCATCCCGTTGACCTTTTTGTAAATGGGGTCGAGGTAATAGACTCCCGTGAAGCGACTAGGGGGTGGAGGGGTGGGGGTGCGGGGGGTGGTTGGTCTGAACGGAGGAGAAAGGCCCGAGGCAGGGGGGTTCGCCAGGATGTCCTTGACCCAGGTGAGAAAGAACTGGGTGGAGGTGAAGACTCCGGGGACTTTGCCGCTCGAGCAGCCGGTGCCCCAGCTGTTGAGACCGATCAGCCAGTAGCGCTCGGTATGGGACTGCCTGCACATCAGGGGCCCACCGCCATCGCCCTGCAGGAAAGAGGAAGGAGACACACATCACGGGATGCAGAGGCGGGGCTCAGCCAGTTACAACCGGTTCTCCAGAACCAGTAGCGGAAATGTTGAGTAGTTCAGAGAACCGGCCAATCCTGCCTCTGACTGGCCCCGCCAACCCCATCTCTTCTCTGCCTCCCATCAAGTCCCAGCTGATTGGCTGGGACTTCTTTGGTTGCCCTGCACAGGAGAACGGAGCTGGAAAGCAGGTTAGGGGGGTGGGGAGGGAAGGGGGATTTTGCAGTATATCCTTCCCCTGCCACACCCACCAAGCCATGTCATGCCCACCAAGCCACACCCACACGGAACTGGTAGTAAAAAAAAAATTGAATCCCACCACTGGTGTGATGACATCGGGCATGGCACAGAGATAACACAGGCAGATGGCAGTTCAAACCATCCCTTTGTTGTTCCAAATTTTCCCACGGTCCCAGAGCAAAGTGATGACACACACACACGCACATGCACACACACCCCTCCAGCAGCCTCTGGCTGCAGCCCAACACTATGAGCACCACGGCTGCAAAGCAACAAATCTAGAAAGAATGCGAGGAATCCAGGAAAGTTCCAATGTCGGCACTCAACACTCCAGGAATGCAGCATTTGTTCCTGACAAATGCCCCTCCCCACAGTGTCTCCTTCAGTCTCAGTCCCCAGGTGTGCCTTGTGAAGAGGGGCGGGGCACTCTCCTCCTGAGTAGCGGGACAGACTGCGTTGTTCTCGCCTTCTCTCCACTCTCCGTGCTCCAAGATCAGGAGGGGAGGGTCCTTGCTCATCGCCTGAGTTCTGTCTCTTATGTTCACTGCCTCTCTTGGTCATCCTGTCCCACTTCCTCCCTGCCTACAAACCGTCCCAATCCTGAAAGGCCGTGGCCTGCCTCAGCCTGATCCTCCCCATTTCCGTCTGAAGCCAATGAAGCTGCCCCCTTGATCTTCCTCTGCTGATTCAGGCTCTGACAGGGGCATGAGATCTCACCCGGTGGTATAGCATCCCTTCACCCACCTGCGCGCAAGAGCACAAGGCTGGAATCTCAGCAACCACTTTTAAACCGCTTTAGAAATCCTTATAAACAATGGACGAATGGCTGCCAAAGTTGATGGAGTTAGCAAAGAGGGCTAACTGGGCTGCTTCGTTGTGGTCACCCATTTGTGACCTCCCGACAGCTTCTCCCTGGACTTTGTTGTCGGCAACCAAGTGTGCAAATAGTGATCCCATGACCATGGGATCCTGCAGGTCTCATAATTGGGAGTCAATTGCTAAGCACCTGAATTGTGACCACACAATCCCAGGGATGCTATGATGGCCGCAGCCATGAGAACCAGTCATAAGTCCCCTTGTTGTCTCCATCACCCAAGTCATGGTTGTCCAAAAGGCAACCGGACTGTCTTGATTTTTCTTTGAAGACCTTTCGCTTCTCATCCAAGAAGCTTCTTGGTTCTAGGTGAAGAATTAAGAACTGAGGTTAGAACTGAAGAAGCTTCTTGGGTGAGAAGTGACATGTTTTCAAACAAAAAAAAAACCCCAAGTCTAGTTGCCTTTTGGAAGAAGCATCTTTGGAAAAGTGTTCTTATTCAGCACCGGAGTAACTTCTAAGGATTGCTGAACAATTAGTCCTTAAAAGAGGACTACCTGTGGTTCTCTCTGCGACACCTCTCGGATCCTGGAGAAGGCCAAGCGAGAGAACCTGAAGACCAGATCCGATGGAAAGAGATCTCCGGCCTTGGCGCACTTACCCGGCAGCTGCCCTTGGTGGGATCCTCAGACACAGCGCACAGGTGCTCCTCTTTAATGAGCGCAGAATATTGAGTAGAGCTGTTGCACTCATCTCTGGCTACCAGCGACACTTCGGCCTCTTGCAGGATATCCGAATATTTGGCCCTCGAATATTTACCTATGCAGGAGAAGTATTTTTTTAAAAAAGGTATTATTTTTTGTTCACCTGGTTCTCTAGATCAGCTTCTGCCGATCACCCAATCTGGCAGAGAGAACTAGTGCCCCAAAGCAATGGCACACCTTTAAGGAGATGCATGCAAAGGTTCCTGAGGACAGGATTGGCCAAACTTTGGGTCAACTGTAGGACAAAGTTCTCCTTCCTGCACTCACTAGGACCCAGGATGCTATCAGAGAGGGGGCTTCCTTAAGGGAGACAGAGAGCCCCATTTTTTCTGTCCCTGCTTCCCTTCTGATATTCCTGTGCTCAACCTCAACACCACATCGCTTTTAATACTTTCCAAAACCAGGGTGCGGTGCCTTCAAGAGCTCCTGACCGATGGCTGGGTGACTCTCAGGTTTCCTCCAAGCCTGACAAGGTTTTGGGGAACTGAACCCAGTGAGTGCCTAGAGCCCCAAAGTTCATAGGAATAAGGAATAAGGGATGGGTAGGGTTTATGTATCAATCTATTTAATTTTGGGAGGTTCTCACTCTCCATGACTGTGATGCCCCAGCCACAGATATAGCAGTGGGTGAGCGACTCTATGACCAGATCTCCCTCCGGCAAGCAGGCGGGCTGGACATAATCGTTGCAAACCACGGGTTTGTCCAGCTCTACCAAGGCAATGTTATTCAAGTATTTCTCCTTGTCGTAATGTTTGTGGTCCACCAGCCTCTTGATGACACGGTTCTGGGCATCAGGTCCAGGTTTGGAGCGCTGGGTGGCCCCAATCTGCACTCTGAAATACTCCACTTTCAGGTACCTGGGTGAAAGGGGAGACAGGAGAACGTGTTACGCAAGATGAGGTCAAATGTAAAGAGGTCCAGTGATGTCTTGGAATGAGAAGGCAACAGCCAGGATCTTGACCTCACCGTACAATTCCTACATGAGCCCTTGCAGCCTAGGAGCTTGGGATGCCAACAGGGAAGGAGGAGGAACAGCAGAGAACTTCAGGCTCAGCTGAAAGAAGGGATCCTTCCTCCTCGTCTGAGAAAAACAGCAACCATCTACCTGCCAAGGTGATCGTGTAGCCTCTCATTCATTACCTGAAGGGGCTTCTTCCTCAGATTGTTTCTTATGCTGAGAGGAGTGGGCAACAAGCATAAGTGTCATGGCCTGTTGGACGCCAGCCCCCCCCCCCCCCCCGAATCAGAGGAAGAGGAGGAGGAGGAGCATTGGAGTCAGGACCAGCATCCAGCAGCCTGAGAGCTCAGAGGGGGAAGAGGGAATGGAGCTGTCAGTGACAGAGGCAGAGACCATCTGTCAGCCCTCAGATGGAGAGTCAACAGCCCCAGGAGGTGGCTGATGAGGAAGAGGAGGAACAGCTGGGCCTAACATGCAGATGCACAGAAGGCAGAGGAGAGGAGAGCAGTGGAAATCTATGGGCCGGTCCTCAGGCCGGAAGAGCCACCGCTGCTAGCAAAGCCGCACCTGAGCTCTGGGGATCAAAGGCAGGGGACGGAGATGAATAGATGTGGCAGATAATTATTCATCTCCCAGATGGACGGACTTGGTAGTCTGCATTGAGGGAGAAAGTTTTTGCCAGGGCTTCTGACATGCCTAATAAAGGGAACATTTATTTAACTACAGAGGGTTTGCCATGTTTGAGAACTGGGTCAGAACAGTAAGAAAGCCCCCAGACTCAAGAGAAGTCAGAGAGTCTTAAAAAAAAAAGCCCCAGAAATTCAAGCAATAATAATGGTGAGTCTAGGCTGAAATGCCAAAAGGGACACCCTGAAAAGACATGTGGTAGAAGACCTCCACGATCCCATATTGTTCTATGTTCTGACTGAAAAGGGACCTCCTGGAGGTAATCTGCAGACTTCTATGGCTCACTTTTCTCTAGAAATTTTCATGTTCTTACACTTTTTCCTTTGGAAGAAGAGTCCTTAAGATATTCTGAGTAGAATCTGGTTTAAAGTTGGAAGCGTGCAACTTTCTAGCGATGGTTGCGCTGTGGTTAACCATGCTTCTAGTGCTGAATGCTTAGAATGGGGGCATCCAGAGATCAAGTGTTATGGAGGGGTTACGTCTCACAGAAAACGGAAGTAGGTTGGATCTCTCTTTGATAAGATAGTTGACGCAATACAATTTCTCTTAAAGGTCAACTGGGCCAGTCTGGAAGAAGGCAAGTGTCAACTCATAAAGCATTTCTATGCCTGTTTTATAGTTGCCACAAACAGAAGTGGGGAGGGAGAAAGAAATTTGAAAGAGCATTGCAGCAGTTTGGAACAGAAAGCGCATTCCATTCTTATCTTGCAAAGATTATAACTAAGCAACCGAAATTCTGCCAAGCAAATCCCTAATTGGAGAATGTGATTGATGACTCTTGGCTATGAATGTGTTACGTTGGAGAATATGAATTGTGACACACCCAAAGGGTGGAGGGAAACCAGGGTCAAGGGTGACAGTGAATTACATGTCTCAGAATTGGCTTCAAACAGGTCATGCCAACATGTTCGCTCCTAATAAATCCTTCAAAGTTTTTGAAGCTTGGCTCGAGGCTCATGATTTAATGAGGGCAACGGCCGAAATCCTGACAGCAAGGCCAAGAAGGTGCAAATTAAGTTCAACAAATAAAAAGAGCCACCCACTCCATCCCCCTTTAATATGAAACCATCTCAACAAGGAACCTCTCAACCTTGGCCACCAGAAGACATGTGGACTTCAGCTCCCAGAATTCCCCAGCTACTACAACAACCTCTGAAGCAGGAAGTTCTCAACCTTGGCAATTTGAAGAAATGTGGACTCCAGCTTGGCTCCCTGGGGAATGCTGGGAGTTGGAGTCCGCACATTTCTTCAAGTTGCTAAGAGTTGAGAAAACTTGTCCTACAGACACTGGTCCCCATTTCTGATCTTGGGACCCCGCTGGACCTCCTGCCCTCTGCTTGAGTTGGTGATTTGGGTGTTTTGGGTTTCACTCACTTTTGAATGAGGAAGCATTGCGCCGTCGAAATGACCCAGCGAGAATTGATCAAGGAGCCGGCACAGAAATGGCGGTATCCCTCCCGGGTAGGGAACTGGAAGCTAACCGCCCAGGGCCACGTTCCTGGCAGGGAATCAACCCCGCCCATGATCCGCAACATGCCATGGCTCATGGCTAGTGGACGGCCACCGCACACCCTCCTGCAAAGAAAGATGGGGGGGATGATTGGTTGAACATATGGCCTCCCCAGAGGCCCTGCAGTCACGGATACACAAGACCAATAAAACACCTTATACATCCAAGCACAAATAATACACGAGGCTAAGCCCAGGTAGTCTGTGCCTTGCAAAAGTTCACTTAGTGACCATTTGAAATTACAACGGCACTGAAAAAAGTGACTTAAGTTTTCACACTTATGACCGTTGCAGCATCCCCCATGGGTCACGTGATCGGAATTTAGATGCGTAGCAACTGGTTCGTATTTATTTATGATGTTTGCATATTTATGAGGATTATGTGGTCCCTTTTTATGACTTGCTGACAAGGAAAATCCATGGGGAAGCCAGATTCACTTAATAGCCATCCAACTCAATTAACAACTGTAGCAATTCACTTAACAACAGTGGCAAGAAATGAGGTAAAATGGAACAAACTCTCTTAGCAAATGTTTCCCTCAGCAGCAGAGATTTTGGGCACAATTGTGGTCGTAAGTTAAGGAGTACCTGCAGAGCATCAGCAAATACACACACACACACACACACACATACACACACGGATGTATGAACCCAGCCCATTGATGTGACTGCGAAGGCAATTGAACTAAGATTGCAAGTGTCTATGGAGATTCTCCATCATGCAAGTCATGGCTGTCCCAAAAGGTGCTTCTTCCAAAAGACAACCGGACTTCCTTGGGTTAGTTGGTTGGTTTCTTTGAAAACATTCAGCTTCTCACTCAGAAACTTCTTTTACCAAGATGTTCTTCTCAGAAGAAACTTCAGGAGGAAGTTTTCTATTAGAATAGAATAAGAGAGTTGGAAGGGACCTTGGAGGTCTTCTAGTCCAACCCCCTGCCCAGCCAGGAAGCCCTCTACCATATTAGTTCAAATGGTCATCCAATCTCTTCTTGAAAACCTCCATTGATGGAGCATCCACAACTTCTGGAGGGAAGCTGTTGCACCGATTAATTGTTCTCACCATCTGGAAATTCCTCCTTACTTCTAGGTCGCTTCTCTCCTTGGTGAGTTTCCACCCGTTGCTTCTTGTCCTTCCTTTGGGTGCTTTGGAGAACAGCTTGACTCCCTCTTCTCTGGGGCAGCCCCTGAGATACTGGAAGGCTGCTATCATCTCATCCCTAGTCCTTCTTTTCATTAGACTGGACGTACCCAATCCAGCAACCATTCTTCCTATGTTTTAGGCTAAGCCTCCAGTCCGCTAATCATCTTTCTTGCTCTTGTCAAGAATGCTAAGAAGGAAATATGGAAGATTCCCCCCACCAGGTCGTTTCCGCCTCTTCCTCTTCCTCCAGGGTCCAACCATGGCAGCCTGAAAACTTCTGTGACAACCCCCAGCAGGACCTCGAGGTCACACGTCCCGCTGTAGCTTTCTCCACCCATCTCCAACAACCATCCAGCATGCTCCGGCTGAAGTATGGAGGCCCCAGGGCCCCAGGACAAGCCAGTGTTCCCAGTGGAGTGGCCCTCACTTACGTGCAAGTGTCCTCTGCGTCATCATAGATTAAGCAGAGCGCATCAACTGCCCAAAGGAGCAGCAGCAGCTTCTTCATCCTACATCGCTCAACAAATGGCAGGTACCCCCTTCTCTCCCATGGCTCGTGACGTCACAAACTGTCCTTTCAGTCCCCGGCCAATCAGCCAACAGACAATATGACATCACACTGAAGAACCACAATTCTTTGCTGCCGTTGGCTTTAAAAGGGTGAATGGCAGGGTCCCAGTTTGGGCATCGGGGCGTGGCCTTCAAAGCGACTCAACCTTGCTTGGGAACCCAACCCATGACACGTGGGTGCAGAGAGGGATCCAGAACGCTAACTGTCTTGCTGGGTCAGCAACAACAGGAGGCCCAAGCAAGCAGCAAGCTGTGAAGGAAATGGAGGCATGGAAGATGCTTTGGTACCTGTGGGATGGACAAGCAATCGTGGTTTTGCAGCCATCTACAAGCGTATTTTGCTAGGACGTCGTTTGCGTCATTCTGCCCATCAGAATAACACAATAACAAGTGGGAAGGGATTTTGGAGGTCTTCTAGTCCAACCCCCTGCTCAAGCAGGAAATCCTATTGCATTTTAGAAAGTGGTTGTCCAATCCCTTCTTTGTAATCTCCAGTAATAGAGCAGCACCCATAACTTCCGGCAACAAGTTTTATTTATTTATTTATTTGATTTGTCAATCGCTTACAAGATAATAGGTATAAGTAAAGACATAGTTATGAATACATGGATACATATAAGAAAAATAAAAGAAACAATAGGACAGGGACGGTAGGCACGTTGGTGCGCTTATGCAGGCCCCCTACAGGCCTCTTAGGAAAGGGGTGAGGTCAATAGTTGACAGTCTAAGGTTAAAGTTTTTGGGGTTTGGGGAAGAAACCACAGAGTCAGGTAGAGTATTCCGGAGATGCGGGCCATTGCTGACCTGCGAGCCTTCCGACGTGCACTAAAGACCCACCTTTTCCAGCAGGCCGGTCTGGCCTAATGTTATGAGAAGGGTTTTAAATTTTTAACTTTAACTTAATTTTTAAATTTTATTGGGTTTTATTGGCTTCGTAGTTTTTAATTCGTCCATTTATTTAATAACTTTTAAATTTATTTTAACTTTGCTGATTGTATGTTTTTATCATGGCTGTTCACCGCCCCGAGTCCCTTTTTGGGAGAGGGGGGCGGTATATAAACTTGATAAATAAATAAATAAATAAATTGACCACTCTGTGGCTGAAGTTGTATTTCCTGCAATCACGTTTGGTGCGATTAACCAAAGTTGTTCCGCTGGTTAACTTTTCTCACACTCAGGAAACTTCTCCCTAATTCTAAATAGAACATAGAATCATAGGGCTGGAAGCGACCTTGGAGGTCTTCTAGTCCAACCCCCTGCTCAAGCAGGAGACCCTAGAGCATTCCAGACTAATGGCTCTCCAATCTCTTCTTAAAAACTTCCAACGTTGGAACACCCACAACTTCTGGTGGCAAGCTGTTCCACTGGTTGATCGTTCTCACTGTCAGAAACTTTTTCCTTAGTTCTAGGTTGCTTCTCTCCTTGGTTAGTTTCCATCTGTGGCTTCTTGTAGTGCTGGTTTCTCTTTTGACAAATGAAAAGAAGGTCTGCTTATCTGTGGTTTGTTCTGGGGAAGCTGTTTCTCAACCCTGGCATCCTGAAGTCCACACATCTTCAAGTTGCCAAGATTGAGAAACACTGATGTCAGAAAATTGGTTGCGCAGCCAGTTTTGTCTTCTCCTCACCTACTTTCAGTAAGAACAATACCGGAGCTTCAATTTCTGCCAATTGAACCCAGGTCCTGCCACTCACACTACTGAGAGAGTGACTTGCAAAGCCTTCCAACCCAAGCTTGCTGCCTCTAATGTTCTCCAGGTGCAGGTGACACAGTATCCATGCCCCATAAGCTGCTAATCTTTGGGGCAGTGGTCTCCAACCTTGGCCACTTTAAGACTTGTGGACTTCAACTCCCAGAATTCCTCAGCCAGCATAGCTGGTGGTTTCTTGCAGACATTTCATGACCCAACTCAGGAACATCATCAATGCTAGAAAGGAAGAGAGCTTGTGGAGAGGAGGAGGAGGAGGAGGTCATCTGTGGGATCCTTAGTGGTCTCTGAGCTTGGTGGTTTTCTTGCAGATGTTTCATGACCAGGTAACATCATCAATGCTGTCCTCATCAATATTGTTAATGATATGGCTTAGTTGGGTCATGAAACGTCTGCAAGGAAAACAACCAAGTTTAGAGAGCACCAAGGATATCGTGGATAATTTGCTGAAGGGATGATGGAGGAGAAATATAATAGCAGTCTACAAATATCTAAAAGGGTCTCCTGTGCAGGAGGACATCTCCTCTGTTGAGAAGGACAATGTAACCTCCATCACCTCTGTATCATCAACATTCATCCACCTTCTCATTGGCTTCAACTTTCTTGGGAGGAGGAAAATGGAAACTCCTTTCTCATTTCTCTAATCCACGTTGGCACCATTTTTTACATATGCCTGAAGAGGTTTAATTTCCCAGTGTATAATTCCAGACCACAAACATCCAATATCTTAATTTTTTTTATTTCAACGTGCACTTTAAAGAACCAAGTATAAATAAAGTCCTATGAGAAATTCCAAGGAAAGTTAGTTATAGGAAGGCAAAGCCCGTGTTGCAAGATTGCCTAACTTCAACCAGGAACATTGGAAAGAACAAGGGGTTGGGATTGGGGATCCCAGGGGAAGAGGTTGGTTTATGGCCAAATAAGGATGGGGACCAGGCCATCACTACTGGAGCCTCTTCCTTCCTGTTCTCTTCTGTCTTGCTTCTCTTCAGATATCTATCCCCTTTCTGGTCCACTGGGGCGCAAGAGCATATGAGACTGACTGCCAGGCTGGGCAAAACTTGGATTCCAGTTGTGAGAGACATGATGGCCAGGGGGGGATAATTTTTGGTTTGGTTGCAGTTGTAATTGACGTGAGGCCCAAGTCACCCCAAACCTCCCAGGAGCTCTTGTCCTATAATACCACTTTGTGGGAGTTGTCCTCAAAGGTCGTGTCATTCCCCACAGGGCAGGCCCTGTCCAGGGACGATGAGTAACATGGGTTCTTCTCCACGAAGGAGTCATGGTTCCCCACTTCGGCGGCCTTGCCCCAGGCAGTAAGTACCATGGTGTGGCAGGAATTAAGTACCACCGTGAGGACTTCCACATAGGAGGAGGCCTGGTAGCAGATGTGAACCGAGGGAAAGGTGGAGGCCTGGGACCAATGGTGAACCTAGAGGACGGTGGAGGCTTGTACCCAGGTGTGAACTTAGGGTAAGGCCTAAATCCAGGTATGTACTGAGGGGGAAGCCTGGGCCTTGAGGTGAACCGAGAGGAAGGTGGAACCATGGGCCCAGGTGTGAGTGAAGGGTAAGTTGGAGGCCTGGGTGGGGGGAGGGGCTTGGGATACTTCCACATCACTTTTTGGGTGGTGGCTCGGATCGGGGATGTTGGCTTGGCAGGAGGCCAAACCTCAGCCAGTACTGGCTTGTGGGTAGCCTTGTAAATATTCTCCTTGGTCGTGGCTGTGATCCAGTCAACGTAGAGTTGTGTGGAGGTGAAGACACCTGGCTTCCGAACTTCCGAACATGTCACTGGTCCCCAGCTAGTGACTCCAATGACCCAGTACCGCTCGGACCTTTCTTCCCTACACATGAGAGGCCCTCCGCTGTCACCCTAGAGGAAGGAGGAGAAAACATTCAAAATTAGAAGCATGCTCCAGAAGAAAGGCCTAAGATCGACGATGACCCTCACTCTGTCAAGGATCTGTCAAGGAGTACTCATATCAAACGATCTAAGCACCAGAACTCACTGCAACAGCATTGCCAAAAAGGCTTTAAGAGTTGTAAATCTAATCTTACGAAGCTTCTCCTCCGGAAATATAGAATGGCTATACAAAACCTTTGCTAGATCAATACTCAAATACAGCTCATCTGTCTGGAATCCACACTGCATATCGGACATAAATACAATTGAGGGAGTCCAGAAGTATTTCATGAGAAGAGTCCCCACTCTTGTACTCGCAACAAAATACCCTACACCACCAGGCTTGAGATTTTGGGCTTGGACAACCTTGAACTATGCCGCCTATCGTTGAACTTCAGTGTAATACACATAATTATCTGCTACAATGTCCTACCAGTCAATGACTACTTCGGCTTCAACCGCAACAATACAAGAGTACACAACAGATACAAACTCAATGTAAACCGCTCCAAATTTGACTGTAGAAAGTACAACTTTGGCAACAGAGTGGTCAAAGTCTGGAATACTCTACCTGACTCTGTTGTTACATCCTCTAACCCCCCATTCCTTTAACCTTAAACTATCCACTATTGACCTCACCCCATTCCTAAGAGGTCGGTAAGGGGCGTGCATAAGGGCACCATCGTGCCTACCATCCCTGTCCTATTGTCCCCACTGATTCGTACCTGTTTCCTGTATTCTTACTCATGTTTATACTTATACCTATTATCTTGTAAGCGATTGACAAATCAAATAAATAAATAAATATTCCAGAGGCCAAACTTTGGAACTCTACTCAAGTCACTGAAAGACACGGGACCCAAGTAAGTGACCAGCCTAGATCCACCTACCTGACATGTACTAAGTTCTCCACTCTCGTGTCCAGCACATATGTTCTCAGGTCGGACACGCTTGTTCCACCAGGTCAAGCTGCTGCACGTGTGGAAAGGTATGAGTTTAACCACCCCCTCCTGCATCACGTCTGGCCGTCTTTGGGCTGTGAAGAGAAGCCAGAAGAAATCACCAGCCTCCATTTGTCCCAAGCCCAAGGATTTGTGGGATGGAACAATCTCTTCCATGGAGAACCAGAACCGCAGAATAATGGAGCTGGAAGGGACCTTGGAGGTCTTCTAGTCCAGCCCCCTGTTCAAGCAGGAGACTCTATACCAATTGAAACAAATGGTTGTCCTATCCCTTCTTAAAACCTCCAGTGTTGGAGCACCCATAACTTCTGGAGGCAAGCTGTTCTATTGATTAATTGTTCTAGGTTGTTCTGGGTTGATTCTCTCCTTCATTAGTTTCCATCTGTTGCTTCTTGTCCTGCCTTCAGGTGCTCTAGAGCAGGGGTCTCCAAACTTGGCAACTTTAAGACTTGTGGACTTCAACTCCCAGAGTTCCTCAGCCAGAAAAGCTGGTTGAAGAACTCTGGGAGTTGGTCCACAAGTCTTAAAGTTGCCAAGGTGGGAGACCCCTGCTCCAGAGAATAGGTTGACCCCCTCTTTTTTGTGGCATTAGGACCTGTAATTCAGAAACTCAACTCTAGAACCTAGGAATCCAGAGTTTCCCACCAGGACGTAGCCTCAAGCTTTCTCACATTCAGGCAGACAACATGACCTTCTATACAGAGGGTCTCAGAGATGATCTGGGAAATCAAAGGCTAATCCAGCTTAAGGTCTGTTCCAGAAGAATTAGTAGAAATAATGACAAACAAAAATAATTAGGACAATCAGTATAATCCAACTTTACTAGCTTGAGTTCCTTAAGACCAGGGTCTTCAAACTTGACAGCTTTAAGACTTGTGGACTTCAACTCCCAGAATTCCTCCTCCAGTCATGTTAGCTCAGGGATTCTGGGAGTTGAAGTCCACAAGTCTTAAACTTGCCAAGTTTGAAGGCCCTTGCTTAAGACAATTGACATACATCAACAAATGCATGGGTCCATATTAAAAAGGGAAGGATTTTGGCCATGTGGCTGTGGCTGCCATCTTGACTTTTCTGACCAACCTGCCTCAAAGATGGTTCTGTACTCGGGACAAAAGAGCCTCCACGGTGGTTCTCTTTCTTCTAGATAGCTCTGATAGCCCTTTCCTGCACCTTGTCCAGTTCCAGCCTGTCCTTTTGGAGGTCCAGTGCCTGACAGGGAGTACAATTTCCAAGTACAGCCTCAAGAGAATCATGGCATCTCAGGTGATCTTATCTGCAACCCCTTTAAAGATCTCTCAATAAGACATCTGCCATCTGAAAGCAGTCAAGGCTGAAGACCACCTGGACACTTGGTTCTTGATGATTGTTGAAAGGCTAGATGGCGGTCAGCTGATCCTTAGACAGGAAACAAAAGGAGACCAGGCTGGGAAGTCAAGAACTTGTGCTGGAAGAGGGCAAGGGGTCACCATTTTCATATTATGATAATTGGTCTGTCTGAGCAACTAGGTCAATTCCTGGCCATCTTTGCCTGGGACGCCTCTTCTCCTCTTTTAAGTGACATCAGCTACAACTCTTTACACACAAATGTAGAGTTAGGATGCTCCTCCCTCATGTGCCTCTCTCAAAGCTTGCTTGATTTGAGCTATTTCTTCCATCTTAATACATATTTAATACACAGGCAGGACAAAAACGCAACGGATGGAAAATGTTCAAGGAGAGAACCAACCTAGAACGAAGGATGAATTTCCTGAGAATGAGAACAAGCAACTGGTGGGACAGATTGCCTTGAGAAGTTGAGGGTGCTCCATCCCTGGAGGTTTTCAAGAAGAGATTGGACAACCCTTTGTCTGAAATGGCCTAAGTCTCCCGCTAGGTCAGAGGGTTGGTCTAGTCCAAGGGGTCACCAACTTTTGGACCTCAGGGACCACCAAACCCATAATTTTAAATCCCTTGGACCAGAGACCCTGGGAAAATCCCCCAAAAAGTCTTCAGGAAAATCCCCCACTCCATTTTCCTATTGATTGATCGTTCTTTATTTGGGATTGCAGGATACCGTCTCCAGCTCCGTTCTCAGGGAGAGAGAGAGAGAGAGAGAGACTTTTGGCTTCATGCAAGGAAAGCAGCAGAAGCAGCAAAGTCTTTCTTTCTCTCCCCCAAACTCTGCCAGAAATGAGTCTTTGCCAGCCTCTTGGAGCAGGAGGCCTTGCAGGGTCCCCAAGACTCATTTCTGGCTGAGTTTGGGGGAGAGAAAGAAAGACTTTGGCTGCTTTCCTTGCGTGCAGTCAAAAGGAAGAAGCGGAAAGAAGCAGCCCGGTGGCCAGGCCAGGTGCGTGGGGAGAGTGGGGCAAGTTCCCCCCTCCGCCCTTCCCCCCCTCCCCTCACTACCTCGTGTTGTTTGCAGCGCAAGTGACGCAAGCCTTGTGTTCCCAGGGGCCATGTGGGCAGCGCAGCCCTGTGTTCTCACATAGCCTGGATTAATTGCTTTGAGGGGGACATTTTTCTGCGGAGCACCAACATTTTCTCACGGACCCCCAGTGGTCTCCGGCCCCCTGGCTGGTGACCACTGGTTTAGAAGACCTCCCAGGTCCCCTCTGCTACTCTGTTGTTCCCCCTGCCTTCTCCAGTGGGGAGAACGTTTCAGGGCCTTCTTCACACCTTGTTTTCATTATTTTCAAGCAGGAGAAAATAATGCACAGTTACGACCCGTCTCTGCTCCACACTGGAGATGCCGGAGACCCGTCGACCCCCCTGAGCTGAGCCAGCCTTTTAAGGGCCCCCTTCCCCCCACCCCCAAGCATCTCACCTTTGACTTCCATGGTTCCCCAGCCACTGATAGAGCATTGGGTCAGCTTTGAGATCGTCATGCTCTTGTCTGGCAAACAAGCCGGCTGGATGTAGTCGTTGCACCGGACCGGCTCCGTCAATTCCACCAAGGAAATGTCGTGTTGGATCCCTCCGTCCGTGCTGTTGAGCTCGTTCTTGTACAGCTTGTGGTTGATCACCCGCTTGATTAAGCGGTTCTGGGCATCAGGGCCAGGTTGGGAGATCCGGTTGAGCCCAAGCACCACCCTGTACCACGATATGTCACTGGAACAAAGCACAGATCCAGTCAACAGGTCTGCCCAGGGCACTGGACACAGGGCAGGAGGCTCTGCTGCTAAGGACAACAGAAACAGAAAGTCTGGACAACCCTCCCTTCCTCCCTTCCCTCCCACCCTTCCTTCTGTCTTTCCTTCCTTCCTTCTTTCTCTGCCTCCCTCTCCTTCCTTCCTTTCCTCCTTCCATCCCTCCCTCCCTTGTTTCTTTCTTTCCTTCCTTCTCCTCTCCTTCCTTCCTTCCTTCCTTCCTTCTTCCTTCCTTCCTTCCTTCCTTCCTTCCTTCTCCCTCTCCTTCCTTCCTTCCTTCCTTCCTTCCCTATCTTCCTCTCTTTCCTACCCTGCCTCCTCCTTCCTTCCTTTCTTTCCTCCCTCCCTCCCTTCATTAAAACTAAGAGGAGAGAGACACTGAAGATAAGAGTGTAGCTTTTTTAAGGAAACATTTGAGCATGAAAGAGAAAATGAGGGGAGGGAGGAAGGAAGGAAGGAAGGAAGGAAGGAAGGAAGGAAGGAAGGAAGGAAGGAAGGAAGGAAGGAAGGAAGAAAAGGTTTATTTAAGAAATCATAAGGTGCTAAGTAATCTGAAGTTACTTCAGCCTAACTACAGCGAGGAGCCTGACCTTTGCTGTCCTCTTTTCTGGAGAGATCAAATTCCCGAATGGAAGAGGTCAGACTGAGAAAGGAGGCTGGAGAGGAAGGAAGGAAGGACCTTTGAGAACCTCCGGAGGTCTTTGCAGCTAAGAAGAAGACCCCTGCGTGTGGATCAACCCCAGGCTGGGCCTATCAAGGGACCATGGACTCAACTCCCACTGGGCTCTGGGCTGCCTGGTTGGAGGGTCCTGCAGCATCCCACTGACACCCCCTCCCCCGAGAGGCGGCCACTCTTTTGCTCACTCCTCCAGCTGAAAGCAGTGGGCGGCGGTCAGCACCCAGCGAGCGCTGAGCAGGGTTCCTCCACAGGCATTGACGTAGCCCAGCTGCGATGGTATCTGGAAGCAGACCTGCCAAGGCCACGTTCCCGGGAGAGCGTCTGTGCCCCCCACAATCCGCAGCAGGGTGTGGCTGGCTGCCAACGGACGCTGTCCACAGATGCCACTGAAGAGAAGCACAAACAGGAGGATGGTCAGGAGGTGAAAGCTGCAGATAGCAACCCTCTCCACCCGGGAACACGTCCCTGTCGGAGCCTGAATCTGCGGAGGAAGACAAGCTGAAGTTGGAGCTGAGGGAGACGGGGTGGGGGGTTGGCCCCATTGGCTTTGGAGGAATGTGGGGAGGAGGCAGGCCAGAGCCCCTCAGGAGCGGGACAGCTTGCTAGCAGGGAGGAACGGGGCCAACAGAGGGCAGGCAGTGGAAACGAGGAGCAAAGGAGCCCAGGCGATGAGCAAGGACCGCCCCCTCCTGATCCCTGAGCACGGAGGGTGGAGAAGAGGTGGGAACAGTGCAGACCAGCCCAACTAGTTGGGAGGAGAGCGCCCCAGCCCTCTTCACAAGGCACACTGGGGATTGAGACTTAAGGAGACGCTGTGGGGAACAAATGCTGAATTCCTGGAGTTTTGTCTGCTGTTGCCGATGTTTGGAGTTTCCCAGACTTCTTACTTTATTTCTTGCCTCCTGAATTAATTGCCATGTTCCTTTGCTTCTTGGACTCACTGACTCATTCCCTTGCCCCGCTGGATTTCTTACTTTGCAGCAGTGGTGGGATTCAAAAATTGTTGCTACCGGCTCTGTGAGCGTGGCTTGGTGGGTGTGGCAGGGGAAGGATATTGCAAAATCCTCATTCCCTCCACACCCCACTAACCTGCTTTCCAGCTCCGTTCTCTTGGGCAGGGCAACCAAAGGAGACCCAGCCGATCAGCTGGGATTCGGGAGGCAGAGAATAGATGGGGTTGGTGGGGCCAGTCAGAGGCGGGATTTGCTGGTTCTCCAAACTACTTAAAATTTCTCCTACCGGTTCTCCAGAACTGGTCAGAACCTGCTGAATACCACCTCTGCCTTGCAGCCATTGTGCTCGTAGCACTTTGCTGGACTACTTGCAGCCAGAGACTGCCAGCAGGGGTGTGTGTGTTTTTGTGTGTGTGTGAGAGAGAGAGAGAGAGAGAGAGAGATCACTTTGCTCTGGACTTGCCATAAACGTGGGAGCATTTGGGGGGAAGTTGGATCAATAAAGGGGTGATTTGAACTATCAGCTGACTGTGTTGCCTCTGTGCCTTGGCCCAGGTCATCACACACAAGTTCTCCTTTCCCAGCATCTCCTTTGATGCTATTAATCTGGATTGCTTGCTTGGCCCCATCTCTGGCTTCAGTACCTGTCATGCCTTGCAGATATGGCAGTCACATCTGGCAGAAGGCAGAAGCCAGGGATGCTTCCCATGGGACAGGGGTGTTAGCGACAGGGCAGCCGTATAGAACCCTCCTCCTTTGCCACTTACTCGCAGGTGTTTCCTTCGGCTGGCGAAGCGCCTTCAGGGGCCAGCTTCTCCTGCAACATGGCAAGGACCAGGATTGGCAAGAGCTGCCATCCCATCTCCTGGCAGGCTCAGGTGCTGCTTCTTCTCTTGCTTCTTCCTAGAACCCTGTGACATCATAAAACCCAGGTTTCCTGATTCTCTCTCTCCTCAGCAACCCAGCTGGACATCAATGGCCAACCTGGGAGGAGGCAAGTGGACAAATGGACAAGCAAGGCCAGGGAGAACCACCAGGAAAACACGGGGAAATGAGGACAAGAAACCAGAGGCATCTCAGCCAGCCAGAGAGCTAAGGGTGCTCATGTTAGGTGCAAAAGACCAGGCCCACACACGACGGTTCAATTTAGCTGATTTATTACCAAAAGCCTTTTGTGCAAGAAACTTCTCAACCACATTGGCATCTGGTTAGAATTCAATAAAGATCGATGGCAGTCAAGAGCAGTTGGATTTAGTTCATTGGTGACTATGTAGTGATTCTAAGCTGATCCCTCTTTTCATCTCTCCCTCTGGTTCCGCCAGCCCTTCTCCAGCAATCCAGCCGTATCCCATTTTTCTTTAGAAAAGTTTTGTTTTTGCTATTAAAATCAAATCCATCAAATCCAATGAATCACACTCGCATCTGCTCTCTGGAGACTGTAGGTTTGAGAAAGGGAAGTGAGACAGGATTTGAAGAGCGCAAGTGAATATACTCCCTTCACCCCACAATCGCTCACCCTTGAGTTCCCCAAATAAATCTGGTTTGGAAAAAAGAATTCAGGCCTACCCATTTCCCAAATCAGAATCGATATTGCTGAATTTTGAGTTTTATCAGCCTTCCAGCGAATGCTATCTGACAGCATTCGGGAAGAAAAGTAGTCCAATGAAGCGAGTAAAATATTTGTAGAATATTTTATTTAGAATATGTTTTGCTTACCCACACAAAGTGAGCATTTGCTAAGCATTTTGTTAGTGTACTTTAAAGTTAGGATTGCAAAACGTCTCCATCTCTGCTGCACCCTCACAACGCTTTAAAGCAGCGTCTCCCAAACTTGGCAACTTTAAAATACGTAAACTTCAACTCCCAGAATTGCTGGCTGGGGAATTCTGGGAGCTGAAGTCCACATATCTTAAAGTTACCAAGGTTGAGGAACACTGCTTTAAGCAATGCAGTGCAATCAACCTGAGAGCTACAGGATAACAGAGTTGGAAGGGACCTTGGAGGTTGTCTAGTCCAACCCTCTGCTCAGGCAGGAAACCCTGTACTATTTCAGGCAAATGGTTGTCCAATCACTTCTTGAAAACTTCCAATGTTGGAGCACCCACAACTTCTAGAGGCAAGTTATTCCAAGTGATCAATTGTTCTCGCTGTCAGGAAATCTCAGCTATCTTAACTATACTTCCATACATTGCCTTAAAAAAAGGAAGGTGTGATTTTGGTTATTGTCATTTTAATTGGAGGATTACAGGAAAGTAGGGCAGGAACCACGGGCCTCCAACTGTTGTTTAGGGCAGGGGTCTTCAAACTTGACAGCTGTAAGGCTTGTGAGCTTCAACTCCCAGAATTCCTCCTCCAGTCATCTTAGCTCAGGAATTCTGGGAGTTGAAGTCCACAAGTCTTAAACTTGCCAAGATTGAAGACTCCTGGTTTAGGGCTTCTCTAAGATGGACTCCGAATTTTGACCCGAATGGACTTTCCTGATTCTGGCTCCAGACAGCATTCAGGTCAATGCTAACAAAGCACAATCTAGATCAGTCTGGATGCCCACTGCGTTCTGGAGAAGCTCAGTGGAACTTCAAACTTTCTTCAGCCTACGATTTGTAACTCGGTCACCTGATTGGGGATGGTGAAAAATAATCTTCACATCTGATGGATTATTGATTGGGTTTGGTGACTAAGAACCAGCTTGAGATTCACAAAAAGTCAGTGGTGGAATTCAAAATTTTTTGCTACCGGTTCTGTGGGTGTGGCTTGGTGGGTGTGGCAGGAGAAGGATACTGCAAAATCCCATTCCCTCCCCAGCCCGCTAACCTGCTTTCCAGCTCCATTCTCCCGTGCAAGACAACAAAAGAAGACCCAGCCGATCAACTGGGACTCAATGGGAGGTAGAGAATAGATGGGGTTGGCGGGGCCAGTCAGAGGTGCGATTCCAAACTCCTCAAAATTTCCACTACCGGTTCTCCAGAACTGGTCAGAACCTGTTGAATACCACCTCTGCACAAAGTCGTCTTAGGTGCAGTGAGGTAAGAACAAATATCCAAGTACTTAAGATGGTGGCAATGATTAGGAGCAGGGGTGGGCTGTGAATTTTTTAACAACTGGCTCTCTGCCCTAATGACTGGCTGGGTGAGCGTGGCTGGGTGGGCGTGGCTGGGTGGGGTGATGCCACTCATCACACCCAGCCCTGCCTCCCAGCCACTTGCTTCAAAAGCAAAGGGAGGATTCAGCCAATTGGGACTAATCCTACCACTGGCTAGCTCTGCCCAGTTTTTTAGCCTGCTTTTGGCTATTTTGGGGGGCATTTTCAGGCTGTTTTTAGTCCACTTTCAGGCCATTTTTGGACCATTTTCAGGCCATTTTTCGGGCCATTGTCAGGCTGTTTTCAGGCTGATTTTTGGACAATTTTTCAGGCTGTTTTTGGCCCAAAATGACTCAAAGAGCTGAAAAATGGCTGAAAAACAAGGAGGGGTGGGGCCAGTCAGCGATGGGATTTGCCAGTTCACTGAACTGCACAGAATTTTAACTACCAGTTTGTAAGAACCGGTGTGAACTGGCATCAGCCCACCTCTGATTAGAAGCAACCAAACAGCACCCAGAGAGTTTGCAAATTGCCCAGAACTGTGCATTAGGGAAGCCCTTACAGACAACGTGGATCATCTTGTAGATTTTGACTCCCCCCACCCACTTTCTCCACCCCACCAGAAACACTCCAGCTCAAGAACTGTTGGTGAAGAAACTAAACCTAAACGCATTGAACGTATGTAGTTAATGTTCAAGAGAACCATGAGGAAGTTCATGAGCAAAACGATGCTTGAACCTTTATGGTAAGAATATTTGAGACCTAAAACTTCCAGGTGAGATATGGTGAAGACAATTCTGCAAGGACCAAGGAACTCATGAGTAAATCTGTTCTTTGGAACCTCTCCTGATAAAGAGAGGATGGGTGCTTACCCACAGGGACTCTGGACGGCTGATCCTTGCAAGGAGACAGCAGGACAGCAATTTTCCATGGGTTTGAGTTCCAGGAGACGAAGGGATAGGTTATATTTCAAGTCCTTATAGACTTGGTTTGCCAGGAGTGCTAACTGTACCCTGTCTGGCAACGCAGAAGCTACCACAGATATTAACTTCATTCTATCTAGGCTGAACACCTGGAAGAGCCAATGCATCTCACACGCGGGCTTGGTCCACTCAGCCAGTTAGAGGCAGGCTTTTGTCCAAGGTGTGAAGATCAAACACAGCTAGAAAGTTGTCCTCCGGCATTCCTGACAGTCACCATCTTATGCCAAAAGCTAGATGGTTTCTCACTTCACCAACTCTGGGGCTCTCAACCTCTGCTGCTTGACTTCAACAGAATAACAGAGTTGGGAGGGACCCTTGAGATCTTCTAGTCCAACACCCTGCACTTCGCCTTTGTCTAGGCTGAAATTTTAACAAGCCACCATTTATTGCAGTACCGCCTTTCCATTTTAGCTGGATGCTGGGCCCAGAAAGATAGGAGTCCAACTTTTTAAAGGCTCTAATAAATGAACCTGACTCTGCAGTGGAATAAGCCATGCAATCCATTAGAAGAAGCATCACTTTATTGCTAATATAGAATTACAAACGTCGCTCAACAGAAGACCAGCCCGGAGAAGGGTGCAGCCTCCAACCTTTTTTCTTCTTTGAAATAGTTGGCAGGCAAGAAGCCAGCTCCTGAATGATCCAGGTGTCTCCTTATCCAGGTAGGCTCTCCCCGTGAGGCCTCAGAACCAAGCATCCCAGCCAACCCTGCAGCACGGGGTGTTTTACTACTGCACACCTCCAACATCCCTTGTGCCTCAATTTGTTAAAAGATGACCATCTTCTCTTGGGCAACCCAGCTTAGAACCTGGCGTAGGAGGAAGAGAGGGGGCAGACACCCCCCGAAAAACTGTATGCATTTGAAGCTTGCTTGACAGATGGGAATGGAAAGGCAGAAAATGACTGGCTGATTATGGAATGAGGCACTGCGGCTACTTAGGGGACCTGCTCCATCTCGAGTACCAGAGGTAACTCAAGGGTGTTGTTGGGCGAGACCACGTCTGCCACACTGGAGGGGCAGTGGTTCGAAGGGGAGGCCTGGCCATGTTCCAGTTTGGGTAGTATCCGCCATAATAGGGAGGCCTTGTCCTGGTTGTAACCACGTTGCCCCACGCCTGAGGCTGCTGTGCACCATACCCTGGCCAAGGCATTGCGGTGGGCCTGGTTCTGGGGGGAGGCCGGTAAGCTGGAGCCCAGTTTTGGTTCCAGTTCTGCCCATTCTGTGAACCCCATGGGGACAGAGTCTGAACAGGAAGTGGGGGAGGAGGGGGTGGTAGGGGTAGTGTCGGTATCAGTGGCTGGGATGGTAGAAACTCCTGAGTCCAAGGAACGGTGAACGGTGTGGTGGGTTGCGTACTAGGCCTCTTCTGAGCTGCAGCCCAGTTCTCAAACTGTTGGATTTCATTTGCGGAAGGTGGCCTTGGAGGAGACATGGTTGGCTTCGGCCTGGGTTGAGCCCAGCTCTCAAGCTGCTGGTTTGCATTCGAGGGGTTGGTTGGTTGCCACAGCTGATCAAGCGGCTTTGTCGGGGGTCTTGTTTTGGGTGGGCGAGGAGTCTTGGAGAAGTCCTCCTTGGTCACGTCTTTGACCCATTTCAGGAAATGTTGCATGGAGGAATAGATGCCTGGCCTCATGGCCCTGGCACAGCCGGCCCCCCAGCTGGTGACACCGACAAGCCAGAAACGCTCAGACCTGTGCTCCCGACACATCAGGGGACCACCACTGTCACCCTGCGGAACAAGAAAAGGGAAGAACATCAAGTACAGGAACTATCAGGTGCAAGAAATCAGGAAGCCAGGCTGTTCAAAGGTTTACAAGTTTAATCCGTGTTACTTCTCTACAAGAATCTGATCTACTAACGATCAAGGCAAACTGGCAGCTGATAAGAGTCAATGGAATTCAAGGACCTGGATCTCTTGAGGGGGCAAAGGCAGAGGGCAGTCTTCCAATATCCTAAGGGGCTGCCCTGACGAAAAGGGGGTCAGCTTATTCTCCACAGCCCCTGAAGGCAGAACAAGAAGCAACGGATGGAAACCTGATCAAGGAGAGAAGAAAATTAGAACTAAGGAGAAACTTCCTGGCAGTGAGGACAATTCACCGCTTGCCTTCAGGAGTTGTGGGTGCTTCATCACTGCAGGTAAAAACTGGAGGTAAAAACGAAGAGACTGAGGAGCCACTTGTTTGAAGTGGTATCAGATCTGCTATCAAACCATTTCAGCCCTACTTCGCTTTGATAGCAGCCTGCCACAAAGGGTGGGGAGTGGGAATAGAGCAGGGGGTGGGATTCTACCAGTTCACACCTATTCGCTAGAACCGGTTGTTAAAGTTCTAAGCAGTTCGGAGAACCGGTTGTTAGAAGAAATTCCTGGCCTAATCCTGTAAGGAAGGCAGGAAGGAAACATTCTCGTGTTGCTTACAGAAACTGCCTCTCTGTCAACCCTTATTACATCCTTGGCAGGACTAGACTTCCTATCTCTGGAACTTCTCTGGAGTTTTTTCCCCTCCTTTGCTGGTACTTTGCTTGTGTGGAGGGACCATTCAAAGTTACAATGGCACTGAAAAAAGTGATTTATGACCTGTTTTTCACACTTACGACTGTTGCAGCATCCCCACAGTCAAGAGAGGCCAGGCAAGGAGATGCGTGCTTCAATGTGAATGATATTGAGTTGGTCATGCCAAGCCAATAACATGACCACCAAGCCATGTCCACCCAGTCACATGACCACCAAGCCACACCCACCAACTTAGCCACGTCCACAGAACCAGTTGTTAAAAAATTTGAATCCCACTCCTGGAATAGAGGGATGTAGGGAGAGGGCCCTGACAGGAACCAATGGTGCCAAACCTTAGGACTGTTACCAAAACAAGTAACTTGAACCTCATTGGACAGAAACAAAAGGGAGACCCTGGGAGAAAGGGAAATACCAGGTTTACACAGGAAGTCCCAGATCTGGCTTTGCTTATGTTGTAACCACTTGGCTTTAGAACAAGTCAGTGGTGGTGTTGACCGGTTCGGCCCAGTTCTGGCAAGCCGGTAGCAGCGATGAGCAGCAGAGACCGAACCGGTTCTCTCCTCCTCTCTGCTGTTGGGCCCATCCACCCGCCCAGGCTCCCATACTCACCTTTATCCGCTGAATTTGAAGCGCAGCTGCTTTGCGTGGCACTGAAGAGCGCTGCGCGGCAGCTGCTGAATCGACCAGGATCGTGCAGGCTTGCAGGAGGCAAGTTAGAAGGCCTCTGCGCCTGTGCAAAGTGCATGTTTGGTGCACGCGTGCATGCAAAGTGTGTGCACACCCACAAAGCGCGCCCACCAAGCTCCACCCACCTCACCGGTGGCAACAATATTTGAATCCCACCACTGGTAAAAGTATACCTTTCACTACAACATGTGGAGTCGAGGGTCTTTCTTTCCTAAGGGCCCAAGCTGGGACAGGCCTGACAAACACTATCGGGTTTCCTCCTGCCTGAGCAGGGGGTTGGACTAGAAGACCTCCATGGTTCCTTCTGTTACCTGGCAAGTGTCAATGCCTCCTTCCTCATGCCCAGCACAGAGATTGTTGTAATGGATTTTCTTGTTGTACCAGGCAGTGCTGTTACATGTGGTTATGGGGATGAGGTTTACTTTGGCTTCTTGCAGGATATCCGAGGTCACCTTTGGCTCTGTAAGCAAACAAACAAAAAAGATTATTTGTTAAACGTGTCTATTAAATTTATTTGCCTCCTGCCCCGCTGTGAGTCGACTCTGGGCAGCTTACAATAACAAAAAAGGAAGAAAAACTGACGCAAAACGACGGGACAATAAAGTAAACACAGTGAGAATGATTTACATCAACGTGACCATCCAAAAGATCCCTGTGAAAACCTCCATCGTCCAGGTCTTTTCCAAAAGGCAACTGGGCTTTCTGGTTGGTTGGCTGTTTTTTTGTTTGAAAACATGTCACTTCTCATCCAAGAAGATTCTTCTATTCAGGACTGTTTCCATTACAACGGCACATTACAATGTGACTTGCGACCATTTCTCGTAGTTACGACCTAGGGCATCAGCATCCCCATTTGATCACATGATCAAAATCCAGTGCTTGGCAGCTGCTTCATTTTTATGACGGTTGGAGTGTCCCAAGGTCACTCGGCCTCTTTTGCAACCTTCTGGCAAGCAAAGTCAATGGGGAAGCCAGATTCCCTTAACAAGGGTGTTATTAATTTAACTGCGGTGATTCACTTAACAAATGTGACAAGAACAGTTGTAAAATGGAGCAAAACTCACTCAACAAATGTCTCAATTAACAATGGAAATTTGGGGCTCAGTTGTGGTCGTAAGTCGGTAATTAAAACTGGCTCTCGGCATAATCGCATGTTCACCCAAATAAACACCACAGATGACATTTAACCTAGACCAGCCCTTTCCCTCAAGTCTAGAATCAGCATGTACACACATCCAGACCAAGGACATGCTGTTAAGGTACAGAGATTTAAGAGCTGACCAGCAGCTGTAAAGCTGATGCAATGTAGAGCTGATGCATTGAAAGGCTGTTGCAATGAAGATGAATCACCATTGATATTGCCAGTTTAAGACTATGTATGGGTCCACAGAAGTTTTACCCCTTTAAGAGGTGTTCATATAAGGCAGCCATTAGAGGACATGTTTTCTCTCTCCTTGTGTCTGGTATCCATTGCAGAGATCTCCATGTAGTGTTAAGAAGATTGATTGCTTGTCAGTATTTGCCTACCACAAATATTTCTATATGTCTTATATATAAACCACTGTTAAATGTCTAAGTCTTTGTGTGCTGTATTTTGTTCCTGGGTTGTCTCACAAGAGTAGTCACGCTGCAAATGCTCTGACACAAGCTCCCCTATAAAGCAACCCTTTTGTACCCCATTCTCTCTGTAGTACCTTCCACAGGCAAACCTCTTTGCTTTTGCAATAAATAAATCTCCTTTCCTCACACCGTGTCTGGATTTCATTTTGATTTGCTCCTGCCCAACCCTGGCTCGAGTTGGAAACCCCAATTTTTTCTCCTAATAAAAGAACCCCCGTTCTGGTTGAGCTAAGATCTCAGAGAGAACTAGTGCCTGCTGGCTAAAATCTTAAAAAGCCATTTGGGTTGAACAGCTTTCCAACATCTCAGGCCTGGAAGGACCCAAAAGTCCCACCAGAGTAGAAAACAGCTTCTCAAGTTGTGTTGTGACTGGAGACTCCTTCTTGATGGACATGCTGGAGGACTCACTTGAGACGTCGGTCACTCCCCAGCCGCTGACGTAGCAGTGGGTCAGCGATGAAATCTTCACATCCATGTCCGGCAGGCAGGCAGGTTGGATGTAGTCACTGCAGTTGATTGGGTGGCTTAGCTCCATCAAGGCCACGTCGTTGAAGTTGGTGGAACCTCTGTACTGCTGGTGTTCCACCAGGTTCTTGATGGTGCGTTCCTGGGCATCTGGACCAGGCCGAGAAAGCTGAGCAGCACCAAAAACCAGCTTCCAGTGTTCTAGGTATCTGGAGCAGAGAAGAAGAAGGGAGGCTGTGACCGCTGTGCATGGAAACTTGCCCCACTCCACCCCCAACAAAGTGTGATTAAACTAAAATTAAGAAAGGCTCGCAGGGGGTGGTTCATGGACTTTATGACAAGGAGTTAGGATTCAAAAGAAGTAGCTGAATCTGTGTGTGTCTTCAGCTTCTGGGAAGGTGCTCAGGCCATTAGTCTGTCCACTTAGAGTGGATTTGATCCTACAGCCCTATGAACTATTCAATCAGAATAGAGTTGGAAGGGACCTTGGAGGTCTTCTAGTCCAACCCGCTGCTCAAGCAGAAGGTCCTACACCATTCCAGATAGGTGGCTGTCCAGTCTCTTCCTAAAAGCCATGGAGCATCACTGGATGATATAGTGGAACTAGAATTCACTAATACCTGGTGATTGGCTGTATACTAGTATTTGAGGGGCTGCTAGAAAGAGCACCTGAAAGCCCCTGAAGGCAGGACAAGAAACAATGGATGGAAACTAACAAGGAGAAAAACAATCTGGAATTGAGAAGAAACTTCCTAACTATGGGGACAATTAGCAAAAACAGCTTGCTATCAGAAGTTGCAGATGCCCCATCACTGGAGGTTTTTAAGAAGAGACTCAACAGCCACTTCTCTGAAACTGTATAGGGTCTCCTGCTTCAGTAGGGGATTGGACTAGATGACCTCCAAGGTCCCTTCCAGATCTATTCTGAACTTCAATTTTATTTGTCCCAAAGTCACTCAGTTGGCGTTCATGCCTAAGTCAGGACTAGAATTCACAGTCTTCCACGTTTTAGCCTGATGCTTCTCCCACTAGACCGAACTCTCTCTTATTTCTCAGCTTGGGGAAAAAATGTTATAGTTTTCCTTTGGGAGGTGAGCATGATGAAGCTGCCTGCAATCTTGTCTGAAAGCAATTAAGAAAGGACGGTGGAAAATTCCCAGCTCATGTTCTGCTCCGAACTCTTTTCCAATAAAACAAAGAGGAACCAAAGGGAACAGAAACCTTTGAATGATTCTTGTGAATCCCCGGTTAAAAGGCTGCTACAAACTAACTAACTTTGATAAGCATGAGCCTTGCCAAAACTGTGCGAGGCTGCCAAGAATAACAGATAAGAAATATTTCAGAACCCAAGAGTCTTCAAATACCAAATTAAGATACTGCAATGTCCATGAGGCTGGAGTTTCAAAACTGTCTTTGCTTCCTGCAAAGAACGTCCGATTCCCAGATAGCTTTTATCTTCTTGAAGGAGGGGCCATTACCTTGCAGCCTTACTCCCGAGTTGCCCGTGCTGCTGCACCTGCTCTTTCCTGCGAGCAGCCCTGCACACATGCGTACTTGGCACAGGCTCCTCGGGAACCTCCTCATTGCTGCTGCCAGCCCCCACAATTCTGAAGGCAGCAGTCCACTCCCTAATGGTCCCGGTCTCTCATCCGAGTCCTCGCTCTCTTCAGCCGTCTGCACCTGCTGCCGGTTAACCACAACAGTTCAGTCCTGTTCAGGTGTCATGTGTGTAATCTACACACTTAAAGGATAGTGTAGAAATGCAGGAAACATGCAAACGAGTGTGTGGAAGGAAAGAGCAACCAAGTTGATTAGAGGGCTAGGGGCTAAACCAAGGGTCCCCAAATTTGGCAACTTTAAGACTTGTGGACTTCAATTCCACCAATGTTGGCTGGGGAATTCTGGCAGTTGAAGTCCACAAGTCTTAAAGATGCCAAGTTTGGAGCCCTCTGGGCTAAACTGTGCCATGAACTGTTGCAGGAGCCCGGTCTTGAGTGTTTGGCATGCAGAAAGAGATCCAGGATGGATCCTCCCTAAAGCTTTATAGGATTTTTCTGATGGTTATTCAGATAGATGCTTTAGTCTTAGACCAAGATTCTGGTCTATGGGCAAACAGCAATACAGAAACTATTCTGAGCAATTCATCGTGTCGTTCTTGATTCCTTCCTATCTCTATCTGCAAACCTAACTGGACACCCCTGACTCAGCCAGGTGGGACAGGCGGCCCTTCCCTCCCCTCACCTTTTGTTGAGGAAGCAGTGGGCTGCTGTGATGACCCAGCGAGGGCTGATGAGGGACCCTCCACAGCTGTGCCTGAAGCCGGTCATGGTGGGTATCTGGATGCTGACAATCCAAGGCCACGTTCCTGGGAGCGTGTCGACGCCGCCCACGATCCGCATGTTGCTGCTGTGACTGGAGGCCAGAGGGCGGCGGCCACAGATATCACTAGGGAAGGGAGAAAGGCCGGTTAAATGAGGGGCCGGAATGCCTGTGAGAAGAGCGCTGAAAAGAGTGTCAAGAGGGACCTTGGGGGTCTTCTAGTCCAACCCCCTGTTCAAGCAGGAGGCCCCATAGCATTTCAGACAAACGGTTGTCCATCTCTTCTTGAAAACCTCCAGCATTGGGGCATTCACAACTCCAGTTCCACTGCCAGGAAATTCCTCTTAATTCCAGGTTTCCTCTCTCTTTGATTAGTTTCCACCTGTTGCTTCTTGTCCCTGTCCTTCTTGTGCTTTGGAGAACAGATTGACCCCTTCCTCTCTGCAATAGCCCCTTAGATAATTGGAACACCCTATCATACCATGTCAACAGAGGAAGGAGGCGTAAAGCAATGCGTGCCATCCGACAGGGTCATACTCATAGACAGCCACATTGGTATTAAGCAGTTGAAAACCCTGAAAGGAGAAGTCTGCAACTGGGAAAGAGTAACACACTCAAAACCAAAGCACAATCATGCAATGTATTGAAGCCTCATCGTGAATGAGTTCTTAGGAGGCTGGTGCTATACTCTAAGCCAGAATGTTACTAGACAAACTTGGCATGTTGTCCAAATGCATCCATTTGGCTTGTGGTCAATTCAATCATGTTGACCATGCTTGTCAGCTGAGCATCATCACAGTTTGCTATGGATGCTGGAGATGGCATGGATGCTGCCTTGAAACCCCACAGGAAGGAGAAGACATGAATCTTTCCATCACAGGAACCCAATAGACACATAAGACCAAGAACAGGGCAGAGTTCTCCATCACAAAGGTTCAAGGGAAACTGTATGGCATTCATCCACTTGAGAGCAATGGCTGATGGGGACACTGCTCAGTGACAGCCACTGTCCCTCCCTCTACTTATGGCCAAGCTAACCCTATGTAGGTTCCAGGGTGTTGTGGCCCACCAGCGGCCTGCAGAGCTGGCAGTGAGACTCGAAGAGTAAGGAGGTTAGGGAGGAACGTGGGCCAATCCTGGAGGCTGAGAAAGGCTCAGATAAGCAGGAGGCAGAGATGGGGCCAGGCCAGGGCCCTCCAACAGTTGTTAGCTGCCTTTGGAGTTGGAGATCAGTGGGGCAGAAGAACAGCTGGAGCCTGTTCCCTGTGTGCACATCCGCAGAGCTGCCTGGGGAAGGGAACAGCTAAGGAACAAGGGTCGACTTGGGAGTAAAGGCTCAGATGGACAGTGAATGGCCCCTCCCATAGGGAATAAAGAGGAGCGAAAGGGGAGGGGGGGTTGCAGGAGACAATTAGTTTGCTCAATTAGTGTGAAGATTTGGTCGTGACTCTCAGAGACTCCTTGCCAAGTATTTTCTTGTACACTGTTGCACTTGGAAGTTATCAGCCTGGCAGCTCTCCAAGCCTGATAAGGTGGTTGTAAAGCACTCTTGAAAGACTGTTTGCCAGGACTTTGCTAAATGTGAATGAGGGGAATTCACATTAGCCTAACTAAAAGGGGTTTTGTCGGGACGAGGAGTCTGCTTCATGATTTTGTGAAGCCTCGGTCAGAACACAGAGAAGGTGGACGGGCATTGAAGCCTGGGCGACTGCAGCCACCCGCCTTCCGTGCACAGGGTGGACATCTGATGTAAGGGAGGTCTGAAGTTCCCAGGGTTTCCTTTGTGGGCCCAAAGGCGATGGATCTGGAGACATTCAGTAGGCATGACCAGAAAAGCCACATCTGCTGAGGAACAAGCATCGTAAAGCATTAATATCCTCTGAGCAACCCCTGGATTTGACATGACTCACCCACATCTGTTATCATATGCATGTGTGGACCGTAACAGAAAAAGGACCAAAATACGAAGAGGTAACTGCTTCATCCTACATGTCTCAAGAAATGCTCAGTTCCATCTTGGGCTTACGACAATCCTCATGATGTCACAAACCACAGACCGCTCACCTTCCTCCAATCAGCACGCAGCCAATATGACATCACGCCGGTTCTCTGCTTCCTTTCCGGAGGAGAGCCTTCAGTGACAGTTCTCCAAGGGGCTGGGCTGGAGCCTGGTTGCTTAGCAACTAAGGTTGACAGGCAGCAGGCAGACTCGTTTGATTTTCCTGCCACAAATTTGGTGGTCAGAGAGATATTTTCAGTCAGATTCCCAACTCACATCATGAATCAACAGGGGAACATTGAGTGGGTTGGACTCTCTTAGCACCCAGTAGCAGTGGATGAACAGTAGGCCCAATACTTACAGATACAGATTAACAGAGTTGGAAGGGATCTTGTAGGTCATCTAGTCCAACCCCCCGCCCAATCAGGAGACCCCACACCATTTCTGACAGATGGCAGCCCAGTCTCTTCTTGAAAGCTTCCAGTGATGAAGCTCCCACAACTTCTGGCGGCAAGATTGATTGTTCTCACTGTCAGGAAATTTCTCCTTATTTCCAGGTTAAATCTCTCCTTGTTCAGTTTCCATCCTTCTTGTCCTGCCTTCAGGTGCTTTGGAGAATAGCTTGACCCCTTCCTCCTCTCTGGGGCAGCCCCTCAAATATTGGAAGGCTGCTCTCCTGTCTCCCCTGGTCCTTCTCTTCACTAAACTAGCCATGTCCAGTTCCTGCAGCCATTCATCGTATGTCTTAGCCTCCAGTCCTCTAATCATCCTGGTTTCTCTTTACACTCTTTCTAGAGTCTCAAAATATTTTTTATAATGTCGTGACCAAAACTGGATGCAGTATTCTAGGTGTGGTCTTACTAGGACTTTACTGAGTGATATTAGTACCACCCTTGATCTTGATTGTAAATGGGGGAATAGAAGAGAACTCATCAAATTTGCAGATGACACTAAGCTGGCAGGACTAGCTGATACCCCTGAAAACAAGTTCAGGATCCAAAAGGATCTTGAGACTTGAACAATGACCCAACGAAATGAAATTTAATGTGGAGAAAAGCAAGGTTTTACACTTAAGCAGGAAAAACCAAAGATACAAGTCCAGTTTAGGTGAAACCTGGGTCAAAACTGTGAGAGGGACCTTGGAATCCTAGTGGACAGTTCCTTAAACATGAGGCAGCCGTGTGCAGCAACAGCCAAAAAAGCGAATACAACCCTTGGCTGTGTAAACAAAGGCTTAGAATCAAAATCACGTGAAGTCTTAGTACCACTTTATAAATCCTTAGTAAGGCCACACCTGGAATCCTGTATCCAGTTTGGGTCACCACATTACAAAAAAAGAGGTTGTCTTTGGAAAAAGTGCAGAGAAGAGCCACCAGGATGATTATGGGGCTGGAGGTGAAAACATATGAAGAACGGTTGCAAGAATTGCGCAGTCTAGGGAAGAGAAGGACCAGGGGAGACAGGATAGCGTTGTCCCCAATTCGGGTCTGAGCCTGGTGCCGAAGCCAATGATGGACAGCAGACACGAGGTGCAGGTTTTCTGGTTGCTTTTTATTGGAGTACTCCAAGGAAAAGGGCTCCTGGTCAAAATGCCAAGAGCCAAAAACAAAGGATTGAGCAAGTTTTATACATTCTCACTAAGGGAGAAGGTGGGACAAAGCGAGATAATAAGAAATATCATCCAATAAACATTTTAATAATAATTCTACAATTTGTTCTCTATTGGTCTCTAGCTGTCCCTATTCCTAAGTCTTGGCTAATGGAATCCCTAGGAGTTATCTAATACACATTTGATTTGCTGCAGGTCATTCTCTATTTCTAACTTTTAGCTGAGGTCTGCAAGTTGGCTAACTCGTCTTACTTTTATCAGCTTTCCAATGAGCCAGGGTTGTTGTTCAATGGGTGCGGATGAGGAAGGAGCAGGACTCAGGAGTATGAGAAACTCTTTATTTACAAACTGGAATCAAAAAGCGGCCAGCGCCAGCTTCAACACTTCAGCCACTGATGGGGAGCCAATTTTCCCGCCCATGGCTGAACCGATAAGTGGAGTCTGACATAAGACTCCAGTTTGCATATGATGTAATTCATGTAAATGTAGTGTCCTGCATATTTAACAGTTGTTACAGGATTTACACATGCATATCTCCTGTGGATAAGCATTCTTTGTTCTTGCCAAACAGACTCCACAATGACAGGCTTCCTGAAGGGTGTGCCATGATCTGGCTTTATTTCAGCAGATGGCCCATCAATAGCAGCATTCCAGTATTTGAGGGGCTGCCCCAAAGAGGAGGGGGTCAACTTGAACCTGAAGATAGAGCAAGAAGCAATGGATGGAAACTCAGCAAAGAGAGAAGCAAATGAGAATTGAGGAGACTTCCTAACAGTGAGGACAATTAACCAGTGGAACAGCTTGCCACTGAAAGTTGTGGGTACTCCATCACTGGAGGTTTTTAAGAAGAAACTGGGTAGCCATTTGTCTGAAATAGTATAGGGTCTCCTGCTTGAGCAAGGGACTGGACTAGAAGATCTCCAAGGTCCCTCCCAATTCTGTTATTTTGTATAATAACCCTGTGAGGTGGATTGGGCTGGGAAAGAGGGACCGGCCCAAGTCAGTCAGTGACTTCTGTGCCTGAAGTCTTGAATGTACAGCAGATTTCAGACTGTTGCCAGCACTTTGACCCCTAGTGAAACTGGCTGTTACAGCCATGGGAGGGGTATGTTTATATATGATTCTCAACAGAGTTTTCCATTTTGTAGAGGCCAATTGTCAGCTAGCTCAAATGGCCCAGCTGTCTGCCAGGCTAACAGCAATTCACTTTGGGGGAAGACACCATGCTGGCTTCTTCTTAGAGTCCTTGCTTTTCTTTTTTCAGTGGTACTGTGGTGGACTGGGCTTTTATAATCAGAGTTTCCCAAGCTTCTTGTGTTATTCTCCCCTTTAAGATTTTCATCCATGGAATTCTTCCCAAGTTCTCTCTAAGTTTGTAGAAATCAGCTCTTTTAAAGCCTAAGACACTGGCTCGATTAGGTTCTGTTGGGTTATGTCTGCATTATATTGAATTCCAATACAACATGGTTGTGCTCCCCCAAAGTTCCTGCAACTTCAACCCCTTGTATCGTTTCATCTCTGCTTATATGAATTAAGTCCAGTGTAGCTGACCTTCTAGCTCTCTCCTCTATCTTTTGGATGACAAAATTGTGAGCTGGGCTCATAGGGAACTTGTTTAGTCTCCAGTTGATGCAGTGTTTGTCTCCCAGTTGATGTAGTTAAATTCCCTCGTTACTACTCTGGTATGTTTCCTACATATAGATGAAAAAGTTCATCTATTTCTTCTGCATGGTTGGGTGGCCTGTAATATACACCTAAAAGGTACAGGTAAAGGTACCCCTTGCACATCCATGCTAGACTTTCCTGGCTCTAGGAGGCACTGCTCATCTCCATTACAAAGCCGAAGAGCCAGTGCTGTCCGAAGACGTCTTCGTGGTCATGTGGCTGGCAGGACTAAATACCGAAGGCACACGGAACATTGTTCCCTTCCCACCAAAAGGGTCCCTATTTTTCTACTTGCATTTTTACATGCTTTTGAACTGCTAGGTTGGCAGAAGTTGGGGCAAGGAACGGGAGCTCACTCCATGACGCGGCACCACGGATTTGAACCACCGAACTGCCAACCTCTCTGATCGACAAGCTCAGCGTCTTAGCCATTGAGCCACCACGTCCCTTATAATACACACCTATGGAGATGTTATTCTTTGACACTGCCATAGTACATCCTTTAACACAACCACCGAAATTCTTGCCAGTGCTAAAGCAGCTGCCACCAACACAAGCAAAAGCCACGCAAGTCTTGTACATTTTTACAAAAGTTTATTTGAAGTACATGCATTTTAATCACCTGTTTACGTTCATGGGATCACTTGAGAAGTTCCATTGCACAGAATACTTTATCTGCGTAAGGGAAGAGCCCTTAAGCAAATAAAGGGGGGCCCTGACCAGCAACAGTTGGGCCTGGGGTTGGCTCAAGAGCGAGGGCGGTGTCCGAAAGGCCAGTCCTTGGGCCAGTTTGGACTCCCACTGTAGCCATAGTAGGTGCCCAGCGTGATGGTCTTTCTGGGTCGTTTGGGCTTGGGAGGTGGGACTTGGGGCTGAGGAGCTTTGGTGGTGGTGGGAGTAGTTGTGGTGGTTGTACTACTTTCAGTGGTGGATTCAGTGGTGGCTTCGGTGGTGGCTTCAGCGATTTCTTCAGGAGTGGCTTCAGTGGTGTCTTCAATTACTTCTTCAGTGGTGTCTTCAGGGTTGGTTTCCTCGGGGGCCTCAGTGGTGGTTTCAGTAGTAGTAGTAGTAGTAGTAATAGTAGTAGTCGTAGTAGCAGCAGCAGCAGTGGTAATAGTGGTGATTGTTGAAGTAGTCATCAAAGAACGAGTAGGTTTTTTTTCGGTTTGTAAGTAAGGCCACGGGTTTCGCAGTATTGTGGTGGGTTGGGGTGGAAGGGTTGTTGTCTCTGTTTTGGAAGTTGGCTGGGTTTCCAAAAGTATTTCCAGCTTCCTTGGAGTTTGTTCGGGTGCAGGTGGGCTTGTTTCTTCTGTGGACGTTGTTGGTTTAGGTGTCGATGGAGTCGATGTGGTTGATGTTGTTGTCCCCGGGAGCACCTGTGGCACAGGGGTGACCTCCTCGTGGGTGGTATTTTCTTTAGTGTAGCTTAGGATCCAGTCGTAGAAGTTCTGGGTAGAAGTGTAGACTCCGGGCTTCTGGGCCCTGGCACAGCCCAGCCCCCAGGCAGTCACCCCCACAATCCAATAACGTTCAGACCGGTTTTCCCTACATAGCAGAGGCCCTCCGCTGTCACCCTGCAGTAGGAAGAAAGATAAGCTATGAAGGGAGCAACCAGGAGGAGGAGGAGTGAGGAACTTCTTCCAGTTCTGGTGTGTCAGAAGGGAGATACAGAACAGAGAATAACCAAGTTGGAAGGGACCTTGCAGGTCTTCTAGTCCAGGGGTCACTAAACCTTTGGACCTCAGGGACCACCAAACTCATAATTTTAAATCCCATGGGCCACTAATATGAATCCAACGTGTCACTCGCTGAAGCGCCTAGACTCCCACTGACGGGATGGGGTCCTTCAGGCACTTAGCTTGGCTGCCTGTTTCTGCAACCTTAAATACTCAAAGAGTAATTTGGACCCATTTCCCACAGAAAACAAAACACCGGGATCTCTCATCTCTCTCTCTCTTTCCCTCCCCCTTTCTCTCTCTTTCTCCCTTTCTCCCTTTCTCTCTCTTTCTCCGTTTCTCTTTCTCTCTCTCTCTTCCCTCCCATCTGTCACTCCTGTTACAGACACAGATGCGCTGAGACCCATCAAAATTTTCTCACAGACCACCAATGGGCCGTGGCCCACTGGTTGATGACCACTGTTCTAATCCAGACCCTACAGTATTCCAGATAAAAGCCTGCCCAGACTCTTTTTGAAAGTGTCCAGTGATGGAGCACCCAGACGTTCTGGAGGGAAGCCATTCCACCGGTTGATTGGCCTTGTGTACATGGCCAATCAACCAATATGGCTTTGGGTAGGCCATAAATCAAGTTCATCTCCTGAAGACCATATTGTTTGCTGATGGAAGAAAATATTTGTGGCCCAGGGTTGAACTGTGAATTTTTTTTCTTAAAAAAACTACAACACCTACATGTATTTGTAAGCTACCTCCAGCAGTTATACCTCTGGATGAATACCAAGGCAGAACATGGAAATCATACAGCATGTGATTTTTATAACATGGTCATAAACATGAAAACAAAATTACCTATGTCTAAGGTGAGTGCTCAGAATCAATCAGAATAACAGCCCAGAATGGATGTGGGTATAATCTGCTCACGCACCTGGCAAGTGTCAATGCCTCCCCCTTCAAATCCAGCACACAGGTTACTGGTGGAGATGCTTCCATAATACCAGTTGCTGCTGTTGCACTTCTCTGTGGGGATGAGGTCCACCTTGGCCTCTTTCAAGATATCAGATGGAGCCTTGTCTGCAAAGGAAAAGATAATTGCTGGATTTTTCCACACACTCTGCGGTCTTTGGTGCTCTCTATAAGCTGGGTGGTTTTCTTGCAGATATTTCATGAGCCAACAAAAGTACTCAATTCTCAGTGCTTGAAGGGAGGAGGAGGAGGAGGAGGAAGATGACTGTGAGGTCCTTGGTGCTCTCTGAGTTTGATTGTTTTCTTGCAGATGTTTCACAAGCCAACTAGGTCATATCATCAGTGCTAGAGGAGAGGGGAGTATTTAAACAAAGAGGGAACCCACTTCCTTCCAGCACTGATGCTGACCCTTACTGAGGTAGTGAAACATCTGCAAGAAAACCACCAAGCTCAGAGACCATCAAAGGCCCCGCATTCCTTTGCATTGAACTGCCTTCTTCTTTTTCTTTAACATTTAAGCAGTTCCCATGTTCCACTTCCAAGAATCGGCAGGGCCTCCCCTCTCCCTGGTCACTGGGGTAGTGTTGTTCGGTGGGCAGTTGTCTTCTTATGGGAGCATCCATCGGCAAGAAACCCTGTGGTGAAATGCTCCTACAGTCACCCAAGCAACTGTACCCTTAGGAATTATGTCACCAATCTGAACTCGACACATGTGGATCTGGTTGTATTGTGCCCCATCAGTGGCCAGCAGAGCTGGTGGCAGACATGGACAGTGAGGAGGTTGGGGAGAACAGGGGCCAGTCCTGGAGTCTGGGGAAGCTCTGCGTCAGAGGCAGAGATGGGGCCGGGCCAGGGCTCTCCAACAGTTATCAGCTGCCTTTGGAGTTGGAGATCAGTGGGGCAGAAGAACAGCTGGAGCCTGTTCCCGGTGTGTGCATATGCAGAGCTGCCAGGAGAAGGGAACAGTTGAGGAACAAGGGTCGACTTGGGAGTAAAAGTACAAGTGGACGGTGAATGGCCCTTCCCATTGGGAATAATGAGGAGCGAAAGGGGAGTGGGGGTTGCAGGAGACAATTAGTTCATTTAATTAGTGTGAAGATTTGGTCGTGACTCCTTGCCAAGTATTTTCTAGTAGAGTGTTGCGCTCGGAAGCTATCGGCCTGGCAGCTCTCCAAGCCTGATAAAGTCTGTGGTTGTAATTCACCCTTGAAAGACTGCTGGGACTTTGCTGGATGTGAATGATAGGAATTCACATTAGCCAAATAAAAAGGGGTTTTGTCGGGACAAGGAGTCTGCTTCGTGATTTTATGAGGCCTCGGTCAGAACAGGTTGTTTGGGCCTGATAGACTCTCACCTTTCTCCCGCGTGTAGCCCCACCCAGCAATGTAGCAATGGACCATGCTGGAGATGTCCACCGAGCTGTCCGGCAAGCAGGCGGGCTGGATATAGTCGCTGCACTTCACAGGGTCATCCAGCTCTACCAGGGCAATGTCATTGATCTGCTGGCGGGGCTGGTAGTTCTCGTGCTGGACCACCCGCTTGGGGAAGCGGACCTCTGCATCGGGACCTGGGTGGGACAGTTTGTTCGTGCCGAACACCAGTTCCCAATTGGTCAGGTGCCTGGGAGAGAGAAGAGCACGAAAGCTTCCTGGATTCCTGTCCCACCATTCCTGTACTGTCTACATCGCTGTAAATCGCGCAAAGCAGGAAGCTGTCCCAAGGAAGTCCTCAGAGTGGAAGGAGGGTCCACCCAGGGTCAAGCAGCCTCAGAATAATGAGCCCCCAACCTGTGGCTGGAGATTAAGCAGAAATGAAGGAGAGAAACAAGCTAGAACAAAGGACAAATTTCCCAAGAGAACAATTAATCAGTGGAAACTGCTTGATTCAGAAGTTGTGGGTGCTCCACCCTGGAAGTTTTTAAGAAGAGATTGGATAGTCATCTTAAGAAGAGACTGGACAGCGGTCAGAATGGCATGGGATCTCCTGCTTGAGCAGGGGGTTGGACTAGAGGATCTCCAAGGTCCTGTCCAACTTTGTTATTCTGTTTTTATCTGGCTATGAGGAAAGATGCTGTTGGGGAATTCCCAGCCAGGCAAGGGTTGGGGGGGGTATCAAGTGGAGAAGTAGCCTTGAGTCACTGCGCAGCTGCAAGGGATTAGGACTTACTAAGTTCCATGGAGCCTTATCTGTTTGTTCCCAAGAGAAAGAGAGCAGTCTGAGGAGATTCTTGTACTATAGGTAGAACAAAATAGACAATGTGAAACTGTCACATCTGCATCTGGTTAATTGGGCCTGACAGATGCTGTGTCAAAGACACAAAAGCCATAGAGAGGCAGCAGAACCCACAGAGGGGCTCTACTCCCTACCCTTGGCCACTCCCCCGGGCCTTTTTAAGCCTCAGACTGGAACTCAAATTGGGCTGAAATGCATCGACATATCCTCACTGCATACTCAGGGGGATGTACGGAGTGTGGTCAAGATGGCAGCTGCGATGAAAGCTTCACTTATTTATTTATTTATTTAGCCTCTGGCATCTACAGAGGTCAGGCAATCACTGATATACAAATGAGTTTAAATAAAGCATCAGCAAATGAGAGAGAGAGAGAAGAGAGAGATGATAGAAATAGAAGATAGAAATAGAAAGGTGGATAGAAAGGTGGAGAGAAAGATATAGTAGATAGATAGATAGATAGATAGATAGATAGATAGATAGATAGATAGATAGATAGATAGATAGATAGATAGATAGATAGATAGACAGACAGACAGACAGACAGACAGACAGACAGACATAGATATAGATAAGATAGATAGATAGGTATAGAAGAGATAGATGGATGGGTAGATAGATAGATAGATAGATAGATAGATAGATAGATAGATAGATAGATAGATAGATAGATAGATAGATAGACAAACAGACAGACAGACAGACATAGATATAGATAAGATAGATAGATAGATAGGTATAGAAGAGATAGATGGATGGGTAGATAGATAGATAGATAGATAGATAGATAGATAGATAGATAGATAGATAGATAGATAGATAGATAGATATAAATATAGATATAGATAGATAAAGATGGAAAGATATAGAAGATAGATAGATAGATGAGAGATAGAGAGAAAGATATAGAAGAGATAGATAGAAGAGATAGATGATAGATAGATATAGATAAGATAGATAGATAGATAGATAGATAGATAGATAGATGCATAGATAGATAGATAGATAGATAGATAGATAGATAGATAGATAGATAGATAGATAGATAGATAGATGAGAGAGAGAAAGAGATAGATATAGAAGAGATAGAGAGATAGAAGAGATAGATGATAGATATAGACAGAGAGAGGGGACAGACAGACAGACAGATAGATAGATGATAGATAAAGATAGAGAGAGGGGAAGAAGAGAGACAGAGAGAGGACAATACAATATACAAAATAAAATATTAAAATTAAGATAAAACTGTAATAAAACCACCATAATATGCCACCATAGAGTAGCCATGGGATAGGCAGGGCACACAGACTATCTTCACAATGGTGCATCCCAGGCAGCATTTTGTCTTAACTCAGGGCTAAAAGGCTACACATGCAGCAACTGAATTGGATATTTCCTCCCTTACAATCAACAACGACAGAGGCAGCAATTAGAGGACTTGCCTTATGTGCCCACATGACTTTCCTACAAAACAGGCAGCGCTTCCTGCAAACCCCCCTCCGAGTTACGTATCTGGCCCCTCCCTCACCTGCCTTCACTCACCTTATGTCTCTGAAGCAGTGGGCTGCCGTGAGGATCCACCTGGCGCCAATGAGCGACCCTCCGCAGGTGTGTTGGTAGCCAGACTTGAAGGGGGTCCGGATGCTGACCATCCAGGGCCAGGTGCCTGGCATAGTGTCGATGCCTCCCACCACAGGGAGGGAGTGGCTGGGTGCCAAGGGACGCCTGCCGCAAAGACCTCTAGAAACAGCAAGAGCAAGGAAACCTTGGTAGCCTTTGCAGGTAATCCTCCACTTAGGACAGGGTGCTTTAGTGACCGTTTGACGTTACGGTGGATCTTTCCAGAACTACCTCCAACCCAGTCTCATAAGTTCCAAAGGACGGTCCCCTGCCATGAAGGGGCTTTTTCAAGGTACCTTCGGGGCAACCATGGTTTGAAAGAGGGGTCAAAGAGGCCATCTCAGGGGTGGCTTCAAAGGTTTCAGCAACGGGTTCTCTGCCCAGTTGCTGGGTGGGTGTGGCCATGGTGGGCGTGGCCTAGTCAGCTTCCTGTTCCATGGTGGGGGACGTTTTTGTCCTCCTCCAGAAGGGCGAAAATGGCCTTCCCAGCCTCTGTAGGCTCTCTGGAAGCCAGAAACGGGCCCGTTTCTGCCCTTCCCAAACTTCTAGGAGGCCCATTTTTTGCCACCCCAAGCCTCTGTGCATGCCCTGCACTTACCTGCATCCAAAACAGGCTAGGTGGGGACTCCTGGGAGGGGAGGGGTGGGTGGGGCCAGCCAGGGGTGGGATTGGGAGGTTCTTTGAACTGCACAGAGCTAGGGGCTCTTCCAAGCCCCTGTGAACCCCCAGCAGCCCACCTCTGGGCCACCTATGTTAGGATTCAACAGCCCTCTCTCAACTGAGGGGGGGGGGAATATGACATCACCTATCTCCTGTTTACAACCCAGTTCTTCCAGCAGTTTCCAGAAGGTTCTGCACCCAATTGCACTCTGATTCAGGTGATCCTGAGAGCACAGATAAACCTCCAATTGGCTTCAACGCCTCTCAGAAAGAACACTAATGACCAGATGACTGCAAGGAATATAAAGCCTTCCATTCTCCACCATTCAGTCGGAACTGAAGAAGCTTCTCAGATGAGAAGCAAAACTTCTTCCAGCAAAAACAAAGTCCAGCTGCCTTTTGGGAAAGCAACTTTGGGACTCCCATGAACAGGCAATTGCATCTGGGGTATTTCACAACCATTTTTGCATGTATAGTTTATTGGTATCCCATTGTCACGTGGCCATGATTTTTGGCATTATTTTTACAGAAACCAGAGTTTACTTCCAGTTCCCAACAAAAGACAATTGTTGGATATAATGGATTTTCTTAGCAGCAACTTGAACAGCCTCGTGGCTTGAAGAACCTGCATGGTTGGGAACAACTAGCTTGAGCAGCGATGAAATCGGTGATGAAGGAGCTATGCTTGCCCTGCAGAGGGCGCACTTCCAAACGCCATTCCCTTGCTGAGCTGCTGAAAACCCACCACTAGGTGGCAGAGGAGAGCAATGCACGGCTGGTGGATCTATCTTAATCATAAGCTCTGTATGGGTGTCATCATAAGCCTTGGTCTCTGTGTGTCTGTGTGTTTTTGTGTGTGTTCTTGTAGCAAGACACATTGCAGCTCCCTTCAAATCAAGCAGCTCCTTCTCAATGACTTGGGAATACAAGAGTTGGGAGGGACCTTGGAGGTCTTCTAGTCCAATCCCCTCTTTCCCCGCGATGGCGAACCTATGACATGAGTGCCGGAAGTGGCACGCCAGTTGTCTCCTGTTGCTCTTCCAGGTTCTGGGGCATGCGTGTGCACTGGCCAGTGGTCTTCGTGCACATAGGAACACCAGAAACCAGAAGAGCAGTCTCTCTTCATGCATGCGCATGCACACACCAGAAACCGGAAGACCATGCATGTGCTGGAAACCGGAAGCTCAGCTTCTTGGCGCACACACCAGGGAGCTGCTATTCTGGTTTCCGGGACTCTCCCATGCTCCCGTTTTGGCACTCGGTGCCAAAAAGGTTCACCAACACCAGCCCTATCCCAATCTGGACAGGTGGCTTTCCCAGTTTCTTCTTAAAAGCCCCCAGTGAGGGAACCTAGTTGCTTCAGGGTCATGGATGCAGAAGAGGAGGGGCTCTGGATCCTGGTGGTAAAATTTCCAGACAGGTGGACAAGAGAGGGGAGAAGGGAATGCAGGCGGAGGAACACCTTTTGCTCTGCAGCTTCTAATTTGAAGGGGGGATGTCAGAGTCTATTCATGAACTGGAATAGAGTTTGGTAACAAGGTCAGCCAATGAATAGGCATAGCAACTAAGCCAGCCCATGAGGACTGTTTGGAAACTGAAACTAAAAGTAGCTTAGGTGTGGCTCTATATGAAGCTCTGCAACTAAGTTGAGCTCTGAGTCTGTCTATTGAAGATGAAACGGCTTCTCTCCTCTGCTTGCCTGCTGAACTAAAGTGACACTGGTGTTTATTTCTGGGCTCCTGAATTGCTGCTGAAGCCCTTGCAATATGTTTCTGTCTAAGTTTGCTCCATGTTGGAGGAATCTACAACTTGTAAAAGCTACTTATTTGTTTATAAAGATGTTAAATGAAGCATCAGCCACCTGTGTTTACTTTTCTGGCACTGAATTGATGCTGCAAAATTCTGACTAGGGGGGCATTGACCTTCACCCCACCAGGTGTGTCTAAAATGCAAAACCCGGGCAGGTTGGAGAAGATCCACCCACCAGCGGCCATGCTGGGAGCTTCACTGGGCTCATCCCAGCCTTTGGGCTGATGCTCCCCATCTTCTTCCACAGCCCACACTGGAGGGGGAGGGGGGGCTTGGCCTGCCCCTCCCCAACTTTTGGGTTCTGGTTGAGCTTTTTCTTGACTGGCTGATGGTAGCTGAGGAACCTGCCTGGCCATGGATCTCCCAAGTTGGCAGAGGCTCTGCCTTGTAACCTGTGGAACTGCCAGCTGCCCCCTCCCTCAGCAGAAAAAAAAGGGGGGGGCGCTGGACCGGGACTCCGCCCCGCCTTGCCTGCTGCCACCTACTTGCAGTTGTCCTCCTGGGCGTGCATGGTCCAGATTGTGATGAGGGCCAGAAGGCAGAGGAGCAGGCTGCTCATCCTCCGGCTCTCTCGGGCTTGACATCATAGAATGTGTGCTGTGTGACGTCAGGAAGAGCTGCCTGCGGCCCCCAACATTCTCTCGGTGGAATGTGGGTGCGAGGGAGAGCAGCCGGCCGAGGGGGGGCAGCCCCTGAGCAGGACAGAGAGGCAGCCAAGCGCATGAAGGGGAGAACTCCGGGCGGGGCTTGGGAAGCGGATGCTAGTTTCTGCTTGGTGCCCTCTGAGCTCCCTTGTTTTCTTGCAGAGCTTTCGTGACCCAACTAGGCAACCTACTCAGTGCTAGAAGGCGGAGGAGTTTGCAAAAAAGGAGGAAGAGGAGGAGGAAGAGGAGGAGGAAGAAAGGAGGAGGAGAAGGAGGGCTGCGGTGCTCTCTGAGTTGGATGGTTTTCTTGCAGAGGTTTCATGACCCAACTAGGCAACCTGCTCGGGGCTAGAAGGCAGAGTAGTTTGCAAAAAAGGAGGAGGAAGAGAGGAGGAGGAGGAGGAGAAGAGGAGGAGGGCTGCGGTGCTCTCTGAGTTGGATGGTCTTCTTGCAGACGTCTTGTTACCAAACTAGGTGACATCATCAGTGCTAGAAGGGAGAGGGGTTTGCGGAGAGGAAGAGGAGGAAGCTATCCTCACCATCCTCTAGCACAGGAGTCCCCAACCCCTGGACCACACCTCACTATCGGGCTGTGGCCTGTTTGCAACTGGGCTGTGGGAACAGCCGGCCGGCACCTGCATGCATGCATTGCAGCTCAGCTTGTGCCAGAGACCAGGCTGCCATGCGTGCTCGTGTGTGTGCAGCTCAACCTGTGGAAGTTGAACTGTGCGTGCATGCACGTGCACACCGGCCTGATTCTCGTGCAAGTTGAGCTGCCTGTGCGCGCACACAAGCCTCTCGCGGCCCGTGCCTCTTCCCGCCCTCCGCCCGGCCACCAAGCGGCAAACGTTGGGCAGCGCAGCCATCAGCTGGGAGGGTGTCCAGCCGCCGCGGGTTCTTCGATGGTTTCCTCTGACCGCTGCCTCTTCGCCACCCAACCCAGGGAGCGCCCCCTCGCACGACGCGGCCAAAATAAGTGAGACGCCGTTTGTGCTGCTTGCCCTCCAGCGAGATGCCGGGCGTGCTGCGCTCCAGGACTGGCTTGTTGGTGCCCCCTGCTGCCCGGGGGGTTGGGGGCGGGGATGCAGGAGCATCTTCTCCAGCACCGCAGCTCAAAAGGGGCCGGGTTTCTTCCTGCCTCGCTTAAGGTCCAGCTTTCGCCACCATCGGTAGATACGACGGGGCAGCACGATAGAGTGGACTAGCCGGCATTTAGTGGCCAGGCTGAGCGCCTCGCTTCTCCAGTGGTGCAGCTCCGTGGCTGCATCTCCAGCTGAACCCGCCCGGGTCCCTCTCTGCACCCCCATGCTTCCTCTTCTGGGTGGGAGCCCCCCCCCGCCCCCCAGACAGCCCTGAAGACTCTTGAGAAGGAGCCCCCCCCCCCGCCCCCAACAGGATGTAGCCAGGCAGGCTCTGCCCTCGGCTCTCCAAGACGGCAATTTGGTTGACCTTGAAGTGTCTCATCTCATCTCATCTCATCTCATCCTGTCCTTTCTCTTCTCTGGCTTCCCTTTCCTTTTCTTTTTGTCTTCCTCCCTCCCTCCCCTTCTCTTCTCCTCCCCTTTTATTTCCTCTTTCCTTCCCTTCCCTTCTCTTCCCTGGCTTCCCTTTCCTTTCCTTTCACTTTCCTCTTCTTCCCTCCCTCCCCTTTTCTTCTCCTCCCTTCCCTCCCTTTTATTTCTTCTTTCCTTTCCTTCCCTCTCCTCTTTCCTTTTGTTTTGTTTCCTTTCCTTCTCCCTTCCTTCTTCTTTCCTTTTTCTTTTCCTTTTCTTCCCTTCCTTTCATTTCATTCCCTTCTCTGCCCTTTCCTTTTCCTCTTCCTCCCTCCCCCACTTCCCTTCCCCTCCCCATCTCCTTTCCTTTTCTATCATCTCATTCTATTCCCTTTTGAATAGCCCGGCGCCTTGATCTACTTCAGGCGACACACCCTCTCCTTCTCAGCTGACCCAATTAAATCTGGGCGCCTCAGATTGGAGCAGATGCACCTCAACTGAGGCCCTGAAGAAGTTCATGAAGGTGTTAATTGCTTTAGCCACCTGGCCCAGACAACGAACTCTTTCCCTGCAAGAGGAAAAGAATTAAAACCACAGAGATGACTTCACCTCTCCCACCCCAACTGTTTCCTACGCAATGGTACCTCGCTACTCCCCTGCTTTGAACCTCATCGAATTTCATATGCAGCACATTTTGACATGAACATTTTGTCTCAGTACTCATAGTTTACTTGGTACTCAACACACAAGCCAGAACCTGTCAGTATTGGCTGCTGTGTGACACAGTAGATTATTTCTTATGGGAAAATTTGGTTTGGTACTCATTGTTCCTAGTACTCGTTGTGCCTTCCAGAACCAATTAACAATGAGTATCAAAGGTACCACTGTACTTATCTTGGGTATATTTTTTTTGCAAAGGAAGCATACTTCATGTTCAAACAAAAGGGAATCATGTTTAATTGTAGATGAGATCTACAAATGTTTAAGTACCATGTTTTCTGGCCTCTAATGTGGCTGACACCTCAGCGGAATGAAGTTTTGGGCTGTCTAACTCGGTCTTCAAGTTTACCAGGAAGAAAAAGGATTCTTGGCACATCTCCCAACCTTTCTAATCATCTTAAGCACCTTATAGTCCCAAAATCATCAATGAAATGAAGGAAGCCAAAGCAGAGATTTTCTTTGCCTGGTGTATTGACCATTTGGTCAGATGTCCATATGTTGTAGGGATGCCCTGGGCTAAAAGTGGGTGGATGCTCATTGAAAGATCCCTTCCTGGTCATCCCAAATCAAACATCTGCCATAGGCTGTGTCACAGCTGTGTTTTCCCATCATCACTGCATTTTGGGGAACACACAGCACCAGCCCTGAAGGATGGGACCAAACAATTGCCTTGGGCAAAGGCCTGGCATCTGCTCCTATGTGTCCTTAGATACAATGGGCCAGTTGAGGAGAGGCTGAGGAAGGGCTGTTGAGAATGGAGGTGCTGCTTTGGCCAAAGGACACAGAAGATGACCATGGAGCTTGGAGGGAAACTCTAGGGTCTAGACTCTATGGGAACCTAAGACACGAGCAGTAGCTTTGCTGGGTGTCTGGAGGTTCCCAAATCAATGTTACTTTCAGAAGATGGGTGAAGAATATCAGGTTTCTCTAGAAGTTTCAAGTGTCAGCTGCCTCTAAAGCAACCAATGGGGACTTTGGAGAATGTTTGGTGACTCTGCAGTAGTAGAAATGCAATCCGCAAAGAAGCAACTAGGCGACTATTTAGATGAGTGAGCTGGTGCTTCAGAGCAGGGCTCTCCAACCTTGGCCACTTGTGGACTTCAACTCCCAGAGTTCCTCAGCTCTGGAAGTTGAAGTCCACAAGTCTTAAAATGGCCCAGGTTGGAGAGCTGCAGAGTGTCTCTTTGGGCATTTATGAATCCTCCAATAAAGCAGCTCTGACATATCTATGGAGTTGCCACCTTATCCTCTACATTGGGGGTGGGGAACTTTGGCCCTTTAACGATTTGTGGACTTCAACTCCCAGAATTCCTGAGTCAGCCTGGAAGAAGAAGAATTCTGGGAGTTGAAGGGCCAAGGTTTCCTCCAACCCTGTTCTATGTAAAAATTCTTCAGGCAGCATCAGCAAATGGTGAACTTTGGGGTCTGATCCAGCTTCTTCTGATAGAGACGATCCAAATTTGCTTTTACTCCTGAAGTGACCTGGGAGGTCTATCACAAGGTTTTATCTGCAGGGATAGCGAGAGGGGCTGGAGCTGCGGGTCTGCTTTGGTGGGAACTATGAGCAGGTTCTAGGGTGAGCATTACCCCTGCGGAGCCGTCTAGAAGTCCAAGAGATGAGGGTGAAGCGGTAGCGTGGATGAATACAGAGGGCAGAAGGATGCTCAGTTCCGTCTCTGGGGAAAGGCATTTCTGGAGATGGCAGCGTTATCATTTGGCCTCGTGAAAAGCTTTGGAGAGCGTCAGGTTCTGCTAGGGGAGAACCTAGGACGATTTGCTATCACCATCTCTGGCTTCGGAGTGGGTGATGAAGGGACTTCCATGGGCAGAAGCACTCTATCTATCTCGTAAGTGGTGCCAGGGGCTGCCGGAGGGGGTTTTTTGGGCAAAGGTGTGGCATCCACATCTGGAAGTTCAGTCTCAGGAAAGTAGATCAGGTCTTCCTTCAAAGAAGTCTCGGGGAGCTGTGTGAACGCAATTTTGAAAGCTGGAAATGTTGTCGCATGAGTTTGAGGTTTGTTTGAGGGTCTCTTCTCCTGGACAAGCTCTCCTTCCACCTTCACCATTTCCCCCTGGATCCACTCGAGGAAGGGCTGCGTGGAAGTGTAGACTTCGGGGTTGGTTCCCTCACCACAGCCCTTGCCCCAGCTGGTGATCCCAACCACGTAGAAGGGAGAGGTGGGGGAGGTCTTGCACATTAAGGGTCCCCCACTGTCCCCCTGAAGGGAGAGAGAGAAAAGAGAGAGAAAGGGAGAGGGAGGGTGTGTGCGTGTCCTCGTGGGTGAAGGAAAACCATAAAGCATCGAGTACAACATCTCCCCCTGCTGTGGATTGTCCAGTCCCTGGAAAGCAAAACACCCACACAATATTTCTGGGTCTTCCAGTTTTGCAAGCTGAAGGACCCAACTCCTTAAACCTTTCCTGATTAGATTTGTTTCCCAGCCTGGATCCTCCCAGGAGGCCCCACTTTCGGCTCCTGCTTCTCTACCATCACATATGCCAGAGTTCATTTAGGTTAATGCCAGCATGTTGCCCCTAATAAATCTTTTTTTTTTTTTTTTTTGAAGCTTGGCTTGAGGCTCATGACTTAATTGGGGCAATCGCCGGAACCCTGACACTTAAGTTGCAATGTCCAGAACCAGACCTGGGACTGCAAGACTGGCCGGGCTATGTCCAGCCCAGTGGCCCTTGGCCTGATACAGGCTTGGTGCCTCTAGGAATCTGTTCCAAAGCCATCCTGGCCTTTCTGCCTGCGGTGTTGCACACCTGGCGATCCACCAGATCCTCTAGATCAGAGGTGTCCAACCTTGACAACTTTAAGACCTGTGGACTTCAACTCCCAGAATTCCCCAACCAGAAGGAGGAGGGGAAAGGAAGGGAGGGGATACATAGGACATAGAATAATAGAGTTGGAAGGGACCCTTGAGGTCTTCTAGTCCAACCCCCTGCTCGAGCAGGAGTCCCTATACCATCCCAGACAAATGGTTGTCCAGTCTCTTTTGTGAAAACCCCCAGTGATGGAGGCAAAGGGTCAATTCTACTCACTGTCAGGAAGTTTCTCCTTAGTTCTAGGTTTCTTCTCTCCTTGGTTAGTTTCCATCCATTGTCTTTTGCTGCTTTGGAAAATAGTTTGACCCCCCCACCCCTTGTCTTGTAGGGGCCTTTCAGAAAAAGCCCCTTGGGACAACTGTGACCTTGGTGGTTGAGAAGGTCCATGGTCATCTAGAGCAGGGGTGTCGAACTCAAGGCCCACGAGGGCAGATCTAGTTTGCTGGGTCAACCCGGAAACAGTGATGGGCCAGCCCACAGGGGCACTGCTGGGGAAAATGGAGCTCGGGGTGGCCATGCACAGACCTCCCAAGCTCCATTTTTACTGGTGGAGAGGTTGCAGGAAGCCGTCGCAGCCAAAAATGGAGCTCGGGAGCCTGTCTTTGCTGGCAGAGGCCTCAGGCCACCACAGGCACCCCTGGCATGAGTGACATTGAGCTGGCATGCCTACCCTGCCCCCCACCCCCTCAAGGTCAAACACAACCCTGAGCGGCCCTCAGTGAAATTGAGTTTGGCACCCCTGATCTAGAGAACGTCATTTCTAGGCTGGCTCACAGGGAGAAACCAGGTGATTAGCAGGGATGCTCAGAGGCAGTGAGGGGCTGCTGCAGGTTTGGACCGGTTCTAGAGAACCCTCACGAACAACGACCAGTTGGCCCCACCTGCCCACCCCTGTGCTATCCTGCCTTACAGTTCCTTCTTTTGCAGCTCAGCTGATTCGCGTGGCAAAGTGGGTGTCCGCGCCTCAGCTCTTCTACTTACCGGGGATGGCTAGAAGGTCAGCTGGAGAGGTTCAAAGTGGTGTTTTTGGAATGCTGCGCTCGTGCGCTCACAGACCCCATTGCTCAACCGGTTGCAGCCCAGCCCTGCTCAGAGGCCCAGTGAACTCTCACCCATGGGGGCTGGAAGAAGCAGCTCCTTACTTGGCAAGTGTCCATGCCTCCGTCCTCATATCGGGCGCACAGGGTGTAAGGACTCATGGCCCCATTGTACCACCAGCTGCTGTTGCATTTGCTGGTCTCCAGGATCTTCACTCTGGCCTCCTGCAAGATCGCAGAGGTCTCCCTGCCTGGAGCAAAAATGACAGATTAGCCGGATATTATACCCCCCCCCCCCCGAGATTTTTGCTCTGCATGACTCTTCCTTCCTCCTGAAGAACCTTTCCCCTCCTTTCACCCTCCCCCCGTTTCCCAGCCTGAATCCTCTGCCCCTGGGAGCACCACAGCCACTCTCTGCCGGGCACATCCCCGGACAAGCCCAGACAGCCAAATGAAATGCGGATCCACAGTAATGTCACAATCCCAACCCGCTTCCTGAGAGGGCGTAATATTAAGGCAGGAGCCAGAGGTCACTGCTGAAACTGTCCCTGGCAGCACCAGCAGCATTTCTAAAGGCATAAAAACTGGTCGTATTTGACCGATATGCAGAGTTGAAGATTTTGACGAAGAGTTTTCTTTTTGCTTTCTGGTTGTTGGCAATATCATCTTAGCAGAATAGCTGAATAAAGAGCTGGGAGGGACCTTGGAGGTCTTCTAGTCCACCCTAGAGCATTTCAGACAAATGGCTGCCCAGTCTCTTCTTAAAAACCTCCAGTGTGTTCCGCAACTTCTGGAGGGAAGCTGTTCCACTGGTCAATGGTTTTCATTGTCAGGAAAGTCCCAGGAGTGGTGGGGTGGCCTAGAGATGGAGCTCTTGCTCACCATCAGGAGGCTGTGAGTTCAATCCTAGGTAGAGGCAGATATATTTCTCTTTCTGGGCAGGTTGAGAATAGATCTGCTGCATATGACTCCGCCCTGCAACAGGAAGGGCATCCGGCCAGTAAGCAACGATGCTAGTTCCAGACTCCATCCCACAAGGGATTACGGGGTCATTAAATGATGATGATGATTGTCAGGAAATTCCTCCTGAGTTCTAGATTGGTCCACTTACCCCCCTCCTGACTTACCCCTCTGGGTGGTAGTGCGCCAGCCACTGACGTAGCAGTCGGAGAACAAGGTTTCGGAGTCCATTGTGCTGTGCGGCAAGCAAGCTGGCTGGACATAGTCACTGAAAATCACCGGGTTGCTGAGTTCTACCAGGGCAATGTCGTTGGCCTCGCTCGGTGGGTTGTAGCCTTGGTAGGGGACGACGCGGCTGATGGAGCGTAATTGTACGGTGTCCAGCAAGTTGGAAATGTCTGTGGCACCAACGACAATCCTCTGGGACTGCAACGACCTGTGAGCAGCAGGCCAATTGACGTTTCAAGGCGAGCTCTCCACATTAGTCTCAATCTTCCACTGCTCTAAACTCTTGAGGTGAACTTCCTGAACTCTGACACGGGTAAATTATTAGCATTTCACATGCAAACGAGATGTGGACCAAAAATAATTGCTTTGAGGGCACATATTAAACTCAGAAAGGAAGGACATCTTTTGCTAGACCAATACTCGAATACAGCTCATCAGTCTGGAACCTACATTACGTATCTGATATTAACACAGTTGAGAAAGTCCAGAAATATTTCATAAAAAAAGTTCTCCACTCCTCTACTCGTTGCAGAATACCTTATGCCCCCAGACCCGAAATTCTAGACCTAGAAAACCTGGAACTACGTCGCCTTCCGTCTGATCTAAGTATAGTATATAAAATCACACATTGCAATGTCCTACCTGTCCATGAATACTTCAGCTTCAACCGTGATATCACAAGAGCAAACAATAGATACAAACTCAAGGTTAACCTCACCAAACTTGATTGCAGGAAATACAACTTCAGCCACAGAGTGGTCAATGTCTGGAATACTCTACCTGACTCTGTGGTTTCTTCCCCAAGCCCCAAAAACTTTAACCTTAGACTGTCTACTATTGACCTCACCCCTTTCCTAAGAGGTCTGTAGGGGGCCTGCATGAGCACACCAACGTGCCTACCGTCCCTGTCTTACTGTTTCTTTTATTTTTTTTATATGTATCCATGTACAGTGGTACCTCTACTTACTAAATTAATTCGTTCCGGAAGCCGTTTCGTAACGCGAAAATTCCGTAAGTAGAGACACATTTTACCCTATAAATGCCCTAATCCATTCCAAGCCCCCCAAATTCAGACAATAATTTTTTTATAAATTATCATATTTTGTTAATACCTGTAATAAAAACATGTTACATTACTGTGTCTCCAGCTATCTCTTTGGATTTATCTAGTGTGAGACTGAGAACGCGGCGCGATGCGTTACTCTCATCCCATACACAAAGATCCCTCCTAGCCAATGGGATGCCAGGAAGATGCTGGGAGATAACCAATGGCAGAGCAGCTAGGACGCGCCATTTTCAAACCAAGATCAAACTGCGCAAATTAGCGTGAATTTTGAAATTTTTGGCCTTTCGTATCTTGAAACATATTTCGTAACTAGAGATGATATTTTCTTGACGACGCCCTTCGTAACCTGAAACTTTCATAACCAGAGCCTTTCGTAAGTAGAGGTACCACTGTATTCATAACTTTGTTTTTACTTATACCTATTATCTTGTAAGCAATTGAGAAACCAAATAAAATAAAATAAATAAAAATCTTCAGGATAAACCTCATTTTGACAATACTGCAGCAGTCCTGGGGAGTTAGCTAAACATTCATAGAATTATAGGGCTGGAAGGGAACTTGGGAGCTCATCTAACCCAACCCTTGCCCAAGGCAGGAGATCCTTCTACCAACTCAGGCAAATGGTTGTCCACTCTTTTCCTGAAGTTCTCCAGTGATGGGGCATCCACCCCTGTGGGAGGCAAGCTGTTCCCCTTGCTTAATTGCTCTGGTAAATTGGAAATAGTTAGTTCCAGGTTGCTTCTCTCCTTGATGAGTTTCTATCCGTTGCTTCTTGTCCTGCCCTTCAGGAATTGAAGGATGCCACCGTGTCCCTCCTAATCCTTCTCTTCGTGAGGCTAAACATACCCTTAGCCGCTCTTCATAGGATGTAACTGCCAGACTCTTGTCTTCTTTCGTTGCTCTTCCCTGCCATCTTTCTAAGGCGTCGCCACAATCACAATAAACTCACAATCAGGAGGCTGGGAGTTCGATCCTAGGTAGAGGCTAATATTTGGAACAAACTCTCCTGCTGGAGCAGGGGGTTGGACTAGATGACCTCCAAGGTCCCTTCCAACTCTGTTATTCTAGGTCTACTTTTTTCCCCTTTGCTAAACCAGGCGCAGGCATGGCAGCATGGGACGCATCTGGCTTGAGTTTTACACCCCTGTTCTAGGGTCTTACCATCTCTTGTGTGTCGTGTATTGTGTTACCGTAGTTGAATGATGGACTTTACGCATTTGGGATCACTGGGAGGGGGCTTCCAAATTTCTGAATCTAGGAAAATGGAAACCAAATCAAGGAGAGAAGCAACCTGGAATTAAGGAGAAACTTCCTAAGAGTGAGGGCAATTAACCAGTGGAACTACTTGCCACCAGAAATCATGGCTGCTCCATCACTGAAGATTTTTAAGAAGAGACTGGAATGAATTTGAATTTAATAACTCAAAACCGTGTGTATATTTGTCATATGTTTTATAGAATATGCCCTTTTAAATATACAAATGCTCCCTCTTCATTTTGCTTGACCATGATAATAGACAACAGATAATCAGAGTTGGGAGGGATCTTGTAGGTCATCTAGTCCAACCCCCACCCAAGGGGGAGACCCTACACCATTTCTGACCGACGGCAGTCCAATCCCTTCTTGAAAGCCTCCAGGGATGAAGGTCCCACCACTTCCGAGGGCAACTTCTGTTTCACGGGTTGGATGTTCCAGGGTTTGCTGCTTGGGGCTGGACTAGAAGACCTCCAAGGTCCCTTCCAATTCTGGTATTCTGTATTCAGTTTGCCTTCAGAGGTTGTGGGAGCTCCATCACTGGAGGCCTTCAAGAAGAGACCGGGCAGCCCTTTGTCCAGAATGGCATAGGGTTTCCTGCCCGAGCAGGGGGTTGGACTGGATGACCTCCAAAGTCCCTTCCAGCTCTTTTCTGATTGAATTGAAATGGCTATTTCTTAAATGTTTTCCCAGGGACAAAATCCAAGCCAACCTCACCCAGCCCTGGTCTCGCAGGGACCTTTGGGGCAGCCAGCTGTGGGTGACTTACCTCTTCCCTGATTTGAAGCAGTGGGCAGCTGTGAGCACCCAGTCGGGGCCAAGGATGGATCCTGCACACACGTGCTGAGGTCCCTTGGCAGACGCCACCTGGAGGCTGACCAGCCACGGCCACGTTCCAGGCAAGGCGTTGATGCCACCCACAATCTGCATGCTCTTGCCTGGGTCAGGGGCCAAAGGTCGCTCCCCACAGGCTGAGAGGAGACAAGAAGTACAGTCATCAGGGGCGGCTTGGGTGGGAATGTCCTCGACCTACGACCGCAGTTGATCCCCCCCCAACAGTTCTGTTGCTAAGCAAGGCGATTGTCAAGTGAGTTTTGCCCGATTTTGTCAGAGTATATTCATCAGCTGGAATAGAGCTTAATAACAAGGCCAGCCAATGAGAGCTGAATTGAGGGCTGAAACTTAAAGAGAGAATCTGGGCAAAGCTGGCTGAGAAACTCTGGGAGTTGAAGTCCACAACTCTTAAAGTGGCCAAGGTTGGAGACCCTTGCTCTAAAGTGAAAGAGAAACTGACTTGCTTGCTTGTCTGCTGAAGTTGAGTTGCTGCTCTGCTCTGAACCTGTAACATGTCTGCTTCTCTTCGAGTTTGCTCCACGCTGGAGAAATCTACAACTGGTATTGTAAAATTCACTTAATATGAAGCTAAATGAAGCCTCGGCCATCTGTGTTTACTTTGCTGGCGCTGAATTTACGCTGCGATACTCTGAAGACATTTTACAACCTTTCTTTCTTGCCACGGTTGTTGAGTGAATCAGTGCAGTTGCTAAGTGAGTCACATGGTCGTTAAGTAAATCTGGCTTCTCCATGGACTGCGCTCATCAGGAGGTCGCAAAAGGGGATCACGTGAGCCCAGGAACACAGTGACTGTCATACATACGAGTCAGTTGGCAAGTGTCCAAATTTTGATCTCATGACCACAGGGATGCTGCGATGGTCGTAAGTGTGAAAAATGATCCTAACTCACTTTTTTCAGTGCTTTTGTAACTTTGGTCGCTAAATGGACGGCTGTAAGTCAAGGATAAATTGTACTGAAGCAAATGCTTGAAGGAAGTGCTAAATAATTGATGGGATTTAATAGCATCTTGTTTACCAAGTATTTGGCGTGAGCCAGTTACCCCAAAAGCTGCTTTGGCCCCTTCTGCTTCAGAAATGCTAATGGTTCCAGCTTTGAATAACGGGGTTCCCCCCAACCTCCTTCCCCAACAACGAATTGGAAGGGGGATGCTGACCCATAACCATAATCCACGTCTCCCTGATAAGAAGTTCTGAGAAATGGGTGGAGGCAGCCTGGAAGCAGATGGGAGAAGGTCCCCAGGGAATGGGACAACTCACCATGGCCAACTCACCATGGCCAGCTCATCATGGTCAACTCACCATGGCCAATTCACCATGGTCAATTCATCATGGTCAACTCACTATGGTCAACTCACTATAGTCAACTCACCATGGCCAACTCACTATGGTCAACTCACTATAGTCAACTCACCATGGCCAACTCACCATGGCCAACTCATCATGGTCAACTCACCATGGCCAACTCACCATGGTCAACTCACCATGGCCAACTCACTATGGTCAACTCACTATAGTCAACTCACCATGGCCAACTCACCATGGCCAACTCATCATGGTCAACTCACCATGGCCAACTCACCATGGCCAGCTCACTATGGTCAATTCATCATGGCCAATTCACCATGGCCAACTCACCATGGCCAGCTCACTATGGTCAATTCACCATGGCCAACTCACCATGGCCAGCTCACTATGGTCAATTCACCATGGCCAATTCACCATGGCCAAATCACCATGGCCAACTCACCATGGCCAATTCATCATGGTCAAGTCATCATGGTCAACTCACCATGGTCAACTCACTGTTGGGCAAATCAACAATTCTATTTAATGATTTCAAATAAATAAAAATTATTTTAGTTTTTGCCATTCGTGTTTGATTCTGTCCCTCCTTTTGCATCCTTTCTTTAATGATTCCATTTGACTATTTCTTCTATATTAATGTAACTCTTGTCCTTGCCACGAGTTGGCCGTGGTGAGTTGGCTGTCAGTGAATTGTCATAGACTCAGTCCTGAGTGTAGCTGCTGAGGTGTCCTCAGCCATACCTGCTAATCAGAACATCAAGGCGACCCTCTTTCCTCCCCACCAATGCCAGGCTTACTCTTTGGACCTGTCGCTGTGTGTTGCCACCAGTGTCAACAAGGCCCCGGCCAGCCAAAGCCACTCCCCTGGCGCAGCCATCCTGAGCAATGGCTCCAGGCATCTGTTCCACATTGTTCAAGTCATCCAGCAGCATCCAGAGGCTGACATCAGTGGGTTCTCCTGCAGGGTCGCTAGGAGACGGGGCTGGTCTGGGGCAGTCAATGGGGAGGCCCAGGTGGTCCTAACTTTCTCCCAAGCAGGGACTGGGGAGGGCACAACCCAAGGGGCCACCCTCTCTTATTCCCAGCTGGCATGGTTGGTACACCAGTGTAGAATCACAGGCTTAGCTATCAACTCTGGAAGAATCCCAGGGAAGAAGCTGACAGTCTTTTGGACGACACAACTTTCAATTATGTGAAACTACATTCTTATATCTTTGTGAGTTTTCTTAGTTGACGCTCTCTCGGTTGTTTCTTTGCAGACATCTCGTCACCCAACTGGGGAACATCCTCATTGCTGGAAGGGAGAGGGATTTGCAGAGAGGAGGAGGAGGAAGAGGAGGAGGAGATGGTTGAAGGAGAGGAGACTGAAGGAGACGAGGAGGAGGAAAGAGGAGAAAGAGGACAAAAAAGAGGAGGAGAAAGAGAAGGAGGAAAAAGAGAAAGTGGTTGAAGGAGAGGAGGAAGAGGATGAGACTGAAGAAAATGAGGAGGAGGATGGGGAGGAGGAGGAAGAGGAGGAGGAGGAGAAAGAGGAGAAGAAAGAGGAGGAGAAGGAGGTGGTTCAAGAAGAGGAGGAAAGGGATGGGACTGAAGGAGACGAGGAAGAGAAGAAAGGAGGAGGAGGAAGGGGAGGAGGTTGAAGGAGAGGTGGAGGAGAAGAAAGAGGAGAAGAAGGAGGAGAAGGGAGAGAGGGGCAAGGAGAAGGAAGAGGAGGTGGAGGAGGAGGAGGAGGAGGAGGAGAACTATGGAGCTTTTCTTGCAGACGTTTCATCACCCAACAAGGTAACATCATCAGTGCCAGTTTGCAAACCCCTTCTGGCCTCCGTGTCATGTGTCCCCCTTGGCGAAGCAGAGTGCCGCCCCAGCTGGAAAAGAGCCCCATTGCCCTGGGAGAGAGGGCACCCAGAAGCAGGTCCCGGCCCAAAGGAATTCTCCCGAAGCGTTTGAGCCACCTAGAGAGAATCCAACCAGCCCTCAAAGCCCCCCGTGAAGCGGCCAAAGGAAGGGAAAGAGTGAGAAAGCCGTGGCAGGAGGAAGTCTGGAGAGCCTCAGGAAGGCAGAGCTGAAGAGCTTCAAGAACGCAACTTTGCTGCACACGACACATGGCACCCTTGTGGGGGGTTTGCCAGGTAGAAAAGCAGGAACAGGGATACTGGGTTACGCTGGTTTTCATTGCATGAGTTTGCCTTAATTGACCCCATCTTTGCTATTTGACATCACTTCTTGGCCTTCCTGCTACTCACCCTTTCTCTACTTGGCATGGCTTACCATGAAAGAGAAGATGTCATACAATCCCAGGGCTGGAAGGAACCTTGGAGGTCTTCTAGTCCAGCCCCTTGCTTAGGCAGCAAACCCTGCACCACTTCAGACAAAGGGTTATCTAATCTCTTCTTAAAAACTTCCAGCGTTGGAGCATCCACAACTTCTGGTGGCAAATCGTTCCACTGATTAATTATTCTCACAGTCGGGAAATCTCTCCTTAGTTCCAGGTTGCTGGTCTCCTTGCTTCTTGTCCCACTTTCTGGTGCTTTGGAGAAAAGGTTGACGCCCTCTTCTTTGGCATAGACCCTCAAACACTGGAAGACCACTACCATGTCCCCCTAGTCCTTCTCTTCGTTAGACTAGACGTATTGAGTAAGATAAACTCACCCTTTTTCCTCTTTATCCTCCTCCAACATGCCTGACGCCCCTTTCTGAGTGGGTTTTGGGGGGGGGTCACTGAAGGAAGCATCCCATCTGCCTGCAGGGTTTCTTTCTTTGAACCCCCCCTCCACCCCCCGTTAATAATTAAATGTTACTACACAGGTAATCCTTGTTTAGCAATGACCTCATTTACCAACCCACCCACCTTACGGGTCCGTAAAACGAAGCAAAGCTGAAGTCTGATTGTACGCACAGTTATGGTTTCGCTTAACGTCCCAGTAACTGCTTTCTATTGTGGTTGCTAAATGAGGATTATCTGCATTCAGACCCCTTAGGATTCTGAGTCTTGTCTTCAACGGTGTGGCTGTTCCTGCCACCTTACATGGGGGATGCTTCTCTGGGAAATGTGGATTGTCCGTCGCTTGATGATGGGCTCCAGCAAGGATCCATTTGATCCCAAAGACCAACCCTCTCCAGAAATGCAAATAGCATTTCGCAACAGCCCTTAGCCTTATATATCGCCTCCCAGTGCTTTCCAGCCCTCTCTAAGTGGTTTACAGAGTCAGCCTCTTTCCCCCAACAATCCAGGTCCTCATTTTACCAACCTCAAAAGGACAGAAGGCTGAGTCCACCTTGAGCCTGGTGGGATTTGAACTGCCAAATTGCAGGCAGCCGGCAGGCAGCAGAAGGAGCCTGCAGTACTGCACTCTGACCACTGTGCCACTGAGGCTCCAAAATCACCAGAAGGCCTGGAAGATATTTGACCATCCGGGATATAAACCGAGTGTTTGCAACTCACAACTGCCAGACTCAAGAAGAGCAAGAAAGTACTCCGAGATTAGATTTGTTGGTTTATATACCTTCCCTGTCAAAAGTTTCCCAGGGCAGCTTAAATAGCATCCTTTTAAAAAAAAATAATAACAACAAAAGTCCATTAGGAGAAACAGGGGCAGCTTCGCCCAAACGATGTTGCAGCGATGTTGTAGCTGGCTTTTTCGCTCGCTGGCACCATGATGGTGCGATTTGAAGGGGCCCCGACAGGCTGGACCAAAGTTGGCTGCTCCTTTCTCAATCAACCCATTGATTGAGTCCTGTCACAGGGCCTCTGGCTCATAGTGGATCTCCCAGGGTTTCAGTAGAGAGGCCATGTGATCCATCCTAGTGTTCATTCATCACCTCTTGGGAAGATGTGAGGATTTCAGAGTTTGTCTGGGGGAGCTTCCTGCTGCTGTTGGAGTTCAAATATCTCTGGAGTGAGATATGGAGCCTTCAGGTCCACAGCCACTCCCTGCTTTTGTGGGCCAGCTGAGGGACCAGCTAAGAGCTGCGGAGGGACATCCCTTGGGGGCATCTTTGGTGGCTCCAGGGAGTGAGTTTTCCTTCGGTGGGCGTAGAAGGGCTCCAGAGAGCCAACCTTCTCTGGAGGAATGTCCAAGGGCTCCAGAGGTGCTTCTCTCTTCACAGAGTTGCGTGGAAGCCATGTGGGAGCCAGAAGGTGCTTCGGAGGACCCGGAGGAGGCTTCACGTATGGAGGTCTTGCTGGAGGAAGATACGGTTGCTCCAGGAGAGCGATTTCCTCTTTGGGAATGAAGGGGGGCTGTAGAGGAGTGTGGGGGGGCTGCCGGGGGGTGTAGGGCTGCTCCAATGACATATGGCTCTCTGGAGGAACAAAGGGGGGCTCTGGAGGAACATATAGGTCTTCTGGAGGAGTATAAGGTCGCTCAATGCGGTGATGTGTCTCGGGAGGAACATAGGGGTGCTCCAGAGGGACCGTTGCCACTGGGGGGATAAACCGAAGGTGTGGAGGAGTGTAGGGGGGGTCCAGAGGAGAGTGGTGGGGAGCTAGAGAAGTGCCTGGGAGATCTGGGGGAGTGTAGGGGGGATCTGGGGGAGTGTAAGGGAGATCCAGAGGGATGTAGGGTTCCTCCACAGAGTGGGAGGTGTGCAAGCGACTATAGGGAGGATCTGGAGCTTTTCTCGAAGAGGTCCGTGCAAATAGAAAGAGGTGGGCCCTTGTCTTGTCAGCCGATAGTGGGGAGACATATTTGGGCTGCGTGGGGAGGACGGGGGGCTCCGGAGTGATATAAGGCTCCTGTTCAGGAATGTACGGAGGTTCCACACTGACCTTGACTTCCGGAGGAATGAACGGGGGCTTCACAGATGTCGGGGGGATTTCTCTAGGGATATAGGGAAGAGGCAAAGCCGTGGGGGGGATTTCTTTAGGATAGAAGGGCGGTTCCAAGGTGACCAGTTGCTCCAGAGGGATGTAGGGAGGTTCTAGAGATGGCGGTAAGAACCCCGAAGGAACGAAGGGCTCTTGGAGAGCGATGGTGGGCTCTCTTTCTCTCGGCAGAGCCGTCCCGGTGGCCTCCTCTTGCTGATCCTCATCCTCGTTGGCTGTGAGGAAGGGTTCCCTAGAGCTGTCTATGTAGTTTCCTTCCAGATCTTCTAGGAGTTGGGAAGCCACCGTCTTTATAGGAAGGAGGGTCACGGAGCCCTTCGGTCTGTGCTTTAGGACGTGTTTCTTCCCTGAGGCCGTCCCTTCGTCGATTTCAATCATTTCTCCCAGGATCCACTCCAGGAATTGCTGGACAGAAGTGTAAATTCCAGGGCTGTTGGCCTCACCGCAGCCTTTTCCCCAGCTGGTGACCCCCAAAATGTAGAAGAGAGAGGTGGGCGACGTCTTGCACATCAACGGGCCTCCGCTGTCCCCCTGCAGGGAGAGAGGGAAGAGGGGAAACAACGTCCGTTGGGCAAAGGGAAAGGGGGAACTTAGGGTGATGGTAGATCTTGATTTACAACCACAATCGAGCCCAGGATTTTTGTTGCTAAGCAGGAAATTTGTTAAGTGAGTTTCATCCCATTTTACTACTTTTCTTGCCACAGCTGTTAAGTGAATCACTGCAGTTGTTCAATTAGTGACACGGTTGTGAAGTGAATCTGGCTTCCCCCTGGACTTGTCAGAAGGTCACAAAAGATGGGCACATGATCCCAGGACAGTCAGGGCTGGGGTTCTACCAGTTCATCCTGGTTCGAGCGAACTGGTAGCTCCGAGAATCGGCTGAAAGCAAACTGGTTAGGTTTGCTCCAACTGATCGGCTGTTTGGTCCACTCACTCGCCCGGGCTCTAGGCCAGTGGTCGCCAACCAGGGGGCTGGGGATCACTGGTGGTCCATGAGAAAATTTTGGTGGTCTGCAGAGAAATGTCCCCCGCAAAGCAATTAATCCAGGTTGCACGGGAACACAAGGCTGCACCGCCAACATGGCCCGTGGGAATATAAGGCTTGCGTCACTTGTGCTGTGAACAACACGAGGGAGTGAGGGGAGGAGGGAAAGGGCGTAGGGGGAAAACTTGCTCCACTCACCCCATATGCCTGGCCTGGCCACCGGGCTGCTTCTTTCCGCTTCTTTCTTCTTCTGCTTTTGGCTGCACGCAAAGAAAGCAGCCAAAGTCTTTCTTTCTCTCCTCCAAACTCTGCCAGAACTGAGTCTTGGGGACCCTGCAAGGCCTCCTGCTCCAAGAGGCTGGGCCGGCAAAGACTCATTTCTGGCAGATTTTGGAGGAGAGAAAGGAAGACTTCTGCTGCTTCTGCCACCAAAAGTCTCTCTCTCTCTAAAAACAGCTTTTTGAAGCCAAAAGTCTCTCTCTCTCTCCCTCTAAAAACAGAGCTGGAGATGGTAAAGAATGATAGATCGGTAGGAAAATGGGTGGGAAATTTTCTTGCAGACTATTTTTCAGATTTTCCCAGGGTCTCTGGTCCATGGGATTTAAAATTATGGGTTTGGTGGTCCCTGAGGTCCCAAATTATGGGATTTAAAATTATGGGTTTGGTGGTCCCTGGCGACCCCTGCTCTAGGGTGTGCTTTATATCTTGTTTTTCAAGCTCAACTGATTCACACGGCACAGTGGATTGCCATGCATCAGCTGTTTAGCAGCTGGAGAAAGTAATGAGCAAATGCTTTACACATGCGCAAAGCACATGCTCACTGAGCCAGTAGTTACACCGGTTGAATTGCACCCCTGGGGACAATGTAACCATCATAAATGTGAGTCAGATGTCAAGCATACGAATGTATATCATGTGACAATGGGGATACAGCAATGGTCATGTGCAGTCCAACCAGTCTATGGGAACTGGATAGTTAGGTAGCAATTGTGGGCTGTCCCCTTAAGGGAATGCATCATGGTAAATGTAGTTAAAGGTATCCTGGGAAATGTAGTCCATGTCACGTGACCACATCTGTAATCCTGATTGGTCACTGAATTGACCCTTGATGGGTTGGGGGAGGTTTCCTCACTCTTGGCTGAACTCACGGACTCGTGGTAACTGTTCTTCTATCACTACAAGATGAGGGGAAAAGGAGAGCAGATACCCATCGTTTTACCTACAAGACAGATATGCAAAGGATTGGTCATTAAAGAAGAACTTTGTCACAAATGTGAGTTATGAGGATACCTGATGAACCAATAAAAGTACTTCATTATGGACGTTTTGTTGAGTTTATCTCTCTGTATCTGTACAGAAGACAAAATCGACCACTGTACAGAATACAGAACAGGTCATAAGTGTGAAAAATGGTCCTGGTCACTTTTTTCAGTGCCGTTGTGTAACTTCAAACGGTCACTACACAAACTATTGTAAGTCAAGGACTATCTGTACCAATAGTCATAGGCACCTTTGGGATAGGTGCAATCCCAAAACATCTGGAGCACCACTTGAACACCATTGGCATTGACCAAGTCCCCATCGGTCAATTGCGAAAGGCAGCTTGACTTGGAACAGCTGGCATCCTGCGACAATAGTTGTAAGCCCATCAAATGGCCACCACCGCTGCCTCTCCCAGGTCCTTGGGAAGGACTCGATAGGTGAACAAAAGTGCCAAATCCAGTCTGAACTTCTGACCGTGTGACAAACAATAGAATTTCAATTTTCTTCATGTCTCTTATTCCTTCCTATCATTCTTCGGGCGCTATTTTCCAAAAAACTGGACGTACTAAATCTTTTCTGTAGCTTGATCTTATGTTCTAACTGCACATCCCGACTGCCCAACCTTCCTTACTTCAGCACCCTTCATTCAGGGATTGGAATCCTACTGGCGTAACAACCGGTTTGGTGAGCGCACACTTTCCCGACCTGTAGAAATCAACTTCTCCTGCAAGCAATAACCTTCTCCTGCTGATGCGTGGTACTCAGCTGTGCTGCAGGGAATAAAGGACAGCCTAGAGCCTGGGCGGGCAGGTGGGCCCAACCGAAGAAAAGGTGATCTTTGGAGTGAACCGGTTTTGTGTCAGCTGCTCTTTGGAGCTACCAGTTCTATAGAACCGGGCCAAACTGGTAGAATCCCATCCCTGCATTAATTGATGGCCAATTCTATGCACCAGGAAGCATCCTGGCTGACTAACTTTATTCTGCTGCTGCTCAATCCATTTCTCCCACGGTTGCCTTCCAATCACCCATTAGTATTTCTGGGCCATGTAAGGACATTGGGTTTAGCATCTGTTGCCCCTGGCCATAGAAGTCAAGTGCTTCCACCACTTCATCTATAATCAAAGGTGACTAACAAGCAAGCGCATAAGACCAGACTTGTCACTGGAAGGCAAAAATCAAGAAACGGCATGCCACTCCTTTTGGCCACGTCATGTGGGGGAATTCACTGGAGAAATCAAATATGTTTGGAAGAATTAGCGATAAAAGGAAACCAGGCCACCAAGGAACGCGGTGGCTAGACACCCTCAAAGCTGACACCAGCCAGAGCATAGAAAGACTCAAAGAAGCAGTGCAAGATCGGAAACTATGGAGAGACCTGGCCCAAAGAGTTACCAGGAGTCAGACATGACTTGTCATGGTCAGTGGAGCTGGCAGCAGACTTGGACAGTGAGGAGGTTGGGGAGGAACATGGGCCAGTCCTGGAGTCTGGGGAAGGCTCTGATGAGGGCCCTGCGCTGGAGGCAGAGATGGGGCCAGGGCCGTCTGACAATTATCAGCTGCCTTTGGAGTCAGAGATCAGTGGGGAAGAAGAACAGCTGGAGCCTGTTCCCAGTGTGCACATGCACAGAGCTGCCAGAAGAAGGGAACAGCTGAGGAATGAGGGTTGACTCAGGAGTAAGGGTACAGGTGGACAGTGAATGGCACCTCCCATATGGAATAAAAGAGGAGCGAAAGGGGAGTGGGGTTTTGCAGGAGACAATTAGTTCATTCCTGCGTTCTTGCCAAGTATCGCGGCATCTGAAAGATATCGGCCTGGCCACTCTCCAAACCTGATAAAGGTCTGCAATTGGGAACTATCTTGAAAGACTGTTGGCTTGGACTTTGCTATTCACTGTAAATTAAATAAAAGGGGTTTATCAGGGCGAGGATTCAGCTTTGTGCTGTTGGGAAAGCCTAGGTCAGAACATGACTGTTTGGAAAGCATCATCCAACATTTTCTTGATTAAAACATTGATTTTTTTCTTCTTCTTTGAATCACAGTTCCAGTGTCAGTGGAAAATTGCACGGCCCTCAAAAAGAGGTTGGGATTCCAGCCGCCCTTTAAACCGATTGTTAGGCGGAAACCTTGACAAATGAAGCCAAAGCAGATAACAAGATGCAGTCTTGCATTTTGAGGACTTGGGTGGGGGGAGGGGGAAGGGTCAGTTCACCATAAGATAGGAAGGAAAGCAAACCAGGATTGACCACCAGACCGAGGCTATTTCCGGATGACCACTATATTGCTGCTATTGTTAAGGGGGCATAGGGGATGATGCTCTTGTTGCTGTTATTTTATGCCACATTTTTTATATGCAACTCAAGGAGGAAAGCATGCCTCATCTCGCTGACTCCTATCTTCCCCCCCACAGCAACCCTGTGAGGTGGTCTCAGACCGAGCCCAGAGACCATCCCATGAAATCCGAGCCTTTATTCGCTTGCGCCCAGAGGACGGAATCTTGCCAGACTAAAGCTGCCACCTTCTAAACTACCAAATATAGGAGACTCTGGAGTGCAGCTCCCCCCTAAATCTCTTCCTCCCTCCCCATCCAGCTTAGGACTGTGCAGTCTCTTGTCTTGGGACCCTCTCTGGAATAGGGGTGCTCCAGTCGAGACCCCCACACACCTTTCTCCTTCCCCAAGGGCTCCTTCCATCGCAAGGAGGCCAGGCTGAAAGGGAGGGGTGGCCCAAACTCCCCCAGCCAGTTTCCATGCTTAAGGGAGGAAGAGGAAACCTTTCCTGGTTTCTAGCCCAGGACCTTCACCCAGGACTTTCTGGGAACTGATTATCCACTATTTTTCATGCCTTTTCTCTGTCCTGGTACAAGTTTTTGCCTCTCTTTTGTCAGGACTCTCAATCACTGAGACTGGCAGCCCAGCGATGTCATCATATTAGAGCATTTTCATAACATTTAAAAAAACTTGTTGCTTCAAATCTCTAGTTTTTGGCTTCATAATAAAGCGGATTGTTTTCCATCACAATCGGGCATAGCGTGGCAGAACCGCGTGATCTAAGCAAGGATTCAGGACCTGTCTTTGCCTGTCAAAAGCTACAAGGGTATTTTCTCTGATGTACACACACACACACACCTACAGTATACACACATACACTCTTTTCCCTGGAACTACTTGAAGATCCTGGGTGGGGGAGCATAGAAGGAGCAAGTCTGAAGTGCGTAAGACTTGAATCTCTCCACGCAACTTTTCAGGAGGAGTAAGAAGTGATGGGCAACGGACCGAGAAATGCAACATAGAATTGTCATAGAATAACAGAGTTTGGAAGGGACCTTGGAGGTCTTCTAGTCCAACCCCCTGCTCCCTAGACCATTTCAGACACAGGGCTGTCCAGTCTTATTTATTTATTTATTTATTTGATCATATTTCTATACCGCTCCCTCTCCGAAAAGGGACTCGGGGCGGTGTACAGCCTAGTAAATACATTAAAATACAAAAATACAAGATTAAATAGAGTTTAAAACCGAATTAAATATAAATATAGCTGTATCCCGAAAGTTTAAAAATAGTTAAAATTTTAAAAACCCTATTAACCTAAAACCCCTTTAACCCTTACTGGGCCAGGCCAGCCTGTTTAAAAAATAGGGTCTTAACTGCGCGCCGGAAGGAGAGGATATCTGTCATGGCTCGTATCTCCGGGGGGAGATCATTCCACAGGGAGGGCGCTCCCACAGAGAAAGCACGCACCCTCGGGGCCGCCAGCCGACAGCGATCAGGTGGCGGAACCCCAAGTAGGGCAACCCTGTGGGAGCGTACTGGGCGGCGGGAGGTAGTTGATGGCAGCAGGCGGTCCCGTAAGTACCCAGGTCCCGAGCCATGGAGCACTTTAAATACCGTCAGTACCACCTTGAATCGAATCCGGAAGGCCACAGGAAGCCAGTGCAGCCTGCGGAGAAGTGGTGTTACGTGCGCGCCCCGAGGGGCGCCCACGATCACCCGCGCGGCTGCATTCTGAACTAACTGCAGCCTCCGGAGACTCTTCAAGGGGAGCCCCATGTAGAGAGCATTGCAATAATCCAAGCGGGAGATAACGAGGGCAGAAGTGACTGTGCGAAGTGCGCCCAGATCCAGAAAGGGCCGCAACTGGTAAATCAGACGAATCTGATGAAAAGCCCCCCTGGTGACGGCTGCAATATGTTCTTCCAAAGACAGCCGCACATCCAGGAGGACACCCAAGTTGCGTGCCCTTTCCACGGGGGTCAAAACCTCTCCCCCCACGGCCAGCGAAGGAATAAGCTGGCTGTATCTGGGCGCAGGAAACCACAGCCACTCGGTTTTGGCCGGGTTGAGACGAAGCCTGTTACGACCCATCCAACCCCGCACGGCCTCCAGGCACCGGGACATCACTTCGACGGCTTCGTTGGGGTGGCCCGGGGTGGAGATGTACAGCTGAGTATCATCAGCGTACTGATGGAACTCCACCCCAAAGCCACGGATAATCTCACCCAGCGGCTTTATATAAATGTTGAACAGAAGGGGCGAGAGCACCGACCCCTGAGGCACCCCACAAAGCAGGGGCCTTGGGGACGATCTCTGCCCCCCCGTCAACACAAATTGCGAGCGGTTGGAGAGGAAGGAGGAGAACCACCGCAACACGGTGCCTCCAACCCCCAACCCCTCCAACCGCTGCAATAAGATACTGTGGTCGACAGTATCAAAAGCCGCCGAGAGATCTAACAGGACCAGGACAGAGGAACAACCTCTGTCCCGAGCCCTCCAGAGATCATCAACCAACGCGACCAACGCCGTCTCCGTGCTGTGCCCGGGCCTGAAGCCCGATTGGAGAGGGTCAAGATAACTCGCTTCATCCAGGAAGCGGGGGAGCTGACGGGCCACCACACTCTCTACAACCTTCGCAACAAAGCGAAGGTTGGAGACAGGACGATAATTTGATAACAATGCTGGGTCCAGGGACGGTTTCTTGAGGAGGGGCCGCACCACCGCCTCCTTCAAGGCGGCGGGTAAAAGCCCCTCTCTCAAGGAAGCGTTTATAATACCCTGGAACCAGCCTCGTGTCACCTCCCGAGTGGCCAAAACCAGCCAGGAGGGGCACGGGTCCAACAAACAGGTGGTGGCATTCAGTCCCCCCAACACCCTGTCCACGTCTTCTACAGTAACAGGGTCGAACTCAACCCAAATGGCCTCACCGATATCCACCCCCGCTCCCCCGCCCGGAGATGCCCAGTCGAAGTCCAGCTCGTCCCGAATCTGAGCGATTTTGTCCTGCAGAAACCTAGAAAACTCCTCAGCCCGTCCCTGTAAGGGATCCTCCCGCGCTTCCATCTCTAAAAGGGAGCGGGTCACCCTAAACAGGGCGGCTGGGCGGTTTTCCGCGGACGCAATAAGGGTGGAGAGGTAAGTCCTCCTCGCCACCCTTATCGCCACTAAGTACGTCTTAATATAAGATCGTAGAAGTGTTCGTGTCAGACTCAGACGGCTAGCTCTCCAACTACTCTCTAGGCGTCTTTTCCGGCGCTTCATCTCCCTAGCTCCTCAGAAAACCAAGGACCATTTGGGATCGGCACCGGGTCAGAGGCCGCAAGGGCAACTGACCCGTCAAGGGCCCCAGCAGCCACCCTATCCCAGGTGGCAACCAGGCCCTCAAACGAGTAGTGTGTGTGAGCTTCGGAATGGCCCAAGCTCCATCAGGAACCTATCCGGGTCCATCAGGCGCCTGGGGCGGTACCAGTTTAAGCGGCCCCGCCTCCCTGCGGTCGGGGGGTGCGGAACGGAAGTCGAGCTTCAGGAGCGAGTCTTGTTTTTGAAAGCCTCCAGGGATGGAGCTGTGAGAAGTGAGTAAAAGCCCAGTGAGTAGGTTTCGTTGCATTTCAGCAAAAAAATGTTGGGATCGTGTAAGGCAGGGTCCCCAAACTTGGCAACTTTAAGACTGGCGGACTTCAATTCCCAGAATTCTCCAGCCAGCATTCTGGGAGTTGAAGTCCACCAGTCTTAAAGTTGCCAAGTTTGGAGAACTCTGGTTGAAGGAGTGGATTGGGGCACACCGAGACGTGGGCACCTTTCCCATTCAGACACATCTCTTGACATCCCCAGGTATGCCAGGCCTGGGTGTCGATTCCCAGGTCCTCAGGTGTGAAAAACCCAGGTGATTTCAGGAAAGGGGGAATATTGAGGTTAACTTTGCTGGAAGGAGAGTGAAATTTGTTCCGCACCTTTGACCAAGGCTGCTCACTGGTTCTCTCAGCCGTGCCCAACAGGGAAGTCTCGCCTAGTGTTCTTCTTTGGCTGGAAAATCGTTGCTGGCCTCAATGGTGATCGAGTTGGGGCAAGAATGAGCAGATCCCATTTCCAACCCAGAAGGATCAGCATTGTATAAAGTGTTGCAATAAAAAGGGGGCAGAAGCAGGGGTGGGATGCAAATATTTTTACTACCGGTTCTCTGGGCGTGGCTAGGTGGGCGTGACCATGTGACTGGGTGGGCGTGGTTTCTTCTTATTCTTTTGCAGCAACCCCCCCCACACACCCCTTGCTCCATTTTTTTGCCTCCTGGGCCTTAGGGAGGTCTCCTGGGAGGCTGTTTTTGCTCCCAGGAAACTTCCCTGAGGCCCAGGAGGCAAAAAACAGAGCGTGGGGGGGGGGGCGCACAGCACACACACACACACACACACACACGCACACACCCATGCACACACACACACTGCTCCCTTTAGCCTCCTGGGCCTCAGGGAAGCTTCCTGGGAGAAGTAGTAAGACTGTGAAAGGGATCCCAGCACAGCTGATTGTCAGAACAGCTGATCATCGGGAGGAAAAAAAGAAAGAAATAACAGTTTGGCCAAACTAGTAGCTGTTTTTTTACTACCGGTTCGTCCAAATGGGAGCATTTTTTACCAGTAGAATCCCACCACTGGACAGAAGGCATCAAAGAGTCTGCTCCGTCCCATATTTGGGTAGACCAGGTTGCCCTGATAGACCAGTCTCGCCAGAAAAAACACTTAATCTCTCCCCAATACAGATGACAAAGCAAGGAGAGCCTGTGGCTTAGAGGTTAACACATCTACCTAATATGCAAGGAGCCTGGGTTCAAATCCCAGAAGGGGATGGCTAGCTGATGAGAGCTAAATAGCTTGATATGGACCAGTGATGACGAACCTTTTGTTGTGGTGTGCCAAAAGCGTGTGTGTGTGTGTGTGATAGCGTGCGCATGTGTGCTGGCACCCACAATGCAATGCACCCTGGGCCCCCACGCATGCATGTGCAACACACACACACACACACATACACTCTTACCCACACTGTACATGCGTGCACTTCCCAGCTGATTTTTGGCCCATTTGAGGCTGTTTTCGCCCTCCCGGAGCCTCAAAGGAAGCCTCTGCAGCCTCAGGAAGCCGAAAAATGGGCCCGTTTCATCATTTCTGGCATTTCCGGAAGGCCCATTTTTCAGCTTCCCGAGACTGCAGAGGCTTCCTTTGAGCCTCCGGGAGGGCTAAAACGGCCTCACATGGGCCAAAAATCAGCTGGGAGGAGTATGCATTCACAGTGCAGGTACGTTTGGCTGGGGCTCGCGTGCCGGCACAAATGGCTCTGCGTGCCGCCTGTGGCAGGTGTGCCATAGGTTCGCCATCACGGATATAGACCTATACTAGTCTGCCTTTATTTCTTTGTCAGCAAAATATAAATTCAAAAGAAAGCAGCAAAGGCCACAGCTGGAGTCCTGCATCCAGTTTTGGTTACCACACTATAAAAAAGATGTTGAGACTCTAGAAAAAGTGCAGAGAAGAGCAACCGGGATGATTAGAGGGACTGGAGACTAAAGCATGTGAAGAACAGTTGCAGGAACTGGGCCTGGCTAGTCTAGGGAAGAGAAGGACCGGGGGGACTTGATGGCAGTCTTCCAGTATTTGAAGGGCTGCCACAATGAGGAGGGAGCCAACTCATTCTCCAAAGCACCAGAAGTCAGAACAAGAAGCCAACAGGTGGAAACTCACCAAAGAAAGAAGACATCGAGAAATAAGGAGAAAAGTCCTAGCAGTGAGGATACAGTGGAAGAGGAAGTTGCCTCCAGAAGTTGTGGGTGCTTCATCACTGGAGGTTTTTAAGAAGAGACTGGAGAGCCATTTGTCTGAAATGGTAGAGGTTCGCCTGCTTGAACAGGGGGTTGGACTAGAAGACCTCCAAGGTCCCTTCCCACTCCATTCTAATCTAAAGAATTGTCACGTCAGACTACGTGCAAAAGGGACTCTTCATAAACGTGCCGCTTTATAAAACCTTAGTCAGACCGCATACCTGGAAGGCTGCATCCAGTCCTGTCTTTCTCACTCCCAGAGTTTGCTTTGACCCTCCCCAAACAATCCTCCCCTTTGTCCTAAGATGGCCTCAACCTATGACTCAGTTGAGTCACCTTTTTATGAATCTGGAGCTTGTTGGACAGAGAGACAAAGGAGAATGGAGCAACGGGCAGTTAATTAAAAAGTTACAACCCTTTCAAAATAGATTTCCTTGTTTAAGACATTGATTTTTCTGTTTGAATCCTGTTTTCCTGTATCAGCGGAAAATTGCACAGCCCTCAAACAGAGGCTGGCACCCAGGCTGCCCTTTAAACGGATGGCAATGGGGACACCTTGACTGATGAAGCAGGCACAGATAAGAAGCTGCAGGCTTGCATTTCAAGGACTGTGGGTAAAGGGCCACCTCATCACAAAGTAAGAAGGAAAGCAAGCTAAGATTGACCACAAGTCTGCAGAGATTCTGTCTTCCAGGTCTGGGTTTGTCCCAAAGGTGCTTTTTCAGAAGACAACTGGACTTCCTGTTTTTTTTCTTTTGAAAATGTTTCACTTCTCACCAAAAAGCTTCTTCAGTTCTGACAGGATGGTGAGGAATGGAAGGATTGATACTCCTTGCGGACAGCTGGTCATTTGCATCCTTTTAGAGAGCCATTGAGGCCACTTGGAGGTTTGTCTGTGTCGTTGAAAAAGAAAACATTGCAGACTCCAGGAACCAGGAGCACCACTCCGGTAACCCGAGGACAGAGATAAACCTCCAAGTGGCCTCAACAACCCTCTCAAAGGATGCAAACAACCAGCTTTCTGCAAGGAGTATAAATCCTTCCATTCCTCACCATCCAAAAGAAGCTTCTTGGATGAGAAGCAAAACTTCTTCAAAGGAAAACAAGAAAGTCCAGTTGCCTCCTGAAAAAACATCTTTGGGACAGGATTGAGCACAAGACCGAGGCGAGCAGACTAAGAGTAGGGGGTTCCTTACCTGGCAAGTGTCGATTCCTCCTTCCTCATAACCAGCACACAAGGTGTGTGGGCTCATTGCCCCATTGTACCAATCGCTGCTGTTGCATTTCTGGGTGTCCAAGATGTTCAGTTTGGCTTCCTGCAACACATCAGAGGTCTTCACACCTCCAAGTAAAGGAAGTAGATTAATTTGGCTTCTGCTATCTTGTGGGTGTTCACAATTCCTCCCTACCCAACACCCCATGCCCCAGATTATCGAAGAACTACCCTGTTTCCCCGAAAATATGACCTACCCTAAAATTAAGCCCTAGCTTGATTTTTACACATGAGCCCAATATAAGCCCTACTCCCCCAAATAAGCCCTAATTAAGGTCTCCCCACTCCAGAGTGGATGGGTAAAAATTAAGCTAGGGTGGGGATGGGGTGTATGTGGAGCTGCCCTACTACTTCCTTTTGGACAGGTGTAGCCAGGCCTCGCACACCCCGACACCTGCCTGGCCAGCCCATTTCTTCTGCAGCCGGCAAGGCTTCCCTGAAGGCCTCTGGAGCTGAGAACAAAGCTCTGGATCGATCCTGAGGGATGCAGAGGCCTTCAGAAAGCCTTGTTGGCCGCAGAAGAAGAACTTCCTGAAGGCTTCGGATAGTGAAAAGGAGGCCGGAGGCGACGCGCGCAAGTGAGGTTAGTTAATTACCCCCAAAAATAAGACCTGGTGACTTTTTTGGTGGCAAAAAATATATATGACAGAGTCTTATTTTTAGGGAAACATGGTAATAACAAGATCCCCACAAGTGTCTCAAGAACAATAACACTTTATGTCAGGGGTCTCCAACCTTGGTGACTTTAAGACTTGTGGACTTCAACTCCCAGAATTCCCAGCGTTGCTGGCTGAGGAAGTCCACAAGTCTTAAAGTTGCCAGGGTTGGAGACCCCTGCTTTGCGAAGCCTTGGTAAGGCCACACCTGGAATACAGCATCCAGTTTATTTATTTATTTATTAATTACATTTATATACCGCCCTTCTCCCAAGGGACTCAGGGCGGTGAACAGCTCGTCTAAAAACCCCACAAATACAAAAGTTAAAAAGTAATTAAATATTAGAATTAGCTGCAGACTAAAATTAGGAAACCCCCCCCCCACCCTTAAAACCCAATTTAAAATTAAAAATGGAGATCAAATTTAAAATCATTATCTCAGCCCAGGCCGGCCTGCTCAAAGAGCCAGGTCTTTAACGCGCGCCTGAAGGCCCTCAGGTCCGTGCCGGTACGAAGTTCCGGTGGCAGAGTATTCCAGAGGGCGGGGGCACCCACAGAGAAGGCCCTACCCCTTGGCGCCGCCAGACGACACATAGCGGCCGACGGCACCCGGAGCAGACCCTCCCTGTGGGAACGCACCGGCCTGTTGGAGAACGTTGGTAGAATGCGGTCCTGAAGGTAACCTGGTCCCATGCCATGGGTCGCCCTAAAGGTCAAAACTAGAACCTTAAAGCGAACCCGGAGAGCCATCGGCAACCAATGCAGCTCGCGCAGGAGAGGCGTCACATGGGCGCTACGCGACGCCCCCATAATCACCCTCGCGGCTGCATTTTGCACCAACTGGAGTCTCCGGATGCTCCCCGCAGGGAGCCCCATGTAGAGGGCATTACAATAGTCCAGGCGAGAGGTGACAAGGGCCTGAGTGACCGTGCGCACGTTATGAAAAAGATGCTGATTCTTTGGGAAAAGTGCAGAGAAGAGCAACTAAGAGGGTTAAAGCTGGATAATGGTTAATATTTATATGTATTTATATGTTAGGGTGTAGGTGTATACATATCTATGTAGATAACCGTGTGTTATAATTTCACTTTTAATGTCTCCCAGGATGCGCACAGAAAAAAACAACAAATAGAGGTGATCTTAAATGTTATCTCATCTAAAGGCCTGGAGACTAAAACTTTCGAAGAAGGGTTGCAGGATTTGGGTTTGGCTAGTCAAGAGAAAAGGGGAGACACGATAGCAGTGATCCCATATTTGTGGGGCTGCCCCAAAGAAGAGGGAGGTCAACTTGTTTTCCAAAGCACCAGAAAGCAAGAAGAAACAATGGATGGGAACTAATCAAGGAGAAACCACGAGGAACTGCTTGCCACCAGAAGTCGTGGGGGCTCCATCCCTGGAGGCTTTTAAGAGGAGACTTGACAGCCACTTATCTGGAATGGTCTAGGGTCTCCTGCTTGAGCAGGGGGTTGGACTAGATGACCTCCCAGGTCTCTTCCAGCTCTGTTCTGAGTATAAATTATTGGACCCTTAATTGGAGAGGAGTAGAGGCAGGCAGATCATGGTATGAGCTAAAACTTCATAATATCTTTAGAACTTCTTAAGATTGCAGGAACTAACTAGAAGAGACTCCCTCCCTCCCTCCCTCCTTCACACCCACACCCACACACATGCAAGCGGCAAAACCCGCATGCAACAAAGGATAACCTTTGGTTAACTGTTGCTCCATAAAATCGGAAGGGAGTGGAGTAAATAAATACTGCCTGCTTCAGCAGAAATGGAAAGCTCATTAGGAACTCGGCAATATATGTCCTGCCGATACCGATTAATAGAGTTGGAAGGGACCTCGTAGGTCATCTAGTCCAGGGGTCTCCAACTTTGGTGACTTTAAGACTTGTGGACTTCCAATTTCCAGAATTCCTCAGCCAGCTTTGCTGAAGTCCACAAGTCTTAAAGTCACCAAAGTTGGAGACCCCTGATCTAGTCCAACCCCCCGCCCAAGCAGGAGACCCTCCACCATTTCTGACAGATGGCAGTCCAGTCTCTTCTTGAAAGCTTCCAGGGATGAAGCTCCCACAACTTCCGAGGGCAACTTCTGTTCCATCAGTTGATTGTCCTCACTGTCAGCCTTTGGGTGCTTTAGAAAATAGCTTGACCCCCTTTCTCCTCTCTGGGGCAGCCCCTCAAATACTGGAAGGCTGCTCTCCTGTCTCCCCTGGTCCTTCTCTTCCCTAGACTAGCCAGGCCCAGTTCCTGCAACCGTTCATCGTATGTTTTAGTCTCCTGTCCCCTCATCATCCTGGTGGCTCTTCTCTGCACCCTTTCCAGAGTCTTGTTTGGCCATAACGAAATTCCTCTTCTTACTGTTTTCAGACGTGATTCCCCAGCCAGTAGCAAAGCAGCTGGTGAAGTTGGTTTCAGAGCCCTTCGTGACCCGAGGCAAGCAGGCCGGTTGTACGTAGTCACTGAAGGTCACTGGGCTGTCCAGCTCGATCAGCGCGATGTCGTTTTCCTCCGTGAGAGGGTTATAATCTTGATGTAGGACAACTTTGCTCACGGTGTGTATCTGCACATCGTCTGGCAACTTCGAGAGATCGGTGGCACCCACCACAATCCGCCAAAGATGCAACGAGCTGCAGGAAAACAGGGTGCAGTTAGTAGGAGACCAGGGGTGGGATTCAAAATTTTTAACAACCAGTTCTGTGGGCGTGGCTTAGTTGGTGGGCGTGGCTTGGTGGTCATGTGACTGGCTGGACGTGGCCAACTCAACATCACTCACATCGAGGCACGCATCTCCTCACCTGGCCTCTCTTGACTGTGGGGATGCTGCAACAGACGTAAGTGTGAAAAACGGTCATAAATCACTTTTTTCAGTGCCATTGTAACTTTGAATGGTCCCTCCACACAAGCAAAGTTCCAGCAAAGATGGGGAAAAAAACTCCGGAGAAGTTCCTGAGACTGGAAGTCCAGTCCTGCCAAGAATGTAATCAGGGTTAACGGAGAGGCTGTTTCTGTAAGCAACACCAGAATGTTTCCTTCCCGCCTTCCTTACAGGATTAGGCCAGGAATTTCTTCTAACAACCGGTTCTCCGAATGGCTTAGAATGTTAACAACCGGTTCTAGCAAATAGGTATGAACTGGTAGAATCCCACCCCTGTAGGAGACCCACTGGAACCTTTGAGAGAAAGATTTCCCCAGATTCCAGCTTTTTGAGAAGGGTTCTTTCCCAGATAGATAAAAATCATTGCTAGGTTAATATTGCCAGCTTCTCTTTAGGCTCGGCTAGGTGGACATCTTGCATGTGATGGGATGTGCACTTGGTGAAGGAATGGGGGAATCTTGGGAGCACCCCAGTTTCCCAGGGTAGATCCAGCAGATTCCAGATTGGGGCCCAAGACAAGAGCTGGATGGGGAAGAGGAAAAGAGGTTAGGGTAACCACATCCTGAAATCTGTCAGGGCACATCTAGCGAGCGCGAAGGCTATAACTTTAGTCCGGTAAGATTCTGTCCATTAGGTCTAAGCACATAAAGGATGCAAAGGATAGGGACCATACAGTTCAGCAAGGATTTATTGTCCAAGCCTATACAACCTAAGAATCTAGTCAACTGTCATGCTGTTGGTAGAGTCGGACTCTGAGGGAGAGGAGGAACAGCCAACAGGGGGTGGAGGTGTGGCTCCAGAGGTGAAGGAGGCTGGAGAAGGGCTGAGGCCAGCTGGGCAGTCAGAGGAAGAACCAGGCCCATCCCCTCTCCATCCTAGAACATGCAGGGAGGAATGGAGAAAGCAACAACTTGACTTACGAGAGAGGAAGCGGCCATGATCCCCTGCATTGGTTGCAGCTGGGGAGAATAGTATATAAAGAGAGACGGGTTAAAGCACAGCATTGCCAGAAGCAAAGCGTGTTTTATTTTGGGGTGAAGTTATCTTGGTTGGCGTCCTTCCAACAGACTCTGCCTTGTTCTCTCCTTGAAGTTGGTCATTACTTCTCCTGGTCCGTTGTGGAAATTCCTTCATTGCAGTTTGTTTGGTTTTTTATTTCACCTCTATCTGCTTCATTAAATTTGGACTGTATTGCTTTCTTTGGAAGACTATTTTTGAGTAAGTTTTATCTCCAACTGAGAATTATTGAACAGTGGGGCCAAATTGGAGGCATTAAAGGGCATTTATTTACGTTTTGGATTTTTGTTACATTCGTGTTACACCCCGGGTCATCACATCAACTGAAGTTCAATAGTAAATTGGTGCCAGATAACAGTCACCAGTATTTAAGAGGGTTTAGGCTTGGATCGTTTGTGGCAATGTAACACCTCTAAGCTGATGGTGCACTTAACTCCGTCCCCTGCTCTGGCTCTTCGCCTTCTACATCCATTACATCTAATCAGGCTCACAGGCATCGACTTCAAACTAGCTTCTTTATTGTTCACTGCCTATAGTACAGGAATCTCTCCTGACTGGGAGTTTTTGCTTGGGAACAACCAGATAAGGCTCTCAGGCGTTCAAGGGGGGCTGAGTCAGATCTCTCCCTCTTGTGTTTATGTAGTGAGTCCAGGCTGAGTCCTCATTCAAGCCCTCCTCCCAATCAGGATGGTGGCTCTCCAACACACCCCATTGGGTTACACAGCCCCGGTCAGATGCCAAGTTTGTACACACCTCTTCTTTGTCTTGAAGCAATGAGCCGCAGTGAGGACCCAGTGCTCGGCCAGGAGGGACCCCCCACACGAGTGCCGAGGTCCGTGGGAAGAGGGGATCTGGATGCTGACAAGCCAAGGCCACATTCCTGGCATGGCATCAATGCCACCCACAATCCGCACATTTCTGCCATGCTTGGGCGCCAAGGGCCGCTTCCCGCAGGCTGAAAGGGAAACAGAAACGAGTCAGATTGGGTCTAAGACAGGTCCTTTCTAGCTCTGAGGGGCTGGCAGCCCAAATCTTGGTAGAAGCCACCAAACCATCATGAAATTGCATGGCATGGCTAGTCTAGTGAAGGGGAGGCAGGAGAGCAGCCTTCCAATATTTGAGGGGCTGCCTCAGAGAGGAGGGGGGCTCAAGCTACTTTCCAAAACACCCGAAGGCCAGACAAGGAGCGATGGATGGAAACTGAACAAGGAGAGATTCAACCTGGAAATAAGGAGACATAAGTGAGAACAATCAACCCGTGGAACAGACATTGCCCTCGGAAGTTGTGGGAGCTTCATCCCTGGAGGCTTTCAAGAAGAGACTGGACTGCCCTCTGTCAGAAATGGTGTAGGGTCTCCTGCTTGGGCGGAGGGTTGGACTAGATGACCTACAAGGTCCCTTCCAACTCTGTTAATCTGGTAAATTCACACATCCAATAGAATCAGAAATATCTCAAACTTTAGCAAGCAACACAGACTGCCTGTGCCAACAATGAAGGGACACAGGGCAGAAAATATCCTGCAGCCAAGAAGGCTCCATGGCCATTTGCACCACTTAGGTGAACCTGGGGACAAAGATCAACCTCCATGTGGCCTCAATGACTCTTTAAAAAGGATTTTTCTGTATCCTGCACAGTGATGGATTTATAAATTGTGCAGATGCAGATAGATAAACTCAACAAGACATCCATAACAAAGTACATTGATTGGTTCATCAGGCATCCTCATAAGTCACATTTGTGACAAAGTTCTTCTTTAATGACCAATCCTTTGCATATCTGCCTTGTAGGTAAAAGGATGGTAAAGCCTCAACCCATGATGAGTGAAGTGGCTGCATGATATTAGTTTTTCCATCCCATAGTCGCAGAGGCAGGGGGTAGAGCTGTTACCAACGAGGCTGTGTTCAGGCAAGAGAGAGGGAGCCTCCCCCAACCCCTCGAGGGCCAAATTAGTGACCAATCAGGATTACAGATGTGGTCACGTGACATGGACTACATTTCCCAGGATACCTTTACTACATTCACCATGATGCATTCCCTTAAGGGGACAGCTCACAATTGCTACTCAATTCCCATACACTGGCTGGACAGCACAAGGATGCAAATGGCCAGCTGTCTGCAAGGAATATCAATCCTTCCCTTCCCCCACCATCCAGTCAGAGCCGAAGAAGCTTCTTGGGTGAGAAGCGAAACATCTTCAAAGAAAAAGCCAAGAAAGGCCAGGTGCCTCCTGAAAAATCACCTGTGGGACGGATATCGGAAAGGGTCCATGGGGGCAGAAACTGGCCTTCCTTCCAGTTACAGAGTAACAGAGTTGGAAGGGGCCTTGGAGGTCTTCTAGTCCAGCCCCCTTTCCAAGCTGGAGAACTTATCATGAAAAAATGGCTGCCCAATCCTTGTTAAAAACCTCCAGTGATGGAGCCCTCACAACTTCTGGAGGGAAGCTGTTCCACTGGTCAATTGTTCTAACTGCCAGGAAATTCCTCCTTAGTTCCAGGTTGATTCTCTCCTTGATCAATTTCCATCCACTGTTTTCTGTCCTGCCCCAGATGCTGGCTGAGGAATTCTGGGAGTTGAAGTCCACAAGTCTGAAAGTGGCCAAGGTTGGAGACCTCTGCTCAACAGGGTTTTTAGCTCTTCTCCATTTCCAGGAGATTCGAGCCACTTCGTCTCTTTGAAGAGCAGGGGCAGAGCAGGCCACCTTGTGCTCCTGTATCTGCATCTGGATATATTTGCATTTTTGTATCTCATTTCTGTTTCCTGTGGGTTTTATGCTTGTTATGGGAACTTGCGGAATTTACTATTGTGATTTTATTAGGAAATTTATTTGCTGCCCATCTGGTATCCAACAACCCTGACTGGCTCACTTATTTATTCTGATTTATTAAGACGCAATTCCTCAAGGGTGTGTGAGAAAGGATACATGGATCAAGGGGCCATTCCTTGCCTTAGCCCCATCGCTGCTCCCGGTATTTATAAAAGGAGAGGCGTGTTGTGTTTTTTTAACACAACTATGAAGGCCTCGGGGTGGATGATTCACAGCCCCCAGACCGTGTGGCTGCTAGAGAGAGCAAATCTGAACTCCGAGTCTGGAATTAAAAGTCTTAAGTAACAATTTAACTTAATAAGATAATTAACCCAAGCTGCATTTAAGGGTACCTTGCAATTATCAATGTGACTGCTTGGGGCACTGAGACAATCCAGGCACAAAATTGTCGTGTTTGATCAGGTGAGAGTCTTTGATGGGCCCTCTTTGGCTCTCCCCAGTTCCTACAACTGGGCAACGCCCTGTGTCCCCAGGACTTAAAACAGGACCCTACTGGGCAGGACCCTACACTGCATGGACCTCAACAAAGATACCATTCTCCTCCTCTTCCTCCTCCTTCTGCTTCTCTTTTTTTATCCACCTCCTCCTCCTTCCACTTCTCCTTCTCTTCCTCCTCCTTCCACCTCTCCTTCTCCTCCTCCTCCATCTTTTATCTCTCCTCCTCCTTCTGCTTCTCCTCTTCCTTCTACTTCTCCTCCTCTCTTCCTCCTCCTGCTTCTCCTCCCCCCCCCTCCTCCCCCAGACCCTACTCACTCTCTGGATTGTAGCCCTGTGTCCCCCACAACTGCAACAAGATCACGATTGGCAGGAGCAGCCCTGGCTGGGTCTCCATCCCCAGCTATGGTTCTTGGCATCTCTTCCCCATTGTTCACGTCGTGCCACAGCAGGGAGATGTCGACATCAGTGGGTTCTCCTTCCGAGTTGCTAGGAGACGGGTCTGGCCCCGGTTCATGAGGGCAGGCCGGAAGGAAGGGGCCACTCAACGGCTCCTGCCCCAGACTTGTGGCCTTCAGCGTGGGAAGAGCTCCTGGAGTCAACCCTGACCTGGATTCACACAGCACCTGCCATAATGGCAGCTCCAAAGAACTACTTAGAAGATGGCTGGTGGTCGTGGCAAAGCTGGCGGAATGTCTACACACAATAGAGCGAGGCTGACTGAGGAATTCTGGGAGTTGAAGTCCACAGCTCTTAAAAGTCGCCATGTTTGAAACCCATTGCAATAGAGTTTCTAGAAGCTTGAACATTTTCTGCGAGGGGATCTTATAAATCTCTTGCTATAAATAAATAAATCCCACATCCTGGACATAAACTATTTCAACTCCTTCCCTCAAAATGGCGCTATAGAGCCCTGCACACCAGAACCACTAGACACAAGGGGAGTTTTTTCCCCAACGCCATCCCTCTGCTAAACAAATAATTCTCTCAACATTGTCCAACTATTTACAAAGTCTGCACTACTATTATTCCACTCACTCTTCCTACTACCTATCTCTTCCCACTTATGACTGTAACTATGTTGCTTGTATCTTTACCATTTATATTGTTTTGTTTCCTACTATGATTTGCTTATTAGTAACCTATGACTATCACTAAGTGTCATATCTTATGAATCTTGATGTACTTTATTTTTTTCTTTATGTACGCTGAGAGCTTATGAACCAAAGACAAGTTCCTTGTATGCCCAATCACACTTGGCCAATAAGGAATCTATACTATTCTATTCTTTATTTTATTCTATTCTTTCCTTCTATTCTATTTTATTCTTTCCTTCTATTCTACTCTATTCTTTCCTTCTATTCTATTATTTAATATTCTTTCTTTATTTTATTCTATTATTTCCTTATTCTATTCTATTCTTTCCTTCTGCTCTATTCTATTTTATTCTTTCCTTATTCTATTCTTTCCTTCTATTCAATATTCTAATCTTTCTTTATTCTATTCTTTCCTTCTATTAAATATTCTATTCTAGTCTTTCTTTATTCTATTCTATTCTTTCCTTATTCTATTCTTTCCTTCTGTTCTATTATATTATTTCCTTATTCTATTCTTTCCTTCCATTCTATTATTTAATATTCTATTCTATTTTCATTCTGTTCTATTCTATTCTATTCTATTCTTTCCTTATTCTATTCTATTCTAAAAGATCTTCCTCTACACAGAGTACACCAGCTGAAAAACCCAAAGATTTTAAATTGGAGGAGATGCTGCTTCACATCTGGGGACCGTTCAATGTTATATAACGGCACAGGAAAAAGTGACTTAGGACCCTTTTTCACACTTACGACTGTTGCAGCATCCCAAGGGTCACCTGATCAAAATTCGGATGCTTGGCAACCAACTCATCTTTATGACCGTTGAGGTATCCCTGGGGGGGGAGTCACGTGGTCCCCTTTTGCGACCTTTGGACAAGCAAAACAAAATAATCCATCACGGCCCCAGAGGCAGGCCAGTTGGGTGGGGGGCAAAATGGGACCCTGTGAGCCCAGGTGGCGGGGGCAGCCACTGGAACTTTGAATCTGGGTCATCGGTACTTTTTGGGGAGGGCCCGTCAATAACTTTGAACGGATGTTAAGAGAGCAGTCATAACTTGAGGAATACCTGTGTCTGGAAAAAAAAACCCACATTGCATATTTAAGAAATCAAGAATTTATTTCCCAAAGGCACAAAAGTCACAATTTCTCTTTGTCAATAATACCCATGGTATAAACATCTAAAAAATAACAATAATTAAACTTCAAATTAAACGATTAGCATTTTCTGATCTTTGAAGAAAGAAGAAACCCAACATCACAGATGTCAATGCCTGGGATGTCCATTAAGGCTTTTTAAAAGTGCTTTTGATAGATATAGAAGAGAATTAGATTGGAGTGGAATGGAATGGAATAGGGAATAGGAATTGAATTGAAAATAGGAATAGAAAATAGAAAATAGCAACAGAGTGGTAGTTGAGTGGAGTAGAATAGGAATAGATTGGATTGGATTGGATTGGATTGGATTGGCATGGCATGGCATGGCATGGCATAGAATAGAATAAGAAGAGTAGAGTAGAGTAGAGTAGAGTAGAGTAGAGTAGAGTAGAGTAGAGTAGAGTAGAGTAGAGTAGAGTAGAGTAGAGTAGAGTAGAATAGAATAGAATAGAAATAATAGAGAATATGCAATGGAATGGAATGGAACAGTTGGAAGAGACCTCGGAGGTCTTCTAGACAGGAAATTCTACACCATTTCAGACAACTGGCTGTCCAATCTCTTCTTAAAAACTTCCAATGTTGGAGCCTTCACAGCTTCTGGAGGCAAGCGGTTCCACTGGTCAATTGTTCTCATTGTCAGGATATAATCCTAGGAGTTTTATGAAAGGCTTCCAGGGGTTGTGCGGGGCGAGTAACAGCAAATTAAGAAAAGAGAGGAAAGGTTGAGGGTGGAAGTTCCTTCTCTGAGTTGGTGGGTCGGTTTCCCAACGTTTTACTACCAGGCCAGGTGACGCCTTCAGCGGAGTTTAGGGGAAACCTGTGTTGGTGTTTTCCTGCTTATCTATTCCGGCTTTGTGTGGTCTGTAGGTCTGGGGAGGCCACATCAGGTGAGGGTCTTGTGATGCTACAGCCAGGCAGCCCCAAAATCAAATCAAATCAACAAATAATAAATCAAGAATGGCCAATAAAGGTGGGATCTTGCTTTGAGGTCCCACTGGGCCCAGGACTCAAGGACCATCACCTACCTGACCCAAATGAGAAACAGGACATGCTCACCCAATGTTCTGACCCAAAGGAAACAAACACGAAACGGAGGTAACAGCAAAACCTTTTAATGATTCTTTACGAATTCCGTTCCTTCACAATTAAAAGGCTGCTTCAAACTGATTGTCTCTGATAAGAATGAGCCTTGCCAAGGTAGTGCAAGGCTGCCAAGAACAGCAGATAAAGTTGCCAAGAAATATTCCAAACACAAAGAGTCTCCAAACACAAACTAAGAGAGTCCGAACGTCCGGCAGCTTGAGTGCAAAAATTTATTTGCTTCCTGCAAAGAACTCCGGTTTCTCAGCTGGCTTTTGTCCCTTAAGGGAGGGGCCATTACCTTGCAGCCTTATTCCCGAGTTGCCTGTGCTGCTGCAGCTGCTCTTTCCTTTGAGCAGCCCTGCGTGCACGTGTGCTGAGCACGGGCTCCTCGGGAACCTCTTTCTCACTGCTGAGCACGGGCTCCTCGGACAAGCCCCGAAGGCAGCACTCCACCCCGATGGTCCTGGCCCCATCCCTGCATCCCACGCAGGCCCCTCATCTGAGTCCTCACTCTACGAGGCCTCAGCCATCCACTCCTGCTGCCAGCGAACCACAACACCCAAGGAAGAAGCTCCTTCTATGACAGGACCCACATCTGACCCATCACAAGACCTTCACCTGACAGGACCTTCCCATCACCAGACCTACTGACCGCAGGAAGCTCTGATAAGCAGAAGAACATCAACGCTGACCTTTCCCTCAACTCCCCTGTCAACCCTGAAGTGAATGTGGCAGAAGCTATTTTGGAGGTTTCCGGGCTGCCACACAACAGAGGAAATAGTCAGGTGGGGTTTTGTAACCGAAACAACAAAGCTTTCCTCTGGGAACCAAGGACATTCTCGCAGGTTGGCTGGCCAGGGGAGGAGCCAAGTAACCAAGCAACCAGGCCAGCACCTGGATTGGACAGCATGACCGGCGACTTGGGGGAAAGCGGAAACTGTTTTTTTCATTAGGTGAAAGCCGCGGGAACTTTCAGAGTTGGCTTTCACCAGTCGTGCCAATATGATAAAACTGAGGAATTTGCCTGCCTCGCAGTTCTACTTCCTGTGGGCACGTTACGTGGAACGCTGACAATTACCAAGCCTGGTAACGAAACATTCAGTAACCAACCCACCTCCTCAGAGAATGAAACCCCTCCCCATCCTCATCCTCCACCCGGGCTACAGATATTCGCCACCGTGGCAGGGGGGAGAGTTACTTTACAACCTCAGAGCCCAGGCCAGCCACATGGCCAGCTTCAGCCATCTCTTCATGCTGACACGCCTGTGTTTCTCTCCTTCCATCCTAACTGGCCTGTGGCTGCCCCAACAATGGAGGATTTTAAGTAGAGACTGGACAACTGTTTGACTGGAATGGTACAGGGGTCTCCAGCTCGAGCCGGGGGCTGGACTAGAAGACCTCCGAGGTCCCTTCCAGCTCTGCGGTTCTGTAATCCCGAATCGCCAGTGGAACGGCTTGCCTCCAGATGTTGTGGGTGGTAGAGTGGACAGCCATTTGTCCAGAGTGGTCTAGAATCTCCTGCTCGAGCATGGGGTTGGACTAGAAGACCTCCGAGGCCCCTTCCAACTCAGCTATTTGGTTATTCTCTCCAGCTTGATGGGGCTGCAGAGCCACCTTCTCAAGGAAGGAGCAGCTGCATTTGCTGCAGATTGCAGAGGGGGGCGGGGATGGGGCGTGGCTCCATGTCTCTTATCCCTCGGCGTGAGTTGACCCCTGCCAGGCTCTGGACGCTCCCTGGCCCCCTCCTCACCCTCCAGGGAGGAATCCTCGCTAGCTCTCGCCTAACTCAGCCTGGAAACTGGAGCGCTGCTGAAGGGTGGGCCAGCCGTGCGCTGCAGCGGCCAAAAAGGCCAACGCAATCCCGGGTTGCATCGATGGGTTTCCAAGAACGCAGCAAGAAGTGCTGGCCCTGCTTTGCTCCGCTCTGGCAAGACCCCCCTCGAAATGCTGCATCCGTTCCTGGTCTCCACGAGACAGACAAGGTTCTGGGGCCAAATCCCCTCAGCCTCCAACCCCCGACAGTCTTCGACGGGGAAGGAGGAGATATGATCTCCCTTCCTGGTGAGTTTGGCGTTGTTTTGATGCATCATCCTCTCCCTGTCAACGGTGGGCAGCTGCTGCTTGTTGTCCAGCTGAGTGAGGCGGTTCTTATTCACCAATATAAAAAATGCAAAAGCTGCTCAACCGAACCAGCTCCCTGGTCCAAGGGAAGAAGCACAAGAGGTAGGTTACGGGAGGGAGGGGGGGCGTGGAAGGGGGGTGGGGGCTAAGAGCCACATCGACAGCAGGAGGGCCGGGGGCTGCACTGGGGGCTGCAGCATGGCTGGAGCGAGGGGTCGTTCCCCAAGGCCAGCTGGCTCTCCCCAAAGGCCATGTCCTGGTCGAAGGCGGCTTTCAGCAGGCGGGCCTCCTTGAGGATCCTCAGGATTTCGGGCTTGGGGGCCCCGGCTTCAAGGAGGTTGTAGTTCTCTGCAGGGTCCATCTCGAGGTTGAAGAGCAAGGGGGGCTCCTGGGCGGTCAGAGGCGTGAAGCCACTGCAGGCAGCGATCAGGGGTGGCAGCACTGTTGAAGGCGCCTGGAGACCCAAAGAGAGACGGGAGGCGGGTGGGTGCTGGTCGTTTTGAGGGTGCAGAGGCTGCCTGGCACCTTTCTCCTTCTAACACGGTAAACCACCCAACAGGAGGAAGGGTGGCAAAGAGAGCAGACGGGGGGAGGGAGGAGAGAGAGATGAGAGATTGAGAGAGATGAGAGATTGAGAGAGATGAGAGATTGGGAGGGAGGGAAGGAGGGAGGGAGGAAGAGAGAGAAGAGAAAGAGAGAAGAGAGGGATGAGAGATTGAGAGGGATGAGAGATTGCAAGGGAGGAATGGAGGGAGGAAGAAAGAGAAAGAAGAGAGAGAGGAGAGATTGGGAGGGAGGGAGGGAGGGAGGGAGAAAGAGACTGAAGAGAAAGAGAGGGAGATGAGAGAGGGATGAGAGCTTGGGAGGGAAAGAAGGAGGGAGGGAGGAAGAGAGAGAGAAGAGAAAGAGATGAGAGAGGGATGAGAGATTGGGAGGGAGGGAGAGAGGGAGGGAGGGAGACCCCACCGGTCAAGGAATTCCAGCTGATGGGGTTCCAGGAGAAGGGCCTTTCCTGCTGTGGCTCCCACCCTCTGGATGGACCCCCCATGCCCCCTGAAGTGAGACCTCCCCTACCTTCCTGGCCTTCCAGAAGGCAGGCCTTAAAACCCAGCTCTGCCAACTGGGTTGGGGTCCCAATGGGGGCATCCCACGCTGGAGGCCGTTAGCACACTAGGAAGAACATCTCAGCCCCCCTCCCCCCAAATAGTCTGCCTTTGGACATTAATTCTTCTTTGTTCATTGTGATGTCCAATGTCTTCTGCGTCTGCTTTTAGGCTGTGAGAATCTGCCCCGAAGCCTCTTGGCAGTGAGATGGCCAGCAAGGACCTTGCCCTGAATAAATAAACGAAGGGCTCACCTTTGGTGAAGAAGTGGGCTTTGTACTTTCCACAGCGGACAGCAAAAACCCCAAACAACTCATCAGGAGCTGGTGGGTAGAAGAACATGGTCTGACGGGGGCTCTGCCGGAAGAATCAGAGAAGACGCCGTCACCCCTAGCCCTGATGAAGCTGCCTAGTTTGGTAGTGAAAGGTCTGCACGAAAGCAGCCAAGATCAGAGAGCACCAAGGACTGCAGTCTTCCTCCTCCTCCTCCTCCTCCCAAATCCTATTCCCTTCTAGCATTAATAATGTTTTTTTAATTTTTATTTTTATTTGCACTTATATGTCGCCCTTCTCCGGAGACTCAGGGCAGCTTACAGTCTCAGGAGCACCATGCTAAGTGCTCAGCAATAGCCTTCATTCCATTGTATTTGCCTGCTTATTACTAGGGCTTTTGGCCCCCCCAAGCGGCATTTTTGCAAAGTCAGCTTATTGCCCCCAACAATCTTTGGGTCCTCAATTTACCTACCCCGAGAGGATGGAAGGCTGAGTCAACCGTGAGCCTGGTGGGATTCGAACCTGCACTAATTGCAGGCAGCTTGCACTAAGTGCTAGATGATTAACAGCCTGCACCACCAAGGTAATAATGTTACCTAGTTGGGTCATGAAATGTCTGCATGAAAACAGCCAAGTTCAGAAAGCACCAAGGACCCCACAGTCCTCCTTCTGCTCCTCTTCCTCCTTCTTTTCCTCCTCCCCACAAACCCCACCCTCTTCTAGCACTGATGGTGTTCCCTAGTTGGGTCCTGAAACGCCTGCATGAAAAGAGCCAAGAAGAACGGAAGAAGCTTCTTGGGTGAGAAGCAAAATGTTTCCAAGGGGAAAAAAACCAGAGAACTTGCCTCTTGGAAAAGCCCCTTTGGGACAACCAAGCCCTGGACCATGGAGAATCTCCCCGGAGATGCAAGGGCCTGCCAAGCGAGGCCCTCGCTGCCTCCAGAAGCCTACCTGTCCTTTCCCAAAGAGGAGGGGGCTCAGGTCATATCCATCCAGCGTGACGTTGGGAAGAGGCACCCCAGCCAGAGCAGCCACAGTGGGCAGGATGTCCAAGGTACTGGCCAGTTCGTGGGTCACTCCTGGCTCCAAGAGAGAGCAGTCAAGAGAGAAAGGGGGGCTTATGAAGGAGCAGCCCCTCTGATCCTGCCCCAGGGCAAGCGGAAGTCCTCCCACCCCACTAGCTCACCTGGCGCAATGCGACCTGGCCAGTACGCCAGAGCCGGTTCCCTCATGCCCCCTTCGTAAGTCGTCCCCTTTCCACACTTGAGCAAGCCGGCGCTTCCTCCTCGGGAGCCACGCATCGTCTCCGGGCTGTCGAGAGAGGAGAAAATGCTAAAACCAGAGGCATTTTTACTGGGAATCTTACCTGAAGATGACAGCAAAGAATTGACATGTTTGATTATTAATGTCTTAACAGCAGCTAGAATTGTATTTGCTCAAAATTGGAAAAACGAGAAAATTCCGATAAGAGAAGGAAGTGATTAAGAAAATGATGGAATGTGCAGAGATGAGTAGACTAACATTTGCAATTAGAGAGCAAGAAGAAAAAAAGTATTATAAGACTTGGGATTTATTTTATCAATGGTGAGACAGAAAAGTAGGAAATCGAAGAATAATATAATAGTAATGATATGCTATAGCTGATTATTCCTGAATAAGTTATATCATGAATAAAAATTAGTAAGAACCGAGATTTGCTCCTAAGGATAATATGGAATTGAAATTAAAAGATCAAGGATGGTATATAAATAATATATGATATGAAAAGCTAATCAACACTATATGAATGTAAATTTAAGAGGAAAATATTATAGATATTGTGCACAAGATATATGTACCAAACCGACACACGATATAACTGAAAGAATGTTTTATTTGTTGTTTTGTATGTTTGTTGCAAAAAATAAAAAATGTTTATAAAAAAAGAAATGACATTTTAGCAAATGCCTGTGAACCTCAGGCACAGTCCAGCAAGTTCTCAACAATAAGCAATTTATAAACAGTTTTCTTTTAAAACTGTTATTGAAAACTTGTTTGACTGCTCCTGCATTGATAAACTCTGGGCCTGTTTTGCAAGGGTGGGGTGGAAACTATTATTGTTGTAATCTATCCAGGGGTGGGATTCAAATTTTTTAACAACCGGTTCTGTAGGCATGGCTTAGTTGGTGGGCCTGGCCAACTCAACATCACTCACATCGAGGCACGCATCTCCTCGCCTGGCCTCTCATGACTGTGGGGATGCTGCAACAGTCGTAAGTGTGAAAAACGGTCATAAGTCACTTTTTTCAGTGCCATTGTAACTTTGAATGGTCCCTCCACACAAGCAAAGTACCAGCAAAGGAGGGGAAAAAAACTCCAGAGAAGTTCCTGATAGGAAGTCTAGTCCTGCCAAGGATGTAATCAGGGTTGATGGAGAGGCAGTTTCTGTAAGCAACACCAGAATGTTGCCTTCCTGCCTTCCTTACAGGATTAGGCCAGGAATTTCTTCTAGCAACCGGTTCTCCGAACTGCTTAGAACCTTAACAACCGGTTCGAACTGGTAGAATCCCACCCCTGAAGCTATCTATTGGTATTTATTTATTTATTTATTTATTTGTTTAAACTTCTATACCGCCCCCTCTCCCAAAAAAGGGACTCGGGGCGGTGTACAGCCTACTAAAACATACGAGATATACAATAAATATAGTTAAAAATAAATTAAATAGTTTAATCCGGCTGTCTAATTCAGATTCAATTTAAAAGTTAAAAACTAAAACCCCAATTAAAATTTAATTAAAAACCTAAAACACAGTTACTGGGCCAGGCCGGCCTGATTAAAAAAATAGTAGTGGGGGGACAATATACAGTATGCGTAGGTATGTTTGCCTCTTTTTTTTTTAAATGCACAATTTGTTTAAAAATGATTTGTTTTTTGAAGTTTGTCAAAAAGCAACTAGGCTTTCTTGGTGTTTTTTTTTTCCTTGAAAACATTTCGCTTCTCATCCAAGAAGCTTCTTCCATTCTGAAGAACAGAAGGACTTCTCCAGAACTGAAGAAGCTCCTTGTGTGAGAAGCGAAATGTTTTCAAAGGAAACAAAAACCAAGGAAGTCCAATTGCCTTTTGGAAAAGCTCATTTGGGACACTGCCATGAGGTTCTATTAAACTGGATTTTCTGGCATTATGAGAACCCATCCAAGCTAGGCAGAGATACGTTCATGGCAGCAGGATTCATCACTAACGGGCTGCCTGGCCTATGCCAACCTTTGATGCCAATGGTTGAGCACCTCACTGCAGCCCTCCCGCCATTCCTGGCCCAAAAGACTGGCCTGGGTGCACACTTACCCGTTGTCGGATGTGAAAAAGACCAGCGAATTTTTGTGGACCCCGGCATCCTGCAAAGCCTGCAAGAGGAAGCCGACGGTTCCATCGAATTCCAGGAGGGAGTCACCGTAAGGTCCTCTAGAAGATCGGCCGGTGTAGTTTTGGCTCCCGAACTGGGGATAATGGGTGTGCTGGGAAGAGGGGGGAAATAGACACAGCCATCAATATTGAAAGGCGCCCGGAGTCGTTGATGGAGATGGATGGATGGATGGATGGATGGATGGATGGATGGATAGAAAGGCCTCAAAAATGATGAGGGGACTGGAAGCAAAAACATATGAAGAACAGTTGCAGGAATTGGGCCTGTCTAGTCCAGAGGTCTCCAAACTTGGCAACTTTTAAGACTTGTGGACTTCAACTCCCAGAAGTCTTAAAGCTGACAAGGTTGGAGGCCCCTGGTTTAGCAGCTTCGTTTTCTGGGACTTTCGTCTGTTTTATGGTCCCACCAGGTCTTGCTCGCAAGTAAATGGTATTTTTTCCCAATAGCAATGGCAATAGCCCTTAGACTTCTATACTGCTTCACAGTGCTTTCTAGACCTCTCTAAGCGGTTTATGGAGTCAACCTCTTGCAGGCAGGCAGGCGGGCGGGCGGGCAGGCGGGCGGGCGGGCAGGCGGGCAGGAAGGTGGGAAGGAAGAAAGGGAGGAGGGAAGGGAGGAAGGGAGGGAGGGAGGAAGGAAGGAAGGACTTAGGATGTGTCAAGATGGCGACCGGAGGATGTCGGGCTGACGGGCTCCGCTGCCGCGGCCGAGATTCGGGGTGAGTCCCCCTCCCCCCGGGTCCTCACCTGTGGCAGGGGTGGCGAAAGGACCCGGGGGGGGGTGGGCGTCCCCGAGGAGGCCGTGGGGGTGCGGAGGAGGCTGTGGAGCCGCTGGACGGCCGCCGGGGCTGCGGTTGCCGCCGCTGAGGCCGTTCGGGCTGCTGCCGCCAGAGCCGCCGGCGGGGCCGCTGCTGCCGCCGGGGCCGCCGGCAAGGCCGCTGCTGCCGCCGGGGCCGGGACCGCCAGGGCCGCTGGCGAGGCCGCTGCTGCCGCCGGGGCCGCCGGCGAGGCCGCTGCTGCCGCCGGGGCCGCCGGCGAGGCCGCTGCTGCCGCCGGGGCCGCCGGCGAGGCCGCTGCTGCCGCCGGGGCCGCCGGCGAGGCCGCTGCTGCCGCCGGGGCCGCCGGCGAGGCCGTTGCTGCCGCCGGGGCCGCCGGCGAGGCCGCTGCTGCCGCCGGGACCGGGACCGCCGGCGACGCCGCTGCTGCCGCCGGGGCCGCCGGCGAGGCCGTTGCTGCCGCCGGGGCCGCCGGCGAGGCCGCTGCTGCCGCCGGGGTCGGGACCGCCGGCGAGGCCGCTGCTGCCGCCGCTGGGGCTACTGTTGCCGTCGGCGCTGCCGCCAGGACCGGGGCTGCCGTTGCGACCGCTAGGGTTATCGCCGGTGGCTGTCGTTGCTGCTTCTGCTGGGGCTGCCGCTGCTGGTGATGGCTGCCGTCGTTGCCGGGGGCCGTCGTCGCCGCTGCGGGGCCTGCTGCGGGAGCCGCTGGGGCCGTTGCCGAGGCCGGGGCCCCCTCCGCTGTTGCAGGTGCGGAGGAGGCCATGGAGAGGCCGGAGGGGGCCGTTGCTGAGACCGCCGCCGCTGCCGCTGCCGTTGGGGCCGCTGTTGGGGCCGTCGCTGCTGCCCCCGCCGCTGCTGTCGCTGAGGCCGTTGCCGGCATGGAAGAGGCTGTGGGGAGGCCGGAGGAGGTCACCGTTGGGGCCTCTGAGGCCGCCGCCACTACCGCTGGGGCCGCTGAGACCATCATCGCCGCCGCTGGGTCCCCCGCGAGGCCGGATGCCAGCTGTCGGTGGGTTGCAGCTGCTGCGGCCTGGACTTGGGTCCCACCTGGTTCGGCCTTTGCCTGGTCGTTGGCAGTCAGGGAAGATCCAGCCAAAGACAAAACTGACATATTCCTCACAACATCTGTGGGCCCTGAGAAACGTCCCCCTATTTCAGAGTTGGCCCGCTTGCCTTTCCAAGGCCTTTCTCAAGGACGGATCTTGGGATCCGGAGAGATGGTGGGGTCGCCGGAAATGTGGGAGGGAGGGTTGTTTTAAATTTTTAATTAGATTCTTAAAGGGGTTAGGGTTGGCCGGGCGGGGGTTGGGGGACAACCCGCCTGGGGCTGGGACCGGGTCGTGGGTTGAGCGTTGCCGGGAGGGTTTGGGATCGGACGGGGCTGTATTGAGGATGGGGGGTTGTCCCAGGGAGGGTGATTTTAAAGCGATTAGTACGGTGAGCGGGAGAGGCAGATTTGGCGGTTATAGGGGGCCACATTCTGTTCTGGGAGCGCGCCCCCGCTATTTGTCGGCGGTGGCGCGCTCCGACCCCCTTGTTATATCCCGTTCCCCGGGGGGTGTGAGCGATCGGGCCCGGGGCCTTCGGCTGATGTTGTGTAACGCCAGGTCCGTTATTAATAAGGCCCCCCTCATTTATGATTTGATCTGTGAGGGGGGAGCGGACCTGGTGGGTATTACCGAGACCTGGCTGGGCCCAGAGGGGGGAGTGCCCCTTGTGGAGATGTGCCCAGCTGGGTTTCGGGTTTTTCATCGGCCGAGGGCCCAGGGGAGGGGCGGGGGTGTTGCGGTGGTTATTAAGGAGGATCTGTGTCCGAGGGAATCCACTGTTTCTCAGACGACCGGGTGTGAGTCTCTTTTCGTGAAGTTCGGTCCCAGGGTGCAGGTGGGCTTGCTGATCGCATACCTGGCTCCCTGCTATGCGGCATCGGCCCTGCTTGAGCTCCTCGAGGTTATAGCCGGCGTGGCGGTTGAGACCCCCAGGCTTATGGTCATGGGGGATTTCAACCTCCCTTCTGCCGGCGGTACCACGGGGATTGCTCAGGAGTTCATGGCTTCCATGACAGCCATGGGCCTGACCCAGTTAATTCGGGACCCTACTCACGTGGGAGGTCACACCCTGGATTTAGTTTTTGTCTCTGATCAGTGGCAGAGTGGTCTGGGTGTAGGGGACATAGTCATAGAACCCCTGTCATGGACAGACCATTCGCTCCTGAAGCTCGACTTCCGTTCCGCACCCCCCGACCGCAGGGAGGCGGGGCCGCTTAAATGGTACCGCCCCAGGCGCCTGATGGACCCGGATAGGTTCCTGATGGAGCTTGGGCCATTTCCCGAAGCTCACACACACGACTCGGTTGAGGGCCTGGTTGCCACCTGGGATAGGGTGGCTGCTGGGGCCCTTGACCGGGTCGTGCCCTTGCGGCCTCTGACCCGGTGCCGATCCCAAATGGCTCCTTGGTTTTCTGAGGAGCTAAGGGAGATGAAGCGCCGGAAAAGACGCCTAGAGAGTAGTTGGAGAGCTAGCCGTTCTGAGTCTGACCGAACACTTCTACGATCTTATATTAAGACGTACTTAGTGGCGATGAGGGTGGCGAGGAGGACTTACCTCTCCACCCTTATTGCGTCCGCGGAAAACCGCCCAGCCGCCCTGTTTAGGGTGACCCGCTCCCTTTTAGAGATGGAAGCGCGGGAGGATCCCTTACAGGGACGGGCTGAGGAGTTTTCTAGGTTTCTGCAGGACAAAATCGCTCAGATTCGGGACGAGCTGGACTTCGACTGGGCATCTCCGGGCGGGGGAGCGGGGGTGGATATCGGTGAGGCCATTTGGGTTGAGTTCGACCCTGTTACTGTAGAAGACGTGGACAGGGTGCTGGGGGGACTGAATGCCACCACCTGTTTGTTGGACCCGTGCCCCTCCTGGCTGGTTTTGGCCACTCGGGAGGTGACACGAGGCTGGTTCCAGGGTATTATAAACGCTTCCTTGAGAGAGGGGCTTTTACCCGCCGCCTTGAAGGAGGCGGTGGTGCGGCCCCTCCTCAAGAAACCGTCCCTGGACCCAGCATTGTTATCAAATTATCGTCCTGTCTCCAACCTTCGCTTTGTTGCGAAGGTTGTAGAGAGTGTGGTGGCCCGTCAGCTCCCCCGCTTCCTGGATGAAGCGAGTTATCTTGACCCCCTCCAATCGGGCTTCAGGCCCGGGCACAGCACGGAGACGGCGTTGGTCGCGTTGGTTGATGATCTCTGGAGGGCTCGGGACAGAGGTTGTTCCTCTGTCCTGGTCCTGTTAGATCTCTCGGCGGCTTTTGATACTGTCGACCACAGTATCTTATTGCAGCGGTTGGAGGGGTTGGGGGTTGGAGGCACCGTGTTGCGGTGGTTCTCCTCCTTCCTCTCCGACCGCTCGCAATTTGTGTTGACGGGGGGGCAGAGATCGTCCCCAAGGCCCCTGCTCTGTGGGGTGCCTCAGGGGTCGGTGCTCTCGCCCCTTCTGTTCAACATTTATGTAAAGCCGCTGGGTGAGATTATCCGTGGCTTTGGGGTGGAGTTCCATCAGTACGCTGATGATACTCAGCTGTACATCTCCACCCCGGGCCACCCCAACGAAGCCGTCGAAGTGATGTCCCGGTGCCTGGAGGCCGTGCGGGGTTGGATGGGTCGTAACAGGCTTCGTCTCAACCCGGCCAAAACCGAGTGGCTGTGGTTTCCTGCGCCCAGATACAGCCAGCTTATTCCTTCGCTGGCCGTGGGGGGAGAGGTTTTGACCCCCGTGGAAAGGGCACGCAACTTGGGTGTCCTCCTGGATGTGTGGCTGTCTTTGGAAGAACATATTGCAGCCGTCACCAGGGGGGCTTTTCATCAGATTCGTCTGATTTACCAGTTGCGGCCCTTTCTGGATCTGGGCGCACTTCGCACAGTCACTTCTGCCCTCGTTATCTCCCGCTTGGATTATTGCAATGCTCTCTACATGGGGCTCCCCTTGAAGAGTCTCCGGAGGCTGCAGTTAGTTCAGAATGCAGCCGCGCGGGTGATCGTGGGCGCCCCTCGGGGCGCGCACGTAACACCACTTCTCCGCAGGCTGCACTGGCTTCCTGTGGCCTTCCGGATTCGATTCAAGGTGGTACTGACGGTATTTAAAGTGCTCCATGGCTCGGGACCTGGGTACTTACGGGACCGCCTGCTGCCATCAACAACCTCCCGCCGCCCAGTACGCTCCCACAGGGTCGCCCTACTTGGGGTTCCGCCACCTGATCGCTGGCGGCTGGCGGCCCCGAGGGTGCGTGCTTTCTCTGTGGGAGCGCCCTCCCTGTGGAATGATCTCCCCCCAGAGATACGAGCCATGACAGATATCCTCTCCTTCCGGCGCGCAGTTAAGACCCTATTTTTTAAACAGGCTGGCCTGGCCCAGTAAGGGTTTAAGGGGTTTTAGTAAATAGGGTTTTTTAAATTTTAACTATTTTTAAACTTTCGGGATGCAGCTATATTTATATTTAATTCGGTTTTAAATTCTATTTAATCTTGTATTTTTGTATTTTAATGTATTTACTAGGCTGTACACCGCCCCGAGTCCCTTTTCGGAGAGGGAGCGGTATAGAAATATGATCAAATAAATAAAATAAATAAGGAGGGAAGGGAGGGAGGGAGGGAAGGAGGAAGGAAGGGAGGGAGGGAGGGAGGGAGGAAGGAAGGAAGGAAGGAAGGAAGGAAGGAAGGAAGGAAGGAAGGAAGGAAGGAAGGAAGGAAGGAAGGAAGGAAGGAAGGAAGGAAGGAAGGAAGGAAGGAGGGAGGGAGGGAGGGAAGGGAGGGAGGGAGGATGGAAGGGAGGGAGGGAGGGAGGAAGGAAGGTGGGAAGGAAGGAGAGAAGGAAGGAAGGAAGGAAGAAGGGAGGGAGGGAGGAAGGATAGAAGGGAGGGAGGGAGGAAGGATAGAAGGGAGGGAGGGAGGAAGGAAGGAAGGAAGGTGGGAAGGAAGGAAGGAGAGAAGAGGAAGGAAGGGAAGGAAGGAAGAAAGAAAAGAGAAGGGGAAGGAAGGAATTCTGGGAAGGAAGGAAGGAAGGAAGGAAGGAAGGAAGGAAGGAAGGAAGGAAGGAAGGAAGGAAGGAAGGAAGGAACAATAGCCCTTAGACTTATATACCACTTCACAGTGATTTTACAGCCCTCTCTAAGCAGTTTACAGAATCAGCCTCTTGCCCCCAATCATCTGGGTCCTCATTTTACCCACCTGGGAAGGGCGGAAGGCTGAGTCAACCTGGAGCCGGTCAGGATCGAACTACCAAATTGCAATCAGCCGGCAGTCAACCGAAGGAGCCTGCAGTTCTGCCCTCTAACCACTGTGGCTCAGTGCACCATTGTTATTACTACAGGTCGTCCTGGACTTACAACAGTTCATTTAATGAGTGTTCAAAGTTACAGTGGCACTGAGAAAGGTGACTCGTGACTGTCTTTCACACTTAAAGACCGCTGCAGCAGCCTCCCCCGTGGTCACATGACCTACCTTCAGAGGCTGGCCAACGGGACTCGTATTTATGACGGTTGCAGTGATCCCCTTTTACGACTTTCTCACAAAGCAAAGTCAACGGGGGAAGCCAGATTCATTCAATGACCGTGTCACTCACTTAAACAGCTGCACTGATTCACTTAACAACTGTGGCCAGCGAGGTCGTAGAAGGGGGGCAAAAATTCACTGTCTCGCTCAGCCGTGAAAATGTGGGCCTCGATTGCGGTCGTACATCGAGGACTTCCTGTGAAAAACGGGCTGGGGTTACCCTGTCCCCACCCTTCCTGCTCACCCCCCCACACCCAGAGACTCACGTGGGAGGCGTAGTAGAGGAAGAAAGGCTGCTTGCGCTGAGCAGAAACGGTGATGAAGTCTCGCGCAAAGGTGTGGTAGCGGCCCACCAGGTTGGGGAAGTAGATGGGCTGCTGCACGATGCTGTGGTTCAGGAAGAGGGGCACGGGGACCACGCCCTGGTCACAGACCCCAAAGCAGCGAGTGCTGGGTGGGAAGCAGGTCAGGTCCTGGCAGGGGCCCTGCGAAAGAGGCGGCGGGTGGGGGGGTGAGGAAGGGCAAGGGGGGAGGCACCCGCCGGAGGCCCCTTCCCCTCCTCTAAGCACCTTGGGAGATGGGCAGGCTAGGAGGAGGGGGCCAAGGGGGGAAGTAGCCTGGAGCCTTTGCGCAGCCACAAGAGGCATAAGCTTGACAATCATCCCCCCCCACCCTCAGTCCTCCTCCCTCCTCGTCTTCCTCCCCTACCCCTCCTCGCTCCTTCTCCTTCCTCCTCCTCCCATCCCTCCGGTCTATTTGCAAAGTCCGGCTGTGTGTTTCAATCTTCTCTCTGGGGCTCTTTGTGCTCCCTGAGCTGGCTTGTTTTCTTGCAGACGTTTCATGACCCAACTAGGCAACATTATCAGGGCTAGGAGGGAAGGGATATTTAAACAGAAAGCGACCCTCCCCTCCCTTCTAGCACTGATGATGTTCTCTAGTTAGGTAATGAAACATCTGCAAGAAAACAACCAAGCTCAGAGAGCATCAAGGACCCCACAGTCCTCCTCCTCCTCCCAACTCTCTTCTAGCCCTGATGATATTCCCTAGTTGGGTCATGAAACGTCTACAAGGAAACCACCAAACTCAAAGAGCACCAAGGACCTCACAGTCATCATCTTCCTTCTCCCTGCCTCCTCCTCCTCTCCACAAACCCTCCTCTCCCTTCTAGCCCTGATGATGTTCCCGCATTGGGTCAAGGGGATTCAGACTCTTCTGCCCAAGGAAATGACCCTCCCAGGAAGCCCCAGAGCCCCCCCGTCTCCCCCCCCCCGCAGCTTTCCACCTGGTCATGTGAGTAGGGCACCCCCAGGAAGTGGTCAAAGCCTTGGTTGGTGGGCAGGAACGTGCCGTTGGGGCCCAGGCCCAGGTGCCACTTGCCGACCATGGCGGTGGCATAGCCGCGCTCCTTCAGCAATTCAGCCACCGTCACCTCAGCCAGCGGGAGGCCCCCCCGTGAGCCGGGATAAAAGACGCCAGGATAGATGCCGGAACGGGTCTGGTAGCGCCCCGTCAGGAGGGCTGCCCTGCACAGAGAGAGAGAGAGAGAGAGTGGGAAGCAGAGCCAGAGAGAGTCCGTGTCCTGCTCTCGTTGCAGTCCGACTCTGAGGGAGAGAGTGAGCAGCTGACAGGGCATGGGAGTGTGGCTCCGGTGGCTGTGGAAGGGCACAGTCCAGCTGGGCATTCAGAGGAAAACCCAGGCCCACCCCCTCTTCATCCTAGGGCACGCAGGGAGGAACGAAGAAGGGAGCAACCTGGCTTATGGGGCAGAAAAGGGCCCTGATTCCCTTCATTAGTTGCAGCTGGGAGAACACGATATAAGAAGGGCGTTTGCACACAGCTCCTTGCTGGAAGCAAAGTGGGCATTATCTTTGTCGACGCTTATCTGGGTTTTCGTTATCTTTTGGAAGTCTGCAATTTGTTATCCTGGCCTGTTGTGTTAATTACTTCAGCATGGTTTGTGTTGGTTTTTTTATTTCTAACTATCTGTACTTTGGTTTCTGACTGCAATTCTTGCCTTCGGAGACTGTTTTTGGAAGAGTTTGATCTCCAGCTGCGGATAACTGGACATTGGGGCCAAGTTGGAGACATTAAAGGGAATGTACCTACTTTTGTGACTTGGTTGCTTTTGTGTCACGCCCCGGGTCCTTGACCTACCACCATTCATTTAGTAGCCGTTCAAAGTTACAACGGCACTGAAAAAAGTGATGTTGTCAACTCCAAACCATTAAATTCCAAGACAAGTTTCAATTTATTAGAGTTGTCCTATTGGCACATCTGGGAAAACCCAAATCTGAGGGTATCCGGGTTTTCCCCTTCCCAAAAAAGAATCCAAAGATCCATCCCCTGCGTCCATCCGTCCATCCCATGGCCCAATCAAATCTTCTTCCCAACTGGAGACATTCCCCCAGTCACTCCCCTCCAGGTGCAGGGCAACACATCCTTGACTCTCTGAGAAAGAACGCTGTTGAATCTAAAGTTCTACCCCGCTATGAAATCCCCCCTCCCAAATTCCCAGGCATTGAATGTGGCAGCCTTGGAAGCTTCCAAGTAAAAAATGGCTTCCAAGGCTGACAGATGTACGACCATTGTTCACACTTAATGACCCCAAGGTCACGTGCTCAAAATTCCGATGCTTGGCAACTGACTCATATTTATGATGGTTGCCATGTCCCCGGGTCCCATGATCCCTTTTTGCGCCCTTCTGACAAGCAAAGTCAATGGAGAAAACCATGTTCGCTTGACAGCCATATTGTCAGGGTTCCGATGGATGCCCTAATTAATTCATGAGCCTCGAGCCAAGTTTCAAAAGAAATCCAATTATTTATTAGGAGCAACAAATGTCGGCACTTTCCCCAAATGCGGTTGGCTCTGCCCCACATCATTTACTGCCCACCTATGACCCTGTTTCCCTGTTCCTCCCAGGGTGTGTCATAAATCACATTCTCCAACTGAAGCACTTTCGCGGCCTCTCCGGCTGGCTCTGGTAACCTGGGACACAATCTGGAGAAAGGTATGCGTGGAATGTGCTTCTGGTCATAGCAACCATGCTGCTCCATCTGTTCTCCCCCCACTCCTGCCTATGGCAACTCAAAAACAGGCCAGGAATGCTTTACAAGCTGACACATAGGACTAACTTAGCACTTAAAAGCTACCTGTGGCACAATCCACTTGCCCACTGTCTCGCTTAGCAGCAGAAATTTTGAACTCAATTGTGGTCACAAATCAAAGTCTGCCTGTGGATGGTTAGGTCTGATCATCCTCAGAGCCAGAGCTGGAGGTCATAATTCCTCCCCAAGGAAGCCAAGAACTGGAAGGTCTCCATCTTGGACACAGAGGGCATCTCAATAGGTCCATCTTGGACTCAGAGGGCATCTCAAGAGCTCCAGACCCTCTCATGATGTTTCTTCTCTTTCCTTTGGGCTTTGAAGTCCAGAGTCTGCTTTAGGGACAGCCTTGAACCTTTCTTGACAAAAGGGAGCCTCAGACTCTTCTGAGGTGACCATCAGAAGACCACCCTACCTGGAAGGGCTGCAGACGGGGCTGCTGCTGTAGAAGTCCGTGAAGCGCAGGCCCTCGGCAGCCATCTTGTCCAGGTTGGGGGTGGCCGAGGTGGGGTGTCCGTAGCTGGCCAGGTCTCCAAAGCCCAGGTCATCCGCAAAAATCAGGACGATGTTGGGGGGTTGGTAAGGCTGACCCGAGGGAAGCCAGCAGTGCCATGGAGCAGAGGGCGAGGAGCCAGGACGGAGGCCAGACGGACATGGTTGTCCAGAAGGAAGCCTGTCCACGAGGTCACCAACTTGAGTGGAGCGCCAGAGGTGCAGCCCTACCGCATGCTCCACTGCTCTCCAATCAGAGCTTTCGGGACTCAACCGTCCCCGGAAGGGTCTTCAGCCCGAGGTTGACTCCCCAAGATCTACGGAGACCCTGCGCTCGGTCCAAGGCTGCAAAAGAAGGGAAGACTCAGGAAAAATAGGAGAAAACACCCAGAGAACAGAGCAATAAAGAAAATAATGGATATTTCAGGAGCAGGAAGCAGCCGAGGAACTGGGGAAGCTGTTAGGCGAGATCCAGAAATGTTTGTTTTTTTAAGAACAACATGAGATCACCACCAACAAGCACAATGGACTCAACCGAGGAAAACCAGAAGAACAATGAGGGCAAAGAAGGAACATTCTAGAATAGAGATTCCTACCTACATCTTCCAACGTAGCTCACCCAGCATAGCCCCGATGGGAGTTGTAGTCCACCTTGGAGGTGGTGCGTTTACTTTAGCCCCTCTTGAAATATGGAAGCCGTTGATCCCTGAGATGAGCCAACCAATTGCTAATCTCAATCAACCAATCAGCCAGAATAGAGCTGGAAGGGATCTTGGAGGTCATCTAGTCCAGCCCCCTGCTTAAGCAGAAGATCCTATACCATTTCAGACAAGTGGCTGTCCAGTCTCTTCTTTAAAAAAACAAAACCCAGTGATGAAGCCCGCACAACTTCTGGAGGCAAGTTGTTCCATTGCTTACTTGTCCCCACTGTTAGGAAGTTTCTCCTTAATTCCAGGTTGCTTCTCTTTTTGATTAGTTTCCATCCACTGTTTCTTCTCCTGCCTTCAGGGGCTTTGGAGAATAGGTTGACCCACCCACCCCTCTTTGTGGCAGCCCCTCAAATACTGGAACATTGCTATCATGTCCCCTCTAGTCCTTCTTTTCTCTCTCTCTTTTGTTTTAATATGTTTATTGAAAGTTTCAAAACAAAAAAGAGAATATACTTTTAAAAAACGAGAAACATGTTCTCACATTTTTGCAACGTTTTCATAGCAGTGTACATTTCTATTAGTGTCAATTAAAGGTATTTGTTACAAGTTATACTTGTTTCCTAGATCGTTACTTTTTTATGTTATTATTACAATTATAATACTTCTTTTCCTTCTTTTCTCAAATAGCACATGCAATACATACAAAACCTCCTGACCAAAGCAGGAGTCCTGATGCCATCCGATATTTTGTTATGCCAGACAAATGCTTGTCCAATTTCAAATAGACACACGAAACATAGAAGTCGTAGATTCCTAGGGATGGAAGGGTCCTTGGAGGTTTTCTAGTCCAACCCTCCCCCCCTCCCCCGGCCAAGGCAGGAAGTTTTCAGGAAACAAGCATTTTTCTAGGATCTTCCATCCCAGAAAAAGGCTTGTTTCCTGAAAACTTCCACGATCACTCAGGCCTCCAGGAGCCAGGCTGATCCACCGGTTAATCGTTCTCACGTGTCTGTATGATCCCTTGTCTTGGCAGGGACCTCCAATCCCAGTATCTAAGGGCCTGGCACAAAGACGACGGAGGGGTCAATTATTCTCCAAAGGTAGAAGGTACCTGAAGGTAGAAGAAGCAGCAACAGATGGAAACAAATCAAGGAGAGATCCAACCTAGAATTAAGGAGAAATTTGCTAACAATTTACAGACCATTAATCAGTGGGATAATTGATTTGCCTCCAGAAATTGTGGGTGCTTCAACACTGGAAGTTTTTAAGAAGAGTTTGGACCACCCTTTGTCTGGAACAGTACGGGATCTCCTGCTTGAGCAGGGGGTTGGACTAGAAGACCTCCGAGGTCCCTTCCAACTCTGTTATTGTATTATTTTGTAGAAGGCAAAAGCCCTCATCCTAAGCCCTCCAAAGGTCATGCGTAAGTGTGACCAATGACATCTCCGCATTATAGGTAGCCTTCGACTTATGATCACAATTGAGCCCAAAATTTCTATTGCTAAGTGAGACAGTGAGTTTATGCCCCACTCTACGGCCTTTCTTCCCACCATCGTTGAGTAAATCGCTGCTGTTGTTAAGTTAGCAGCACGGTGGTTCAATGCATCTGGCTTTCCCGTCGACTTTGTCTGTCCAAAGGCTGCCAAAAAAGAGGAAACTGGGGACGCAGCAGCCGTCATAAATACGAAGCCCTGGCCCAGCATCCGAATTTTGGTTCTGTGGCCACAGGGAGGCTGCAACGGTGCTAAGTGTGAAAAACGGCCATAAGCCACTTTTCTTTCCCCCCCCCCTCCTCCCCCCCCCCTGTTGTAACTTTGAACTTTGGTCTCTAAATGTCGATGGGTTTTTTGATAATAAAAGTTTTTTATTTTTTAAAAAATAAAAATAACTAATAAAACTACCTTCCAATTCTACAGTGTGTCGGTTGGGTACATATATCTTGTGCGCATAATGATATTATCATACATTACTTATTCAGTTACATTTATAGCCATTCTATTTATTTATTTATTTTGTTACAGAAAATTTCTTTTTATAATAAATAAAACACCGCATGAACCGAGTAACGTTTCAAACAAAAACTCAACTGCAGTCTCCAAAATCAGTCAGGAGAATGTCCTTTGCTTTGCTTCTCTCCCATCTTCAGGGATTCCTTCCCAGGGAAGAAAAGTCCTTTATCTGCCCAAAGGTTTTCCTTCTGCTACTCTCCTCCTGACCTGAACTATACCCAGCAGCTTATTTATAGCCATTCTAATCAACATTTACTATCATACTGATTATTATAGTATCATTAACATTATAGTTATCTTTCAAAAGTATAATTCATCCTTATTCTCTTATTCATTCAAAAGCAATCAGTTATAAGAGGTTATTGCTACTCCTACATATTCCCCCGCCTGGTGGTGTAACTTTGAACGGTCCCTCAATGTCGATGTTGTAAGTCGAGGACCGCTTGGTCTGAATCCCCACTGCTTCCACGAAGACTCTCTCTGGCTGGGAGGGAGCGTCTCCATCCTCCCCTTCCCAAAAAGCCGAACAGGAAGCCCCTCGGATGCCCCCCCCCCACTTTCACGCAGAGCCCGACTGCCCCCCCCCCCAATGTCTGGGGCGGGTCCCCCAAAGGGCCTCCAGGACCCCACAAGAAGAAACGCCCCCAGCTGCCGCTCCACGGCTCCCACCGTGCCCAGACGGACCTGATGGACACCAAGCACCAGGTTGGCGAGGCGGGAAGCGGGAGCAGCCTGAAGGAAGACTGTCCCGCAGCGGCATCCGCGGGGAGGCTCGGCCCGGCTTAAGGCAGGCAGGGTCCCGGGAGGTCTCCTAGTCCCCCGCCAGCCCGGCGCCCAAAGCAGGGGACCTCCGAAGCGAGCCCGAGAATGCCGGGGGGAGGGGTTTCCCAGCAGCCGCTCAGACCCCCGGGGCTCCCCCCCGCCTCGCCCCGCAGCGCCCCGAGATCCCAACCCGGCTGCAAGCGCCCTGGCACGGCCTCTCCTCCGCTCGCCTTGCCTGGGAAGCTCCGCTCCGTCACCAGCTGCGCCTGCCGGCCCCGGCTCGAGTCACGCGGGGCAGCGGAGGCCGGCCTTCAAGAACGGGGGTCTGGCCTCCGCCCGGGCAGAGGGGCAGGGCTTCTCCGGGCGGAGGGGAGGAGCCTCTGCCGCGCTGGCCCCAGGATGCGGCGGCGCCTGTTCAGCTGCCGACAGCCCGGCCCCCCTGCTCCCCCCACGCCCCTCGGCCTGGAATAGAGGAGGGGTCTTCCCCCCGCCCGGAGCCCCCGGCGGGCGCAGGGGAGGAAGACCCCTTCTCTACTCCAGGCCGGGAGGCGGGGCGGGAGCAGGGGGGCCGGGCTCTCGGCAGCTGGACCAACTTGCTGCACCCGCCTCTGTCCGTGGAGGGTCCCGGGGTCCCGGCCAAGGGCGGCAAGGGTTCCTCCGCTGCCCGAGCCGAGCGGGCTGCCTGCTTCGGCTCCCCCTCTTCGATCAGTGTCGGGTTTCGGCAGCCGGGCTGGCCGCAGCAACGCCCCACCGCCCCCCCCCTCCGAGAGAGCGGCCGATTCTGTTAAGGTAATGTTAGGGTAATAAAGAAAGGAAAGTAAAATATATAGAGAGAGTAGAGAGTTACTCTATAGGCATGTCTTACCTTGATGTTAAGCAGTTGTTTTCCTATGTATGTAGAAATATATATAGGCATTTCTTATCTTGCTGTTGTGGAAAATATTTCTCTAACCTTTTGTAAAACACATGCCTGCAATTAATTACATCTCTCCCTCATATGAAGACACATGATTATCCCATCTAAATCAATCTGAATGGAAGGTACTCCCTGGGAACGTTAACTCCCTACATCTGGAGCAATATACACCTTTTGAGGTATGCTGATAATAGCCCTCTTAAATGGTAAATTGTGACGATTAACACAATAGGAGAAAGGATGCTGAAAGATAAACAAGTGCCAGGAGGACATTGTCTTTTTGCAGGAAAGATGTAAATCAAAGTTAGAGTGTTTTACAATGCAGTTACTCTACTTCTAAAAGAATCTTAAGGTATAAGAAGAGTTACTTATATATGCTTTGTAACTTTCCTCGCATATCTGTGTGTATGAGAGGAGAGGTCTTACCCTTTGATCAATAAAAGTTAGATTTTGTTCTTCAAAGCCTCTGCTTAAGTTCATTTTTGGCACATCGTGATCTTAAATTATAGCTGAACCTTACAGTAAAATGTGGAACTGGTTAAGCATACAAGTCCCATAATGCACCACTGCATATTCCCCTCCTACCAGTTATAAAGGATGCCCACTTTTGGTTTTGCTTTGACTCTCATTTACCTCCTGGAGGAGTGGTCTCTCTGGGTGAGAGCATGGATGTGAATTGGTTTGATTTTTCTACAATAAAAGAATGATTCTGACTGCAAATAGATTGGGAGTTGATTTTGGCTAAGATCCATTATAAATTATCAACAGGTTCTGCCCATGCGGCGCTGCACGGGGGTTGGGGGGTGGACATGGGGGAGAATCCCCCCTCCAGGGGCTCATGGATGCTTTTGCACAAAGACACCAACATGCGGGTCCTCCCCGCTTCCCCCCCCCCCCCAAGGAAACAGCAAGGGGGCCTGGCCAGATGCGCAGAGCTGGGACCGAATGGCGAAGGTGGCATTGCCCCAGGCAGATCCGGGCACCGGAAGGGAGGCAGCCCAGGCGCCTAATTAGAGGCTGCCCTCGCTTCTCCTCCTCTCTTCCCAGCCAATCTGGAGCTGCCCAGGAAGCGCCCCGGACCCGGAGGAGGCTCTTTTGGGGAGGGGCTGGGGGGGCAGTCAGTGGGGCAGGGGCAGCAACAACACCAGATTGGGGTGGGGGAGCAAGGCGCTGCTATAAACGTGCGCCCTGATTCATAACTCCGGGTGATACATCTTAGCCCCACCTGGGTGCAAGTCGGGTTTATTAACGTCTTATCAATTGACATTAATAGAATTTCTGATTAATAAAATCCTTATTAATATCTCCTGGCTTGACAGCTTCAGCTCATGTCATGTGCCAAGCCCTAACCTGGCATGTCCCTTTGTGCCAGGTTGTTCTGTATTAATAATTATTTAATTAATAACATTTCATTTATTTATCCCACCTTTATTACTTTATAAGTACACTACTTCCAGCCCAAATAAAGATGAGTGTGTGTATGTATGCATGCATGTATGTACGTATGTAAATTTTATATATATCTATGTAAAAGAAAAAAAAACAGACATTTTGTGATCTCTGGAACTAAAAATTATATTTATTGTACTTACTAAGCTTTTGTCAGCCTCTGCTGACATCATCAGAGTATTAAGCTATCATTACAGAAATCTCTGCCTTTATATATCATTAATCAATTTAGCCCTTGGACCCGTGATAGGCCCTTCCAACCGCCTCCCACCTGCAATTAACTCTTGTTTTTGCTTCGGTCATGTTGGTCAAAGGGGGCTTATCTCTTCCCTTATTTCCTCCCTCCCTCCCTCTCTGTCTCTCTCTCTGTCTCTCTCTCTCATACTTCTTCCTCTATTTTCCACACCACAGGTGGGTTAGGCTGAGAGAGACACACAGAGAGACAATTATGGTTGGTTGTGCTTCGGCATTTTTGTCTGCCTATCCAGTCCTTCCCATAGACCCGGGATAGGCAGCTGTGGAATGCTTTGGGGTGTGAAGGGTCTAGTCGCAGGATGTAAGCTGTTTTGAGTCGAGTTGCCTTTTGCAACTGACCGAGGGTGAATTTGTCAATGCCGCTGAGCTTCAAATGGTGCTCCAGATGGTTCCGGACTGCACCCAAGGCACCTCTTACTCTTGGTGCTACCTTTGCTTTCTTTTCCCACCATCGTTCTATTTCTGTTTGCAGGTCTTTGCACTTCGTGGTCTTCTGTAGTTCTTCCTCTTCTCTTCTGCTGCCTCCCAGTATTGCCACATCCACCATCTACACCTTTTTCAGCTTTCTTGATGACAATCGTTACAGCCTGGTGTGTCGTGTGGCCGGTGCCTGTCCCGGAGCAGTTTAGCCTCTTCCTTTTCTGGGACTTTCGCTATTTTATGGTCCCACCGGTTCTTGCTCACAGATCTTGGTAGGGCATAGTATTTTTTTACAGATCTTCCAATGCACCATTATTATTGCTATTATTATTACTAAAGGTCGTCCTGGACTTAAAAACAGTTCATTTAGTGACCATTCAAAGTTACAGCGACACTGAAAAGGTGGTTTATGGCCATTTTTCACATTTGTTACCATTGCAGCAAACCCCTGGGTCACGTGATCAAAATCCAGCTGCTTGGTCACTGACTCATATTTGTGACGGTCACAGTGGCCCTGGGTCACGCAATCCTTTCTGACAAATAACGTCAACAGGGGAAGCTGGATTCACTGAACAACTGTGTTACTAGCTTAGCAAGGGCAGGGATTCACTTAACAACCTGGCAAAAAAGGCCATAAAATGGGACAAAACTCTCTTAACAAAAGTTTCGCTTAGCAACAAAAAATTTGGGCTCAATTGTGGTCATACGTTGAGGACTACCCCTACCCTTAACAACAACACCTCTTTGACTTTCACTGGAGGTTTTTAAGAGGAGACTGGGCAGCCATTTGTCTGGAATGCTGTAGGGTCTCCTCCTTGAGCAGGGGGTTGGACTAGATGACCTCTGAGGTCCCCTCCAGCTCTATTATTATGAACTCTTCTCAGGCCCACTTGGCCGTCCTCCCAATGAGGCTCCAGGGTCCAAGAGGGCTCTGCCTACTCTGGGGGGAGTCCCCATTGCGTGATGCGCAGGTGTGACTGTCCCTCTATAAGGGCCGCACGAGAAGCTGCTGGAACTTTCTAGAAAGAAGGGGAAAGCCACACCATCATTGGACGCTCCCTTGAAGGAGATGGAAAATCTGCCCGGAGACAGAGGAAGCCCGCCAAAAGTCGAGGGTGTGGTGAGGTAACTGCACTCAGCCAATCAGAAGAGCGGATGGAATCTACGAGGGATATATAAATGCCGGTGGTGAGGGGATGTGGGGAACAAATGTAAATTTATCCCAAATGTTCATTTCTCACCTCTTGTGCTGATGTTCTCCGTCGGTTCCACCCCCACCATTGTGTGAATGTTGCCCAACACACACCAGATGACACAACACAGATCGCATGAAGTGTCAATACAACTTTCTAAAGCCTTGGGAAGACCACACTTGGAACAACGCAACCACTTTGGGTCGCCATGATATAAAAAAGAGGTTGAGTGCAGAGAAGAGCAACAAAGATGATTTTAGAGGCTAAAACATACGAAGAACGGTGGCAGGAATTGGATGTCTCTATAGTTTAATGAAAAGAAGGACTAGTGGGGACATGATAGCAGTTCCAATATTTATGGGGCTGCCCCAAAGAAGAGGGGGCCAACCTTTTCTCCAAAGCACCAGAAGGCAGGAGAAGAAGCAATGGATGGAAAATGATCAAGGAGAGAAGCAACCTGGGACTAAGCAGTTAGAACAACTTGCCACCATAAGTTGTGGCTGCTCCAACACTGGAGGTATTTAAGAAGAGACTGGAATGGTCCAGAGTCTCCTGCTTGAGCAGTGGGGGTTGGACTAGAAGACCTCCAAGGTCCCTTCAATCTCTTGTTATTCCGAGTCCCTGGGCACAATGCCACATGCCCACTGGGTTCTCCTGGCAGCAGCCATTCAAGGGCATGGGCTGCCCAGCCTCAGGGCTTGATATCCAGGGCGGCTGCGGTCACTGTAGGGGCGAGGGGGGGTTGAGTTCCCTGCCTACCCCCCCATGGTCTACACTGAGAAGGCTTTGTGTATGAAGATGGGGGCGGATGCCAGCAAGCCACTGCTGGGGAACAGCCAGCAAAGACTGGCAGCCTTCTGTGCCCTTTAGCTACCCAGTCCACTGAAATGCCAACCCTTCATTGGTCTCATTCGAGACAACGATGAATCTGCATACAGAAAGGAGGTTATACAACTTGCCTCGTGGTGTAATTGGAACAATCTGGAACTGAACACACTCAAAACTGTAGAAATGGTGGTAGACTTTAGAAGAAACCCTCCCATACTACCACCTCTTACAATACGAGACAACACCGTATCAACAGTAGAGACCTTCAAATTTCTAGGTTCTACTATATCACATGACCTAAAATGGATACCTAACATTAAAAACGTCATCAAAAAAGCACAACAAAGAAGGTTCTTTCTGCGCCAACTCAGAAAGCTCAAACTGCTCAAAAGGAGCTGCTGATCCAGTTCTACAGAGGAGTTACTGAGTCTGTCATCTGCACCTCTATAACTGTCTGGTTTGGTTCTGCAACCCAACAGGATAGACACAGACTTCAGAGGATAATTAGGTCTGCAGAAAAAACAATTACTACCCACCTGCCTTCAATCGAGGACCTGTATCCTGCACAAGTCAAAAAGAGGGCTGTGAAAATATTTACAGACCCCTCACATCCTGGACATAAACTGTTTCAACTCCTTCCCTCAAAACGACGCTATAGAGCCCTGCACACAAGAACAACTAGACACAAGAACAGTTTTTTCTCGAAAGCCATCACTCTGCTAAACAAATAATTCCCTCCACACTTCAACTATTTACAAGTGTACACTACAACTGCTGTTAATCTTCTCATCACTCCTTATCACCCCTCCCCTCCCACTTGTGACTGTAACTTTGTTGCTTGTATCCTTTGTTTCCTAGTATGATTTGATATTGATTGTACCCTATGACTATCATTAAGTGTTGTACGTTATGATTCTTGATTCTTAACGAATATTCCTTCTTTATGTATACTGAGAGTATTTGCACAAAGACAAATTCCTTGTGTGTCCACACTTGGCCAATAAAGTATTCTATTCTATTCTTGCTTGGTCCCTAAGCAGCAACTCAGCCGAGGGACAACTGGAAACTGCTTGCTGGAAGATCCAGCAAACTGAAGATCAGACATTTTGTTAACCTTCCAGAGCAGGTCAGGTTTCAAAGACTCTTGCTAACAATGCAGAAATCAGCACTGATTCATCAGAACAAATCTTGCCAGACTAACTTTATTTTGCTTTTTGATCAGGTAATTTTCTTTATAGAGTTTGCCAGAGGCAAAGTTGTATGTGGCATGCTGAGAGCCAGCTAATTAAGCGTAGGTGAGATTATATGAGCAATAAGTGCACACGTAGGTGGCTTGAATAGCAGGATAACAGAGCTGGAAGGGACCTCGGAAGTCTTCTAGTCCAACCCTCTGCTCAGGCAGGAGACCCTGTATCGTTTCAGACAAACAATGGTCCAGTCTCTTCTTGAAAGCCTGCAGTGTCGGAGCACCCACAACTTCTGAAGGGAAACCATTCCACCGATGGATTGTTCTCGCTGCCAGGAGATTTCTCCTTAGTTCTAGGAAAGTCATCCACAGAGAATGCTCTTCCAGGGTTTCCCATCACACTCAAGAAAGACGCCGAGTGGGAGGCCACCAGGTTTGGTCCTCCTTGGAGGATGCTCCTCAAGAGTTTCTCCTGTGCTCTTCAAATGCTCCTACGCAGCTTGGAGGACGAGTTGAAGGGAATGCTCATCACATCTACAGGCCGTGGGAGTTTTGTCGAAAAGCCAACCTGTCTCGGAGCAGGAATGTCGTTCCTTCCCCAACAAGCCCATGCAACCAGCGCGAAGCAAACGGTCTGTTCCAGCTCAGGGAAAGGCAGCAAGAGAAACACAAAAGCAGCAGCACAGGATAAACCGGAGTGGGTGTTTTTTGTGGGGGTTGCACCTTCGTGTCGACAGAGGGCAACCAACCGCTTAAAATGCCTTTGCTGTGTAGCGGGTGATCGGGATTCTTGTCTTGCTGGGCCGCGTTAAAGATCTGGGAGGCAGCGGCTGCTGGATTTGCTCCAGCATGCCCGGTGGAGATGACGCCACATCGGGTAGGAGAGGCAGCCCCTAGAAGGCAGCAGTGCAATTCAAAACCATCTTGTAGTAGCTTAGATGTAGCAGAGTGAACGGGTGCAAAGGAAACAAAAGTCAAAAGCATCGGTGCATCTGGATTGGTGATTGAGTGGGTCCGACTCCTAGTAACCACATAGTTAGATCTTCTCCCCTAATTTGGTTCTTCAGGCCTTCCAATAACGCATTGACCAGCACTGTAATCAAATCAAGGTTAATCGCACCAAACTTGATTGCAGGAAATACGACTTCAGCCACAGAGTGGTCAATATCTGGAATACTCTACCTGACTCTGTGGTCTCTTCCCCAAACCCCAAAACTTTAACCTTAGACTGTCTACTATTGACCTCCCCCCTTTCCTAAGAGGTCTGTAGGGGGCCTGCATAAGCGCACCAACGTGCCTACCGTCCCTGTCCTATTGTTTCTTTTATTTTTCTTATATGTATCCATGTATTCATAACTATGTATAACTTATACCTATTATCTTGTAAGCAATTGACGAAAGAAAGGAAAGAAAGAAAGAAAGAAAGAAAGAAAGAAAGAAAGAAAGAAAGAAAGAAAGAAAGAAAGAAAGAAAGAAAGAAAGAAAGAAAGAAAGAAAGATCCACCCCCCATGCTACTGGTGATCCCCTTCTGCACTTCCCTTTCATATTCCCCAGCATTACGGACTTCTCAAGAGTGATGGGTCTTTGAATATCATGTAAAAAATATGATACTTAGAGATTTGGTCCTTTGTGACTCAAATGAGATTTCTGGATTGATTCCCCCCCCTCCCCCATACTGATATTTGCCTCGTCTATCCACCATGTTCTCCAGAGTCTTCTCCAGCACCAATCTTCAAAGGCCTCAATGCTCTTTATTTTATTTATTTTATTTGTCAATTGCTTACAAGATAATAGGTATAAGTTATACATAGTTATGAATACATGGATACATATAAGAAAAATAAAAGAAACAATAGGAGAGGGACGGTAGGCACGTTGGTGCGCTTATGCAGGCCCCCTACAGACCTCTTAGGAAAGGGGTGAGGTCAATAGTAGACAGTCTAAGGTTAAAGTTTTTGGGGTTTGGGGAAGAAACCACAGAGTCAGGGAGAGTATTCCAGACATTGACCACTCTGTGGCTGAAGTCGTATTTCCTGCAATCAAGTTTGGTGCGATTAACCTTGAGTTTATATCTATTGTTTGCTCTTGTGTTGTTACGGTTGAAGCTGAAGTATTCATTGACAGGTAGGACATTGCAAGGTATGATTTTATATACTATACTTAGATCGGATCGAAGGTGGTGTAGTTCTAGGTTTTCTAGGTCTAGAATTGCGAATCTGGTGGCATAAGGTATTCTGCAACGAGTAGAGGAGTGAAGAACTCTTCTTGTAAAATATTTCTGGACTTTCTCAATTGTGTTAATATCAGATACGTAATGTGGGTTCCAGACTGATGAGCTGTATTCGAGTATCGGTCTAGCAAATGTTTTGTATGCTCTAGTTATTAGTGTAATATTACCAGAGAAAAAGCTACGTAAGATTAGGTTAACAACTCTTAATGCCTTTTTGGCTGTGTAGTTACAGTGGACTCTAGCGCTTAGGTCATTAGAGATGAGTACTCCAAGATCCTTGACAGAGTTTGGATCATCAACAAGGTCTTGACTATTCAGCCTGTATTTTCTGATTTTTTTTGCCAATATGTAGGACAGAGCATTTATTTGTTGAGATCTGAAGTTGCCATTTGTTTGACCATTTTGATACGTAGTCGAGGTCTTTTTGAAGGGTAGCCGTATTTTCTGTAGTGTTGAATAGCTTTACATCATCAGCGAAGAGAATGCAGTTGCTTCTTCCTATCTTGCTTCTACAAAGTCCAACTTTCTCTTCGGTTCAGGGTCGTGAGGAAAGCGATTACCTGCAGAATTCTGATCTTTGGAGATATCGACATATCCCACCATCCGGAGAGGCCTTCACTGCCACTCTACCAAGTGCTGGTCTGCAGCATGTTCCTGGATGGCTGCTTTCTGTGGATAGTTGATCCTAAACTGTGGATAGTTGATCCTAAAAAGCAGCAGCTACCTGCCACTCCAGCGTGGTGGCTGTACCTCTTGTCCTTAGTTTAGTTTTCCTGATATTTAATTGTGGTCCCGTTTTCATTCCGCTGGGCTCCCTGGTTTTCATCCCTAGAGCTTCCAGATCACGTTCATTGGAGTAGCATCCACTTCCTTCAGTTTTAGAGCCACATTTTTTTAGCATACATTCAGCATACAGGTTGAATAAATAAATAAGACGCAATCTGATCTCATCCCTTTGCCAACCTGGAGCGCCCCTGTTTTACCATGCCTGTCTGGACTGTGGCTTCATGGCCTGTATAGGAGTTTCTCATGAAGGCATTAAGATGTTCTGGGGCTCCCTTTTGACTGACCACATTCCATAGCTTGAAGTGATCAATGCAACCAAAGGCATTTCTGTAATCAATGAAGCACATACAGACTTATTTTGGATATTGTGGGATCCTTGGAGCTCTCTGAGCTTGGTTCTTTTTATGCAGACATTTCATGACCCGACTAGGTAACAATATCAGTATTAGAAAAGAGTGGAGTTTACAGAGAGGAGGAGGAGGAAGAGGAGGAGGAGGAGGAGGAGGGATCCTTGATGCTCTCAGCTTTTCATGCAGACATTTTATGACCCAACTAGGTAACATCATCAGGTTTAGAAGGGATTTGCAGAGGGGAGGAAGAGGAGGAGCAGCAGGAGAATTGTGGGTTCATGGTGGTCTGAGCTTGGTTGTTTTCTTGCACATTTCATGATCCAGCTAGGGAACTTCATCAGTGCTAAAAGGGAGTGGGGTAGCTGTCTCTTTATATATCACAGCTTGCCCTGTCAGTATTGATGGGGGGGATCTTGGTGGTTCCTTGATTAGGTAAATATTTACTGCCTGGTTGTTTGTGTGAGTTGGTAGTTCCTTGATTGAATATCTAAGGACATTCTTTCATTCCCCCCCCCCCAAAGGTCCAGCATGCATCAGAAATAATGTCTCAGGGTCATCGGTCAGGCCACATCTTCGCCGCCCTGTACCAATCATAGAGTCAATTTAGTTTTCCTGTACTCCATCTGATGTTCTCCATGTATAAAGATGTTGTTGTGGTTGCTGGAAGATTGTTAACAATGAAAAGATCATTGGATTGGCAGAACGTTTTCTGCTTCATTTCTGTTTTCTAAATCATACAATCCAGCGCAATTTCCTTCCTTGGTATTTCCAATTTTGGCATTCCGGTCCCCAGTCACAAAGAAAACACATCTCGCTTGCATGTTCTGTCCATTTCGGATTGCATAATACGTATTATGAAAACTCTGAGCATTTGTGTGAGTAAAGGTTTTTTTAAAAAGGGAGATAAAAAATCTGCTGCAGACTAATATAAATTAAGAAAAAAAAGAAAGAAACCAAAGAGAAAGCTAAAAGTAGTTAATCCTCTTTAACAATTTGAACAAAGCAGTTAAAAGACGAAACAGTATCTTTTAACGCTGTTTCCAATCTTCATTACAATGATTGTAAGTACAATTAGACAACCCATGTTGCATTGGGTCATTCTTTCGAAGACATTTCTGAAAATTAAGACATAGGAAATTTAAAAAATGAATGAATGAATAAAGTAAAATATAAAATAAATATAAAATAAATAACAGATAACAGATAATCAGAGTTGGAAGGGACCTTGTAGGTCATCTAATCCAACCCCCTGCCCAAGTCATTTCTGACAAACAGCAGTCCAGAAAAGAAATAAAATAATAAAATAAAATAAATCGGTCCAGTTCCCCAAAGCCTTCAACAATGGCAGACTCCCTTCTGCCTCTCGCTCTGTCTCTGTGGTGCAAGGTCAGCCTCTGCTGCCTTAGAGGGTCAGCTTGCACGACCTTTGCATCTTGGTTGGTTCTGCTGGGTCCTTGACCTACATCCACAACCGAGCCTAACACTTCTGTTGCTAAGTGAGACAGTCGTTAAGTGAGTCCTCCCCCTTTCTTGTCCAGTTGACAAGAAGGCAATCTCTCTGGTTCTGAAGTTAGTCACACACTCTTGTTCAATTAATTGGCTTCCTCCATTGACTTTGCTTTGGTCAGCAGGTCACAAAAGGGGATTGCAGGGCCCTGGGACCATCATAAATATGAGCCCATTGCTAAGCCCATTTTGATCATGCGGACAACGGTCATAAGTCTGAAAAAAGGATCATAAGCTGCTTTTTTCAGTGCCATTGTAACTTTGAACAATCACTAAATGGACGGTTGTAAGTTGAGGACTATCTGCATGCACTCATATCCCTCTCTTGTCTCCTTCTCCAGCCTCTGTGTGGTGGGTCTTGAGGACAGAGACTAACAGACTCGGACAGACGGTTGAGACTCTGGAAAGGGAGCACAGAAGGGCAACCAAGAGGACTAGGAGACTGGAGGCTCAACCATACCAAAAATGGTGGCAGGAACTTGTTGTGGTTAGCCGGCAGCAGGTGCAGATGGCTGAGGAGAGCGAGGAGTCAGATGAGGGACTGGGAACATTAGAGAGTGGACTGCTGCCTTCAGAGATTGTGGGGGCTGGCAGCAGCGATGAGGAGGTTCCCGAGGAGCCTGTGCCAAGTGCGCATATGTGCAGGGCTGCTCGAAGGAAAGAGCAGCTGCAGCAGCACGGGTGATTCAAGAGTAAGGCTGCAAGGTAATGGCCCCTCCCTCAAGAAGATAAAAGCCAGCTGTGAATTGGACATTCTTTGTGGGAAGCAAAGACGTTTTGAAACTCCAGCCTCGTGGACATTGCAGTATCTTAATTTGGTATTTGAAGACTCTTGGGTTCTGAAATATTTCTTATCTGTGATTCTTGGCAGCCTCGCACAGAACTGGGTAGGTCTAGTTTAATGGAAAGAAGGACTCGGGGGGACAGGATAGCAGCCTTCCAAGATCTCAGGGGCTGCCCCAAAGAGGATTTGGGGGTCACCCTCTTCTCCAAAGCCCCTGAAGGCAGGACAAGAAGCAACGGGTGGAAACTCATCAAGGAGAGAAGCAACCCGGAACTAAGGAGAAACTTCCTGACTGTGAGAATAATTAATCTGTGGAACAACTGGTGTCCAGAAGTTATTAATGCTCCAACACTGGGAAAGTTAAAGAAGAGAGCGGACAGCCATTTGTCTGGATTGATATAGGCAGGGTCTCCTGCTTCAGCAGGGGGTTAGACTAGAAGACCTCCAAGGTCCCGTTCCAATCCTTTGTTATTCTATTAGATTAGTGAGAAAGTACTTGAAATAGCAGCGGAGCTGCAACTGAATGTCAGTGTGACATGGCTGCAAAAGTGGAAAGTGGACTTTAGAGTTAATTAAGGGGACGTCCAAAGCAAGGAAGCAATTACTGCCTTCCTCTCTGTCAGATGGATTATTGCTTGGAGGAAGGGGAAAATAACAATGGAGGCAGTGTGGGGGCCCTGAAGGCCAAGGTTCCTCCTCTCCCGGGCCAGGGAGGGATTAAGCAGATCAGCCGGGGGACCCCCGGGCCAGGGTGGGGGGAGGGGGAGACCCCCCTTTCCAGGGAAGGCTGGATAGCCCTGTCTCTCTGAGACGCTTTCGCTTGGGTTCCTGTCCTGAGCAGAACTGAGATTTTTATTGCTTTTATTTTAATTCCATCTTTATTTTTTTATTTTTACAAACAACTCAAGCTGTCAAGAAAAACTCCTTCCTCCTATTTTCCCCACAACAACAACAACCCTGTGAGGGCTGGGAGGGAGGGAGGGATTGGTTCCAAACTCACCCAGATGAGCTTCATGCCTGTGGAAAGACTAGAACTCACCACCTCCGGCCTCCCAGCCTGGCGCCTTAACCACTAGGCCAAGACTGGGTGATCCCTGCCTCATCCTTCAGCTGATTCAGGTCCATTCAAGTGGGAGCTGCATCCCTGGAGGCTTTCAAGAAGAGGCTGGACTGCCATCTGTCAGAAATGGTGTAGGGTCTCCCGCTTGGGCCAGGGGTTGGACTGGATGACCTACAAAGTCCCTTCCTACTCTGATTATCTGTTATCTGTTACCATTAAGAATACCAACCGTCATAAATACGAGTCTGTTGCCAAACATCTGAATTTTGATCCCGTGATTAAGGAGATGCTGGCTGCAAAGGTCCTAAATTACATTTGTGAAAAACAGTCCTCAATCCGTGCCATCGTAACTTTGAATGGTCACTAAATGAATCATTGTAAGGAGAGGACTCCCTGTATCAGACGGATTACATGCTAGCAAGTTTGTATTGATTGATAGGTAGATAGGTAGGTAGGTAATGATGATAGATAGATAGATAGATAGATAGATAGATAGATAGATAGATAGATAGATAGATAGATAGATAGATAGATAGATAGATAGATAGATAGATAGATAGATAGATAGATAGATAGATAGATAGATGATGATGATGATAGATAGATAGATAGATAGATAGATAGATAGATAGATAGATAGATAGATAGATAGATAGATAGATAGATAGATAGATAGATAGATAGATAGATAGATAGATATAGATAGATAGATAGATAGATAGATAGATAGATAGATAGATAGATAGATAGATAGATAGATAGATAGATAGATAGATAGATAGATAGATAGATAGATAGATAGATAGATAGATAGATAGATAGATAGATAGATAGATAGATAGATAGATAGATAGATAGATAGATAGATAGATAGATAGATAGATAGATAGATAGATAGATAGATAGATAGATAGATAGATAGATAGATAGATGATAGATAGATAGATAGATAGATAGATAGATAGATAGATAGATAGATAGATAGATAGATAGATAGATAGATAATCCCCCCCCCCCCCAGGAAGCTCAGTTCCTCATTTGGGTCTTTCTGATGGACGTTCTTGTCACCTCGATACTCGGACTCCGAGCGCAGCTTTTCTGGCTCACCAGCCTAATCCCGAGGCGTCTCCTGTGGCTCAGGAACACAAATGGCCTTTCAGCAACATTTGTGAGCTGGCAAAGCTGCCACCAGACCTCCTCCCCTCCCCCCGGCCCCCCAGCTGCTGGCTTTCAGTGCCGTGGCCGTCTGCTTACAGAAGAGTTGCAGCGGCTGAAAGCACCGCCTGTCTCACCCCCGCCCTACGTTGGCCTTCAGGTAGTCCTCCACCTACGACCACAATTCAGCCCAACATTTCTGTTGCTACAGGAGACAGTTGTTAAGTGAGTCCTGCCCCATTTTATGGCCTTTCTTGCCGCAACCGTAGGGCGAGTCAGCTTTCCATTTCCAAACGTTAGTGGGGCTCAAAGGATGCGACATGCCTTGGGGATTGTAAGGACATTTTGGTTACTTGGATATAATTTAGATGTGCTTGGAAAGTAACCAGATAAACATCATCACTTTTTAACATTTTGGTTTTTTTGTGTTTTTTCATTTGCCGCCTTTGTTAAGTGAATTGCTGCAATTGTGCAATGTGGCTGCAATAGGCCAGTCTAGGAAAAAGAAGGGTTGGGGGGGGACATGATAGCAGGATTCCAGTATTTGAGGAGCTGCCCCAAAGAAGAAAGGGGGGGTCAACCCATTGTTGTCCCCAAAACTGGACTCTTGCTTGGTGTCGAAGCCGATAGGTCACCGGACACAAGGAGTGATACAATATGGTTTTATTTTGGTACCAAGATAGAAGGACCCTGGTTCAAAAGCTAACCAAAGACCCTGATGAGAATCTTACAGCCATTTTTAGAGTCAAGGGATGGTCGCATTCAGCCCTGTGCCCTTCCCCTCATAATGCATGCATAACAGATCATATTGATTGGTTATTTGGATCTCAGCCCCTGACATAGCTAAATGTGTTTCACCCCAGGTCATGGGTATCTTGCAAAGTGTCCCAATTTCATGTGCCAGCCATGTGGATTTTGGGGGGTTTTTTATAAGCCAGCTATTCTTGTTCCTGATATCCTGGCTAGTGGTTTAAGGTTTTAACTTCTGCCTCGCTAAGACTGTGCAGTTCCAACCCCTTTCCTATTGCAGAGCAGCTCAAGGCAGCGACCCCCGCCCTTTCCACAGAGAAAAGTAAAAGCAGTTCTAACTCTTTGTGGGAGGCAGCACCCCCCACTTCCCCGTGACCCCCCTCCTTCTGTAGAGAGAGGGAGAGAAGACCGGAAGGAGCAAGGCTGCTTAAGGCACAGAAATGGAGACAAGGGAAAATGTTTGATCCGAATTCATATTCCTCCTCTCATGTCCATTCCATCCACACCAAAGGGCCCTTCCTCTGATCCCCAGGCCCTCCTCTGTGCCTACATCCCATCACCTGATCCTTCACTATTCTCCAAAGCCCCTTCTGAAGGCACAGCAAGAAGCAACAGATGGAAACTAACCAAGGAGAGAAGCAGCTTGGAGCTAAGAGAAACTTCCTGACAATGAGGACAATTAACCAGTGGAACAGCTTCCCTCCAAAGGTTATGCGTTCTCCATCATTGGAGGTTTTCAAGGAGAGACTGGACAGCCACTGGTCTGGAGTGGTATATAGGTTCTCCTGCTTGTGCAGGGGGCTGGACTAGAAGACCTCCAAGGTCCCTTCCAGCTCTATTCTGATTGATCAGTCACACAGTTGTTAAGAGAATTGGCTTCCTCTGTTGACTTTTCTTGCCAGACGATGGCAAAAAGGGGATTATTTGACTCCAGGATATTGAAACCATCATAAATTTAGTTATATGAGCATCTGAATTTTGATTCACATGACCATGGAGATGTCCCAACAGTCGTAAGTGTGGGAAATGGTCATAAGTCCCTTTTTTCAGTCCTGATGTAACTTCAAACGGTCAGTAAACAAGCCGTTGTAAGTCCAGCACAACCTCTATTGGGTTGTAGAAACCTGTCCTGTATTTCATTCTTCCTGGCAGGAAAACGGCCGTTGCTTTGATGCAGGGCTCCGGTTTGCCTCTGTTGGGGATGGAGCGAAGGGGGGGGGGGGGCTGTGGGGCTTCCTGAGAGCCCAAGGCCCCTTTTCCATGGGGTGATGAGGTTATTGGGGGGAGGGCAGGGGGGAACTTAAAAGAGGCCTCGTCATCTTCCACTTCTTACCCTCTCCTGCTTTTTCTCCTAGCCTCTTCTTGTTCCTTCTCATAAAATAACAAAGCAAAGCAAAAATATCCAGGGGGGGGCATGGGGGGGAAGGGGGGGCAAGCCAGCTGCAGATTGTCTTGATTGTGAGCTGAGCCAAGGTAGCACAATGCAGGTGGGTGGGCGGCGGCTGTGTGGGACAATGAGTGGAGCCAGCGAGGTATGGAAGGGGAAGGAAAGAGGGAGAAGGGAGGAGTGGATGTTAGGTGAGTAAGGGTTTGGCTGCAAGGCTGGGAAGGCAGCTCAGTCCCCCCCCCCCCCCTGCAAAGCCCAGGCGAGCCCTCCTTCCCTGGGATGAGATCCTGCCTGGTGCTGCTCTCTTCCCCGGTGCACTAAATGTTAAAAGAGAGCCAGTCTGGTCTGGTGATTCAGGTGCCGGCCTAGGAGCCAGGAGACTGGGAGTTCTAGGCACGAAAGCCAGCTGGGAGTTGGGAGTTCTAGTCCTGACTTAGGCATGGAAGGCAGCTGGCTGACTTTGGGCCATTCACCAGGAGACGGGGAATTCTAGTCCTGCCTTAGTCTGGCTGGGTGACTTTGAGGCCGGTCCCTTTCTCTCAGCCCTACACACATCACAAGGTTGTTGTTTTGGGAAAATAGGAGGAAGGAGGAAGGGAAATAAGTATATACACCAGCCTGGGTTACTTATACTAAAGACGGGATAGAAACCTAATAAATCTAATAATAAAAATACACTTGAAAAGGACATTGGCTTAGAGGTGCTGCTCTGCATGGGGTCACCTGAGGCCCAGGCCCAGAAGGACTCTGGGGGGCTGGATTGAAATCTGGGCTGCCAGCTGCCTTGAGGTGGTCCCAAAGGGGCTTTTCCAAAGGGCAAGTGGACTTTTTTGTTTTTTTCTTCCTTGAAAAGGTTTCGCTTCTCATCCGAGAAGCTTCTTCAGTTCTGAAGGATTGAAGAACTTCTCCAGAACTGAAGAAGCTTCTTGGATGAGAAGTGAAACCTTTTCAAGGAAGAAAAAAACAAAAAAAGCAAGAAAGCCCAGTTGCCTTTTGGGAAAGCCCCTTTGGGGCCTCCGTGGCTTGAACGAGTGGGACTCCTTCTGCCTTGGAGGTTTTGCTGCGTTGGCCTCAGTGGGTCCCCCACGTTTTCACTGGCGAGCAGCCAAACCCAGCCAGGCACCTGCAGGTTCGCTCCTCAGCCTCTGCCTGCCCCCCACCCAAAATGGCCCTTGCGTGGCTCACAAAACTGCCCGGCCGGCCTTAGAGTGGGGCTGGGGGATCACCGGCTGCAGCCTCAGCTGAGCCCAGCTACCTGGCGAGCCCTGTGAGTGTGTGTGTGTGTGTGTGTGTCCCTGCACAAGCACACTCGCCCCAAGAGATGCACATCCCGATAAAAAGTGGTAGGCTGCATGGCGGAGCCGGCCTCAATTCTCAGCAAGGTCACCATGGAAACCAGGAGCAAGAGTGGGGAAGACGTCCTCACCCCAGTGAAGGTGGGAAGGAGATGAAGGGGGGGGACCTGGGGCGGCAGTCAAACGGCAGCCTGGAGGGAGATCCAGAGGAGGGGGAGGAGAGGGGCAGGGAGTGCCTGCCATGGGGGGGGGGGAGAGAGGGAAGGCAGCCTGCAAGATCCTGGGATCGGGTGTGATCTGCAAGAGCTCTCCGGCAGGGCCAATCAGGAGCTCTTTCAGAGCCGCTCCTGGGCTTCCTCCTGGATTTTGATGGGCAGTTGTTGGGAGGCCACTGCCCCCCAGCCCAGGAAAGCCTTTGCACAGCTCCATCCAGCGGTGCCCTTCCCTAGCCTGGGGGAGGGAGCTTCGGACAGTCTCCCTGGTGCTCGGCTACTGCAATTCCCTCCACATGGGGCTGCCCTTGGAGACCGCTTGGAAGCTACGGCTGGTCCAGCCATCTGGTGCAGCAGGTGTACCTTTCCCTAGGTTGGGTGGGGGGGGGGGTGGGGGGTGGGCTTCCAGGCAGTCACTCACGCCTTAGTCGTCTTACAGCTGGACTACTGCAGTGCCTTCTATACGGGGCTGCCCTTGAAGACCATTTTTGGAAGCCGAGAGAACAGCAATGAGCAGGTTGGACCAAGCTCAGGTCGTACAAGTGAAGTGCACTGGCCAGTCACTAGCCACCCCCAGGACTTGGCTTATGGGGGGGCAGCGAGAGCCTCGCCAGTCACAAGCAGAGAATGGCTGGGGGGGTGGGAGATCATTCAGAGCCTGAAGTATTTGCTTCAATAGGGCCGGCTCAGTGACCAGCCCCACCCATTTGGGGAAGCACGACTGAAACCAGTGCAGCAGACGGGGGCATCGGGACGGGGAAGGGGGGCGTCAGCAGGGCTGGGATTCAAAAGTTTTAACAACCGGTTCTGTGGGCGTGGCTTAGTTGGTGGGCGTGGTTTGGTGGTCATGTTATTGGCTGGGTGTGGCCAACTCAACATCACTCACATCAAGGCACGCATCTCCTCGCCTGGCCTCTCATGACTGTGGTCATGCTGCAACAGTCGTAAGTGTGAAAAATGGTCATAAGTCACTTTTTTCAGTGCCATTGTAACTTTGAATGGTCCCTCCACACAAGCAAAGTACCAGCAAAGGAGGGAAGAAAAACTCCAGAGAAATTCCTGAGACAGGAAGTCCGGTCCTGCCAAGAATGTAATCAGGGTTAATGGAGAGGCAGTTTCTGTAAGCAACACCAGAATGTTTCCTTCCTGCCTTCCTTACAGGATTAGGCCAGGAATTTCTTCTAACAACCGGTTCTCCGAACTGCTTAGAATGTTAACAACTGATTTTAGCAAATAGTGCAAAAACCTGTAGAATCCCAGCCCTGGGCGTCAGGGAATTCCTGGCGGGCTGCAGCTGTGAAACCATAGTCCTGCTTCCTTTGCATGCTGCAACAAGCAGGTCTTGACGTTTTAAAAAGGGAAACATAGGTACCTACAGGTGTGCGTGCACGCACACCAACGCCACGCTCTGACCGCCACCCTGGAGACAAACCTTCCAGGGCGCACAAGGCTGGTGGGTCCCCTGAGCAGCCAGCTCTGCTGGGCCTGCCGGAGGAGGCCGCTTCTTCTCCTCCTTCTGCGGATCACGAGAGAGATGCCTCCCCCACCCCGTTGGCACTTCCCACGTCCCCAGGCGGCCACGGCAGCTGCTCCTTCCGCCAGCCCCGGCGGCAGTTTGGGTGGGCTCCACGGAGCTCGTTTCCGTAGCCTCCTTCTCCGCGGTCTGTTTTTAGATTGCCTGGTGATGTCGCCTGCTCCCACCTGCGCAGCCTGATAAGAGAAAGAGGTGGGGGAGAGGGGGAGGAAAGAAGGAGTGGGGAGGGAGGGAGGGAAGGAAGGAAGGAACAAAGGAAGGAAGGAGAGAGAAGGGGGAGAGGAAGGAAGGAAGGAAGAAAGGAATGAGGCAGGGAGAGGGGGAGGAACAGAAGGAGGGAGGGAGGGAAGGAAGGAAGGAGGGAAGGAAAGAAGGAATGAGACAGGGAAGGAGGGAGGGAGGAAGGAGGGAGGGAGGAAGGAGAGAGAGAAGGGAGAGAGGAAAGGAAAGAGAGAGAGGAGAGAGGGAAGGAAGAATTTTTTCATATTTTTCTGGCAGGGTGTATGGCCTGGAAGAATGGCTTTGGTAGGAGACCCTCACTGGACGGACGGACACACACACACACACTCACACACAGACACACACACAGACACACACACACACTCACACACAGACCCAGACATACACACACACATGGAGCTGAGGCTTCCAAGCCGGGCAATTGCCAAGATTAAACTCTAGAGCATCTTTTATAATCCCCACAGCAACAGAGGCCCGCCTGGGTGCTTTTGTGCCTGTCCCAGAGGTAGACATGCAGTGTGTGTGTGCATGTGTGTGTGTATAAAGGGGCAAAAGGCCTGCTCTCTCCCCCTTCCAATTGTATTTGTTTTGCTCCATGCATGAACCGGATTCGTGACTGGGACCCCGCCAGGGGTTTTTCCTCTCCCCAGGAACCAGCTGATGTCATGCTCTTCCTGAACACGGGATCCCCCTCCCCAGTCCACAAGGGGGGGGGGGCAGTGTGCTTCATCTGGCTGCTTCCTGCCTGGACAATCATGGTTGAGGTCACCGCTTGCTGACTTCTCAGCCCATCTTGGCAAATCAGCTTGTTGGCTTATAATGCAAGAAAAGTTCCCTCCCTCTCTCTCCCTCCCCCGTCTGATTCAGCTTGCATTAAATCAAAGACCAGCCCACTCCCCCACCCCCGTCCCCAGGCCAGCATTTCTCCTGATTTGGATTCACTGATCAAGGCGATGCCCTCCACCTCCTCAGCCACACAGCCTTCCAAGAGGCCTTGGATTACGGTCCCCCTCTTCCCACCCACCCCCCAGCTTACTCGCCAAGGACGATGAGAATTGTAGTCCTACACCTGTGGGGGAGGGGGCTTCCGAGATGGGACGTCTGCTTTGTTTCATGTGGTTGGGTGGCTTTGGGATGCCGCTGCTGGTTGGGGCCTCTCCTGTGCTCCCCTCCCCCGTTCTGTAAAGGGGAGGGTATCTCGCATCAGCAGATGTTTTGCAGATGGGGTGCAGACTAGTCTCCTTTTCCAGAAGGGTGGGTGGCAAAGGATTCTGGGTACTAAAGAGAGCTGCAATGCAGATCAAGAAATTGAGGAGTGGGGCTGGGTTGGGTTGGAGACCCCCATCTGCTGGCTCCAGCCTTGCCGGGGATTTGATTTTCCAGATGTTGAGCATCTAAGACTGAGTCCCCCAACCTTGGGCACTTTAAGACGTGTGGCCTTCAACTTCCAGAACTTCCCAGCCAGCAGCAAAGCCAGAAAATTTAGGAGTTGTGGGGCTCATCAGAGAGGCTGCTCCTCCCCTCCGCAAAGCCCCATAAAGGACCAGGATGGAGACCCACCAAGCAGGCTTCCATGGAACAACAGCAATATTTATGACACCCCCCCCACACACACACCTGATGTCAGGGTTCCAAGTGATGAAATCCATTTAAAAAGAAAAGAGCAAAATCCCTTTTCCAAAACAATTTCTTTTATTTAGGAAAGCATCAAATTGGCAAAGTCTGTGGTCATTCCGGATCTGACACAACCCGGAATTACGCCACATAATATTGGAAGTTAGAAACAGCCCCCCCAAAAAAGTCACATTCCCCAACAGAAGTAAATCAACGTTTCCTAGTATCATTAATCTCCACCTCCAGGTCTCAGCATGATTTTGTTCCCACGGGAAGGAAAACCACCTAGCCTAAACTACTCTCTCCACTCCTCCCTCCTTAGGAACGTCCAGCAAAGAGAAAGAAAGAAAAGGAATAGATAAGAAGGCAAAATAAGGTGGCTATGCATATGTCAATTTCGCGCTTGACACCTGATTTGAAAAGAACCTCCAGGTTTTGCCTTGGCAGGATGGTTTTCATGCAATAGCTTTTGAGATTAAGATGGGGCAGGAATTTACCCATCAGTTCGCCAGACCTGTCCTAAATTAGCTCAGTTAATTTAAGCCCAGCCTTGTGAGTGTTAGTACCCTGTTTTAACGCCTTGGTAAGGCCACACTTGGGATATTTGCATCCAACTTTGGCCGCCACGATGTAAAAAATATGTTGGGACTCTGGAAAGAGGGCAGAGAAGAGCAACGAAGATGATTTTAGAGGACTGGAGGCTAAAACATATGAAGAAGGGTTGCTGGAATTGGGCATGGCTAGTGTGATGACCCGGGGTGTAACACAAATGTAACAAAATCCGAAACGTAAATAAATGCCCTTTAATGCCTCCAACTTGGCCCCACTGCTTAATAGTTCTCAGTTGGAGATAAAACTTACTCAAAAATAGTCTTCAAAAGAAAGCAGTACAGTCCAAACTTAATGAACAGATAGAGGTGAAATAAAAAACCAAACTGCAATGAAGGAATTTCCACAACGGACCAGGAGAAGTAATGACCAACTTCAAGGAGAGAACAAGGCAGAGTCTGTTGGAAGGACGCCAACCAAGATAACTTCAGCCCAAAATAAAACAAACTTTGCTTCTGGCAATGCTGTGCTTTAACCTGTCTCTTTTATATACTATTCTCCCCAGCTGCAACTAATGAGGGGGATCATGGCCGCTTCCTCTCTCGTGAGCCCAGTTGTTGCTTTCTCCATTCCTCCCTGCATGTCTTGGGATGAAGAGGGGATGGGCCTGGTTCTTCCTCTGACTGCCCAGCCGGCCTCTGCCCTTCCCCAGCCTCCTCCACCACCTCCGGAGCCACACCTCCACTCTCTGTCGGCTGTTCCTCCTCTCCCTCAGAGTCCGACTCTACCAAGGGCGTGACAGGCAGTCTAGAGAAAAGAAGGACTGGGGGGGACAGTCTTTCAGTATTTGAGGGGCTGCCATAGGCCTGCTTGAGCAGGGGATTGTCTAGAAGACCTCCAAGGTCCCTTCCAATTCTGTGATTGTCACAGCTCCAAGAGGTGGCGTGGAAGATGAGTGTGCAGGGCCGCTCCCAGCGCAAGCTGGATGTCTCCAAAAAAAGAGTCCAGGGCTTCATGTGGCCTTCGGACACCGGACGTAACACAGAGAGGATTGTCCAGGGCTCCTGGGCCTCAGGAAATAGGCAGGGCGGCCTATCGGAGCAGCCAGGAAGCAGGTTTTCCAGAGTCACGATTGCAATTTCCTCCCATTCCCAAAGCCAGAGAATTGGAAGTCCCACGGAGGAGCTTCTCCTTGGGTCAGAATTCCCCTGGCTGCAGCACCAGAGATCAGAAGTCACGTCCTCCCAGGCAGAAAGAGGCGAAGGGTTGAGGCTACCCAGGTCCCGGCCTTAGTATTCATTTTATCCTTATTTATTCCGTTTTAATGCCTCTCGTCTCCCGCACAAGGTGGCTCCATAGCCATCACCAGAACTTATCAGGAAGAGATTGGACAGGATTTTGTCCAGGATGGTTTAGGATCTCAATAGAAGAGAATCAGTGGTGGGATTCAAAATTTTTTACTACCAATTCTGTGGGCGTGGCTTGGCTTGGTGGGCGTGGCAGGGGAAGGATACTGTAAAATCCCCCTTCCCTCCCCTCCCCACTAACCTGCTTTCCAGCTCCATTCTCTTGGGCAGGGCAACCAAAGGAGACCCAGCCGATCATCTGGGACTCAATGGGAGGTGGAGAAGAGATGGGGTTGGTGGGGCCAGTCAGTGGTGGGATTTTCCGGTTCTCTGAACTACTCAAAATTTCCGCTACCAGTTCTCGAGAACTGGTCAGAACCGGCTGAATGCCACCTCTGCTTCTAGTTCTCTCCTCTGCCTTTTGGATGACCTTCTGGTGTCTCCCTATCTGTCACCGGAGATCCTCAAGAAGAGATTTTGACAGCCATTTGGTTTAGGATCTCAACAGAAGACAATTCAGTTCGTTTAAGTGAATGTTTAAGTTACAACAGCACTGAAGAAAGCAACTTATGGCCGTTTTTCACACTTAACGACCATTGCCGCTTCCCTGTGGTTGTGTAATCAAAATTCAGGCACTTGGCCACTGGCACATACTTATGATGGTTGCAGCATCCCGGCGGTCACGTGATCGATCCCCTTTTGCGACCGTCCAACAAGTGAAGTCAACGGGGAAGCCAAACTCACTTCACCACTGTGTTACTAGCTGAACAACTGCGGTGATTCACTGAACGGCTGTGGCAGGAAAGGTCGTAAAATGGGGCAAAACTCACTGAACAAATGTCTTGCTTAACAACAGAAATTTGGGGCTCAGTGGTGGTCATAAGTCAAGGAGTACCTGTTTTAGAGCGGCAGTGGCGCAGTGGTCAGAGTGTGATACTGCAGGCTGCTTCTGCTGACTGGCTGCCTGCAATTTGGCAGATCGAATCCCACTAGGCTCCAGGTTGACCCAGACTTCCGTCCTTCCGAGGTGGGTCAAAAGAGGACCCAGATTGTTGGGGGCAACATGCTGACTCTGTTAACCACTTAGAGGGGGCTGGAAAGCACTGGGAAGAGGGATATAAGTCTAAGGGCTATCGGTAAGTGCGAAGGAAGGAAGGAAGGAAGGAAGGAAGGAAGGAGCAACAGGCTGACTCAGTAAACTGCTTAGAGAGAGCTGGAAAGCCCCGTGAAGCAGTATATAAGTCTAAGGGCTATTGTTATTTCTTTGCTCTTCCTTTTCTCCTCCCTCCCTCCCTCCTTCCTTCCTGTTAGAATGCAATATTGCAGGCTGATTCTGCTCAAGAGTTTGATCCTGACCAGCTCAGGTTGACTCAGCCTTCCGTCCTTCCAAGATCAGTAAAACGAGGATCCAGGTTGTTGGGGGCGATAGGCTGACTCTGTAAACCACTTAGAGAGGGCTGTAAAAGCACAGGGATACGGTATACAAGTCTAAGCACTATTGCTATTGCAATTATTATTATTATTAGTAGCATTTTAATCTGAGGCCAAACGCACACGCAGGTTCCCAGCTGGGTGAACTTGCTGCTTAGCCAAGGGATTCTTCGCCTACCTGTGACTGCTTTCTGAAAGAAAAGTTTCCGAGCGCTGGAGACAGTGAGGAGGCGGCTGACGCACCCAGAAGTCTCAGGGGGGGCTGGAGCAGGTTTTTCCAGAGTGATGCTGGGGTCCGTTTTCCCCCTCCCTCCCTCGAGAAGCAGGCATCAGTATCCCTCCCGTGCATCGCCTTGCCTGATTTTCTTGCCAAGCCGAGGCTTGCGGTTCCCAGCCTCCTTGTCTCCCATGACCGAAGGGTCCCTGGCTTGGGGGGTGGGGGCTCCCTAGGCGTTTGCTAAGTCCTTGCTACAACCCCCCCCCCCCAAATTCTGGGAGGCTCAGGTGGCTTTACAAGCCAGGCTTGTTTCCAAAAAAGATTCCGCTTGAAGAACAAAGCAGGGAGCCTAAGGACCTCTGGCTGCCCACACAGCCCCTCCCAGGGCGCCCTGGCCTACGGATGTGGTTTGTCTGGTTTGGCCATTAAGACGTGGGGTGAACCTGGGTCTGTAGGGACAATTCATCGCCCAGGAGAGCCTCTCCCTGGCATGCAACAGCCCACCGTAGCCAAGTGGAACTTTTTCTCGTTTTGTCTCTCAGCTATGGAAAAATGGCTGGAGTTGGGAAAAGGGAAATGGCAGGTCTGTGTGTGTGTGTGTATGTGTGTAACAGAGAGAGCACAAGCTGGAGGGGGGGGGGTCCTTTTCCTGGCAGGCTGGAGGAAGGAAGGGGACGGAGGGCGGGGCTGCCCTTCTCTTCCTGGCCCAAATCTTCCCTGAGTTGCACAGAGAGCCACCAGCCTCTTTCCAAGGTAAGAAAAGGGACTTTTAGGCAATGGGGACCAGGGGGGGCTGGGGGGGGGGCTGCCGTTGTGGCTTCAGAATCAGGAGCAACCAGACAAACCGCCTCCCAGGGAGCCAACTCTGCAGCAACTCTGCAAAACCAGGCACCAGCGTTGGTCCCTGAGCCTCCAGCCTGCCTCCTGCCAGGGAGGGTTGAAGAGGCTTCCTGTCGGGGCCGGAGCGTTAAGCGGCTTTGGGCATAAAATCTCTCTTTAGCTCTGTGCTTTCCTCTGTTCCAGCCGGGTGCGAGGAAGTGATGAGCGTGCAGCCCAGAGGGGCGTTGGCTGGCTACCTCGGCTGGCTGGGGGTCCAGAGCTTCCGGCTTGGGAGGCACCTGGTGGGACCCTCTGAGGACAGAGGGGGGGCGGGGGGGCAGGACATGAGAGGCATGGCAGAGTTAAGGGGGTGGCATTGCATCTCTCAGAGCTTCTCCTGGGACGGGCAGGAGAGTTGGGAGTGTGGAGTCTTCAAGGTTTCTTGATGAGCCAGCAATCCAGCCTTGGTCTGCCTGGAGCTCCCAGATGCTGACTCGCAGCCCCGCTCAGAAAAGACCTTCATCTAAGCGGGAAAGCAGGAGATGGAGAGGGTGGGACTTGGCTGGAAATGCCTCTCTGGGTATCCACCCACTGAAGGCCAGCACTGTGCTGGGCTAGTTAGAGGCCTCACCCACTTCCAGCCAAGGCAAAGCTGCTGGGTCTTCCTTGGCCTCTTTGCCCAAAGGCTTCCCTGGTGTAGGAGAGCGCCAAGTGGGGGAGTCAAGCAGGGGAATCCCTATGCAGTCACAAGAGGGCCCAAACTTCCTTGCATGCCATGGAGCCTCATCTAGTCTTAACCCAGGGCAAAGCGGTGGAGCGAGAAGATCCCTGTCTGAGCAATAAATCAGTGGTTTTGAACCTTCACCTGTGGGCCTGGTCGTTTGCACCTGACCCCTGGCTTCTTGTGCAACCAGGAAGCCTTGGCTCTTTGGAGCTGCTGCTCAGGGCCTGCCCTGCAACTCCTGGCTGTGAAATTTTATGGGTAGATTTAGTGCGGCAATAACCCAGACAGAAGCGACAGTTGGGTCGAGAGGCCAGGATTGGCGTGGAGCAAGTGGTAAAAGAGGAATCTTCTGACTCTCCCTGGAGATCCTCGCATGTGGCCAAGCAGTGGAAGGGCCGGTTTTATGCTGGTGCCCCTGAACCAGGCGTTCTTCTATGATGGATCAGGCTGGCCCAGGATCAGGCCCTTCGCAGTGCAACTTAGTGCACCCAACAGTGCAGGATCGGGCCTTTACGTATGAGCTCCCTCTGACCAAAGAGGGCAATGCCGAAGAGAGTTGTCCAAATGGCCCCTCCTCCTTCTTGGCCTTTTCCTTGAGTTGCCACCACAATTGACTTGATTCGCCTTGACCAGGTCCCTCAAAGTTAGCAGGAAGGTTCCTAGCTGGTCTTTAATCAGAATAACAGAGCTGGAAGGGACCTTGGAGGTCTTCTGGTCCAACCCTGTGCTCAGGCAGGAAGCCCTCTACCATTTGCATCACCCACAACCTCTGGAGGCAAGTCGTTCCATTGGTTAATTGTTCTCATTGTTAGGAAGGTCTCCTTAATTCCAGGTTGCTTCTCTCCTTGACGAGTTTCCATCGGTTGTTTCTTGTCTTCTCTTCTGGTGCTTTGGAGAATAGCTTGACCCCCCCCCCCTTCTTCTTTTGTGGCAGCCCCTCAAATAGTGGACCACTGCTCTCCTGTCCCCCCGGTCCCTGCAGCGGTTCTTCATCTGTTTTGGTCTCCAGGCCTTCAATCCTCTTAGTTGCTCTTCTCTGCCCTTCCTCCAGGCGCCACGTCTTTTTGCAATGCCTTAGGAAGCCTCTGTGCGTTGGGAGGGGATCCCCGTCGGCTCCCACGGAGATCTCCTTGCTAACTGCATCAGATCCTCTCAGTCTCCTGCTCACCAGGAAGCCAAGAAGCGGTGGGCCTGGAAGCCACGGTGTTGCATTGTCAGGAGCTGCAGCATTCGTGGCAGGCACCATAGCAAAGTGTGGGGCGTGTTTCAGGGAGCAGCTGGGAGTCCTGAATTCAAATCCTATCTCATCTCAGCCATGAAAATGGTTCAGACAGCCACCATCTGTTCCCCTCTCTCTTCGCAAATGCCTCTACTTATCTTGAAATTCAACTGGCAGAGGGGAGAGAGGGTGACCCAGTTCTATCTCATGGGTGGGGCACAAGCAAGGACAAAGAAGAGCCTTTTTATGGAAAGGAGGCCCCTCCCTTTCCTCACAATGACACCCCTCTCGATGTGCATTAATTAATGCGCACGGATACTTTGCATTTCCTTATTCAGCTCTCCAAAAACAGGCATTTTCGTGCTTGCAAATGTACATTTAGGATATATGAATAGCTCGCCCCACAGCACTAAAGGGGAGGTGGGAATAGGGAGGACATCGATGGTTTTAAGTGTAAATGCTTTTCAGACTGCCGCATAAAGGAAATTGAGAAGAATAGCTAATGCCAGAGAAAACAGAATTAGGAGTGGAAAGGATGGTGACAGGCGGAGGCGAGCAAGGAGAAACTTAAAGGAGATAAAAATGTAAAAATTAAGAGATGGTCTAAGAGATGGTCATTTTCCTATCAGAACAGAAGAACAAAGGAGAGTTCCAATTTTGTACCCAATTTTGGTCACCATGATATAAAAAAAGATAATGTAACGCTAGAAAAATGTAGAAAAAGAGCAAGAAAGAAGATTAGAGGACTGTGTGCTAAAACAGGGCTCTCCAACCTTGGCAACTTTAAACCTGGAGGACTTCAATTCCCAGAATTCTCCAGCCAACTGGCTGGGGAATTCTGGGAGTTGAAGTCCTCCAGGCTTAGCCCTGTGCTAAAACATAAGGTGAAGACAGTACAATCACTTGTCTGGAACGGGTCTCCTGCTTGAGCAGTGGGTTGGACTAGAAGGCCTCTGAGGTCCCTTCCAACTCGGGTTATACTGTAAGGGGGCCTCTAGCGAGGAGAAGGCAAAGAGAAATGCAGCACCGGGAGGAATCTTCCCTTAGGACTGACACAAGGGAAAGGAATCTCAGGGTCTTTGAAAATTGCAACGAATTCCAAAGTTGGTGGATCATCAGACAACCTGAAGGTCCACCATCCAGGCCACTGTAGACTCTCTTCCGCATTTGTCACATCATGTCCGATTCCCTGCATCGCATTGTAAGGTCTCCTGGAGCCGGCCGAGCCCAGGAAGTGCAGCCAAAAAGAGGGTTATGTCCAGGAAAGAAACTGGGAGGAGAAGCATCTGCTAAACCTGGAGAAGAATACCAGCAGAAGGGAACATTTGGAGCTCAGGGCCAACTCTGGAGTCCTTGGTGCTCTCTCAGATGGGTGGTTTCCTTGCAGACGTTTCATGGCCAAAATAGGGAACATCCTCAATGCTCGAAAGGAGTGGGATTTGCTCTCTGGTTATATACAAGTGGCTGCCTTGTCAGTGTTGGTGGGGTTGTTCTTGGTTGTTCCTTGATTGGGTTGTTGATTGTTTGTCTGAGGTGGTAGTTCCTTGATTGGAGCCTTGTTTAATGCTTGATTGTTGGGCATTGTTAGGCCAGTGACAGGTGTAGAAACAGAGAACAAACCCATTCCCTTCCAAAACTGATAATGTTACCTAGTTGGGTCATGAAACGTCTGCAAGAAAACCACCCAGCTTAGAGAACATCAGTTACTCTGCAGTCACCGTTCTCCTTCCCCTCCTCCTCCCCCTCCTCTTTCTTCTCCTCCTCCTCTCTACAAACCTCACTCCCTTCCAAAACTGATAATGTTACCTAGTTGGGTCATGAAACGTCTGCAAGAAAACCACCCAGCTCAGACGGCATCAAGGACCCGGCTGGAGAAGACAAGATGAAAGGGCAGGAGAGCCACAAGTTGGAAGTCAGAGAGGAGCAGATACCAGCCAAGTCTTAGAAGAAACCTGGGCGAAAGGAAAGGTTTTCCTTTCCTTTCCTGGTAGCCCTGGAGGCATTTCTGCAATGGGGGGGGGGGGGAGTCCCTGGAGTGAGCAGGACTGGCTGACATCCTAGCTGACTTTTTCTGCATCTGAGAACTTTGACTACCCTGGCACAAAATTGCCACCTTCCAAGGAGAGGGCCTCACCTTGTGCCCAGCCCACGAGCACAACAGGTGGAGGCCCTCCTATCTATGCCAAGCAGAATTTTCTTCTGACTACCCTGTTTCCCGAAAATATGACCTACCCTGAAAGTAAGCCCTAGCTTGATTTTTACACATGCGCCCAAGATAAGCCCCAATTAAGGTCCTGCCGACTCCAGAATGGGTGGGTAAAAATTAAGCTAGGGTGGGGATGGTGTGTGTGTGGAGCTGCCCTACTACTTCCCTTTGGACAGGTGTAGCCAGGCCTCGCACACCCCGACACCTGCCTGGCCGGCCCATTTCTTCTGCAGCCGGCAAGGCTTCCCTGAAGGCCTCTGGAGCTGAGAACAAAGCTCTGGATCGATCCTGAGGGATGCAGAGGCCTTCAGAAAGCCTTGCCGGCCACAGAAGAAGAAGTTCCTGAAGGCCTCGGACAGCGAAAAGGAGGCCGGGGGCGACGCGCGCAAGTGAGGTTAGTCAGTGGAGGACTCCCCTGAAAATAAGGCCTGGTGCCTTTTTTTGGACAGGGTTTTATTTTCGGGGAAATATGGGTGCACCCCAGGGCCACCTCAAGATGCTTGAAATCTGGGTTTGGAAGGGATGGCATCAGGGGACTCCAGGGGTGGAACCGAGGCAGGAGAGCCCAGGGGATCACTGAGGCTGGTCACGTTTTCTGCCACCTCAAGCTTGGCTGAAGAGTTCTTCATCTCAAAGGTTGAGAAAGTCTCGGAGCAGCGATTGAAGGTGGGTGGAAGTTGCTCTTAACTGGTATTAATTCGTAAAGAGGAAGCCCTAAGAAAGGAAAGCGTTTTATGGAGGGTTTTCTTGAGCTGTCTATCTACTGCTTGTGAAGGTGAAGCAGGAAGTCCATCGGATAACAGGTGGCAAGTGCTTCTCCTTCCTTTGTGTGACCATCTGGGCCTGCACGAAGCCACCAACGCTTGTCTTTGGGACGGCGCCAGTTGACAGGAATGCAGTCTAGAAATAAGACTCGTACATCCTCAGATTGGAAGCTGCTCCCAGAACACGTCGGAGGCCTGTGGCTGTTTATATTGATGAACATATTTGAAGCTGTGATGTAGCGGATAAATTTGAGGCTCTATCAATCAATCAATCAATCAGAATAGAGTTGGAAAGGACCTTGGAGGTCTTCTAGTCCAACCCCTGCTCAAGCAGGAGACCCTAAAGCATCCCAGATAAATGGATGTCCAGTCTTTTCTTATAAACCCCCAGTGATGTAGCCCCCACAATTTCCGGTGACAAGCTGTTCCACTGGTTATTTCTCACTGTTAGGAAGCTTCTCCTTCATTCCAGGTTGCCTCTCTCCTCAGTTAGTTTCCATCCGTTGCTTCTTCTCCTGCTTTCAGGGGCTTTGGAGAATAGCTTGACTGCCTCTTCTTTGGGGCAGCCCCTCAAATACTGGAAGGCTGCTCTCCTGTGACCTCTGGTCCTTCTTTCTCTAGACTGGCCAGGCCCAGTTCCTGCAACTGTTTGTTGTGTTTTAGTTTCCGGGCTTTTGATCATCTTATTTGCTCTTCTCTGCACTTTTTCCAAAGTCTCAGCATCTTTTTTCTAATGTGGTGACCAAAATTGGTTGCATTATTCCAGGTGTGGCCTTACTGAGGCTTTATAAAGCGGTACAAACACTTCATTGTGATTGTGATTCTCTGCCTCTGTTTATACAACCAAGGATTGTGTTGGCTTAAACGGCTGGCTCCTGTTTAAGGGATTGTCCACTAGGACTCCGAGGTCCTCTTGCTGTTATTGATTTTCAGCCAGGCCTCACCAAAACTGCACTTAAACCTTTGATTTTTCAAATCAAACTTTGCTGCTCACTCAGATATGATGAGAAGCCCATTACCATTTCTGATATTGGTGAAAGTCATAAAACAGCCTAACCCTCCCCCACTCAGATCCTTCAGCCACCCTGAAATAGTCAATGAAAAAGAAATAAATATATTTTGAGTGGATTGTCAATGCCTTCCAACAATGCGTTCAGATAACAAATAATCAGAGTTGGAAGGCACTTTGTAGGCGACTCTCTAAAGCAGGACAGTTTTCAGACTTGTGGACTTCAACTCCCAGAATTCCTCCTCCAGTCATGTTAGCTCAGGAATTCTGGGAGTTGAAATCCACAGGTCTTAAACCTGCCCCATTTGAAGGCTCTTCCCCTAAAGCCGTGATGGCGAATGTATGGCATGCCTGCCACAGGGGGCACACAGAGGCATTTGTGTGGGCACGCAAGCTCCAGCCAAACTTACCTGCACTGCACAGGCCTCCCAGCTGATTTTTGGCCTGTTTGAGGCCAGTTTTTGCACTCCTAGAGGCCCAAGGGAAGCCTCTGCAGCCTCGGGAGGCCGAAAAACAGGCCTTCTGGAAATGCTGCCTAAACGGGCCCATTTTCAGCCTCCTGAGGCTTCCCTTGAGCCTCCAAGAGGGCAAAAACGGCCTCGAGCGGGCTGTAAATCAGCTGGGCATCGTGCGCATGTGCAGTGAAGGTGAAGGGGTGCGGTGGGGGTGTTGCACGCACATGCGCAGGGGGCAGGGCACTTTGCATTGCGGGTGTCGGCGCACACACACACTTTCAGCACACCACAACAAAAAGGTTTGCCATCCCTGCCCTAAAGCCTCTGCAGAGATGCCTAAAGCTCATCAGTGAATTCGCCAAGAGGCAGATGACCAGTTCATTGATGTCTCAGCAGCCTTCCTAATATTAACCCCTGTGCAAGTTTCTTGGTATCAGCATCCATGCTTCAGAGTAGATTTTGGTCTTGGGAGTGCGTGGGGAGGGGGGGGTGGAGCGAGAGGTTTGCACTCTTTGCCTCCTCATTCAAGCTGCCCCCCCTCCAAGTGAAGCCAGATGGTCCGAGGACCGCCTGTCCTGGAGGGAGATCAAAGCAAAGAAACTTCACGGAGCCAAGGAAAATAATTTGCATTATGGAGAAGGTTTGTGCTGTCTTGTCCTTTGCCAGGAGAAATGAGATCCCACACAGCCTTTGCTGAGCCAGCGGCTCCTGGGATTTACTTGAGGGTGCCCAAAACCTTTCACTAGTGCCCATGGCCGATGGTCTGGGGAGACAGGTGGCCGCATTACCCTTTTCTTCCTGGATTCTGGGGGACTTTGGTTCTGTTTCCCAGCTTGTTCAACCTTTCAAAATGTCTCCATACTCACCATACTCCTGAAGGCATCTAGGAGGCCATTAGGAGAAACCCAAAGCTGAAGGACCTTCTTCTCTGCAATTCCAATTGCTAAGACAGAAATCTCTGCTGAATCTCTAGACTTCCTGGATCAAGCAATGGGTTAGACATGGAATAGTAGGTTTCTCCTCCTCCTCTCTTCTCCTTCTTCTTCTCCTTCTTTCTTCTCCTCCTCCTCCTCCTCCTTCTCCTTTCCCCCTCCTCCTCCTCTCCCTTCTTTTCTTCTTCTTCTTCTCCTCCTCTTCCTCCTACTTTCCCTCCTTTCTCCTCCTCCTCCTCTTCCTTTACCACTTCATGTGTCAAGGAAGACACAAAATTTTGGTTCTGGTTCTTCCGGAGGCTTCAACCATTGTTATTGGGTGCTCTTGTGGGATGCCTAGATTCCTCCTGTGGTCTTCCAATGGCTGTGAAACCTTTCCTAATGTAACCTTGAATGGCTTGTGACCGGATGACTATTGGGGTTTGTTGATTGAATTATCCATAATCCTCCACTGCAGTTACTTCCCTTGACCATAATCCTTCTAATAAGCCCCTCCCCCCCTCCCCAGCCTTCTGCATTGTTGTGACCTTCAGAGGTGTTTAGTACCAGGCAGGAGGTGGGAAGGGGAGAGAACTCCGAGGCCAGATACTCTCAGGTTTTCACGCACAAGAGCTGTCGGTCCCTGGGGGTGGCCGTTGGGTCAGGAGAGGGAAAGGGTCTCTGTTGGGCCAGGGGGTTGGGCCAGGAGAGTCCCCCCTTAGGGGACTTTGTTTCATGATTTTCAGCATCGCTTCTTCTGCTCACTCCTGTTTTTGTTTTATAATCGGGATCTTAGGAAGGAGCCCAAGTGGATTCTCTGGCATGGAGGGCCAACGGCTGGCAGAGCTCTTGGTCACTCTTCCTGCTGGCACTTCAGTCAGCAAAAGGGCAGCTAGTCCTTGACTTACAGCCGTTCCTTTAGCAAGTGCTAGAAGTTACGACGGCACTGAAAAAGTGACTTAGGACTAAGTCCTCGCTCTTACGACGCTCTTACTCTGGGGGTCAGCCGGGGGTTTCTCCTCCTGCAGCTCTGGGCGAGGTTGCCCCACGAAGCCTGGCTCCAGCACAGGGCTCTCCAGACATGGCCCCTTTAAGACATGCGGAATTCCAGGCTGGGGGATTCTGGGAGTGGAAGTCCACAACTCTTAAAGGGGCCACGTTTGGAGACCCCCTCCTCCAGCAGCCCAACTCCCCCCCCCCAAGAGATGCACAGCATCCTTCCAGGGCTGGCAAGGACTCTCCCGTTTCCATAGCAACCCCCCAGTCTTGAGGGAGAGGCTTGGGGTGCAGGGGGTGGCCCGATGCACCCCTGGCTGTGCCCCAGAAGGTTTGGCATCCTCCCCATCCTCCCCCCTCACCCCCCCCATGCAGCCTAGTGTTCATTTTTCTCAGCTGGTATCCAGCAACTCCAACTCCCATACTCCCCAGCTGCTTGGCTGAAGCTAGTGGGAGAAGTCTGGGGGCCGCCTTGGGCGGGGAGGGGGAGCAGAGGGAGCCGAGAGAACCGCAAGGCCTCCCCCTTTTAAGGGGAGGGGGATGCTGGGTGAGGGGCAGCGGGCGAAGAGGCTGCCATCCCGCCCTCCCCGCAGCTCTTCCCCCCCCCTCCCCAACTCCGGCGGGCAACTTTTCCGGCTGCCCTTCCTCGCCGCCCCCTCCTCGCCCGCCCTCATTGCCATGGAGACGCTGGAAACTCCCGGCTGCCGAGGGGGCTGAGTTTGCGGCAGGGAACGGAGCTCGCGCCTCTCGCCCCTCGACAGCGCCCGGACGACCCCCTCCCCGAGCCCCTCCGGCCGCCCGCCGCCAGCGCCGCCGCCCGGGACCCCGCCAAGGTAAGCGCAGCGCGGCGGAGCGCTCGGGTTGGGCAGCCCCGGCAGGAGAGCTCGGTGGGCGCACAAGCCGCTGGTCCGGGATGGGAGAGGGTCTCCCGTGGGGCCGGGTGGGGGGGTGGACTAGAAGACCTTCGGGGTCCCTTCCGAGTCCTGACCCTGGGATTCTACCTTCCGCGTTCTAAGTTTAGTTGGGCAAATCCCACCCAGTTGTAGGTCTGGGGCGTTGCATGGATTCTGTTGCAAGCGTTAAGTATCCGGTTTAATTAGTTACTCCATGCTGTGTAGGAAGGCTGGGCAGCCATTGGTCCAGAATGGGACAGGGTCTCCTGCCTGAGCCGGGGGGGGGGGGGGGTTGGACTAGAAGACCTCTGAGGTCCCCCTTCCAACTCTCTTCTTCTACTCTACGCCCTTGTTCCAAGTTTACTTTGCAAATCCCACCCCAGCTCTGGTGCCTTGGTCCAGTCCAAGCGTGAAGCATAATTAATGGATGCTAATGAAGCATTAAGCATCAAGGCAGCCATCGGTCCAGAATGGGACAGGGTCTCCTGTCTGAGCAGGGAGGGTTGGACTAGAAGACCTCTGAGGTCCCCCTTTCGATTCTGCTACTTCTGTTATTTTGCTGTCGGCAGAGCAGTGGAGCCACTGCAGGGAGGGGGGCAGCCAGGAGGGGCAGCAACCCTCGCCTGTGCCCCCTTTGTGTGGGCAAATCAGGGGCAGCCCATTGCAAGCATGCCAGTATTGACTCTCACCTGCTGCTGGCATAACGCGCTCGGGGTGGTGTCTGCAGAAAGACCCCCACGTCAGGCACAGCTGCCGCCCACACAGTCTGAAGACGTGGGACACTGCCAACCTGGACGGAAGAGTGGGCACCAAGCTCCTAGGCAGGAAGAACTGCCTCTGGCAGACCGACCAAGGCCTCCTGGGAAATGTAGTCTGCCACCCCTGCCCAGTGGCTCTTGGCCACATTTCAAGCCTTCCTGCCTGGCACTCGGAGTCCGGCCACCGGCGCCCTCCACACAGCCCAGGGGGAGCTGGATCTGGGGCACCTTCTGCTGCCCACAGTTGGCATTGACAGGGAGGCTGTGGGAAGGGACAAGACAGCTGGCAGGGCATGTGCCCAGGGGCAGAAAAACCCACGTTCCTTCTGTTTTTGGCACCCTTGGGCGAAAAAAAACCCTGTTGTATGGACGTGCGTTTCTGGGCATAGATTTAGGAAGAACATCCTCTGGTAGGAGACGGGTTGGGGTGGAGTCTTCCGGGAGAGGGCCGTGCCAAGTCCTGTGCCAGCTGACAGAAAAACCCCGTGACTCTAGCTGGCTGGGGAATTCTGGGAGTTGAAGTCCACCCATCTTGAAGCGGCCAAGGTTGAGAAACGCACAGCTCTAGTGGGAGGGAGAGGAAACCAGATGCCAAGGAGGAAAGGAATACATGCCCTGCAAGAGGGGTCTCCAACCTGGGCCGCCTTAAGACTTGGGGACTTCAACTCCCAGAGTTCCTCAGGCAGCTTTGCTCAGGGTTGGAGGCCCCTGCTCTACAGGGTGACCCATTTTATGCACTTCAGAATAGGGTGAACAATTAGCAGGGTGGCGGGATTGCAGTCTTGCTTCCCCAGGCCTCCTTTGACTTTGGCTCTTGCTGGAGTTGGCCTCCTGGTTTCTGGGGACCAAGGCTGGATTCCTGGGAATCCCTTGATCCTCCCCGGATACTTTTTATCATTTATTGATTGATTTGATTTGATTTGATTTATCAATCGCTTACAAGGTAATAGGTATAAGTATAAACATGAGTAAGGATACAGGAAATAGTAAGAATGAATGGGGACAATAGGACAGGGACGGTAGGCACGATGGTGCACTTATGCATGCCCCTTACAGACCTCTTAGGAATGGGTATTCTCTCTCTTCCTTTCCTTCCTTCTGTCCTTCTTCCGCTCCCTCCCTTCTTTTCTCTCCTCTCTCTTTTCTCTCCTTCCTTCCTTCCTTCCTTCCTTCCTTCCTTCCTTCCTTCCTTCTTTCCTTCTTTCCTTCCTTCTTTTATTTTTTATTTTATTTATTTATTTGATTTGTCAATCGCTTACAAGATGATAGGTATAAGTATAAGCACGAGTAAGAATACAGGAAATAGGTAAGAATGAATGGGGACAATAGGACAGGGACGGTCGGCACGATGGTACACTTATGCAGGCCCCTTTTGCTAGTTGCCACTCGGTCTTCATCCTTCCCAGATACTTCAGGGTTTCCCAGTCTATCCAGCGGCCTTGGGAACTCCATGTTCGGCTGCTCAGGTTGGACCAAGCTTGGCTGGGGCGGAGAGAGACAAGGGATCTATGGAAATGGCTACGTGGTGTCCAGTGCGAAAGAGACCGGGGTCGGTTTTGGTTTGGGGGGCATACTTCGGGGGTTCAGAAATGGATGGTTTGCAGAAACTAGTTGGCGGGTGTGGTTGGAATTCCTTGGGGAAGGCTATTCGGTTTTGTAAAAGGGACAGCTAGATTTTAAACAGAATCCTAGTTTAGGATGGACAGCCGTTCGGGAATGAATCCGGGGGCGGTTGCAGGAATTGGGAATGTCTAGATTAATGAAAAGAAGGGCTATGATGGCAGCCTTCCAATATTTGAGGGGCTTCCCCAAAGAAGAGGGGGGGTCAACCTATTCTGAGGGCAGGACAAGAAACAAATGGATGGAAACTAACCAAGGAGAGAAGCAACCTGGAACTAAGGAGACATTTCCTAACAGGGAGGACAATTAACCAGTGGAACCTCTTGCCACCAGAAATCGTGGGCGCTCCATTACTGGAGTCTTTTAAGAAGAGACTGGACGTCACATGTCTAAAATGGGGGTTGGACTAGAAGACCTCCAAGGTCCCTTCCAATTCATTCTATATTCTTTTGGAGCAAAAGACAAAAGGCTACCCCCTCGTATCATTTTGCGCCCTCGGTTTTCAGTCTTTATTTAGTTGTGGTCAATTTTAATGCTTTTTTTATTTGCGCTGCCATGATCCTGTCAGCCGCCGTTTGGCTAGTGAGATGGAGAACATGTGGATTTAATTAATGAAAAGAAGTAAATCCATTCTGGGGTGATCAGAGTCCCAGAAGGGCTATTTGTGTGCTCCACCCCTGCTCCTCTATGGTTACTGACATGAGTCAGCTTTGGCATTGTGGTGCATGCCTACTGCCCCTCCCCCTGCACACAACACACACATACACACAGAGAGAGAACTCGTTTCACCTCCTACGGAAAGTTCCAGAGAGGTGACGGTGGCGGTTGTGATGGTGCTGATGGGCAGGAGGGACGTGTCTCTTCGAAATCCATCCCCTCCTGATTGGGAGAGGGAAGAAAGCCCCCCCCCCCCCCCGGTTGCCTTCCTGGCCCAAGGCTGCCCCTTAGGCTCCCTCTCAGCAGCCGCAAGGGGTGTCCGATAAGCCACAACTCAGCCGCTTGACCCGGAGTTGCATCTCCGTTGCTGGAAGTGAGGCGCCCTCGACCCTCCAGGAATGACCCTGGCCTCCTGCTGCTGCCCCTGCAGTCTTTTTTGGGCGTGGCCCGAAGAGAAGTTGGGGTGATGCCTGAGCTAATAAGGGACCGAGGCTTCTCTCTCTCTGAGGCCTCTGGGAGTCCCCCACCCCATTAATCCTAGCAGGGACTGCTGTCGCTATTCCCCAGGGAGCCTCCAGGATCCCACCCCAGGGTGCTTGCCAGGCAGTTGCCCTGCGAGGGGCACCTGCCCCCGCTTTCCTCCTGTTCCCAAGGCTGCCTAGGGCGGAGGGGGCTCAGAGGTGGGATTCAGCCGGTTCTGACCGGTTCTCAAGAAATCTTGAGTGATTCGGAGAACCGGCCAATCCCCTGTCTATTCTCCGCCTCCCACTGAGTCCCAGCTGATTGGCTGGGTCTCCTTTGGTTGCCCTGCATAGGAGAACGGAGCTGGAAAGCAGGTTAGTGGGGTTGGGGAGGGAAGGGGGATGTTGCAGTATATCCTTCCTCTGCCACGCCCAACAAGCCACGCCCACAGAACTGGAAGTAAAAATGTTTGAATCCCACCACTGAGGGGTCTGTGGTGGGGGTGGGAAGGAAGAGGCAGTGCATGAGAGGGGGGGTGTCCTCGGGGTAGCTGGCAGGCCGGGAGCACCGAGTGTGTGTCTTGCAAAATCTGCTCCTGGGTGTAAGGGGAGAATGAAAACAGATGGCCAAAAGCTGAAGAAAAGAATAGAATTAGATTGGAGTGGAGTGGAATAGAATAGAATGGAATGGAATGGAATGGAATGGAATGGAATGGAACGGAACGGAACGGAACGGAATGGAATAAGGAATAGAATAGAAATTGAAATGTAGAATAGAATAGAATAAGAATGAATAGACTAGAATAGTATAGAATAAGAATGAATAGACTAGAATAGAATAGAATAAGAATGAATAGAATAGAATAGAATAGAATAGAATAGAATAGAATAGAATAGAATAGAATAGAATAGAAGAATGGAATGGAATGGAATAGAACAAAATAAGAAATAGAATAAAATAGAGAATAGAGTAGAGTAGAATAGAATAGAACAGAATAAGAAAGAATAGAATAGAATAGAACAACAGAGTTGGAAGGGACCTTGGAGGTCTTCTAGTCCAACCCCTGCCTAGGCAGGAACCCTACGCCACTTCAGACACAGAAAGGCCTTTCTTATGCTGAGGACATGGGGGTTTGTCCTGGTGCCTATTAACCTGGCCAGCTTGTGGGGAAGCAGGACACCCCCCCAGGCTCCCTTGACCTCGGCTGGAGAGCGAAACCTGCGTCATCGTTTATTGTGATTGTCCTACCAGGCAGGGTCAGCGTGCAGGGTGAGGTGGCCAACGCAGAGGCCAAAAAAACAACACAGGCCATCCTCGATGTGCGACCACCATCGAGCCCAAAAGTTCCGTTGCTAAGTGAGACGCTGGCTCAATGGGCTTGGACGCATTTTATGACCTTTCTTGCCACCGTTGCTAAGCGAATCACTGCTGTAGATAAGCGAGTCACACAGGCGTTAAGCAAATCTGGCTCCGCCCCCTTGGACTTGGCTGGTCAGAAGGTCACAAAAGGGGACCTCGTGACCCCTGCGGCCGCCTTGTAAATATGAGCAGGCTGCCAGTTTTGACCAGGCGACTCTGGGTGGATGCGGCAACGGTCATAAGTGTGGGGAAAAAAGACCCTTTTTCAGCACCGTCATAACTATGAACAGTCACTTAGTGAGTTGATGTGAAAGGCAGCCAGCTTTTATTTTGGCAGCCTCGGCCCCAGAGGAAGAGGAGGGGAGGGGGGCGGGGGAGCCTGGCCTGGGAGGGGGCTCCCTTTTGGCTTCCTGCCCTCCCTCCGTTCTGGGTGGCATCCGAGGGCCGTGCCCAGCCTGAAGGCGCCAGGCCGGAGCCCTTTCCCCCGGGAAGAGCCGGCCGGGCTGAGCACAGCTGGCGCTTCCTGCCCGGAATTTTTGGCCTTTTTATAGACGCTCCCAAAGAATGTCCGGAAACCGTCCGTGACCGGCCTTGTTTCCAGGGGGCAGGAAGAGGCTCCGCTCCGAGGGGTCCCAGGAGGCCCCGGAGCAGAGGCCGAAGCCCCCAGCAACCTGGGCAGGAGGGGGAGGCTTTGGGCCTCTCCGCCTGGCTCAGCCGGCGTCTGGGGGAGGGGGCACACAGAGCGACGGGCTCGTCCTTCTGCCTCGGCTCTCCGTCCAGGGAGACGGGCTGGGGGGAGGGGGGGGCTGCAGCATTGAAGGGCCAGGGAGGGCAGTGGGCTGCTTTCCAGGGGGAGCCCTGGCTGTCTCTCTCGTGGAAACGAAAGGGGTGTGGGTCTCTCTCTCTCTCTCTCTCTCTCTCTCTCACACACACACACACACACACAGAGGCATTTCCGGATGTTTATTCGGCTGGTGTTTAGCACTCGGATGAAACCGGTCCAGAGGAAAGAAGGACCAGGAGCGAGGTTGACAGGTCGTTAACCGAATAACCGAGCTGGAAGGGACCTCCGAGGTCTTGTAGTCCCACCTCTGCTCACACTGGAGACCCTGCATCATTTCAGGGGTCCAACCTTGTCTTAAAAACTTCCAGCGGTTGGAGGCATTCACAGCTTTGGAAGGCAACTTGTTCCAGCGGTTCATTGTTCTCACTGTCAGGAAATCCCCCCTTCGTTGTGATAGCAGCCTTCCAGTATTTGAGGGGCTTCCCCAAAGGAGGGGGAGGGGTCAAGCTATTCTCCAAGGGATTTGAAGGCAGGACAAGAAGGGATGGCATCTAACCAAGGAGAGAAGCAACCTGGAACTAAGGAGAAACTTCCTGACTGTGAGAACAGTTAAAAAGTGGAACAACTTGCCCTCCAGAAGTTATGGGTTTTTAAAGACAGTCACTTGTCTGGAATGGTATGGGGTCTCCTGCTTGAGCAGAGGCTGGACTAGAAGACCTCCAAGGTCCCTTCCAGCTCTATTCTGATTGAAAGGCCACCAGAAGCACACAGAACAGAGAAGGGGACGCTCCCTGCTTAGCAGGAGGGCCCCAAACGTCAGTGAAGGTGTGAAGGGGTGTCCCTGGCTATCTGCCTTGAAGAACCCCTGATGCCGTCCCCTGATCTGCAGGGGGGGGGCAGTAAAGTTATACGGGCAGCTCCACCCTCGTAATGGATGCCGTCTCCCTTTGGATGGCACGGAAAGCTCCGTGGCATTGAGGGCACGATCGCCATCTTCCCTCCGTTTTGCTCCGCTCTTTGAAGAAGCAACGTAAGAGAAAATCAGAGTCCAGTTGGAGAAAAGAGGCGACGTTTCGCAAAGGAAGGACGGGGGCAGTTTGACATCCAGGATGGCCCACCGGCATCAGGAACTGCCGGCAAAGGAGCCACGGAAGGGCCCTTAACGGCATCCGGGGGGGGGGGGGGGGGGCTGGCAGAAGGCAGAAGGCAGATGGCCAGGGTTGTGCTGCCGGATTTCAGGCTGGGTTTGGAGCTGTTTTTTTTTAAAAGGGTGCGAGTGGAAGCGGTTCCTCCCCTCCCCCAAGGATTCTGCTCCCTTTTACCTGCTTAAGCAGCTCGCCAAAGCCAAGATGAGGCCAAAAATTGGAACGCCGCTTGGCCTCCTTTCCTCTCTAGAAGGTTGGGTGGCTGAGGGGCAGGCCCTGAGAAAAACCCCTCTGCTCTTCCCTAAAAGGGAAGGGAGGAAAGGAGGGAGGGAGGGAGGAAAGAAAGGGAAGAAGGAAGGAAGGAAGGAAGGAAGGAAAGAAAGAAAGAAAGAAAGAAAGAAAGAAAGAAAGAAAGAAAGAAAGAAAGAAAGAAAGAAAGAAAGAAAGAAAGAAAGAAAGAAAGAAAGAAAGAAAGAAAGAAAGAAAGAAAGATAGGGAAGAGCAAAGAAACAGCAATAGCCCTTAGACTTATATCCCTCTTCCCGGTGCTTTCCAGCCCTCTCTAAGCAGTTTACAGAGTCAGCCTCTCACCCCCCAATTATCAGGGTCCTCATTTTACCCACTTCAGAAGGACGGAAGGCTGAGTCGACCTTCAGCCTGGTGAGAATCGAACTGCCAAATTGCAGGCAGCCGGCAGGCAGCAGAATTAGCTGCAGTACTAACTCTAACCACTGCGCCACCGAAGCTCAATCCTCTTTCCGAGTCGAGGGTGGTCTCAGGTTTCCCACCGCGACCCACAGGTTTTGGAATGGACAGCAAGGTGTCAAAGCTCTTCAGGGTTGAAGGGCCTTTGAAGGATCCCCAGGGCTGAACTCCTCTGGAAGAGTGCAACTCAGGGCTGGAAGGGAAGAAGATTGCAGAGTTAGCAGAGCACCATGGGCCCTGAGCTATAATGGGCAGGATAGACTTGGGGGGCAAGGGGCAACCTTTGCCCTGCTCCTCAAGGTTCAGGCGGAAGGAGGCAACCCAAGGCCCCCAGCTCAGCCTTCTCTCCGAGATGGGCGTGGGTTGAGATAGCTCACTGTGACCTACAGTTTCAGAATGATGAATCCACTTCTGGGAAGGACAGCAAGGTGTGAAAAGAAATTGATTTTGGAACACATCAGAAGGTGTGAAAACCGTCATCCGAGAGTTACACCCTGTTGGAAGAATTATCCTTCTGGGTTCAGTTCCAAGGGGGGGAGGAGACACTGGAAACATGGAGGCTGTTTGGAAAGATGGTTTAATGGTGGACAGCTGGACCACATGGCTTGGAGCACCAGAGGGAAAAGGAAGGATGATCACATGCTTCAAGGTGAGAAGCGAAGGTCAAGAAGGGCCGAGATGCTGAGAGTGCTGGGTTTTATACCCTCTATTGAGATTTGAATTGGAGCTTGTATTCTGATTGGTTGCCAGACTTCCTTGGGGCCATGCAGGGGCAACTCTATAGGCTGTCCTGAGTCCCAGGCTTGGTTGAGCCTTGCTGGGTGATGATGTAATAAAAGGGCTTTGGGCAATTCCTATTATGGCTCTACCTGGAGTAGATCTTTGTTATGTAGAATAGGCTGGCCCAGGCCAGAGTAATGGTCCATTAGCAAAGGTGTGTGTGTGTGAGAGAGAGAGAGAGGGAGAGTTTCTGCCTCTTTTGGGTTTCTGCTTCTCTTCTTTGAGGAAATATTCTGCCTTTTTAATATTTCCTGGGACATTTCATTTTTCTGGGAGGGGGTGGGTGCTAACTTCCTACAGTTCAACATCCGTTTTGAGCGCCTCCCACCAAGCTTGTGAGAACAACCACGTCCGTCAGGAAGGATGGAGAAGCTGCCAAGGATTGTCACATCCTACAAGCTCTCCTGGTCAGCCTCTGGTTTGAGGGCCAGTCTGCTGCGATGTCCTCTGCGGTTGGGCAAGATATTTAAATGCCCAGAGGACAATCACCCCTGTTTTCCTTCGCCTTTCAAGAAGGGCTCGTCTGCATAACTGATATTCCTCCAAAGAGATTGCACTCTCTGTTCCAATCAAAGACGCATCAATCTCCTGACCGCTTAGACGGAGAGGGGCAACGAGGAGATGCCTCTTTAACGGACCAGCAGAGTCGTCCCCCGGCAGGATGGGTGCCCAGGACGGGGGACGGGGGGCCTTGGTGCTGCCCGGACAGGGAGGGCAACAGCTCCCTTCTCTGCCCAATCCCTGCCAAGCGGGGGCTGGCCGTAAGGAATAACGGTTGGGTGCCATGTGCCTGGGGGGCGGGGGGCAAGAATTGCTGTGGCCTGGGTGAGGCAGGAGAAGTCGGGTTAGGAGCCCCCAAAACAGATGGCCGGTTGCTCAGATTAGGTTTAATCAGGTCTGTTAATCTCCAGGGACTTTCGTGACACACTAAGCCACTTTGGTACTAATCTATACAGATTAAGAGAGTTGGAAGGGACCTTGGAGGTCATTTAGTCCAGCCCCCCGCTCAAGCAGGCGACTCTACACCATTTCTGACAGATGGAAGTCTAGTCTCTTCTTGAAAGCCTCCAGGGATGAAGCTCCCACAACTTCTGAAGGCAACTTTTATTCCTTCGGTTTATTATTTATTTATTTATTATTTAAATTTATATACCGCCCCCCTCTCCCAAAGGGACTCGGGGCGGTGAACAGCCAGAATAAAAAATACACATATAAAACACATATACAATATTTAAAAATTAAAAGAATTAAATATAATTGGCTCTACAAAGATTAAAACAAGGGGATTAAGAAAGAGTAAAAACCAGATTAAGATTTAAAAACCCCTAGGCCAGACCGGCTTGCTGAAATAAATGAGTTTTCAACGCACAGCGGAAGGTCAGGAGATCAGGGATGGTCCTCATCTCCGGGGGTAATTCATTCCAGAGAGGGGGTGCCCCCAATGAGAAGGCCCGCATTCTCGGGGTCGCCAGCCGTCCAGCCGGCGGCACCCCGAGGAGGCCGACTCTATGGGAGCGTATCGGTCGGCGGGAGACCGATAATGGCAGGAGGCGGTCTCGCAAGTATTCCGGTCCCGAGCCATGGAGCGCTTTAAAGATAATAACTAAGACCTTGAAGCGCACCCGGAGGGCCACTGGGAGCCAATGCAGCTCGCACAGAAGTGGCGTAACATGGGAGCTCTGAGAAGCCCCCAAAACCACCCGCGTGGCTGCATTCTGCACCAGCTGGAGCCTCCGGATGCTCTTCAAAGGCAGCCCCATGTAGAGAGCATTGGCATAGTCTAGGTGGGAAGTCACCAGGGTGGAGGTGACCGTGCGAAGCGCATCCCGATCCAGAAAGGGCCGCAACTGGTAGATCCTACAGACCTGGCCAAAAGCCCCCCTGGCGACAGCCGCCACATGGTCTTCCAATGACAGCCGCACATCCAGGAGGACACCCAGATTGCGAGCCCTCTCTGTGGGGGCAAGAATTTCCCCCCCCACAGCCAGCGATGGAACCAGCTGGCTGTACCGGGGTGCCGGGAAGCACAGCCACTCAGACTTAGATGGGTTGAGTTGAAGCCTGTTCCGCCCCATCCAACACCGCACGGCCTCCAAGCACTGGGTCATCACTTCCACGGCTTCATCGGGGTACCCGGGGTAGAGATGTACAGCTGGGTGTCATCAGCGTACTGATGGAACTCTACCCCAAAGCCACGGATGATCTCACCCGGCGACTTCATATAAATGTTGAACAGCAGGGGCGAGAGCACCGACCCCTGAGGAACCCCGCAAATCAGGGGCCTCGGGGCCTACCTCTGCCCCCCCCACCTCTGCCCCCCCGCCAACACAAATTGCGAACGGCCAGAGAGGAAGGAGGAGAACCACCGCAAAACAATGCCCCCCACTCCCAACCCCCCCAGCCGCCGCAATAAGATACTGCAGTCGACAGTATCTAAAGCCGCCGAGAAATCTAAGAGGACCAGGACAGAGGAATAACCTGTCACGGGCCCTCCAGAGATCATCCACCAATGCGACCAACACCGTCTCTGTGCTGTGCCCGGGCCTGAAGCCCGATTGGCATGGATCCAAATAGACAGCTTCATCCAGGTGCCGGGGAAACTGTTGTGCCACCACACTCTCAACAACCTTCGCCATAAAACGAAGGTTGGAGACGGGACGATAATTAGATAACAGAGTTGGGTCCAGGGACGGTTTCTTGACCTCTTTCAAGGTGGTGGGCAGATATCCCTCACTCAAGGAAGCATTAATAGTACCCTGAAACCAACCTCGTGTCACCTCCCGGGTGGCCAACACCAGCCAGGAGGGGCCCGGATCCAATAAACATGTGGTAGCATTCAGTCCCCGCAGCAACCTGTCCACGTCTTCGGGGGTCACAGGATCAAACTCCTCCCAAATGACTTCCCCAAATTCCGCCCCCGACCCCCCACCCAGAGCTGCCCATTCAGAGTCCAACCCATACCGGATCCGAGCGATTTTATCCACCAGGACATTCGAAAAGTCCTCAGCCTGTCCCTGCAAGGGGTCCTCCCGCGCTCCCCCTTCCAGGAGGAAGCGGGTCACTCTAAACAGGGCGGCCGGGCGGTTTCCTGCAGACGCAATAAGGGTGGAAAAGTAAGAACGCTTTGCCACCCTTATCGCCACTAAATAGGTCTTAATATAAGACCGTAATAGTGTTCGGTCGTTGATAATTCCTCCTTATTTCCAGTTTAAATCTCTCCTTGTTCAGTTTCCATCCTTCTTGTTCTACCTTCAGGTGCTTTGGAGAATAGTTTGAGCCCCTCCTTCTCTCTATGGCAGCCCCTCAAATATTGGACGGCTGCTCTCCTGTCTCCCCTGGTCCTTCTATTTCCTAGACTAGCCAGGCCCAGTTCCTGCAACTGTTTGTTGTATGTTTGAGAAGGATCTCAGAGTCTTAGTGGACAACCAGCTAAATAGGAGCAGCAGCAGCCAAAAAAGCCAATGCAATCCTAAGTTGCATTAACAGAGGGATACAATCCAGATCAAGTGAGGTACTAAAAGCACTCTATAAAGCCTTAGTAAGGCCACACCTAAGTCCTGCATCCAGTTGTGGTCGCCACACTATAAAAAAGATGTTGAGACTCTAGGAAAAAGTGCAGAGAAGGCAACCAGAATGATGAGGGGACAGGAGACTAAAACATATGATGAACGGTTGCAGGAACTGGGCCTGGCTAGTCTAGGAAAGAGAAGGACCAGGGGGGACAGGAGAGCAGCCTTCCAATATTTGAGGGGCTGCCACAGAGAGGAGGAGGGGGTCAAGCTATTTTCCAAGGCACCCAAAGGCCAGACAAGGAATAATGGATGGAAACTGATCAAAGAGAGATTCAACCTGGAAATAAGGAGAAACTTTCTGACAGTGAGAACAATCAACCCATGGAACAGAAGTTGCCCTCGGAAGTTGTGGGAGCTTCATTACTGGAAGCTTTCAAGACGAGACTGGACTCCCATCTGTCAGAAATGGTATAGGGTCTCCCACTTGGGCAGGGGGGTTGGACTAGATGACCTACAAGGTCCCTTCCAACTCTGATTATCTGTTTTAGCCTCCAGTCCCCTAATCATCCTGGTTGCTCTTCTTTGCACTTTTTCTAGAGTCTCAACATCTTTTTTTACAGTATGGTGACCAAATCTCAGTTACCTTTGAGGTAACCTGGCTTGTTGCACAAATTTAGCCGGTTTTCTGGTTCAAAGCTTGTGGTTCAAGGCATTGTGGGAACCAGGAGAAAGGAGCAGGCTGAGCATGTGTGAATGCAGCCGATAACCTTGTGGCCTGGATGATCTCTATTATCTCTGGTCAATAGCACAATGCATTCAGTGCGGAGATGTTTGGTGTTAATGGTATTAATTAATATCATTAGCATTAATATCTTTACTAATAAAGCAAAGGTATTAGTTTCCATCCTCACCGGTCCTTGAGATGTAGCCCCCAAAGCTGCATCTCACATAACCGTAGGCTTTGTGATTGACACGTTTGCTCCAGCTTGCAATTAATTCTATAATTATTAATTACAAAATAATGGTTAATTATTCTATTGCTTTGCGTGTAACACCGAGCGCTTCCGTACTGAAGGCAAATTCCTGGGGCGTCTAATCACACCTGGCCAGATAAAAGGCTCCGTTCAATTCAATTCTGTCACTAGGGAGCCTTCTGGTGCTAGGAGAACATCCTGTTTCTCTGAGAATTCAACAGCCATTTTCCTACAGATAGGCCTTGATTTACAGCCATAACTGGGCCCACAACGTTGGTCGTAAGGCGTGCCGGTTGTTGTAACACAGGTCTCCATGGGATGGTGCTCAACTTCATAAACTAAAACTGTAAAGCCACAATTGTTAAGCAAAAGTATCAACTGTTAAGCGAAGCCATCCTTCGTTTTTCTTTGTGGAGACGTAGAAGCAACACAGCCACGGCAGTGATGTGCCCTTTAAGTGCCAACGGCGGCGACGGGGACAAAGACAGTATTAATAGAAGAGGGTATTTTGTAGCTCAGGGTTGGAATTGTGGGCTCCTTGGTGCTCTCTGAGCTGGGTGGTTTTCTTGCAAATGTTTCATGACCCAATTAGGGAACATCATCAGTGCTAGAAGAGAACGAGATTTGCAGGGGAGGGGGGGGAGGACTGGGGAGTCCTTGGTGCTCTCTGAGCTTGGTTGTTTTCTTGCAGACATTTCAGGACCCAACTAGGGAACATCATCAGTGGTGGTGAGTGTGGGTTTAGCTCTGGGTCTATCTCTAAGGGGCTGGCCCTGCAGTGCTGGTGGGAGGGTGGGATCCTCTGAGGCCAAGCTGGCCCTCCCAGGAACCGAAAGGGCCTTGGGTCAAGCTCCGTGCATCCCACGCCCCCCCCCGGCCCCCGTGCCTTTGAAATGCTCCCGTGGTCCCAGGGCTTCGGAGAGCCCACGGCTGCCTGGCACTGTGGGGAAACGCAGCCTGGATGGGTGGAGGTGGGCCTGCAGGAGGCAGGGAAGCCTTGGAAGAATATATTCCGGTGCGTCTTTTTCGGAGTCTGCAGAGGTGAGAGGAAGGCCGGCCTTCTGGCACGGAAGCGTCTCTCGCTTCTCTTGGCTTTCTCTGGTCCTTGGTGCCCCCAGACCCACATTTCCAGGGCATCCTAGCAGGGGAGGGGGGAAGAGGGGGAAATGAATCCTGCCCTAGACATTTGGGGCTCAGCATGAGAGCATCCCTGCTCGTTCCTATGGCAACCGTGCCTGCTCGGAGACTGGCGGGGGGGATTCTTCCCCGTTTGAAGGCTTTGCAAAATGTTGTCTGTGAAGATCCATTTATCTTCCCTGCCATTCGGGCAACAAGCCCCCAAAGCAGCCCCCTCCAGGTCGGAGAAGGAAGCCCTGAAAGGCACCCGGCAGAAGGCGGCCAAAGAGGCCCCACGAAATGCCAGCGGTTGCCCCCGAAGGAGGGCAGCGGGGTTTGGCCTTGGGAAGCCGAGGGGCATCTTGGCACGGATCCATCGGGAAAGGAGCAACCTTGGGGAGGGTCTTTAAGAGGCAAAGGTGCCCCCCCATTGTGCCAGCTGCCTTTTTTGGCACGTCTTCGTCTCTCTAGTCCAGGAGTCCCCAAACGTGGCCACTTTGAGACTGGTGGGCATGGAGACCCCTGGACTCTAGCAGAAAGAGTCCCAGCAGTGGGGGGAGACAGGAGAGGCACTAGTTCCCGGGACCCTCCCCTGGGCTGGGCCAAGAGATTCAAGACTAGAGGCTTTGGCTCGTCTGGGAAACTCCCCATAGCAGCAAGGGGCCCTTTCCAAGTCCTGGGATGGCTCTTTGCAAGGAGGGGGTGGAGAGCAGCCTGGAAACGCCACAGCCAGGGGCAGTCTATCTGTCATGCCAACTGCTGGCAACTGCAGCTAAGGAGGGGCTGTGCTCCAAGCGAGACAACAATCTTTCTTTTTTTCTCTTTCTTTCTTTCTCTCTCTTCTTTCTTCTTTCTCTTTCTTCCTTGCTTCCTTCCTTCCTTTCTCTCTCTCTGTCTCTTCCTTTTTCCTTCCTTTCCCTCCCTCCCTTCCTCTCTCTTTCTTTCTCCTTCCTTTCTTCCTCTCCCTTCATTTCCTTCCCTTCCTCTCTTTCTTTCCTTCCTTTCTCTTCCTTCCTTCCTTTCTCTCTCTCTGTCTCTTCCCTTTTCCTTCCTTTCTCACCCTTCCTTTCCCTTCCTTCTTCCTTCCTTCCTTCTTTCTGTCCGTCCATCCTTCCTTCTCCTTCTCTCTCTCCTTCTCCTTTCATGTATTTGTACAGACATTATTAGACATACATAACTCTGGGCAACTTTGCTGAAAGAAATAAAAACACACCTGATGCAAAACTAATAAAAAATGAACCTTGGCAGCCACCGGGAATCGTAAAAACAGCCACCGTCATAAGCATCAGATACACACCCAGTGCCCCAGGCTTGGGCGCAAAAGCAGATTATGACATTGTAGATTAAGCTTTATTAAAAACCAAAAAAAAATTAGGAAAAGAAGAAGGTAGGAAATGCCAGCCAGCCTGCTATGAAAGGGGGGATCATTCATTCATTCGTTCATTCCCTTCATGGCCGATGTCTTGAATCCCACTCAGAGACAGACCTGCGGGAGCCACACACCCAAACCTTAGACCAGGGCTCTCCAACCGTGGCCCCTTGAAGTCTTGTGGACTTCAAAGCTGGCTGAGGAACTCTGGGAGTTGAAGTCCACAAGGGGCCACGGTTGGAGAGTCCAGCCTCAGAGAGCTCAGCGCTCTGGAAGAGTTTCTCTGGGCTCCAAGGCCAAGCACAGAATCCGGCTGGGGTGTTTCAGCCCCAGGGGTTTCGGTCTCCCTGCCCAAAAGGGCGCCTTCATTCAGCCTGATTCAGGTGTGTGTCTGTCTCTCTGTCTCTGTCTCTGTGTGTGTGTGTGTGAGAGAGAGAGAGAGAGGGAGGGAGGGAGAGAGAGGCCTGGGGCGTCTGCAGTTGGGAAGAACCCCAGAAGGCTCCTGGCAGCCCTTTTGTCCAATTTCACTTCATCAGCGTTCATCAACATTTCATGTCGTTTGCGAAAAGCTGCCGCCTGCTGGTTTTTTTCTGGATTCAGTCCACAGTTTCCTTCCCTTCCCTTCTCCCTTCTCCCTTTTCCTTTCCTTTTTCCTTCCCTTCCCTCTTCCTCCTTTTCTTTCCCTTCTAGTCTTCCCTTCCCCTTTCCTTTCTTTTTAGCAACATTTGGGTGCTTGGCAGTCGGCATGTACAGCATATACGGCCCTCGCAGGGTCCTCCCCCCCCCCCACCAGGGGGTCATACGGTCACCATTCACGGCCTTCCCAACTGGCTTCCAACAAGCAAAGTCAGTGGAAGAAGCCAGACTCGTTTAATGACTGCACTGTTCGCTTCACAACCGTGGCAAAAGCAAGACCATAAAATCTTGGGGAGGGACTCCCTTAAAAGCCGCCGTGCTGAGCCACAGAAATTCTAGCCCCACTTGCTATAACCTTCACGGTCCGAGTACAACCTGTGTACAATGAGGTTGGCTGAGCCTCCCTTCGTGCACCCCCCCCCCCCCAACACAACTCACATGTCACTATGTTGACATGGAGTGATCCTCTGTTCAGGAGTCCGACAGCCACGGGTAGAAACTCTTCTTCAGCCTGTTGATGCAGCTGCTCTGCTTCTCGATCTCCCACCCGATGGGAGGAGAGGGAAGAGCTGAGTCGTCCCTGAGGATTTTCCTCACTCTTCTAAGGCAGTGAGCCCTAGCGAGGTCATCTAGTGCAGTGGTCGGCAAACAGTGGGCCGGGCACCACTGGTGGTCCGCAAGAAAATTTTGGGGGTCCAGCGAAAATATCCAGGCTGCGTGGGAACACAAGGCTGCACTGCCACATGGCCCATGGGAACACAAGGCTTGCGTTGCTTGCATTGCAAACACCACGAGGGAGTGAGGGGAGGAGGGGAAGGGTGGGGGGGACTTGCCCCACTGGCCCCATGCATCTGGCCTGGCCACTGGGCTGCTTCTTTCCGCTTCTTCCTTCTTCTGCTTTTGGCTGCATGCAAGGAAAGCAGCCAAAGTCTTTCTTTCTCTCCCCCAAACTCCACTGGAAACGAGTCTTTGGGACCCTGCAAGGCCTCCTGCTCCAAGAGGCTCATTTCTGGCAGAGTTTGGGGGAGAGAAAGAAAGACTTCTGCTGCTTCTGCTGCTTTCCTTGCATAAAACCAAAAGTCTCTCTTCTCTCCCCCTGAGAACGGAGCTGGAGATGGTATCCTGAGATTCCAAATAAAGAACAATCAATTGGTAGAAAAATGGGGTGAGGGATTTTCCTGCAGACTTTTTTGGGGGGGCTTTTTCCAGGGTCTCTGGTTCGTGGGATTTAAAATTAGGAGTTTGATGGTCCCTGAGGTCCAAAAGGTTGGCGACCCCTGGACTTGTGGTATCAGGGAACAGCCCACTTCTGGTCGTAACCCGAGGAGTGCCCGGGGCAGTGGCCGAGAGGCTTGAGGATGCAAAGCTGAGTTTAGCACTGCTTGGACAGAAGGCTGGATGTCATTACGGCCTGTTGTCTGAACCAGGCATGGGGGTGGGGGGGTCACCTTAAGCCGGCATATTCCTTTGGCCAGAGCCCTGTGTAGAAACCGCAGCCGTGGCGTTTTATGGGCCCAGCTTCAAGGCGTAGCATATTGCTGAACGACCCCGGCTCATGAATTTCTACCCATCAAAGCCCGTATTTCAAAATCGTTGTTATTATTTTTATGCTGGCTTTTCAGCAACTCATCCAAATCGCATCACAGGCAGCTCAGTTCCTTTGCAGCCACTGAAGCTTCTCTCGGTGCCTATCGCTTTGCAGATCAGAGGTGTGATTATTTCAGATTATTATTATTATTATTATTATTATTATTTATTGCAATCCCAGTCTTTCACTATTTCCTGCTCATTATCCGTTTCAAAGTCCAGGCGCGAGAAAGCCGGGCTCTGCAGTTTACCACCAAATGACCACCCCCATTCATTGAGACCTTCCCTTCCTTCCTTTACCTGCCGCCTGTAATTGCTTCCCCCTCGGTGTGTTCCAGGTGCTTTTGTCCTGCCCTTTAATTAGTTCCTGTTAATCCAGGGGTGGAGAGACTTTAATAACGGGATCCCCCCCCCTTTTAGGTAAGGGTAATGAAAGGGTTTCTATGGCAACCAGCCTGAGTCTTCCAGCATCCTTCTGAAAAGAGCGGAAGGCTGATGGATCGATTCTACATTCTGGGGAGGGTCCCTGATATTCACGCTCCTAATTGGGAGGTGTCCCTGTTCCTATTAAGAGGGGGGAGGGGTCTCTGGGTCTCTCCCTCAAGGGTGTTGTGGCACACTTGAGGGAGCCTACAGAGACAGTGGGGAGGAACGTGGGCCAACCTGGGAGTCTGGGGAGGGTGCAGGGATGGGGCCAGGACCATCTGGGAGTGGAGTGCTGCCTCCGGAGTCTTTGGAGTCTGGCAGCAGCGAGGCCGAGGACCCAGGGGAGCCTGTTCCCAGTGCGCGTATGCACAGAGCTGCTAGAAGGCGAGTGCAGCTGAGACAAAAGGAGTGACTCCGCAGTAAGGCTGGGAGGTGATTGGCCTCCCTAATGCAAGACGCTCTACAGAGGGCTACTCTTCGAGAGTGTTTGGATGCTACAACCCAGTGCAGAATGTGGCAGTGTGGACAATTCTGGAAGGTCCTCGGGTGGCACCACTATAGTACAAGCTGCTCCGGTTGCCCCTTTGCTTTGGTATCCAGTTCAGACACAGAGAATCAGGGCCACGTGCGAAATTCCAGTTAAGAAAATGTACTGCTCCCATCTATACTTGTTGCAGCATCGTGATTCCAGGCTGATTCCTTGTTTGACTCCACCACCTCCAGCCCCAATCCCCTACAGATTATTCCTGTCGAAGCCCTGTATGACGTGGGTCCAGGGTATCTGAGGAACCATCTCACCCCACCCCACTCATCCCAGCAGAAAAGCACCTCCTTGGATCCCATCAGCCAAAGAATTTCAGTTGGCAGGGGCCCCTGCCCTCTGGAATAGGCGAGGTTGGTCCCAACGCTTTTGTCTTCCTGGAAGGGCCTATGCCCCCTGGCCTGGAGCCTGGCTGGGGGTGCTCCAGGAGGGGGGTGACTGATGGGGTAAAGAGAAGAACCCAGACCCCCAGGTCACCTGTCTTGCGGGCTTTTAGTCTTTATTCTTTCTTAATTTTTATGGTTTGATCATTTTGTAAGCCTCTCGGAGTTGCAATACCAATGAGATGGACAGCTATAAGTTGAATGAATGAATGAATGAATGAATGAACGAATGACACAGATATTAAGTGGGAGCCAAATGTCTACAGGCCAGGGTAGAACAGTTACCTTGTACTATGCCAGCTTCTTTCAGTAAGCAGCTTATGTCTTCAGATGTGGACTTGGTTGTCCATGTTCTGCTTGGTCTGGGCACCATGTCTGGGCAGGTTTCTGTTTTCTCCCTGTTGCTGAGCTACAGACAAGAGTGGAGTGGAATGGATCGGAACGGAGCGGAACAGAATAGGAAACCCTACAGGATAGGGTTAGGATTCGGGCCTATACCATTTCAGGTAAATGGTTATCCAATGTCTTCTTAATGCAGTGTTGGAACCTTCACAACTTCTGGAGGGAAGTTGTTCCACCGGTTAATTGTTCTCACTGTCAGGAAATTTCTCCTTAGTTCTAAATTGCTTCGCTCTGGGGGCTTTGGCAAGTTTGGGAATTCTGGGAGTTGAAGTCCACAAGTCTGAAAGTTGCCAAGTTTGGAGACCTCTGCTATAGATCCTCTCCTGTCAGGGCCAACTCATCCATATAACTCAGTAATAGAAAGGAAGAAAAGGAAGGAGTCAAACAGAAAGCTACATGTGCAAGAAAGGAAGGAGGGGTTTAAAATAAAAACAGAAAAGAAAGAAAAAAGTTGCAAAGAGGTAACTTCTTGTTTATAGGAGTTATAAGCACCATTACAAAAAATCGCCTCTTATTCAATGGTTGCACCATACTTTTTTCTATAGTCTGTTGTATTTAATTATTAAAACCCTACATTCATTTTTTCCCTAAGTCCATAAGGGGCAGTTAGCAATAAATGTAGATATTGTCTTTTCTTTGATCAAAGAAGTCAATCTATTCATCTTAGTAAATTCCATCATCTTTACCAACCATCCCTCCATGGAGAATAATACCAAATCTTTCCAATTCTTGCACATGCCACAATCTCACCACAGTTATCATGTACAAAAACCAAATTCTGTAATTTTTCCTCAACTGTTTGCACATCAAAGTTCTGGTCTCAATTGTATATTAATCTTTAAATTCCTCTGAATCCAGAATTTTCTACCTTTTTTTACACATCCACCAAACATGAATTTCCAATGTGAATTTAATGTGTGTTTATGCCTTCTAGAAAATTCCTCTGATGACATATATCAATAGTAGATCATTTTATTAAAAAACATTTTAACATAGAGTAAATTTCAATCCTCAATGCACCTATTTTCTCATTATTCCCTCTGTATATTTCAACCAAAAATTTCAATCCCCTATACCTCCACTTGTTTTTCTTCTGTTTCAAATTTCAGTAAAAGTTTATACATTTTAGCCACTCAGCGTTCATCATTTGTAAACAATTCTATTTCAAGTTCAGTGCTTCAATGTTCAAAACCATAACATAAATTGTTTTGTCTGTCTTAAATCCTTCTAATAATTGCAAAGAAATAATTGCTGACAACTAGTATATTCCTCTACCACCAGTTCTTTTCTTGATTTTATTTTACATTTCCCTTGACAAAATTCTAGTATTTCATAATGAGTTAGCCATTTTAATTTGCCTCTTATTTCTCCTCTACAAAATGTTTCTTGTCTTGGAGAGCCTTGTGGGTTACTTTGGGGCACAGCCACATTCTCAACATGCACATCTTAACATGGAACAATTTTTAAAATCCACATGATTTTGTTGTTCCACAAATATCCACACCACTCAAATTTCAGGATGTGTCCTTCTAACTTCCAAAGTTTTCTGTTTCTCAACAATAACATTCCCTCGTCCCTCCAAACTAAACAACAGGTTGCAAAACCAATTTCAGGTCAGGTATACCCTAACCTCCATTTTCCTTTGCATTTTGTAACACTTTATATTTAACTTGTGAGGTTTTTTCCCCACCCGTTCTATACAAATTTAGATAGATCCTTCTGCCTCTATCTAAATGGTGCGTCGGTTGTCAAAACAGACTCTGTCTGAAAGAAAGCATCATTTCAGGCAAGACCCTCATTTTTGTCACAGAAATTCTCTTGGACAATGACAGTTGTAATTTCTCCCTTCTTAATGTACCTTTTTAAAGTTTATTCTATGTCTTAACATGCTTATTTTGGAGTAACATACATTTCACATTTGTCAAAGCGATACCCAGATATTTTAGCTTCTTCTCAATCTCCAAACCTGTTTTATTCATCAACTCTGTTTCATCTTCTATTTTCACATTTTTTGTTAACATCTCCATCTTCAATTAATCTTGAAACCTGCTAAGGTATCAGATTCTTTTAGTTTGTCCAATTAATATTTAAATGTCAACCTTTAAAAGATTTTCCAAGTCATCTGCAAAAGCCTTTCGTTTATAAGTTTCTTTTTAAATCTTTACTTCCATGTTTCCTCACCCTGTCTTCTATCTCGAGTATTTTCAAGAACCAGAATAAACAAGAGAGGAAACAGTGGTCCTTCCTGTCTTATTCCTTTTTGGATCTCACAGGGTTTTGCTAGATCTCTTTTAATAATTATTTGGGATTTCTATGTAGTGTAAATCCATCCTACCAATAAAGGAGAATGTGTGTAGCTCAGGGTTGAAATGAGGGGTCCTTGGTGCTCTCTGAGCTTGTTTTCTTGCAGACGTTTCATGACCCAACTAGGTAACATCATCAGGGCTAGAAGGTAGTGGGGTTGCAGAGTGGAAGAAGAGGAGGGGGAGGAGGGCTGTGAGGTCCTTGATGCTCTCTGAGCATGGTTGTTTTCTTGCAGACGTTTCATGACCCAAACTAGGTAGTGGGTGCACTAAGAATCCCATAGTCCTCCTCTTCACCCTCCTCTTCCGCTTCCTCCCCATTCTTCTTCTTCCTCCTCCTCCACTTCTTCCTCCTCCCCTTCTTCCTTCTCTTCTTCCTCTTCCTCTTCCTCTTCCCATTCTTATTCTTCCTCTTCTTCCTTCCCTACTTCCTTCTCTTCTTCCTCTTCCTCTTCCTCCTCCTCCCCATTCTTATTCTTCCTCCTCCTCTTCTTCCTTTTCCTCTTCCTCTTCCTCCCCATTCTTCTTCTTCCTCCTCCTCCCCTTCTTCCTTCTCTTCCTCTTCCTCCTCCCCTTCTTCCTTCTCTTCTTCCTCTTCCTCCTCCTCCCCTTTCTCTTCTTTTTCCTCCTCCCCCTCCCCCTTCCCCCCTCCTCTTCAGATTCTTTCATTCCTACCCTCCGATCTCTCACTCACCCTCTCTGTCAATAGTTCATCCCATTCAGGGGTGTCAAAAAAGCCAAGTTCTGGCTAGAAGAGCGTAGCCCGAGCCCTTCCCCCTTGGGTGGGCAGTTGGGGTTATGGTCAGAGAGGAGCTTCTGAAGTAGGATCAGCAGAAGACGGCTGTGGAGCAGGGACTGTTTATTGGAAGAAGACCTTCCATCCGTGGCCCTTCAAGTGAGCCTTGGAGCCAGATTCTCCAACCTCAGGGTGGGCAGCTGGGTGGGTGCAATTTAGCTCCGGCTCAGCTTCTCCCTGGGAACATCTGGCCTGAGCGTAAACAGAGCATTCAAAGCACCATGTGGAGCAGCCACCTCTTGGCCTGAAAAACCAGCCGGACAACTGCGCAACATCTGCGAGCTTCCAGGTGGAGGGGATGCTCAAAAGATCTCTTGGACAAACAACCCTGACCCTTGCCAGAGGTTGCGCAGAGGTCCACGTCCCTCACTGGATCCTACTTCAAAGGCTCCTGCTTGACCTTAACATCTGGCAAGGGGAGGAGCGGTCCCAGCACATTCCTTCAGGCAGGAAGTCACCCACTGGCTCCACATAGCTGTTCTTAGTTCCCTCCATGTCAGGCACAGCTGCTTCCCCCAATTCTTGCCGTTTTTGCTTCTTGACCTCCAAGATGACCGTTGCAAACCAACTGCCCGGGATTCAGCCTCCAGGGAGGGAGCACGGTGGACTTGACGCCCCTGAAGGAACGGGGGTGAAGGCTGGGAGATCCTGTTTTGCTGGTGGAACATGAAGACCCCGGTCTGTTCCCCCTCACCTTGCAAAGGTCTTTTGTCCCAGGGGGATCATTGCCTGAGCCACACCTGTGGCCAGAATGGGGCAACTCGCTGCAGCCAACTTGCCACAGCCACCACGATCAACTCGCTATAGCCACTTCGCCACGGGACAACTCACTGCAGGTGTGTGGTCCAGCCAGTCTATGGGAATTGGATAGTTAGGTAGCAGTTGTGAGCTGTCCCCTTAAGGGAATGCATCATGGTAAATGTAGTTAAAGGTATCCTGGGAAATGTAGTTCATGTCACGTGGCCACATCTAGAATCCCGATTGGTCACTAATTTGACCCTCGATGGGTTGGGGGAGTTTCCTCCACTCATGAACTCATAGCAGCTTCTTTCTATCACTACAAGATGGCTTAGGAGATAACCATCTTTTACCTGCAAGGCAGATATGCAAAAGATTGGTCATTAAAGAAGAATTTCATCTCAAATGTGAATTATGAGGGTGCCTGATGAACCAATCAATGTACTTTGTTATGGACGTCTTGTTGAGTTTATCTATCTGCATCTGCACAGTTTATAAATCCATCACTGTGCAGGATACAGAAAAGCAGGGCAAATCAAAGAACTCCAATTAATTGTTTAAAACAGGAGTGTTGAACTGGATTTCTTCAAGGGCTGGATGTCGTTCTCCTCCGCGGGCCGCCTGGGGGGGAGGGAAAGATGGGATGGACGCCTCCTATAGTACCCGGCCAACCAAAACAGGCCCTGTTTTTGGCCTGGACGGCCTCCTGCAGCACCTGCCAGCCAAAATGGGGCATGAGGGGGGCTTTGCACCCCCCTTGCCCCCCATGCCCCATTTTTGCTATTAGAGCCACTGAAGCAGGGGTGGAATTCTACCGGTTCAGACTGGTTCTGCAGAACCGGTTGTAACGATTCTGTGCAGTTCAGATAACTGGCAAATTGTGCCCCTGGCTGGCCCTGCCCCTCCCCACCCGCCCTGCCCCTCCCTGCCCAGTCAGTCCTTATCGTGTATGCGCGACATCGCTGACTGGGTTCTCCCCACCCAGTCACTCCTGAAAGTATTTCTATTTTTTTTCTGCTCCCGACGATCAGCTGTTCCGACATCAGCTGTGCCTAGATCCCCCTCACTGTCTTACTGCTTTTCACCCAGGGGGCTACCCGGAGGCCCAGGAGGCAAAAAATATGGAGCACGGAGGGGAGGGTGCTGCAAAAAAAAAGAAAGAAGCCACACCCACCCAGTCACATGGCCACACCCACCTAACCACACCCACAAAACCGGTAGTAAAAATGTTTGTATCCCTCCTCTGCACTGTGGGCTATTTCCAGGCAGGCCCCATGGGGCAGATTTAAGCACCATGCGGGCTGGGTCTGGCCCGCAGGCCTTGAGTTTGACACCCCTGGTTTAAAATAATTCAAAAGATGTTTTTATGTTTGTCATTCACACTTTATTTTGTCCCTCTCTGGGCCTCCTTCCTTTAATGATTCTATTCTGCTATTTCTTCAATATTAAGTGTAACTCTTGACCCGCAACGAGTTGTCCCAGGGTGAATTGTCCGCAGCAAATTGGCCCCAGCGAGTTGGCAGTGATGAGTGGGCAGCGGCCAATTGTTGCAGGCCCCCTGTGGCTCTCCCTTGTCAGGCCGATGACTGTCACCTGCCTTTCTTGGCACAACGCAACACAATGATCTGTTTGCACACTTAGCTGGTTTTCTGGGTACTCACAATATGCTGAATCACCAACGTATCTAACCAATTTCCTGAAGTTGGAGCAATTGCTCGGTGGAACAACTTGCCTCCAGAAGTTGTGAGGCTCCAACACTGGAAGTTTTTAAAAAGATGTTGGATAACCACTTGTCTGAAGTGGTGTAGGGCTTCCTGCCTAGGCAGGGGGTTGGACTAGAAGATCTCCAAGGTCCCTTCCAGCTCTGTTACTCTATTCTATTCTTTTCAGTAGGAGTTGCTCTTGAACTAAACCACAAAGAATTATTAACACAAGTTAATAATGAGGAAGGTTGCGTGGTGATTGTGAGAATATTTGCTGGGTTTTACCTAACTTGTTGAAGAACGCAGCATGTGGGGAGGGCAGGGGGGAGAGGGTTATATACCCAGACAATCTCTAAGGATGGTATAAGAGAGGGCAGGGAGGTGGGTGGGGGGCAGGAGCTGGAGGAGGGCAGAAGAGGGCTCATTCCCATCTTAGATATAGTATAGTGAGGTATAGCATGGTGTAGGGCTGGGTCTCCCAACATGGCAACTTCAAGACATGCTGGCTGAGGAATTTCTGGGAGTCTTAAAGTCTCCCAGTTTGGAAAGCCTGACTGGTCTAGGGCCCCCTTGCTCAAGCAGAAGGGGTTGGACTAGAAGACCTCCAAGGTCCCTTCCAACTCTGTAATTCTGCAGTTTTGCAAGTCTCAAGTTCCGTAGATGGGCAGCCTTTGCCGATGGTCCTGAGGGCCTCCTTCGCAGGAGACGGATCTAAATCTGAAGGCCTGGAAAACCAGACGCTCCTTCGAATTTGAATAGAAACGTAGGCATGGTTTTATTTTTGAACGTTCCTGCCGTAATGACATGTAATGCATAATGTATCCCTCAATTGGCATATTTTTATTTATTTATTTATTTGATTTGATTTGTCAATCGCTTACAAGATACAGGTATAAGAATATACAGTTTTGAATACATGAAATGGGTACATATATGAAGAATAAAAGAAACAATAGCACAGGGACGGTAGGCACGTTGGTGCGCTTATGCACGCCCCCTACAGACCTCTTAGGAAAGGGGTGAGGTCAATAGTAGACAGTCTAAGGTTAAAGTTTTTGGGGTTTGGGGAAGAAACCACAGAGTCAGGTAGAGTATTCCAGACATTGACCACTCTGTGGCTGAAGTCGTAGTTCCTGCAATCAAGTTTGGTGCGATTAACCTTGAGTTTGTATCTATTGTGTGCTCTTGTGTTGTTATGGTTGAAGCTGAAGTATTCATGGACAGGTAGGACATTGCAAGGTATGATTTTATATACTGTACTTAGAACGGACGGAAGGTGGTGTAGTTCTAGGTTTTCTAGGTCTAAAATTTGGAGTCTGGTGGCACAAGATATTCTGCAATGAATAGAGGAGTGGAGAACTCTTCTTGTGAAATATTTCTGGACTTTCTCAACTGTGTTTATATATAACATTATTACCTTGTTCGGCTTATCTAGAAAACATGCCGCCTGGTCTTAGGCAGTCTGTGCCCAGGAAAAGGCCTCCCCGGGCAGGTGGGCATCCCAGAAGCCGGTGCCGTTTCCCTCGGCTAGCCAGGTGCCAGTGCAAAGCGTAGGGGATCATGCCATCTTGCCATCCTGTGCTGGCTCCATTGAGCTCAATGGGGAAATTACTTCTGGGTCTCCTCCAGTCTCCTCCTACACAAGGCTGAACCTTTGGTGGGGGTCTAAACATAGAATAATAGGGAAGGGACCTTAAAGGTCTTCTAGTCCAACCCCCGGCTCGAGCAGGAGACCTTATAGCAGAGGTCTCCACACTTGGCAACTTTAAGACTTGTGGACTCCAACTCCCAGAATTCCTCAGCCAGCCTAGCAAAGCCTCCAGGGATGGAGCTTCCCACGACTTCTGAAGGCAACTTCTGCTCCATCGCTTGATGGCTAATATTGATCCAAGTTATTACGGGCTTATATAAGTAGTCCTCGACTTAATGGCCAACAATGTAGCCCCAAATTTCTGTTGCTAAACAAGACATTTATTATATGAATTTATCTCTCCCTTCCCATTTTACGACCTTTCTTGCCACAGACGTTAACCAAATCACCACAATTGTTAAATTACTAACCTGGTTGTGATGTGGATCTGGTGTCCCCATTGACTTTGCTTGTCAGAAGGTCGCAAAAGGGGATCGTGTGGCTCTGGGACGCTGCGACCGTCATAAATATGAACCAGTTGCCAAGCCTCTGAATTTTAACCACATCTCGACTTTAGGGCTTCTGTCCTGCCCCAGTTGGAGTCTGAATCCAGGAGGAAGACGAATAGCTGACAGGGGGCGAGAGTGCGGCTCCGTTGGCTATGGAGGAAACTGGGGAAGGGCAAAGTCTGGCTGGGCCTTCAGAGGAAAACCCAGGCCCATCCCCTCTTCATCCTAAGGCACGCAGGGAGGAACGGAGAAGGGAGCAACGTGGGTTACGGGGGAGGAAAGGGCCCTGATTCCCTTCATTAGCCACACCTGGGAATGAGAGTTTAGAAGAGATGCAAGCTGAGTGCAGTGTCTTCTGGGAACAAACTTGAGTTTATCTTGTGTTGACTTTGGTTATCTGTGTTGCTGGCATCTTCCCAACTGTGTTGAGCTATTGCCGTGCCTTCATGGCTGGAATTCCTGCTCCTCTCGTCCCGGATTAATTACCTCATTTTACCTTGATTGGACTTATAGTTTTTGTTAACCACTTTTGGACTTGATTCTCTGCAGCCCAAGGCTGTTCCTGGGAGAGTTTTTCTCCAGCCCAGAAGGTAACCAGGACACTGGGAGCAAAATTGGAGCTAATAAAGGGGCTCCTACTGGTTATCTGACTGGGTTGCCTTTATGCCATGCCCCTTTGGGTCATCCCAGCTACACCCTTTCCTTTGGCAGGAGACATCAAAACTTTAAGTCAGCATTGCAATAGGGTGCCTTCATGAGAAACCCCCCGCTATTTATTTATTTATTTATTTAATTAAACTTTTATACCGCTCCCTCTCCCAAAAAGGGACTCGGGCGGTGTACAGCCTACTAAAAACACATAATAAATACTCAATAAATACAATTAAAATAAATTAAACCAAATTGATCCGGCTGTCTAACCCAAAAATAGAGTTAAAAATTAAAAACTAATAAAACCCCGATTAAAATTAAGTTAAAAAACTAAAAATACAGTTACTGGGCCAGGCCAGCCTGTTGAAAAAATAGGGTTTTCACTGCGCGCCGGAAGGTCAGAATATCCGTCATAGCCCGTATCTCCGGGGGGAGATCATTCCAAAGGGAGGGGGCTCCCACAGAGAAAGCCCGAACCCTCGGGGCCGTCAACCGACAACGGCCGGGCGGCGGTACCCCGAGGAGGGCAACCCTGTGGGAGCGTACTGGGTGGCGGGAGGTTGATGATGGCAGCAGGCGGTCCCGTAAGTACCCAGGTCCCGAGCCATGGAGCACTTTAAATACTGTCAGTACCACCTTGAATCGAATCCGGAAGGCTACAGGAAGCCAGTGCAGCCTGCGGAGAAGCGGTGTAACGTGGGAGCTCCGAGGAGCACCCACGATCACCCGCGCGGCTGCATTCTGGACCAGCTGCAGCCTCCGGAGACTCTTCAAGGGGAGCCCCATGTAGAGAGCATTGCAATAATCCAGACGGGAGATGACGAGGGCAGAAGTGACTGTGCGAAGTGCGCCCAGATCCAGAAAGGGCCGCAACTGGTAAATCAGACGAATCTGATAGAAAGCCCCCCTGGCGACGGCTGCAATATGTTCTTCTAAAGACAGCCGTACGTCCAGGAGGACACCCAAGTTGCGCGCCCTTTCCACGGGGGTCAAGACCTCTCCCCCCACGGCCAGCGAAGGAACCAGCTGACTGTATCTGGGCGCAGGAAACCACAGCCACTCGGTTTTGGTCGGGTTGAGACGAAGCCTGTTACGACCCATCCAACTCCGCACGGCCTCCAGGCATCGGGACATCACTTCGACGGCTTCGTTGGGGTGGCCCGGGGTGGAGATGTACAGCTGAGTATCGTCAGCGTACTGATGGAACTCCACCCCGAAGCCACGGATGACCTCACCCAGCGGCTTTACATAAATGTTGAACAGCAGGGGCGAGAGCACCGACCCCTGAGGCACCCCACATCGTAGGGGCCTCGGGGCCGATCTCTGCCCCCCCGTCAACACAAATTGCGAGCGGTCGGAGAGGAAGGAGGCGAACCACCGCAACACGGTGCCTCCCACCCCCAACCCCTCCAACCGCTGCAATAGGATACTGTGGTCGACAGTATCAAAAGCCGCTGAGAGATCTAACAGGACCAGGACAGAGGAACAACCCCTGTCCCGGGCCCTCCAGAGGTCATCCACCAACGCGACCAACGCCGTCTCCGTGCTGTGCCCGGGCCTGAAGCCCGATTGGAGGGGGTCAAGATAACTCGCTTCATCCAGGTACTGCGGGAACTGACGTGCCACCACACTCTCAACAACCTTCGCAACAAAGCGAAGGTTGGAGACAGGACGATAGTTAGATAACAATGCTGGGTCCAGGGACGGTTTCTTGAGGAGGGGCCGCACCACCGCCTCTTTCAAGGCGGCAGGTAACAGCCCCTCTCTCAAGGAAGCGTTTATAATACCCTGGAACCAGCCTCGTGTCACCTCCCGAGTGGCCAAGACCAGCCAGGAGGGGCACGGGTCCAGCAAACAGGTGGTGGCATTCAGTCCCCCCAGTATCCTGTCCACGTCCTCCACAGTAACAGGATCGAACTCAACCCAATTGACCGCACCGATATCCACCCCTGCCCCCCCGCCCGGAGATGCCCAGTCGGAGTCCAGCTCGTCCCGGATCTGAGCGATTTTGTCCTGCAGAAACCTAGAAAACTCCTCAGCCCGTCCCTGCAAGGGGTCCTCCCGCGCTCCTACCTCCAGTAGAGAGCGGGTCACCCTAAACAGGGCGGCTGGGCGGTTTTCCGCGGACGCAATAAGGGTGGAGAGGTAAGATCTCCTCGCCATCCTTATCGCCACTAAATACGTCTTAATATAAGATCGTAATAGTGTTCGGTCGGACCCAGAGCGGCTGGCCCTCCAACTGCTCTCTAGGCGTCTTTTCCGACGCTTCATCTCCCTTAGCTCCTCAGAAAACCAAGGAGCCACTTGGGATCGGCATCGGGTCAGAGGCCGCAAGGGCACGACTCGGTCGAGGGCCCCAGCAGCCACCCTATCCCAGGTGGCGACCAAGCCCTCAACCGAGTCGTGTGTGTGAGCTTCGGGAAATGGCCCAAGCTCCGTCAGGAACCTATCAGGATCCATCAGGCGCCTGGGGCGGTACCATTTTAATGGTCCCGCCTCCCTGCGGTCAGGGGGTGCGGAACGGAAGTCGAGCTTCAGGAGCGAGTGATCCGACCATGACAGGGGTTCTATGACTATATCCCCCATACCCAGATCACTCTGCCACTGATCAGAGACGAAAACCAGATCCAAGGTATGACCTCCCACGTGAGTAGAGTCCCGAATTAACTGGGTCAGGCCCATGGCCGTCATGGAAGCCATGAACTCTTGAGCAATCCCCGAGGTACCGCCAGCAGATGGCAGGTTGAAATCCCCCATGACCATAAGCCTGGGGGTCCCAACCGCCACGCCAGCTATGACCTCAAGGAGCTCAAGCAGGGCTGCTGCCGCATAGCAGGGAGCCAGGTATGCGACCAGCAAGCCCACCTGAACCTTGGGACCGAACTTCACGAAAAGGAGCTCACACCCGGTCGTCTGAGATACAGTGGCCTCCCTCGGACACAGATCCTCCTTAATAACTACCGCAACCCCCCCTCCCCTCCCCTGGGCCCTCGGCCGATGGAAAACCCGAAACCCGGCTGGGCACATCTCCACCAGAGGGACTCCCCCCTCCTGGCCCAGCCAGGTTTCGGTAACTCCCACCAGGTCCGCGCCCCCCTCACAAATCAAATCATGGATGAGAGGGGCTTTATTAACAACGGACCTGGCGTTACACAACATCAGCCTAAGGCCCAGGGCCCGATTGCTCAGACCCCCTGGGGAACGGGAGATGACAAGGGGGTCGGAGCGCGCCACAGCAAGCAAACAGCGAGGGCGCGCTCCCAACACAGAATATGGCCCCCTATAACCGCCAAATCTGCCCCTCCCGCTCACCGTAACAATAGATTTAATTCCACCCTCCCCGGTGACCCCCCCCATCCTCAATACGGTCCTGTCCGGACTCTGACTCTCCCGGCCACGCCCAACCCCCGGCCTGGACCCAGCCTCCGGCGAGTTGTCCCCCAACTCCCGCCCGGGCCTTCCTAACCCCCTTAAAAACCTAACTAAAAATTTCTTAAGACACCCCTCCCTCCCGCACTTAAAACCCCACCATCTCTCCGGATCCCACAATCCGTCCTTGAGATGGGCCTCCGAGAGAGCAGAGGGCCATTGCTGAGATAGGGGGACATATCTCAGGGCCCAGAGATCATTTCTGGTATAAAATAGCGTCCCGGCCTGAGTCCTCTGATAAAAATGATGGAGATGATAAAAATGACCCCGACCAAGCTGAGAACTAGCCGGCCGGGGCCCGAGTCCAGGTTGAGGGCGTTCAGCGCACCGCCGATTGGACGAAGAGGAGGAGAATAACTTCAACTGCAGCAGCGGTCCTCCAGTCCCAGCTCCAACTCCAACGGCCGCCTGCCGGTCACGCCACGGGCTACCGGGACCAGCACCAGACCCAGAACCACACCATGGCCCTGGAGGTCGATGATCTTCCAGCCGCCTCGGTTCTGCCCGCAGCGTCCATCCTCTAGCCGCTCGAGTCGTGGCTCGTACACCAGCTTCGGCTGGGGCCCCTGCAAAGGCCCCAGCCCCGGCCCCGGCGATAGTCCCACAGCCAGGCCGCCCTGGCTCCGCCCATGGCGGCCGACCCTCAGCCGCTCGAGCCGCCCTTCCAACTTCGGCTGGGGCCCTCATAACGGCCCCAGCCCTGGTCTCGACCCCGGCGGCGGTCCCATAGCCACGCCGCCAGTCTCCAGCCGCTCCAGCCTCCAGCTGCCAGCCTCCAGCCGCTCCAGCCATCCCAGGAACTTCGGCCTCGCATGGCCACACCGCCGGCCGCCAGCCGCGAAGTCGCGCGGACCCACCGCCAGCCGCCGGCCGCTGGGCAAAATACCATGGCCTCCAGCTGCTCCGGCCTCCGGTCTCCGCCGACTCCAGGCATCCGGAGACCTTAACCTCGCACGGCAGCACCACCGATCGGGAAACGCCCACCTCACAGCCGCGCGGCCCCGCCCGCCGCCGCCGCGAGGGGGTCGCCCCACAGCTGCCAGCCGCCCGCCGCCGCTGCGAGGGGGTCGCCCCACAGCCGCGCGGCCCGCCGCCGGGCCCGGCGCCAGATACGACGCCGCGCCACGGCCCCGGGGATCGCCTCACAGCCGCGCGGCCCCGCCGCCAGCCACCAGCCGCCAGCCGCCAGCCGGCCGCCGCCGGGCCCAGCGCCAAACACGACGCCGCGCCACGGCCGCGCCACGGCCTCGGGGGTCGCCCATCCCCCCACAGGTCCCCTCGCCACCCCTGCCACAGGTGAGGAGGACCTGGGGGGGGGGAAACTCACCACGCCGGGCGGCGGAGCTCTTCTGGCTGGCGGAGCTGGCGGAGCTCTTCTGGTCGACTTCCTCCGGTCGCCATCTTGCTCTCTCTAGACTCTGATTGCTCCGATAACCCTAATTTTAACCTAGGTTAGGCTGATCTTTTTCACATTCAAGATTCGGGCTTAGAGAAGCATCTTAGCAACGGTGGCTAAAAATCCTTCAGGTTTAGTTTCCTCACTTCTGCCTAAATGGGGATCAGGAGAGAAGCTCAGGGCCTGCTTGAGATTTTGAGAAGAGACGACCTTGGCAAGGATGGAGGGGAAGGCTGTGTGTGTGGACTCTCTTCGGTTGCCCCTTCTGGAGGGCACAGCTGGCCTCCCTCTAGGCAGCCGGGCAAGTGCCCGCAAAAATGCCCCGCCAATGGGCACGAGATCAGGAGGTGCTCCTCTTCCCAATGAACTGTGGCCACATCTCACGTGGCGGGCCAGGAGGGAAGGGAGGTGTCCTCGGGCATCTGGATCCCTCCACGGGGCAACGACACATTTCCTGGGTCTGCCAGCCTCAGGGGCGACATCCTGACATGCCCCGGCCCCTCTTGCCTGGGGTGGGGGTGTCTCCGCTGCTGAGCAAGGCTGCCCGGGTTCCTATGGTTACTCAGGTTTGCATATTCACCGGGGTTCCTATGGTGACAGCTGCAGCTTTGCCTTCACTCTTCTTCTCTGCACTGAAATCTGGCTGTCGTCCCCCACGGCCCTCCAACCTCCGTCTCCAAAGCAGAAGGCTTCGGCTACTGGGCTAAAGAACCAGCGAGCACAAGTGGGAAGGGAGAGAGAGAGAGAGAGAAGGAGAGAAGGGGAAAGTGAAAAAGGAGAATAGGGAGAGAGAAAGAGGAAAAAGAAGGGAAAGAGAAAGAAAAGAAGAAGAAAAGAGAAAGAGACAGAAAGAGAGAGAGAAATAGAAAGAGGGGGAAGAGAGAAAGAGAAAAGAGAAAGAAAGAGCAAAAGAAGAAAAGAGACAGGGGAGAGAGAAAGGGGAAAAGAGAAAGAGGGAGAAAGAGAAGAGAAGCCGCGGGAATCCCCTGCCCCGAAGGGAGGCAGCAAGGAGGCCTCCCCCCCCCAAGGGCCAGGGGGGCCTCTGCTTTGGCCAGGGGGGCCTCCACAGCGGAACAGACCCGGGGGAGGTTGGCCTGCCAAACCCGCCTGGGCTCCGACGGACGGACGGGCTGCCTTCTCCCCTGCCCTGTGTGGGAAGCCAGCAGGCAGTGCCAGCTCAGGTGTCCCCACCTGCTTCGTTCTCAGGGTGATTAGGAACGGCAACCCCGGGGTTAGGATGGTGGTTGGATTCGGAGCCCCCTCCCCACCCTGGCCTGTTGGGAGAGGGTGTGGCTGGAACGGGATGTTCCTTCCCGGAAGTCTGAAAGGAGCCTGCAAAGAGAACGAGGAGAAGCCTCGAGGGAGTTGAAGTCTCCTCCTTCCAAAGGGCGCCGGGCTCAGGTTTGCCCTGGAACCTCCCCCCTGCCCCCCGCCACCCTCATGGGCACCAGGTGGGCTCCACTGGCTGCAGGAGAACCCAGGACCTTGGGGGGTCACATGGGGGCACCAAGCCTTTCCCTGATCGCTGGCATATTCAGAAGCAGGAAGAGGCCGGCCTTTCCCCCAACCTGGGGAGCAGGAGTCTCCAAACTCAGCCACTTTAAGACTTGGGGACTTCAACTCCCAGAATTCCTCAGCCTGGCTATGGAATTCTGGGAGTTGAAGTCCCCAAGTCTTAAAGTGGCCCCTGCTCTACAGGTTTGTTTCCTCTGTCTCGGTTTCCTTGCGTCAGGAGTTTGTGCTGAGGGCAAACACAGGTGGTCCTCGGCTTATGCACATAATTGTCAAGGCCCTCGAGAACCTGCCCTTTTCAAGGGAGGGGCCCCACCTGTGCTATGATAGCAGCCTTCCCATATTGGAGGGGCTGGCCCAGAGAAGAGGGCATTGAGTTAGTCTCCAAAGCCCTAGAAGTCAAGACAAGCAGCAACGGAGGGGAAGTAACCAAGGAGAGAAGCAACCAGGAATTAAGGAGAAACTTCCCAACAGGGAGGACAATTAACCAGTGGAAGAGAAGTTGCCTCCAGAAGTTGTGGGGGCTCCATCGCTGGAGGTTTTTAAGAAGAGGCTGCACAGCCCTTTGTCCGAAATGGTCTAGGGGGCTTCTTGCCAGAGCAGGGGGTTGGATTAGAAGACCTTGAAGGCCCCTTCCAGCTCTTATTCTGCTCTGTTCCAAGTTTGGCAGACTTTGGCTTCCGTTGAGTCCAGATGGTTGTGGAAGCTCAACAGAGTCAGGCGTTCCTTGTCGTGGGGTGGGAGATCTCCTGTGGGGAAGGAACAAGCCCGTCCCACCCCACCACTCTGCAAGCTGAGATGTTTCTGAGGCTGTGAGGAACCCCTCCAGCTTCTTCTTCCTCCCTTGAGGGGGCTCTTCCAGTTTTCAGAGGCCATGCACAGCTTTTCTGGATTCTCCTGAAACTGGCAACGTGCAGCCCCTTCCCCACGATGGGTGTGCGTGTGAAATCTGTGCGCCAGGGGTCGGTGGTCAGGGGGCTCGGCTGCTAGAGGGATGGCTGAGCCCTTCGCTCCAAGGGCTGGTTGGGAGAGAGAAGAAGTGGCAGAAGAGGACAACCAGCTCTCAGCTTTCCTTCCCACTGTCAGGAGTCCAGCGATCGCCCTCATTAAATCAGGAGCCTTGAGCCAAACTTCAAAAGACTTCAAAGGATTTATTAGGAGCGACATGCTGGCATGACCTGTATGAAGCCAACTCTGAGACATGTAATTCGCTGTCACTCTTGACTCTGGTTCCCCACCCCCCACTCTCTCTGGGTGTATCATAATTCAGATTGTCCAATGAAACACCTTCATGGGCTTGGTGTCATCAATCATGTTCTCCAATAGAGGATTTTGGGGCCCAGAATACCCGGTTGCCTCAGTTACAATCTTTGCGAGACAAGCTTGGCATGTGCTTCTGACTTCACTTGCCCTGTGCTCCTTCAGGGTCCCTCCCCTCCCTCCCATTTCTTATGGCAGGAAGGAAGGGATGGCTCCTTTTGTTTTTCATGGGCTCCCTCTGGGTCTGCTCTGAAAGCTGAGCAGTGGAGCATTGACTGCCCTTCCCACAAGTGAGGGGAGGGGGCTCCCCCTAGCGGGGGAGAACTGGTAACCCAAGGAGCAAGTTGTGTGAAAACCAGAAGCTGCAACAACCTTGGGACAAAACCTTCGGGCAGAAGACGGAAGGTGTTTTGCTTCCTTCTCCAAGAAGATCAGAATGATAAAATTATGGAAGGGACCTTGTAGGTCATCTAGTCCAAACCCCCCACCCACCCAAGCAGGAGACCCTACACCATTTCTGACAAATAGCAGTCCAATCTCTTCTTGAAAGCGTCCAGAGATGAATTCAGCTCTGATTCTTCAGCTCTGACTGGACCTCTTTGAAGAAAACCCAGAAAGTCCAGTTGCACCTTGAGAAAGCACCTTGGGGAAAGCACCCCAAGAGAGTGCCTCCTGCCCCAAGTCCTCAAGCCAGCCAGAAGGGTATCGTGGTGGATAGTATGGAAAGCCACCAAGAGATCCAGTCATGCCATCTCTGTCTTCAGAGATCACCCACCACACAACAAGCGACATCCCAAGTGGGAGACCCTATACCATTTCTGACAGAGGGCAGTCCAGTCTCTTCTTGAAAGTCTCAAGTAATGAAGCTCCCACAACTTCCGAGGGCAACTTCTGTTCCATGGGTTGATTGTTCTCACCGTCAGAAAGTTTCTCCTTATTTCCAGGTTGAATCTCTCCTGGTTCAGTTTCCATCCATTGTTCCTTGTCTGGCCTACAGGTGCTTTAGAAAATAGCTTGACCCCCTTCCTCCTCCCTGTGGCAGCCCCTCAAATATTGGAAGACCGCTATCATGTCTCTCCTGGTCCTTCTCTTTAATAAACTAGCCAAGCCCAGTTCCTGCAACCATTCATTTTAGCCTCCAGTCCCCTAATCATCCTGGTTGCTCTTCTCTGTACTTTTTCTAGAGTCTCAACATCTTTTTTTATAATGTGAACAAAACTGGATTTAGTACTCTAGGTGTGGTCTTACTAAGGCTTTATAGTGGTATTAGTACTTCCCTTGATCTCGATTGTATCCCTCTGTTATTGCAACTTAGGATTGCATTGGCTTTTTTGGCTGCTGTTGCACACGGCTGGCTCCTATTTAGCTGGTTGTCCACTAAGACTCCAAGATCCCTCTCACAGTTACTGCTATTGAGCCTGGTTTCACCCAATGTATATGTGTCCTTTGGGTTTTTCTTGCCTAAGTGTAGGACTTCCCTTTTCTCCACGTTGAATTTCATTTTGTTAGATACGGCCCAGGGTTCAAGTCTGTCAAGATCCATCTGGATCTTCAGCCTATCTTCTTGGGTGTTGGCTGCCTGACCATTTCCTCCCAGGCATTAATCTAATTGAGTGAATTTAGAAACAATAATAGTCCTTCTAAGGATTCTTGGAGGACTTTCTCCTCGACCATCGCTGTGGTCTGTTGGGTTGGAATTCTCCTCCTCCAGAGGAAATGAAGCCGCGGGATGCACCCATTCACTCCTACCTCCTTACCTCCCTTGTAGGAATCCCCAGGCAAAACGGGTCCCCTTCCTTCTGGATTCTTCTCTGGCCTCCTTGCCACTGCTGCTCCTCACCAGAAAAGGAGAAGGTGAAGGAGGCGTGTGGATCCCAAAGAAGATCTGGTGCACAGCGCCCTCTGCCTGAAAAGATTCCCGGCTTCTTGGAAGGGATCCAGGGATCCTTCTGCAGGATCGTTTCTGCAATGTTTCTGCAAAGGCCCTGGGGGAGTCTTCTTGGGAAGCAGATGGCCATCATAAGCCATCACCCCAGTGGAGGTCTGGCAAGAGATGCCCACTGCAGCTGGAGCCTTGGCAGATGCTCAAGGACAGAGGCACCTAGATGCCAGCTGGGTTGGTGCCACTGGAGGAGTGACAAGGCTGGTCACAATCAGAGCCAGAGGGCTCCTGGGCCACGGTCGTCAGGAGAGCATGTTTCCTGAGATGCCCTTGCTCAGGCTGCTGGCCCTTCTCAGCCTGTTTCCATCCTAGGTTAGAAGAAAAGCCATCCATGAATGGCTCTCGCCTTCCAGGAAGGTTCTTTCTCTTCCTGGGCTTGCCCACTCCTACGTTCTTCAGCCAAGAGACCTTCAGGAATGGCCAAGATGATCAACTGCCTGTCCAAGCCACATGCCTGGAGCTTCCATGATCACTGGCACAGGTCTTCCTCCTCCCTCTCCTCCTCCTCCTCCTCTTCCTCTTCTTCTTCTTGCTTCTGCTTCTTCTTCTTCTTCTTCTGCTTCCTCCCCTCCTCCTCACCTCCTCCTCCTCCTTCTCTTCCTTCTCTTCTTCTTCTTCTTCTTCGGTCTCCTCTTCTATTCCTCTTCCTCTGCTTCTTCTGCTTCTTCCTCTTCTGCTTCTTCCTCTTCTTTTGCTTCCTCCTCCTCCTCCTCCTCCTCCTCCTCCTCCTACTTCCTTCTCCCTACTCCTCTTCTTCTTCTTCGGTCTTCTTCTTCTCTTCTTCCGCTTCTTTCTTCCTTTCCTCTGCTTCTTCTTGCTTTCTTCCGATTCTGCCTTCTTCCTCTTCTTTTGCTCCTCCTCCTCCTCCTCTTCTCCTTCTCCTTCCTTCTTCTCTGCTTCTTCCAAAACCTTCTTCTGCTTCTGCTTCTTCCCTTCTTCCTTCTTCTACTTCCTCCCCTCCTTTTCTCTCCTCTCTCCTCCTCCTTTTCTGCTTCTCTTCTTCTTCTCTCCTCCTTCTGCTTCTCCTCCTTCTCCTCCTCCTCATTCTTCTTCTTCTTCTTCTTCTTCTTCTTCTTTCTTCTTCTGCTTCTTCTGCTTATTCTGGCTTCTGCTTTCTTCCTCTTCCTCTCCTCCTCTCCTCTTCTTATTCTTCTTCTTCTTCTTCCTCCTCCTTCTTCTTCTTCTTCTTCTTCTTCTTCTCTTCCGCTTCTTCTTCTGTTCTGCTTCTTCATTCTGCTTCTATTCCTCTCCTCTTCTTATTCTTCTTCTTCCTCTTCTTCCTCTTCTTCTGATTCTTCTTCTTCTTTCTTCTTATTCTTCTGCTTCTTCTTATTCAGCTGCTTCTTCTTTCTTCTGCTTCTGCTTCTTCCTCTTCCTCCTCTTCTGCTTCTTCCTCTTCTTTTGCTTCCTTCCTCCTCCTCCTCCTCCCCTCCTCCCTCCTCCTCCTCCTCTTTCTTCTTCTTCTTCTTCTTCTTCTTCTTCTTCTTCTTCTTCTTCTTCTTCTTCCGCTTCTTCTGCTTCTGCTTCTTCCTTCTTCCTTCTTCTGCTTCCTCCTCCTCCTTTTCTTCTCCTCCTCCTCCTCCTTCCTCTGCTTCTGCTTCTTCTGCTTCCTCCTCCTCCTCCTCCTTACCTCCCCCTCTTTTACCATTCATTCTCTGAATATGGAGGGCAAGACGACTATGGAGGGCACTCAATCATCAGAAGAGGGGCAGGAGCACAGAAAGCTCAAGGGTTACTTTGAATTGGGAAGCCTCCGTGATATCTCTCTTCATTGGATTTCATTTTGAACCCTCTCCTTCTCTCTTTGGCAGCCCTTCAAATGTTGGAAGACTGCCATCATGTCACCCCTCGTCCTTCTCTTCGTTAGACTAATGCTTCCCTCCTGCTTTATCATCTACTAAAGATTTGGTTTGTTTCAAATACAGGCTATCCTGAATTTTGTAGAGATTCATGCCCACAGTTTACATTCCTGATACACTCGTTATTCCTCCTCCTCCTTCTCTACACAAATCCCATTCCCTTCTAGCGCTGATGATGTTCCCTAGTTGGGTCATGAGATGTCTGCAAGAAAACAGCCCAGTTCAGAGAGCACCAAGGACCCCACGGATCTGCTCCTCCCACCCTCCTTCCCCCTCTTCCCTCTCCTCTCATGGGGCCAGAACCAGCTCATAGGAGCTGGTTCTGGCCCCAAAATCTCTTTGTAGTTACAGACACTGCTTGGAGAGGAGCGTGAGGGAGGGGAGGACAAAGGCAGCGGCTGTTTCCCGTAATTAAAAGTTGGTCCTCTTCTAATCTTGTAATCTCCACTCGCGCAGCACATTTAACCTCATTATATTGAATTAGCCCATTTTCTGGGATCGTGCGATACGCTGAACCGTAAGCTCTCAGACTGTCCTGGGTGTGCATCTCACAATAAGCGGCAGAGAAATAGCCTGAATTAACCTTAAGGGTCTGGTCTGGCCAAATGCAGCCGCCGGGCCTTTCCTGGGCAGGAGGAGGGTTGTGTGCGAAGGCAACCTGAACCTGTGGGCTCCAGGCCTCGGGGGCAACCCGAAACGGGGAACGACCTGGAAATGGGTGCACACGAGCTCAGAGCTTCACCCGAGGTCCCCCAACAGGTGAGGGGGGGGCCTCTCCTTTTGGGTAGGGCTGCAACCCCTCAAATCTCGGCCTGTGTGGGAACTAATCCAGTTAAATAGGAGCCAGCTGTGTGCAGCAGCAGCTGAAAAAGCCAATGCAATCCTAAGTTGCATTAACAGAGGGATACAATCCAGATCAAGGGAGGGACTAATACCACTCTATAAAGCCTTGGTAAGGCCACACCTAGAGTCCTGCATCCAGTTTTGGTCATCATATTATAAAAAAGATGTTGAGACTCTAGAAAAAGTGCAGAGAAGAGCAACCAGGATGATTAGAGGGACTGGAGAATGAAATATAAGAAGAACGGTTGCAGGAACTGGCTAGTTTAGGGAAGAGAAGGACCAGGGGAGACAGGAGAGCAGCCTTCCAGTATTTGAGGGGCTGCCCCAGAGAGGAGAAAGGGGGTCAAGCTATTTTCTAAAGCACCCGAAGTCCACAAAAGGAACAATGGATGGAAACTGAACCAACCTGGAATTCAACCTGGAAATAAGGAGAAACTTTCTGACAGTTAAAACAATCAACCCATGAAACAGAAGTTGTCTTTGGAAGTTGTGGGAGCTTCATCCCTGAAAGCTTTCAAGAAGAGACTGGACTGCCCTCTGTCAGAAATGGTGTAGGGTCTCCTGCTTGGGTAGGGGTTGGACTAGATGACCTACAAGGTCCTTACCAACTCTGATTATCTGTTATAATAATCCAATTCGTCCTGCCAGCTGGGAGAAGCTTGGGTGGCCATAATCAGGGTGACATTGTGAGTTTTTAGACAGAGTGATTGATTGGCAGGCACTTAGGACAAAGTAATAAACTAACCATCATGGCTAATCCGGCTTAGTCTGAGGGCAGCAGGAGCCGCCAAATGCCAGGTGGGGAATCCCAAAGCTCCTCCCCCTCCTGCCTCCCCCATAGCTTGGGGGCAGAGTGTGACCCCCCTGGCAAGCTTTCCGGTAAAGGAAGTCCTCAACTTACGACCACAATTGTGCTCAAATTTTCCAATACTAAGTGAGACAGTTGTTAAGTGAATTTTGCCTCATTTTACGACCTTCTTTGCCACCGTTGTTAAGTGAATTGCTCCAGTTAAGTTAAGACACACAATTGTTAAGCAAATCGGGCTCCCCCCATTGACTTGGCCTGGCAGTCGGTCGCAAAAGCAGGCACTGCGACCGTCGTAAATATGAGCCCGTTGCCAAGCTCTTGAATTTCAATCCTGTGACCGGGAGGGGGGGGAATGCTGCAACGGTTGTTAAGTGTGGAAAAACGTGATCCCCGCGGTCACGGGATCAAAATTCAGACGCTTGACAACTGGCATGTCCTTACAACGGTTGCTGTGTCCCCCAGGGGTCACATGATCCCCTTTTGTGACCTTCTGAGAAGCCGAGACAAGGGAGAAGGTAGATTCACTTAACGACCGGGTTCCTAACTGAACAGCTGTAGTGATTCGCTTAACAACACTGGCAGGAAAAGTCATAAAATGGGCCAAAACCCACTTAACAATTCTCTTGCTTAACGAAAGAAAATTGGGGCTCCATTGTAAGTCGAGGGGCTTCCTGTTCAGGCCCAGGATCTGGGTGAACTACCTGAGGCTCTTGAGCCACTTGAAGACTTTGGACTTCAACGCCCAGGATTCTCCAGCCAGCAAAGTCTTAAAGTGGCCCAGTTTGGAGAGCTCTGCTCGTGAGGATTAAAACCTGGCCCCGTAGGGTTCTCCTAGCCTGTGCCGATCCAGGGCCCACCTGGGTCAGGTGGCCTCCAGATCTCAGGAGGGTTTATGGAGATTCTCCATCGTCCAGGCGAGGGTTGACCCAAAGGTGCTTTTTCAAAAAGGCAACTGGACTTCCTTTGTTTTAACAGTTAACAGATAATCAGAGTTGGAAGGGACTTTGGAGGTCATCTAGTCCAACCTCCCACCCAAGCAGGAGACCCTACACCATTTCTGACCGATGACAGCCCAGTCTCTTCTTGAAAGCTTCCAGGGATGAAGCTCCCACAACTTCCAAAGGCAACTTCTGTTCCATGGGTTGATTGTTCTCACTGTCAGAAAGTTTTTCCTTATTTCCAGGTTGAATCTCTCTTTGATCAGTTTCCATCCATTATTCCTTCTCTGGTCTTTGGATGCTTTAGAAAATAGCTTGACCCCCTTCCTCTTCTCTGTGGCAGCCCCCCAAATATTGGAAGGCTGCTCTCCTGTCTCCCCTGATCCTTCTCTTCCCTAGACTAGCCGGGCCCAGTTCCTGCAACCGTTCTTCGTATATTTCATTCTCCAGTCCCTCTAATCATCCTGGTTGCTCTTCTCTGCACTTTTTCTAGAGTCTCAACATATTTTTTATAGTGTGGTGACCAAAACTGGATGCAGTACTCTGGGTGTGGCTTTATAGAGTGGTATTAATACCTCCCTTGATCTCGATTGTATCCCTCTGTTAATGCAACTTAGGATCGCATTGGCTTTTTTGGCTGCTGCTGCACACGGCTGGCTCCTGTTTAGCTGGTTGTCCAAAAGTTTTGTTGTTGTTGTTGTTTAAAACCTTTCACCTCTCATCCAAGAAGCTTCTTCAGTTCTCAACTGAAGAATCAAAGAAGCTTCTTGGGTGAGAAGTGAAAGGTTTTCCAGGGGGGGGAGGGCAAAAAACATTCCAAGAAAGTAACAGATAACAGATAATCAGGGTTGTCCAGTTGCCTTTTGGAAAAAAAACCCTTTGGATGTCCTCAGGATGCCTGCCCCCGCCCCCGCCCCCCCCCACATGGAAAGGCACTCAAGGTGGCAGTGAGCCAAACCATTGAGATAAAGATAGAATTCTTTATTGGCCAAATGTGATTGGACACACAAGGAATTTGTCTTGGTGCAAATGCTCTCAGTGTCCATAAAAGGAAAGAGATCTTCGTCAAGAGTCAAGAATCATCAGGTGCAACACTTAATGATAGTCATCGGGTACAATAAGCAATCAAATCATACTAGGAAACAGCCAGCAGTCAATATCAATCGTTAGGATACAAGCAGCTAAGTTACAGTCGTACAGTCACAGGTGGGAGGGGATGAGTGATAAGGAGTGATGGAAGGATTAATAGTAATAGTAGTGCAGACTTTGTAAATAGTTGGACAGTGTTGAGGGAATTATTTGTTTAGCAGAGGGATGGCATTTGGGAAAAAAACGTCCTTGTGTCTAGTTGTTCTGGTGTGCAACAGTGCTCTATATAGCGTCGTTTTGAGGGTGGGAGTTGAAGCAGTTTATGTCTGGCATTGAAGCATCTCCCTCCCGCTTTGATCCAAAGGCTAGAAGTGCCGGAGCGGCCCCTGGCCCCCTGACTCCATCCTCAGGTGAGCTCTGTTCTGCCATCCATCCTCACCCCAGGGGTGAAAGTCCAGCTCTCTTGCTGGGCCCTGGCACCTTCCTGGGCGTGAGTCTCCCAAGGCAAGTTGTGGCTGGCCAGGCCGCCCTGCTCCTTGGGGCCGAAAACCCTCCTGCACTTCCTTGCTTACATAAGGTGGTGCATTTTGAGCCCCCCCCCCCGGCTTCTCACCCACTGGAAAGCTTTCCCACCAGGCGGGCTGTGAGATGCCACTTTGCTCGCGCTCCTGGCAGCATTCGCGGAAGGAGTTTTGGCACTTGGAGGGAGCTCTGCGGGAGCCTACAAAACTGCCTCCCTTCTCTCTTCGCTCACGTCTTGATGACTTGAGTTGGGACCCATGTTTCTGAGCCGAGGCGCAGGGAAGCTCCGGGCCTTCCAAGGAAAGAGGGGTGGGGGGCTTTCCTTGGAAGCTGGGCTGCTGGGCTGAAGGGCAGAAGACGGGCAAGGAGCTCACGGCGGCTCTGAGATGGGATGCCAACTTTGGGTCGGGAAGCCAAAACGGCCGGTTCTGCTGCCAGTCTCGGGGCTTCTTGGTCCCGACTGAAGGAGGGAAGCGCTTTGTTGGATCTGCTCAGCTTTCTCACCACTTTTTTACACATGAACGCCTCCACCTCCTCCCTTTCCTTCCCCTTTTCTCCTTCCTCTTCCCCATTCTTCTGCTCCTCCCTGCACCTTCCCCCTCCTTTCCCCCTTCTCCTTCCTCTTTCTTCCTCCTATCTGCCTCCTTCCTTCTTTCCCCTTCCCCTCCTCCTCTTCCACCTTATGCTCCTTCCAGTCCTCTTCCTTCTACTCCTTCCCCTTCCCGTTTTCTCTCCCTCCTCCCTCCCCCGCCTCTTCCTCCTTCTGCTCCTTCTCCTTCTGTTCCTTTCCCATACCTCTCCTTTTCCTTCCCCTTTCTCTTCCTCTTCCTCCTCCAGGATCATTAGCAGCAGCAGCAGCAGCAGCAGCATTGTTATAAACCACAGTAATCTCTTCTCCTTCTCTCCATGATCATTTCCCTCAATTCCTTGGGCAGATTCAGACAACAGCCTAGGCCACCAAAAGTTAACCAAGTTTAAAACGTGTCAACTTTTGCACATGTTGCCAATGTAGTTACCCCACTAACACAGCTACTAAGGCTTTAGCTGATTCAATTCAACCAGCATATTTTCTAAGACGTGGAGGCTGTGTTGAAGCAGGTTGCCTAAGACATGTCTAAGTTGGCCTTTTCACCATAGGCTGAAAAAAAAAAGTTTAAAACAAAGTTTGTTCTTGTGGCTCTCGTCCATTTTGGACTCTTTACAGTTCAGTAGCTGTCAGAAATGAGCTTTAGTGACTTGATTAGGCCTGACACCCCAGTGAATGTTGGCTGAGAGCATAAATGGCTCTTTTGATGCTGGAGCTGCTGAAACACCTGCCTGGCACATTCAAAGTGTGTTCTTTTATTGCATAGTTGTGAACAAAAGCAGAGGGGGAGGAGATATTTTGTGAACAAACACTTTTAAACCTGTTGTTGCATTGCTGAAGAAAAGCAAGCTGAGTTGTCTGATATTTATGTACTTATTCATTAGATATAACTTTGAGTATAAATTGAATTAATAATACATGAACACAAATATAATCCGTTCGCAGTTTGTTTCCAACACAAACAATATCTCTCTCTCCCTAACTCTTCCTTTCCTTAGGTTTCCCCCTTTTTTCACATTTTTTGGGGTGGGTGGGTTGCTGTTTAACTGAAATAAGTAATCGGTCAAGGATTAAAGGAGAAATAAATGATAATACAAAGGAGAATTGACAAAAGCAGGATATTTGTATCCAGCCAAGCAGCTTGATGCAGGCAGATTTATTCCCAGGATGAAATTTCAGTGGGGTTCAGAGCTGAGCTGGCATGCAAATGAAAAGCAGCCTCTCTGGGTGGGCATCGTGCCTGCTAGGGTGCTTGGCACGTGCCTGGAATTACTCAGGACGGCCCAGAAGGTCGGGTGCTGGGGAGCCTGGCCTGGCCCCTCTTGTAAGCCTTGGGAGGGACAGCTTGGCAGCTAAAGTTGGTTAAGCAAGCCACCATTGTGCTGAACTACAAACCATGGCTTAAAAAGCAGAAAGAGGGGTCCTTGGTGCTCCCTGAGCCTGGTGGTTTCATGACTCAGACTAGAGGTAACAGCACTGATGAGGTTCCCTAGTTGGGTCATGAAACGTCTGTTGGGTGACACAGCTGGGTGTTGGCTTGTTGTTTCTTGGTGAGCCAGAAGGATCTACCAAAGGAGACCCTGGGCAGGAAAGGGGTTCTGGAGCTGGAGATTTCACAACCAAGGAGGGTAGGCGGTGTGGATGCCAGGGGTCATGGGCATAGGGATGCAGCAACCTACAGAACAATAGGAACTTTGGAGGTCTTCTAGTCCAACCCCAAGCCAGACATGTGGCTGCCCAAGGACCCAGTTAAGCCCTCCGCATATGCTCAGGTGATTGAGATCTTCATAGCAACCAGGGTGGGGGGTGGGGGAACGACAGGGCCAAGCCAAGCAGGATCTCTAGCCACTGGTTAGTGCCAAAGGGCACCTGCTGGTGGCATCCCAGCAAGACTCTCTTTAGAGCAGGGGTCTCCAACGTTGGCCAGTTTAAGCCTGGAGGACTTCAACTCCCAGAATTCCCCAGCCAGCTGCTGGCTGGGGAATTCTGGGAGTTGAAGTCCTCCAAGCTTAAAGTGACCAACCTTGGAGACCCCTGCTTCAGAGGGTCTTTGGGGCAGGAGAAAGGGAAGCAGTTGCTGGCTGGACCCCAGACCATTTTTCCTCCTCTTGGGAGTGGGGGGTTTGGGACTTCTGGAAAGTTTTTTTTTTTTTTGGGGGGGGGGGGTCATTGACCATTATTAAACAATCTCTCTCTCTCTTTCTCCCCCCCCCCCCTTCTCTCCAATTCTCTGGGCTCGGCATGTGTGTGTTGTGCGTTCCCCTCTCCTGGGATGGGACCCCACCCCTCCCCGCAATCCTGGGCCCCCTGCCCCCGCCCCCACCCACCCCGTCTCTGCTCGCCCCTGCCCCCGCCGGGGTGCAGCCCCCTCCCCTCCGGCCGCCCTGCCCGCTGCCCCCGCCGGCAGGTCCTCCGGGCCAGGGGCCGATGTGCGCCCGCTAGCCGCGCTGCCCGTTCCCCTTGCCCGTCCTCCGGCGCGCGCACAGGCACGCGTCCCCGGCGCGCAGAGCATGCCTCTCAGCCCAGCCAGCGGCAAACATGAGTCTCCGGAGCAGCAGCAGCAGCGGCGGCGGCGGCGGCAGCGGCGGAGGCAGCAGCAGCAGCAGGAGGACGAGGAGGAGGAAGAGGAGGAGGAGGAAGAGGAGGAGGAGGAGGAAGAAGAAGAGGAGGAAGAAGAGGAGGAGGAGGAGGAGGAGAGAGAAGAAGAAGACGACGACGACGAAGAAGCAGAAGCAGCGGAGCAGCCTCCGCACCGCTGCCAGCAGCTGCAGCAGGCCGGCGTGGTGAACGGCGATCCTGGGGGGAGCACGGAGAGCAGCCTCAGGGAGGAGACCCTGTATGATACCATCACGCCTCCCGCCGCCGCCCCCGCCGCCGCCGCCGGCCCCGGCCCTCGCTCCCCGGAGACGCCGGCCTCCCCCCCGCCAGGGCGGATGGACGAGCCAGCTCCCAACGCCCTGGTCCTGCGCATCGGCATCCCGGACCTCCAGCAAACGGTGAGTCGGGCGCGCAGCACCAAGGACAGCGGGCGGGCCGCGCCTGGGGCCGGTGGGCGCAGGTCCCTTGCCAGGGGGAGGGAGGGAGGGAGGGGGACGCCGGCTGCAGTCTCCTCCCCTCCCCCCCCGCCTGTGGAATGGCTGCTGGCTAAACTTTTACGCAACTGCGGTCCCCGGGGGGGAGGGGGCGCAGCGCCCCCCTCCCGCATTCCCGCCTCCCTCCCTCAACTCTGCAGAGGCTGGGATGGTCCTGGATGCGCCCCCCCCTCCCCACGGCTGCCCCGCCACAGATGGGTGGGGGGAGGGCTCATCCACAGAGAAGCCCCCCAAAAAACGTTGCTGCTTTCTGGGGGCTTTTGGTAGCAGCTGGGCAGGCTACAGCAGCCAAGATGGGTGGGGGGAAGAGTCCAACAGGGTGAAGCAAGGGGGTCCCTGAGGGTCTTTCCCAAAAAGAGGGGGTAGCCTGGTCTTTGGAGCTGGGGGGGAGTCCGAGAAAGGCCCGTTTGACCCAGGCTCCCATGAACCTGGGCATGCTGGTCAAGAGCGATGGGATTTGTATTCTGCAATGGCCTAGAATCTGGAGGGAGGTTCTGTGGGCTCCAGTTATAAGGCCCGGGGGAGGGCAATGTCAGGGGCCACGGAGGCTCCCTTGCCTTTCGGAGGTTTGGAAGGCGCCCCTGCTGTGTGGGGTGTGGGGAGGCCTTCCGGGGCTCATCGGGGCCTGGGGGAGTTCCATGGGGCTTGTCATCTACGGTGAAAGGAGAGCTGGGGGGGATTCAACTTTGGGGCAGGAAGCGAAGGGGGCGGGAGACGTTCTCTGTGGCCCCTTCTGAAGTTGGAGCCCCGGTTCTGTGGGGCGAAGGGCCCAGCGCTGTCCCCAGGCTGCAGCTGGGGTGCTCTGGCTGTTGTGAGTGTGTCTGTGTGTGTGCGCGCGCACTCCCCTGCCCCCAGACCAGCAGGTGCTTGGGGCTGGAATGCGGAGATCCTTCAAAGGGCCCAGGAGCCTGTGCTGGGGGAGGGTCTTGCTTGATGGAGAGGGGGGAGGCGGTTTGCCTGGGCTCCCTGGAGAGCCCTGCCCTTCAGACCCCGCTGGGGACTCAGCGAGGGTCTTCTTCCCAGACAGAAGCAGCCTCGGAGCAGCCCCTCCGTCTCTTGCAGCAGCCCTGCCCGAGGCAGGCAGCAGAGAGCAGAGCCCGGGAAGGGGCCCACCTGGCTCCTCCTGCGCCTCCCTCCCCTCCCCTCCCCCAGCTGGCTCCTCACCTGCCTGAGGACATGCGGGGGGGGGGTAGCGTGACGGGGGGTGTCTGCAGGGCTTGGGGGCTGCCCTTTCCTGGCTGCTCCACCTGTGGGGGTGAATTGGGGGAGGGGGGGTTTGCAGGCAGGAGTTCCAGCAGCTCCCTGAGTCCCTGGACTTCTGCGGTCAGTCGGGTCGCCCTTCGGTCGGTTCGTGGGAGGATTGGCAGAGTCTCCGCATGCTGATTCTTGCCAGGGGAAAACTCCTCGCTCAGCCTGCCAGTTCTTGGATGGAGGGGCGTTTTTGGCTAGGTCATCGTTGGGGGGGCGGATTGGACAGAGGCAGCTTTGCAGAGGGGAGAAGGGGGCCTGGGGAGGGGCTGGAGAATCCTAGGGTTGGGCTCAGGGACCCTGAAGGCCGGTGGGGGCCCCTCTCTGCTCAGGGATGGGGGCAACGGTGACCGTTTTCAGACAGCTCTTCTGGCCCCAGCCGGATGTGGCTGGCTTCTCCTCCTGGGCCACCCTCAGGCGTCCTGGCTGGCCAAAGAGGGGAGCTCTGGGGCCCCTTCCGGGTGGAGAACCTGTGGGTGAGGGCCAAAGGGGCCGGGTCCTTCCCCTCCCTTCCTGGGCCCTTGGGCTCTTCTCAGGCAGGGCTCTCCCAGAACTCAGGCGGTGGGAGAGAAGGGGGCCTCCCTTTGGGGCAGCACATCAGGGGCCTCTGGACCCATCTTTCCTTCCTTCCTTCCTTCCTTCCTTCCTTCCTCTCATTTCATCTCCTTCCTTCCCTCCCTCCCTCCCTCTTCCTTCTTTCCTCCTTCCTTCCTTTCTTCCTTCCTTCCTTCCTTCCTTCCTTCCTTCCTTCCTTCCTTCCTTCCTTCCTTCCTTCCTTCCTTCCTTCTTTTCCTTCCTTCTTTTCCTTCCTTCCTTCCCTGTCTCCTTCCTCTCCCCATTCCTTCCCTCCTTTCCTTCCTTCCTCCCCCCTTCCTCCAGGGCCCAGGGTCTTCTGCAGGCTCAGAATTCTGCAAGGGGTCCAGGCGCTGTTTGCCTTCATTTTGGATTCTCTCTGTTGGGCTTGTGGGACACACGGCTCTTCCTTTCCCTTCATCCTTCTCTCTCCTGTGTGGCTCAGAAGCAGGTTAAACCAATTACACATTTAAATTAGATGAGCCCCCCCCACCCCCTTCGAGCAGGTTGCTGCCATGACGGCACAGCCGAGCCTCCATATTCAGAGGCAGACCATCTGATGGGGGGAAGAGGAGGAGCAGGTGGGGCCTTTTCCTTTGAGCCCGTTTGTGCTTCCCTTAGAACTACTAAACTGCCCCTGTTGGATATCTGTCTGATTGGTCCTTCCTGCACTCACCTGGGGAGAGATTTCCTGGGGGGTGGGGGTGGCCTTCCTCCCAGCTGCTTTTGGTAGCCTCAAAGCCTTAAGAGGAGAGGAGTCTTGGGGGGGGGATGTGGTGATGGCAAATGTTGCCGTGGGAGGAAGTGGCGTCATATTATTTATGTATTTATGTGTCTATTCATTTGTTCAGTAAATGTGCAACTCTGGGCAATCAGCAAACGGTGCATGAAGCCGAAGTCATGAAAACCAGTGCAAAGCCCCACAGAATGCGGCTGGGAGGGATTGTAAAAGTACAGTGAAAAGGCTCAGCCAAGGGTGGGGCTCCCCTAACAGCCTCGCCCCACGGAAGGCGCAGGTGTTCATGGCTACCCAGAGGCCAGCAGGGCGGGGGGGGGGGGCTCCTGTAGATCTCCTGGGGGGTGGGGGTGGGTGGCCATTCTGCAGAGGAGGAGGAGGAGGCACAGTCGAGAAGTTGCAATCCCCAGATCCTGCAAAGCGGCATTCGTTCACAGACACACCTTGGGCCTCGCCCTCCGCCAGGCGTCTGGGCTGGGCAGAAACCGTTGGGTGAAAATGGCCTGCAGGTTTCTGGTCTTGTGTTACACGAGGACCTTGAATGGCACCTGGGAGCCCACTGAGGTCCACGGTTAAACGTCCCTGGAGTTTCTCCATCAGCCAGTCATGGTTGCCCCAAAGATGCTTTTCATTTCCTTGAAAACATTTTGCTTCCAATCGGAAGAAGCTTCTTGGATGAGAAGCAAAATGTTTTCAAGGGGGAAGCCCCCCCCCCCCCCAAGAAAGTCCAGTTGCCCTTTGAGAATAAGATCCATGGTGTTAAGATCCACGGCGTTGCACAAGTGTTCCGTGGTGTGCCTAAAATCACCTAAATTGCCACATTCTGGACTCTGCTGCGACTCCCGAACACTCTTCAAGGTTAGACCTAAGGAGAGCAGGTTGCAAACCTCAAGCAAGGCCTAATTAAGGCACGAGCGACCATGAGCAGAGGCTCCCAACCCAACCCAGAAACGGGCACAAGTAGGGCACCAGGCGCAAAGGCCTTAGCTCCATCTTCTACTACCTACTTTTCTCTGCCAATCGCCAGGCCATGGTCGGGCTTAGAGCAGGGGTCGCCAACCTTTTGGACCTCTGGAACCACCAAACTCATAATTTTAAATCTCACGGACCAGAGACCCTGGGAAAATCCCCCCCAAAAGACTGCAGGAAAATCCCCCACCCCGTTTTCCTACCAATCGATCAATCTTTATTTGGGATTGCAGGATACCGTCTCCAGCTCCGTTCTTGGGGGGCGGAGAGAGAGACTTTTGGCTTCATGGAAGGGAAACTGCAGACTTTCTTTCTCTCCCCCAAACTCCACCAGAAATGAGTCTTTGGGAGACTTGTCACTACCTCGTGTTGTGTGCAATGTAAGCAACGTAAGCCTTGTGTTCCCGCGCAGTCTGGATTAATTGCTTGGGGGGGGGGGGTGAGATTTCTCTGCGGATCACCAAAATTTTCTCACGGTTGGCGACCACTGGCTTAGAGGAGAGGTTTTTGCAGGCTCGGGGGTTGAGGGACCAGCGAAAAAGCTGACCCTTAGTCCTGCCCAGTTAGCCATGGAGTTGCATCCAATCTGCTTCCTGGCACCAAAGCCATTCTGAAAATGAAACCCTTGTTTGGCCACATTCAGAAATCCAGCATGCAGGGGCACCGCGCAAGGGGCCCTTCACAGTTGTGGGTGAGGGTTAGGAGCAGAATAAATGCAGCTGTCAGGATTCCGGCATTTACCCCCATTTAAATTATGAGTCTCGAGCCAAATTTCCAAAACTTCAAAAGGATTTATTGGGAGTTAAACTGTCCAGCACAGCCTGGGTGCAGCCGACTCTGAGACACATCATTCATTGTCACCTGGACCCTGTTTTCCCTCCCAGTCCCTGGATGTATCGTAATCTATATCCTCCAATGGGACACATCCATAGCCCAGAGTCATCAATCAGGCTCTCCAGCTAGAATTTTGCACGGCAGAAACTTCCGTCACCTAGTTACTATCTCTGAAAACATTTATGGAATGCAGTTTCAGTTTCCAAGCTGCCACACTGCTCCCCCCTCCCTTTCGGTTGGCAACTCAAAAAAGAGCCTAGGAATATTTTATGAGTTGACAGCAGCTGTGATGGGGAAAGAGAAGAAGAAGAAGACGAAGAAGGCAAAGAAAAGAAACCCTCCCAGTGATGGGGTTGAGGAACCAAAGTCTCCATCCTAGCAGCCTTCCAATAGTTGAGGGGCTGTCCCAGAGAAGAGGAGGTCAACTTGTTTTCCAAAGCACCTGAAAGCAGAAGCAACAGATGGAAACTGACCAAGAAGAGAAGCAACCTGGAATTAAGGAGGAATTTCCTGGCAGGGAGACCAATTAACCAGTGAAATGAATTGTCTCCAGAAGTTGTGGGTGCTCCATCACCGGAGGTCTTCAAGAAGAAACTAGACATCCATTTGTCTGGCATGCTCTAGGGCAGGGAGTCTCCAACCTTGGTAACTTTAAGACTCGTGGACTTCGCCTTCCAGAATTCCTCAGCAGCTTCCCAGGAATGCTGGGAGTTGAAGTCCACAAGCCTTCAAGCCACCAAGGTTGGAGACCCCTGGTATAGGGTCTCCTTTTTGAGCAGAGGGTTGGGCTAGAAGACCTCCAGGGTCCCTCGCAGCTCTGTCATTCTGTTATTCATCTTCCAGAGGGTGGCTGGGGAGGGGGCCGGATTTGCTTTGGGCCCTCAGGATCTCTCACCAGATCTGTCATCTGCATTTCAAGAAAAGCAGAGCGAGGCATCCAAAGGAGTTGAGATGAGAGCAGGAAAGCCGCTCTGGGGGTCCAGAAACGCCCGTTCCCATGGAGAGGCAGCCAGAGAAAACCCATCAAGCTGCTTTTCCTGACGGTAAACAAGATTTCCAGTAGGGAATGGCTGGCAGGTTTCGCTCAGCTTGCAAAAGGCCAGTGGGGGTGGCTCACTTTTCTGCCCTCCCTCCCCAAACGTGAGGCCTCCCTTAAAGAGGGGCAGGATTGCCCTTCCGTGGCTGGGACTGCCATCTTGACATGCACACACACACACAGAGCCATCTCGGCATGCGTGTACGCGTGTTGATGGAGAGCCAGCTGCAAAGCGTTTTGCATTATGCACCCAAAATACTGAATCAGCCAGGGAAGTAGGGAGCAGCTGCATCGGCAGCCTTTGGGTAAGCAGACTTGCCGTAGCTTTAACCTAGATTGGCATTTTGTGGCATGGCATTCAATGCCAACCCCACCCATTGGGCGAGCTTCTTGTCAACCTGTTGCAGGGTCCCTGTTCTCACCCACCTCCCCAAACACAACAAACCCTCTGTGGTGAACTCAAAGACTCCTTGATGAGAAGCGCCGGCAGCCCCGGTAAAAAGTTTCTCTCTCAGGCTAACAAGTCCGGCCGGCCAGAAGACGAAGAGTTGTCTGCCACGTCTATTCATCTCCGGCCCCTGCCTTTGATCCCCAGAGCTCGGGTGAGGCTTCGCTAGCAGCAGTGGCTCTTCCGGCCTGAGGACCGGCCTATAGATTTCCACTGCTCTCCTCTCCTCTGCCTTCTGTGTATCCACATGTCAGGCCCTGGACCCGGCTGTTCCTCTCTTCCTCATCAGCCACCTCCAGACCTGGGGGCTGTTGACTCTCCATCTGGGGGCTGATGGACGACCCAGGCTCTGCCTCCCACCCTCTCTCTCAGGTTGCCTGGATGCTGGCCCTGACTCTCACTCGGCCTCCTCCTCTGATTCGGTTGCGGGAGGGGCCGGTGGCCGACAGGCCACAACACTCCCAGAAAATGGGTGTGTTTTGGTAAGGAGGTGAAAGGTGCTGCTGTGTGAACTGGGCTTGCCGTGTCCCAGTTTTGTCACCAGACATTAAACTCCAGAATAGCCATCAAGGGAAACCCCAAAGTGTGGTAGCCTTCAAGACATTATTCTGGAGTGCAGTGATAACCAACTTGGACAACCATTTATCTGGAATGGTATAAGTTCTCCGGCTTGAGCAGGGGGTTGGACTAGAAGACCTCCAAGGTCCCTTCAGCTCTGTTCTTCTGTTAACTTTGGAGCAACCTGCTCAGTTTTGGAAGTGCTGCCTGAGGTTCCCCCAATTGCTTTCCTCGCAGGATCTGGCAAGGCTCTAGGACCTCACTTGACCCCTTTCCATTCATCCGGAGAAGTGGGAGGTGTGTGCAGGGCTTTCGGCAATGAGGTCGAAAAGGAGAATTGGGCTGTTTGTGGTGCTGTGTCTTGGATGGTGTGATGAGAAAAGGGAGAAAGAGTTGGTGGTTTTCAAAAGTCCTCTGGAAAGAAGGCTGGTAGTTCCAACATCACCTCTTGATCCTCTTTTTGGGAGGAGTTGAACTCCACAAGTCTTAAAGCTGCCAAGTTTGAAGACCCTTGATCTGTTCTATCAATCTATCTATTCTGTCTGTCTGTCTGTCTGCCTGTCTGTCTGTCTGTCTGTCTGTCTGTCTGTCTGTCTGTCTGTCTGTCTGTCTGTCTGTCTGTCTGTCTGTCTGTCTATCTATCTATCTATCTATCTATCTATCTATCTATCTATCTATCTATCTATCTATCTATCTATCTATCTATCTATCTATCTATCTATCTATCTATCCATCCATCCTACCTCTCTTCCTCTATCTATCTATTCCAGGGGTCTTCAAACTTGACAGCTTTAAGTCTGGTGGACTTCAACTCCCAGAATTCCTCCTCCAGTCATGTTAGCTCAGGAATTCTGGGAGTTGAAGTCCACCCGTCTTAAACATGCCAAGTTGGAAGACCCTGGGACTAGAAAATCTGCAAGGTCCCACCCACCTCTGTCATTCTGCATTCTCTATGTCCAAGACTGGCTGTCCCTCCTATCTGCGATCCAGTTGACCATGTCCTACCTCCGTGTCCAGCAGCATCACTATTTTGAACACCACTGCCCAATATATTTTCAGAACATGGTTGCAGAGCACCCAAACTTGGCCACTTTAAGGCTTGTGGACTTCAACTCCCAGAATTCTCCAGCCAGCATAGCATAGCATGCTAGAAAATATCATAGCATAGCTGGCTGGAGAATTCTGGGAGTTGAAGTCCACAAGCCTTCAAGGGGCCAAGTTTGGGGGGCCCTGCATTACAGCAACCAGAGGTGGGCTTCACATAATGTAACAACCAGTTTGTCTAGTGCAGAACCGAAAATGCGAGCTTGCGCGCAGGTTCAAACACTTGGCGATTTCGTGTGCGCGGCTTCCAGCACACCTTCTCGAGCAGCCCCGCTGAGTAGAGCAGGCAAGGTGCGGAAATCGGCTGGGTGGGGCAGGTGAGCCAGAGACTGAGATATGTAGGACAGGATAGCACCCGCGTGGGTGGGCGGGCCCAGCCAGTAGTCAGAGTCATCAGTACGGGTGAACTGGTCCAAACTGGCAGCAGCCCACCTCTGAGAGCAACCAATGGGTCCAGATAGGAAGTAGACATTAAACTCCAGAACCGGCTGGGGAATTCTGGGAGTTGAAATCTACCCGTCTTCCAAGGGCCTAGGTTGAGTGACACTGGTCTAACTAATGGCTTCTTCTAGTTCCCACCTCAGCTGGTTCCCCTCCACCTTCTCAACAACCTTCCTGTCAGCTTTGGAAGCCACATTGAGACCAGATGCTTCCACACTGCTACATTCTTGAGCCTGGGAAAATGGGAGGGGGGAATTTCTTGGAGTGAATGTGGTTAGACATAATAGCACCCTTCTTCTGCGTCAAGGTCATGTTATTTCTGCACCTGGGCGAGGAGTGGTTGAGGGGACGTCTCAAGTTGGGACGGATGGTGATTGGGGTATGTGATGTCATGAGGGGTGCAGGAGTGGATTTGTAATATTTTACTTATTGAAGGGAAACCTGGAACTTTCAGATTCAGGATTTCCCAGATGTGCCAGTTTATTACTCTTAATAAAAGGAACCTTTGAGGAGATGCTTGTCTTGGAGTTATTGGTTGGAGTTGAGGTTTTCTGGAACGCTGACATTATCCCGAATCTAAAGTCCCCATCCCAATGATTCTCCAGAACAGTGGTCACCAACCGGTGGGCCGGGGACCACTGGTGGTCTGTGAGAAAATTTTGATGGTCCACAGAGAAATGTCCCCCTCAAAGCAATTAATCCAGGCTGCGCAGGAACACAAGGCTGCGCCGCCCACATGGCCCGCAGGAACACAAGGCTTGCATTGCTTGCATTGTGAACAACACAAGGTAGTGAGGGGAGGAGGGAAAGGATGGAGGGGGGGAACTTGCCCCACTGGCCCCATGCACCTGGCCTGGCCACCGGGCTGCTTCTTTCCACTTCTTTCTTCCGCTTTTGGCTGCATGCAAGGAAAGCAGCCGAAGTCTTTCTTTCTCTCCCCCAAACTCTGCCAGAAACGAATCTTTGGGACCCTGCAAGGCCTCCTGCTCCAAGAGGCTGCGCCAGGAAAGACTCATTTCTGGGGGAAAGAAAGACTTCTGCTGCACCTGCTGCTTTCCTTGCATGAAGCCAAAAGTCTCTCTCTCTCTCTCTCCCCCTAAGAACAGAGCTGGAGACGGAATCCTGCAATCCCAAATAAAGAACAATCGATCAGTAGGAAAATGGAATTTTCCTGCAGCCTTTTTGGGGAGTTTTCCCTCTGGTCCGTGGGATTTAAAATTATGTGTTTGGTGATCCCTGAGGTCCAAAAGGTTGGCAGGCCCTGGTCCAGAAGACCACCCAGTGTCTTGACCTCCCCCCCCCCCGCTTGCAGCCTCTTCTCTTCTGCCAGGTGCAGCTGCCGAAATGCGATCCAGCTTCCCACTTGGCTGGCAGAGCCACCCAGGCTTGGCACCGAGCTCTCTAAATCAGGGAGCCAATGGATTACATGGTGGAACTGATTAGCCACCATCTGTTCCAAGGTGGCCATCCCAGGCGGCCTGCTGACAAAGGGGATTCCTTGCTTGACAGAGCCATCTTCTCAGAGCCAGGTTGGGGGGGGGGGAGGTGTCAGAGAATTTTTGCAGCAGTGGAAGATTGACATCCTCTTCCTCGAAGAACGAGGGAGGGAGATTTCTTGCAGAAGTAGCATTCTCCATCACCATGGACTTTCATAGGAGACAGCTTGGACTGGGGTTAGTTGTTTGGTGGAGTTAGGATTAATTTCCCCTCTTGTTTGAACTTTTCACTGTGTTGGCAAGAAACCTCAAGGAAAAAATCCAATGGTTGCTGCCCATAAAACCAGACCCTGGTTTGCTCCAGGTCTCATGGAGACCTGTGGAAGCAACCTGGAATTGAGGAGAAACTTCCTAACAGTGAGGACAATTAACCAATGGAACAGCTTCCCTCCGGAAATCATGGGAGCTTCATCACTGCAGGTTTTTAAGAAGAGACTGGACAGCCACCTGTCTGAAACAGTGTAGGATCTCCTGTTTGAGCAAGGGGCTGGACTAGAAGACCTCCAAAACTCCTTCCAGTTCTGTTCTACTCTATTCTGCATTCTATTCTATTCCTATTTTCTATTCGATTCCTGTTGTATTCCTATTCAATTCAATTTGATTTGATTCGATTTGATTCTATATTCTATTCTATTTCTATTCCTGGGAAGGATGTATGTTACCACGCTTGTCTTGTGGAGCAGCCTCTATCCTGAGCTACGCATGATCCCAAAACGACTAGCCTTTCAATAGGTCCTGGCTAATCTCCCGGACACTTTGACTCCCGGGTTGGGGCGTCAATGGAGCTCCGGAGGGGCTGCAGGTGCATCTCTTGTGCTGTTATTGTGGCCCCAAAGCTGCTTTTTCCAAAATGCAACTGGACTCCCTTTGTTTTTTTCCTTGAAGACGTTTCGCTTCTCATCCAAGATGTTCTGAGAACCGAAGAAGCTTTTTGGATGAGAAATGAAACTTCTTCCAGGAGAAAAAAACCCCAAGAAAGTCCAGTTGCCTTTTGACCTGCATGACGGAGAATCCCCATGGATGTTGTTATTGGGGGGGGGGGTCTCTTTTTAGGACTCAACTCTTCTTCTTTGTCTGTCCCTGTAATGGAGGGTGACTTTGCTTCTACGTTTAATCTTTGTCCGCTGCCAGAGTACCTTGGCAGACGGCCAGTCGTGTAAATATGTAAAGAAATAAATCAGAAAGCAGAAACGGATGGAGGGCGGGTGTTGAGAGAGGCTGTTCTGGGCTCCAGCAGAGGCGAGAATGATCAGCACCACGAAGAGCTCCTTGCCAAGAACCCCCAACTGGGCTGGCTTGGGGGGGGGGCTGATGGGGACCGGAGGGGGTCTCTTCGTTATCCACCTGCATCTCCCCCACCCACCCACCCACCCTCAGTCTGATTTGGGGGTTTATGGACCCCAGACTCCCTTAAAGCAGGTCTTGTGTTGATGAGCAACTTTACAAGAATCAAGAATAGAATAGAATAGAATACTTTATTGGCCAAGCATGATTGGACGCACAAGGAATTTGTCTTGATGTAAATACTCTCAGAAAAGGTACATTTGTTAAGGATCAAGAATCATAATGATAGTCATGGGGTACAATCAACAATCAAATCATACTAGGAAACGGTCAATATAAATCGTAAGGATACAAGGGACAAAGTTACAGTTCTACAATCACATGTGGGAGGGGATGGGTGATAAGGAGTGATGAGAAGATTAGCAGTAATAGTAGTGCAGACTTTGTAATAGTTGAACAGTGTTGAGGGAATTATTTGTTTAGCAGAGTGATGGCTTTCGGGAAAAAACTGTCCTTGTGTCTAGTTGTTCTGGTGTGCAGGGCTCTATAGCGTCGTTTTGAGGGAAGGAGTTGAAACAGTTTATGTCCAGGATGTGAGGGGTCTGTAGATATTTTCACAGCCCTCTTTTGGACTCGTGCAGGATACAGGTCCTCGATTGAAGGCAGGTGGGTGGTAATTGTTTTTTCTGCACTTATCTTCTGAAGTCTGTGTCTGTCCTGTTGGGTTGCAGAACCAAACCATCTCATCAGGAAGAACTAAAGATGGAGCTGACAGTTCTCCCTGAGCTAACCTGGTTTATTCATCGTCTGTTTCTTTTTTCTTTTTTATAAATAAACTTTATTGATTTTACAGTTAAAATAGCCAAACAACACATACATAAATGTGAGAGAGAAAAAGAAAATAAAGAGAAAGGAATAGAAAGTAAAAGGCAGAAAACGATTACAAACATTTTCATCCTCAACAGTTTGTGGGACCTTCTTTTTATCCTTATTTTATGCCATATATACAATTAATCCTTACATATATGTATGTATATCACTACTACAATTCTATCATATCGCCTTTTGCCTTTTGGTGTGTAATCTATTTTTGGTCTATCCATTTGTAACTTTGGCATTAAAAGATAAAGACACTTCAATGTATTACGACAGTTGGAATTGCTGGTACAAATGCATCGTCTGTTTCAGGGTTAACACCCTTCCTTATTTCCTCCCTTCTGCTTCCAAATCGGGATCTATTTCTGTCTCTGGCTCATTCTTACATTCAAGGGGGGAGCGGGGGAGGGAGAGGACAAAATCTGAATCACCACTAGGTGGCAGCAAAATGTAACAAGAAGCTGCCTCTTCACTGCCCTCTGGTGGCCATCCAGATGCCTGCGTAGCTAGGTCAGCTAAAACGTTACACCCCACAGATCCAAACCCGGTCAGTTTCTGTCCTGGTGGCTTAAGGGGAGAGGGCAGAGAGAGCCTGTTGTGCGAATTCAGAAAATGAGGTAACTCGGTGAAGAAGGACACCTTCTTTTGTTGGTACTTGTTGCATGTGGATTCCAGATAAATAGGATCCACGCTCATCTGGTCTTTGTCCCCACCTGCCCTTCCCTTTGGGGAGACACGCAAAGCCCAGAAAAGGAGTAAAAACAATGTGAGATGAAGGTATTAGAGATGTGAGTGGAAAACTATAGGAAACAGTGCTAAACTGACGGCGAAATCACGTTTGCACCAACCCTGATGTTTATAGCTCTTTGTGGTGTTCTTCTGGCAAGCTTTCCTTCGGCCCCTCTGTCCATGCCGCGTTTCTTTGAAGGTTGGAGGTTCCCGGGGGGAAGAAAGGGGAGAAGTTGGTTCAATGGCAGGTCAAGCAAAGTAGTCAGAGCTGCCTACTGAAGAGGCCCGAAGGGCGAAAGCCCCCTTGTTCCCTGACCAGGCAAAAGGTAGTCCTTTTCAACAGTGGAAGAGAAAAAAAAAATCAAGTTTCTTTTTCTTTCACAATTTCTTCTCCTTTTCCTCCTTCGCCGTTTCTTTTTCTCCTCCTTCTCTGCCATTTCTCCTTCCCCTCCTCCCTTCTCCACTCCTTCTCCTCTTTCTCTTCTTCCTCCTCCTCCTTCCCTTTCGCCTTGTCCTTCCCCTCCTCCTCCTCCTCCTTGTCCATCTTCTTCACCACTTCTTTTTCTCCTCCTTCTCCACTCCTTCTCTTGCCCCTTCTTCCTCCTTTCCCTTCTCCTCGTCTTCCTACTTCTCCACCCCCTTCTCTTTCTCCTGCTCCTGAAGAAGACTACTTTAAATACGGGACAACTTCATAGGGGAAAAAAGTCTGTTTACAATGACCCCTGTGGCCTATTTCAATTAGACTGAAATTTTAATAACCGTGTTGATTTAATTAGAAATAAACCAAATCTGTGGTTTCTATCTGCTTCTGAGGTAGATCTTCAGGCCTCCTGCCCTCCTTTGTGCTTCTCTGGGACTCCTTTTCCTTCCTTCCTTCCTTCCTTCCTTCCTTCCTTCCTTCCTTCCTTCCTTCCTTCCTTCCTTCCTTCCTTCCTTCCTTCCTTCCTTTTTCCTTCTTTTCCTTTCATTTGCACATGGCTGTCCTCTCCCACTGCTGTGGCTTCACCAAAACTGCTTGTCAAGGCTTCAACATCCACCCCCATTCAAATCATGAGTCTCTAGCCGCATCTCTCAGAGTTTAAAAAAATCATTTATTAGGAGTGAACATGCTGTTGCTACCTGGTGTAGCCAACTCTGAGACACATCATTCATTTCACCCTTGACCTGGATCTTCCCCCACCCCCTGGAGGTATATTCTCCAATGGGACACATCCATAGCCAAGAGTCACCAATCACGCTCTCCAGTAATAATCATGCCTGCCAGAAGCTTCGGCTGCCTAGCAATTATCTGAAGCATTTCAGGAATGCACTACTTTCCCCAACTCCCTTTCTGCTGGTAACTAAAAGACCAAAGAAGCATTTTTGAATTGATGCTGCTCCTGTTTCCATCTTGCTGGAAAAGGACGGGTTTCCTTGTGGTACTCTCCCTCTGACAGAGCAACGAGGGTCAGATGGCCAAAGGTCCAGATTCAGCTATGCTGGTTGGGGAATTCTGGAGTTGAAGTCCACATGTCTTAAAGTTGCCAAGGTGGAGAACCGTGGCTGTAAAAGGTGGCTGACTTTGGAGGATTGTCTGCCATTCAGTTGGTCTTGTGTTGCTCCATAGTTGCTCTGGACTTCATTCTCTTTGAAGGATTCATTGCTTTGAGCCAGTTTCTGACTTATTCTCTCTCTCTCTCTTTTTTTTAAATGGCGCTGCTTTCCCTCTGCACTTTGCGTTGCGTAATTTGCTTTCAATTTGCCAGCCCTTGAATTTATTTATTTATTTTATTTTATCATATTTTTATACCGCTCCCTCTCCCAAAAAGAAGGGACTCGGGGCGGTGTACAGCCTACTAAAAACACATAAATACATTATAAATACAGTTAAAAATATATTAAACGCGATTGTTCCGGCTGTGTCCCATCAAAACCAAATACAACAGTATAAAATCAGGGAGCTAAATAAAAAATAAAAAATTAATTACTAAAACCGAACTAGTTTAAAACCAAAACCCAATTACTGGGCCAGGCCGGCCTGCCTAAAAAATAGGGTTTTAACTGCGCGCCGGAAGGTCAGGATATCCGTCATAGCTCGTATCTCCGGGGGGAGATCATTCCATAGGGAGGGAGCTCCCACAGAGAAAGCCCGAACTCTCGGGGCCGTCAGCCGACAGCGGCCGGGCGGCGGTACCCCAAGGAGGGCAACCCTGTGGGAGCGTACTGAATGAAATAACCTTCAGCTGCTACTCGGTGCATCGGTCTCCGTGGGGTCTTTCTGCCTTCCAGCTGACACGACCTTCAGCAGGGTCTCAAATGCTCCTGCTTCCATCTTGGAGGTGAGATCTGAAGGCCTTGGTGGTGGCATGAGAGGCAGCTCAGGTGTGTAGAAAGCTTCGCCATTAGCACCACCCCATCCAGCCGCCTCTATTTGCAGGTGGGCTCCTGAGTTCCTTTCCTATTTGTCCCCTCCCCCAGCCCTCGTTTCCCAGCTTCGTTTCGCTCCACCAGAGCAGAAGGAGCTGACCTTGGCTCATTGTTGTATTTGTGGAAGAAGAAGAGGACACAGTTCTGTATCAATAGAAGATGATTTGCAGCTCAAGACTGAAATGAAGGGGGACTTTGGTGGTCTCTGAGCTTTCTTGCAAACATTTCATGACCCAACTAGGGAACATCATCAGTGCTAGAAGGGAGTGGTGTTTGGGGGGGCGGGAGGAGGGGGAGGACCCGATGACTGTGAGCTCCTTGGAGCTCTCTGAGCTTGGTGGCTTTCTTGCAGACGTTTCATCACCTCATCATAGCTGGCTGAGGAATTCTGGGAGTTGAAGTCCACAAGTCTTAAAGTTGCCAAGTTTGGGGACCCCCTGGGCTTGACTGTTACGAGCCAACAGCTTTTGGCCCACGCTCAGTCCCTGTCACCAAACCGTGTCGTTTTTCAGGTCCCAGGAAGTCTCCCTTCCCTGTTGCAGGGCCTGCCCTCCCCCCACCCCCCCAGAATGAGGATTCCCCACCCCAAGCTCCAGGTGACTCCCACCTGCTGGTGTTCCAGAGGTCTTAGAGCTGTGGCTCTTCTCCCAGGACTCGGACGGGATAGATTGGGCCCTTGTTGGATGTGTTGTGTGTATGTTTTTGTGTAGAGTGAGCAGATCCCACCTGGTGGGTTTTTGCATTGTGTTTTTACAATTTATTCTTATGGGAGGCTGCAGCTGGTGCAGGGATGGGGCAGCATTGCGGGTAGTTTTGGGGGTCCCCAAAATAGAATGCAGGATTACAGATTTGGAAGGGGTCTTGGAGGTCTTCTAGTCCAACCTCCTGCTCAGGCACGGAAAACTATACCATTTCAGACAAGTGGGTGTCTGATTGCTTCTTAAAAACCTCCAACATTGGAGCATCCACAACTCCTTGTGGCATCTTTCCCCTGGTTAGTTGTCCTCCCTGCTGGGAAGTTTCTCCTTAGTTCCAGGTTGCTTCTCTCCTTGATGAATTTCCATCCGTTGCTTCTTGTCCTGCTGCCTTCAGGGGGTTTGGAGAATAATTTGACCCCCCTCTCTTCTTCTTTGAATGGCCCCTGTGACACCGTGACACGTGCCGTGAGCTGCCTTGGCTAATGTTGGGACTGTCCGTAGGTCTGGAGAGCTCCTTGTTGCTCTCGGAGCTGGGTGGTTTTCCCGGAGGATGCTGCCTCTTTTGGGCCATGAAACGTCGGGCAGAAAACAAACCCGATCTCAGAGAGCAGCAAGGAGCCCTTTTCATTGGTCAAGGAGCTCTTAGAAACCAGAGCATGGAGGGGCATCTGAAGGAGACGCACGATTCATTCCACCATGACCAAAGCCGCCTGAGGGATGGAAAACCAGGCATGAAAAAGGGACCTCTTGGGGATCCATAGATCTGGAGAAGGTCTTTGATTTAACAGATTTAACAGATAATCAGAGTTGGAAGGGACCTTGTAGGTCATCTAGTCCAACCCCCCGCCCAAGCGGGAAACCCTCCACCATTTCTGACAGATGGCAGTCCAGTCTCTTCTTGAAAGCCTCCAGGGATGAAGCTCCCACAACTTCTGAGGGCAACTTCTGTCCCTGATCTTGGAGGGAGAAGCCCCTTCCCAACCGGTCCTCTCCAGTTCTTCTGGCCAGCCAGGAGGCCCCGTTGAAGGTCCTGCTCTGAGGCACAAGCAGAAGCCCTCTCTGAAAGGCCAGTCTGTGGCATTCTGGGCCGTGGCACACGTGTGTGAGTCTCTGTGTGTTTCTAGGTCTTGCTCTGAGGGATTGCTCTTCCTCTCTGAATGGGGAAGCAGCGCCCCCCCCCCCCCGGCAGCTGGCCAAGGGCGCAGGTGCTGGGCCCTTGTGGGGGGAGCAAGGAAGCACCAGCAGGGGCCCTGGGTGGGCACGGTGCCCCCGTGTTCGTTTGGCTCCGCTTCTGATTTGCCCTGCAGTTTGCATGTTCTTGGAAGATCGTGACATCACTTAAAAATTAATTATTTAAAATGTTAATATCCCAAACTGCAAAAGTAATTTAAAAATACCTTAATGAATAGCCGAGTGGAGAGATTAAAGGCATTAATAAATGCGGCCCAGATAACACAGATCCATGTGCCAAAAGAGGCGCACGTGCTGGAGAGAGAGAGAGAGAGAGAGCGCCTGAGTGAGTGCAGAGTGTTTTTCCTCCAGCAGCATGAGTAACACAGCCAATACACACACACACCGACAGGGAGAGGGGGGAGGGAGAGAGCTGATGGATGGATGGAGATAATAAATAGGATGAGAGAGAGTGGGGGGAGAGGGAGAGAAAGAGAGAGAGAAATGCCAGGAAAAGCTCAGTTTGCAAACGTGAATGTGTTTGTTTTTTTCCTGCTTGGAAAAGATCCGTCAACTCTGAGCAAAATCTCCCCAAATTGGGCCAAGCGTTGCTGGTGCAAGACAAATAAAATCCAAAGGAAGCCTCTCTCTTCTGAGCCCCCCACACCCCCCCCCACGCCCCCCCCCCACCAGCCCTTAAAGTTGCAAAACTGGGAGGATCCACACACCGTTTCTGGTCCACTAGTTCCTAATTTTATTTCTCTTTACTGGAAACATTGGCTTCTGCTGCTTTCCAAATGCAACCTGCCCCTTCCCAAAATGCATTTGGGGGCAGGTATGAAATCCAACATAAGCAGCAGCTGGGAGGAGCTGTGGGAGGAGAGAGAGACTACCTGTAAGGTGGCCAGGCGGGTGGGCTTCTGCCAGTGCATCCCTAGGCTGGAAGAAGAGGAGGGGGTGGGGTCCTGAGCTGCCCAGGCGGGGAGAGGGCCCTGTTGGAGCTGGGGGGGAGGGGGTGGTGACAGTGTGGCCCCCCCAGACCCTCCTGGGCTGTGCCGTCTGGCCCACCCACCCCTCTCGCCCCTCTGCCTCGCCAGCGGGAGGGTGGGCTGGGCTGCCCTTGGCTGGGAACGCCAGGCCGAGCCCTGGCATCTGCTCATCCTGGCCGAGAGGCTCGCCGTGGCTCCTGCATTTTCTGAGCACGGCCATTAATCACCCTGCGAAGGTGGGAAGCGCAAAACTGCCAGCTTGGCACTTCCCGCCGCGAATCCCTTCCAAGAGCAGAGAGAGGGATGTTAATGAAGAGGGGAAGGAAGCAGCAGCCAAGAGGAAGATGGCGCTGGGGCGGGGGGGGGAGCGCCATGCCAGGTGGGCACAGCGGCCTGCCCGCTGCCCTCACCCCCTTTTATGGCCTCTTTTGAAAAAAAAAAACACCTGCCAAGGTAACTGCATAAACAGGGCTCCTCACCAGGCCAAGTTTAAGAGGGATGGACTTCCCCAGCCAGCTCTGCTGGGAGTTGGGAGTTGAAGCCTCTCCCTCTTCAACCTGGCCAGGTTGGGGAAAGCCTGGATTAGAGGCTGAAAGAGAACAGAGGAGGATATTTGTGGCCCAGGGTTGAACTGGGGGGTCCCTGGCGCTCTCTGGGCTGGGTGCTTCTCTTGCAGACGTTTCATGACCCAACTAGGGAACCTCATCAGTTCTGGTGGGGAGGAGGGTTTGCAGGGGGAGGAGGAGGAATAAGGAGGGTTCCTTAGTGCTTTCTGAGTTTGGTTGTTTTGTTGCAGACGTTTCATGACCCAACTAGGGAACCTCATCAGGGCTAGCGTCTGACACAGATGATATTACCTAGTTTGGGTATCCACAAGAAAACCGCCAAGCTCAGAGAGCCCCACGGATGCCACAGTCCTCCTCCTCCCTTCTAGCACTGCTGACGTTACCTAGTTTGGTCGTGAAACGTCCGCCAGAGGACCGCCAAGCTCAGAGAGCCGCAGGGTCCCTTCCAAAGAGTCCTCTCTCCTCATTCGGCGGCCGAGAGCTTCAGGATCTGTCCTTCCCAAGAGCCGTCCGGGTTGATTCCCTTCAAGGACCGACGGATTCCGTCCCAGGGACTCTCCAGAACCTTTTCCAAAGACCACCTTCCAGCCTTGGTGCAGGTAGTCCTCGACTTAGAGCCGTTTGCTTAGTGACCAATCAAAGTAGCAATGGCACTTAGGGGCGTTTTCCATACTTACGACCGTTGGAGCATCCTGAGTGTGTGTGTGTGTGTGTCGCATGATCCCCTTTGGCCACCTTCCACGGGGAAGCCCGGTTCTCTTAACAGCCGGGTTACTCACTTACCAAGTACAGTGATTCGCTTACCAACCGCGGCAAGAAATGTTGTAAAATGGAGCAAAATGCATTGAACAAATGTTTCACAGCAACCGAAATTTGAACTCAGTTGTGGTCGTACATGGAGGCCTAGCTCGATCCCCCTGCTTCGTTACGAAACTACATTTAGTTTTTGGGGAGGAAAATAAGGGGGAAAATGGTTCCTCTGTCTATCAGCATCCATCGGTATTCATCTGGCTAGCGTCCTGTCAGTGTGTGAGAGAGTTGAGGGCTGTTTGGAAACTGAAACAGTATTTTCTGTGTGAGCGAGGAGCCTGGGTGTGGCTTAGCTCAACTGTTCTGGACTAAAGCTGCTTGGTGCTGGGAAACTGGAACTGAACCTCTGCTTGTGTTTTGCCTTTGGAAGAGATTTCTTTCCAGCTGGGGAGGGGCAGTAGAACTCCTTAGCATCAGAGCGTGTTAATAACAACACCAACAACAATAATAATATAGGAAATACTCTAAATGCTCTGATGGTCGTTTTGAAAAATCCTTTCTTAGGGAGCCCTAGAAGCCGAGAGGAACATCCCTGCCACATTTCAAGTCTGCAGGCTGTACGGGTCTGGAGATTTTGTGATGATGCCTGAGGGGTGTTTTGCTTTTATACAGAGAGGTTCTGAGTCTTATCAGACCCCTCGGGGAGAGCTCAGCCTCCCCTCCTCCTCTGCACTGGGGGGGGGGGGAGCGCTGGGAAGGAAGAGGGGGCCTGGATATCCCTAGGCACCCAAAGGGGTCCCTGCACCCCCAGTGGCCACTCCCTCGGCCCAGCCCCCTCCTGGCAGCTCCTTCTGCTCCACTGGGGCAGAAGGGGACCTAGAAAGAGGCCTGGCTGGCTACCCTGATGCTCTCCTGCTAGAGAAGAATGCAATGAAGCCATTGTTTTCGGATGGCAGGCCCCCTCCCAGAAAGGCCCTCAGCTCAGCTTCCGCCCCATTCCCAGGCTTGTGTTTTGCATATGCTGAGCTGGGTCCCTCATTGGTTCCCTTGATTTATTATAAATATATATATATATATATACCCTGCTTTCTCTATTAAAAGTCCAAGGTGACTAATAACAATAAAACCACAAAACTGCAACCATATACAATAAAACAGAAAGGGAGCTAAAAACAACCGTCCACTGGAGGGAACAGGGCACGAAGCATGCCCAGCTGGGCCCAGGGCGGGGGCTTGCCCTGTGTGGGGTGGGCCAGGGAAGGGGAATCTCCTGGGCAGAGATCCAGGACTGCTGGGGGAGCCACCAAGGAGGCCCCTCCACCTGCTCAACCTGGAACTAAGGAGGAAGAGCTATCAGTGGGAGAAAGTCTCGCCTTTAGAAGTTGTGGATGCTCCATCATTGGAGGTGTTCAAGAAAAGATTGGACGACCCTTGGTCTGAAATGGGGTAGGGTCTCCTGCCTTGAGCAAGGGGGTGGACTAGAAGGCCTCCAAGGTCCCTTCCAATTCCAATTGATCAGTCAATGAGTAGAATGGCTTGTTCCCAGAAGTTTTGGATGCTCCATCACTGGAGGTTTTTAAGAAGAGACCCGACAGCCATTGGTCTGGAATGGCACAGGGTCTGTTGTCTGAGCAAGGGATGGAATAGAAGACCTCCGAGGTCCCTTTTAGCCTTTTTATTCTGTTATTCAGCTCCCAGGCCTTTAGAGGTGGTGAGAGCAGAGGAGGACTTCTCCACCAGGCCAAGAAGGAGCTCACCAGGGATTCCTGGAAGACCAAGATGTTTTCCTGCCCCAATGACTCCCTGGTTTCCTCTGGAAATCATCCGGATCAAAACATCCCAGGGGGCTACTCGGGAGCTTGGTCCACCCCTGGGGCCTCTCCAATCATGGTTGACTGGACCTTCCCAACTCCTGGTGTCTTCATCACTCCCAGTCTCCACGAGAAGAAGGCTGCCCTTCCTGAGGGCCGCACTCCGAAGGTGAAAAGGAGACTCCGAGGTCTCTCTCGCGCTCTCAGGAGGCGATAAAATGTCCCTTTTTGCAAATCTGTTTGGGCAATTCTACTCTAGGTGGAACCATCGCAGCCAGCTCTACAATTCAAGAGCTGCTTTTCGGTTTTTTTAAAGAACAAAAGCAGATTTCTTTTTGAAGTAATCTTAGGTACTTTCCAAGACCCTGGAAAGTGTCTGTGTGCCTCTCTTTCTCTTTCTTTTCTTCTCTTTCTCTCTTTTCTCCTATCTTTCTCTTTCTGTCTCTTTCTCTTTTCTTCTTTTTCTTTTTCTCCCCCCCCCCTCTCTCCCTCCCTCTCTCTGTGTGTAAGACAAGAGCGTGGAAGGAAGGCTGCAAAAGCCCTGATCCTGCAACCTGCGCGCTCCCCGCCCCGCCCGCCGGTGCCTGGAGGACAGAGGGCCCGTAATTGAGCCATAACTCAGCGCCAGCGGAGGAATCCTGAGCCGTCGTGCGAGGCGCGGCACTGGGGCTCTATATTGCGGGCCTCCCCGGGGGAGGAGGGCTTTTATTAAAAATCTGGGTTGATGGCCAGGGCTGAGATTAACTCCGCTTTTAATGGATGGCTCCCCGCGGAGCTCCTGAACGAGCCGCCCAGAACCTCCTCCTCCACGTGTCGGAGGTGTGGGGAGGGCTGGCCGGCTGCGAGCCGGGGACGGGGAAAGCTGCTCGGGGACCCAGCCGGGAACAAACCCGCCAAAGAGTCCCTCCCCTCTTCCCCTGCCCCCCGCCCCCCCCCCCAAAAAAAAAAAAACCCCAACCAGAATAGCTGGAGAGGCAGAGGGCTTGCCAGGAGCCAACCCGAAGGGAAATGTGTTTGCTTGCTTATTTATGAAATGTATTGGCCGACCATCTTAGCGCAGGGTAAACTCCAGGCAGTTTACAATATTAAAAAGATACAACTATATAAATGCATCTCTACCACCAGGCTCTAAGGGTGAAGAGGAAGGGCAAGCAATAAAACCTTCTAAGCAGCCTATAAATATATTAAAGAGCACCTGTCATTGCAGATCCATCACGGCAGCGAGAGGGGTTGGACTAGATGACCTCCAAGGCCCCTTCCAACTCTCTTAATCTGTAATCTATAAATAAAATATTACCCCAACAAATTCCTGGTTGCTTTAGGCTCCTCCCTGCCAGAGAGGGAGGTTCCCCCTGGGCCCTGGTTATCCCCTCCCCCATGTTTCTTCTTGGGCTTCTGGGCATCTCTAGAGCTCCCCTCGTTGGACCCCAGAAATGCCTCCTAGATTCATTCATTGTTTGTTTGTTCGTTCATTCATTCATTCAGTTTTATTTGTCAAGCATGTATTAGATAACAGATATAATTAGCCCATGATGATGATATCAGGGACGGGAGGCACGTTGGTGCGCTTTAGGCATGCTCCTTACAGGCCTCTTAAGAATGGGGTGACGTCAACAGTAGACAGTCTGAAGTTAAAGGTTTGGAGGTTTGGAGAAGAGACCACAGAGTCAATCATGTCCTTCACGAACTCGGAAAGGGTGCCAAACTTCCTTTTTACTGGAGACCCCTATTTCCTGAATGAAAAGGGGGGGTCCTCTCTTGCTTTAGTGCAGTGTTTCTCAGCCTTGACCACTTGAAGGTGGGTGGGCTTCAACTCCGAGAATTCCCCAGCCAACTGGCTACAATTGAGAACCATGGCCTTAACAAGAAAGGTGGAAGGAACTCCATTAGCAAACCCCTACGTGAGGGTGGGTCTTCCCTCAAGCCATTCCTGCTTTCCTTCCCTCCCCCCACTTCCTTGGGGGCTGCAGGGTAGAGAAAGCTTTAGACCAGAGGTCTCCAAACTTGGCCACTGTAAGACTTGTGGACTTCGACTCCCAAGCTGGCTGGAGAATTCTGGGAGTTGAAGTCCACAAGTCTTAAAGTGGCCAAGTTTGGGGAGCTCTGCTTTAGAGGCAGTCTGCTCTTCCTCCTCTTTCTGTAAGCCGACAACCCAACGGCAGATGTGCCCACAATCAGCTTTCTTCTCCTGGAAGCACCCAAGAGATGCCAAGGCCCTTCTTTGGTTGGTGCTCTGCAACCGTGTTCTGAAAATATATTGGGCAGTGGTGTTCAAAATAGTGATGCTGCTGGACGCGGAGGTAGGACATGGTCAACTGGATCGCAGATAGGAGGGACAGCCAGTCTTGGACATAGAGAATGCAGAATGACAGAGATGGGTGGGATCTTGCAGATTTTCTAGTCCCAGGGTCTTCCAACTTGGCACGTTTAAGAGGTGTGGACTTCAACTCCCAGAATTCCTGAGCTAACATGATTGGAGGAGGAATTCTGGGAGTTGAAGTCCACAAGTCTTAAAGCTGTCAAGTTTGGAGACCCCTGTTCTAGTCCAACCCCTGGATCAAGCAGGAAGTCCTACACCATTCTGGACAAATGGCTGTCCAGCATCTCCCCTGGTCTGTTAACCAGTTGTAAGGGGTAACTTCTAGTCTCCAACCCAACCTGAGCTTCCTTGGGCTGTGGGAGGTCCATTGGACAACCACGTCTTCCCAACAACTGACCAGGTCATTCAGGGACCACTTAATCTTTGGCATCAGAGAGAAGGTCCAAGAGAACAGAGTTTGGGGACTTCCATTGGCCTCAGTTGAGGGTTTCGGCCACTAAACCTCGGTCCCTGGAAGACTGGAGGGCTTCAATTCCCAGAATTCCCCAGCCAGGACACTGTGGAAGTCCACAGGCCTTGGAGTGGCCCAGGTCCTCCCCAGTCCCAGAGACAAGCGCAAGGGGCTGTGGAAGCTCCAAGAAGTCTCTGAAGGAGAAGCCCTTCCAGTTCCTGGATCAAAGTGAAATATGCCAAGATTTCCAGCGTGAATCAAGACTCTTGGGGGGAAGTGCTGCACGCAGGAGAACCGTGGGAGATCTTTCACGCTGTGTGAAGGTCCATGCTTGGCCTTTTGAAGGAAAAGAGAACATGGACGGGGTGGGTGGGGCAAAAGCCCACCTCCTTTGGACTCCTCCAGGCAGGGCATCTGTTCCTCTGCGACTCCTGGGGGGCTTTGAAAGGGAACCAAGTTCTTCTCTGGGCTATTTTGGAGGAGAAACTCGGACGCTGTCCAAGTCCATCTCTGGGAAGGTAGAGCAGATGGCGCCACTTGTCAAAGCTGACCCAGAAAAACGAAGCCCATTAATCAAACCCTCCCCTCCCCCCTTTGCAGGCTGGGAGAGTCAGATCCATCTCAAATTAGGACCCGCTCCCCAAATTCCTTGAGAGGCCCACCAGGCGGTCAGGAGAGCCTTGGCCAGGATGTGGCCCCACCTCATGTTCCTCCCTCTGGGGATCCACGACGCCAAGAGACCCTTCCCCAGGAGCACCCTTTTCAGCTCTCCTGGCTTCATCGGAGGGACCCCCAGATACCCACCCACCCACCTGCCAGGGAAGAGGACGAGAGGGAAGCCTCTCTGGAAAGATCTGGAGTGGGAGGCAGAAGGAAGAAGAGGAAAATGGGGGAGGGGGCTGTGCTCCCTGCTTCCTGGAGATGCCTGGTTTCCATGACATCCCTCATGCCTGGTTGGTGGGCGTCTCCTCGAAGCCTCAGTCCTGATGAGCGAATCCAAAGCCAGGAGGGGGGGCTTCTCTTCCCATCACAAGGCTCAGGGGCCCAAGGAGACCCCTGCCTGCCTGCCAAGGCTCAGGCACTTGAGCCCATCCTCCGTGGGGATTGATGGCTCTTTTAGGCCAAGGAACAGGGGCCTCTCCAGCTCCCTGACCCACCTACCCACCCACCCTGAAATCTTTCCTTCCCCTTATTGCTGGGTGGCTGGGATTGATCTCTTTTCATGGGTCCTTCTGGGGAAGAGAAAGAGAGCAACCTTTTATTGTTTTAGCAATATTTGAAAGAGTGCTCGGGGCCCAATAACTGCCTGTTCAGGATAATAATTTATGGGTGTGTGTTCTTTCTCCTGTGCAATGAACAGGCAGAGACCTGGAGCGGTTGGGATCCAACCTCTGATGTGGCTTTTAGGAAGGGGGAGGGGGGTAGCAGGGACGGGATTCAAATTTTTTAACAACCGGTTCTGTGGGTGTGGCTTAGTTGATGGGCGTGGCTTGGTGGTCATGTGACTGAGTGGACATGGCTTGGTGGTCATGTTATTGGCTGGATGTGGTCAACTCAATATCACTCACATTGAAGCACGCATCTCCTCGCCTGGCCTCTCATGACTGTGGGGATGCTGCAACAGTCGTAAGTGTGAAAAATGGTCATAAGTCACTTTTTTCAGTGCCATTGTCACTTTGAATGGTCATTCCACACAAGCAAAGTACCAGGAGGGAAAAAAAACTCCAGAGAAGTTTCTGAGACAGGAAGTCTAGTCCTGCCAAGAATGTAATCAGGGTTGATGGAGAGGCAGTTTCTGTAAGCAACACCAGAATGTTTCCTTCCTGCCTTCCTTACAGGATTAGGCCAGGAATTTCTTCTAGCAACCGGTTCTCCGAACTGCTTAGAATGTTAACAACCGGTTCTAGCGAATAGGTGCCAACTGGTAGAATCCCAGCTCTGGCCCGGGGTAGGCACGGCTGGGGTTGAGTTAGAAGGGGGATGAGTCCTGAAATTCTCTCTCTCATAATAATAATAAATATTTATTTATATACCGCTCCTCTCCCGAAGGATTCGGAGCAGTGCACGGCCGTACAGTTACTGCCTGTTCATCCTCAGGGATGGCCCTTCAACTCGGCGTCTGTGGAGTAAGGTTGGAGAGGGCAATGCAGAACACAGAATGATAGAGTTGGAAGAGACCTGGGAGGTCTTCTAGTCCAACCCCCTGATCAAGCAGGAGACCCTAGACCAAAAGTCCCCAAACTGGGTGACATTAAGACTTGTGGACTTCAGCTCCCAGAATTCTCCAGCCAGCTGTGCTGAGTTGAAGTCCACAAGTCTCAACGTCGCCAAGTTTAGGGACCCCTGCCCCATCCCCTTCCAGAGCAATGGCTGCAATCTCCTCTTGAAAGCCTCCCATGATGGAGCACCCACAATTTGTGGAGGCCAGTCCTTCCACTGACTGGTTGTTCTCCCGGTCAGGAAGTTTCTCCTGAGTTCTCAGTTGGTTCCCTTCTCGATTAATTTCCATCCATTGCTTCTCGTCCTGCCTTTAGATGCTTTGGGGAAGAGGTTGACACCCCCCCCCCCCTTGGCTATGGAAATTCTCCGGCATCCAGATCATGGTCGCCTTTTGAACACTGTCAGGTTCACCCCTTCCTTCTCTCTGGGGCAGCCCCTGAGATACTGGAAAGCTGCTCTCCTGTCTCCCCTGGTCCTTCTCTTCCCCAGACTAGCCAGGCCCAGTTCCTGCAACCGTCCATCGTATCTTTTAGCCTCCAGTCCCCTAATTATCTTTCCTGCTCTTCTCTTCTTCCTCCTTTCTAGAACTTGGCCCTCTCAGGAGGGTCCATTTGGGTCTGAGCCAGGAAGCATAGAGCCCCCCTAAGCCCTTCGATCTGTTCTGATCCAGCCTGAGAGTTGGTTTGTGGAAGCAGGAAAGGGCTTCCAAAAAGAATAAAGTCTCGGATGACAGCAGGGGAGGGGAAGGGAAGAGGGTGCTACTCTTCCCAATTCTTCAGCCCTGCCTCTTCCCACAGTCCTTGGGATTGTGTCACAAGGCCTCCCTATCCAGCTTCAGTCCGTTCTTCAGCTTAGGCGACCCAAGTATTTGTTCTGGCGCTCTGGACAACTTTAAGCCAGCATAGCATAGCTGGCTGGGGAATTCTGGGAAGGAAGGAAGAAGGAAGGAAGGAAGGAAGGAAGGAAGGAAGGAAGGAAGGAAGGAAGGAAGGAAGGAAGGAAGGAAGGAAAGAAGGAAGGAAGGAAGGAAGGAAGGAAGGAAGGGAAAGAAGAAAGGGAAGGAAGGAAGGAAGAAGGAAGGAAGGAAGGAAGGAAGGGAAAGAAGGAAGGAAGATGGGAAGGAAGAAATGAGGGAAGGGAAGGAAGATGGGAAGGAAGGAAGGAGAGAAGGTGAAGGAAGAAAGAAAAGGGAAAGGAAGGAAGGGAAGAGAAGAGAGGGAGGGAGGGAGGGAGGGAGGCAAGTTCAACAATCCAGCACAGGAAGAGTGAAGCAACCCAAAAGCCACAGCCTACAGGGGTCAGTTAGGGAAAAAAGTATTTGCCAACCACACAGTGAAGTGCTGCAGACACACAATGCCACTTTTGTCAGCTGAAATCAGGGAATGGTGTTCCTGAGAAAGGGCAGGTTAAAACCAACTGGCTCCAGGTGGGTTGAGAGAGAGAGAGAGAGAGCTCTGCGCATCTCCATCCTTGAGGAAAGGAGGGGGGGCGATGCTCAGGCCAGCCAGAGGCGCAAAGGAGCCCCAGCCTGGACCTGGTTAGAGAGCCCTGGTCAGCCGAAGCTGGGACGGGCAGTGGAAGCCCATGAAAGCAGCCGCCGGCAACCAGCAGGAAGGAAGGAAGGAAACGGAAAGAAGAAAAATCGATTTTCTTATATCTCCTGCCTGTTTAGTTTGTTTGCTGACGATTTCCCAGGTTTCTCTGCCCTTTGCATAATGTTGCTTAACCAAATGAGAAGAGCATGAACGGATTCGAAGGAAGGAAGGAAGGAAGGAAGGAAGGAAGGAAGGAAGGAAGGAAGGAAGGAAGGAAGGAAGGAAGGAAGGAAAAGAAAAAGCAGCCGTGTTTTGTGCCTGCGAAACGAACGGAGAGGGGAAAGGTGGGAGCGGCCTGAATGGGCGGCCGATCTTGGGCAGCCGATAAACACGTGGAGCGAAGGGTTCGGGGCGCTGGGTTGATGACCTCTGAAAAGGCTCCAGTGCATGTCAGGAAATATGAATTGGTGTCAGCTGGGTTAGTGCGGCTGTGCAAGAGCGGAGGGCCCATCGGCTGGCGATAATTGCATGTTATGCTCCAGGGAAGGGGAAGAATGAGAGAGTGGGATATTTGTTTTCAGACCAAAATAGGGCAGCCTTCGGAAGAACGTGATCTAAGGGAGGAGGAGGAGGAGGGAAGATGCTGCCAGATGACCTGGATGGGTGTGTGTGTGTGTGTGTGAATGAGACCAGGGTGTTCAGGAAAAGCGACTGGGCCAATTCAGAGACCCAAGGATGAAGGAGAAGGAGCCCTTTGCTGCCTGCCACTGAGACAATATTCTGTTTGGAATATTGGCTCATATGCGTAAGTCTACTCGTAGGAGAAGGCAGCCAGAAAAATGAATGTAAACAGCAAAGATGATACATGAGCTGGAGGCGAAAGCGGGCGATGAACGGTTGCAGAAACGATGAGCAGGTGACCTTCCAGTATTTGAGGCCAGTCACCGAGAAGAAAGGGACAAGTTTTCCCAAAGCACCCGAAGGCCAGACGAGGAAGAAGGGATGGAAACTAATCAAGGAGAGATCGAACCTGGAACTAAGGAGAAATTTCCGGTCAGGGGGAACAATCCATCAGTGGAAGAGCTTGCTTGTGGCTACGTAGGGATTCTGGGCTGATGCCTCTTTTGACTCCACCCCCAGCTTCTGCTACTCCCCCTCCTCCTCCAGGGAGCAAAGTATCGAAGCCATGAAGCACTTCCAAGGTGACCACCAGAACCTTGAACTATGCCCAGAAACCAATTGGCAACCAGGGCAACTTTCAGAATGATGTTGTGGCATCCTTGGTGCTCTCTGAGCTGGATTGTTTTCTTGCAGACATTTCATGACCCAACTAGGTAACGTCATCAATGCTAGAAGGGAGTGTGGTTTGCACACTCATGGGAGAAGGCGGCCAGACAAATGAATGTGAAGCAGCAAAGATGATAAATGAGCTGGAGGCGAAAGTGGGTGATGAACGGTTGCAGAAACAATGAGAAGTGACCTGATAGCAGACTTCCACTATTTGAGGGGCTGCCCCAAAGAAGAGGGGTCCACCTATTTCCCAAAGCACCCGAAGGCCAGAAAAGGAAGAAGGGAAGGAAACTAATCAAGGAGAGATCAAAATTTCTATGGAGAAATTTCCTGACGGTGGGAACAATTAACCAGTGGAACTGCTTGCCACCAGAAATTGTGGGTGCTTCACCATTGGAGGTTTTGAGAGGAGACTGGACAGCCATTTGTCTGAAATGCTATGGGGTCTCCTGCTTGAGCAGGGGTTGGACTAGAAGACCTCCAAGGTCCCTTCCAACTCAGTTATTCTGTAATTCTATAAATCTAAACACAAAACTGATAGGATTTCAATGTGAAAGAGAGAGAATTAGTGATGAAAGATCTAGATGGTCGACCCAACGGTGCTTTTCCAAAAGACAACGGAACTTTGCTTTGTTTTTTCCTTGAAGATGTTTCGCTTCTTCAGTTCAGAGCTGGAGTTCAGAAAAGGAAACCAGAAAGTCCAGTTGCCTCTTGAAAAAGCACCTTTGGGACAACCAGGACCTGATGACTGAGAATCTCCATCGACACCTAGATGGCTCTTTAGCAGCGTCAAATTCAGGCTTGGGGGACCTACAGACATGGAGGGAAAGGAGAGGAGCGAAAGCCCAGAATGAAGGGTGGGAAGATAAAGTGTGTAGCCATGTAAGGAGATCCATTCATCTCCCAACAGAATGAATGAAGACACAGAGGTAAGGAAAGAAGCCACTGGAAAAGAACTTACAGTCTTATGTTCTTGGGGGGCCCAGAATTGTCCAGGGAAACTAAGGAGAGAGATGAAAAGAAAGAAGGCGAGAAAGAGAAAAATGGCCTTAAGAGAAGGATTGCTGCAGAAAATGACACTGAAAGACAGACACTGTATGTACTGTAGATGATGATGATGATTAGAATCAGAATAGAACTGGAAGGGATCTTGGAGATCTTGTAGTCCAGCCCCCTGCTCAAGCAGGAGAACCTATTTCAGACAGGTGACTTGTCCAGTCTCGTCTTAAAACCCTCCAGTGATGGAACCCCCACAATCTCTGGTGGCAGGCTGTTCCACTGGTTAATTGTCCTCACAGTTAGAAAGCTTCTCCTTCATTCCAGGTTGCTTCTCTCCTTGATGAGTTTCCATCCATTGTTTCTTGTCCTGCCTTCTGGGGCTTTGGAGAATAGCTTGACTCCCTCTTCTTTGGGGCAGCCCTTCAAATCCTGGAAGGCTGCTACCCTGCCCCCCCCCCCCCCCCTCGTCCTTCTTTTCTCTAGACTAGCCAGACCCAAATCCTGCAACCCTTCTTCATACGTTTTAGTCTCCACTCCAGGCCTTATCTTAGTCGCTCTTCTCTGCACTTGTTCCAAAGTCTCAACATCTTTTTTCGTATTGTGGCGGGGTGACCTAATCAAGGCTATATACAGCGGTACAAACCCTTCACGTGATTGTGATTCCATGCAGGGGTGGGATTCTCCCAGTTCTGTCCAGCTCAACAGAACCAGTAGCTCTGAAGAGCAGCAGACACAGAAACGGTTCTGTGTCTGCTGTTCTTTTGGCCCATCCGCCCGCCCGGGCTCTTACCTGACCTTTATTTCCTGCTTTTTCAACCGCAGCTGCTTTGCACGACTCAGCTGGGGTTGAAAAAGCAGGAAAAAAGGGGCTTTTCCAACTGATGCACACCCGCGTACAACACTGCTCAGCTGTCCGGGCAGCTCAGCAGGTCGTAAATTGCATTCATGTGACTCGCGCAACTCACACGTGTGCAGGCGACACAGAGCAACAGAACTGGTAGTTATTCCGGTCAGATTCCATCCTTGATTCCATGCCTCTGTCTACACAACCCAGGGCTGTATTCGCTGTTTGGCTGCTGCCGCTCACGGCTGGCTCATGACGGGGCTCGTATATCATGGCTTCCCTGTCAGGGTGGGCAAGAGTGTTCTTGGGGGTCTGGGCTGTTGTTTACCCTTTGTTTGTCTGAGCTGGTAGTTCCTTGATTGGACTCTTCAAGGGAAGCCCCGTATAAAATGAGTTGCGGTAGTCCAGTGGAGCTGCGCCTGTGGGCAGAACCGCAGTAGTGGTGGCTCTTCCTGGGGAAGACCTCTGGCCAGCCTGCTCAATGGTCGAAGGGAGTTGCAGTCTCAGGTTCGGTGGCTTGGCCTCCCCCGGCGGGGCCTTTTTGGTGGTGACCTGGACTTGACGCGGTCAAGGTTGTGTGGAAGCTACGATGATGTGGCCAGCTGCTCTTCTTTCTCTTGGGGAACTTTGGTTGTCCTGGGTGGGCTTATTGAGGGAAGGGTCCTGTTTCTCCGCGTTGGAGCTGATCTCAAGCATTGGTCCAAAAGTTGCTTCTTTTACGTTGACTCAATGTCACCTTCCACCCCACAGGGAGGGAAGATGGATGGGGGTGAGCTCTGTCCTCCGATCTTCAATGATAGAAACCTAGCTTGGCCCGGGGGGGGGGGGGGGGGGGGGGGGGGCAGAGCTGTCCTTCCGTTTCCTTTACATCAAGTCGGTTGAGCTGCGAAGAGCACAGCCCTGCAACGGGATCACTTACACCTCGTCCCTTGCTCTGCTTCATGCCAGGAGGCCGAATGCAGTCAGTAATCTAAGCTGCCCCCTGAATATTAGAAGAGGCTCCTTTGTAGGGGAACGGCTCCTCTTCCCTGGGTACCAAAGGCATAAGTAAGTACGTAAGTAAGTAAGTACGTACGTAAGTAAGTAAGTAAGTAAACCAAGAGTGTAAGGCAGCTGCAAAGGAGGCCCAGGCAATTGTAGCCTTCGTCAAGAAAAGCACAGTGGCTAAATACAGACAATTATTGTTTGTTTTATGCTTCCATCTCCTTAAGGACCCCATGTTTTTATAGATTACAGATTGACAAAGTTGGAAGAGACCTTGTAGGTCACCTAGTCCAACCCCCCCATCCAAGCAGATCCTACACCATTTCTGACCGATGACAGCCCAGTCTCTTCTTGAAAGCTTCCAGGGATGAAGCTCCCACAACTTCCAAGGGCAGCTTCTGTTCCATGGGTTGATTGTTCTCACAGTCAGAAAATCTCTCTTATTTCTATGTTGAATCTCTACTTGATCAGTTTCCATCCATTGTTCCTTGTCTGGCCTTCAGGTGCCTTGGAAAATAGCTGGACCCCTTCCTCCTCTCTAGGGCATCCCCTCAAATATTGGAAGATTGTTCTCCTGACTCCCCTGGTAAGGACCCTCTTCCCTAGACTAGCCAGGCCCAGTTCCTGCAACTGTTCGTCATATGTTTGAGCCTCCAGTCTCCTCATCATCCTGGTTGCCCTTCTCTGCCCTCTTTCTGGTGCCTTTTGGCCTTGAAAAAGAGACCACTGAGAGGGGACCGAACTGCTTTCTCCATGACCAGAAAGGCATCAGATGGAGAAGATCAAGAGATGATTTAAGGCAGAATTCACCAAAGGTTGGAAAAGCTGACTTTGTAGTGGTAAGAAGAGTGTGAGGGTGGACTTCGTGGCCCAGCGAGATGCTGTGTTCCCCTTTCCCAGATGTGATCCAGCAGAGGCTTCTGGGCCATCCTAGGTGGGATCTCTCTTTGATAAGAGGTGGAAGCTTATCAAGGAAAGACCCAACCTGAAACTAAGGAGGAATTTCCTGGCAGTGAGAAGAACAATTAATCAATGGAATAGTTTTCCTCCAGAAGTTGTGGGGGTTCCAACACTGGAGAAGAAGAGATTGGACAGCTTTGTCTGGAATGGTATAGACTAGAGTCTCCTGCTTGAGCAGGGGGTTGGACTAGAAGACCTCCAAGGTCCCTTCCAGCTTTGTAATTCTGTGTTCTATGTTCTTGCTCCAAGTTTAGCTTACACATTCCACCCAGCCCTAATTCTGGTGCATTGCATCAATGCCATTCTAAGCATTAAGCATCGAGCTTAATTAACTAGCTAATTAATTAATGCTAATCAAGCATTAAGCATCAAGAAGAGACTGGACAGCCATTTGTCCAGAATGGCATCGGATCTCCTGCTTCCTCCGAGGTCTCTCTGGATTCCTGCCCTGAGCAGAAGGTTGGGCTGGATGGCCTCAAGGGAGCCTCCCAACAAGACTCATGAGGGAATGGTCCTGCTGTAACCAGGGCACCTTTGTGGTTAGGCTTCCAGGTAGACTGGCATTGGATGGGGGGGATTAATTAGGAGATGGCTGGTCTCCCAGGCTCTGCTGCGTCTGTCTTAGCCGTTTTCAATCTGTCAGCCCCCCCTCCCCTCCCCCAGGTAACCACGAGTGTCTGCAAGAAATGTGGCTGGGCCACGGCCTTGGCTGCTGCTGAAGGGAGGCTCTTGCCGTGCTCCTTAAGGAACGGAAGAGGCCACCTGACGGTGCTGTGCAGACGGACCTGAAATATTTATAACTCTTTGGATGCCGTTGGTGCTTTGCTGGCCCCCCCAACTTCCCCCCCAACACATTCAAAGCAGAACTTCCGTTGCAGGGCCCTGTGGTCCATTTCCCCTCCCTCCCCCAGCCCCAGAAGTGGCTGCATCACAAGGCCTCACATACACACACACACACACACACCCAGCCTTTCCGAAGTCGCCTTTCAACCAGGGGGGCCTCTGGGGAGCACTGGGGCTCCGGGGAAGTGGAGGCTGGCCTCCTGGAGTGGAGGGGCTTTCCTGGCACTGTGGGTGGGAATGGACTTGGAGGCCCCTCGGCTAGGCTGTCGCTGGCTGCCATTCTGTGCCCGAGTTGGCCGTCCCTTCACTGGGTGCTGTTTGGGGCTTGGTGGTGGATACAGGCAAGGAAAGCTACGAGTACAAATTTTGTTTTATTTTATGATTGTGTTTTATGTATTTATTTCCATTTTACGATTGTGTTTTATGATGATGAGGGTGATTCATCACTTGTGGCTTGCAGGGGCCCTCAGAGCTTCTGCTCCAGAGACCAATTCCTCGCGTGTCCAGTCACCCTCGGCCAATAAAGGATTCTATTGCAGACTAGAAATGGAGAGCAGCCGCGCTTCCCGCCTGACCCTGAAGTTCCCACTTGGGTCCTGAAACCTCTGCAAGGAAACAGCCCAGATCAGAGACAGCGAGGGCCCCGCATTATTCTTCCTCCTCCTCCCTGCAAACCTCACTCCTTTCTAACACTGAAGATGTTCCCCAGTTGGGCCATGAAAGAACCAAACTTAGAGAGCGACCAAGGACCCCCCTGTCTTCCCCCTTCCTGCAAACCCTACTCCCCTCTAGCACTGATGATGTTCCCCAGTTGGGCCACGAAGGGTCTGCAAGAAAACCCTCAAATTCACAGAGCACCCAGGATCCCACAGTCCTTTTCTTCCTCTTCCTCCTCTTCCTCTTCTTCCTCCCCCCTGCAAACTCCACTCCCTTCTAGGACTGATGATGTTACCTAGTTGGGTCATGAAGGATCTGCAAGAAAACCACCCAGCTCAGAGAGCCTCAATTCTCCTCCCCCCCAGTTCAACCCTGATCTTCTCTTCTACCGGTCCTTTCCCTTTTGCCCTCTCTTCTTTTTTTCCTTCCTTCCTTCCTTCCTTCCTTCCTTCCTTCCTTCCTTCCTTCCTTCCTTCCTTCCTTCCTTCCTTCCTTCCTTCCTTCCTCCCTCCCTCCCTCCCTCCTTCCTTCCCTCCTTCCTTCCCCTTTCTCTTCCTTCCTTCTCTTGTCTATCTCTCCTTCCTTCTTTCCTTCCTCCCTCCCCTTTTCTTTCTTTCTTTCCTTCCTTCCTTCTCCTTTCTCTTCCTTCCTTCCTCTTATCCTTTCTTTTTCCTCTCTTCCTCTTATCTATTTCTCTCTTCCTTCCTTCCTTCCTTCCTTCCTTCCTTCCTTCCTTCCTTCCTCCCTCCTTCCTTCCTTTCTGAGGTTCTTGTCAGCATCCCATTCTGTAACGCCAACTTTCTTGGTCGCCTTGTTCCTCCCTTCCTCCCTTCCTCCCTGTGTTTGGTGACCCTCCCTCATGCTCTCCCCCTCCCCAACCATCCCCGTGTCTCAACAGAGTCGTGATCGCTCCTTTGGGAGTTTAGGCCACGTGCTTTTGCCATCCCTTCATTGGTTGCTCCCCCCTCCCTGGCCAAAGCAGCCCCCTGCCCAGGGCCTTCATGCTGACGTCCCTCACCGCATCCCCAACCCTCTTTCCCTGCTAAGGAGAAAAGGGGCAGAAATGGGATCTTACACAACTCCAGATCCCCCATTTTGGAGCAAGTACAGGACCTCCTCAACTTACAACAGTTCCATTTAGTGGCCGTTCACAGTTATGATGACACTGACAATAGCGACTCATGACCTTTTCACATGTAACGACCGCTTGGCAGCTGACTCACCTTTATGACGGTCGCCGTGTCACGGGATTCCACTTTTGAGACCTTCTGTCGAGCAAAGTCAATTGTGATGACCCAAAGGGTGAGGTGTGGCACAAAGGCAACACAGTCAGATAAGCAAGAAGAGTCCCTTTATTATCTCCAACTTTGCCCCCAATATCGTGGTTACCTTCGGCTGGAGAAAAAAACTCTCCCAAGAACAGCCTTTAAGTGGAGGAAATTCAGTCCGAAAACAAAGTACATACAAACTGTAACTAAAAATCCACACAAACCAAACTGCAGCAATTAACTTGACAGGGCAGACTTGAAAGGCCAACAAAAAACACACAGCTGGGAAGATGCCAGGAACACAGATAAGCCACAACGATACCAGAAAAATTCACGATTTGCTCCCACCAACTTGCTGTGTGCAGCTTCCCTTTTTAAACACTGTCTTCCCAGCCGCAGCTAATGAAGGGAATCAGGGCCCTTTCCTCCCCCATAAGCCACGCAACCCATGTTGCTCCCTTCTCCGTTCCTCCCTGCGTGCCCTCGGATGAAGAGGGGGTGGGCCTGGGTCTTCCTCTGAATTCCCTCTCCCTTTCTCTCCCTCTCCCCTGCTCTGCCCAGCCGGACTGTGCTCTTCCCCAGTTTCCTCCACAGCCAACGGAGCCCCACTCCCGCTCCCTGTCAGCTGCTCGGCCTCCTCCTCCGAATCAGATTCCGACAGGGGCATGACATCAATGGGGAAGCCAGATTCACTTAATGACCAGGTTGCTAATTTAAGCACTTCAGGGATTCACTTAACAGACGTGGTGAGAAAAGTCGGGGCAAAACTGGCTTAACCAATGTCCCACTTAGCAAAGGAAACATTGGGCTAAAATTGCGGTCATAAGTCGAAGTCTGCCTGTACGCGTTCCCTGTGCCAGCTACGACCTTTCCCATCACTTTCAGGTCGCCAAATTCCTCCGTTCCTTCTCTCCGCCGTTTCTCACGGGACGCCTGCCAAGACAGACCAATCCATCTCTTTGCCCCAATTTCTGCCTTTTGCGTATCGCTTGTGGTCCTTCGCTTCCTTTCTCCTGTCAGATGCCACCGTCTTGCTCTTCCAGGCGTTAATTTTCGCGCCCTGCCCTTCCTTGAGCCCCCCGGGCCACAGGGGTCCAGCGCAGGGAAAAGAACCAAGTGAGGACATGTACAGGACGCACACGCTGGCCTTTGGTGCCCGTCTCCCAACAGCGGCTACAGGTGTGTCAGTCATGAGGTTGGTCCACGAGAGACATTCCTTCATTTTTTTCTGCAGCGTCGTCTCCCCCCCCCTCCCCCCCCCCCCCCCCCCCCCCCCACACAAATACCTGGGAGAGAGAGAAACCACCTAACATTGCGGAGACCTTCAGCTTCTCAGCCAACCACACAGCATCGTGGCTATAGAAAATGCCACACACATTCATGTCCACAGCCAACGTGCCACTGATGTCACCGCATCATATGCTGTCAGGATTCCGGCATTTCCCCCCATTTAAATTATGAGTCTTGAGCCAATCTTCCAAAACTTCAAAAGGATTTATTGGGAGTTAAACTGTCTGGCACTGCCTAGGTGTAGCTGACTCTGAGTCACATCATTCATTGTCACCTGGACCCTGGTTCCACCACCACCCCTGGGTGTATCCTAATTCATATCCTCCAATGGGACACATCCATAGCCCAGAGTCATCAATCAGCCTCTCCAGTTAGAATTTTGCACGGCAGAAACTTCAGTCACCTAGTTACTATTTTTGAAAACATTTATGGAATGCAGTTTTGGTTTGCAAGCTGCCGCAGTGCTCCCCCCTCCCTTTCTGTTGGCAACTCTAAAAAAACCCTAGGAATATTTTATGAGTTGACACATGCCTTCCACATTTGCCCTCAAATCCAGTACACAACTTTTGACTATTAAACAAAATTTGGGAACATGACGGGCATAACTCAAACTGACGGGGGGAGGGGGGGGTTTCAAAAGGGATGCTAGAAAGTGTGACTTCAATTCAGAATAGAACTGGAAGGGACCTTGGAGGTCTTCTAGTCCCACCCCCTGATCAAGCAGGAGACTCTGTATCATTTCAGACAAATGGTTGTCCAATCCCTTCTTCTTCCGTGCTGGAGCCTTCACAACTTCCGGAGGCAAACTGTTCCATTGGATAATTGTTCTGTCACCAAATTCCTCCTTAGTCCCAGGTTGCTTCTCTCCTTGGTTTCCATCCATCGCTTCTTGTCCTGCCTTCTGGGGCTTTGGAGAACAGCTTTGCTCCCTCTTCTTTGGGGCAGCCCCTCAAAGACTGGAAGGCTGCTATCGTGTCCCCCAATTCCTTCTTTTCACTATCCTAGACATCCCCGTTCTTGACATGTTTTAGTCCCCAGGCTGCTAATTATCTTTATTGCTCTTCTCTCACCCTTTCTAAAGTCACAATGTCTTTTTATATCGTAACAACCCAAAAGAATCTGGATGCAGTGTTCCAAGTGTGGTTTCACCAAGACCTTATCAAATGGTACCTTTCTGTCTGATGATTCACTTGCTGAATATAAAGACAGAGAGAATAACTCTACAAATTCTTCCATACAAAGTTTCTTTTATTGGATTATATTAGGTGTCCTCAAGATGACTCACAATTATGTCGAGACACATCTAATGTCCAATTCTTTGCATAGTTGAAATCGTTGTGTAAATGATATTAATCTTTCTATCCCGTATTTCCTCCCATAGTCGTAGAGGCAGGGAGTACAGCTGTGTTCAGGCAAGAGTGAGGGAGCCTCCCCCAACCCAGCAAGGATCAATTTAGTGACCAATCCAGACTACAGATGTGACCACATGACATGGACTACATTTCCCAGGATGCCTTTACATGATACATTTATGATATATTTACCATGATGCATTCCCTTAAGGGGACAGCTCACAATTCCTAACTAACTATCCCAAATCCCATTCTAAACTGTCTGGACAGCAGAGGTACTAGCAGGTCATCCTGATCCTATCCCTCCGTTGATGCAGCCTTTTTTGGCCACTGCCCCAAATGGTTGGCTTGTGTTTATACTGCTGGCTGACCAAAGGTCAGGAGAATTGACCAACTAATGAGACCATGCTGGCTGGGGAATTCTGGGATTTGGCATGGCCAAGGCTGGGCAGCCCTGCACTGTGCTGGCTGGCCTCTGCCCTCCGGAGCGGGTGGGGCTTTTTGGGTTTCCTGCTGCTTTAATTGCTTCCCAAAAGCCACCCTTGATTTCAAGTCTTTGTGCCAAGGAGCCTTAATTGTCCAAACTTTTCCCTTTTGTTAGCTGGTTAAAAAGCCTGCCTTTAAATATGCCGTTTTTAGCAACAGCTTTCTTTGGAATCAGCATTTTTATTTTATTTATTTATTTTATTTGGTTTGTCAATTGCTTACAACATAACAGGTATAAGTATAAACATAGTTATGAATACATGGATACATATAAGAAAAATAAAATATAAAAGAAACAATAGGACAGGGACAGTAGGCCTGTTGGTGCGCTTATGTAGGCCCCCTACAGACCTCTTAGGAAAGGGGTGAGGTCAATAGTAGACAGTCTAAGATTAAAGTTTTTGGGGTTTGGGGAAGAAACCACAGAGCCAGGTAGAGTATTCCAGACTTTGACCACTCTGTTGCTCAAGTCGTATTTCCTGCAATCAAGTTTGGTGCGGTTAACGTTGAGTTTGTATCTATTGTGTGCTCTTGTGTTGTTACAGTTGAAGCTGAAGTATTCATTGACAGGTAGGACATTGCAATGTATGATTTTATATAGCATACTTTGATCAGACTGAAGGCGGCATAGTTCTAGGTTTTCTAGGTCTAGAATTTTGAGTCTGGTGGCATAAGATGCACTGCAACGAGTAGAGGAGTGGAGAACTCTTCTTGTGAAATATTTCTGGACTTTCTCACCTGTGTTAATATCAGATACGTAATGTGGGTTCCAGACTGGTGAGCTGTATTCAAGAATAGGTCTAGCAAATGTTTTGTATGCTCTAGTTAGTAGTGTAGTACCAGAGAAAAAGCTACGTAAGATTAGGTTAACATCTCTTAACGCCTTTTTGGCTATGTAGTTACAGTGGGCTCTAGCACTTAGGTCATTTGAGATGAGTACTCCAAGATCCTTGACAGATTGTCCAAACTTTTCCCTTTTGTTAGCTTGTTAAAAAGCCTGCCTTTAAATATGCCATTTTTAGCAACAGGTTTCTTTGGAATCAGCATTAATTCCACTCCCCCCAACACCCCCCCCTTTTCGTGAATTAATGATTCTAATTCTCTTCTTGCCCAACCTGAATGTATTACTTGAATGCATTTGAAACTTCTCTTGCATAGTTTCACGCTGGAAGATCAGTTCTCCCCCTTACAAGGGTGGGTCCTTCAGAGAGGTGGGGCAGAGGGGGAGATGGTTAGATGGTGGCATCAACAGAACAAAAGTGAATTAAGGCAAATTTCAGGAGAAGGTAATGTCAGGATTCCAGCAATCGTTCTAATTAAATCATGATTCTCCAGCCAAACTTCAAAAAACGTCAAAGAATTCATTAGAGGCCGACACACTGGCCCTGCTCTCTATGAAGCCAACTCTGGCACACGTAATTTACAGTGACCGTGGCCCTGATTCCCCTCCTCCCTCCTCCCTGGGTGTGTCATAAGTCACATTCTCCAACTGAGCACGTTCACAGGCTAGGCGTTCTCCAATTAAATATATTGACGGGCAAAAGTTCTGGTAGTTTAGTTACAATCTTTTAAAGGTAAGAGTTGGGATGGACTTTTGCTTTCAACTGCTCTTCCAGGTTTCCTTCCCCCCCTCCCCCCTTTTGTTTTATGGCAACTACTAAACAGGCATAGGAATGTTTTATGAGTTCACAAGTGGAGGACAGAGGGGGTGCCTGGTGTGCTCTGGTCCCTGAGGTCATAAAGAGTCGGACATGAGTTAGCAACTGAGCAACTACAGAATAGAAGAGATGCTTTAGATCAGGGGGGCCCAACCGCCAGTCTGCGGACCGGCACCACCAGGCCGTGGCATGCCAACAACTGGGCCACGCAAACAAGCGAATCCCCATTCCTGTGGTGGGAGAAATATTCATCCGGTTCAGTTCCAAGCTGGGAGAAAAGCCCTGGAAACATGGAGGCAGGTTGGAAAGATGGTTTATTGATGAAGCAGAACCACCAAGCCCATGGTCCTGGTGCAGCTGACCGCATGGAGTTGAGAGAGAGAGTGGTATCTATACTTCTCTTGGGCTTTGAACTTGAGCTTCCTGTTCCTGTGGCAAGAGCATGTATTCTATTGGTGGCTGTAGGGTTCACAACTAACTTTGTAGGCTGTTGAAGCTTCCTGGGGGATTCAGTGTCCCCAGTGATTGTGCCATGTGGTGAGCTCTGCCACTAGATGTGTTAATCCTATTATGTCCTGGAGGGTCATGTCTTGATCCCGTCATCCTGGAGCTGGAGGTCTTTTGTCTTGTAGATAGGCTGGCCCAATCTTTCTTAATGGGCACAATATCTGCTGGGAGTAATGAAACATGTTTCTTCTTTTATCATCCAGGGAAATACAATTATTCTGCCTTTTTTAATGTGTCCTAAAATATTTCATTCTTCTAGGAGAAGAGTTGGGTGCTAAGTTGTACACCTGGGAATCAGGCAGGAACACTCCCCTCCCCCCTGCAGTCCACGTAAAATCCTCTCTCCACGGAAACGGTCCCTGGTGCCCCAAAGGTTGGGGGGTCGCTGCTTGAGACCAAGTAAAAGGACCAGCAGAGGAGTTGCAATTTGACTTTAAAAAGTGGAATTCTTCCTTTTGAGGTCCAGTGTTATCCGTGGTGTCCAATATCCTTCCAGTGCCTGGTGGTGTCCCTGCAGCCCTGAGTCTTTCAGAGAGTCTGTTTTGGAGGATTTAATTGTTCCTTTGCAAAATAAGAACCCTTCTGCTATTACATAGAAGCATCTGTTAAATATTCAAGAGGAAAAGACTTTAGGGCTTCAGGGCCTGAGCTGCCCAGAGCATCTCTGCACAGATGGGAATCTTATTTTGCCCACCAGAAGAAGAACCAGTTCTGTAAAGTCAAAAATAATTCAGCAGCAACTATTTCATCTCTGCTGGACACCCATCCATCTTTCTGGTGGATTCAGCTGGTGAAAACTCCAGCAACTCCTTGCTTCTTGGCCGATAATTGGCTCACATATTTCTTTATTAAATTGATATGCTACCCATCTCTCTCTTGCAAAGCCACTCTGGGTGGGTTACAAAATGGGAAGAAAGATAATCCAAAACAAATATGAGTTTTCTTTTGAATTTGCGCTGTTTTTTGGATTGTTCGTTTTTTTAAAACTCTATGTTCATCATGGGTCGAGAGGGGAGGGGTTGAGATGGCAAGAAGAGGAAAGGAAAGAAGGAGAGAAAAGAAGAGGGAAGGGAAGGGAAGGGAAAAAGGAGAGAAAAGAAGGGGGAAGGGAAGGAGAGAAAAGACGAGGGAAGGGAAGAGGAGAAGGGAAAAGACATGTCTTTATGGCAGCCAAAAATTGATATTAAATGTACAACGGCTTGATCTTTTGTTCCATTTCCAAACAAGTTTTTTTTTTTTTGGTGGTGGGGGGTTGGCCTGGGGTCTTAGGTGAAGAAGTAGTTAAAAATTTGGTCTGGTGGATCTTTAATTTTCCATTTCTTTTGCTCTTCTAAAGTTAGGTAAACCGCATTGAATGAAAACAAATTAATTGCAGAGTGTGGTATGAATAAATATGACTCAGTTATTAGTTTGCGTGTGACTAAAATTCATGTAAATTCTGCCTATTCTTCCACCTGTTTTGCATATGATTCAAAAGGCAGCGTTGGGGGGAGAAGAGCAGGCAGCAGCAAAGGCCAATTTGGCCACAGGTAAATCCCCAGGTAGATGCTTGTCCAGGGAGAGGGGCAATTCCTGGGAGTGATGCTCCAGGAGATTCCTGCTCCTGGTCTAATGCTGGGTCAACCCTCTCAGTTTTGCAAAGAGCAAGAGACAAGCTCATTCCCCTTTTCACCATTCTGTTCTCCAAAGCAGCAGAAAGAAGGACTAGAAGTGACTGACAGAAACTAATCAAGAAAAGAAGCAACCTAGAAATCAGGAGAAACTTGGTTGCGTTAAGAGAGGGATACAATCCAGATCAAGGGAGGGACTAATACCACTCCATAAAGCCTTAGTAAGGCCACACCAAGAGTCCTGCATCCAGTTTTGGTCACCACACTATAAAAAAGATGTTGAGACTCTAGAAAAAGTGCAGAGAAGAGCAACCAGGATGATTAGAGGGACTGGAGAATGAAATATACAATGAACCGTTGCAGGAACTGGGCCTGGCTAGTTTAGGGAAGAAGGTCCTTACCAGGGGAGTCAGGAGAACAATCTTCCAATATTTGAGGGGATGTCCTAGAGAGGAGAAAGGGGGTCAAGCTATTCTCCAAAGCACCTGAAGGCCAGACAAGGAACAATGGATGGAAACTGAACCAGGAGAGATTCAACCGGGAAATAAGGAGGAATTTCCTGACAGTGAGAACAATCAACCTTGCCACCAGAAGTTGTGGGAGCTTCATCCCTGGAAGCTTCCAAGAAGAGATTGGACTGCCCTCTGTCAGAAATGGTGTAGGGTCTCCTGCTTGGGCTGTGGGTTGGACTAGATGACCTACAAGGTCCCTTCCAACTCTGAAAAATGTCAATCTGAAAAATGACAGCGAGAAAAATAAATCAGGGGAACTACTTGCCTCCAGAAGTTGTGGGTGCTTCATCACTGGAGGTTTTTAAGAAGAGATTGGAAAACCATTTGTCTGGAATGGTCTATACTAGGTTTCCAGCCTGAGCAGGGGGTTGGACTAGAAGACCTCCAAGGTCCCTTCCGACTCTGTTATTCTTTATTACTTTGCAACAATTTGCAGGCTATTCCTCTGTGCGTCGGGGACAAATCCGTTTGTCACAGGCACCATCTTGAGGGCACTTTCTGCTTACAGAAGTCTGCCGCTCTCCAGAATTGCAGCCCAGGATGGGGTTCCTTTCAAGACTAAATGGGATTTCGTGCAATCCTGTTAAAGCATTGTGTTTTTCGTGCTCAGCAAAACTAATTCCTGCAAAGCATGATTACACCCCGCACCGACATCTATTCACACACGGCAGCTTTTCTCTGATCTATAGAAGCCGGCTAGCTTTTCCATTTTTTTTTTTGAAGTGTTCTTTTCTTTTGAGTTTTAATTCACCGATCTCAGGTGCCGCAGGAGATTTTCTAGAATCCTTCCTGGTTGGGGATCAGTGAAATCAAAATGCATCCTGCAACAACTCACCCTTCGCATTTCCAAAGCGTTTCTTTCTGGTTGAAAAGAAAGGCGAAAGGGGCAGCAGGAAAGGAGGGTGGAGCTTGAGTCCTGGAATCCAACATCTCCAAGGAAGCTTCCAGGCTAACTGTCTTCTCTAAGGAGGCCCCTCGCTTTCCAACCTATCCTACAGCCCAAAGATTCCCAGGTAGACCTTCCTATTAACCACAGCTGAACCTGTTCAATTGGGGGATGGAGGAATCAAACCCCCCCACCCCAAAGTTACCAAGTGGAAGGTTGAACCAGCTCAATCTTTACCAAATGGGGTGGAGAAACTGCCTCTTCTGGGGGAAGTGGAACTTCTCAAGAAGAAAGGAGCTCCCTGAAATCCTGCAGAATTCACACACACACCAGCATTCTCGCATGGTTTGGGGAGGAGAACTTTCCACCTGGATGAATTAAGGCAGGGGTTAGGGTTAGGGTTAGGCTGTTTGGGGAATTCTGGGAGTCGAAGTCCACAGGTCTTAAAGCTGCCAAGAATGGACCCCCCCTGAGTGGGAGCAGTGATTTCTCTTCTGCTGCTGGTCTAAGGGCCCCCACCAACCCTCACCCTCATCATGCCACTTTCCTGTTGATTCACCATCTTGGTGGGTTTTATGCTGGGAACCTGCAGCCCTATAAATGTAGGCCGAGTGATGGAGGGGCCCCTGTTCCACCCTTGGCTTATGGCCTCTTGACGCCTTGAAGGAAGCCCAGAAATGTTGGAGGGTCCAGGGCAGAGTGAACCCTGGAAGAGGAGGAGTGAGCCAGTCTGCCTGGCTCCCTCCTGCCAGCCATTTGGCAGTGCCCCCCGCAATGCTTCTGCCAGCCCGGCTGGATTTCCCCGGATCACTCTTGGGCGCTCTCCAGAAATCCCACCAGGTCTTCCCAGGAGCTGTTCTCTGCAGGAGGCAGAGTCTGTTCTGGCTCCCCGTGAATGCCGGTTGGATTCTGAAGGAAGAAAGCAGGGGAAATGTCACCACCAGGCAAGCCCTGGGAAGCGGCCAGCCAAAGGGCCTTGGTGGTGCAGGCTGTTAATCATCTAGCACTTAGTGCAAGCTGCCTGCAATTAGTGCAGGTTCGAATCCCACCAGGCTCAAGGTTGACTCAGCCTTCCATCCTCTCGGGGTAGGTAAATTGAGGACCCAAGATTGTTGGGGGCAATAAGCTGACTTTGTAAAAATGCCGCTTGGGGGGCCCAAAAAACCCCTAAGTAATAAGCAGGCATATACAATGGAATGAAGGCTATTGCCGAGCACTTAGCGTCGTGCTCCTGAGACTGTAAGCCGCCCTGAGTCTCCGGAGAAGGGCGGCATATAAATGGAAATATAAATAAATTAAGCAGCGGAATGGCGTCCAAACCGGCTGGTGAGAGGGGAGGGATGCCAGCTTGGGAGAAGGGGGACAGGGGGCCTTGGATCCAAGCCCATGGTGCAGAAAAGCTGTGTGAGTCTCTCCAGTCCAGGAAGAGCTCAGGCAAGCAAAGGGTTTCTACAGGGTCCGTGAAGGTTCTCGTTCGTCCTAGTCCGGGAACTCTCAAACTTGGCAACTTTAAGACTTGTGGACTCCGACTCCCAGAAGTCCCAAGCCAGCACTCTGGGAGTTGAAGTCCCCAAATCTAAAAGGTGCCAAGTCTGGAGTCCCTGATCCAGATCATGGTTGTCCCAAAGGGGCTTTTATTTTAAAAGCAACTGAACTTCATGATTTTTTTTTTTTAAGCCGTTTCACTTCTCATCCAGTTCTGAAGTTTGAGCTGAAGAAGCTTCTTGGATTAGAAGTGAAATGTCTTAAGGAAAAACCACAAAGTCCAATTGCCTTTATAATAAAAGCCCCTTTGGGTGCTCGTATAAGGAGATAATTGTAGTCCTCATTTAGCAACCGTTCAGAGTTACGACAGGCCTCCAAAAAGGAACTTGCCACCCAGATTGATGTTCCAATGTCCCCTCCCCCCCCAGTCACGTGAGCCTACATTCAGCTCTCTGCACTTGACCCTTTGCAATTTGTCTGTCCGCGATTTACACCTTTTTTTCCTTTCGCTGGAAACTGGTGTTTATCTTCAGTTTTCAGCAAAGAAAACGCCCCTTGTTAACCCCGAGTTCACTTTATAACCTCCGTGTTTGCTTAACGACTGCTGTCCCAAAAGTGCTTTTTCAAGAAGCAGCTGGACTTTCTTTTCCTTGACGACATTTCACTTCTCATCCAAGAAGCTTCTTCCGTTCTGACCGAATGCTGGAGGATGGAAGGATTTCTATTCTTTGCAGCCATCTGGTCGTTTGTGCTCTCTCGTTGAGGCCACTTGGAGGTTTCTCTGTGCTGCGACCTGGATGGCTGAGAATCTGTATAGACAACAGCTGTTGGGAGGAAAAAAAGATGTGAAATTGGGTGTGGTCATACGATGACCTGCTTAAGGACCCGCATGACTTACAGCCATCATTCTGGCTCAATTGGATTCATAAGTTGAGGGTAGAAGGTTTTAAAAGTCTGTCCACTTGTGTTGAGGTATTGAGATTTAAGAGCTGACCACCAGCAGCTGTAAAGTTGATGCAAGGTAAGGCTGATGAAATGTAAGGATGATGCAATGAGGATGAATCAGCATTGGTATTGCCTTTTTAAGACTATGGATGGGTCCACAGAAGTCTTTTCCTCTTTAAGAGGTGTTTATATAAAGGCAGCCATTAGAGGGCGTGGTTCTCTCTCCTTGTGTCCTGTATGCATTGCTGAGTTCTCTGTATAGAGTTAAGAAGATTGATTGCTTGTCAGGTATTTGCCTACCACATATATTCCTGTATATGTCTTGTAGATAAATCACTGTTAAATGGTTAAGTCTCTGGGTGCTCCGGGGTTTTGCTCCTGGATTGTCTCACAATAGTAGTCACACTGCAAACGCTCTGACAACTCGTTTAAACTCTGCCTGGGTGGAGAGGCTGATGTCCCAGTCCTTTGTAGAGCTCTTCCCCGCTCCTTCTCCCCCGCCCCTTAGCTGCCCAGCCAACACCCCACCAGGTTCCCAGCGTGGCTGGCTGGGGAATTTTGGGAGCTGAAGCCCACCCATCTTTAAGTGGCCAAGGTTGAGAAACACTGCTCAAAATTTCAGTTGTGCAGTCTTAATACTTAATACTTAATACCGACATTTCTGTTTCCTCCCTTCTGTCTATTCTTCACCTACAAGTAAGATTTGCTTTTCTTGAAGCCGGACAACGTCGGACTTATTGTGTCCTGGGGAATTCTGGGAGTTGACGTCCACCAGGCTTAAAGTTGCCAAGGTTGGAGACTCCTGCCATAAGAGGTTTTCATGGTCATTCAGAGCCCCTTTTTCAATGTAATGGTCAGGCCAGCAGTTGGACTTTCTAGTCCATATTGTGTCTTCTAATCCAATCTGGGCAAATTTGCCACAGCCGCTGATCAATGGTGGGATTCAAAAAATTTTACTACTGGTTCTGTGGGCGTGGCTTGGTGGGCATGGCTTGGTGGGCATGGCTTGGTGGGCGTGGCAGGGGAAGGATATACTGCAAAATCGCCCTTCTCTCCCCACCCCACTAACCTGCTTTCCAGCTCTGTTCTCCTGTACAGGACAACCAAAGGAGACCCAGCCAATCAGCTGGGATTCAATGGGAGGCAGAGAAGAGATGGGGTTGGTGGGGCCAGTCAGTGGTGGGATTTTCCGGTTCTCTGAACTACTCAAAATTTCCACTACTGGTTCTCCAGAACTGGTCAGAACCGGCTGAATCCCACCTCTGCTTCTCATTCTCTTGCTGTGGTTGACATGCGTTGTTATGTCCAGTTTTCTCAATTTCTCTTTGGAAGCATCTGTGCTGCAAATATCACTCCTTCTGTTTCTCTCGGAGGAGCCAATCTGGAGCTGCTGCCAAATTTCTTTACTTTTCACCTTGCCTCCTACTTGTTTTGGGTATGAAGCAGGAAGACGTTGGTCTTGTTCTGCTGTTAGAAAATGCTCTTTTTCCATGGAGGGTCTGTCCTTTTCCCCAGCAGCTGCGCCTTGCAAAGGGGCTCTCGGCCTGATGCTCCGTCTCCTTCTCTTCCTTCTCCTTCTCCTCTTTCTTCTTCTCCTCCACCTTCTCCTCCTCCTTCTCCTCTTCCTTCTCTTTCTCTTCCTCCTCCCCCTTTTCCTCCCCCCCCCAATGTTGCATGGAGGCTGGAGATCCGTTTCTCTCCCTTTGGTGCTCTGGATCGGTCAGGCTGTCCTTCACAAGACTTGGAGGTAACTCGGCCCCACTTTGGCCTTCAGGAGTTACAGCAAACATGTAGGCAGTCCAGTCCGGAAAAGGGCTGCAAATTATAGCAGTTAAAGCACTTCCCGTCTGCTTCGTTGACAGCCTTCCAAATCTCATAAAATAATATTATGGTTGGTTGGCCTATCAGCCAGATGTTGAGACCGGATTTAACATTTTTGTCCACCTCTCAGTTCTTCTCAAGGACCCAGGATAGGCAGCTGTGGAATGCTTTGGGGTGTGAGGGGTCTAGTCGCAGGATGTAAGCTGTTTTGGGTCGAGTTGCCTTTTGCAACTGACCGAGGGTGAATTTGTCAATGCCGCTGAGCTTCAAATGGTGCTCCAGATGGTTCCGGACTGCACCCAAGGCACCTCTTACTCTTGGTGCTACCTTTGCTTTCTTTTCCCACCATCGTTCTATTTCTGTTTGCAGGTCTTTGCACTTCGTGGTCTTCTGTAGTTCTTCCTCTTCTCTTCTGCTGCCTCCCAGTATTGCCACATCCACCATCTACACCTTTTTCAGCTTTCTTGATGACAATCGTTACAGCCTGGTGTGTCGTGTGGCCGGTGCCTGTCCCGGAGCAGTTTAGCCTCTTCCTTTTCTGGGACTTTCGCTATTTTATGGTCCCACCGGTTCTCGCTTGCAGGCACATGGTCTTTTTTGCAGATCTTCCAATGCATCATTGTTGCTACTTTGTCACGCCGTTGCTTGTAGTCAGTCTGGGTGATCTTCTGGCAGGAGGTTGCCAAGTGGTCCACCGTTTTTTCAGCTTCTTTGCATAGGCGGCACTTACTGTCTGTTGCTGTCTTCCCAATTCTGGCGTTGCATGTGTTTGCTCTTAAGGCTTGGTCTTGTGCAGCCAGAATTAGCCCCTCGGTCTCTTTCTTCAAGTTTCTTGCTCTTAGCCATTGCCAGGTTTTGTTAGGATCTGCCTTCCCTGCTATTTTGCTTTTTTAGTGCATTGGCCAGTGGTCTTCCCATGTTCCCATCTTCTAATTTCTGTTCTTCGTTAGGTCTTTCTTGTAGGCCCGTTTGGTTTCTCCAGTACTCAAGAGGCCTTCTAACAACAGCAGAGACCTTTCCATGATGAAGAAGCTTTCAAGAGGAGACTGGACAGCCACTTGTCTGGAATGCTATGCGGCGGGGCAGAGGTTCCCAAACTTGGCAACTTTAAGGCTTGTGGACTTCAGCTCCCAGAATTCTCCATCCAGCTGGCTGGAGTATTCTGGGAATTGAAGTCCACAAGTCTTAAAGTTGCCAAGTTTGGAGAACTCTGGGCAGGGGTATCAAACTCAATTTCATTGCGGGCCGCATCACGGCTGTAACTGACCTCTGGAGGCCGGGCAGGTGTGGCCAATTGGGCAGGCGTGGCTAGCTTGATGTCACTCCCCAAACTGCTGGCATATTTCCTCTTCACATTGGGTAGACAAGGATGGTCTCTCGGGCCGGATCTGACCATATTGTGTGCCAAATCTGGTCTGCGGGCCTTGAGTTCGACACGCCTGATACAGGGTCTCCTGAGCAGGGGGGTGGATTAGAAGACATCTGAGGTGCCCTTCTGCATCTGTTATTCTGCTGTGTCCATTCTAGAGCCAAGGGCAAGGGGTCAAGCTAAAATAATCAGTCTGAGCGTTGGTTGAGAGGCTGGTCTTGTGGCAAACCACGGCCCCCTTTTTCATATTTATTCCACTTGCTTTTCAGTGGGTTTCTAGCGCAAAGGCTTCCGAGAATCCACCGGTGCCCATTCAGGGAAATGTCAGAGCGTGCATCAAAATGTCAGGACGTGGGTTTGCTCGCAGCGGTTCGCCAGCCTGGCAAACGGTCGTGTTTACTCAGGGGCCGGCAACCTCTGCGCCAAATCGATCTTCGGCCAACAGGCCTTTTTACTAAGGAGGTGTGGGTGTGGGGTGATGCCATCAGACCGCCAGTATTCTCCTGATTGTGATTTCCATTTCCATCTCCCCTTCCTGCCCAGATGGCACTGAGGAAAGCTGGGCGGGAACGAAAACACATTTCCCTTCACACAAGGCAGAGTAACCCCAATATGTCTGACGCGTTTAGGGAGGTTGAGGTATGTTTACGAATGAGGTCAGGCTGCATCCCCTCTCCTTGTTTATTGCGCTTCCGTGCAAACCGCAGTATATATTAAGGAGCACCGCATTGGAAGAAGGCGTATCAGGGCCTTTGGCTTGCCTGCAAATGAACCTGCTGGATGCTCTGCTCACGTTGGATCAGGGCTCTGTCCCTCTGCCCCCAGGACGCCCTTCCACTGGTTGATTGTTCTCTCTGGCAGGAGATTCCTCCTTCGTTCCAGGTTGCTTCTCTCCTGGGTTAGTTTCCATTTGTTGCTTCTTGTCCTGCCCTCAGGTGACCCCCCTTCTTCTTTGTGGCAGCCCCACAAATATTGGAAAACTGCAATCATGTCACCCCTAATCCTTCTCTTTATTAGATAGACTAGACCGTTCTTCATACTGTATGTTTCATCCTCCGGTCGCCTAATCGCCTTTGTTGGTCTTCTCTGCACTCTTTCTAGAGTCTCCACATCTTCTTTTGGCCGGCAAAACCGGATGCCACATTCCAAGCGTGGTTTTATAAAGTGGCACAGCCAGTTCTTTAGGCCTCGGTAAGGCTCCATTTGGAATATTGATAATTGAGGAGAGATAGTTGGACACCCAGATAACCGGTGAAAAGTAGAGTATGAAAATGGCTCGGTTGGTCAAGAAAGGTGTGGGGTGACTAGGTGGCAGCTTATTTGAGGGTGTCTCCCCACATTTTCCCCCCTGTCAACCGCCTCCCCCCTTTTCCTCTTCTTCTACACAGGCAATGAGTGTCCTCAGCTAGCAAGCCTCTGCATTATTCATTTTCATCTTGAATTCAGAGTTTGCTTTCTCTCTCTCTCTCTTTCTCTCTTTCTCTCTCTCTCTCTCTCTTGCTGTTCCAAGCTTTCAAATCTATAGATCTCTCTCTCTCTGAGTTTCTTTGTTAAAGCAGCAAGCAAGCTTAAGGAGAGCTGTAATTTTCTTGCTGGGCATACATCAGTCCTAAATATCAGAGAAAAGGCCCCTGTTTCAGTCCTCGCCTGGCACAGGGAAAGGAACAATTTATCAGGAAAGGGGTAAAGAGGAAGGGGAGGCTGTTCATTTATTTTTACGGATTTAATGGCCGATGGCCAACACGTGGAGTCGCATCCCATTAGCAATCGCCAGCCAGAGCAAATTCTCCATAAGATGGAAGGATCCTTGAACCAGAATAATGGAGCAGAATAAACAGAGGTTCGAAGGGACCTTGGAGGTCTTCTAGTCCACCCCCTGCTCAGAAAAGAGACCCTATAATACCAGGAGTCTCCAACCCTGGAACATGAAGGCGGTCATAAAGGCGAACCCGTTGCCCAATGTCCGAAGTTTGATCACGTGGCCGTAGGGGATGCTGCAAAGATCGTAACTGTGAAAAACGGTCATAAGTCACAATTTTTGAGAGATCTTAAAAAGATCTAAAAGAGATCTTTTTAACATTCATACTTTATTGTGGGTTTTTTTTTTTAATGCAAGTGAAATGTGAATATATCCTGCAAATCCACATACAATATGCCAGCCACTAAGTTAGGGGTTCCCAAACTTGGCCACTTTAAGACTTGTGGACTTCAACTCCCCGGCTGGAGAATTCTGGGAGTTGAAGTCCACAAGTCTTAAAGTGGCCAAGTTTGGAGTCCTCTGCACTAAGTGAATGTAGATGAGATTTAAAATGTGCATGCCCAATCCAGCGGTGCTGAGCTGTGGCCCTCCTGCCTGGACAGCTTCTGACGCCCCCCCCCCCCTTTTTTTCCCCCTGTCTCCTTCCCTCCACAGAAGTGTCTGCGGCTGAACCCCGATGTCCCCATCTGGACCTCCAAGCAACGCATCCTTTGCACCCTGAACCACAGCCTGAAGGACGTCCTCAACTATGGCCTCTTCCAGCCGGCCTTCAATGGCCGGGCAGGGAAGTTCCTGGATGAAGAGCGGCTGCTGAGGGAATACCCCTTGAATCCGGACACCCCGGTCCCTTACCTGGAGGTACCTATGGGGCATGGCCTGGTTCAGGGGCGGCTCTCCCCACTTAGCAACCTCGGTGCCCCCTCCCCCGGCTGGACTCCCCTGCCCTGAATCAGCAGCTCTGCCGTGCCTGAGGGAGGATGGCTTTGAGGAAAGGGAGGGAGGGGGGTCTGAGGGGTGCATTGCTGGGGGGGGGCGGAGGGGAGACCCTGCTCAGCTCAAAGCCCAGGGAACCAGCCGTGCAAGGCCAGGGCTCCTGTAAGCAAAGATGGGGCTGTGGGGTCCTTGGTGCTCTCTGAGCTGGGTGGTTTTCTTGCAGACGTTTCATGACCCAACTAGGTAACGTCATCAGGGATAGAATGGAGGAGGAGGAGGACTATGTGGGGTCCCTGCCACTCTCTGAGCTGGGTGGATTCCTTGCAGACATCTCATGACCCAACTAGGGAACCTCATCAGTTCTAGAGGGGATTTGCAAGGAGGAGGAAGAAGAAGAAGATGAGGAGGATAATGGGACCCATGATGCTCTCTGAGCTTGGTGGTTTTCTTGCAGACGTTTCATGACCCAAGCTGGATAACATCATCAAGGCTAGAAGGGAGGAGGAGGACTGTGGGGTCTGGTGCCCTCTGAATTTGGTTCTTTTCATACAGACATTTCATGACCCAGCTAGGTAACACCATCAGGTTTAGAAGGAAGTGGGATTTTCAGAGGGGAGGGGGAGGCGATGGGATCCTTGGAGCTCTCTCAGCTTGGTTGTCCTTGGAAGCATTTCCTTACCAAACGAGGCAGCACCGCAGTGCCAGTGATCACCTGGCTGGGAAAGGCAAGGAAACCCCGCAGCTCAGGGAGCACCGAAGCCGCCTCCTTTCCACCCTGAGCCCCAACTATTCTCCGTAAAGGTGGGGCCGTCCTGGGTCAGGGAGCTCTTCCCGCCCAGAGAGCCCAGGTATCAGAAACCCTGCAGGAATCCCAGGCTGGGGGAGAGGGCGGCTGGGACTAGAATTTATCTGAACTTATCTTGCGTAGGGATTCCTGCCTGAGCAGGGGGTGGGACTAGAAGACCTCCAAGGTCCCTTCCAGCTCTGCTATTATGTAGATCTTGAGGTGGGCTGCCCAGGGGAGCCATAAGGGAAGAAACAGGTCACCTGGCCAGATCTTCTTCCCTTGTTTTGGAGGGGTGGGCTCTAAATGGAACTGCATTGATTGACACACATACCCAGGATGCTGTGGGGCCTGGGGGCTTCTAGCAGCTGTTAAAAGCCCACAGAATTTACCCTGAGCACCGGCAGGGCTGCACCTTGGAGCTGCAGGGTGAGTTGCACCATCACGCACCTCGTTGCAAAGGACCGCAAGGGGCTGTGGCTCTGACTTCCTCCCTGTGGGATTCTCCTGGTCCCTTTCCAAAAGAGCCCCCCCTTCGCCCCCTTCCAAGCCCCTCCCTGGGACGGAACCGATGCCGCCTGCGGTAGCCAAAGGGTTCCTAAAGGGCCGATCGTTCAATCCCTCCTGGGGCCAATTTCTGGTCAAATGGCCAGCGCTCAAGGGCCTCCCCTGCCCGGGGCAGGTTTTCAGTCCTGCTGCAAAACAGCCATTTGCCAGCAGGTTAAATTTAGGGAGCGAACCAGCATCAGGGACGGCTGCGCCTGGGAGACCTGGAGGGTGGGGGAAGAGCCTTCAAACGCCTCTGAAGAGCTCCAGGCGCCTTCTGGGATTTTGCCTCTGTGTGTGTGTGTGTGTGTGTAAGAGAGAGAGAGAGAGAGAGTGAGTGTGTGAGTGTAAATTCTGCAAATTGCCTTATGCGGGCTTGCAAGAAGGCCCAGGAGAGGCAGGGATTGGCTGCAGGTGCCAGGATCAGGATCTGAACACATGTTTCTCCCCAAAGCTGGGCCCCAACATACCGACTACCTGCATTTATTTTGCTTTATTTCTCTCATTTACAAATTGTGCTCCACCCAGATTTTTTCCCTGTGAGATACACATCTTAAAATAGGACAAATATTATGTAATTTTAATAGCAGCTTCCAAACTGTAGAATCTAAGAGAAGTGCCCAGTAGGGGACGAGAGGAGAGCCAGGCTGGGGGGCCAGGCAGAAGAGTCATTAAGGCAAGGAGGTCTGTCAGGGTCCAAGATGCCCCCTCCCTCCCTCCCTCCCCCGCCCACCTCCCCGTTGCAAAGTCTCCTCGGCTGTTAAATGCGGCTTCCATGGATGAGCATTTCAGAGAGAGAGAGAGAGAGAATATGGATGATGGATGATAGGTAGGCAGATAGATTTATTTTATTGATTTATTAAATTTATATTCTACCTATCTCATAGTCACACAATTCTGGGGCGGGAGAAAGACAGAGGACAGATCAGGATGAGAGAGAGAGAGAAAGTGGATAGATAGATAGATAGATAGATAGATAGATAGATAGATAGATAGATAGATAGATAGATAGACAGACAGACAGACAGACAGACAGACAGACAGACAGACACAGACAGACACAGACTGACTGACTGACTGGCAGGCAGGCAGGCAGGCAGAGACAGACAGATAGACAGACAGACAGATACACAGACAGATACAGAGAGAGAGAAAGACAGAGAGAGAGGTGAGATGGATGGATAGATAGATGATAGATAGACAGACAGACAGACAGACAGACAGACAGATAGATAGACACAGACAGACTGACTGACTGACTGATTGACAAATAAATAGACAGACAGACAGACAGATAGATACACAGACAGAGACAGACACACAGACACACAGACAGATAGACAGATAGATACAGAGAGAGAGAAAGACAGAGGTGAGATGAATGGATAGATAGATGGTAGATAGATAGATAGATAGATAGATAGATAGATAGATAGATAGATAGATAGATAGATAGATAGATAGATAGACACAGACAGACTGACTGACTGACTGACAGACAGACAGACAGACAGACAGATACAAGGAGAGAGAAAGACAGAGAGGTGAGTTTATTTATTTATTTATTTATTGCAAATTTTATATACTGCTCCCATCTCCCAGCGGGACTCGGGGCGGTTTACAGCCCAATAAAAACAATTCAATACAATATTTAAAATACAATTAAAAAGATTAAATAAGTGGCTGAGGATAAAACAAACTAACGCTAAAAATTAAGAGAGTTAAAACCAAATTAAAAACAATTAAAAACCCTACCAATAACTCTAGGCCAGACTGGCTTGGTGGAATAGGTGGGTCTTCAGCGCACGCTGGAAGGTCAGTAGATCAGGGATGGTCCTCATCTCCGGGGGTAATTCGTTCCAGAGGGAGGATCCCCCCACAGAGAAGGCCCGCACCCTCGGGGTCGCCAGCCGGCACCGTCCAGCTGGAGGTACCCCAAGGAGGCCCACCCTGTGGGAGCACACTGGCCGATGGGAGGCTGATGGTGGCAGTAGGCGGTCCTGTAAGTACCCAGGTCCCAAGCCATGGAGTGCTTTAAAGATGATCACTAGTACCTTGAATCGCACCCGGAAGGCCACCGGAGCCAATGCAGCTCGCGCAGAAGTGGTGTAACATGGGAGCTCCGAGAAGCCCTCAAAACCACCTGCGCGGCCGCATTCTGCACCAGCTGGATGGATAGATAGATGATAGATAGATAGATGATAGATAGATAGATAGATAGATAGATAGATAGATAGATAGATAGATAGACACAGACACATAGACAGATAGATAGATGAGAGAGAGAAATGAGGATGGATAGACGGATGAATGGATGGAGATAAAGATAGGGGCAGGCAGGCAGGCTGGCTGAGGATTGAGGATTTCTGGCTCAGGCATTCTGGGAGTTGAAGTCCCCAAGTCCTAAAGGGTCCCTAGTTGCCCCCCCCTCCCCCCCGGCCAAAGGGAAGCGCAGCTTGGAGCCCCATGTCCTTAAAAACCGCCGTGTGGCTTAGCTGTATTCCGCCGACTGCAGAGCTTGTGTAGGGACCCCACCACGTGTTGCCGTGGCCTGATCTTCCCTTAGCCTTGAGAAGGGGAATTTGGCGAGGGAGCCAGCCGTGGGGCGGAGCGCTGGAGGCCACGGCTGCAGCCGGCCTGGGACGGTGGTGGGATTGATCGAATCAGCAGGTCAGCAGACTTTCCATGGACCAGCGGCCCAAATCTCTGGGCGCTCCGGAAGAGCAGAGTGCCAGAAGGAGCCCCGGTCGGTGACCGAGCCCAGCTGCGACTCTCCCTGGGTGGGCAGCCTTGGGGCCAGAGGCGATGAAGGTCTAGCGATGCCCAGGCGGGCGGCTGATGCTCCTTCCTCCCTTTGCTTCCCTCTCCAGTTCCGATACAAGAGGCGCGTCTACTCCCAGCCCCTGTTGGACGACAAGCAGTTTGCCAAGCTGCACACGAAGGTAAGCCATCGCCTTTTGTGGGGGTCGGGGGGGCAGGGGGTCTTCTGGCTGCATTTCGCACTCAGACTGCGGAGGTGGCTGCAAGCCTTGGGCGTCACCCACTGGTTGGCGCCTGAAGGACGCTGGGCTGGGCATGAGGGGCTTCTCCGGGGTCTGTGGCAGTCCCTCCCTTGGGGCAGCCAGACCCACGGAAGGGAGCACCATCTCCAGGGGCAAAAGAGAAGCGAGATCCGGGGGCATCCAGGCCTTCCTGTGCTTCTGTCCGGCCGCATCTTCCTTTGGCTGCACCTGGCATTGCAACACTGAGCCCAGAACGATGGGGTCCAAGGGAGGCCTTCTAGTCCAGCCCCCTGTCCATGGCAGGAGATCCTATACCGTCTGGTCTCTTCTTGAAAACCTCCCGCAACTCTTGTTTTGTTTATTAGCATTTAGGGGTCCAAGGGATGGTGGGCACGGAGCAGCCTGGCTCCCAACTGGGGCACCGGGGAGGGGCTTTCCAAGGCCTCCCCTCCACAGAGCTCCCCTGGCTGCTGCTTGGCTTTACCTGGGGAAGCTTCTCCCCCCTCATCCTGGGGGGCCATTTAGAACACAGAACAACAGGGTTGGAAGGGGCCTGAAAGGTCTTCTAGTCCAACCCCCTTGCCCGTAGCAGGAGATCCTATACCATTCCGGACTTTCTTTGGACCTTTGGGATGGATGCACGTGACCATAGCAGAAAATAGCAGAGTGGGAAAGGGCCTTGGAGGGCTTCTAGTCTAACCCCTTGCTCAAGCCAGAGATACCATTCTGGACAAATGGCCTTCCAGTCTCTTCTTGAAAACCTCCGGTGTTGGAGCAGTCACAGTCTCTGGTGGCAAGCAGTTCCACTGGTTAATTGTTCCTCCCTGTCAGCTGCCGGGTGAGCTGTTCTTGGTAAAGGCCAGGGGAAGGGGGTCAGGCCCCCTTGGCTCTCTCCGGGCTCCGAGGCTGGAGGGGCAGGAGTGTCACCCTCCTTGGGGAGGCAGGGCAGGGAGCCGGAGGTCGTGGTTGCTGCTGCGCAGAGACGCCAGGGGGGCCCAGCCAGCCGAGGGGCCCGGGGAGGGGGGGGGGGGCTCGATGGCAGGGCTGGGATTCTCCAGGTTTAACAACCGGCTTGGTGATTCCGTCATTTGCCCTGCAAACCGGTTCTCTGCCAGCTGATTTTCAGAGCAGCGGGTTCATCCGAACTGGTCCAAACCAGAAGAATCCACCGCTGCTCAAAGGCCTCCAGCCTGACAGGGAAGTTGGAAGCTAATTGGCCCTTTTCAAACTACACCCGCCCCCTTGGAGGATCCAGGTGGGTAACACCTCCTGAGGCTGATGCCACCCAGAGGGTCGGACTTCTATTTCCATTTGCCCCTGAGCCTGGCACCGGTATCGAAAACGACCGGGAGGAACCCTGGCTGACTCAGCCCCTGGCAAGGCTGGTCGTAGGAGAGACGTTCCCGGGCTCTTCATCCTGCCCACGCCTGCCCTTTTCCTCCCGGAGTCAGCCCACCGAGAAGGGGGCAGCGAGGTTAAGGCTACCCCGGGCCAGGCAGGAATTTGGGTCGTCAATGGACTCGACATGAGAACGTTGAGCCACCTGGAGACAGAAATTGGGCATCAGGATCTTGGGGGGTCCAGTCCCTCATCTTCTTCGATGAGCCCAGATTCTGGAGCTGCCCAAATCTTGCCCCAGGCCATAATCCCCCCCAGCTGCAAGAGGCACCTTCAGGGAGGGGGGCTTGGGAGGGACACTGTCTCTGAGGGTCCTCAGCAAAGGAGGGAGCCGGTCCCTTAAAGCTTCTCCGGGACCCCCAAAGGTGCCTTTATTTAGAGAGCCATCTGGACTTTCTGGTTTTTCTTTGAAGATGTTTCGCTTCTCGTCCAAGAAACTTCATCAGCTCCAACTTCAGAACCAAAGAAGGTTTTTATGGGCAAGGAGCAGGGCTGTCTTAAGACGTGGGCCTGATGGGCCCTTGCCTGTGGGCCCCACAAGCATAGGGGCCCCCTACTAATCTGTGTACGTTAACCCTTCAATGCATCTTCAGTACGGCAGCATATTTATTTGTTGGAAGGGCCAATAAAATAAATATATGTTTCATTTTATCGACCCTTTACATTTTTACTCTGGTGAGTAGCTGTCGTAGGGGCCCCACTACACTGCTTTGCCCGGGGCCCATAATGCTGTTCAGACGGCCCCTCGGGAGAGCGAAACGTCTGAAAGAAAAATCGCAAAGCCCGGCTGACTTCTGGAAAAGGCACCTTGGGGACAACCGTGGCCTGGATGATGGAGAATCACCACGGATGCTTTTCCTGGGCGCTTTTCTTGAGCGTGCATAGCGTAGCACAGGAACGTTATTTATTCCATTTTGCTGACAGAGCCTGGACTCCTTTCCATGGAGACGATACTTTTGGCACTGAGTTAAAATTGCAGAAATTACCAGGGGGAAAAACCGCTTTCAAACATGTCCCAGGAGGCAACATTGAGCAGCCATGCAAGGCGGGTTCTGCAATATTGTCCGTCCAGATATGCTAACTAGGAAGGTCCTGGAGAGCTGATTAAACCCCTTTTATAAAAGGAGCTTATTAAAGAGACTTTCGCATCGATTTTGAACCAGATTGTGGGTTGGCTTTCCACAAAGACGTTGCGCAGGGTTTTTGTGTGTGTTTGTGTGAAATTATCACAAGCATGTTTTTTCAGCCTGGTTGCGTTTTGGTCTTGGGTTTTTAAGTGCAGAAATATTTGTGGGCTAAACACAGGATGATCCTGGAATAAGACGTTGAATTCTACCTTTATTTGTTGATGTGGTTGTAAGACAAATCCATTAATAAACCATTATATCATAGGCCTCCCACCTGCCCAGCAGATGGAAATGGGCTGCCTCCATTAGGCCTGTGGCAAAGGGTCACCATGGGGGAGGGGTCTTTTGAGTCTTTATCTTGCCCTGAGTGGACTTACACCGCCTGCAAGCCCCCCTCCCTCACCTGGGGCTATGGGGGGGGGGAGATGGGCTAGCCTGAATTCCTGTTGAAAGTGGGAAATCACAGGAAATAACCAAAGAATAGCATCCACTCGGTAGCTGCCGTTGCTGCTGCTGCTTCTTGCTTGGTGCACATGAGCAGGCCCTCGTGCTGCTGGCCTCTCGGGGGTCTTGAGTGGGGCAGACGTGGGGCAGCAGGAGCTTCTAATGCAACGGGAGCCCCAAAAGGGGCAAAAGCATACCAGGCACCCCCCCTCTGTGGCCTTCTGCAGCCCAGGGAGGCTTTGGAGACAGGGCAGAGGAGAGCAACCAGGAGGATTAAAGGCCTGGGGACTAAAACAGATGAAGAGCGGCTGCAGGATTGGGTAGATCTAGTGTAATGGAAAGAAGGACTCGGGGGGACAGGATAGCAGCCTTCCAAAATCTCAGGGGCTGCCCCAAAGAGGATTTGGGGGTCACCCTTTTCTCCAAAGCCCCTGAAGGCAGGACAAGAAGCAACGGGTGGAAACTCATCAAGGAGAGAAGCAACCCGGAACTAAGGAGAAATTTCCCAACAGGGAGGACAATTAAACATTGGGACAGTTTTTGCCTCCAGAGGTTGTGGGTTTTTCATGGCTGGAGAGTTTTTAACAAGAGACTGGACAGCCACCTGTCTGAAACGGTAGAGGGTCTCCTGCTTGAGCAGGGGGCTGGACTAGAGGACCTCCAAGGTCCCTTCCAGCCCTATTCTGATGGATTGATTGCAGCTGGGAGGGAAGGATGCTGTGCCTGATCCCCCACTGATCCTGCTGACTCGAGGATCCCAGGAGCCCCCCACCCCAAATCTTTCCTGAGCCAGAGGGGCCAGGGAGCCCCGCAAACCAAGGGGGGATTTGCAGAGAGCTGGCCAGAGGGGAAAGGAAGGGCAGGGGGCTGGGAGAAGAGAGGAGGGAGGAGGTTTGCTGGCCAAGGTGGCTCTGGTGGGATTTGTCCCCCGGGCTGCTCTTTTGCTTGGACAGGATCAAGTTGTGGAATGTGTCCATGTGTGTGTTTGTGTGTCGGTGTCCGTGTGTGTGTGTGACATCACGAGTGTGAGTCCGTCCGGTTTGTGAGTTGTACACCCCTTCCGAAGCCTGGGTGGAGAGATAGTTTGCGGGAGAGAGAGAAGAGGAAGGACGGCAAGACGGGGGCCCATCTGGGAAGGAAGCAGCCCAGGCTGAGGAGTGGGTGGTCCAGCACCAAAAGCAAGGTACCCCTCCCTTCCCCCAGGGGCCCCCATCCTGGCCCTGCTCCCTCACCTCCCCCTGCTTTTGAGGGGACTCTAGGGCTGCTGCGCTCTGCCTTGGCCTCTGGCCGGTTGGGACCCAGCCCAGCTGGGCTCTGCCGTGCAGGATTCAGCCAGGGCTGAGCAGTCCCAGCTGCTGCAAGGGCGGGGGGCTTGAGGGGGGGCTGGACAGGCCCTCTGGCCATTTCTGCTCAGCCCTGAAAAGCAGCGGGGGGGGAGAGGGCTGGGTACTTTTCTGGGAGGGGGAGGCTGAGTGCCATCATCTCACCCAGCAATCCTACTTGTACTTCCATAGTCCTCTTCTTCCTGCTATAAAGGGGGGGGGGTGTTCTCATGTGTGCGTGCACATGTATAGGCCTTATGTGTGCATCAGAGATGGGTATTCAGCCGGTTCTGACCGGTTCTAGAGAACCGGTAGTGGAAATTTTGAGTAGTTCGGAAAACCGGCCAATCCCACCTCTGACTGGAGATTTTACAGTCTCCTTCCCCTGCCACGCCCACCAAGCCATTCCCACAGAACCGGTAGTAAAAAAAATTGAATCCCACCACTGGTGTGCATATAACCTGGGACTCAAGAATGGCCATGAATATAACCATTCTTGAGTCCCAGGGACCGTCTGGATGAGCTTTTGGGACCCTATTCTACCAGAAGGGGTTTGCCATTGCCTCCTTCCTAGGGCTGAGAGAGAAGGGCCGGCTCAAGGTCAGCCAGCAAGGCAGGCCTCAAACTCACATTCCCAGTGAAGTGTCCTCACCTCTAACCAACCGGCTCTCGTTATAGGGCTACCGCTGCCCAAATTAGGGCTACGGACTACAATCTCCATGCTGGCCGAGGGATCCAAGAGCCACAGCCCCACCCGGGAGGGCAGCCATCCCTGATGCAGTCTGTATTATGGCTTGTCCTTCTTTAGCGCCCGGCACTTAGTTATGTAGCCATACGGTCCCTAAGTGAGCCTGCAGCTGTGCTTGAGTGCTTCCTTCCATTTGCCTCGGCCTTGCAGACCCGCGAAGGTCGTCAATGTGAAAATTGGTCGCAGAGTTAATTTTTCATCACTGTAGTAATGGCGAATGGTCGCTAAACAAGGCAGTTCCTGAATGAGGACCAGTCTACAATTTCTGCCCGTTTGCTCAAGATGCAGGGCTCTCCAACCGTGGCAACTGGAAGACTTGGGGACTTCAACTCCCAGAATTCCTCAGCCAGCAAAGCTGGCTGAGGAATTCTGGGAGTTGAAGTCCCCAAGTCTTCCAGTTGCCACGGTTGGAGAGCCCTGCCAAGAGAGATTGGGCCCTGGGGTGGGAACCCAAACCCAGTCTTGGCAAAAGGGATGAACATTGCACCACCGAGGAGGGGGGGGTTGACTCGTTGGGACGCGAGATTCTACGTGCAAATAGCAACAGGGTTGGTCAACGTTTCAACCTGCCATTGAACGTTTCAACTTGCCGTGTGAAGCCGGACCGAGGAACCGGTTGGCCGCAGGAGGCAGAGACATGGCTGTCTCTGAGACCAATGGTGTTGGGCAGAAATGGGTGGGACTCCAGTGCCCCTGGTTCCCAGCCAGCAAGGCTCCTCGAGGTGTGATAAGCAGCTGGGAAAGAGACTGCCTTCTGCAGTGCAGACATGCTCTCCTCTTCTTCTCGGTGAGGGCAGCCTTTGTGCATCAGGACATCGATTCAGTGGCCGCGGGCGGCTGGGGATCGATGAGACCCCCGCTCCCTTGATGGCTATCGACCCTCGTCACTCGCTGGCTTTGGCAGGTGTTGGGTGGCTCCTCCAGACTCCAGGAGGCCCCGAGAAGTCCAAGAGGGGCTTCTCCAGAGCTTCCCCCTTGGCTCAGGGACCTCTGGGCCTCGCCGGCTGGGAGGGGAGGCAGCTTCCTTGAGAGGCTTCGCTTCTGGCTGGCATGGAGCGAGCAAGAGAGTTGCTCGCGCAAGAATCCCTTTCGCTGTCTGTCCTTGGAAGGAGAGGGGGGCCCTGACGTCTCCCTCCTTCTCTTCTCTTCCCTTCATCCTCCATTCCTTTCTTTTCAAAAGCGAGCTTCAATACTCCTTCCTGTTTGAGTTGGGAATCCTTGCCTTTGGGGCAGTTAGAGGTCAGTGGAGGGCAAGGCTTTGCACTGTCCTTGAGGCAGTCAAGGGCTCAACTCTAACACACACACACACATACACACACAGAGTCATACACACACCTTCTTCACCAACACGGCCATCTGGCTCATGCACACAGATTCATTCATTCATTCATTCATTCATTCATTCATTCATTCATTCATTCATTCCTGTTTCAGTGCTGACTCTGGGATGCTCAGCCCTTGAGCTGATTGGCCCAAAGCATTGAGCCTCCCTCCCTCCTCACCGCCCCCCCACCAAAGGCAGAGAGGTGGCATTTCCTTGTGCCCAACAGCCAGAGGCAGAATGGAGGCTCCTTCGGCTCCTCTATGGATCCCTGCATCCTTTTCTTCTTTGCTGAACCACACAGGGATCCCAGCCAGCTGGGAATCGTTCAGTGGTGATGAAGAATTGATCCTCGGAGCTCTTTGAAAAGGAGAGAAACGCCTCTCGATTGAAAACCACCTCACCGGATTTGAGGCCGTGGCGTCCGATCCACAACCGGTGCCAGGATCTCAAAGGAAACTGTGGGCCACTTGGGATCAAGATATCTTATTACGTCTTCAGCATCCCCACAATCTACTAGGAAGTTCACCAATGGAAGTAAGAGGTCGCTGCATCGTCTTCAACGCCCATTGAAAAACTCTCTGTGGTCTCCTCTGGATTCTTCCCGGGTTTTGAATTTGGTTTACCCAGGGAGTCCTCGACTTACGACCGTTAGTTTAGTGGCCGTTCAAAGTTACAACGGTACTGAAAAAAGGGACATGGCCATTTTTCACAGTTACGACCGCCGCAACGTCCCCGTGATCACATGATCAAAATTAAGATGCTTGTCACTTGAGTCACATTGATGAGGGATGCAGGGTCCCCTTTTGGACCTCCTGACAAGCAAAGTCAGATTCACTTAACAACCAGGTCATTGTCAGCTGCAGTAATCCACTTAACAGTTGTGGCAAAAAAGTGTTGTAAAATGGAGCAAAACTTGCTTTAAAATGTCTCACTTAACAACAGAAATTTTGGGCTCAATTGTGGTCATAAGAGCCAGCGCTCTTGGACCAGCGTCTCCGTGGTCCTGTGGCTGGCAGGACTCAATGCCTTTGAAGGCGCATGGAACGCTGTTCCCTTCCTTATTTTCCTACTTGCATTTTTTACCTGCTTTCGAACTGCTGGGTTGGCAGAAGACAAGGAATGGGAGCTCACTCTGACGCAGCGCTGGGGATTCGAACCGCCGACTTTTCTGATCGACAATCTCAGCGTCTTGGCCCCTGAGCCGCCATGTCCCTTTTTCCTTCTGGTTACTTATGAAAAAGTAATCCGTGTGGGTCAGCCTAACCTTCAGCCATCAGTTTGGGGCCCTGAGGTACAATTCACGCAGTCGGAAATTCTAATCTTAAGAGATTCTCATAGAAAAGAGGGATACAATGTTCATTAAGTGCGTCTGTGGTTGACACAGTTTATTGTCAGGAGGAAAGGATGGTCTCCAAGGGCTGGACTGGGATGTCCCAAAGCACCCAGTGATGCTTCCAAGCTGGCCTTCTTTATTGCTTCGCACCAGAAGACAGAATCTTGCCAAATTGAAGCCTCTTTTCTGGTAACTATTGAGAAGGAGCTGTCTTCGCCCTCTTTGCTCACACTAACTATCTGAACTGAGATGGTTCCTCTAATTCTGCTGGAATGTGCTCTCTCCCTTCTGGGAATCTGGCTACATTCCATCAACCAACCTACATACCATCCTTCTTTTCTTCCCTCACTCCCTCCCTCCCTTTCCTCCTTCCCTCTTTCCCTTCCTTCGTCCTTCCTTTCCTTCTTTCCTTCTTTCCTTCCTCCCTCCCTCCCTCCCTTCCTCCTTCCCTCCCTTTCCTTCCCTCCTTCTTTCCTTTCTTCCTTCCTCCTTCTTTTCTTCTTACCTCCCTCCCTTTCCTCCTTCCCTCTTTCCCTTCCTTCGTCCTTCCTTTCCTTCTTCCCTCCTTTCCTCCCTTCCTCCTTCCCTCCCCTTCCTTCCTTCCTTCTTTCCTTCCTTCCTTCTTTCCTTCTTCCCTCCCTCCCTCCCTCAGATGTGCCGAGCGGTGAGTTAGGGATTAATGGATACCTCTGCCTTGCTTTCTCTGGCTTTGATCATCCTTGTAGCCCTGTTGTAGAATTCAAGTGTGCAGCAACATGAGGCGGAGGTTGAACTCCTTGGCAACCTGCTGCCTGCGGTATTCGGAAGGAAGAGATGCTCAGAGCGGTTTCTATGGCGGCCGCATTTTTGAGCCGGTCCCCAAAGTGGCAAAGTGCACAGCGAACAGGAGGCGAGCAGAAGGGGCCGTTGCGCAACCTGAATCCAACACTGAGAATAACCGTTCCGTTAAAGGCCACTTCTAGCCCGGGCCGAAGCCTGGGTCCAAGGGGTGTGGATGTTCTTGGAGCAGTGGGGATCCTTGGGGCACGAGCCTTTCTCCCCCGCAAGAGTAGCTGCAGCCTGTGGCCCAGAGCAGCAGGGGGTGGGCTCTGCTCAGGGGCTCATTCCATCAGCTCTCGGTCTTCCTCCTTCCAAAAATACCAGGGTCCCTCCCCACCCACCCAGGGGATTCCATGCAGCCTCCATCGACCAGGCTGGCATAAGGACAGTGGTCAGCCCCTCCCCAGCCCTCTCTGGCCTATTGGAAGCAGCCCAGGAGCAGCCATGATAGCAGAGCCCCATTTCCTCCCCCCTGAGAGCAGCTCAGCTGCTGCTGCTTCTGTCTGCAAGGTCCGGAGAGAAGCCCAGTGGGGCCAAGAGGAGCCGGACAGGCGGATGGTCTGGGTGCTCCCCCGGTGATCAATCTCCATGCCTGTGGGAGGAGGATCGCAGGAAACTGCCCAGGGATGGTCCCCGACATTCTCACACCTGGGGCATCATTCTCACTCTCACCTGTGCAGAGGAAACATCTGCAGCCAGGAGCCCCCTTTGGCGGCCTTTCAGTCTTGAGCCTGACGGACAACGGGACCCATCGCTCTTCCCCTTCTCTTCTCCTTTCCCAGGGGAAAGAGTGCAGCGGGGATCCCGGTTGGGGATGCTCCCCAGGCTCAGCCCCTGCCCCTCCCCAAGGAGCATTGAGCCTCTCTGGCTTGGCACAGGCCGCCTTTCATTTCTGTAATGGCAGGGAAGGTCGGTTAATTCCAAGAGATGCGTTGCTCTATTTTTACCCGCTTTGAAATGGGAGGGGGGAGGGGGCAGAAGGAACTCCCCCAATGCAGTTGGGTTGAGCGGAAGCCAAACCACTTTGCTTGATGGGCTGGCAGCTCTGGCGGTGGGGCTGCCAAGGGGGGGTTTCAGGACCTCGGACAGCTCTCGGGAGCCACCTGGGGTGGGGATGGGGGAGCCTGGCAGGGCCCAGCCTGGATCACCGGCTTCCCTGGGCTGCACCTGTTGAGCAGCAGAAGGGGGGCTGCATCGGGGGGAGCTTGAGCAGTGGACGATGGTCCCCTTCCCTGGTTCAGGTGATGGCAAGCATACAGCCAGAGAAGGGGGGGTGGTCCCTCTGCCTCCCTCTCGCCACTCCTTCCCCCTCTAATTCATTCGTGCCCCTCCCCAGGCCAAGCAGCAGCAACATCAGCCTGGCTGCCTCCCTCCCTCCTTCCCTCCCGTGAGCATCTTCCTTTCCCCGGCATCTCTTTCCTCCTCCCGTTTGCTCTGCCTTCTGCAAAGGCCCTTCTGCTGCCTGGAAGCCGGGGGGGGGGGGGCAGGGGAGGTATCCAGAATGGCCAAAGTGGGGCAGCTGAGCCGCCTGCCACCGAGGCAAGGGGGGCAGAAGATGCCAGGTCTGAGTTTGCCCCACAGCCCCAAAGAGCCCGGCGGAGACCTGGCCTGCAAGGGGGCCGAAAGGACCCCCCCCAGTCTGAAAATGAGCCTCTTCAGGGGGAAGGGGGGGGGGGCAGCATTTCCCAGAAGGGCGGATGGGTTCATGGATGAGGGAGAGGAAGCTGCTCACCCAACAGCCGCCCTCACGAAAGGGATTTGCGCCCATCTCATATCCGACGACTCTGGGCAGCTCACGGCATCAAAAGCATGGAAGGCACCCATTATAAATACCCCAGCAGATACAACCCTGAAGGCAAGATGGCAAAGGGGGAGCGAGCACAGGGGGGGCAGGAGGGGGCAGGTTTTAATTGGTCATCCCCCTCCAGTGTGAAGCCCCCCCACACACACGGTGTGGGCTGCGTGAGGCGGTTCCGACTCTTCGCCTGTGGGAACTCCCTGGCCGGCAGCCGTGGGCAGCCACGACTCAGGCTGCAGGCTCAGCAAAGGGCCACCCTGAGGACAGCCAGACGAGCAAAATTCAAGTTTAAAAAAACCGACAAGGTTTTCTGGGTAACGGAGTAATGGGGTTAAAGAAAGAAGCCCCTCTGGGCAGCCTGCAGGGAGAAGCAGGGGGAGGTTTGCATACAGGCACTCCGGCTCCCCTTAGGGTGGCCAGCTGCCAAGGATGCTGGGAACTGTAGTCCAGCCAAATTTAGAAGTGTCCAGCTGAGAAGGAGACCCTGAGCCTTCAGAGGGAGCCTGAGGTGCCTGCAGCCCTGGCGCCTCACCTGGGTCACAGCTGGAGGCAGCGTGGATTGGGGGCCAGCGCCTTGTCCTGCCCCAGATTATCAGTGGGCTTCAGGTCGTGCGAGGACACGGAATTGGTCCTCGTGGAAAGTGCAGATCTTGCAAAATGGTGTGTCTGTGTTTGTGGGGTGTCGGGGCACAGATGTGCTAAGGCTATAGGGGCCAAAGCTAAATGCAGTCGAAAAGAGGGTAACTGGCAGAGGGGAAGTTGCTGGTCTCCCATCCCCTCCAAGGCCACAGAAACCTTCCCAGTTGTTGCCTAACAGCTGGCGGGCGGCTTCAGGGGAATGGAATGCGCAGTTCTGTTCCAGCACATCTGGAGCTGCCGGTTAGAGAGGAGGAGGGAGGCTTTTGCACAGCTGCCTTCTCAGTTTGGCTCTTCCTGCTTGTGGGTTAGGCCCAGCCCTTCCTGCAATTTATTTATTTTTATTTATTTGGTTTGTCAATCGCTTACAAGATAATAGACATAAGTGAAAACATAGTTATGAATACATGAAATGGATACATATAAGAAAAATAAAAGAAACAATAGGACAGGGACGGCAGGCACGTTGGTGCACTTATGCACGCCCCCCTACAGGCCTGTTAGGAAAGGGGTGAGGTCCATAGTAGACAGTCTAAGGTTAAAGTTTTTGAGGAAGTTTGGGGAAGAAACCACAGAGTCAGGTAGAGTATTCCAGACTTTGACCACTCTGTTGCTCAAGTCGTATTTCCTGCAATCAAGTTTGGTGCGGTTAACCTTGAGTTTGTATCTATTGTTTGCTCTTGTGTTGTTATGGTTGAAGCTGAAGTATTCATTGACAGGTAGGACATTGTAATGTATGATTTTATGTACTATACTTAGATTGGGCCGAAGGTGGCATAGTAGGTTTTCTAGATCTAGAATTTCGAGTCTGGTGAATATAACAACCCATCGGATTCTTTGCTGGTCATCTGAGGATGAGGTCTAATGTTTGCACACAGCCAGGATGTTGGTTTAGGGAGCAAGCCGGCTGTGGAAGCCTGGGAGTCAAAGTCCATCCATAGTAAAGTCAAGATCACGTGAAGGGTTAATACCGGTAAGGCCCCAGTAAGGCCACACCTGGAAAACTGCACCAAATTTGGGTCACCACCAGAGGTGGCATTCATCAGGTTCTGATCAGTTCTGGAGAAACAGTAGCAGAAATGTTGAGTGGTTAGGAGAACCGGCCAATCCCGCCTCTGACTGGCCCCGCCAACCCCATCTCTTCTCTGCCACCCATTGAGTTCCAGCTGATCGGCTGGGTCTCCTTTGGTTGCTCTGCGCAGGAGAATGGAGCTGGAAAGCAGGTTAGTGGAGTGGGGAGGGAATGGGGATTTTGCAGTAACCTTCCCCTGCCACGCCTACCAAGCCACACCCACCAAGCCACGCCCACAGAACTGGTAGTAAAAAAAATTGAATCCCCCCACTGGTCACCACAATATAAAAAAGGTGGTGAGTGCAGAGAAGACCAAGAAAGAGGATTAGGGGACTGGAGGCTAAAACATACGAAGAACGGTTGCAGGATCTGGGTGTGTCTAGTTTAATGAAAAAGAAGGACCAGGGGGGGACATCATAGCCTTCTTCCAGTATTTGAGGGGCTGCCCCAGAGAGGAGGAGGGGGTCAAGCTATTCTCCAAAGCCCCTGAAGGCAGGAGAAGGAGCATTGGAGGGAAACTGAACAAGGAGAGATGCAACCTGGAGGTAAGGAGGAATTTCCTGACCATGAGAAGCAACTAACCAGTGGAACCTCCTGCCTCCAGAACTTGTGGGTGCTCCATCACTGGAAGTTCTTAAGAAGTGACTGGACAACCTTCTTTCCAGAATGGCAGAGGGTCTCCTGCTTGAGTAGGGGGTTGGACTAGAAGACCTCTGAGGTCCCTTCCATCTCGTGTTATTCTGCATTTTGTACAGTTGCCAGGCTTGGAGAGATTTCTCTGAGCTTTTGGGGGACTGAGAGAGGCTGCTCTGTCCGTGTCTTTGAGTCCATTTCGGCACCAAAAGGCCGAGCAGCCTTGGAGGAAGCCTCTTCCGCCCTTTCCCTTTGGTCACTGAACAGCATGGATGTCCTTCAGGCGGCCAGCTGGCTTTTCTCCTGCGAGCAAGGAAACAGGAGTGGGGCCCTTCCTTGCCTGCCTGCGTGCAGACAGGGCCTGGGAGGGGCAGCAGATGGCACCGCCCACGTGGGAGATGCCAGGCCAGGAGGGCAGGCTCCCCTGCAGAGGGGCCCCCAGGGGCGCTGCTTGCTTGGCAGCTGGATCTCCGTCCCAAGCCTGCTGGGGCGGGGATGCCGGGGGCTGTTGAGGCCGCTGGCACTTCTGCCCAACTACAACTCACAGCCATTCAGAGTTACAATGGCACTGGAAAAAAACAGGCTGCCGGCCATGTTTCAGACTTACGACCAAGGTCCCGTGATCAAAATCCAGAGGCTTGGCAACCTATTCCTATTTACGATGGTCGTAGCGTCCCATGATCCCCTTCTGCGACCTTTTGAGAAGCAAAGCCAGACTCACTTAACAACCGTGTTACTAATTTAATAATGGTGGTGATTCCCTTAACGACGGTGGCAAGAAAGGTCATTAAATTGGAGCAAACCTCACTGAGGTTATATATAAAATACTTCTTTGGCTGCTGCTGTGCACGGCTGGCTCCCGTTTAAGGGATCAGGTCTTCGCAGGAGGGCCTCCGAGCCATCGGTACCCCAATGCCTGCTCCAGATGTTCAGCTTTGCACATTCCCTCCATGCTGAGTGTTCGGTTCCATTACCTTTCAGCCCCCTTGGGCGGGGAATGGTTGACCCTGAGGGACTTGGGGAGGGTCAGAGGCAGATCCTAGGCAGATTTTGATTTCCGCCCAAGATGCAGATCCAGAGAAGGGCCACTGTTCTTGACCAATCAGCCAGAGGCCCAAAGTTGATGGGGGGCAGAAGAAGAGATGGATCAGTAGGGCTGGGATGAGGGTTGTGTCTGTAAGAACTCTCCCACCTGCGAGATCAAATGGATCTGAGGTCAGGTATGAAGGGGAGGATGGGCACAACCACCTGCCCTCTTCCTGGTTGCAGTGGGGGAAACGGTCGCTAGACTGCAGGAAAGGGTCTCTGGCCACCGCCTGGGGCCTGGCTGCCAGGGCGAGCTACTAATTGGCCTGTTTTCTTCCTGGGTTTTGTGGCTGCAGGCAAACCTGAAGAAATTTATGGACTATGTGCAGACTCTGAATGTGGAGAAGGTCACCAGGTTGCTGGAGAAAGGACTGGATCCCAACTTTCATGACCCGGACACTGGAGGTGAGATGAGGGTTGGTTGTGCCAGTTGGCACAGCTGGCTGAGGAATTCTGGGAGTGGAAGTCCACCTATCTTTTCAAGTTGCCACGGTTGAGAAATGCTGCCTTAAGAGGAACTTTGGACCAAGGAGACATCCTCTTCACCTGGATGGAAATCGTGTCTTCTTCTAGAGCAGAGGTCTCCAAACTTGGCCACTTTAAGACTTGTGGCTTCAGCTCCCAGAATTCTCCAACCAGCTTTGCTGTGATATTCTCAGGCATGCTATGCTATGCTGGCTGGAGAATTCTGGGAGTTGAAGTCTTAAAGTAACCAAGTTTGGAGACCTCTGCACTAGAGTTTGGCCTAGGGCCATTTAGCGTCCGATCTTTTGCTTGCTTTATGGCACTTGGGATATTGCACACATTTTCGTTTCTGCAATGGGCCAGGCAAGTGTAAATGGGATGAAGGCACTGGTGGGCTGCAACCGGTTTAACAACCGGTTCTGCGAGTGCATGTGCATTGTTCAAAAAACACCAATTTGAGCCTCTACAGCTGACCTTCCAGGGCAGCCCCAGTAAGTAGAAGAGCTGAAGCGCGGAAATCCACTGTGCTGCGAATCAGCTGAGCTGAAAAAGATGGAAATATAGGACAGGATAAGGATTAAGGCGGGTGGGCAGGGCCAGCTGATCGTTGGAGCTACCGGTTCGCAAGAAACCACCAGCAGCCCACCGTTGGGTGGAGGAGTTTGGTCCAGCAGGTTGTGTGAACCCAGCCAAGGAGCATGGCTTCTTACCCGCCCCCAAGGAAGGATGAAGCCCGGGAACTTCTGGAGGGCGGCTCCCTCTACACACGTGAATGTGGTTCTCCCCGTTGGTAGCCTTCTTCCTACCCAGCCCTTGCAATCCCCCCTGCTTCCTTTCATGCTTGCTTTCATTTGTGCCCGAAGCACCTACAGAGGTGTAACATTCAACAATGAGCAACCAAAACAAGCGTGAAAGAGGTCATAAAAAATGTAGCACACTTAAAAATGTGTAAAATATATCTGATATCACATATCATTACAGTGGCAAGAATAATCTTTGCCCAAAACTGGAAATTAACAATGACACCCACGGATCTGGCAATAACTAATAAAATCCACCAATGTGCAGAAATGGTTAGACTAACCATGTTACTAAAAAACAAGGAAGAGGGGGAGTTTTTTACAATTTGGAATATATGGTACAAATGGTTGTATCAAAAGGAAGTAAGGATGTCTAGTGAAACTGATTAAACAAACAACAAGGGAAAATGGAATTAAGGATAAATGTATATATAGCTATGTATATATGTAAAGTAATATAATTAAATAAATATTGTATTATAATTATAATTGTAATGATAACATAACAAAAAGTAAGGATTTAAGAAATAAGTTATAGACTTACTTCTGACAAATGACTTTAATTGACACTAATAGAAATATACACTACTATGAAAATGTGAGAACATGTTTCTCTTTTTTTAAAATATATTCTTTTTTTTTAAACTTTCAATAAACATTATTAAAAAATGTGTAAAATAAATAGGATTGAAACAAAATGACATTCGCCCCGTATCGGGCCATGTCAATAGCATTTTCTCTCGCCAGCAGGAGGTCTTCCTCCATACGTGTGGAAGGATTTCGTGTGCACCATAGCACGTGTGAGATGGTGTGTTCTTCTCTGCACTCACACGGAATGCCTTATGTATCCAATATCCAATGTCCGACCTCTGCTGCTGGCTATAAATTGAATTGCATGGAATTGAGCCTTTTATATGGTGATTGGACACACAAGGAATTTGTCTCCGTTACAGAAGCAAAATGAAAAATGAAAGAGTAATAATGAACAGAATAAAGATACCAATAAGAGAAGATAGTAGAAGGGATGAGAAGGATGATAGTAATAGAGCCCTACTATGTGGGTAAATATACTTAGACATAAGATAATGTTGAGGGAATTATTTCTTTAGCAGAGTTATGGCATTGGGGAAAAACTGCCCTTGAGTGTCTAGTTGTTCTGGTGTGCAATGCTCTCTATAATGTCGTTTTGAGGGAAGGAGTTGAAACAGTTTATGTATGTGAGGGGTCTGTAAATATTTTCACAGCCTCTTTTGGACTCGTGCAGGATACAGATCCTCAATTGAAGGCAGGTTGATTAGCATTGTTTTTTCCGCAGTCCTAACTGTCCGTTGAGGTCTGTACCAGTCCTGGTTGGTAGCTGTGCCAACCAGACAGTTATAGAGGTGCAGGTTCCATCATTCCTCTGTGGAACTGGATCAGCAGCTCCTTTGGGCCGCCTGACCTGTCTGAGTTGATGCAGGAAGAACATTCCTCCTTGGGCCTTTTTAATGGTGGTTTTAATGTTAGGCGTCCAAGTTCCATTTCAAATGCCAACGTCGCATGTGCATGAGACAGTGCTACCTGAGACTTTTGCATTTGTATAATGCCTACCTGAGAGGTCCAGGTACTGTGTGACTCGATTCACAAGCCAGACCGAGCCAGGGTTTTATTTCATCAAGATTATTTAAGATGCAGCTGGAGAGCTTCCCCCCAAAACAGGACAGGTTATGGTGAAGTCACCTAGGGAAGGTGTTGTGGTTTGCCGGCAGCCTGCGTACACAGCAGCGGAGTCAGAGAGTGGGGAAGAATGGGGTCCAGTCCGGGAGTCTGGAGGGGACTCAGGCGAGGGTCCTGGGTCCAATGCAGAGATGGGGCCAGGGCCATCTGGGAGTGGGGTGCTGACGCCGGAGCCTCCACAGTCTGGCAGTAGCAAGGCAGAGGAACAAGGGAAGCCTGTCCCCAGTGGGCGTATGCACAGAGCTGCCAGAAGGCAAGAGCAACTGAAACAAAAGGGGCAGCTCAGGAGTAAGGCTGGAAGGTGATTGCCCCTCCCATAACGGATAAAGGCCAGGCAAAGGGAGAGAAACCTTTGCAGGAAGCAAGGTGTGTTTGGATTAATCCTTGAAACTCTTTGTACTCCGGCTGGTTTTTTTCTAGTTCATTTGGCACTTCTGTTCTTGGCAGCACTTCACAGGAAAGAAAGGTGGGTGCTTATCTCAGGGGACTGTTTGAGATTCATTACCAGCTGAGAATGAAAACAATTCCCAGCGTTGCAATAAAATAGGACTTCTTTTTAAAATAAGCGTGTGTGTAATTACGGTCTCAGAAGCCTTGGTCCGAACAGTAGAGAAAAGACTGGTCCAGTTGGACCTGAGGGGGGATAGTGACAGGGGGGCTGCAGGAGACCCTCCAGAGACTCCCTGCTGAGAGCTGTCTCTCCCCTCCCCTCCCCAGAATGCCCCCTGACCATGAGTGCCCAGCTGGAGTTCTGTGCCGAGATTATCAAAGCCTTGAAGAACGGCGGTGCCCACTTGGACTTCCGAACTCGTGAAGGGATGACGGCTCTGCACAAGGCCGTCCGATGTCGGAACCACACTGCCCTGCGGGTGAGTCTCCAACCCCCTCCCCCGAGTTGGGGGGCAGCCTGGACAGCTGACCCTGGTCCTTGAAGGTGGCTGGGGTGGCAGGAGCTGCAAGATTGCAGGGAGAGAGCCAGGCAGCAGCAGGGTGGCCAAACATCCAAAGGAGTCCGGGAGCCTCTTTGTGAAATCCCAAGTTGCTTTCCATGGAAGAAGCTGACAGAGAGAAGATTTGGAGCTCTCTGGTTGAGCTGTGGGGTCCTTGGTGCTCGCTGAACCTGGTGGTTTCTAGGGAATATCATCAGGACTAGAAGGGGGGGTTGTGGAAAGGAGGAGGAGGAGGGCTGTGGAGTCCTTGGTCTCCCCAAGCTGGGCTGTTTTCTTGCAGACGTTTCATGACCTAACCAGGGAACATCATCAGGGCTACAAGGAAAGGGGTTTCTCCTGGGTTTATATATCAGTGTCAGTGGGGGTGGGGGTGCTAAAGAGACCCTCAGAAAGCCAAAGGACTAAAGCATCTCCTTGCCAGCAATCAACACCCAGAGAAAGAGAGATGGACACCCGGATTAGCACCAGATGAGCAATCAAGCATTAAACCGGGAACTGCCGACTCAGACAAACGAACAGTAACCACAGCCTAACCGTTCCGACAGGGCAAAGCCCTGGGGAGGCCGTACTCTCCTCCCTTCTGGCGCTCCTTTGCTGGGTCCTGGAACGTCTGCAAGTGAACCGCCAAGCTCAGAGGGCGCCAGGGACCCCGAGAAGAAGCGGCTGGCTGGGGCACACAGACGTACACCTGGCTGCCTTCAGCCCTGCTGGCATCTTTGCCAGCCCCCAAACGGGAACCGAAGGCTTCGGGCTCAGGTTCTGCCTGGGAATCCAATTTGTGGGTCTGCCCAGGGGCCCCCAGAGCCCCTTGGACGTTCGGCACCCGGCCCTTGGGGTGGGAAAGCAGGCAAATGGCTGCCGGCGCCTGGCGGGAGGGTCCAGGAGCCTTAAATAGGCCAGGATGATGGGTGCCTCCGAGGGCTGGGGGGGGGCTGAGGGGGGATGTGATAAGAGCTGATGGATGGAAAGCAGGCGGGGATAATAGATGGCAGCTGGGCGAATGGAGGGGTGAGTCTCCCCTGGTTGTGTAACGGCACTTCTGGACAAGTCTATAAGGAATTGGGGGGGGGAGTTTGACGTCAGAGCTACGTTGGTTGTGGATGTTTTTATCCAGAGGGAGAGAGGGAAGAGCGTTATAAGCTGATAACCTGAATGATTTGCACTTTCCAGGGAGCGTGAGGTCATCTAGTCCAACCCCCTGCTCAGGATGGATTCCCTAGAGTCGGTCCATGGAGATTTTCAATCATCCAAGTCATGGTTTGTCCCAAGGGGGCTTTTTTCCCCAAAAGGCAACTGGAGTTTCGTGGAGGGGGGGAGGTTCCTTTGAAAACCTTTTGCTCTTCATCCAAGACGTTTCCTCAGTTCTAACTTCAGTTCCTCAATTAGAACTGATGAAGCTTCTCAGATAAGAAGGGGAAAAAAAACCTAAGAAAGTCCAGTTGCCTTTTTGGGAAAAAATGGCCTCTTGGGACAAACCACTAGAGCAGGGGTCTCCAACCTTGGCCACTTTAAGCCTGCAGGACTTCAACTCCCACAATTCCCCAGCCAGCTTTGCTCCTCCAGATTTAAAGTGGCCAAGCTTGGAGACCCCTGCACTGGAGTACAGCCGATGGGCGACCGTCCCCTGCTATGGGAGGCGGCTCCGAAAGGAGAAGCCCCGTCTTCATGAGGCAGCCCGTCCCACCGGCTCCCAGCTCCGACTGGGCGTTGAAGCCCACAGGTCTTAAGGTTCCCGAGGTTGGACAGCCCCTGTTTCAAATAGCACTTTCTGCATCTTTTCCCACTTGGCTGTAAACTGTGTTTGTGCGCAAGAGGACGAGGCTGTGTGCAAAGTGTCTCGATCCGCAATAGGTGGCAAATAAATTTGAATGAATAAATTTATCTAATAAATAAATGAATATTAAATACAAACACATGCACACATTTCTTTAACTATTATTATGAATTATTTAGTGATAATAAAGTATTAATGTTTGTAAAATAATAATAATAACAAAAACAACTGGAGCACCACTTGAACACCATCACTGGCATTGACAAATTCGCCATCAGTCAATTGCAGAAGGCAACTTGACTTGGAACAGCTTCCATCCTGCGGTGATCTCTGTAGCGCCATCAAACGTCCAGCTTTGCCTCTGCCAGGTCCTTGGGAAGAACTCGATAGGTAGACAGAAATGCCAAACCCAGCCTGACTATCTGGCCGACTGTGCGAGCGATGATCAAGAATGACCATCTATCAATTACATTTATTTAAGCAACCAGTCAAAATAAATAAAAGTGTGTGTTTGTTATGAGTTTAAGGCTGAGAAACCCCCCTGGGAGGACTGGCTGTGCTCCACTCTCGGCCCCTCGGTGCCCTGGACACGAGACGCCCCCCTGCCTCCTTCGTGGGCCGGTGCCACCCATCCCGATGGGCCAGGGATGCCAGGCACCACCTCCTGATGCTGCCCCCCTCATCCCCCCCCCGTGACTTCCCTTGCACAGACGCTGCTCGACCTGGGTGCCTCTACGGACTACAAGGACAGCCGGGGGCTGACCCCCCTGTACCACAGCGTCATGGTGGGCGGGGACCCCTACTGCTGTGAGCTCCTCCTGCACGACTACGCCAAGGTGGGCTGCATCGACGAGAACGGCTGGCAAGAGATCCACCAGGTGAGCCTTTCTGGGGGGCTGCAGAGGCTCAGCCGGAGGGGGGGGCGAGGGGGAGGAGTGGGCCCAGATGGAAATGCCCCCCCCTGCAGCCTTCTTGCAGTGGAGGGGCAGAGGTGCCTCTCTGGCTGGCCCCAAGGGCACCATGGGGTTTGGCATCCAGAGCGGGAGCTGTGGCGCGAGGGGGGGGCCTTGAAGTGGGCTCTGAATGCGAGTCCTGCCTCCCTGTCTCCTGGGCAGGCCTGCCGCTATGGACATGTGCAGCACCTGGAGCACCTCCTGTTCTATGGGGCAGACATGACTGCCCAGAACGCCTCGGGAAACACTGCCCTGCACGTCTGCGCCCTCTACAACCAGGTGAGCCCAAAACACACGCAAACACACGCACACACCCCAGCTCCTCGGCCTTGGCTTTGCTCCACAGGGGCACCCAAGCATCTCCAGGTGTCAAAGGCGCTGAACAGGGGAGGCCCGGGTGTGGGGGGGGGGGCAGGCTCAGCCTTCTGGCTCCTTCTGAAGAGTCCCACCCAGCCCTGGATGAGGGGTTCCTCCCCCCCAAAAAAAGGGGCATAGCTAACCCGGCTCTGGCAGGAATTCAGTTCCTTCTCCCTCTTCTTCCATTCACTTTCCATTAATGCTCCAAGGAAGGTGGACTTTGTGAAGAGGGGAGTGAAGGGCCCAATGGGGAGGGGGTCGAGTGCCCAGCCCAGTTCCTGCAGTGCCAGCCCCGGCGGGTGGGGGGGATTCCAGCGTCCTCTTGTAAAGGGTAACCGGAGGTAGCTCAGGACTAGCCAGGGTTGGTTCTCCACCCCCTCCTCTGGGCTGAGGATGGAAGTGGACTGGGGGCGAGGGCAAGAGAGCGGGGAGGGGCTGGCCCTGCAGGGTCACAGGCTGCAGGACCGAAGCTGAAGCCCAAAACCTCACCCCTTTTCCCGACCGTGGGTGGGGCCGGGTACAGCCAAGAAGGGAAGGCTGCCCCGTTGGCCCTTCCAGCACCACCATTGGCTGAACTGGGCCACCTCGCTGCCCAGTCCGGGGGGGTGTGTCTGACGCTGCCCATCTTTTCTCGGCCAGGAGAGCTGTGCCCGCGTGCTGCTCTTCCGGGGAGCCAGCAAGGAGATCCGGAACTACAACAGCCAGACGGCATTTCAGGTAGGACACGGCAGGCTCTGGAAGGGAGACCCTCTGCTCCCTCCCCTCTGGTGGGGAGGGGCGCCCGGAGAGACTCCAAGGGGTGCAGAGGATATCCGGCCCCCCTCCTGCCCAGGCCAGGAGACCAAGAGAAGCGGGAGGCGGGGGCTGCTCACACCCACCCCTTTGGGAAAGCAGAACTCCGGGGAAGGCTACTGACCTCACCCCCTTCCCAAGAGGTCTGCAAGGGGCCTGCATAAGCGCACCATCATGCCTATCGTCCCTGTCCTATTGCCCCCATTCATTCGTACCTATTTCCTGTATTCTTACTCGTGCTTATACTTATACCTATCATCTTGTAAGCGATTGACAAATCAAATAAATAAATAAAATAAAAAATAAAAGAAGGAAGGAAAGAAGGAAGGAAGGAAGGAAGGAAGGAAGGAAGGAAGGAAGGAAGGAGAGAAAAGGGAGGGAGGGAGTGGGAGGGTGGAAGGAAGGAAGGAGAACAGGGAAGGGGAAGGAAGGAAGGAAGGAAGGAAGGAAGGAAGGAAGGAAGGAAGGAAGGAAGGAAGGAGAGAAAAGGGAGGGAGGGACTGGGAGGGTGGAAGGAAGGAAGGAGAACAGGGAAGGGGAAGGAAGGAAGGAAGGAAGGAAGGAGAGAAAAGAGAGAGGAGAGAAAAGAAGGGAGGGAGCGGAAGAAGGACAGAAGGAAGGAAAGGAAGAGAGAGAATGCCCATTCCTAAGAGGTCTGCAAGGGGCCTGCATAAGTGCACCATCGTGCCTACCGTCCCTGTCCTATTGTCCCCATCTATTTGTACCTATTTCCTGTATTCATGCTCATGTTTATACTTATTCCTAGTATCTTGCAAGCGATTGACAAATCAAATAGATGAAATAAAATAAGGCCTGCCTTACCCCTCAGCCGGTCCAGGACCGAGGGGCCAATCCCTGAAATACGAGCCGCGTGCTGCAGCTGCCAGAAAAGCCAACGCAATCCAGGGGGATAGAATCGAGATCAGGTCAAGCGTTGACACCACGTTATAAGGCCTCAGTGAGGCCACACTTGGAGTATGGCATCCCATACTGGTCACCATATTATAAGAATATATATTGAGACTCTAGGAAGAGGGCAGAGAAGAGCAACGAAGGGATTAGGGGACTGGAGGCTAAAACATAGGAAGAACAGTTGCAGGAATTGGGGATGTCTAGTGGAGAGAAAGACATGGCAGCATCTTCCAGCATTTGAGGGGCTGCCCCAAAGGAGAGGAGGGGTCTACCTGTTCTCCAAAGCCCCTGAGGCAGGAGAAGAAACAATGGATGAAACTCATCAAGGAGAGAAGCAACGTGGAATGAAGGAGAAACTTCCTAGAACTAACCAGGGGAACAGCTGGCCACCAGAAGTTGTGGGTGCTCCATCACTGGAGGTTTTAAAGAGGAGGCTGGACAGCCATTTGTCCAAAATAGCATTGGTCTCCGACCTGAGCAGGGGGGTTGGACTAGAAGACCTCCAAGGTCCCTTCCAGCTCTGTGATTCTGTCACTGAAGTGGAACTCAGCCGGTGTTTCAAGCCATGGAGCAAGACTTGCCAGAAAAGGGACCGGGGCTGTTTGGAGTCGGGGTCCCAAGCCCAGGCAGGATGGGGCATTTCCAGCGGCCCCTGAGTTCTGTCAGGGGCTTCATCATGCCCCCTCGAGGCCCTGCGACTGGCACGAATCCCCTCCGCCTGCACTCATCCGTCGCGGCCAATGTGAGGTGGGCGCTTGGTGATTTTGCCATTCGGAGGGCTGCATTTCACGCCCGTCTGTATCCATGACACACTTCGAGTCAGCAAGAGGCATCTTGGACCAGTTCCAGTTCCAGGCCTTGGGAAGGGGTGGGGGGTGATCGGACCCTCTTTCCTCTGCCCCAGAGAAAGGCTGGAGTCACTGGGGCGCATCCCCTCTGGGGAGGGGGTCACAGCAGGAAGAGCACCCCAAGCAGCCCTGAATCCCTCCCCTGGTTCAGAGCAGGGGAAGGGCAGCCATGTGGGGCCAGCTCAGCCTCCCCACTGCCCCTCCCCACCTCCTGCCCTGATCAAACCGCCCATCAGGCGCAAACAACCAGATCCCCACATTGCTTGACAAGAGTTCAACTGGCTCCTTTATTGCTCTTCCCAGACCAGCAGGGGGCACCTGGGCCCCATTACCTAAGGTTCAACAGCATTCAAAGTGGGTCAGACTCAACTGCCCACGTAGGGATGGCAGACTAATTCCCCATTTGACTCCCCCACCGGGCTCTCTCTCCACCCCTGGCTGCCTTGGCTGTGCAGTGGTTGATACCTCTAGGCAAGGGGCATCGGGGCACAGAGGGCATCGCAACGGCCCCAGCTGAATTGCGCAGCTTTGCCCTGCTGGTGGGGTGGGCGACTGATGCCCCATTCTGCCTCTTCTGGACCCCCATCCGAAGTGGATCTCGGAGCTATCAGATTCCCCCTCCCACAGAGCCTGAGGAGGTACCGCTCCTTTCCCTCTGATGTAGGCCGAGTCCTGGTGCCCTTGGGGGGCAACGAGGCACGGAAGGGTCCTTTTTCTCCTGACCCCCAAGGGGTCTCCCCCTTTCAGAGGCATCTCTCCCAGGTCTTCCCAAGGTTTCTGGGGGTCCCCAGGGGCTAAGGACACCCTTTGCCACGCCCGGCTCTTCCTGGAGTCCAGTCCTGCGGCAAACGAACGCCTCTGAGCTTGGCCGCTTGGCCAGAGCGCCCCCATTTCCTGCATCCCTGTCAGAAGTCCAAGGGCCTACTTTGCAGGGCTGTGGTGAGGCAGAGTGGCACTCAAAGAAGTCGGTGTGGTCAGCAGCCGTCCGGCTCACTCTGGCCTCTTTGCTTGCAGGTGGCCATCATTGCGGGCAACTTTGAACTGGCGGAAATCATCAAAACCCACAAAGAGTCCGACGTTGGTAAGTGTGTGACCTTTGGCCTTTTCTAGGGCTGAGAAACTCGGGGGGGGAGGGAGAACCTCTCTAAGTGGTTTACAGAGCCACAACGATCAGGCTCCTCATTTTACCCACCTCAGAAGGACGGGAGGCAGAGCCAACCGTGAGCCGGTCAGGATCGAACTGCTGCCAGAGGGCAGAGTCAGCCTGCAATAATGCTGCCCTTCACCACTGGGCCACTAGGGCACCAGGGCTCCCAGCAGCTGGGTCAGTCCAGGTCCAGTGACTTGACTCCTGCCAGAGCATTGGTTGGTTGGCGCTGGACGCCCTCCTGCCACTCGTGGGCATCCTCCCCTGGCAAGCTGGGTGGGACGGGACACCTGGAGGGCAGGCCAGCCCCAGCGCCACCTGTGCCACGGCTGCAAATTCCTCCCCAGCCCTTCTGGAGCCCCTGGACACAGAAGCAGGAAGGCAGCTTAAGGGCTGCTGGGGAATCGCTTAAAAAGGGGGGAAACTTGGGGGAAGTCCTGCCGGAGAGGAAGGGCTGCCAGATTTGGGGGTGCAACCAGCAGCTGATCCTGAGATCGCAGCCAGGAGGCGTTGTTTTGAGAGGAACCAATTATAATGATGTCCCCACACGGTGTATGTAATTGTATGATTCGTTACAGTTTAATTAACTGCATCGCCCAGAAATGACAGCCAGGTTTTCTCCCTTAATTGGTTTCTCTGGCTTTGGGGCTCCCTTTGAAAAGGGATTTTATTCGAAGCACGTTGGGGATCAACAGAGGCTCTGGAAGCAGCAGGGAGGCCCACCCCACGCCCAGCCTGACGGGGGCTTCCGAAAGGGCAGGATAACCGAGTTGGAAGGGACCTCGGAGGTCTTCTAGTCCAAACCCCTGCTCGAGCAGGAGACCCTGTTTCAGACAAGTGTCCAGTCTCTTCTTCACCAGAGATTTTTAAGGGCAGAGGAGCAAGCCCCCAAATTAAGACAGGAGGCTTCTGGCAGGACTCGGGGGGGGGCATTGAGCCCCAAAGAAAGAAGGGTGGGGCCTGACCCTCAGCCCTGCGGCCCCAGATACACAGGGCACAGCTGAGGGGAGGGGCTCCAAGGAAAGGGAAGGAAGAGGCTCCCAGAAAGGGGTCTCGGGGCCAGGAAGAAGGCAGCCGGGGGGACCAATGCAAAGTCAAGAACCAGGGAACCGGAGACAGGTAGGAAGGAGTACCGTAGAGATCATCTAGTCTAGTCTCTTGCGGAGTGCAGAAACCGCCTCCCCTGCGGTGCCACATGGGCTTTCACAGCCTGGATCTGAGGGGGGGCTGCCCCAAGGAAGGGCCCCAACCCCCTTAGCTTTCCGTAAAGCCCGGGATGCACTATATTCTGAAGGGCCAGATCTCTTGCTTTCTAGGGACTTTAATGCTTTTTGTCCTTTTAAAATGTCCTTTTAAGATTTTAATTGCAACACAGGCAGTCCTCGACTTACAATGGTTCATTTAGTGACCATTCAAAATGACAATGGCACCGACTTTGACCGTTTTTCACACTTACGACCGTTGCCGCATCCCCAGGGTCATCTGATCAAAATTCAGACTCATATTTACGACGGTTGCAGTGTCCCAGGGATCATGTGATCCCCTTTTACGACCTAACAAGCAACGTCAATAGGGAAAACCAGATTCACTTAACGACTGCATCACTAAATGAACAACTTGACAGTGAGAACAATTAACCAGTAGGACAGCTTTGCCTCCCGAAGTTGTGGCTGCTCCAACACGGGGAGTTTTGAAGAAGAGGTTGGACCGCCACTTGTCTGAAGTGGTGTAGGGCTTCCTGCCTAGGCAGGGGGTTGGACTAGAAGACCTCCAAGGTCCCTTCCGACTCTGCTATTCTGTTCTGTTCTAAGTGCAGTGACTCACTTAACAACCGTGGCAAGAAAGGTTGTAAAATGGGGCAAAACTCACTTCGCAAATGTTTCACTTAGCAACAGAAATTGGGTGCTGGGTTGTGACTAATTTGGGGACTGTCTGTGCCTGTTTCTGAATTGTGAGCCCCCCAAAGTCATTTGCTGAGATGGGCAGCTATCAAAATCAAACCAATAAATAATAATACATGAATAAATACGTTCCTTTGCCAGCCGTCAGAGGTTTCCGGGCTGGGTGTGGCCGTTCACACCTTAACCCCTCCCCCCCTTTTGCTCCTGAGGTGGGGATTCTCCAAATGGGCTTCCAGAGCAAGGAGGGTGGGGGGGGGCAGGGGGGCCAGCGCTTTCCTGGGGGGAGCCCCTCTCGGTTGTGACCGGCCGGAGGAACCAATTAAGGAGGAAAACGTTGGTGCCCTTTCTGGGCGAGGCGGCTAATTAAAGCGTAACCAATGAGACAAACAAGCATGAAGGGCCGTCCATATAATTGGTTGCTATCAAGATTAACAGGACATCTGAAATCAATGACGGTCATTAGAGGAAGGCACAACTCAGGGCTGGGAAGAGGAAGGGGAAGGGGTGAGCCTCTGAAGCAGGAAGGACGCTCTCTCCCGATGAGGTCAGGCGGAGGGAGGGATGGCTCTAGAGCCGTTTCAGTCTGGATTCAGCTCAAGACGTGCTCCAAAGATCTTGGACTCCTTTCCTTTCCTTCCCCTCCTTTCTTTTCCCTTCCCTTCCCCTTCCTCCTTTCCTCTCCTCTCTCTTCCTTTCCTCCCTCCCTTCTTTCCTTCCTTCCATTTGATATGCCTGCCCATGACTCTGGGCAGCTATTAAAACCACACAAGTCAAATAAAATTAACCACAACCTGAATGCAATGCAGCCAAGTTTCTTCAGAGCATCCTTCAATTGTACAACTATACAACCAGGATCATCTAACATCCCAGCCCAGGGCCAGAGGGAATAGCATGATATTAAAAGCTTTGTGGAAGTCCAGGGCCAAAATTAATGGCTGGTAGACCTGAGGTGGGTAGATTTAGCCCTCAGGGCCTCATTTGATACCTCAGCCGCCTTTGAATCCATCCATCATGGACTCTAGGAGGTTGGAAGGGGGAGGGGCCCTAATTTAGCAGTAATTCTTCTCCTTCCTCCTCCTGGGAGTAGAGGGAGGAGATGACCAGGCTGAGGCCAGGGGGTGGGCCTCTTCTCTCCCACTCCCCACCCCCCCTTGAAGGCCCCCAAACCGCTTTCTCCAAAAGGCAACTGGACTTTCTTGGGGGTTTTTTTTTTCCTTGAAAAGTTTTGCTTCCCACCTAAGAAACTTCTTTAGTTCTGAGTTGAACTCAAGAAGAACAAGAAGTGGAGAAGCTTCCTGGATGAGAAGGGAAACATTTTCAAGGGGGAAAAAACAAGCAGACCAGGAAGTCCAGCTGCCTTTTGGAAAAAGCACCTTTGGGACAATCCTGACCTGGAGGACGGAGCATCTCCACAGAGGCCTCTCCTTTGAGATTGCACCCCTTCTGTGACAGGGCAGGCAGGCAGGCAGAGCCCCCCACGCTCTCCTTGAGGGGGAGGTGCTTCAGTGGGGCGGATGAGCAGTTAAGGCTGCCGGTTGCTCTGCCTCCTGTTACTAGAATTGATGGCTTTAATCTTCCTCACCCCCCCCCCCCCATATTAGAGTCTGCAGGGCTGACATTCACTGAGCGGGGAGGCCGCCCGTAAGCCAACAAATCATCAGTGCTTTCTAGGCCGGGAGAAAGATGGTCCTTTGCCATGCAAACCGCGTTTGCAAGGTTTTCTTTCCAGTCGGAAGGGATTGTTGAAACGGCAAGGGGGAAACAGCCTTACTCTGTGTCACACCTCTCCAAACTCGGCCACTTTGAGACCTGCGGACTTCAACTCCCAGCATTCTCCAGCCAGCATCCTCCGGTCCGCAAGTCTCAAAGTGGCCAAATTTGGAGAGCTCTGCCTAAGGGGAGGGGTCCCCAATCCCCGGTGCAGGCAGCACGCGAAAAACCACCCACCCTCCGCTGCACGGAAAAAACTCTCTCCACGGAACCGGACCTGGGGGCCCCAAAGGTTGCGGGCTGCTGGTTTAGGGCACCTGGCTCCCCACCCCACCCGCTCCCTCACGAGGCAACTGGGTTGCCGGCTCTCTCAAGAGGGGCCGAGGGGGCAGTGGGGACACTTCCCGGAGGGGCCTCCAGGTGAGAAACGGGAGCCGTCCGCAGGTCACGCCATCCTCGCAAGCCTCCCCGGGTCTTTTCCGCTGGGGTCTGCAGGTCGGCGGGGAAAGGTTCCTCGGGTGGTGTGGGGGGGGGGGGAGAAGCAGAGCCCCAGCTTCTGGCAGCCCCCCCCACCCCCACTCCCCTGCGCCCCAGGAGTCCCTGCCTGAACTCAGCCGGTGTTTCGCACTGGATTCTGACATTGGTACAAGTGGTGTGCAACCTCTTTCCGGAAAGATTTACACACCCCTGTTCTGCACTGGGAGGTTTTCTTCCTGAGTGAAACCAAAGCGCCTCAGAGTCCTCCAACCAGCCCTGAAGCTCACCGGAGCGCGTTATGAATAGAACAGAACAGAACGGGAATTGGAATAGAATAGAATAGATAGAATAGACAGAGTTGGAAGGGATCTTGGAGGTCATCTAGTCCAACCTCCCCCTCCGCCCAAGCAGGAGACCCTACACCATTTCTGACGGGTGGCACTCCAGTCTCATCTTGAAAGCCTCCGGGGATGAAGGTCCCTTCCAACCTCTGAAGGCAAGCGTTGTGTGGTTGTGGTCCGGCCGTGCTAACCGCACCTCCCCCTGTCTCTCCCGCAGTGCCTTTCCGCGAGACCCCGAGCTACATCAAGCGGCGGCGGCTGGTGGGGGCGGCCGGGCTCTCCTCCCCGCGCCTGCTCCAGCGCTCGGCCAGCGACAACAACCTGAAGGCGGAGACCCGGCCGTCCTACTCGCCGGCGCCCTCGCTCCGCGGCCTCCCCCCGCAGCTGCTGGCCCAGATGCGGGAAGCGGCGGGCGCGGGGGGCGAGGCCGGGACCCGCGGCGCCCATAGCCGCTCCCCGTCGCTGCAGCGCGTGCGGGAGGAGAAGGAGGCCGACGTGCCCTCCCTGCGCAGGAGCAGCCGCGCCAAGCCCAGGTGAGCCGCCGGACCGGACCGGGCTGGGTGGCGCCTCTGGCAGGGGCAGCCTCGGCGGGGGAGGGCGGGACCGACAGCCCCGGAGCCCCAGAAGGAAAGGGGACGCGCTCCGCCCTCGGCGCCGCTCCGAAGAATTGCGCGCCTGGGCCGGTGCGCCTCTTGGCGGGGCTCCCGGATGCGCCGCTGGGTCGCCTGGTTCTCCTTCTTTATTAAGTTTACATTCATTTGGGGGTCTTTTAAAACACGCCTTTATAAGTAACTCCAGGTAGCGACGAACATCCATGCTTCTCCGTTTCTCCTCCTCTTTTCCTCCCACAACAACCCTGTGGAGTGGGTTGGTATGAGAGTGAGGCGCTGGTCGTCATGTGGGGCCCAAAGCTGCCCAGCCGGCTTTCATGCCTGAGGCGGGACTAGAACTGCCAGCCTCGGGGTTTCTAGGCCCTCACCTGCAGCAGGCTGGCCCTAACTGACTGTCTCACAGGTGTGTGACTTCTTTCTCCCTGGTCCTCCTACCTGGGAAGGACAGAACCTTTGAGCCAAGAAGCTTCCCCTCCCTTTGGCCCCCCGATGGGGTGAGGGGCCGGGGGTTTGTTCCCGTGCCTTCTGGACTGTGCAGCCACATGCAGTGACACCCCCGTGAGTCTGAAGGGTGCCATGCCCTGGGAGTGCTTGGACTGGGGCACGAGAGTCCCTTTCCTGGGGGAGTGGTGGTGTCTGGGTTTGATCCTGGTTGGTTGCTTGAAACTTGGGTTGTTTGCCAGGGGAGAGAGATGCGCCTCTTCTGCTGCCTGTGCAGAGCTGCCCTTCTGGGAGGAAGGAAGTTGGAAGCTCTGCCTGAACCCTGAGGAGCAAAGATTTACAGAAGCCTTGAAGTCTCATGAACCTTTCGCACCCTTTTCTTCTTCCCAAACACTCGTCCACCCACAGGGGGTCTGCTGATTGGCTGAAGGTAGCTAGAGGCCATAGTCAAAGGTCTTGGTTTGCACTTAAGCCACAAGCCACCAACCTGGGCGTCTTCCCCAACCAGGCATTTGAGGTTCTGGGAATCCTGCCTGGTCCCTGGATGTCCCGAAGGTGCTTTTCCAGGACATTCTTGTTTTCTCTTTGAAGAGGTTTCACTTCTCAACCAAGAATTTCAAGCAGAGACTGGACTGCTGTTTGTCAGAAATGGGCGTAGGGTCTCCTGCTTGGGCAGGGGGTTGGACTAGATGACCTACAAGGTCCTTTCCAACTCTGTAAAAGCTTCAGAGTTTCAGAGCTGAAGAAGCTTCTTGGATGAGAAGCGAAACATCTTCAAAGGAGAAAACCAGAAAGTCCAGTTGCCTCCTGAAAAAGCACCTTTGGGACCACCAGGACCCCTGGATGAGGGAGAATCTCTGCAGACCCTTATCCAGGAGTTCTGGGCTGCTGGGGGGAGCCAGCTGGGCCCCCAGATCCCTCCTCCTCCCTCTCCTAGCTTAGCTGCTGTTGGATTCTAGAAGATGGGTGAGGATTCCCAGGGGCTCCGGGGGGAGAGGCTGTGGTGTCTCCACTCCACTTCTAGGAAGGGGCAGCCCATTTTCAGGAAGGGGAAGCCAGGTGGGACAAGGTCCTGGGGATGTGGGTGTCCAACTGGGGCCTGACCCATTTTGTTTGGGGCCGCCTCACCCCAAGGGGGCCTTCAAGGCAGGCTCCTCTTGTGCAGAGGCCATTCCGGCTGAGCACCGGTCTCTGCTTTCCCTGAGATGCTTCTCTCCTTTCAAGTGGATGTGCTTCAGGTGTGTGGGGTGCAACTCTCACCCCCTCCAGCCTGGTTGGGGGGGAGCGATGAGCTCATTTTCTTGGAGGGGGCGGCTGTGTCAGAGTTGCTGCCTTTTTGTTTTATTTATGTATCCAATTTCTACAGCTGCCCATCACAATCAAGGACTCCAGGCAGTTTGCAGTTCAAAAAAAACGACACGGCAATTAAAAGACTAAAATCATTTTGAAACAGTCCAAAACAAATATACACAGTGCAGTTGGTCAGGCACAAAAGATCAGATCCACATGCGAAGGTTGGGTTGAAATGATTTGTTGCTAAAAGCCTCTGTGCGGGAATCTTTTCCACTGTTAGCCCCTGCTGGGAGTTAGATGAGGCCATGGAATGAATGCAAGGGCGCTTGTGGCTACACAGGGATTCTAGGCTGATTCCCTCCTCTAACTCCACCCCGACATTCTGCCACCTCTTCTCCTATAACAGCCAAGGTACTTGGCCTGATGGCAAGAAAGCTAGGCATCCTCACAGCACTGGGAGAATTCAACGTTCAGCAGCAGGATGACCTGGGCTCGGTTTGGGTGGATGGATGGATGGATTTATACGCAGTGTTTACCCACCTCCGTCTTGTGATCTGGGGAACACACAGCACGAAAGGTCAAAGCCAGGCACCCTAAAAACTGCACGGCCACAGAGCCGAGGCCTCTAGAAGATCTGCAGCCGGCGGCCCCCTCCCCGGCCAGCCTCTGCTAGCATCAGAGGGAGAAGATGGGTCTTCAAGACTTTAGGGAGGGCTGGCAGGGCCAAGTCCATCTGGGTCTCTCGGGGGAGGCCATTCTAACACACGGGCCTGCCCACAAAGACCGTATAGGCAGTCCTTGACTTACAACCGTAATTGAACAACCGAGTTGGAAGTTCAGAGAATTGCAGCGTAAATTCAGCGCCAGAAAAGTAAACACAGATGGCTGAGGCTTCATTTAATGTCTTTATAAACATAATAAGTAGATTTTACAATACCAGTTGTAGATTTCTCCAACATGAAGTAAACCTAGACAGCAGTAGATGTTACAAGTGACCTACCTTCAGCAGACAAGCAAGCAAAGTTCATTTCAATAGACAGACTCAGAGCTCAAATAACTTCAGAGCTGCAGAGCTTAATATAGAGCCACGCCTAGGCTACTTCTAGTTTCAGGTTCCAAACAGTCCTCACTGGCTGGCTTAGTTGCTGTGCCTATTCATTGTCTGACCTTGTTACCAAGCTCTATTTGGATAGACTCTGACACCTCAGAGGTCCTCTAGTCCAGCCCCCTGCTCAAGCAGGAGACCTTACACCATTTCAGACCAGTGGCTGTCCAGTCTTTTCTTTTAAACCCCCAGTGATGGGGCACCCACAACTTCTGGTGGCCAGCTGTTCTGCTGGTTAATTGTTCTAAATGCCATGAAATTTCTCCTTAGTTCTAAGGTTGCTTCTCTCCTTGATGAGTTTCCATCCGTTGCTTCTTGTCCTGCCTTCAGGGGCTCTGGAGAACAGCTTGACTCCCTCTTCTTTGGGGCAGCCCCTGAGATATTGGGAGACCGCTATCATGTCTCCCCTGGTCCTTCTTTTCATCAGACTAGACAGAGACTCTCTGTGGCATACTTTTCTTTTTGTCCCAGGAGAAGCAAGCTCAAAGGCTTTGGTTGGAAGGTGGAGTGTGTTTGCACCCTCTTCTCTCTGGGGGTGTCTCTTCTTCCAGGGATGGATGACACGTGAGGGACCCTCAAAGCTTCCCAAGGAGAGCCCTTCAAGCCGTCCCTTCTTCAGACAACCATCCCATGACATGAGTTTAATTCCAATTGTCATTTGGCGGCTTCAGCCACCCGACTCTAAGTGGCTGTGATGCTCTGAAGGAACCGAGAAGAAATAAGCAGAAATAAGACGAATAAATTAAAGGCATGAAATCAGAAAAGGGGAAAGGAGCATCCCTAACCGAAGTTGACACGCACGCCAGGCGCTCCTCATGCCCCCCCCCCAATCCAATGGCTCCCCTGGCATTTGCCACACCAGCTGGTCCCAGGGAGGGTGGGGGGAACCGGTGGGACTGGTCCCAAATGTGGGGGGGTTGTGGAGGCTGTGTGAAGTGGGGGGAGCAGCATGCTGGTCCCTGGCATGTCCAGGCAGAGAGGTGGCAGCGGCTGGGCTTTGGAAAGGGACTTGATGATGCTATTGGGAGACAGGGCGCTGCGAGACAAAGCCAGAACTTCACTTTCTCTCCCTTAAATTTTATTCTGTTCCTTAAATTAAAGTACTAGAAAGAGTTCAGAGAAAAGCAACGAGGATGATCAGGAGACTGGAGGCTAAAACACACAAAGAACAGTTGCAGGAACTGGGCCGGCTGGTCTAGGGAAGAGAAGGGCCAGGGGAGACCTATTAGCATTCCTCCAGTATTTGAGGGGCTGCCCCGGAGAGGAGGAGGGGTTCAACCTCTTCTCCAAAGCACCAGGACAAGAAGGATGGGAGGCAATCCATCAACTAATCAAGGAGAGAAGCAACCTAGAATTAAGGAGAAATTTCCTGGCAGTGGAACTGAAGTTGTGGTGCTCCAGCACTGGAGGCTGTGAAGAAGAGATTGGAAAGCCATTTGTCTGAGGTTGTATGTAAGCTTTCCTGCCTGAGCAGGGGGTTGGACTAGAAGACCTCCAGGGTCCCTTCTAACTCCATGCAAGGCTGGCAGAGGGATTCTTGGGAGCCTCCCTCTTAGTTTGCGTCTTTGTGGCTTTAGCATCTGTCCCCTTCCCTCCGATCTTGGGCCGTTGCTCATTCTGGCCACGATGGGGAAGGACGCCTGGGACAAGGCTGGGTAATTAATGGATGTTCTCCTCTTGGGTCATTTGTCCCGGCCGGCCGATGACTGGGCTGTCAGGGGCACCTTCCGAGAAGGTTGAGCGGAACCCAGAGTGGCCGGTGTTTTGTGAGTGCGCCCTCAATTTTGCTCTCCCCTCCGTTGTCTTTGGGGGAATCACAACCTTCTGAAGAACGAGAACGCCTTGTGGATCTCCAAGAGAGGGAAAGTCACGGGAATCTGGGAGGTTTCCTTGGTTGTCTTGTCTTATCTTTTCCCTGGTTGTCTGCTTCCTCCCGCGGCTGGTGTGAAACGTAGCATTAATTGGCCCGAATTAGCCACGGGCTGCATCTTCTCTACCAGTACAAGGAGGGATCAGAGATGAAAAGAACAGAATAACAGAGTTGGAAGGGACCCTTGAGGTCTTCTAGTCCAACCCCCAGCTCAAACAGGAGACCCTCTACCGCTTCAAACAAATGGCTGTCCAATTTCTTCCTAAAAAACTCCAATGTTGCAAGACCCACAATTTCTGGTGGAACTTCTGTTCCGCTGGTTAATTGTCCTCCCTGTTAGGAAATTCCTCCCTAATTCCAGGTTGCTTCTCTCCTGGATTAGTTTCCGTCTGTTGCTTCTTGTCCTGCCCTTCAGGGGCTTTGGAGGATAGCTTGACCCACTCCTGCTGCTGCTCTCATGTCACCCCTGGTCCTTCTTTTCACTGGACTAGACATACCCAACTCCTGTAAACGTTCTTCATAATATATGAAATTAAATATATGTATATTTAATTATAAATCTAAATGGCAAAATGTAATGTCGGGGTGAAGCCTGCAAAGAGGCCGGTTGTGCCTGGGAAGACCAGGACTGTGTGGACCATTAATGGAGAAGGAAGCCATGGGGCGATGCAGCCGGAAGGTTCCGGAAAGAGGAGAGCTTCCTCCACTCCTCGTGGGCAGTGACGTTCGTGGCGGATCCTCCGGCCTTTTGGTTCCAGGGAAGGTGGCCTTTGGGAACTGGCCGTCAGGGTCACAGCATCCGCCTCTCAAGTCTTGAGGTTGGGGCTCGGGGACAATTGCAGGTATTCCTCAACTTATGACCAGTTGCTTAGTGGCTGTTTGAAGTTACGACAGACTACCTGGAGGTACTTACGACCTGGATTTGAAGTTCTGACAGCTGTTCCTCCCCCAGTGGTCACCTGTCTGCCTGTCTGGCGTTCAGCAAACCTTTCATCAGGACTCCAACAAATCCACCCCATTCAAATCCCAAGTCTCTAGCCACATCTCTCAGAGTAAAAAAAAAGATTTATTAGGAGTGGCCATGTTTGCGTTGGCTGGGTGCAGCCGACACTAAGATGCATCATTCATTTCCTCCTTGACCCTGGTCCCCCCCACCCCCCGGAGGTATATTCTCCACATCCATAGCCAAGAGTCATCCATCAGGCTCTAAATTTTCTTGTGTGCCGACAGCTTTGGGCTGCCAAGGCGATTGTCTCGGCACTTGAGGAATGCCCTGCTCTCCTCACCTCCTTTCTGCTGGCAGCTAAAAAGACCAAAGGAGAATCTTTTTAGTTGACACTCTTGCAGTTACGGCCACCCGCAGCACCACGTAGTCACAGGAACTCATTTTATGACGGTTTTGCCAAACATTGGCATTTGCTTCCAGCTTGTTGGCAAAACCAGGCCCTAGCAAACAAGAGCACTGAAAGAATCGACCTACGAGCGGTTCTCGCACTTACGGCTGTTGCCGCAGCCCTGTGGTCATGGGAGGGAAAATTGGACGCTTGGCCATGTTCCTCTTTATGACCTTTGCAGTGTCCTTCGGGGCTCATGTGATCCCTTTTTGAAACCTTCCGACAAGCAAAGTCAATGGGAAGCCAGATTTGCTTAACGGTCGGGTTGCTAACTTAACACCTCCAGTAATTCATTTAACAACTGTGGCCAGAAAGGTCATAAAATGGAGCAAAACTCACTTCACAAGTGTCTCGCTCAGCAACAGAAATGTTGGGTTCTATTGTGGTCATAAGTCGAGGACTTCCCTTGCTCCTTGGGCCAAGCCCCCTCCCCACCCTTGTATACAAGGAAGCCCACCCAGATTCGTAAGTGGCCCTGCTGCTCAGCGGTTAAGGGACAGCATTGCAGTCTGACTCTGCCCACCACTTGGAGTTCGAATGCCACCAGGCTCCAGGTTGTCTCGTCCTTCCGTCCTTCCAGCATCGATAAAACAAGGACCCAGAGGGTTGGGGGCCAGAGGCTGACTCAGAAGCGCTTAGAGAGGGCTGGGAAGGACTGGGAAGCGGCATGTAAGTCTAAGGGCTATTGTTGAAAGGAGGGAGGGAGGGCCGTGGTGGTGCAGTGGTTAGAGTGCAGCATTGCAGGCTGACTCTGCCCTCTGCCAGAAGTTCGATCCTGACCGTCCTTCTGAGGGGGGTCAAATGAGGACCCAGATGGTTGGTGGCGATTATGCTGACTTTGTAAAGCGCTTAGGGAGGCTGGAAAGCACCCTAAAGCAGCATATAAATCCAAGGACTGTTGCTCTGCAGGTGGTGAGGAATCATCCTTCCTCCTCCTGGCTTGGGGTCCTCAGAGTTTGGCCGCTCCTGCGGGTGCAGCTGACTTGGAGCCCCCAGTGAGCCACGCAGAGCCCCCTTGCCGGGATGCCAATCCTGGAGGAAGCCATGCGGAGCCTTCCTCTCCCTCGCTTAGCAACCGCATCCTCCCGGGAGGAGCCCAGAGCCGGCAGCGCCAACATCCCAGGCAGCTCATTATCCCCAAGAGCCGTCAAACCAGCTTCAAAGGCTGGCAGACTCTCACACACGCAGGCGCACGAGTTGTATGATGAGGGAAAGGCACTCCGGCCTCCAGGAGGAGCCCCCTGGGCGCCTCTAGGGAAAAAGGGGGCTGCTTGGGGGCAACGCTCCCCATCACATTAGTGGGCCCAGCTGGGGTGGGCAACTCTTCCCCCAGCTGTGGGCTTTGGCCTCTTGGTCTTCTTGAGAAGGTTTGCTCCTCTAGCAAAGAGGCTGTTTCCCCCTCTGAAGCTTCCCCCACTTAAATCAGGCTTCCCATCATCCCCAGCCTGCATGTTCAGAGACACCTGGAAGGTACCAGAGGAAGGGATGATGTAGCCTCAATAGCAATCCAGATTAGGAGATGTGTGAAATCCTCTTGCTCTTTTTAAGCCTTACTTGGCTGGGGAATTCTGGGAGCTGAAGTCCCAGGTCTTAAAATTGCCAAGGGTGGACATTCCTGGCCTTCAACGTATCTTGCGGAACACCAGGGATTATGAGCATGTCTCCATCAATGACTCAGATGAGGGGATAGAAGGGGAACTCATCACATTTGCAGATGACCCTAAGCTGGCAGGAATGGCCCACACGATCCAAGAAGACAAGCTCAGGATCCAAAAAGATCTCGACAGACTTGAATGATGGGCCCTATCTAACAACAGGACTTTCAGTGTGGAGAAAAGCAAGGTTTTACACCTAGGAGGAAAAACCAAAGGGACAAATAAAAATTAGGTGAAACCTGGCTCAAAAACATCAAGGGTGAGAGGGACTTGGAGTCCTAGCGGACGATCGCTTAAACATGAGCCACTTGTATGTGTCAGCAGCCCAAAAGAGCCAATACAATCCTTGGTTGTGTAAACAGCGGCATAGAATCAAAATCACGTGAAGTCTTAGTACCGTTTTATACATCCTTAGTAAGGCCTCGCCGGAATACTGCCTCCAGTTTTGGCCACCACATTATAAACAGATGTTGAGGCTTTGAAAAACAAGTGCAAAGAAGACCAGCTATGATGATTAAAGGCCTGGATACAAAAACATACAACCGTTACAGGAATTGGGCCTGGCCAGTCTAGAGAAAAGGAGGATTAGGGTGACATGAGAGCAGTATTCCGGTATTTGAAGAGCTGCCCCAAAGAAAAGGGGGTCAAGCGATTCTCCAAAGCCCCTGAAGGCCAGACAAGGCATAATGGATGGGAACTAATCAAGGAGAGAAGCAACCTGGAATTCAGGAGAAATTTCCTGACAGTGAGGACAATTAACCAGTGGAATCAGCTTGCCTCCAGAAGCTGTGGGTGCTCCCCATGCAGGAGGCTTTTAAGAAAAGACTGGACAGCCACCTGTCTGAAATGGTAGAGGGTCTCCTGCTTGAGCAGGGGGTTGGACTAGAAGACCTCCAAGGTCCCTCCCAGCTCTGTTCTGAATTGAATTGAGTTACTCTGCAGTCTGACTCTTGATCTGGGGGAGGGGCTGTTTTGGGGACTGGAGACTTTGACTTGGGAAGAAGGTGGAACACCTGTGCAACAAACCATTGTAGGCATTGATTTTTTTTAAAAATGAATTATATATTTATCAGTAACAACAGGCACATATAATAAAGGATAAGCAAAAACATAGCAGCTCAAAAAAAAGATGTATAGGATGATGAATAAGTAAGTAACGTTCGTAGAAACTAAGACTCGGTCCATAAAATGTTAATATAAAATTCGATCAATACTTTAGCATACTGTCAGGTCTAGTCATGGAGGCCATTCATTGCTCCAGACTCCCCATTTTTAGACCGTATGTTATTCTGACACAGGGATATTTATACCACCTGCTTGGATGCTCCGCGATCTTTTATGCAGGCGCCCCAGAGGATTAAATGGGGATAAGCAAAAAGAAACGTGGGTACCGGGGGGCGGGGGGGGGTCCTCACGGAATAACATTGGCTTAATGGCTGCTCTGACGGCACTGAAACAAGGCGCGAGGGGGGCTTCTCCAGGCCCACTGAGGTCGGGGGGGGGAGTCTGGCGCTGGTGCCGAATTCAGAGGGAAGAAGGGGGCGTCCGAGGAGAACTTAAACCCACGAGGGTCGTTGCCTGCCCCCAGCCCCCCCTCACAGATGGATGGATGGATGGATGGATGGATGGATGGATGGATGGAGAGAGAGGGAGGTGATGGATAGATGGAGGGAGGGAGGGAAGGATGGATGGAGGGATAGATAGAAAGATAAATAGAAAGATAGAAAAATAGAAGGATGGATGGATGGATGGATGGATGGATGGATGGAGAGAGAGGGAGGTGATGGATAGATGGAGGGAGGGAGGGAAGAATGGATGGAGGGATAGCTAGATACTAGATGGATGTAGAGATAGATAGATGAACAGATAGATTAGATTAGATTAGATTAGATTAGATTAGATTAGATTAGATAGATAGATAGATAGATAGATAGATAGATAGATAGACAGACAGACAGACAGACAGACAGACAGACAGACAGACAGACAGACAGACAGACAGACAGACAGACATGGTCCTCAACAAGCAAGTTCAGGCCAGATTCACTTAACGGCCGTGTTCCTAATTTAACAATTGCTGTGATTCACTTAGCAACCATGGCCGTAAAATGGGACAAAGTTCACTTAACAACTACTTCAGCAAGGGAAACGCTGGGCTGTTTATCAGCCAACGGAAGAAAGACCAAATCCATAGGGTGGGGGAGGTGACCTAAACAGGACACAGGGAGCAGTTTTAGGCATTTGCATTCCAGGAAATGGGTGAGTTGCACCCAAGAAAACCCCCCCCCCCAAGTGCAGGATGTCTCCACATCGGCCAGCTGGAAGGCACATTCGGAGCAGGTGGATGAGCCCAGCTGGAAGGCACCAGGTAGAGGAAACACACACACACCAACACACACCCCACTGCCTGGCGGCTGAGGAAGGGGGGGGGGCTGCCCCTCACACAGTGTTGTCTGCTGCCCCCTTTCTTTCCCAGGCCTGTTGGGGGGGAGGGGGTGGCTTGTGCAGTGCTCAGCTGGCAGGGGACTTCCAACCAGGAGCCCCTCGAGACACCCCACCCATGTCACCTGAACCCCAATCTCACTCAGGGAAGCCGGAAGGTGTAAATTTGCCGCTGGGAGAAAGGGCGGGGGGGAGGGGTGAGAGGAGGAGGGCCAGCACGAGGGAGGTGCAGGAATGCCTCAACCCTCATCCCAGCCACCCGGTGGAAAACATCTGGACGGTGCCCGGCAGGACAGGGCCGCCAATTCTGCTGGGTTCACATGGTGGGGTCCCCCTGGGTGTCTCTGTGGGGCTGCAGCCTGGTGACTTTGAAGCAGGGGGCTCCAACCTTGGCCCCTTTAAGCCTCGTGGACTTCAACTCCCAGAATTCCCCAGCCAGCCATGCTTACTCTCTTGTGATCCCTTCCTCTGCAATCTCTCCATTTTAATTTAGTTCTCTTCAATTCTGGGAGTTGAAATCCGCAAAGCTTTGCTGGCTGAGGAATTCTGGGAGTTGAAGTCCTCCAGGCTTAAAGGGGCCAAGGTTGGAGACCCCTGCTTTAAACTACGGAGTAAAGCCCCGTTGCCTTTCCTTCCTGAGCGCTTCCTACTGAAGTCCTTCCTGGCCCTCTTTGCTCGTCCCCTGCGTTGTCCTTCTGGGCAACGAATCGAAACGTCTTCGCTGCACACAGTGACGTTTGCTCTGCTCTCTGCGGCTTCGTCGCAAGGGCCGGGCTGCAGCAGGAGCCCTCTGACAGTGTCCTCTTCTGCAGGCAGGAAAGGTGCTTCATCAGCCTGGCACTGACGTAGGTTTGCTTGCTGGTGAAGGGCCGTGTCCCTTGGTTGACGGCTGGCATCGATTGCCATCTTTTCGGCTGCCCCATCATTCCAGTGACTGCGTGGGTCGGGGAGTGGGAGGCTGGGATCCAACCACGATGGGCTGCCTGTGCAGGATTCCTGGTCCCCCAGCCTTTGGCCTCGAGGATCTGCGCTTCGGCTTCTCCTCAAAAGATGTGGAGACTCTGGAAAGGGAGCAACGAAGATAATTAGGGGACTGGAAGCTAAAACATAGAAGAACATTTGCATGAACTGGGCCTGGCTAGTCCAGGGAAGAGAAGGACCAGAGAGGCAGGAGAGCAACCTTCCAGGATTTGAAGGGAGAGGGAGAGAAAGGAAAGAGAAAGAAAGGAAGGAAGGAGAGAAAGAAAGAAAGAAAGAAAGGAAGGAAGGAAGGAAGGAAGGAAGGAGAGAAAGAAAGAAAGAAAGAAAGAAAGAAAGAAAGAAAGAAAGAAAGAAAGAAAAGAAAGAAAGAAAGAAAGAAAGAAAGAAAGAAAGAAAGAAAGAAAGAAAGAAAGAGCAAGAGAGAGTGGAGGCTAAAATATACAATGGACAGTTGCAGGAAGTGGGCCTGGCTGGTCCAGGGAAGAGAAGGACCAGGGGAGGCAGGAGAGCAGCCTTCCAGTATCTGAGGGGCTGCCCCAGAGAGGAGGAAGGAGGTCAAGCTCTTCTCCAAAGCACCAAAACACAAAGCAAGAAACAACAGATAGAAACTAATCAAGGAGAGAAGCAACCTGGAATTAAGGAGAAACTTTCCTAACAGGGAAGACAATTAGCCAGTGGAACAGCCTGCCACCAGAAGATGTGAGTGCTCCATCCCTGGAGGTTTTTAAGAAAAGATTGGACAGCCACTTGTCTAAAATGGTCAAGGGTCTTCTGCTTGAGCAAGAGGCTGGACTGGAAGACCTTCAGGGTCCCTTCCAGCTCCAGTTATTCTCTTAATTCAGTGAATACCATGGACAGTTCCCAGTCATCTTCTTCAAGGTCAGAATTCAGTCATCAATTACAGGCAGTCCTCGACTTGTAACCACAATTGAGCTCAAAAGTTCCATTGCTAAGTGAGACGATTTGTTAAGTGCCTCGCTTTACAACCTTTCTTGCCACTGTCATTAAGTGAATCCCTGCAGTTGTTAAGTCAGTCACACGGCTGTTAAGTGAACCAGGCTTCCCCTTCAGACTTTGCTTCCCAGAGGGTCTCAAAGGGGGACCAGGTTATCTGCAGGACCGCGTTCTGCCGGTGATCTCCAACAGACCTGGGCGTTCCCACAGGGAGGGCCTTCTCCGGATGCCGTTGGCTTCTATGTGTCGTCTGGCGGCTCCCAGGAGTAGGGCCTTCTCTGTGGGGGCCCCCACCCTCTGGAATGGTCTGCCTCCAGAGATACGCACTAACACGGATCTGGGAGCTTTCAGACGTGCATTAAAAACTTGGCTCTTTGAGCAGGCCGGCCTAGGCTGATATAGGATTTTTAATTTAGTATTGCGTTTTAATTAGGTTTTTAATAGTTGGGTTTTAATTAATTTATGGGGGAAGGGCATAACTTTTAGACAGCCTAAATTATTTAATTTGTTTTTAACTTTTGTATAGTGTACTGGGGTTTGTGATTGGCTGTGCGCCGCCCTGAGTCCTTCGGGAGAAGGGCGGTATATAAATATTACAAATAAATAAATAAATAAATAAATAAAATCTCGGGGATGCAGTAATGGCCGTAAGGGTGAAAAATGGTCATCGGTCCCTTTTTTTCCCAGTGACGTTGCAACTTTGAACGGTCACTGAAGGAGCCGTTGCAAAACGAGGAGGGCCTGCACTCTTGTTCTCCTGCTCCTTCAGCATCCCTGGAGCATCCGAGGGCATCGCACGGCTTGCCCGGATCCGACTTCGGAGATTAAGGCACCTCAGGGCACCTGAAGAGCTTTTCCAGCCCTTCGTGCCGGCTCCACCCCGGGCCAGGCTGGGCCGTATTTCTGGACGGTTGGTTCTTAGAGCTCTTTTCTCTCCTTCCCTCCAAGGGTGTCTGCTTCTGGGAGGTGCCCCAGGCAAGTCCTGGAACTTTCCTTGGCCAGGTTTTCCGGAAGTGGTTTGCCATTGCCTCCTTCCCGGGGCTGAGAGGAAGTGACTGGCCCAAGGTTACCCAGTGCAGGCCTCTCCAACCTGGGCCACTTTAAGGCTCGGGGACTTCAACTCCCAGAGTTCCTCAGCCAGCAAGCTGGCTGAGGAACTCTGGGAGTTGAAGTCCCCGAGCCTTAAAGTGGCCCAGGTTGGAGAGCCCTGGTCCAGTGGCTTCGTGCCCAAGGCAGGACTAGAACTCACAAACTCCCGCTTTCTACTTGGGTATTCTCCATTGATGGTTGGTCCCCCCCCCTTTCAGTATCTTCACTGCCAAATCTCAGGCTGGTTATCATATCGGTTGCTGCTCATTTGCCGTAGAGGTCCGTTAGGCCCATTCCCCCCACCACACACTTTGCACCTTAATTTTTATACCTCTGGCTGGCAGATCAACACGGCTCAATATATTGGCATTTCTTCCTCCAATTTTACACCATATTCGCCTTTTTCCAATTCAGCTCCCCTTAATATACTGTATATTCAGCATATGGACTGAAGAAATTTAACAGATTAACAGGGTTGGAAGGGACCTTGTAGGTCATCTAGTCCAACCCCCTGCCCAAGCAGGAGACCCTACACCATTTCTGACAGATAGCAGTCCAGTCTCTTCTTGAAAGTCTCAGGTGATGACACTCCCACAACTTTCAAGGGCAACTTCTGTTCCATCGGTTGATTGTTCTCCCTGTCAGGAAATTCCTCCTTATTTCCAGGTTGAATCTCTCCTTGTTCAGTTTCCATCCATTATTCCTTGTCTGGCCTTTGGGTGCTTTGGAAAATAGCTTGACCCCTTCCTCCTCTCTATGGCAGCCCCTCAAATACTGGAAGGCTGCTCTCCTGTCTCCCCTGGTCCTTCTCTTTACTAGACTAGCCAGGCCCAGTTCCTGCAACCGTTCATATGATTTAGTTTCCAATCCCCTTATCATCCTGGCTGCTCTTCTCTACACTCTTCCCACCATTCCCTCATTCCTTCGGGGACCCCAAGACCATGGTGGGTTTCCAGGCTGTGGCTTCTCCTCCCGAGTACTGAGTGGGTTTCTCAGGAGGACCCGAGAAAATGTGGGATGCCCATTTTCCTAAGAAAATCCCACCCCTCAATGCAAATGGAGGCCTTTTGTCAAATCGGTGAAATGGATATTGATTTCATTTCAGTATTCTTGGATTTTTTTTCAATTATTTAGCAAATGTCAACAGTAATGAGTGTCTCGTGTTCCTCGGCCTTTTCTAAAATTGGCTGAGGCATCTGCTGTCTCCCTCCCCAGGTGGGACTCTAATATTCCTTGTATAGAATAGACCAGAATCACAGAGTTGAAAGGGACCTTGGAGATCTTCTAGTCCAACCCCCTGCTTAGGCAGGAGACCCTGCACCATTCCAGACAAATGACTGTCCAATCTCTTCTTAAAAACAACCAGTGTTTGTTGCACCCACAACTTCTGGAGGCAGGCAGTTCCACTGACTGATTGTTCCCACTGTCAAGAAATTCCTCCTTAATTCCGGATTGCTCTCTCCTTGATTAGTTTCCATCCGTTGCTTCTTGTCCTGCCCTCAGGGGCTTTGGAGAATAGCTTGACTCCCTCTTCTTTGGGGGCAGCCCCTCAAGTATTGGGAGACTGCTATCATGTCACCCCTAACAGATAACAGATAATCAGAGTTGGAAGGGCCCTTGTAGGTCATCTAGTCCAACCCTCTATGCCATTTCTGACAGACGGCAGCCCAATCTCTTCTTGAAAGTCCAAGCGAGACTTCTAGTCCTTCTAATCAGACTAGACATACCCAGTTCCAGCAGCTGTTTTTTTATATGGTCTTGAGCCTTATTTTGCTAGTTGGTGAAATGAAGGCTATTGTGCGAGGCTCCCGTATTTATGTTCCACGTTTCCATCGCAGTTTGAGGCTTTGGGTGTTGTTTTGCAGTGTGGCAACCGCTGTAGCGAAGAGCTTCATTGTGGCCATCGCACAAACCTCTCTTGGGTTGCAGGAGGGAAGGCAGGAAGTCCTTGAGTTACAAGTGGCCCCCTTCAGCAGGACAGGGAAAGAAACGGGGGTGGGAGGATATTTATCGCTGCTCTGCTGGTTTACAGGCCGTGCGGGACACAGAGACTCAGGTTGGATTGTGGAACATTTTGTGCCGAGAGGAAGGTGGGGGCTGGGTTTGGCATGCGAAGGCAATCAGACAAAATACTGAGTACAGACAGACCTCGTTTAATGGCCACTCATGAATGACCATTCAAAATTACAATAGACTCCCTCCCAAGAAGTTACTTACGACACTGTTTGGAAGATAAAGGGGCTGCAGCACAGCTTAGTCACAACATGCAGAATAGCAGATAAACAAGACAACAGGACAGAATATCAGAGTGGGAAGGGACCCTGGAGGTCATCTAGTCCAGGGGTCACCAACCTTTTGGACCTCAGGGACCTCGAAACTCATCATTTTATATCCTGTGGACCAGAGACCCTGAGAAAATCCCCCAAAAGGTCTGCAGGAAAATTTCCCACCCCTTTTCCTACCGATCGATTGTTCTTTATTTGGGATCGCAGGATAGAGAGAGAGAGAGGGAGAGACTTTTGGCTTCATGCAAGGAAAGCAGCAGAAGCAGCAGAAGTCTTTCTTTCTCTCCCCCAAACTCCACCAGAATGATGCAGCCTCTTGGAGCAGGAGGCCTTGCAGGGCCCCAAAGACTCATTTCTGGCTGAGTTTGGAGGAGAGAAAGAAAGACTTTGGCTGCTTTCCTTGCGTGCAGCCAAAAGCAGAAGAAGAAAGAAGCGGAAAGAAGCAGCCCGGCAGCCAGGCCAGGCGCGTGGGGCCAGTGGGGCAAGTTCCCCCACTTCCCCCTTTCCCCCCTCCCCTCACTCCCTCGTGTTGTCCGCAATGCAAGCGATGCAAGCCTTGTGTTCCCACGCAGCCTGGATCAATTGCTTTGGGGGTGAAATTTTCTCGTGCCCACTGGTTGGTGACCACTGTTCTAGTCCAACCCTCTGCTCCAGCGGGAAACCCTACAGACCATTCTGGAGAAGTGGCTGTCCAGTCTCTCCTTAAAAGCCTCCAGGGATGGAGCTCCTGCAACTTCTGAAGGGAAGCAGTTCCACTCTATCAGAGGTCTCCAAACTTGGCAACTTTAAGACTTGCGCACTTCAACTGAAGCTGAAGTCCACAAGTAAGTTGCCAAGTTTGGGGACCCCTGCATTATGTTAATTGTTCTCACAGTCAGGAAATTCCTCCTTAGTTCCAGGTTGCTTCTCTTCTAGTTTCCAAACTGTTGCTGCTTCTCTTGCCTTCTGGTGCTTTGGAGAAGAGCTTGACTACCCCTTCCTTGGGGCAGCCCCTCCAATACTGGAACAGGGAGCTGTCCTGTCACTTCTACACGTGAGCCCAGCAGTGCAGTTGCAAGGGTGGGGAAATGGCCCTGTCACTTTTTTCAGCGCCGCTGCAGCTTCCAAAGGTCACTAAATGAACGGTTGTAAGTTGAGGACCTGCACCTGTAATGCGCTTCACACCGATGTGGCTGCACATTCAGTGCCGGGAGCCCCACTTGGAAACCTGCCCTTGGGGCGCCTGTTCCCCCCCCCCCGCTTCACACGGGAGCTTTCAGATCTAAATGTTTGCACAATTAGCGGCTCTTTATGAAGTCGGCTTATCAACTGGAAACAGAAATAAGCCCTTGAATATTCAGAACGCCTTTCCCCCCGTCTGCATTTGTTTCTGAAGGGCTGGAAGAGGCCATTTATCTTGTCTTCTGTTCTCTCTCCTGGCCTTTCGGATCAATTCCTCCATGCATGCGGAGAAGGTGCTTCTGACTTTTCCAGCCCTTCCCTTTCCTTTCTTTGTGGTCCCAACGCCAAAAGCCAGCAGACAGCAAAAGACCAACAACGCACAAAGTTATTCTTTGCATGCAGATGGAACTGAGTTTAAGATGGAAACGGGCGTTCAGATACAGATAGTTTTATCAAAGCGGGCGTGTAACTATATCATTCCGTGATGCTCGCCTGCAGCTGAATTGCATGAATGAGGATCCCTTTGTGCCTGCCTTGAGTTTTGAAAGACCTTTCCTGGCACTGAGCTTGGAGACTCCACGCCTCCCTGAGAATTTCTCACACCACATGCAAGACGCAGAAAGCAGGAATTAACACAGTCTTTGTTGGCACTTGGGGTAAATTTAGAGCCTTGGAAATGCCAAGAAACTTTCCCAGCCTTCATTTATTAGGGAGTTCATGAAGATGGACCTTTGAATTTGTTCCGTTCCTTCCTGCCACCTGGACTACATTTATGAGATAACCGACCAACAGACCCCTTTCCTAGGCTGGCTGTTTATATCTTATGTCCCTCTCCTCTTCACAAACTCTCACAGTGTGCACTTCCTCACCTGCCACCTTGAGCTGAGGAGCTTCAACTCATGAGAAGAGTTCTGAGGTTCAAAGACAGCGGTCCCCAAACTTGGCAACCTCAAGACTTGCTTTTCTGGCTGGAGAATTCTGGGAGCTGAAGTCCACAAGTCTTAAAGTTGCCAAGGTTGGAGACCTTTGTTCAAAGAACTTCCAACACTGACAATCACACAACAAACAGCAGCCTAATCAAGGACTCACACAGAATATTCCCACTGCTGGTCAAGCCACTATTAGAGAGCAAACCCTGCTCCCTTCTAGCATTGATGATGTTACCTAGTTGGGTAAAGAAATGTCTGTAAGAAAACAGCCAAGCTCAGAGAGCATTCAGGACCGCACAGTTCAACCCTTATTCTCTTCCTCCTCTTCTCCACAAACCCCGTGTCCTTCAAGCACTGATGATGTTCCCATGTTGTTAGGTCATGAAACATCTGCAAGAAAACCACCAAATTGAGAGACCCAAGGATCCCACAGTCCTCCTCCTCTCTCCCAACCCCCCTTCCTTCTAACACTGATGATATTCCCTAGCTGGGTCAACATTTGCAAACAAACAGCCAAGCTCAGAGAGCACCAAGGACCCCACCGTTCAGCCTTGAGCAACCAATATCCTTCTCTTAGTTCTGCGGTTGGAGAAGACCAGCGGCCCAGAGTGGCTTCCCTGAAACTCACAAATGTGGACTGAAGGGTGGATGCCCACATCCGGGTTTGCTCCTCCCCATCTGGAATTTGAAGGAAGTGGACTCCCCTCTTTGACCCAAAGCCACGTCTCCAAAGAAGCCTTGAAGGGCCCCGGGACCTTAAAGCCGAGACAGTTCAGGTGTGCTCCAGGCTAAGCAGGGAGAACATCGCTCCACACGGAGAGAATTGGAGAACTGACCGTCTTGTGCAGCGGTGTCCTTATCTCCAGAAGGCCAGTTGGACAAGTGCTCTGTAGGTGCCCGAGGTGGCCTCATCTCAAGAGGGGTGGCTGGAGAGGTAGCTGATAGCAGGAGAAAAGTATTGCTGTGGCCAGGGCGTGTTTGCTGGCCTTGGAAGGATTTCCAACCTAGATCTGACCTGGGCGTCTCTCAGAAACATCCCAAGGAGGACGTTCCTCTGTGACCCTGCAGACAGGCATCTTATGGGCCGCAGTGGCGCAGTGGTCAGAGTGCAGTACTGCAGTGGATTCTGCTGACAGCCAGCTCCCTGCAATTCGGCAGTTCAAATCCCACCAGGCTCCAGGTTGACTCTGCCTTCCGAGGTGGGTCAAATGAGGAGCCAGAGGGGGCTGAAAAAGCCCTGCGAAGAGGTATATGCGTCTAAGTGCTATTGCTAACTCTGCCCACTGCCAGCAGTTCGATCCTGACTGGCTCCAGGTTGACTCTGCCTTCCATCCTTCCGAGGTGGGTCAATGAGGATCCAGATTGTTGGGTGGGCCAAGAGGCTGACTCTGCAAACGGCTTAAAGAGGGCTGGAAAGCCCCGGGAAGAGGTATATAAGTCTAAGGAGTCTATTGCTATTGTTGGAGGGAAAAGTTAAGCGCTAATCAGTTTCCTTTCACTTTCTCACCTCCAGATACGATATCCTTGATCTAGAGGTCAGTTATTTTCCTTTTTTCCCTAAAGGTCACTGAAACACTGGACTCTCAGAACTGCTTTGAGAGTTCAGGACACCCCAGACTTGGGGGTTCCTTTAGAAGTGATTGACAGTCCATGGACCAAGAGGTGTGCCATAACACCAACGATAATTTTGACCACCTAATCTGGCTAAATCTGCCTTGTTCGTCCTCTGCGCAGCATTTCCCGCCTTGGTTTTCTGCGAGGTGCTTGTGAGGACGGGCACCCTGGAGAAAAGCCAAAGGCCCAGATTCCCGCTGCCCTTTCTTTCTCCTGCCAAGAGGAAGCGGGTTGTGGAGCTCCTAGAAAGTGGTTGGGCACGTGGAGGAGCCCAGGTGAAGGAGGGCCCTGTGGCAGGAACAGTCCTCGCGGGAAGAACAGCGTTGGGCCGCAGAGAACATTGGTGGAAAACCTTAGGCAGTTTCCCCCCTGCTATTGTGGGTGCAACTGTCTGGCCAGCAGCCCTATTTGAGGCCCTGTGGAGGAGGACTTGCTCACAAGAACATTGTGAGGGCCACGGTGAAGATTTTGGGTAGCCGAGGTCCACAGCACAACAGGCACCCCTGTGCGCCACTGCCTCCCCATGGAGTTTCCCCAAATCCATGTCTGTTGTGTCGATGACGCAATCTAACCATCCCCTCTGCCCTCCCCTCCTGCTTTCTTCCCCAACATCGGGGTCTTTAATGGAGGAGAATATCTATAGCTCAGGGCTGGAAGGAGGGCTCCCTGGGGCTCCCTGAGCTTGGCAGTTTTCTTGCTGACGTTTCATGACCCAACTAGGAAACCTCATCAGGGCTAGTGACTAACAGAATAATAACAACAACAGAATAACAGAGTTGGAAGGGACCTTGTAGGTCATCTAGTCCAACCCCCTGCCCAAGCAGGAGACCCTACGCCATTTCTGACAGATAGTCCAGTCTCTCCTTGGAAGCTTCCAAGGGATGAAACTCCCACAACTTCCGAAGGCAACTTCTGTTCCATGGGTGGATTTTTCTCCCTGTCAGGAAATTCCTCCTTATTTCCAAGTTGAATCTCTCCTTGATCAGTTTCCATCCATTATCTGAAAGCAGCTCAAAAAGGCAGCCCTCCGCTTCGCTGGCTGGGGAATTCTGGGAGTTGAAGTCTGTCAGGCTTAAAGTGGCCAAGGTTGGAGACCTCTGGTTAGATCAGGGGAGGGGCATGTCTTTCAGTTGTTGCTCCACTAAGAAAAGGCTCCTGGGTCACAGGAGGGTCTCTATATGGGCCTTCAGCTTTGCAATGGTCCCCAATCCTTAGTGGGATTTGGGCTAGTTAGTTAGGAATTGTGAGCTGTCCGCTTAAGGGAATGCATCATGGTGAATATAGTAAAGGCATCCTGGGAAATGTAGTCCATGTCATGTGACCACATCTGTAATCCTGATTGGTCACTAATTTGACCCTTGGTGGGTTGGGGGAGGCTCCCTCTCTCTTGCCTGAACACAGCCTCATGGTAGCAGCTCTACCCCCTGCCTCTGCGATTATGGGATAGAAAGATTAATATCATTTATACTATGAATTCAACTATGCAAAGAATTGGACATGAATTTGTAGAGTTATTCTATCTGTCTTTATATTCAGCAAGTGAATCATAAGACAGAATAGTGATGTTGAACATGTGTGTGCTTTCCCCAAAACTCCGTACTTGGCAGGACATGGCTTATGGGCATTTGAGTCAGGCTGCAGCCCTGCAGCCATTACGACACAGTGAGTTCATGGGGTGCCAGAGCTGGCTGCAGCTCCCAGGAGAATAGTCCTCCAGTTATGGCCAGAATGTCTAACCATTACTAACCAAGGCGGTTGTTAAGTAAGTCCTGATATTACCACCTTTTTTGCCAGGGTTGTTAAAGAAAACACAGCAGTTGTAAAGTGAAGCATGCAGTCCTTAAGCAAATCAGCTTCCCTGATTGCTAGCTGGGAAGGTCGCAGTTGGCACTGTTGCCATTGCGAATAGCACATAGACTTATATCCCGCTTCAACAATACTGCACAGCCCTCTCTAAGCGGTTTACGAGCCAGCCTCTGGCCCCCAACCGTCTTGGTCCTCATTTTACCGACCTCGGAAGGACGGAAGGCTGAGTCAACCTCGACCCTGGTGAGATTCGAACTGCCAAATTGCAGTCAGTCAGCAGGAGTAGCCTGCAGTACCACACACTGACCACTGCGCCATCGAGGCTGGAATACATCCTGGTTGCCAAGCAGCTGATCTTGCTGCGATGGTTGTAAGTGTGAGGACTAGTCATTCGTCACTTTCCTTGTGCTATTTCGATTTCAAACGCTCGGTTTTAAGTCAAGGACGGCCCGTAGTTGCAGGGAAGCCTCCCCTTCCTCTCCAGATTAGCCTTTTGGTGAACTTCCCACTCGCGTGCGGTTGCTTCTTCCTCGGACTGCCTTTTCAGAGGGCGGGGCCCCGGGGGGGCTGCAGGGATCCCCTAAAGCACTTGCTTCTGAGGGGCTCCCCTTCTGAGTGGGTTGGGGGAGGGGATCCAGGGGTGCTGTGGGATTACCCGAGAGAGACTCTGTCGGGGGGGGGGGGGGGGGGGGGGGGGGGGGGGGGGCTCGGCATTCTTGCTGAGTTGCGTCAGCCAAGAATAGTTTCCCCAAAATTTTGTTTTTCTTTGAAAACATTTCGCTCCTCATCCAAGAAGCTTCTTCTCTTCTGCATAGACAAATTCAGGCTTTCGGATTCCCCTCCCCCACCCCACCCTGGGCTGGCAGGGCCTGCTGGGACTCTGCAATGGGCAGAGCAGGTCAGTCTGGGACTGAAGGGCCAGCAGGCCAGGCACCTGGGGCGGGGGAGTGCAAAGGGTTTCTGGAAGCCCCAGGACAATTTTCTGGTCTCTTCCCCCCCCTCCCCCTCCCCGGCAATGCTGTGAGCCAATCTGGCCCAGCGGGGACTGGGCTTAATGGGCTGACTGGTTTGTGCTGACAGGAAGCGCCTGGGTGTGCTTGCAAGGAGCTAAGAGGATGGGGGCCATTGTCACCGTTTTGGGTGCTGGGGGAGTGGGGGGGCTCTGAGGTTGCATGGGAAGGTAGTCGTGGGAGGCTGGGGGGGAGGGAGATCCTGGGCAGGACTGGAAAAGGCTGGGAGGGGGCTATGGGGGAATTGGAACTTCTGTACCCCACCAGGGAGGGGGAGGGGGTCCCATGGCACCCAATAGGCCATCGCGTCCTTCATTCCTTCAGGAGTCGGGAGACCCCCCCCCCTTTGTCAAGGGCAGATCCCAGCTGGGGAGGCGGTTGAAAAAGGACGTAGGTCAAACGGGGATGGGGGGCCACCAAGAAAGCTCAGCTGCAGCGGGCAGGGCTGGGGAGCCGAACCCCTGGGGGAAAGTAGGGGAGGGGCGCAGGAGCGGCGCTGTCCCGGGGAGGCTTCTCTGCCTATCCCGGCGGTGGGCTCAAGGCTCAGACCGACCGGGGCGCCCCTCGGGGGTCTTGCTTGCCGCTCACCCTGGCGGATGCCTGCCTGCTCCTCTGCGGAGGCGTCCCAGCGCGAGAGCGCCTCCCTACCCACCCACCCCCGTCTGACCGCCAGCCCGGGTCCGCCGTCCGCGGGGGGGGGGGGTCCGCGCGGGGGCCGGGGGCGGCGGGGGGCCGGCCCGGTGGGTCCCCGCCCAGCCGAGGGGAGGAGCGGCTGGCGAGCGGCAGCGGCCGGGGGAGGCAGCCGGAGCCGGCGAGGCGAGGCAGGCGGGCGGCCCGGCCGGGGGCTGCCGGCAGCCGAGCGAGCGAGCGCCTCCCGCCGCTGTCATGGGCGGCCAGCAGCGGCGGCGGCGGGGCCGGTCCGGGCGGCAGCGTCCCGCGAGCGGCCCCTGAGCCGGGCGAGGGTCCGGGGCGCCATGGCTGTGTCGGCGGGGGCGCCGGCCGGAGCGGGAGGCGGCAGTAGCAGCGACGGCGCCCGGCAGCCTGATCGCCCCGGCGGCGCCCCGGCAGGGCCCCCTTCGGCGGGCTGCGGGTGCGGCTCCCGGCGGCGGCGGCTGCCGCTGCGACCCCCCCGGCCGGCCGCGATGGCCTGAGTTGCCCGGCGGAGGAGAGGCCGCGCCCGGCTCGCTCGCCGTCCCCTCCCCGCCCCTCCGCTCGCCGGCCCGCCCGCGCCCATGGCGCCCCCGCCGCCTCTGCCCGGCCGCAGCAGCGTAACCTATGTCTTCGTTTACAGCCCCGGCGGGAGCGGCATTGGGCCTGGGGGGGCGCCGGGCGCCGGGCCCGGCGTGGAGCACACCCCGCACGCCGCCCCGGCCCCGCTGCGGGGCCCCAAGAAGAAGCTGTACAGCGCCGTGCCCGGCCGCCGCTTCATCGTGGTGAAGAGCTACGCGCCGCAGGGCGAGGGCGAGATCCAGCTCAACCGCGGAGAAGCCGTCAAGGGTGAGCCCGGAGGGCCCCGGGGGTGGGGAGAGTTGGCCGCTTGCACAGTCGAGGCGGGGGCGGCGGTGGTCTTAACGGCGTTGGGGGTCGGGAGCTGCGAGGGGTTTCCTCCCCGGGAGGAGTCCTGGCGGGAGGAGACGGCCGGCGCTGCAGGGCCCGGGGGGGACTTGGGGTCTCTTCTTGGCTGGGGAGGGGGATCCCCTCTGGCCCTGCAGGGGAGGGTCCCAGCTTGCTTCCTGGCCCAGGCCAGCCTGTGGGTGGGTTCGCCCACCGGCCTTTTCCTTGGGTCGGGGAAACGGCGCACCTGCTAACCTTGGTTAGCTTTGATCTCGCTGAGCTTTTGGGCGCGGCCGGCCCTGGGAAACGAAGCCCGAACATTGGCTCAGTCTGTCGCCGGGCGGGTGTGTTGCACGAAGAGCCGGCATCTTCCTGGATTGGTTGGGCTGAGTGTGACAAATCAGGATCTCAATGGCTTTGGACCAGTCAGGCCCCGGGGAGCTCCGTGCAATGTGTGAATTGCATCAAGGGGCCCTCTGTGGACACTTCCTGCTGGGCCTCTTTCCCACAGACAGGGGGATCCAGGCAATGCTACAAGTGCATGCACACGTGTGTGTGTGTGTGTGTGTGTGGCGCTTGTGCATGCAACAGATGGGGAAGAGTCAAGAGTTGTCACTCAAGGCATCTTGGGGTGCAGGAGAGTGCTTGGCGCCCAGAGGGGAGACCTGGGGAAGAAGCCCCCCCTTGGCTGGACATGAACTCAGTCAGAGCTCAAAGACGATGACCGCCGCTTTCCCCCTTCAGCTCCATTCTGCGTTTCCTGACCCTCCAAGGTGCTTCTTTTATTTCTGGGCTCGGATTTTCGGTAGCTGTGCCCTCCCTCCCCCCACTCCCTCTTGGGCTGCTTTGGTTTGGGCTCCCTCACTTGGCAGGAGAGCCTCTCCCGGGGATGCAGCGCTGTTTGAACCCGGATAACCGGCCAGCTTGACTCGCTCCGACCTTCCCCACAAGCAGCCAGAGACGGAGGCCGGAGCAAGTCGTGTTGTGCTCCACACGTGGGTGCCTCTTGTGTGCTCACACCACCTCCTGGAACCCGGTGCATCTGTGTGCACCCACGCGTCACTGCAGCGCTGGCTCTGCTTTTGCAGGCAGCATGAGGCCATGTTGCAAGGATGCTCCTGCAGAACCTTTTGGGAGGTTGTCCTACCCAGAGGCACCTGTGAAGCCAGAAGGGGGGCTGGGCATGGGGTACGCGGGGGCCTCTGCAGGAGACTTTGGGGCGCAGAGAGGAAGGTAGCCTGCCTGGCGCATTCCTGGCTGGGCCGCATCCAAGCAAGCACCAGCCGTTGGGGGCCGAGTCCAGAGCAGCTGTCCCAACTGGAGGACGGCTTGTGGCTTTCCCAGCCCAAAGTGGCCGAGAGCATTTCCGGCCAGCCGGCTGTGGCGCAAGGGCACCTTTTGGTGACGTCCATGGAAATTGGCCATTGTCGTTGTCATTGCAACCGGCCGGTTCTTGTTTGACTTCTGCATTAGACAAGTCCGTCTGATGCTCTTGTTCCTTTTTGGTGTCCCGGGTTCAAGATACAGCCGCCTGCTGGTGCTGAGGGCTCTCCGGGAAAGTTCTGGACTTGGACCAAGATCTGGGCGGGGGAGGAGGAGGGAGGACAAAGTTTGTACAAAGCAGAGCCGCAAGGAGGAATTCTCAGCGGAAGAGGGTTAACCCTTAGTTTATCGGACCAGGTTGTCAAAATTGTGTCTCTTCTCTTGAATGCTGCTCCTGCCTGCAGCTTGAATGGCAGTGAGTTGAGAGGGGCTGAGTCAGGCCAGCCCAGGAGCCAAAGTCAAGCTCCCCCCACCCCATCCCTGCTGTTGGACGTGCTCCCCACAATCTTTTGGCTTTCACCTGCCACTTTTCCCTGTTGGGCGTGGGCTGGGTTGCACAAACACAGGCGGTCCCCGTGAGTGGCAGGGATTCCATCATGGATGCAGGATGTGGCGTGAAGCAGCCCAGGCATGACATGTCAGATGAGAAGGGCAGCTGAGGCTCTTCCCATCCCACTCCGCCCTCCTCTTCCCCAGAATTTATATTTGCAAAGGAACACAGAGCAGCAGAGCAATGGCTGCAGGAAAGGGCGAGCGTGGGACAGAGAGCTATGATGGGATGGCAGGGTCTGTGGCTTGCCTCCTGCAAGAGATACCCCCATGAAGGTACAAGCAAAGTCTTCTATTGCAGGGGTCTCCAACCTTGGCCACTTGAAAGCTGGTGGACTTGGGAATTCTGGGAGTTGAAGTCCACCAGCCTTCAAGTGGCCAAGGTTGGAGACCCCTGTAAATCTATTGGACAAGTTGAACCAGGTTACCCTCCTCCCCCCTTCCCCAGTTCCCTTAATTCTGACAATGTGGAGCTTGGGGGAGACTTGGAGCTGTAACAACCAAGAGTACTTTGCCCCAGTCAGGAGCAAGGAAAAAATCCCCCCTGGATTCAGGACTATTTAAGGCAGGGGTCTCCAACCTTGGCAAGAGTTCTGGGAGTCCACAAGTCTTCAAGTGGCCAAGGGTGGAGCCCCCTGGTCTAAGGTGAACCCAAGTATCGGCCAGCCAAATAAATTCCCTGGCTTCTGAATTTGCAGCAGGAATGCAGTGGCCGGAGTTTGACCGGGAGCCAGGGCAGGAACTAGCGGAGATTCAGATGAAGTGAGGGTCACACATGTTCCCCAGTGACCCTGTTAAACTCTCCCACCAGCCCCAGGAGGCCCGGCTGTCTCTGTAGGTTGCTAAAAGAGCCGTCAGCTGTCCTTTTGTCTTGGAGTTGAGTTTTGTCCCTCTGGTGCTCAGCGCTGGACAGCTGGGCGTGGGAGGAATTCACAGAAGGTGCTGAGATGGGTGGTTATCGGGCTGCCGGCTGCCCTGCAACATGGGAAGGGGAGCCTTGTTGGGGGCCCTGTGGGCTCCCATGGATGGTCCCCAGGAGCCTGTGGGCTTCATGGGCGAAGGGGGAGCGCTGGGTAAGGGCTGGATGGCTCCCAGCAGAGGCCTTAGCTCTGGAGGGTTGAACTTCAAGAGGTTGTTCTCTTGGGATCTGGGTGTAGGTAGTCCTCAAATTACGACCACAGTTAGCCCCAAAGGCCTGCTGCTAAGCGAGACAGTCTTGAAGGGAGCTTTGTTCTGCTTGATGATGTTTCTCACCACCGTTGTTAAGTGAGTCACTGCAGCTGTTAAATTTTTAGCAGCCTGGTTGTTAAGGGAATCTGGATTCCCCCTTGACTTTTGCTGGTCGCAAGAGGGGATCCTGTCACCCTGGGGACACAGCGACCGTCATAAATGCGAGCCCGTTGCCGAGGGCCTGGATTTTGATCACGTCACACACACACACACACACACACCAGGGGGGCGGGGAGAGGATATTCACTGTGCGAAAAACCGTCCTAGTTCCGTGCCCTTCTTTGCTTCGCTGGCTGAGGAATTCTGGGAGTTGAGGTCCACAGGTCCTCAAGTGGCCAAGGTTGGGGACCCCTGCTTTGGGGGGAGGGGAGCATTTGGCCGGCAGTCAAGGGCAGGGAGGAGGTGGGGGGGCTGGCGAAAGGAGAGCCAGGAGGGAGGGAGCCTTGGTGGGGAGGGTGCCGAAATGGCCTGGAGGCCCAGCCAGTGAGAAAGGAGGCAGGAGGCGAATCCGGGACCCTTTGCAGTTGCTGAGGGGATCTGGCCTCCCCGTTGACTTTGCTCGTCCAGAGTCCCAAAAGGGATCCGGGGACACGGCGGCCGTCATAAAGGGGAGCCCCTTGCCAAGCACCCGAAGTCTGACCCCAGGATGCTGCAAAGGTGGCGCCTGTGAAAAACGGTCCTGAGTGAACGTCCCTAAACGAACTGTCGTAAGCTGAGGACTGCCCCGTAAAGGGGAAGGCGCCAGAGGGCGGGAGGATCCTTGTGGCCCGAGGGGAGGAAGGCCGGGGGAAGAAGCCTCCCTGGCTGTACACGAGCTCAGCCAGAAACGCAGGGACGCCCTCCTGGTTTCTCCTCCCGCATCACACGCGGGGAAAGGGCCGCTACCGGCCAGGGCTGGGCTGGCCCCCTCCTCGAAAGGTGCCCCCCGACCCCAACTCCTCCCCTGACGGGGCTGTGAGAATCTCTTTGGGCTCTGAGTTCAGAACGGAGAGTTAGTGGCACCTGGGAGCAATCGCTCGGCTGGGCTGCTGCTCCCCGTAGTGAAGGACCGAGTAGTGTGACGCCTACTCTTCCAGCAAGCGGGGAGGGACGTGCCACACAACAAGGATTAGTCATCACCCTCCAGAAACTACAACCGTGGCATGAAATGAAAGGGACTCTTGGAAAAGACGGCTGGGGGAGTTGGAACTCCAGAGTCCCTTCTGGGGCGCATGGAAAGGGGGCCGCTGGGCTTTGAACTTGGCACTGCTCGCCCCAAGGAAGGTGGGGCCTGGGAGCTCAGGATGCCCTCGTCCGCTAGTCCTCAACTTACGACCACGATTCAGAAGAACAGCATTGGAAGGGACCCTTGGAGATCTTCTAGTCTAACTCCCTGCTCAAGCAGGAGACTCTCTATCGGACAAGTGGTTGGTTCAACCTCTTCTTAAAAGCCTCCAGTGATGGAGAGGTGTAGGGTCTCCCACTTGGACGGGGGAGTTGGACTAGATGACCTACAAGGTCCCTTCCAACTCTGATTATCTGTCATCAGCCACAACTTCTGGTGGCAAGTAGTTCCACTGGTTAATTGTCCTCCCTGTTAGGAGGTTTCTCCTTCATTCCAGGTTGCTTCTCTCCTGGATGAGTCTCCCTCCGTTGCTTCTTGTCCTGCCTTCAGGGGCTTTCAAGGAGGGCTCCCCAAACTTGGCCACTTTAAGACTTGTGGACTTCAACTCCACAAGTGCTGGCTGGGGAATCCTGGGAGTTGAAGTCCGCCAGGCTTAAAGTGGCCAAGGTTGGAGACCCCTGTTCCGCAGAGGGCCTGGGGACTCTCCCCATGAGGCCCTTGGGGAGGCCAAATTGGCCGGTTCAGGCAGCCCCAGTTGGCTGGCTGCCTTGAGCCGTGAGACCCTTCCTCTGGGGCCCAGCAATGGGCTTGTAGCTCTTCTCCAGCTTGCCAAGCCCCCCCCTCCCCCCCAGAGTGCTCGGGGATTCTGGCTTCAGGGCCTTGTAAGTCAGCCTACAAAACCCCTTGTGAGCTGAGCTGGCCCCAACTGATCTTCGGGGAGGCCGTTCCATGCTCCGATCTGATGGGGAGCCAGGGAGTTGGGAGTGGATCCCTTGGGAATGCCTGGAGGGGAGAGCTAATTGCCAGCAAGGGTGGGCGGGTGGGTGGGCCTCCGGCTAGGAAGGGTCGGCTGTGGCTCCAAGACTGTGAGGAGGGGGCTCGGCGGCTCCTTGGAGAGCAGGCAAGAGCAGCCCCGGCTGTGGCACGAAGGACGTGAGTGTCACTGCCGTGGGGGTGTCTTTCAAAGTAGCCTTCAATGTGGCCTTGCTTGTGGGGAGGGGTGCAGGAGGGAATGAAGCCCCCTCCCCTGCAAGAGAGGGAGAAAGAGCCACCTTGGGTTGCTGCTCCAAGGGGGAAGCAGGAGGAAATGTGCAACGGTGGCTCTGGAGTTAGCAAAGAAATGGGCTTTGTAGTCCTTTTCGGCCAACTTATTGGGTCACAACCCGATAACCAAAGTGACCAAATCTCCCCAAGGACCATTTTGGCTTCCTTGGCAAAGCGAATCCCTTCCAGGCTTCAACTTCCTTTGCTCAGAGGATTATCGCTGGCTGGTTGCCCCAAATCCTCCGCTCTTTGGAGCTGCTCCTGGTGACTCAGGGCTCAGCCCGGCTCTCCCCCCCGCCCCATGGGGCTTCCCCCCACCCCATGGCTCTGCAGGGAGCCCTCAACATTCAGGGGCTTGCCGACCGACTCGTATTTATGACGGTTGCAGAGTCCAGGGTCCTGTTTGGCAATCTTCTGACACGCAACGTCCACGGAGGAAGCTGGATTCATTTTAACAATTTCACAACTGCAGTGATTCACTTAACAACGGTGGCAAGAAAGGTCGTGAAATGGGGCAAAACTCAAAATGTCTCGCTTGGCAACAGAAAGTCTGGACTCCGTTGTGGTCCTAAGTCGAAGAGGGAGGGAGGGGACATGGGATGCGGGAGAAAGTTCTCCATCCACCTTGTTGAAACTTGGGGGGTTTGGGGGTCTGGGGGGGAACTGCTGCCCCCAGAGGTGGGGAGGGCTGGTGGGGTGGGGAGGGGTCTTCCTCCTCCGGGATCCTTCCGCCTTCTTTGGTGACTCTCTCTGTCTTGGTCCTTTGCTTCTCGCCAGCTGAATGTTCTGTGCTGCCTCTCGCTCACCTCTTGCATGGCCATCCATGCTCCACTCTCCATGGGTCACCTCATCAGCTGGGTAACTATGGCCTTTCTTGCTCTCCTCCTCCTCCTGGCTTCTCCTGGCTTCCTCCTCATCCCACGCCTGCCTGCCCTTTGTGCTCTTAGCTGCTCCTCCCGGCACAGGGTGGCCGACCTGGGGCACGAGAAGAACCCAGGGTCCCACTCTGGAGGCCTAGAGAATAAGGAGGAGCCCCAGATACACTCGGTTGTTGGGGGCTGAAGCCTTCTCTAAGGCCAGGACATCCATTTAACATCCATAACATTGAACAGATTAACAAGTGAGTTGGAAGGTCATCTAGTCCAACCCCCCGCCCAAGCAGGAGACCCTACACCATTTCTGACAGATGGCAGTCCAGTCTCTTCTTGAAAGCTTCCAGGGACGAAGCTCCCACAACTTCCGAAGGCAACTTCTGTTCCACTGGTTGATTGTCCTCACTGTCAGAAAGTTTCTCCTTATTTCCAGGTTGAATCTCTCCTGGTTCAGTTTCCATCCATTATTCCTTGTCTGGCCTTTGGGTGCTTTAGAAAATAGCTTGACCCCTTCCTCTTCTCTGTGGCAGCCCCCCAAATATTGGAAGGCTGCTCCCCTGTCTCCCCTGGTCCTTCTCTTCCCTAGACTAGCCAGGCCCAGTTCCTGCAACCGTTCTTCGTATATTTCATTCTCCAGTCCCCTAATCATCCTGGTTGCTCTTCTCTGCACTTTTTCTAGAGTCTCAACATCTTTTTTATAGTGTGGCGACCAAAACTGGATGCAGGAGTCTAGGTGTGGCCTTACCAAGGCTTTTAACAGATTAACAGAATGGGAAGGGACCTTGTAGGTCATCCAGTCCAACCCCTTGCCCAAGCAGGAGACCCTACACCATTTGTGACAGGTGGCTGTCCACTTTCTTCTTGAAAGCCTCCAGGGATGAAACTCCCACAAGTTCCAAAGGCAACTTCTCTTCCATGGGTTTTTCTCCCTGTCAGAAAATTTCTCCTTATTTCCAGGTTGAATCTCTCCTGGATCAGTTTCCATCCATTATCTGGAAGCAGCTCAGAAAGACACACACACACACACACACACACACACACCGTCCCGCAGTGCCCTGAAGTACAGAAGAGTCCTCAACGCAACGGCCACAATTGCGCCCAAAATTTCTGCTGCTAAGCAGGCCGCCTGTCAAGTGAAGGAAGGGGGGGTGGGAAAGAGGAGAACCGAAGTTGCAGGAAGCTGTTCTTCTAGGCCAGGGCTCTCCAACCTCGGCCACTTTAAGCCTGGCGGACTTCAACTCCCAGAATTCTCCAGCCAGCGAAGCTGAGTTGAAGTCCTCCAGGCTTAAAGTGGCCGAGGTTGAAGAGCCCTGGCCTAGCTGATCTCCCTCCAAGCAATTTTCTCCCTCCCTTCCTGGAGCGCTTCTCCTGCTCTTGTCTCCCTAGCAGGTCTGGCGGGGAGACCCAGGCAGGTCTGGCGGGGAGACCTAGCAGGTCTGGCGGGGAGACCCAGGCAGGTCTAGGGAGGGCTTGGAAGCTGCTCGCCCCCCCACCCATTTCTCCTAAATTCCCTTTTATGAGCCCTCTAATTATTCACTTAATCATTCATTACTCGTGTGTGAGCAGTAGTAATCTGTCCTGATTATCTTCCTCCCCCCCCCCCAATACAGTGCCAATTTTGGTACAGTTTGGAGATAAATTAATGCAGATAAAAGCCGTTTCCCAGATTTTGCAAGCTCTGCATATTTTCTAATCTTCCTTTCCCCCCCCTTCCTTTTCTTCTTTTTATCTAATATTCAGTTGTTCTTGGGAAGCCCCTTGTCTAAGGACAGGCACAGTGAGTGGGACAGAAAACAGCTTTTTGCTGTGGCTCCGGGCTCTGATTCCACCAGCTGGGCGTCTTCAGCACCAATCAAGGAAACAAGAGGCTGTAATTAATTCCCAACCACCACCACCCCCTTGCCAGAGGCACCTCCTGCATTTAAATTGGTCTGTATGACCTCAGGCGGTCTCTATTTTCATCTCCGCTGTTCTCTTTGGGTTTTGTCCTGTCCTTCCCAATGAGCACGTGGGCATTCTCAAGGATGCCCCATTTGTGCCTCCCGCAGGGACCCCTTCCTGGGGGGGAGGAGATACTGATTGTGTCTTGCAGCCCTAGAGAGGCCGTGGGGGAAGGGAGCCCCGGGGAAATGAGTAAGGCCACACCTAGAGTACTGCACCCAGTTTTGGTCACCAGACTATAAAAGGTGTTGAAAGACCAGCTTCTCTGCCTTGAGACGGGAGGGCTGCTGGACAATTCCAGCAGCTGCAGCAGGGATCCCTCCTCTGGTTGGTGGAAAGGGCAGGGTCCAGGGTGGATCGCCCATGTGGAGGCCTTGAGAGCCCCCCCTATCCTCTGTCCCCCTTCCTGGCTTGCCCCCTGCCAGCCGGAGCTCCAGGGTGCCAAGTGGGGAATCCCGGATTAAGGGGAGCCAGAGCAGAGAATGCCCACTTGGTCAGACTTCTGGGGGCCTTAATATTGCCAGCCTGGCACCAGGCGGCCACGGGCTGCTGCCATCCTTGAGAGACAGAGAGAGAGAGAGAGACCCCATTTCAGCCACAGCAGTTTGGAGGCCCAGCTGCGCTTCCCAAAGATTTGGCTTTTCTGGACGCCCCCCACCCACCTCAGTCAGTGGAGGTGAAGGAATTCAGCTACTTAATCAGTTGGATGCCAGGAGGTTGGGGGTGGGGCTAAATACCTTTGGAATTGATTGCCCTTCATTTGCATAAGTGGGCCACCCCTGAGCAGCCCAGGAGACGCTGCCAGGCGCAGGGGGAGCTTTGCCTCTGCCTCTCAACAGGCAGGCGGGGAGAGAGGGGGGTGGCTGGGGTCCTCTTAGGGTGAGGGCCTTCCAACTTGGCAGGTTTAAGAAGTGTGGACTTCAACTCCCAGGATTCCCCAGCTAACACGACTGGAGGAGGATTCTGGGAGTTGAAGTCCACAAGCCTCAAAGCTGCCAAGTTGGAAGGCCCCTGTCTTAGAATAACAGAGCTGGAAGGGACCCTTGAGGTCTTCTAGTCCAACCCCCTGCTCAAGCAGGAAATCCTATACTGTTCCAACCCAACGGTTGTCCAGTCTCTTCTTCAAAACCTCCCGTGATGGAGCCCCCACAACTTCTGGAGGGAAGCCCCCCCATTGATTGCTTGATCTCCCTGTCAGGTCATTTCTTCCTCGCTCCAGGCTGGTTCTCTCCTGGGTTTGTTTCCTGCTCTGCCCTCGGCGGCTTTGGAGGCTAGAACCCTGGAGAGCCATTTCTCCCGAATGGAGCCTCCTGTTTGCTCCAGCCTTGCGACAGGGCAGGGCCAGGGCGAGCAGAGGAAACCGAGGAGGAGGGGCAGGAAGAAGATGCCCCCCCTCCCGCCCCCCCCCCCCCGCAGCAATGGACTCGGGGTTGTGCATTCAAAGCCGGCTTGTTGGTTTTGTGGATCTGACAACGCCCAAATCTGCTCATTAGGCTGAAGGAGCAGAACCCCCCCCCGCCTGCCCCCCCCCGCCATTCTGCAGGGAAATATTCCACCGCAGGCTTAATGAGGGCGACGTCATGCAGCGCTTGAGCAGCTGCAGGGGTCTTTTGGGGTGACGCCCAGAGGGTGGGGGGGCACTGCGCTCCTCAGGACCAGCCTGAGGTTTCCCAGTGATTGAGAGACCCTGAAGGGGGCACGGTGGGCTCATCCCTGTGAGGTAGGCCAAGGGAGCGGGGCCCAAGGAGTGTCCATGGCTGAAGAAGCCCCCCCCCCCCAGCCCTCCATGAGCTCCTGATGAAGGGGGTCTTTAACGACCAACGGCCGTGATCTGCTTTGCAGGCGGCTGGGCACCGAGAGGCCGTGGAAAGCGGCAGATCGTCGGTGAATAGCCACTCGGGTCGCCCTCCGTCTACGACCGTAGTCTGGGACCCTTCATGTGGTCTTTCTGCAGGGCTGTCGCAAGTTGAAATGAACTGTCGGAAGTGGAGGACTGCTGGCATCCTATCGGCTAATCCCCATCCAGTGCCCAGAGCCCGGGCTGTTTGCTGAGCTCTGCTTGGAGCCTCCTTCGGGGAGATTGCGATCTCAGCAACTTCCGGCTTGTCTCCAAGGTGGCTGCTTCGAAACCTGCCATGGAGCATCCTAAACGGTTGAAATGCTCCGATGTCCTGGATAGGGATAGGAATAAAGCTGGAAGGGACCTTGGAGGTCTTCTAGTCCAGCCCCCTGTTCAAGCATGTATGTCAGAGACCTCCAAAAACCTGGCCACTTTTAAGACTTGAGGACTTCAACTCCCAGAATTCTCCAGCCAGCTGTGAACTGCACAAGTCTTTAAGTGGCCAAGTTTGGGGCCCCCTGTCCTAGGTCATTTCAAACAAGTGGCTGTCCAGTCTCTTCTTAAAACTGTCCAGTGATGAAGCGCCCACAACCTCTGTTCCCCTGGTTGATTGGCCTCCCAGGTAGGAAGTTCCTCCCTCATTCCAGGTTGCTTCTCTCCTTGAGTTGTTTCCAAGCATTGCTTTGGGCTCCCTTTGGACTCGGCCAGCACGGCCCTTGTCCTCTGCAGGATAAAATTGTTCTGCATGGAAGGGGTACTTTGCCTGCATTGGCTGAGAAAGGGAGCGGAGCAATTAAGAAATAGGAAATCCAATCGCCCTTAGACTTCCACACGCTTTCCAGCCCTCTCTAAGCTTCCAACAACCTGTCCTCATTTTAGCTGCCTTGGAAGGACAGAAGGCGGAGCCAGCCTTGAGCTGGTGAGGATCGAACTGCTGGCAGTGGGCAGAGCCAGCCTGCAATCCCGCACTCTAACCGCTGCGCCACCAGGACTCCAAATAAATAAATAAACACTGTTTTCTACCTTCCTCGCCTTTTTCCAACCAAGGCAGGCAGGGGGACTTCCTCCCTGCCTCCCATCTGCTCGGCTGCTGTGAGAGTTGGAGGCCCATGTTGCTGTTCTGCCTGCCAGATGTGGGTCTCACACCTATCATTGCACGACCCCCAGCAGCCCGTGGTATGGGGCTCCCCCCAGGAGGTGTTCTCCAACCAGTGAATTGGCTAGGGAGGGGTAGGTGAAGACGCCTTTCGGGCCTAGGGCCCCCCAGGCACACATCAGTGCAGGAGGCAGCAAATGGGACATTGGCCATTGCCTTGTTCCTCCACTAGCACTGATGGCGCTACCCAGCTGGGTAAGGCAAGGTCTGCGAGAGATCAACCGAGCTCAGGGAGCAGCCCTGGGCTGAAGATATTCTCCTTTATCCGTGTTCTCTTTCACGCTCCAGCCTGGCCTCTGGGGCTGAGCTTTTCCTAATAGTTGCCCGTCCAGCTGTCAATTAGGTGTGATCCCGCTTAGCTGCCAGGATCCGTCAGAATTGGCTGATGTTGCTTCCTAGGGTGACGCTGACTGGATGGATGGAAGCAGGCAGCTTTTATTGGCTGAGGTGCAGGGATGGGTTTTTCCTCCTCCTCCTTCTGGGAGTTTTATTTGTTCTGCCTGCCCACCTGATGAAGCCAGTTGGTCTGGGGGTTTCCCTGGGTGGGCAGCAGAGGCACAGAAGCAAAGCTGGAAGAGGAGGAGGGGAGGGGGATGAGGGTGAGTGGGTCCCCTGCCCTTTTTCCTCTTTTTAGCTCCGGGGGTCAAATCAGGTGTGGGGGGGCTGCTTTGCCTCTGCACATCCCCGTTAAGGTAGCATGGAGCCATTTAGACCTGGCCTCCAATCTTGGAAACGAAAAGATTGGCGGACTATAACTCCCAGAATCCCCCAGCCAGCATTTGTGGAGTTGAAGTCCACAAATCTTAAAAGGTGCCACGTTTGGAGGCCCTTCATGTGGAGAACCCCTAAGACTGCCTCCCTCTCCCCCTCTCTCCTCCATTCGCCCCCTCTTCCTTTCTCTCCCTCCCTCTCTTTCACTCCCTCCCTCCCCTCCTCTCCCTCCTTTCTCTCCTTTCTCTCCCTCCCTCTGTCTCTCCCACTCTCCTTCTTTCTCTGTCCCTCTCCCTCCTTTCTCTCCTCTCTCCCTTTCCCTCCCTCTCTCCTTTCTCTCTCCTTTCTCTTCCTCCCCCTTTCCCTCCCTCCCCCCTCTGCCTTCCTCCTCCTTTCTCTCCCTCCCTCTCTCTCTCCCACTCTCCTTCTTTCTCTCTCTCCCTCCCCCTCTACCTTGTATCTTGTAGGGGGCCTGCATAAGCGCACCAACATGCCCACCGTCCCCGTCCTATTGTTTCTTTTTATTTTTCTTATCTGTATCCATTTCATGTATTCATAATTATGTTTATACTTATACCTATTATCTTATAATCGCTTGACAAAATAAAATAAACAAAAACAAATAAATACCTTCCTCTCTCCCGCTCTCTCCATCCATCCATCCATCCATCTATTTTACTGGAGGGGCTGATGGATTGATGGCAGTCTCCAGCACCACCCCCCCCCGCCACACACACACACACACTCTGCTCTCCACCCATCCATCCTTTTTAATTACCAGATTGATGTGTTTATTCTTGTTGTGATCCTTGTAATTGTTTACTTTATTGCCCTATTGTTTCACTTCTGTTTCATGCCTTTCTGGGCTCCCCCTCCCCTTCTTATGAGAGTAGAGTGGCCCCCACGTCAAGGTAGGCGCCAAATAAGTTTATCAAATAAGTAAATAAAGCCGTATTTCCCCCAAAATGTTGTTGGGTGGACAATTCAGGAGGCCGCTGATGCAGTCTGGCCTGAGCTCTGCTGGAGTCCCAGGGGCAGCTTAAGTCCACAGAGGGAGCCCCTGCCTGGCCTGGTGCCTGGGCCCAGCGCACGAGATCCCTTTGGGCCCAGACCGCAAGAAATCCGGCCTTGCAAAGGGTAGATCTGCCAGGCAAGGGTTTCCTGGAGGGGGAAGTGATCCAGTCTGCTGCACCCAAACCGAGTAATCCATGCATTGGCCAGCATGGAGGAGGAGGAAGAGAAACTGTGGGCGCTTCCATCGCTGGAGGCTTTTAAGGGGAGGCTGGGCAGCTGCTTGTCCAGAACAGGGTAGGGTCTCCTGCTTGAGCAGGGGGCTGGACTAGAAGACCTTGGGGGTCCCTCCCAACTCTGTTGTCCTGTTGTTCAGAGGATGGGCAGGAGGGAGCTCTGGCTGCCTGTGCATGAAGCCCCTGCAAGGAGCAGCCTGTCTGGTTTTCTTTTCTTTTGGCTTTTATTCTGGGAAATGGACCTCGGTGCAGAGCTCCAGGTCCTTGGCTTGCAACAGTTCATTTAGTAACCATTTGAAGTTACAGCAGCCCTGAAAAAAAGGGACTCCTGGCCATTTTTTTCACACCTGGCACCGTTGCAGGATCCCCCTGGGTCAGAGGATCAAAATGCGGACACTTGGCCCCTGGCTCCTAGTTATGACGGTCACCGTGTCCCCCAAGATCACGCGATCCCCTTTTCCCACCTTCTGAGAAGCAAAGCCAATGGGGGAAGGGGAGATTCACTTAACAACCGTGTGACGAATGAGTCGCTTAACAACGGTGGCAAGAAAGGTTGCAAACTCATTTCACTAACAACTGTCTTGCTTCCCAGCGGAGATCGTGGTCTCCATTGCGGCCATAAGCCAAGGACCCCCTTCTCCTGGAAGGTTGGAGCCGGGGGGGTTCCAAAATCCCAGCAATCGGTTCTCTGCCTGGTTGCTGGGTGGGCGTGGCCCACCGGAACTTTTGAGAGGGCCATTTTTCAGCTTCCCCAGAGTCTGGAGGCTCCCCTCGGGCCTCTGGGAGGGAGAAAACTGCCTCCCCTGGGCTCCCGAGGCTCTCTGGAAGCTGGAAACAGGCCCGTTTCTGGACTTCTGGAACTTCTGGGAGGGCCAAATTTTGGCCTTCCAGAGCCTCCATGCAAACCCTGCACTTACCTGCATCCAAAACGCGCCACGTGGAGACTCCAGGGAGGGGAGGGGAGGGGAGGGGAGGGGAGGGGTGGAGTGTGCGGGGCCAGCCGGTCAGTTCAACTACTAGTTTGGCGAACCAGATGAAAAATCTAACAGCCGGTTCTCCCGAACCAGTCTGAGCCAGCTGGTTGGAGCCCTGAAGAAAGCAAGAGGGAGAGGAAGTCTACCGTTTCCCTCAGGAGGAAGGCGGCCCTGGGCTCCTCGCCACCAAGCCACCTCCAGCTGCACAGAGAGGAGGAGGAGGAGGAGGAGGAAGCCGCTGTCCTCCCCCCCCCCCAGGGAAGGAAAGCGAAGCCGCTCGGTTGCTTCCCTTGCCTTCATTCAGCCGGTCTCCAAGGAGATGGCAGGTTGTCAGAAAGCGAAGCCTGACTCGAGAGGGAAGCTTCAGCGCCTGAGCACTCGGACCTCAGAGGGAACCTGCCTAGCAACGGCCCAGGCTGGATCCGGAGGCTCAGGCCGAGCAGCCGTGATTCACTCCAGAAAGGCGGAGAGGGAGGATGCAGCCTCAGCCAGGCTCAGGGCTATCCTCTAGCAAGGGGGGAATGCAGGTGGCCCCCCACTTGCGACCATTCGGAGTTACAGCCGTCCCGGAAAAGAAAAGCAGCTTAGCGACCGTTTTTCAGCACTTACGACCGTTGCAGCATCCACGAGGACAATGTCCGGACACTCGGCAACTGACTCGTATTTATGACAGTTGCCATATCCAGAGACCATGTGATCTCCTTTGGTGACCCTCTAGCAGGAATCCCATCACCCCGCAGCCATCATAAATACGAGCCAGTTGCCCAATGGCCAGGTTTTGTTCGAGTGGCCGTGAGGATGCTGCGAGGGTTGTAAGTGTGAACAACAGCCATCGGACACTATTTCTCAGTGTTGTTGTGATTTTGAATGGCCACTGAATGAATGGTTGTAACTCAGGGACTTACCTGGTCTCCGAATTCCTTATAATCTCTCACTGTTTCTTGAATATCCTCTTTTTCTCTCTCTCCTGCATCAGCCAATCTCCTTCTCTGGCTCTCTTCCTTTTCCCCCAACATAATTTAAAGGCAGTTGAACTCTTCGGGGTTTTCTTTCCACAGATTTTCCCATCCTATGTTTTTCCCTTCTGGGTCCAGAAGAAAACCTTCAGCCTCTTAGCCTTGCTTAGCGTCCCACCTGCCACAAGATAGAGCCACGCGGGTCTCTTCGTGGCTTGGGCTGCTCCTCCTCTCTGACCTGGTGGGAACTGGAAGGCTGCAGGTTCGAAATAACCTCCAGGTCACCATGAGGTCATATGGCCCTTTTTGATCTCCTGTTGGTCTCTTTTTCACCAGTTCCCTTTCTTTTCAGTTGGTTTTCTGTCATCAAATGTGTCTGTTTTGGACACTTCCCATTTACAGGCACAGGGGGTCCTCAATTTACAACCGGCCGCTTCGTGAGCTGACTTACATTTAAGCAGGTACTTATGACCCAGATTCAAAGATACGACGGCCGCCTCTCCCGTGGCCTTGTGGTGACATTTTGGCTGTTTGCACAGTCACGCAGTCGGGACCATGGTTTACACCCTTTTTGCGAGACAATGGATTTGCTTAACGACTTCAGATTTGCTTAATGACCACCACAAAATCAGATCACCTGATGACCTGCTTAGCAGCCGGCATGTCTTAATTCCATAACTCTGGGCTCAATTACGGTTGTAAGTTGGGGGCTGCCTGCATTCTACAATACAGGTAATAAAGTGATGGTTTTCTAAAGGCGTCCAAATTGGGGTTCCCCCATTAGGACCAAATTTAGAACTGACCGTCCCCCCCTCCCGACCGGCTCCAAGATACCTTCATTTATTTCTCCGTTTCTTCATGCGTTCCATTTTTGCAGCCGCCCATCTCAGTCAAGGCCTGAAAATGATTTCTTTTCAGGTCATGGAAGTTAGGTAGGTAAATAACAATGGTTTCCCAGAACCCTTGATGAGAGGCAGCGCTCCGATGATAAGAACGGGCCACTCGTTCATATTTATATTGATTTAGCTGTCGGTATCTGATGGAACCTCCCCCCACGATTCTCGGGAACACAGTTTGAAAAATCTGGATTTAGAACAGCCAGGAAATTGGTTTGGCTATCATGCCAGGCGTGCATCTCCCCAGGCTTTGCGATTGAAGTGCCCCTTTGCCTGCCCTAAAATCTTCTTCATTTCGCCATCATCAGCGTCGCTTTGAAACGTGGTGGGTGGCAAATCACTAATAAGTAAATAGATCTGCATGTTTTGTTCAAGGGGCCCCAGAAGATCCCCAGATACGAACAGAACAGAACGGAAGAGTTGGAAGAGACATAGAATAGAATGAGTTGGAAAGGACCTTGGAGGTCTTCTAGTCCAGCCCCCTACTCGAGCAGGGATCCCAGACCATCTCAGACCAGTGGCTGTCCAGTGTCTTCTTCAAAGCCTCCAGTGATGGAGCCCCCACAATCTCTGGAGGCAGGCAGTTCCACTGGTTAATTGTTCTCTCTGGCAAGAAATTCCTCCTTAGTTCCAGGTTGCTTCTCTCCTTGCTTAGTTTCCATCTGTTGCTTCTGAGTTGGAGGGAACCTTGGAGGTCTTCTATTCTAACCCCTGAAGGGACGGCCAGGTCATCCTGACTAAGCCCCGAGGGCAGGACAAGAGGGAAAGGATGGGAACTCAGCAAGGAGAGAAGCAACCTGGAACTAAGGAGGAATTTCCTGACAGTGAGAAGAATCAACCAGTGGAACCACCGCCCTCCAGAAGTTGTGAAGTTTTCAAGAAGAGACTGGACAGCCTCTGGTCAGAAATGGCACAGGGTTTCCTGCCTGAGCACGGGGTTGGACTAGAAGACCTCCAAGGTCCCCTCCAAGTTTGTCATCCCCTTGAGTCCTTTTCTGCCTCTCTCCACCCCGTGAGGTTCCTTTTTCAGCCCTCCTATCTCTGTTTCTCACGTGCAACGAAGTCTTCCCAGCTGCCCATCTTCCAGCTCGGGCACCGAAGCCCTGGAGGTTGTTGGCACCAGCCCTTCCGATGCCCTTTTTGCCCCCTGGCGATCCCTTTCCCCATCCTTCCACTTGCAGCCTTGGCCCGCTACCCAGCCCCTGGGAAGGACCAGAAATCATGCGGGCAAAGGTTGGGCAGTCAAGAGATTTCATTTCCGCACAATCTGAGGCCCCTTTTATGAAGGCTGCAGATCCCAGAGTCCTCCTTTTGTGCCTCTTATCTGTGAGGGGGAGGAGGGGGGATCTCTCTCTCTCTCTCTCTCTCTCTCTCTCACACACACACACACACACACACACACGAGGCTTTGACGGATGGAGGGGGTGGAAGCAGGGCAGGAGGGCTGGGTGGGCGAGTGAATGGGCTTGATTGAGCTTGATTTGCTCTCCTTCTCAGCTGCCTCTCTGGCTTGCTCCTTCCCTGCATAATGGGCTTGCTTCGAGGGAGCAGAGAAAGAAAGAGACCAGCCCACGGAAGAACGGTCCCTTTGCGCTGAGGATCCGGGGGAGGGGAGGGGCAGGGGCCCTTGCCCACCACTCACTGCTGGGGTCCTGCAGGAACCCACCAGCCCAGGGACTGCCCAGAGCTTCCACGAAGAACGAGAAGCAGCAGCGGATGGAAACGAATCCAGGAGAGAAGCGACCGAGAACTAAGGAGGGATTTCCCAGCCGTGAGAGCAGTGGAGCTGCTTCCCTCCAGAGGTTGTGGGGGCTCCAGCACTGGAGGCGTTTAAGAGGAGGCTGGACGGCCACTTGTCTGGAATGGCCTAGGCGGGTCTCCTGCTTGAGCAGGGGGTTGGACTAGATGGCCTCTAAGGTCCCCTCCGATATTCTCTTGAAGGAGACAGGAGATGCCCTCCCTGTCTCCCTTGGAAGCTCTGCTGGACAGGACAGTTGATGTCCAGCTGCCTGGGGAAGACCTGGGTGGCCGGGCCAGCCTCTGCTTCTCCCCCCCCCCCGTCCCTTGGGTAAGAGGAGAGGAGGCCGAGTTGGCCCTAGGACCCTTGGCTCCCTCCCTTCGGGTGTGCCAGCTGCTGCTTCGGAGAGCCTCCCTCTGCAGGCTGGCCCTGCCTCTGCTCAGCCGTTAGCACCCCGTGATGGATGGCTGAGTGCAGCTTGGACGGTGGCTGCACCAAGTTGGCCTCCCCCAGACCTCCCCCCCACATTCTGGATGGCAAGGCGATAATTGCAGGCATCTATCTGAGCCCCTCCCCCCCCCAAAGGCCTCTGGTCTTGCATATATCAGACCGAGGAGGAGAAAGGGGGATGCCGAGTGAGTCTTTTGACCGCCAGGGAGGGAACGTCTTTTAGTCCGGCTGTTCTCGGCACTGACACACAACCACACGGGGTGGGGGGGTTGTGCCAGCACAGCCTGTTTCTGCCCCACTGGAGAGACCCGAGGAATCTGGGCAGCCCCTTATTGTGGGGGAGATCCTTGAGGTCAACTCCTTGATCAGCACAGAGATGTCCAGAGAGAAGTCCAGCCTCCACCAGAATATGTCCAGTGCAAGGCAACTCACCCTCTACTCTTGATTTACTCTTGGGAAGTTTTTCTTGCATTCTGGCATTGATTCATTTCTTCCTTCATTCATACGACTTTTATCCCACCGTTACACTTTTCCTGTGTAATTCACTATGGGGAACATACAGATTAACAGGTGAGTTGGAAGGGACCTTGTAGGTCATCTAGTCCAACCCCCCACCCAAGCAGGAGACCCCACACCATTTCTGACAGATGGCAGTCCAGTCTCTTCTTGAAAGCCTCCAGGGATGAAGCTCCCACAACTTCTAAGGGCAACTTCTGTTCCATCAGTTGATTGTTCTCACTGTCAGAAAGTTTCTCCTTATTTCCAGGTTGAATCTGTCCTGGTTCAGTTTCCATCCATTGTTCCTTGTCTGGCCTTCAGGTGCTTTGGAGAATAGCTTGACCCCCTTTCTCCTCTCTAGGACATCCCCTCAAATATTGGAAGATTGTTCTCCTGACTCCCCTGGTAAGAACCCTCTTCCCTAAACTAGCCAGGCCCAGTTCCTGCAACGGTTCATTGTATATTTCATTCTCCAGTCCCTCTAATCATCCTGGTTGCTCTTCTCTGCACTTTTTCTAGAATCTCAACATCTTTTTTACAGTATGGTGACCAAAACTGGATGCAGAATACTTCTTCCTCCCCGTTTTCCCTAGATCAACATCCCTATGAGGTGAGTTAGGCTGAGGGAGAGGCATTGGCCCAAAGCCACCCAGCTGGCTTTTGTGCTTGAAAGCTGGATTACAACTCCCAGTCTCCTGGTGATTGGCCCCAAATCCTAGGATGCACTGGCCCTTTTAGCAGCAGCTGCATACTGCTGGCTCATGTTTAAGCGATTGTCCACTAGGACTCCAAGATCCCTCTCCCAGTTATTGTTCCTTCTATTCCCTCATCTGCTGTCCTCATAAAAATATTGAGGTACCAGAACAAATTTTGTGGTGTCTCTCCTTAACATGAACAGGAGCTGTTAATGATTATATTGTGAGAACCATTTCTTAACCCACTATCAGACAGTTGGCATGCCATCTGGCCTACTTTTAATCAGCTTGCTAATGGACATAGCAAATGTTTTGCCAGAGTCAAGTTATATTATGACTTTCTGAATACCCACAATCTATTAAGGAATTGATCCAATCCCATAGCGAGCATCTTCTGCGACTAAATCTTTTGGGACAAATCATTGCTGATTTCTGGCGACTGCTGCATTGTTTTCAAGGGCCTTGCAAAAACATCTCCTTACAATTTGCTCCAGAAAGTCCCCAGGTACATCTGTCTTACACTGGCTGGATTTTAGCTGCTAGATCTTTTTTGCTCTCCAAGGAACGAAGCATTCCAAACCTATGTCTATTTCCGTACTCTTTGCAATTTTCAAGTGGAAGGCATCTTTTTGGTTGAAGAAGACTGAACCAAAATAATTGAATAACTCTTTTGATATGGGACAGCATTTTGCTCTTTTCATGCAGCTGGTATCCTGTTTCTTTCAGTTCCCTTTTCTTTTCAGCGTATTGATAGAAGAAGCTCTTTTGGTTGTTATTATCACATACTTCTAACCTCAGGGTGAAAATTCTCAAGTTGGAAGCTGTTGATGGTCAGCCCTAAAGGCTGGGCACTGGGCCTGAAAGAAAGACCATCTTTACAGAAACAGAAGAGCAGAGCTGGAGGCCTTCTAGCCCAGCCCCCTGCTCAAACAATGGAACCTATGCCATTTCAGACAAATGGCTCTCCAGCCTCTTCTTAAAAACGTGTAGCACCCACAACTTCTGAAGGCAAGCTGTCCCACTGATTTCTAACTGTCGGGAAATTTCTCATTAGTTCTAGGTTGCTTGATTGCTTCCCATCCATTGCTTCTTATCCTGCCGTCAGGGGCTTTGGAGAATAACTCAATCCCCTCTTCTCTGTTGCACCCCTCAGATATTGGAAGATGCTCATGTCGCCCTATTCCTTCTTTTCATTAAACTAAACGCACACAATTCCTGCAATCCTTTGTGTGTGTTCGCCTCCAGCTCCTTAATTGTCTTTGTTGCTCTTTCTAGAATCTCAACACCTTTTTTGTATCGTGGCAACCAAAACAAGATGCAGTATTCCAAGATTGGTGTAACTAAGGCATTATAAAACAGTACTTAAACGTCACGTGATCTTGATTCCGTCCCTCTGTTAATGCAGCCCAGGATTGCACTGGCATTTACACTGGTGCCTCATGTCCTTTGCATGTCAGCTGGGGGGTTCTGGGAGTCCCTCAAAAGGGCAGTCCCGTTTTATGAAACGCCCTCGCCCCAGAGGTGTTTGGGAACGGATGAAATATTTATTGGCATTCCAATGCAGAGAGATATCTGGGCCTTAGAGTATGGGTGGATGCCCTTGATGTGTTTATCGTCTTTTATTGATGTTCTGAACACTCCCTGGGGAGGACTTGTGGTAGAGTCTTCCAGGGTTGAAGCTTCCATGATTCTAAACAGGGCTGTCCAACCTTGGCAATTTTAAGACTTGTGGACTTCAACTCCCAGAATTCCACAGGCAGCCATGCAAAACCCCAGAATTCTCTGCACACTGTCCACACCTGGCCCTGGCCAGAACCTGGACGGTGCCTTGATCTCAAGTGTTGGGGGCAGTGGTGGGATTCTAACCAGTTTCCCTACCAATTCGGTGATCGCGCACTTTGCGCGTACGCGCACCTAGCGCACGCACACACAGCTTTCCAAACACCAGCTGAGGCTCTGCTGCGCCAATCAGCTGAGAGGATAAAGAACAAAACAGCTCAGGGCTGGGTGGGTGGAAGGGCCAATCCTGCCCTTTTCTTTCTCCTCTCAGCTGATCAACAGTGGTTTTTTTACTACCAGTTCGGCCAAACCGGTAACAAATTTTGCTACCGGTTCAGCTGAGCCAGGCCGAACTGGTAGCATTTCACCACTGGTTGAGGGAGTGGGAGCCCACCAGACCAGTCGAGGCCCTCCTGGAGCTTGGAAGCAGACTTGCCCGGAGGCAGAGAGGCTGGAGCTGCAATGGGGCAGCATGCTCTGTTCGGAGGTCAATGCCCGTACCCTGATTCACACACTCCTGGGCTGATGTGCAGATTCTTCCTGTCTTTTAGCAGTTGTTGGGATTTTGGGGTTCAGTTGAATCAGAAAGTGCCTTTTGAGAGCAAAATGGAATTGGTGAGAGGAAGCATCGTGTGACTTGGCACGCGTTAGGGGTCTGGGCAATATCAAAGTACTGGCAGGGGGCGGTAGCTCACAAAACTATCAACAAAAATGGATGCAGATTTTCATACAGAAGAAAATCCACAAGAGTTCTGAGTAGTGGTTCTCCCAGCAGGGCTGTGAGTGGGAAAAGGGAATGTTGAAGAAGCGAGAGGGCCATGGGGGGAGGGTCTCCTAGAAGGGTGGGATGGTGTCAAGGAGGGAGGGGCAGCCCTTTTTGGCCCTCCGTGCTCATGCTTAACATCAGTGGATCTGACTCTCCTCTCCCCCCATTCCCCCCCGCAGTGCTCAGCATCGGAGAAGGGGGCTTCTGGGAAGGAACCGTGAAAGGACGGACAGGCTGGTTCCCGGCAGAATGCGTCGAGGAGGTGCAGATGCGGCAGTTCGATGCCCGACTAGGTAAGACCCTTTCGGGGGGGGGGGGGGTTGAAGAGGGGCGGCCAGGACCAGGGGGCCCATTGGAGCAGTGGTGGTATTCAGCCGGTTCACACCGGATCGGGCGAACTGGTAGCAAGTTCTGGCTGGCCACGTCCCTCCCGCCCGATGCTGGCTCACCCTGCCCGCCTGCCTGACATTTGCATAAGGTATTTCTTTTTTTTCCCTCCCAACAATCAGCTGAAGATAAGATCAGCTGTGCCGGATTCCCCTGGCTGAGGCCCAGGAAGGCCAAAAATGGAGGGAGGAGCTCAGCCCCCCCCCTCCATTTTCTGCCTTCCAGAGCCCCAGAGGAGCCTTAGGGGAGCAAAAACGCCCCCCTCCCCCAGGGGCTCCTCTGTGGCTAACAAGCTCCCCAAAACAGGTGGGGGCTGCAAAAAAAGCCATGCCCACCCAGTCACATGGCCACGCCCACCAAGCCACGCCCACAGAACCGGTAGTAAAAGTTGTTGAATCCCGCCACTGCATTGGCGGCTGTTGGCTTCCCTTAGCCCCATATGGCCACTAGGCGGGACGGGCTGAGGGCTCGGCTGTGTGGTGGCCCTGCTGTGCCTAGAAGGGCCTCTGGGGGGCAGTGAGAGGGCTGCTTCCATAAGATGGTCTGCAGGCTACTGGACCTTGTGATGGCACCAGCTGCTTATGGGTCTTCAGCAACTGATCTAATGCCCTTATCCAGAAGTCCACAAGTCTTAAAGTTGCCAGGTTTGGGGCCGCTGCCCTTAGCGGAGGAGATGTTATTGCTCCTCATCCTGATGGGCAACAACCCCTGTCCTTCTCCACGTCTTTCCTCTTAGATCTCTTCCCCCGAAGTTCTCCCCAATTCCTTAGCAGCACACCTCCAGGGTAGGTTGGTGCCCCTGGGGTGTTTCTGGGGCGTTGGAAGGAACAACAAAGCAAGGTGTCTTCCTGGGTCCAGGGAATCCACTGAATCAAGGAACCTCTGGTCCCCGGAAAAGGCTAAGAGGTGCCAGTGCCCAAGCTGGTCAACCTTGCAGGGTTACAAGCTAGAAAGGTGAAGCAGGTGTTGTGCAGGCTCCCAGCTCTGTGGGTCCTGCGTGTGTTGCATCTGTTACATGTGGGGGAGGAGAAGAGAAAGCGGATCCCTCGTGCACTTCCAGGCGGTTTCTTAGGACCAACTGGCCCTCAGTTGTGACTCTCTCAGGTGACCTAGACTTCCTCTCAGAAGATGGAAGCCTCTGCCCAAGGCGGCTGCTACCTGGAGGCCATGAATTGCCCTGCACTTGAGGGGAGCCGCCACATGTAGGGTTCTGGGTTGGCCAAGAGGCGGCCACGGGACCAGAAAAGCAGGTTCTAGTGTTGGGGGGGCTAGAACCAAGGCAAGGCGTGAAGCTCTGTGGGTATCGGTGGACGTGAGGCGGTGTTTTCATGGCTGCAAAGCTGCTTTGTATGCAGGGAGTCCCTTGCAACGGTTGTCTTGAGCACCGCCATAAATCTTGGGGAGTCGGAGGGTTTTGTTCGGAGACGGAGAAAAGATTCCTCCTCTGCTCTCCATGGATATTTGGGCCTGGGCTGGCTGACTCATTTGGGACCGTTCATGGTGGAATTTAGGATATTCAGGAGGCAGAGCCACCTTTTCAGGAGGCCTTTACTGCCCTAGAGGAGAGGAGGTGACCTTGGAAAAGGCCACCCACAAAGTCAGGGGTGGGTGAGGAACAAACTCAGGGCTGCCCCGTCTTGATCCGTAGAAGGATATTGAGATTCTCTTGTTACACTTTGTAACCATAGAGTTCTGTTTCCTGACATGGCCTACCTTGCAGGGCTGGTAGCCCCAGTCTTTGGAAGATGAGCTTCCCACACACTTCCTGGCCCATCAGCCTACCAGCTGGGCCGTTTTCCTTTCCACCTATATACCGCCTTAGGGTATATTCATATTTCTCTCCAGAAGCTTAGGATGCTGTTTTTCCCCTGTCAAGAGAAGTCCCACCAGGGAGCATCCGTGTCTGACAGGACTTGAACCTGGGACACCTTTGTCAGAGCCCATCCCTTCTCTGTGGAGCCCCTCCCCCTCCCCCAGCTCCCTTTTAGCTTGGGATGCTAAACTGTCTTTGCCCCCAGGGGCTGCTTGAGGTGCTTCCAAGCTGCTGCAGGTGGCTGGCTGGTCATGTGGAAGAAGGCTGGGGGAGGGGGGGAGGCAGAACACCTGCAGCTCAGTGGAGGATGAAGGTGGGGGGGTCCTTCTCCTAGGTTGTTGGTTGGTTTCCTAAGGCTTCGTTACCAGGCCAGGTAACAACTGCAGCGGAGTTGAGGGGATGTCTGTGTTCTTCCACTTGTAAGGATCTCACGTGGTCAGTAGGTCTTGTGATGGGGGGGAAATCATGTCAGGTGAGGATCCCATCAGGTGAGGGTCTTGTGGAGAGTCCTGTGACCAGACTCATCCTAAGTGACCGGATCCACTGGTGAAAGAGCCAAGTCAGCAACTTCGTTGCCTTCTGCCCGTATTACCGGAATCTTCCCCAGACTGCTTGCCTTCCCCTGTGAACCACCAGATAAGGTTCCATGGGACTGGGGTGTGTGCATGTGTGTGTGTCTGCGAGGCTTATGCCTCTTGTGGCTATGCAGGGACTCAAGGCTACTTCCCCACTTGACCCCGCTTCCCTGCCTCCATTCTTACTCTTGTACTACCTGATGCTTTCCTGCTCTGGTTTTGTGTAAGAGGACAACTGGCCAGGATGTTGAGGTTACCTAGTTTGGGTTACAAAATGTCTTTAAGAAGACACCCAAGCTCAGAGAGCACCAAGGAGCCCACAGTTCTCCCTCTCCTCCTCTCCTCCTCCTCCTCCCTGCAAATCCCCCTCCCTTCTGGCACCGATAATGTTCCCTAGTTGGGTCACGAAACGTCTGCAAAAAAACCACCAAGCTCAGATAGCACCAAGGACCCCACAGTCCTCCTCTTCCCCTTCTCCTTCTCCTTTTCTTTCTTTCTTTCTTTCTTTCTTTCTTTCTTTCTTTCTTTCTTTCTTTCTTTCTTTCTTTCTTTCTTTCTTTCTTTCTTTCTTTCTTTCTTTCTTTCTTTCTTTCTTTCTCTTTCTCCTCCATCACTCCTCGTCCTTCCATCATTTCTCCTTCCCCTCCTCCTCTCCTTCTTTCCCTCCTTCTCCTTCTCTTCCATCCCTTCTCCTCCCCTTCCTGTTCCTCCTCCTCCATAAACTCCACTCCCTTCTAGCACTGATGATGTTCCCTAGTTGGGTCACAAAACGTCTGCAAGAAAACCCCCAAGCTCAGAGAACACCAGGGACCCCACTGAGCTACAAATATTCTCCCTCTGCTGGTGCTGAGGGAGCATCAAGCCGTGGAAGCTCCCATCTAGTCACAGCACATTTTTGCACCCTGCCTGCCTTTCCTTTCATCCCCCCCCCCCCAGGAGCCCCCTCTTTCCTGGGCACAAACAGTTTCGGCACATTCCGGCACCCCCTGTAGCTTTGCCCTGCTGGATCGTTGTTTCCCAGTGTGGCAGGGCAGGTGTGGGCAGGATTCCTCCTCCTCTTCCTCCTCCTCCATTGCCTCCTGCCGCCATCAAGCGGGGGTGGGAGGGGGGGGCTGCATCAGCTCCCGCCTCCAAGCTGCCTTCTTCCTGCCGAGGGGGGAACGTGGTGCCTGTGTTCTGCTGGGACCCCCAGCAGTTCCGTCTTCAGCCGTCCTTCTCCCGCGGGGCCCGTCATGGCTCAACACGTCTGTTAGCTGCCCCCGAGGAGTGAAGGTGGCTGGCAGGGGAATTCTGGGAGCGGAAGTCCACTCCACGTCGCCAAGGTTGACCGACACTCTGCTGAACCCTAGTCTTCATGCTAGTGGCCATTATAAGTCAGGGCCGGAAGGGCAGCTTCACTGGACTTCTGCAGAGCTTTCCGTGAAGAGCCCCGAGAGGGTCTCGCCCAGAAGACCAAGGAGATGCCGGGCTGGCCGGACATTCACGGCCAGGGAGCTTGTGGCAAAAGGCCCAGCATCAGCTGGGAAGGAAGCGCTCGGGACACACCGCGTGTCTCCGTGGAAGGCCCTGTGCTGCGCGACACACGCTTAGGAACGCCTGGTGAGGAATTAGGAAACGGGATTATTGAAGTTTGCAGGTGTCACACAGATATTGGAGGCAGGAGACTCTCGTAGAGGACAGCCTCACGGCTCAGCAGGATCTTCAGAGGCCGGAACCCCGGGTAGAAACCAGCAGACGCCAAGTAGTTCGTGTGGGTTGGAAAAATCAAAACACAAGATTGTGGGGGAGGGGGGATATACTAAGCGGCAGTAAATTCAAAAGAAGAAAAATTGTGCGTTGGTCAGGCCCCACCTAGAATAGTCCCTCCAGTTCTGGAAACCACAATTTTGGATGCACTTTAGCAAAGTGGAATGTGTCCCTTTGTTAGAAGCCAGAAAGGAAAAATGCATAAGGAACATTTGGAGATGCTGGTCACGTTCAGCCTGGGGAAGAGAAGACTTAAGGCTGTTGTGGTTCACCTGCAGCAGGTGCGGATGGCTGAAGCTTCAGAGAGCGAAGACTCGGATGAGGGGCCTGCGTGTGAGGCAGGGATGGGGCCAGGACCACCAGGGCGTGGAGTGCTGCCTTCGGAGGCTGGCAGCAGTGAGGAAGAGGCCCCCGAGGAGCCCGTGCCCAGTGTGCGTGCACGCAGGGCTGCTCGAAGGAAAGAGCAGCTGCAGCAGCATGGGTGACTCAGGAGTAAGGCTGCAAGGTAATGGCCCCTCCCTTAAGGGATAAAAGCCAGCTGAGAAACCGGAGTTCTTTGCAGGAGGCAAAAAAGTTTTTGCACTTGAGCCTGGTGGACGTTCAGACTCTCTTGGTTGGTGTTTGGAGACTCTTTGGGTTTGAACTATTTCTTGGTAACTTTATCAAGTGTTCTTGGCAGCCTTGCACCACCTTGGCCAGGCTCGTTCTTATCAGAGACAATCAGTTTGAAGCAGCCTTTTAACCAGGAAGGAACAGAATTCATAAAGAATCATTAAAGGGTTTTGCTGTTACCTCCGTTTGGTGTTTGTTTCCTTGGAACAAGGTTTGGGTCAGAACAAAGATAGAGGTCTCCAAACTTGGCAATTTTAAGACTTGTGGACTTCAATTCCCAGAATTCTTTGCTGGCTGAGGAATTCTGGGAATTAAAGTCCACAAGTCTTAAAGTTGCCAAGTTGGGGATCCCTGTTCTAAGAAGACGCAATGATGAAGAGCAGTTGTACAGGGAGAGTTGGGCATCAATGCTCCAACTTGTTTCAGAAGAGACAACATGAAACAAAGTGTTGAAATTACAAGAAAGACAATTTTAATTGGACATCAGGGACACCGAGAGCCCTTCAGCGATGGAATATGTTGCCTTAGGACAGGGTGGGCGGGTGCTGTAGTTGCCGCTTCCTGCCTGGATGGGGATTGAGCAGATGACCTTCATGACCTCTCCAGCCCTTCCATTCTACTATTCTATGAATAGATTTGGATTACAGAAAATTGGGTGTCAGTTTGAACATGGATTGCTGAATGCGATGAGTAGAGTATATGACACAAGGAAAGAAAGCGTGCAGGAAAATAAGCAGAATATTGAACAGGGAGTGAAAGAAAGGTGCCAAATTTCTTGATTGCTTTATGGGTGAGAAATGTTTAAAGGAAAGTTTGCAGTGGCATTCAGGGTGCCCGGGCTGGGCAGATGGACAGGTGTGGGCATTGGCATTCTCCTGAAGCGGCGTTATTGTCTGAGAAACAGAGAGCCGTGCGGATGGTCCAATAGGCTGGGTGATGCAATGTGGAATATGGATTTCAAAATGAGTGTGACAGAGATAAATGTGGTTGCATATGACAGAGAAAATGGATTGAACAATTGCAGGCTGTACATAAATGGCAAAAAAAGAAAACAACAGCAACCTTGGAACAAGCCAAATATCTGTACCTTGGCAGAAGGTTTACTAAGGCTGAGGAAATTGCTGGAGAAAGATATGCAAATACCGCTAGAAAAATTATAGGGAATACTGTGTGATCCACGGAGAGGAATATTGGGGAAGCAAAAACAGCTGCACTTGGGAGCATCCTTTGAAGACAGGGCTCTGTGGCCCTTCAAGTTGGGCATGTCCGGAGAAGTTGAGTTGAGTGCATGGGGATCTTGGGGCTCTTCAGAAGTGTCTGTGATGGAAACGAGAGAATGCCAGTTCTCCCATCGCGTCTTACTCTAGGGCAGGGGGGGTGAAACTCAATTTCATTGAGGGGCCGCATCAGGGTTGTGTTTGACCCTGGGAGGGCAGATGGTTTGGGTGAGCAGCTCAACGTCACTCCTGTTGGGGGCACCTGTGGCTCCCAAGCTCCGTTTTCGCCTGCGAAGGCCTCCTGCATCCCTCTGCCAGCAAAGCCGGACCTCGAGGGAGGGCTGCTCATGGCCCTCCCAAACTCTGTTTTCACTGGTAGAGGCACCGCAGGCCAGTCCTTCACTGTTTCCAGATCTAAGGCCCTTGAGTTTGACGCTCCTGCTCTAGGGGATGATGTTTCTTAGTTGAGGGAGCCAGTGTTGTCCGAAGACATTTTTCATGGTCATGTGGCCAGCACAACTCTAAGCCAAAACTCATGCACTTAGCACTAGCAATAGCTCTTAGCCTTATATGCCGCTTCGTAGTGCTTTCCAGCCATCTCTGAGTGGTTAATAGAGGTTTACATATTGCTGACTTATTATTACACGGTTATAGTAACACCTTGCACAACTGAAGGTGCTGCCCCCTCCCTTCCTTTTATTTTTGTGATAACTAGGTTAAGCTATCTGAGGCGCTTACTTGGTTACAGTTCTCACCCAGACTCAGGTTTCTTTTATCTACATATTGTCTTAGTTGCATCTATTCCTCCTGTCTGTCAAGGCCTGTCGGAGAAAGAGTGGCAGAAGCTGGGGCCAGAGTCAAAAGAGGGATCAGCCTAGAATCACTACGTAGTCACAAATGAACTACCTCCAACCCACTTTGAATGCCTTTATCTAACTTCTAGCTTACTTAGAAGAGTCTTGTGCATAGGCTTTTAGAAAAATAGATCCGTTTAATTGGAGCTTAAGATATGCAGAAATATGCAAAACCCATGACAGAAAAAGACTCCATCATGATGTTCTTGTTTTTGTTTGTTTTTATTTATTTCTTATTTTGTTCTTATTTTTATTTATTTTTTATTTTTTGTCAGATGATAGACATGTGCTTATCCCAAGTATATTAAACTCAGTTCCTGGTGACTGACTTAGCACCATGATGGTGAACCTATGGCACGCATGCCGGAAGTGACATGCAGAGCCATCTCTCCGGGAACGCCAGCCGTTGCCCGTTGCTCTTCTGAGTTCCGGTGCGCACATGCATGCCAGCTAGCTGGTCATCGCATGTGTGAGAGCGCCAGAAACCGGAAGAGCAGCTCCCCGGCAGGCATCCCATGCTGGCCACCCTGTCGTGGTGAGCATGGACCTCTGAAGTGTGTGCAGACGTGGGAGAGGGCCGATGGGAGAAGAGCTCTGCTACCAGGGCGAAGGCCGAAAGGCCGAGGACAATTCCACTGATGAGCTGGGAGGCTGCCGATGCCCTCGCCAGTTCTGCCTTTGGCTCGCTCGATTGCGGTGGCTGCTGCCGCCTCTCCCTTTCTCTCAAAACCGGGAACGTATAATCGTTGAAGGCGTCATCATGGGAAATGGTGGGTGTCAGTCATTGACTAATTACTCCAAAGCGTCCTTGATTATCTGCATTCTCAAAGCTCCAGGCGGCAATCAGAAGCGCCTTTGGAAAGAAGGCCTCCTTGCGTGGGAGGTTCTGACGGAGCCAACCACTCTCTCCGCCCAACCAGAGCTCCCAAACGTGGCCACTTTGAGACTGGTGGACTTCAACTCCCAGCATAGCTGGCCGGAGAGTTCTGGGAGTTGAAGTCCACAAGTCTTAAAGTGGCCAAGTTTGGGGACCCCTGGCCCAGAACATCTGTGGCTTATGGGACAAGGAATCTTTTGCAGACCAGACGCTCCCCCTACCCACTTGTCCTTCACAGAGGAAAGGGACACATTTTACAGAGGACTCCATGGTGCTCTTCTCACAGGCTGTGGGGTGTTAGATGGAGCAGGACCCGTGTTGGGATTCAAACTGTTTTACCACCAGTTCGATGGGCGGGGCTTGCTGGGCATCTTGCAGCGTTCCCCACCCCAGCTGAGACCTGCCAATCAGCTGAGAGGAGAAAGAAAAGTGCAGGGGTCGCTGAGAGGGCTGATCCTGCACTTTTCTCTTCTTTCTCCTCTCAGCTGATTGTCAGAGGCTTTTTGTTTTACTACCGGTTCGGCTGAATCGATCCGAACCAGGAGCACACCACCTGTTCTGACCCAAACCTTGTTCCAAGGAAACAAACACGAAACAGAGGTAACAGCAAAACCTTTTAATGATTCTTTACGAATTCTGTTCCTTCACAATTAAAAGGCTGCTTCAAACTGATTGTCTCTAATAAGAATGAGCCTTGCCAAGGTGGTGCAAGGCTGCCAAGAACATCAGATAAAGTTGCCAAGAAATATTCCAAACACAGAAAGTCTCCAAACACCAACCGAGATACTCCAAACGTCCACAAGGCTTGAGTGCAAAAATGTCTTTGCTTCCTGCAAAGAACTCCAGTTTCTCAGCTGGCTTTTATCCCTTAAGGGAGGAGTCATTACCTTGCAGCTTTACTCCTGAGTCGCCCGTGCTGCTGCAGTTGCTGTTTCCTTTGAGCAGCCCTGCATGCACACGAGCCCTGGGCACAGGCTCCTCGGGAGCCTCTTCCTCACTGCTGCCAGCCTCCACAACCTCCGAAGGCAGCACTCCACTCCCTGAGGGTCCTGGCCCTATCCCTGCACCCCACGCAGGCCCCTCATCCGAGTCCTCGCTCTCCGAGGCCTCAGCCGTCCGCACCTGATGCCAGCGAACCACAACGCCACCACTGAGCAGAATGAAACCTGCCCTTCCTTCTACAGAAGTCCCAAGTGCAGGGGGACAAAATCCAGTTTTATTCTTAGGAATAAAAAGGACAGGCAAGCTGGCATGCTCAGCCCCAAAAAGGGAGATTGGGGGAGAGAGAGACTTTAAAAATGGCAAGAACTTTAAAACAGAGGTCACAGATTCAATTCTGTGTGGATCTGGTGGGCGACACATGGCCCTGTGTAAATCTGAGGTCTCCAGGATATGGCCAAGTAGTCAAGATGGCTGCCTCCACGATGAGGTAGTAGGTGTTAGTTGTGTTATGCACCACACCATAAAAAAGATGGAGAATTTTGATTGCAGTCATGCCCCCCCCCCAATTGCCTTTTGGCCGAGCCCTGCAGATGGAGGGAGCAGACAGAAAGAAAAGTTGCCTTGCAGTGTAGAATAACTGGATGACAGAGTTGAAAGAGACCTTGGAGATCCTCTAGTCCAGCCCCCTGCTCAAGCAGGAGACCTTAGACCTTTCCAGACAAATGGCTGTTCAATCTCTTCTTAAAAACCTCCAGGGATGAAGCACCTACAACTTCTGGTGGCAAGCTGTTCCACAGGTTAATTGTCCTCACTGCCAGGAAGTTTCTCCTTAATTCCAGGTTGCTTCTCTCCTTGATGAGTTCCCATCTGTTACTTCTTCTCCTGCCTTCAGGGGCTTTGGAGGTTAGGTGGACCTCCTCAACTCCTCCTGCTGGCTTGCTCTCCTCCACTGTTGCAGCCAAGGGCGACTTTCAGCCAATCCTGGGTTATCTTGAAGAGCTAAGCAGGATCCAGCTTGCTTAGGAGATCCTCAGCTAGACTGGGAAATTAAATAGCATTCTGGAATCCGGCAAGAGGCTTTTGCGTCGTTGCTAAAAAGCCTCCCAGGAAGAGAGTTCATTCAAACTCTAAATGGAATCAGAAATGTCACAGAGGCTCATACGTGTTGGATAACATGTTTTGGGGTGCTTGTAAATTTAAGACACGGTAGCTCAGGGGCTAAGGTGTTGAGCTTGTCGATCTGGCAGTTCAGTGGTTCGAATCCCCTAACCCTGCGTCACGGAGGGAGCTCCCGTTCCTGGTCTCAGCTTCTGCCAACCTAGCAGTTTGAAAGCATGTAAAAAATGCAAGTAGAAAAATAGGGAGCCCTTTGGTGGGAAGGGAGCTGCGCTCTGTGTTTCTTATTGGCGTTGAGTCTTGCCGGCCACAAGACCCTGAAGACGTCTTTGGACAGCACTGGCTCTTCTTTGGCTTTGTAATGGAGATGAGCAGCGCCCCCTAGAGCCGGAAGTGACTAGCATAGTGGTGGCTAACCTTTTGGGCTCTTGTGCCAAAAATTGTGCGTGTGCTTGCACGCTCGTGCTCATGTGCCATTACCCAGAAGGCAATGTGCTCGCGCCCCCCCATCCCCTACACATGTGCGCACAATCCCACACATCCCCACCCCTGACGCCCCCTTACCTGCACTGTGCCTCACAGCTGATTTTCAGCTGGTTTGAGGCCTTTTTCGGCCTCCCAAAGGCTTGAGGGAGGCTTCTGCAGGCTTCTTCAAGCTTTGTAGGGCAAAATCTAGCCCCGTTTCGTCACTTCCTGCTTTTCTGAAAAAAAACGGAAGTGACAAAACGGGGGTAGATTTCGGTCTACAAAGCTTGAAGTGAGGTAAGTTTGCCTGTGGCTCTGCATGCCACCTGTGGCACACGTGCCATAGGTTCGCCATCACAGGACTAGCACGTATGTGCCAAGAGGGGAACCTTTGCCTTTACCTTAAAGTTAAGACTTGGGTCACCTGGCTCATTCAAAATAGGCTAAAATGTCATTTTTCAACAGTTTACTTTAAGTACTTTCTACTAAAGCACAATATAGATTGGTAAACTACAATTACGGCTATGTTAAATTAGCATTAGGACTCTGAACTCCTTACGAGGTTGAACTGATGAATTCTAAATGTAGAAGTTAAGATTTAGGATGTGCTATAAACCCACACGATGAGTCAAGGGTGTTTTCCATTAGAGTCAAATTAAATTCTATCCCAAAAACTTACTTTTGCAATACAGGGTTATTCTGGGCCATTTTCCTTCCAGGCAAAGAAATCCAATAAGCAGCCCCCTAATGTTTGTTTGTTTATTTATTTATTTTATTTGGTTTATCAATTGCTTACAAGATAATAGGTATAAGTTATACATAGTTATGAATACATGGATACATATAAGAAAAATAAAAGAAACAATAGGAGAGGGACGGTAGGCATGTTGGTGTGCTTATGCACGCCCCCTACAGACCTCTTAGGGAAGGGGTGAGGTCAATAATAGACAGTCTAAGGTTAAAGTTTTTGGGGTTTGGGGAAAAAACCACAGAGTCAGGTAGGGTATTCCAGACTTTGACCACTCTGTGGCTGAAGTCGTATTTCCTGCAATCAAGTTTGGTGCGGTTAACCTTGAGTTTGTATCTATTGTTTGCTCTTGTGTTGTTATGGTTGAAGCTGAAGTATTCATTGACAGGTAGGACATTGCAAGGTATGATTTGATATACTGTACTTAGATCAGACCGAAGGCAGTTTAAATCACCAATTATGAAGAATGTCCATGGGTGCAACCTTGGGGAAGAGGCTGCCCAGAGATCTGAGCAGAGACCCAGCCCAGCAGAGGCTGCCCAGAAAGTCCTCTCCAGCCACCCCCATTGCAAGTATCTGGGAGAGCCAGCAAGTGAGGTCCTCCCCGCTCCAGCCCAAGGAGCTTTTCCCTCCCCTCCCCTCCCCACCTCACTCTGTGTACCATCATCGTCATCATCCTGGGTGTTTGCTGGGATGGGCAGTTGGCCCCCCAGCCGGGCTCCCCCACTGCCCCTTCCGAGAGCGCAGCCTCTGGGCTTCTCCTCTGTCGACTTCCACCCAGGAGAAGGAGGGTTTTTGCAGAGCTGGGGGGGGGGGGGGGGCGCTGTTGGTTTTGAGCAGAGGAACTCTCGCTATTTGTCTTCCTAATTGCTTCCATTAAGCGCTTTTAATACGTTTGCCCGTTGTGAGGAGAAGGCCATTACAGGCCTGTTTTTGGGAGGGAGGGGGGACAGAGGCTGAATGCAGTGCGGGGGGGGGCACACCTAATTGGTGATTTAAACGGGAGCAGGCCCTGCCTGCAGGTGGCTTGGCCAAACCTTGTCCTGCAGGGACAGAGCAACGCAATCTCAACCGTCAGGCATCCATGGTTCTTTTTTTAAAAAAATAATAATTTTTATTCTTTAAAAACAAAAAATACAAAAATCTAATTTCCATTAACAGTTATTGTGTCATTGAATACACATGTTTCTTACTTTGTGACTACATTATTTTTATCCTTATCCTGCACCCATTCGTGCCACCTCTCCCTTGTCGTATATATTCTTGATCCTCTTTGCCTTTCAGTTCCATAGTGAATTTATTCCATTATTTTTGGAATCAAAACTTCATCTGGTGGTATTTTATCACTCTTCCAATTCTGTGCTAACGTGATTCTTGCTGCAGTTAAGATGTGTACAATAAGGTGTCTATCCATTGTTCTTATAAGAGCGTATAATCACAGAGTTGGAAGAAACCTCGGAGGTCCTCCAGTCCAGCCCCCTTCTCAAGCAGGAGGCTCCTTTCAGACAAACGGCTGTGCAGGCTCTTTTTAAAAGCCTCCAGTGATGGAGCCCCCACAGCCTCTGGAGGCAAGAGGTGCTCAACTCATTCTCATCCCTGCAGGGCTAAATGGTCCCGACAGGCTCTCCTGGTGGAAGGAGAGCCATCGGAGCAGCGGCCTCCCTGGCCAGGCTCCGGTGGACTCCACTTATTCTCCAAAGCCCTAAGGAGAAGAAGCAGCAGGTGGAAATTCATCCAGGAGAGAAGCAGCCGTGAACTGAAGAGAAGCTTCCTGACTGAGGACAAGGAACCAGGGGAAGGGCTTCTCTCCAGAAGTTGTGGGGCTCCATCACTGGAGGCTTTGAAGAAGAGACCGGACAACCATTTGTCTGAAACAATACAGGGTTTCCTGCTTGAACAGGGGGTTGGACTAGACGACCTCTAAAGTACCTTCCAACTCTGCTACTTGTCATTCTGTTAAGGCCCCCATCCAGGCAGGCACATCTGCCCAACTGTCAGCCTTGGGTGGGAGAAAAGCTGTTGCAATGCGACTTGCCTCCTGCAGGTAAAAGCAGCCCTCTTCCTGCTCCGTTGAGTGGGGGGGCTTGTCCCCAAGGCCTCCTTCTTCACCCAAATCTTTTGGGGGGAACAGCGGTCACCAGGCTGGCTGCTGAATCCTTGTGGCTGCTGCATTTGGCCTCAGGATCCGGGGCCTCTTTGTTTACTGACGTACTGTTTCTCCGGGCTTGATTAGCAACGAACAGGTGCTTTTAAAAATAAACTGGTTTTTTTATAGCGTCTGATTTAAGAGCACCCCAGATTTTTTACCCCCCGCCCCCCTTGCAAAACAGGATTCTTGGCAACTGAGAAAAAGTGAGCAGAAATGTTTTATTTGGTGGCTCAGTGTAAAGAGGAGCAAGAGTTTTGGCTGGCGTAGCAAGTGAAGAGTCCTGGTGGCTTCTTCTCTCCCTTTTAAGCTGCGGCATCTTGAGTTTAGTTCGTTTTTAACGGTGCATCAGCCCCATCGCAGCCACGTCTGAGGAAGGGTGTGTGTGAAAATGCATTTGAAATCTTTCATCCCGCCTCCCCCCCCAAGCAGAGATCCCCCTCAGCTGTGAACTTTTGGGATCGTCCTGACCCGGCTTTGTCTGGAGGCGGCCCTTTCGCTGAGGGGAGGGGCCCTTGCCCTTTTAGGAGGAAGGTTTTGGGGAGGGGACGTGTGCGGTCCAGCTCCTCTTTATGCTCCTCATCCCTGAACCTCCAGACGGCAACCTGTAGCCAGCAGCCCACCAATTTCAAGCTTTTGGGGCCAGTGCCAGGACTGGACACAACTGGAAGATTACGGCCCGGTCTCTGAGCTGCCCCTGGAAACGTTGGCTGCTCCCAAATTCAGCAGTTGGGGCTATTTAGTGGCCATAGAGAAGGTAGGTAGGTAGGTAGGTGAGAAAGAGAGAAATGATATAGGCAGACACAGACAGATGATAGATATAGAGGATGGATGGATGGATGGATGGATGGATGGATGGAGAAACAAGATAGACAGACAGACAGATGATATAGATGATAGATATGGATAGAGATAAAAAGATAAGATAAGACAGACAGACAAATGAGATAGACGATGTGGTGGCTCAATGGCTAAGATGCTGAGCTTGTCGATCAGAGAGTTTGGCGGTTCGAATCCCCAGTGCCGTGTAATGGAGGGAGCTCCCATTACTTATCCCAGGTTCTGCCAACCCAGCAGTTCGAAAGATGTAGAACAATGCAAGTAGAAAAATAGGGACCCCTTTGGTGGGAAGGTCACAGCGTTCCTCAGTGCGCCTTCGAAGGCATTGAGTCATGCCAGTCACATGACCAAGGAGACAGCTTCGGACAGCGCTGGCTCTTCTTTGGCTCTGTCACGCAGAGGAGCAGCGCCCCCTAGAGCCGGAAACGACTAGCACAGAGGTGCCAGAAGGGGAACCTTCACCTTTTAAGATGTCGGGGTGGATTTCTGGATCCTCAGTGGATTTAGGCCTCCCGGCTGCTTTGAACTGAAGCTGGCCATGAGCTCTGTAGGAGACCCCTTTTCCCAGGCCTTCCTCAGTGGGGCTGGAGAAGAGCCCCCTCCTGCTCCTGCGCCTTCCAGGGCAGCTTGGGGCCTCCCTGTCCTCTGACTGCAGACCAGGCCTTCCTGGGAAGCTTTGCCCTGACCGGGTCCTTCGCAGGGCTGGATGCTGATCCTGGAAGGATCTTCCATGATTCTGCAGTTGGTTGCCCTGAATGGGGGGGGGGGGTGTTAGCTGACCAGACAGGCCTGGGGGCTTGGGGGGAATAGTCAGACGGAGGCAAGCCAAAAGAGCAGCCTTGGTGCACGTGTGAAGGCTGAACCCAAGAGGAATCGGTTCCTTTTGGGTTGACGGTGTCCAATGACCAAGCAAGAGCAACTCTCCCTGCCCCCTTGGGGAAGACAAGGCAGCGCTTGAGAAATGAGGCATTTAACCAGGGTTAGCCACCTTGGGGGGGGGGGGCGGCACAGCCTTCCTGGGAAGGAAGCTGGGTCTTAATGGATGCTTCCAGATGGCCCCTTTTTCCTTTTGTTGACTCTCCCCATTCTTTTAATCTATCGTTGGGATTTATCTTGGTCTGGGGCTGGTACCATTCCTGGTTTGTTTGCTGGGGCAGCATTTTCCTCCCTTTTGCTCACCCTGCACCCTGAACCCCCTCGCCCTCCCCTCCTCCTCCTCCTCCCTCCCATCCATCAGCCCCGATGCCTGCTCCCTGCTTGACAGCTCCATTAAGTGCCATCTCACAGCGGCTATATTTAGAAGCCAGGAGAAGAATGAGCCTCCTGGCTATGGAAGGCCATCAATCCTGGTCCCATCACAAAATAACGTCCCATTCTCTGGTCTGGAGTGAGATCTATCTGAGGGTTTCCAAACACGGAGCTTGGAGAGAAGCATCTGGGAAGGAAGGGGTAGCAAGAGGTGAAGGTTCCTTGCACCCCAAATGTTAATTCCTCCCCCCCCCCCACAGACACACACCGTTTGGGTTCAACGTCTTCAAGATAGGTTGATGTCTCAGCTTCTCGCTTCTCCCACCAGCAGGACCTGGTGGAACAGTTGAGCCGGAGAGAGCTTCTCATGCCTGGGTAGACTTTTCTTCATCTCTTGGTCCAGCATGTGGGGATGGAAGGTCCCATCAAAGGAACTGCTGGTTGGGGGGGGCTTCTCCTGGCTCCAAGAACCTATAGTGGAGAACCTCTGATCTGTGGTCTTCATAAGAGATCGTTAGGAAAACCTCCCCCAGGGTGGTGGATTGGATCCTTCGGGGAAACCCCCACAAGGGTTGTGTATATATTTGTGTGCTGGCGAAGGAATGTGGATGCCTGTGTGAGGAGGCAGCTGAGGTGCCCTTCGGTGGCTTCTTCACTGTGGCGCTAAGAGCCACGTGCCTCCGTCTTGGGGGGGGCAGGGTGTCCAGTTTGCCTGGCAAAGTCCCAGCCCCCCAACTCTGCCTCCTTTCAGACTTCCTTCCCACTGACTTAATTACTGGGCGATCTCTGGACGCGTGGCTGGCTGGCTGGCTGGCTGGCTGGCTGTTCTTCTAAGTCACCCTTAACTGCCATTCCTGGGGAGTCCATAAATCAATTACAAACATTAGAAAGATAATTAAAAACTGCGCAGAACTCAGCACAATATGCAACAGTAAAAATGGCAATAAATCCAGCATAAAAAGCTCTGGGCATTTGGAGGCCCAGCACGGCTTGGCCAGGACAGCTGGCATTGGCCTGGGGCTCCCTTTGCTGGGAAGGGGAGGGGACTGAGGGAGCTGGGAGACCCTGCTGGGTTGGGAGCTGGCCAGACTCTGCGGTGATGCGCTCACCAAGACGTTTGAGATTGAGGCAGAACGCAGAGCACCAAGGAGCTAAGCAAAGCTTGGCATGATTCGAGGGGGTGGACTAGAAGACCTCCAAGGTGCCTTCCAGCTCTGTTCTGACTGATGTAACAGATTTAACAGATAATCAGAGTTGGAAGGGACCTTGTAGGTCATCTAGTCCAAGCAGGAGACCCTACACCATTTCTGACAGGTGGGAGTCCAATCTCATCTTGAAAGTCTCAAGTGATGGCGCTCCCACAACTTTTAAGGGCAACTTCTGTTCCCTGGGTTGATTGTTCTCACTCTCTCCTTACTTCCAGGCTGAATCTCTCCTTGTTCAGTTTCTATCCATTGTTCCTTGTCTGGCCTTCAGGGGCTTTAGAAATTAGCTTGACCCCCTCCTCTAAGGTCACTAAGAGTCAACAATGACTTGAAGGCGCATACTCAGATCAACTCAACTCAAAGAAATGTTAGTTTATGTGCTGTTCATATCCGGTACAGTTTTGAAGTTTAAGAGCTGGCATTGCCAGTTGTGGCTTATAGCAGATGATAACTCTGCTCCATTCAGTAGCACCAAAGGTAGTTTTAATTTATTAATTGGTATCCTGCATTGCGAACATATCTAATACTCCCTCCTCTTCCTATTTTCCTCACTACTGCTACAACCCTGTGAGGTGGGCTGGGCTGAGAGAGAGTGACTGGCCCAAAGCTGGCTTTGATGCTTAAGGCAGGGCTACAACTCACTTTCTCCTAGTTTAACCATTACTAGACCCTGGATGTCCCTCCTTTTGGCTTGCTTGCCCACGTTGAGTGAAGAGGAATTATTTTAATGTATATAAATAGTGTATATAAATCACATAATAATGTTAAAATGATGGCAATCTTCCAGTGGTTGAGGGGTGGCACATAGAAGAGGAGGCCGGCCTGTTTTCCAAAGCATCAGAAGGGAAGACAATGGATGGAAAATAATGAAGGAGAGAAGCAACTCCTAGAATTCAGGAGGAATTTCCTAACAATGAGAACAATCAGGGGAATGGCTTGCCTCCAGAAATTGTGGGTGCTCCACCACTGAAGGTTTTCAAGAAGAGAATGGACAACCACTTACCTGGAATGGTGAGGGTCTTCTGCTTGAACATGGGGTTGGACTAGAAGACCTCCAAGGTCCCTTCTAAACTCTGTTTATTTGAACCACAGGCTGTGGGTTGGAGATGCCGGCACCAGACCAAACTGGCTCCAGAACAGCCAAGTTCTCCCAGGCATTTGGGAGGCCTTTCTGTTCTGGTGCCCCCATGCTTTCCTTTCCTGGGCTTGTAACCTGCCATGAGACTCTCTGGGGAGGCAGACAGATAAATAGGCTGTGGGAGCCGTCCTTGAATTACGATCATTGGTTCAGTGACTGAAGTTACAGCGGCGCTGCATAAAGAGACTTGTTTATTTATTTATTTATTTTTGGATTTTTATACCGCCCCTCTCCCAAAAGCGGAACTCGGGGCGGTGTACAGCCAATAAAACAGAACAAGCTATAGGAATTATAGAGTTAAAAACAATTTAAAATAATTAAATTTGTGGCCGAGAGATAAAAATTGTATCAAAAATATATAAAACAGATAAAAATTAAAATACCAATTTAAAACCCCCACAATTGTTACTGGGCCAGGCCGGCCTGTTGGAAAAAGTAGGTCTTTACTGCCCGTCGGAAGGTCTGAATGTCAGTGATGGCCCGTATCTCCGGGGGTAAGTCGTTCGAAAGGGAGGGAGCCCCCGCAGAGAAGGCCCGTACCCCTGGAGCCGCCAGCCGGCATCGTCCAGCTGACAGAACCCCGAGGAGGCCGACCCTGTGGGAGCGCACTGGGCGGCGGGAGGCCATTGGTGGCAGCAGGCGGTCCCGTAAGTACCCAGGTCCCAAGCCATGGAGCACTTTGAAGATGATCACTACCACCTTGAACCGCACCCAGAAGGCCACTGGAAGTCAATGCAGCACGCGCAGGAGCGGTGTAACATGGGAGCTCCGAGAAGCTGCCAAGATCACCCGCGCGGCCGCATTCTGGACCAACTGCAGCCTCCGGATGCTCTTCAAGGGGAGCCCCATGTAGAGAGCATTGCAGTAATCCAGGCGGGAGATGACAAGGGCGGAAGTGACCGTGCGAAGTGCACCCAGATCCAGAAAGGGCCGCAACTGGTAGATCCAACGGATCTGACAAAAAGCCCCCCTGGCAACGGCCGTGATCTTCTAATGACAGCCGTACATCCAGGAGGACACCCAGATTGTGAGCCCTTTCCATGGGGGGCAAAATTTCTCCCCCCACGGCCAGCGATGGAATCTGGCTGTATCTGGGTGCAAGAAATCACAGCCACTCGGTTTTGGTCGGGTTGAGACGAAGCCTGTTAAGACCCATCCAACTCCGCACGGCCTCCAGGCACCGGGTCATCACTTCAACAGCTTCGTTGGGGTGGCCCGGGGTAGAGATGTACAGCTGAGTATCATCAGCGTACTGATGGAACTCCACCCCGAACCCATGGATGATCTCACCCAGCGGCTTCACATAAATGTTGAACAGCAGGGGCGAGAGCACAGACCCCTGAGGCACCCCACATAATAGGGGCCTCGGGGTCGACCTCTGCCCCCCTGTCAACACAAATTGCGAGCGGTCGGAGAGGAAGGAGGAGAACCACCGTAAAACGGTGCCTCCCACTCCCAACCCCCCCAACCGCCGCAATAGGATACTGTGGTTGACAGTATCAAAAGCCGCTGAGAGATCTAACAGGACCAGGACAGAGGAACAACCCCTGTCCCGGGCCCTCCAGAGATCATCCACCAACACGACCAACGCCGTCTCTGTGCTGTGCCCGGGCCTGAAACCCGATTGGAGTGGGTCTAGATATACCGCTTCATCCAGGTACTGAGGGAGCTGACGTGCCACCACACTCTCAACAACCTTCGCGACAAAGCGAAGGTTGGAGACTGGACGATAATTCGACAATAATGCTGGATCCAGGGACGGTTTCTTGAGGAGGGGCCGCACTCTTTCAAGGCGGCGGGTAAAAGCCCCTCTCTCAAGGAAGCATTAATAATCCCTTGGAACCAGCTTCGTGTCACCTCCCGAGTGGCCAAGACCAGCCAGGAGGGGCACGGGTCCAATAAACAAGTGGTGGCATTAAGCCCACCCAGTATCCTGTCTACTCCTCCAAGGTAACAGGATCGAACTCCTCCCAAACGACCTCACCGAAATCTGCTTCCACCACCACCACCCCGCCCAGAGATGCCCAGTCAGAGTCCAGCCTTATCGCCACTAAATACGCCCTAATATGTGACCGCAATAGTGTTCAGTCAGATCTGGAGCAGCTGGCCCTCCAACCACTCTCTAGGTGTCTTTTCTGGCGCTTCATCTCCCTCAGCTCCTCAGAAAACCAAGGAGTTGCTCGGGATTGGCACTGGGTCAGAGGCCACAAGGGCACGACCCGGTCAAGGGCCTCAGCCACCACCCTATCCCAGGCAGCCACTAAGTCCTCAGCCGAGTCGTGCGTGTGAGTCTCGGGAAACGACCCAAGCTCCATCAGGAACCTATCTGGGTCCATCAGGCGCCTGGGGCGGTACCATTTTGTCAGTCCCGCCTCCCTGCGGCGAGGGGGTGCAGAATGGAAATCATGTCTAAGGAGCGAATGATCTGTCCATGACAGGGGTTCTACAACGACATCCCCTATACCTAGATCATCCTGCCACTGATCAGAGACAAAAACCAAATCCAGGATGTGACCCCCAGAGTGAGTGGGGTCCCGAATTACTTGGGTCAGGCCCAAGGCTGTCATGGAAGCCATGAACTCCTGAGCAATCCCCGAGGTCCCGCCGGCCTTACTTACTCCTGGTCCCCCAAGTTATGACCGTTGCAGCACCTCCTGGTTGCCTGGTCAAAATGTGGGGGCTTGGTACTACACTTAGGGCCCCCACACACCTCCCCCCCCATATCTCTGCCCTTTTGGTGGCACTTCCTGGCAGCAGCTGCAACCGAAGTAGAAGCCGGGGCCTCCAACGGTCTCAATCCCAAGCCCAGAGACGAGACAGTGAGATCCGATGGAGCCCAGTCCTTTCTTTGCTTACACCCAACGGACAGAATCTTGCCAGGCTAAAGCTGCCACCCTCTAGCCTCCTAGATATGCCCTGAGAGATTCTCGGGTGGGGCTACCCTGAACCGCTTCCTCCCCCCCCCCCCCCATCCTGCTCATCTCTTGATTTGGGTCTCTTGCTGGGAAAGCCCTGAGTTGTCCATCTCCTCCCCCCACTGCTGCTGCTGCCATCGGCCCGAAGCCTCTCCTTCAGCCCCAGCACCGGCCAGCCACCCCCAGCCCCACGGTGCACAGCCCCCATCGCCCTGCCCTCCACAGTCCCTGCTGCGCCCAGCTGATCTTTGCCATCTTCCTAGGCCAGGCCCCCTGCAAGGCAGCCGCTGGCCCTTCTCTGCTGTTGCATCGGCCTCCACATATCAGGAGCCCTTCCTGCGATGCTCCAGGCTCCCATTTCTCCTGTTTCCTCGAAGCATCAGCAATTGGGGGCAGGACCCAGGCTGGCCTGGCCCAGTTCTGTACACGTTTACTGTCAGTGGTGCTGAGTGTGTGCCAAGCAGGGAAGGCTCTTCCCCATCCCTTGGTGTGCTGGACTCCAGGCCTGCTTCTCCCAAATTTCTCCCCTTTCCCCCTCCTCTGCCGGCAACTGGCTGGGACCCTCCCCCCCCCTCGGTGGCACAGGTGGCTGTGTTTTAAGCACCTGGTTCATTGTGTGAGGCTCGTGGGGACCGGTTTCCCTTTGACCAGCCCATCCGTGTTCCTCCTTTGATTCCTCTCCGCGGGTGCAAGCGGCGATTGTCCGCCTGTCCTTTCAGCCCCAAAGGCTCCTCGGAGGTTACAGGTCCGTGCGCTGCAGGCACATTCGTGTGGGTTGAGCATTTTGTAAGGCGAGCACAATAGATGCGCAGCCCTGTCGCTCCGGCTGGAACAGCGGAGCCCTTGGCGCTCTCGCCGAGCTCGGCTGCTCTGCTCAGTGCAGAGGTTTCATCATCTGCCAAGGCAAGCGCCTCCCTCGCTCCCTCGGCTGACGTTTGCTTGCTCGTCGGATAATGAAACATCTGCCAGCGAGCAGCCGAGCTCGGAGAGCATCAAGGACTCCACAATGAGGAGAACGGGGGCCTTTCTCCGCCCGCTGTAAGATTTGTTAGCCCAGCTGGTGTTTCATCATCCCTGCCAGCAACTGCCGCCATCGTGCCACGCAACATCTGTATCGGACAACAGGAGCAGGCTCCCCGCCCAGACAGGACCAAGGGATGGCCGCCCTCTCGGGGTCAGCTCTCCTGCGGGCTCATGGACCTCAAGCCTTGGCCCTCCGTCCGTCCTGCCGGTGGTTCAGGCATGGAGCCAGCCAGCAGATCTGCTGCATCCTGGCAGGCGGCCACCCTGGACTCCTCATTCAGGCACAGTGGTTAGCCTGCAGCATTGCAGGCTGACTCTGCCCACTGCCAGCAGTTCGATCTTGACCTGCTCAAGGTTGACTCAGCGTCCCTTCCTTCCGAGGTGGGTCAAATGGTGGGGGGGGCAGAGGCTGACTCTGTAAAGCGCTTAGAGAGGGCTGGAAAACACCATGAAGCAGTGTAAAGGGTTTAAGTGCTATTGCTAAGTGGGGAGGGAGGGCAGGCTGTGGTGGTGCAGTGGTTAGAATGCAGTATTGCAGACTAATTCTGCCAACTGCCAGCAGTTCAATCCTGACCTGCTTAAGATTGACTCAGCCTTCCGTCCTTCCCAGGTGGGTCAAATGAGGACTCAGATGGTTGGGGGCAAGAGGCTGACTCTGCAAACCGCTCAGGGCTGTAAAGCACTGTGAAGGGGCATATAAGTCTAAGAGCCAGTGCTGTTCACAACCTCGTGCCAAGCGGCTGCACCAGTGTTGCCCTGGGCTTGCTGGTGTCGTGATCCTGAGGCCTTCCTTCTGGCAGCTTCCCACCTTAGAGCATAGAATAACAGAATTGGAAGAGACCTTAGAGGTCTTCTAGTCCAACCCCCTGCAGGAAACCCTTGTTCAGAATTCTTGTGGGTCTGAATTTGCCCCCAATTGACGCAATGCCTGTGGAGTTTCAGGGCTTCCCGGCAGGAGAGAGTAAGGGAGACCCAGAACCAGTGATCGGTGTCCAAGGAAGGGCTGAGGGATCCGTAGGCCTGTCCAAAAAGCTGGCAGGATCTCTGCGTGGTGGGTCCGTTTTTATCAGGGTGCCTGGAGAAGAGGGAAATCATTGTCCAGCCAGAAGGCTCCTCGCCAAGGTCTCCCTGATCCCCTCGGATGAGCCTCCGGCTGCCGGGCTACCATGGCGGATTCTCTGCAGCGGGAGGTCGCCATGCAAAGGCTGCGGAGAGACCCGGGGGAGGAAGACTTCGGGGGGGGGGCAGGACAGGGTGGATGTGACTCAGTGCTTCCAAGCAGGATGGGCTGGTTGCCTCTTGCAGTCCTGCAGCCCCACCACCTGCCCGGCTGTCTCTGCTGCTGCTGCTGCCTTCCAGCACAGTGTCTGCCTGGGCTCAGCTGCTGCTTTGGCGTGGGGAAAGCGCCCCCTCTGCTGGCCATGAGGAGGCACTGCAGCTCCACGCTTGGCTGGTTGTTTCTGGGGGAAGAATTGGGTCTGGGGAGCATTTGCAACAGACACATCTGGCTATCCGGACAGGGTCCCCATAGACATCCATGCATCTATCTGTCAATCATCTATATCATCTCTCTCTATATCATCTATCATCCATCCATCCATCATTATCTATATCATCTATTTTATCTTTATATCATTTCTCCATCTTCTATCTATCTATTATCATCTATATCAACTATCATCATCAATCTATATCATCCATCTATCCATCCATCCATCCATCCATCCATCCGTCTATCTATCTATTGCCCACCTGGTATCCAAAGACTCTCCCGGCGTCTCCCTGCGTGGCCCACAGCAGCCCACAGCTGCTGGCACAAAGATTTTGGTGATGTTCGCTCCTTTTGCTAGTTTGAGGGGGGGAGCTATCACCCCAATTGAGAAGGAGAGGCAGGGAGTTGCGTTACCTGCCTTAACCTGCTCAGGGGAAAGAGAGACCTGCCCCCACCCCTTGAAACCATCCTGCCTGGAAGAGGTTGGCCTGGATCTCTGCTCAGAGGGAGGGCAGCTTCCTTCCCTGAAAGACTGGCAGGCGTGGGGTGAGTGTGTGTGTGTGTGTGTGTAACGAGTGCCCAAGATGGGCTGGAAGCCTCAGGGGTGGCCCTTCTCTCCCGGAGATGCCTGGGAGTCCAGGCCTCTGGCCTGCTAGACGTCAGAGGATTGGAAGCCCCCCCGTCTGTCCCTGGATCTCTGTTAGAGGCTGGGAGGCTGGGAAATGGGAAACCAAAGCAGTGGGACCAAAGGAAGCTTGCAGAGAGCACTGCTTGGGGGTGGGGGGGAATCTCCCTCAGATCCCTCTGGATCCGGCCTGCAGACTACTGGGGATCCCCAGTGCAGCCTGTCCCAAGTTCAACCCGGAGGAGCAGCGCCTGCGCCCAGTTTCTCAGCCTGGAACCAGTGCAGCCCCCCCCATGTCATTGGCCCATGAGCAGCCTCCCCACGAGCGCCACCTGCAGGCGAGGGCTGCTCTGGGGCCAGTCGGTCCCAGGGGTGTCATCCGTGCACTGTCGGTCCCCTGGACGGAGATGATGGGGAGGCTGGTGGGTCTCGATTGGGGCCAGTCTTGGGGTTCCAAGTAACACCCCCAACCAAGGATGCCGCCGAGGCCAGCAGTCCCTCACGATGCCTGTTTATTAGAGACGTCACCTGGATGGGCTCATCAGGGGAAAGCCGAATCTGAAAGCCCCCCCCCCCTCCTGGGTTTCCCCCACCCAAAGGAAAATGAAGGTCCCTCCCCCTGCACCCACATGTCCATCACACGGTCCAGTCAGTCCACCTGGGATGTTCCCCAGCCAAGCCTCTCCAGGGGCAGCTGAAGGTCCTTGGCTCCCAGAGAAAAAGGAGGCGGCTGTATCCCTCCATGCAACCCCCTCTCCCGTTTCCCCCCAGCACTAAAGGTGGCAGACCCAAAGAGAAAGGGGGCCTCCAGGGCCGACACCCAGGAGATCAGGGGCATCGGGGTACCCGGGGGAGTCTCCTCCACTGCATGCTCATCTCCAGGCCCCCTGGCCCATCGTGGAGGAGCCCTGGGCCAAGAGTGTTGCTCGTGGTGCATCTTCTTCCCCTGCGTCCGAGAGAAGGGAACCGGGCCCGAAGCCTCCTGGGGCACCTGGGTGTGTGGAGGGAGGGCGGGAGGGCGCCCCCTCCGGCTGGGTTCCTGAAGAAGCTGCTGCTTTTTCCCCACAGAGACGAGAGAAGACCGGACCAAGAGGCTCTTCCGACATTACACCGTGGGCTCCTACGACAACTTCACTTCGCACAGGTAAGCGGCCTCCGCTGCCTCGGATCGCCGGGGGGGGAGGGGTGCCTGCCCCAAATGATTGGTAGCCTTGCAGACCCTCTTGAGTTTGTGTGTGTGTGTGTGTGTATGAACGTGGCCTCATGCCTTCTTCATGAGAAGCTTTGGGGGGGTTGTTCTAAAGCCAAGCTAATGGCCAGAAATGCCCTTAACAAGATTGAAAAGTTGTCCAAGCAAAGCCATCACTTTGGCTTTGGAATGATGCCAGCCCGGAGAGCCCCTGGTCATGACGGCAGAGCCGCCAGGGGGCCCTTGGTGGAGAAGCCATGGGCAACATCTGGATGTTCTCAGGAGGGCCCTGATTTCAAGGGAGGCCCTCAACTTCTCACGAGGTTCTGCGGGAGAGGAAAGGCAGACCAAGGGCTGCTCCCCACTTTTACGAGGGAAGATTGGGAACCAGAGGGTGGGGCGTCCCTCTCAGTCGACCGTCAGTAACGGGGACGCCATGTGGTGAGGTTTTCTGGCCCTGGACCTGCCCTCCTTTGGGAGGGCTCTTAAAGCACGGCCCTTTCTGCAGGTCCTGAGGCCGGGCCGGGGGTCACGATTCCTTGGCATTGGTGCAGGGAGAGTAAAACCCGTTGTGTTGCTGGGGGCCGTTTTCCCAATGGGCATTTTTGCTTTGCTTTGTTTTGATACATTGTGCGTGGCCTAGAGTGGCTCGGATGCTTGAGGGGGCCTTTAGATGGAAGGAGGGAAGATTCTATACTCCGCTGCTGACTGGGGGGGGGGGGGGGGCAGCCCTCAGCCCTCAGCCCTCGTCTCTCTTTCAAGGCCATGGAGCCCAAGTACTATTGCTATGACGTTGCACAGCGCTGTTTCCTCCCCACTGAAGTGCTACCTGTTTATCTACTCGTGTTGCATGCTTCCAAACTGCTAGCTGCGCAGGAGCCAGGCAAAGACGGGTGCTCACCCCATCGTGTGACTCTTGGGTCTTGAACCCGGCCATCAGCTTCCAGCTAACAAGCCCCAGCCTCTTAACAATGAAAGTTGGCCTCAGTTGGGAATCACCCATTTAAACTGCTGACTTAGAGGTTGGAGTTGCAGAGAGGCGCCTCTGAGTGGGCGAGAGGCCCTAACCCCACAGAGACTCCCGAGGGCCCACCCTGCCTCCAGCAAATCTGGACCCTGCTAAGCCAGAGACTGCCCAGCAACTGTGGCTCTCTGGCCTTTCTTCCTTTTTTATGAGTTTATAGTATAAAATACGAAGAGTGGGAAAGTAAGGGAGAGAGAAGGGAAGGGAAAAGCTGGGTTGGCTGGAGAATTCTGGGAGTTGAAGTCCACAAGTCTTAAAGTTGCCAAGTTTGGGACCCTTGTTTTAGGAAGAAGGAAGATCCTCCCTCTATGATGTCTGAATTTAGCGAGCAATTCAGAAACCATCCGGGCGGGGGGGGCTAAGAACCCCCCCACCCACTTACCTGGATGGCATTAGAGGTGCGTTTCTGCCATTTACCTAGAGGGGGATCAGTTCAGGAGGGGCCTTTGGAAGAGGAAGGACTGCATTTGGTCAGGCCAGCCAGCAGGGACTCCGTCTGTCGGAGGCTTTGGGGAAACGGGTGTATTGGACGGCTCCATTCTGGTTTAGGTTCCTGCCTGTGCGAGAGGCAGAGGGGGGGGGGGGGGAGCTGCAGGTGTCCGTCTTGTGCTGGTTTCTCAGGTTCAGGTTTCAGATTCATGAAATCCAGTTGCTCAAGTACCAATAAAGGAAAAATTTCTGTAACTCAGGCTTGAACTGAGGGGTCCCTGGTGCTCTTGGAGTTGAGTGGTTTCCTTGCAGACGTTTCATGACCCAACTAGGGAACATCATCAGTGCTGGAAGGGAGGAGGAGGAGAAGGAGGCGGACAACAGTGGGGGGTCTTTGGTGGCCTCTGAGCTTGGTGGTTTTCTTAGAAATGTTTCATGACCCAGCTAAGGAACCTCATCCGTGCTCAAATCCCACTATTTAATCCTGGCCTCCAGCCAGAGGATGTGGGGAGCATCAGCTGGGAGGTGAAGCTTGGAGATCTCTCCAGGCAGGACAATTGAGCAAGACAAGAAAGTCCCAGGTCCCAGGAATGGTCTAAGGTGGTCTTGGGCAGGGGGCGGGGTTGTGTTAGAAGACCTCCAAGCTCCCTCCAGCCCTAGGACTCTATGGTTCTATGAGCCAAGAGAGCAGAGCAGGGAGATGGAGTAACACTGAAAGAGAGACGCCCCCCCGCTCGGTTGAAAGACAGGGTGGGGGATGCAGGCAAGAAGCCCGTGGGGGTGGGGGGGTGTCTCTGCTCATCCTCAGCTCCCCTTATGGAGTCAGCTGCAGAGAGGGAGACAGCCTCACCAGGCGCCCTAAATATAGCCCAAATGTGCCTAACCATGTTGATCACAAATACGAACCAGCCCACTACAGCTTCTTCCCCAAATCGTGGTTAATTAAATCACGTTCAGCAGAGGCTGGGATCGTTCGTCTCCTCCAGGCCATCTTACTCAAAGCTGTTTTTCCCCTTCATTTTGCACAGCCTCTAATTGCCTTAATTGCCTCATGAACAGAGATGGGAAATACAATTGATTATTTCGGTCGTCCTCTTTAAAAACCCTTTTAAAGAACCATCTTCTTTTGTGGGGCCTCCTCTGCCCCTCTGAAAAAAGGCAGGTTAAACTCTTCGAGGGGACTTTCAGCCCTAGGCAGCCATCTTGCAAGAGAAGGGGGCCTACCTGCCTCCCCGCCCTGCCCAATATATTAGCTGGATTGCAAGTCTTGGAGCTTCTAGCAGCTTTTCAGCCCAGAGGGAGGCCTTTTCCTCTGCATTCATTGATCTCTCTCTGAAATTGGGGGGGGGGGAGGGTTGTTATTAAGAGAGCCCATCCTGCTGATCTTGTTTTGTGCCACAGTATAAAAAAGACGTTGAGACTCTAGAAAAAGTGCAAAAGAAGATGATGATGAGGGGACTGGAGGGGCTAAAACATATGAAGATCGGTTGCAGGAACTGGGCTTGGCTAGTCTAGGGAAGAAAAGGACCAGGGGAGACAGGAGAGCAGCCTTCCAGTATTTCAGGGGCTGCCCCAGAGAGGAGAAAGGGGGTCAACTTCAGTGGTGGCTTTCTACTGGTTCAGGCTGGTTGGTGCGAACCGGTAGTAAAAAATCCTATCGTTCGGCCGAATTGGTATTTCTTTTCTTTTTTTTCCTTTTGCACCCTTTTAGTATCAGATTGGATTGGATTGCATTGCACTGAGTACTTTATTTGGCCAAGTGTGATTAGACACACGAATTGGTCTCCAGTGCATAAGCTCCAAGCATACGTGCAAAGCAACAGAATAATGATCATCATCATCATCATCATAATGCCAATAAAAGAAGATAATAAGAAGGATAAATAGAATAGAGTAGAATAGAATAGAATAGAATCTTTTATGGGCCAAGTGTGATTGGACACACAATGAATTTGTCTTGGTGTAAATCTCTCAGTGGACATAAAAGGAAAGATACCTTCGTCAAGAGTCAAGAATCATCAGGTACAACACTTAAATGATAGTCATCGGGTACAATAAGCAATCAAATCATACTAGGAAACAGTCAATATAAATCGTAAGGATACAAGCGACAAAGTTACAATAATACAGTCACAAGTGGGAGGAGATGGGTGATAAGGAATGATGAGAAGATTAACAGTAATAGTAGTGCAGACTTTGTAAATATTTGATAGATAGAATAGTTTATTGGCCAAGTGTGATTGGACACACAAGAAATTTGTCTTGGTGTAAATACTCTCAGTATACATAAAGAAGGAACATTCGTTAAGAATCAAGAATCATAACATACAACACTTAATGATAGTCATCGGGTACAATCAACATCAAATCATACTAGGAAACAGAGGATACAAGCAACAAAGTTACAGTCACAAGTGAGAGGGGATGGGTGATAAGAAGTGATGAGAAGATTAACAGTAATAGTAGTGTACACTTTGTAAATAGTTGAACAGTGTTAAGGGAATTATTTGTTTAGCAGAGTGATGGCTTTCGGGAAAAAACTGTTCTTGTGTCTAGTTGTTCTGGTGTGCAGGGCTCTATAGCGTCGTTTTGAGGGAAGGAGTTGAAACAGTTTATGTCCAGGATGTGAGGGGTCTGTAAATATTTTCACAGCCCTCTTTTTGACTTGTGCAGGATACAGGTCCTCGATTGAAGGCAGGTGGGTGGTAATTGTTTTTTCTGCATTCCTAATTATCCTCTGAAGTCTGTTTCTATCCTGTTGGGTTGCAGAACCAAACCAGACAGTTATAGAGGTGCAGATGACAGACTCAATAATTCTTCTGTAGAACTGGATCAGCAGCTCCTTTTGAGCAGTTTGAGCTTTCTGAGTTGGCGCAGAAAGAACCTTCTTTGTTGTGCTTTTTTGATGACGTTTTTGATGTTAGGTGTCCATTTTAGGTCATGTGATATAGTAGAATCTAGAAATTTGAAGGTCTCTACTGTTGATACTGTGTTGTCTAGTATTGTAAGAGGTGGTAGTATGGGAGGGTTTCTACTAAAGTTTACCACCATTTCTACGAGGCAAGTTGTATAACTTCCTGTCTGTATGCAGATTCGTCGTTGTCTCAAATGAGAACAATCACTGTTGTGTCATCAGCAAACTTCAGTATTTTAACAGATGGATCGTTTGAGATGCAGCCATTGGTATATAGGGAGAAGAGAAATGGAGATAGCACACAGCCTTGGGGGGGCCCTGTGCTGATTGTACAGATATCGGATGTGATTTCACCTACTTCACCTGCTGCTTCCTGTCTGTTAGGAAGCTTATGATCCACTCACAAGTGTGTTCAGGTACTGCTAGTTGGTTTAGTTTACTTAGAAGAGTGTCTGGAATGATGGTATTGAATGCTGAACTGAAGTCTACAAAGAGGACCCTTGCGTAGGTATTTGGAGATTCAAGGTGTTGTAGGATGTAATGCAGAGCCATGTTAACAGTATCATCTGTCGATCTATTTGCTCAGTATGCAAACTGCATAGGATCTAACAGTGGATCTGTGATGGTTTTCAGGTGGGACAGCACAAGCCTTTCAAAGGTTTTCATAACTACTCTAACAATAAAAATGACAATACTACACATATACTAAATACACAACTGTGAGAATTACATGTTCAGCAGAGTAATGGACGAGGAGAAAACCTGCCCCCGTGTCTATAGTCATTCTGGATATTGTGGCTTTTCAGTTACAAGCCAGTTTCTGAGCAATTAAAGGCATATTCTACAGATGCCCTGGCCCATCTTTCCAACCCCGAGTTCTCCAAGCAGGACCAGGTCAAAGGTCATGATTGGAGTCATGCATGGACACCTGGTTTCCTGGTGAGGCAAAGCCTGCCTGCCTCTTCACAAAATAGGCCAATTTGGTATCAGATCTCGGAACCTCTGGAAATTCAGCAGCCCAAGTTCTTTGAGGGTTCTTGAAGGTCCAGTCCAAGAGTCCCCAAACTCGGCAACTTATAAGAGTTGTGGACTTCCAGAATTCTCCAGCCAGCTCTGCTCTGCTGGCTGGAGAATTCTGGGAGTTGAAGTCCACAACTCTTAATGTTGCCAAGTTTGGAGACCTCTGGTCCAGTCCATGGGAAGCTTAAGATCAACAGAAGGAGCAGTTCAACCCTTCCCACCCAGAGATGTTTCCTGGGGGGTGAGGTCGCCACCATCAAAGCTGAAACCAACCAGAGGGCAGAAAAAACTTCAAAGAAGCGGCACAAGATCGGGCACAAGATCAGGACATGTGGAGAGAAGAGAGAGAGAGCCGCATAGTCCTGCTCCACTCAGGATCAAGGCTGCAGCCATAGAGGGAGTCAACAGGATTAAGTATCTGGGGATGCAGATAATTAATTATTGGAACTGGCCTCTCCACAGGTCATCAGTGAAGCATGCAAACCAACATCTGCATTTCCTGCATCAGATGAGAAGAGCAAATCTTTCTCCTTCTGTCCTGGTCACTTTTTACACGGGCACAATTGAGAGCGTTTAACAAACTACATCACTGTTTGGCTTGATGGCCGCAGTGCCTCAGATAGAAAGTCCCTATGGAGAATGGTGAGGACAGTGGAGATTATAGGAAGTTCACTTCCCATTATTCAGGATGCTGCTTATAAGCACTATGAGCTTAGAGCTCAAAGCATTGTTAGAACCCCCCCCCACTCCCCCCCCCACACACTTTACGGTCTGTTTCTGTTGCTCCCCTCTGGGAGGAGGTTTCGCAGTATTTCTAGCAGGACTTGCAGATTTTGTAACAGCTTTGTTCCCTGTGCCATCCGTCTGGTAAACTTGCAAGATTCATTTCTCTCGCCATGTTCATGTATACGTCCAAACTAGAGTGTGTTGTTTCTCCGTGTCATATAATATATGTGGGTATGTGCATATTATTTATTTATTTATTTGTCATTTCTACGTAGTGTATATAGGAAGTGGTGACCCTTTGAGAGTTTCTATGCAACGAAATTTCATTTTAACGTCTGCCGATTTGTGTACATCCAAAGTAACATTGAAGTTACTCTCAGTCTAAGAAGCTGGCTCATAGAATCACCAAGAGTCGGCCACAACTGAAGCACCGGGGGTGGGGGGTGGGCAGAGGAGGGCAGGGCCTAGGAGTGGGCTTGTCTGACTCGGGCTGAATTTTGCCCTTTCCTCTGCGTGCCGCTTCCTTGTCTCGCACCTCGAATTGTGAGTGTCGCTTCCATGGCAACGGTGCTGTCGGCGTAGCGGAGCCTGCCTTTGGACTGTTGGCCCAACCCTTCTTAAGCTGTGTGTAGCGTTGTGGTATCCCCTGTGCCCATCCTTCCTGCTCTTCAGCCTCCACCGCTGTGGGGCGAGGTGGGCCAGGCTAATTCGGCTCCACGAGAACATCTGTACGGGCCTGGCTTCACGCCACCACATGCGCGAGACGGAGCTTAAGAGGGAGGAAGCAGAAGGGACACACCAGGAGGGGCCTGCAGAGGAAGGAAGCGGGGCGGGTTGTGAGCTTCAGAAGGGTCAAGCAGCCCCAGCGATGCACAACCCGTCCTTTCAGCTGCGTCCACCAAGTTGTGCGACTTCGGCCAAGGAGTGTAGAGGAGGAGAAAAGAAATGAGACAGGTGGACAAATGAACCAGAGAGTTTTAAGGCAGCCTTGTTCTTTTAGCCTCTAAACCAGGATTTCTCAACCATGGCAACTTTAAGAGGTGTGGGCAATCCCCAGAATTCCCCAGCCAGCTTTGCTGAAGTCCACACCTCTTAAAGTTGCCACGGTTGAGAAATCCTGCTTTGAACTTAGAATTCTAGAGTTGGCCAAAGCAAGAGAGGATGTCCATGTCCTGCCCAGGACAAGACTTCAAAGGAGGACAATGGCCACCGACAACCATTCCTCTTGACTGGAGGACATTCTGAAAGACGATCCCACAATTCCTTTGGGCTTGGTGCAAAGTGGACACCATCATCTAGACCTTCTCCACTGGGCGTTTCCAGGCAGAGGTTGGCCAGTGGTCCGAGGGGGGGGTGGAGGCTTACCTTTCTACTTCTGCCCTGAGCAGAGGTGGGACCCCAGGGGAGCCCCTTTCCAGAAGAGGTGGGGCCAGCGAGTGGAGGCTCCATGCTGGAGAACAGGAAGGCACACCTGGCTGTCAGGTGCTGAAGGATGCAGGTATATTTTAAAACAAGGAACCTAGAGCCTCAGTGGCACAGTGGTCAGAGTGCAGAACTGCAGGCTCCTTCTGCTGACTGCAATTTGGCAGTTTGAATCTCAACAGGCTCCAGGTTGACCCAGCCTTCCCTCCTTCCGAGGTGGGTAAAAAGGGGACCCAGATTGTTGGGGGCAATTGGCTGACTCTGTAAACGGCTTAGAGAGGGCTGTAAAATCACTATAAAGCAGCATATAATTCTAAGGGCTAATGCTATTGCTATAGTTGCACTGCACTAATAGATTTATACTGTATATTATATAATATGAGCGAGAGCCAGTCTGGTCTAGTGGTTAAGGCTCCAGGCTAGAAAGCAGGAGGTCGTGAGTTCAAATCCTGCCTTAGTTGGGATCTTCGTTCAGTCCCCCCCCTCTCTCTCAGGCTGGGCCACCTCACAGGGTTGTTGTTGTTGTGTGGAAAAGAGGAGCAGGAAGGAGTATTTAGGTATGTTTGCTGCCTGGAGTTATTTGTCAAAATAATAAAGGGGAGATACAAAGATAAATGGATGGACAGACAAGATAGATGAGATAGACACAGACAGACAAATTGATAGATGTAGGATTTATGGATAGATAAGAGATAGATGGATGGACGGATGGAGAACTGATAGTTAAAACATCTGGATGTGCAGGAGGGGGGCAGATGAGGGGCTGCTTAGTGTGAAGAGGAGAACAAGGTGCTGCTGGCTGAGGAGGGGGGGCCAACTCTTTGGAGTGCTGCTGGCCCTTAAGGGGGTTCTGCACCCCCTGATGATGCTGTCTGCAGGGGAGGGGGCCAGGTCAAGATGGCAGCTGCAACCACTAGCCTGACTTCTTTGACCCCCCCTCGAAAAGACCTCTGGAAAAGCATTTGGGGGGGGTTCGCATCTTCTTTTGCCTTGTGCATGCGGGAAGGACGTCCCCTTGTGGCCTCCCCTCTGGGGCACGAACTTCGGCCCCTCCTCCCTCCAGCCAGGGATCCCCAAAGATCCTTTAGAAGGGCCTCTTTTGCTTTCCACAGATTGATACGATGGGATGCTTGATTTATTGTTCACTTATTGAAGTTATTGGTGACCATCTTGTAGCAAACAACTCTGAGCAGCTCTTAGTTTTATCCTCTTTGCAAAGACGTCCTGGGCTGCCCCTTCAGCTGCAAAGCCGGGTTTCCTTGTTACATTTTATGTATTTATTAAATTTATACACCGCCCACCTCGGGTGGGGAGATCACTCTGGCTGGGAACTTTAGGCTCTTCCTGCTGGGTGGGAGATGGCCTGCCTCCGGTTCCTGTGGAGGGGGAGACATACGTGAGGGGGGGGTCCCCTTGCTTAGCCCTCTGTGGTGCTGTGGCCTAAAGGCGGGTGGGCAGCCTCCATCAGAAGGGGCTCCCTGAGGGCAGGAGCCTCAGTTTCAGGGCAGGCTCATACTTGAAGTGGGGGCAGGTAGCTAGATCTCCTGGTGGCCCTCTATCCACATGCAAACCAGGCCTGAGCCAGCAAAGGCTGCCAAGAATACTGCTTGGTCTCCTTCTCACAGGGCGGGATTGAGCTCCGTAAAGGTTGGGAATAATCACTGAGCCAGCTGGCCTTTTCCTTGACTGGGGGGACCAAGAGGGCCTTTTCCACCCAGGGCTCCTCCGCAGTGCCTGACCCCCCCCCCAGCGCCCCCCCCCCCAATATCAGCAGGTGGAAGCAGGGAGGAGTGCCGGCTTGGCTGAAGGGGCAGCAACGCCCCTCGCTCGGTCAGGGATGCTGCGTGGCTGGGGAAGGGGGGGGGGGATTGAGTGTGTGTGTGTGTGTGTGTGTGAGAGAGAGAGAGAGAGAGAGAGAAGGAGCCAGGCAGCATCTGCGTGAGTCTGCTGCAGTAAGTGTGAACCCAGCACTCCTGTGTGAACGCCTATGTGTGAAAAGGAGTCCCCCCCCCCAAACCAGGGCTGGCTCTGGACTTTTCTGGGTCTCTGGGATTTCGGGGCGGGGGGGGGGGCGAAGGAAGGGAGGGGCTGCAAGGGTGCAAATCTCAAGGGGCTCGCAGATCTCCGGGAAGCCCGTGCTGCAGTGGGGAGGGGGCGGGACTTTAAGCAGGTGGGGTCGCTCCCTCCCCCTCCCAAAATCCAAAGAGAGGATGTGCTGGGAAGGGGCCCCCTCCCCCCGCCCCGGTTCTTCCATTGAGGACCACAAGCCCAGCCTTCCCCCCTCCCCCGCCTCTCCTCTCCGAATGACAGGCGGTTTCTTAGCAACGGGGGCGGGGCCAGAGCGAAAGCCCCCTTCCCGGGAACTTCAGCCCCCCCCCTTATCCTAAGCCCCCTCCCAACGAGGGAGCCGCTGCCCTCCTTCCCTCCCCGAGGCGGCGTGAGGATGGACCGCGCTCCGCCCGTCTCCCGTGCCGGCTCCCTTGCTCGGCGACCCCGCCGTCCCCGGGCTCAGCCGGCGTGCGGCGTCCAGCGGCAGGTGAGCGGCGGGCGGGCGGGCGGGGGGCCGGTGGGGTGAGGCGGGGCGGGGGTTGCCCTGAGCGAGGGGCTGGGCGGAGGAGCCCCCGCGCCATGCCGCCCCCCAGCCTCTTCCTCCTCCTCCCGCTGTGCTCTCTCCTGCCCAGTGACTACATCATCGAGGAGAAGGCGGCCGTCCTGCAGAAACGGGAGCATGAGGGCTTCGGCTTCGTCCTGCGCGGGGCCAAAGGTAAGCGGCCAAGGCGGGCGGAGGGGCGCCAGCTGGGGAGGGGGGCGGACGGGCGGGAGCGCCACCCCAGGGCTGCGCGCGCGTGTGTGTGTAGCACACGAGGAGCCCCCTCCCCAATCCGATGGGCAGGGGGCTCCTTTCCTTACTGACCAGCCTCGTGGTTTTGGGTGCCCCCATGGCAGGCCTACTGCAGAAGGGAGGGGGGCTTCCTTTCTGGAGACCCCCACCTATCGATCACTGACCCAATTCCCCTCCCCCCCCTCCCAGCTATTGCCTCGCCCCTCCTTGGCACCCGGAGAGAGAGCTTGCCTGAAGGGGGAGCTGCCTCGTGGGGGGGGAGGGATGGGCTGGGGCCAGGTCACACCTGCTGCTGCGCTGGGCGGAGGAAAATGCGGGTGGGGGGCGAGGTTTGACCCTCTCAAGTGTGAGGGTCCAAGATTCAGCAGAGCAGCGAGCGAGGGAGGGAGGGAGGGTCTCCTTCTTCCCCACCCCTCCCTTTATCTGCATCAGCCTGCCTGCCTTCCGTCAGCCTCCCCTTCCCCAGCTGACCTGGGTGGAGCTCAGCGGAGCCCCCGGGGGGACGGACACTTCCATTCTGCCCACTCCGGCCCCTAGTCTGAGGCCACCCCAGAGGAGCTCTCCCTGCTTAGCGTGGGGCATGGCTCTTCTCCTCCTACCTGCCCTTCCCTGCTGATTCCCAGGTGCAGGTCGTGTGATGCTGCAGCCACCTTGGTCCCCACAAAATGGAGGGACGGAGGGGGCCACAGCCTGGGCAGCTGATGGGGGGGCTGGGCTCTGCGAGAAGGACCCTGCCCAGGTAGGGAAGAGAGCAAGCCGGCTTCGGAGGAGTTGCTGGCATTCTGGTCCCCCCAGAGTGGTTTAAGGGAGGGCCGGGTGGAGACGGCCTCGCTGGGTCAGGACCAGAGGGGCTGGTCCTGGGGGATGCAGAAGGGGAGAGGCCCCCTTCCTGGAGGACCAGCCCAAGAAGGTCACATGAGCAGCCCCCCCCCCCCGAATGCAGGGAGGCAGAGCCAGGGAGGGAGCCCAGTGCTAGGAAGGCAGGCTCAGGGGAAGGGAAGAAAGGGTCTCTTTTAACGTGGAGACGATCCGGAAGACATACTCAAGGTGTGGGCTGCTCTGCCCTGTAGCCGGGTCTCCAACCTTGGCCACTTTAAGTCTGGCGAACATCAACTCCCAGAATTCCCCAGCCAGGAGTTGACCTTCGCCAGGCTTAAAGTTGCTACTGTTGGAGACCCCTGCCCTATAGTACTCACCCTAAGTGGCCCTTACTAAGGGCTCCCCTCTCTCCCGCCCCCTCAGCAGTACCCACCCCCCCTCCTCAAGCTTCCTTCTTGCCTTCGTCTTGTCCCAGGCCAGTGAGGGAGAGCAGCTGTGCTTGTCCTGAGATGAACCAGGGATACAATAGCATTTCCTCTCCCTCCCCCCCCCCCCCGGTGCCCCCTCCCCTTATTCTGACACTCCCTGAAACCAGCCAGGCGTATCCGTGGGTACCCCAGTAACTTTCAACAGAGCCGTCTGGATGATCTTTTGAGCTCTCTGCCAACTCAAGGATGGGCGGGAGCAGAGGTCCACGGGGCGGGGGGCTCAATTCTAGGGTCTCTAATCCTGACTGAGGAAAGAGTAGAAGGAGCCCATGGACCCCCCTCCAAGGGGCCTGGTTTCCACCAAGGCCGGGGGTGGAGATGTTCCTGCATCTGGTTGGCATTCCAGGACCTCTCCTGCTGAAGGCCTGGGCTCTGGGCTCTGGGTTCCAGAAGCAGAGAGGGGGAGCAGGGACTCCCAGCCGGCTCTTTCAAAACGAGGAGGGGGAGGCGGAGAGGGAAAAAGGAGGCGCTGGTGACTTGAACGTTCAATTTAGTTCATCCATGCAACAGAGCTCTGACTTTTTCGAAGAGCTGAATCACGGCAAATACTATGCATAATTCAAGAGGAGGCCAGTCTGTTTGTGGCAGGCCGAGAGGGAGCGCAGAATTTGGACCAGTGGGGCCAAGAGCATCTGGCGTCGAAGTCCCCCTGGGTCAGGAGCAGGGTCTCAGATGCACCCACCGCTGCTCTTGCTTGGGAAGGGGAGTCCTGGATGATGGGTTTCATCTCCCGGAAGGGGCCTCTCGGCATCTTGTTCCACAGAAGCTGTTCCAGCCTTGCTTTGGATGCCCTTGATGGCCTTCAACAGAGGCTCTTGCCTGGAACCACCTCCTTGCTCTACTGCAGGGGTCCCCAGTTCTGGGAGTTGAAGTCCACAAGTCTTAAAGTGGCCAGGATTGGGGACCCCTTCCCTACAGACAGTGTCACTCTTCCTTCCCTCAACGCGGCCAGCATGACAAGGCAACCGTGTCCAAGATTTCAGAACCGCGTGAACAGTAGGGGGCCTTCTTACCTGGGTTGTCCCATCTGGGGTGGGGTTGCCCTAGGGCTCACCTGGACCTCTGCCCTGGGATCACCAGATCCAGCACCCTGCCTTGGCAGCTGAGGGCAGCCTTGCTGATCCGGGGTTTGCCCAGCCTTAACTAGACTGGCTTCAGTGGTTTGATCCTGGCTGCTGGTCTCCAGTTCTGCCAGCGTCTTTGCTCCTTGTTTTTCGGGGTCTTTGCTGGCCTCCCGCCCCTTCCGCTCAACTCTTGTCCTCCCTCCCCTGCAGCTCCTTTATTAGCTTCCTTCACGCAATGAAAGCGCTTATTACCTCTTCCGCTGCTGGGTCTCTCCAGGCAACACAGAAACAGGAACAATTAAGGAGAGTAAAATAATAAAATGTAGGAGAATCAGAAATCACGTGTGTCAGAGGGAAGCAGCCAATGCCCACGTGGCCCCCTGGGGGAAAGCCAAACGGGGCCTCCTTCCCACCCACTCTTCCCAAGTGTGGCTTCCAGGTTGCCCAAAAGGATACTCAGCAGTAGGACAAGTTTAATGCCAGATTAATATTCACTGTATTTGCAGTTAAAGATGCTGAGGTTGTCAGCTGGAAAGCTGGTAGCCCAGGTTCTAGACCCGAGTTCTGCATGATGGGGGTGAGGTCCCGTCCCTTGCCTACCTAGCCATTCAAAAGCATGCAAGTGCGAGTAGATTAATAGGTACCACTTGGGTGAGAATATAGCCTGTGTGCATATAGCCACATTGGCCACATGCCTACAGAAAATGTCTTTGGACAATGCTGGCTCCCTCAGCCAAGAAGCAGATGAGCACTCCAGCCTTGGTCGGACACAACTGGACAGAGGAATCTTTACATGATAGTCCTCGGTCATCCCAGGAATTTTCAGGGAACCCTAGGGCTGGAAGGGACCTTGGAGGTCTTCTAGCAGAGCCCCTTGCCCAAGGCAGCAGACCTTGTAACCAATCACCAAAGGGTTGTGCCATCTTTTCTTGGAAACCTCTGGCGATGGAGCACCACAACTCCAAGAGGCAGGCTCTTCCCTCCCTACCAAGAAACTCCTCCTTGGTTCTAGGTTGGAACTCCCTCTAATGAGCTTCCACCCTTGCTTCTTGCCTTGGCCTCTGGAGAATAAGTTGACCCCCACCCCCTTCTCTATGGCAGCACCTCAAGTCCTGTCAGAAATGGTGTAGGGTCTCCTGCTTGGATGGGGGGCCGGACTAGATGACCTACAAGGTCCCTTCCAACTCTGATTGTCTGTTCAATCTGTTAAGAACTGGAACTGGAGGTGATAACTGAGGGTTGCTATCCTGTCAACCCCCCAGTCCTTCTCTTCGTTAGGCTAGACGTAGCCTTAGTAGCTCATGAGATGGTTTAGCCTCCAGACCCCCCCTCCTCTTTGTTGCTCTTCTCTGCATTATTTCTGTGGTTGTTGTTGTTTTCTTTTATCCTTCCTTGACCTCCTTGTGGAGATGGAAAGAACCCTCTCTCTGACTTGGGGAACGTTCATCCTTGAAGTGGAGAGTAAATGAATTCTTCCAACGGCTGCTTTGAGTTCTGCCTGGTCTGTGCAGAAGGCCTGAATCCCAGAAAACAAAAAAGGCTTCACCCCATTCAATCCAGAGTTACAGACCTGAACTTTAGGATCTGATTTTATTTATTTAAAAAAAAAAATGTGGCTGCCCATCTTATAACTAACTCTGGCTGCTCTCGACCAATTATGAAAGACTCAAAGGAAAACCCAACACATAGAGACCTCCAATCTCCAAAAGTTCTATGAATTACGATTGCCTAAGCATTGAATGTGGGGGCCTGCATGGATGCACACACCCTTGCCATGGGGGGGAGGGGGGGCACAGGATTGGGGAAGTCAGGAACGCTCAGGAGGCAATAACTGCCTCTTCAAGAATAGCACATCTCCAAACTGACCCCTGGTCGCCTTGCTTCTCTTTGGCCAGCTTATCTGATCTTGGGGGCTCCTCGGAGCTCCCATGTTACACCGCTCCTGCGTGAGCTGCATTGGCTTCCGGTGGCCTTCCGGGTGCGATTCAAGGTGTTGGTGGTCACCTTTAAAGTGCTCCATGGCTTGGGACCTGGGTATTTATGGGACTGCCTGCTGCCACCATCGGCCTCCCGCCGGCCAGTGCGCTCCCACAGGGTGGGTCTCCTTGGGGTGCCGGCTGGTGGCCCCGAGAGTGCGAGCCTTCTCTGTGGGGGCTCCCTCCCTCTGGAATGAATTACCCCCAGAGATGTGGACCATCCCTGACCTGCAGACCTTCCGGCGCGCATTAAAGACACACCTTTTCCAACAGGCCGGTCTGGCCTAGTATCAATTATTAGGGTTTTAAATTTTGGATATTTTTAATTGTTTTACCCCTTTTTATTCTGCTTTTATATTATTCCAGCCACTTGTTTAATTTCTTTTAAATCTCTTTTAAATTTTTTACTATTTATGTCGTTTTATCTTGGCTGTAAACTGCCCCGAGTCCCGTTTTTGGGAGAGGGGACAGTATAAAAGTATAATAAAATAATAATAATAATAAAAAATAATAAATAATCAGACCTTCCATCCTCCGTCACCCCAGCCGTCCTTTCCTTGACCTGACCGGTTGCTGGATCCAATGTGACTGGCTGCCCTGGCAGATGATTTCCTTACCTGCCACAGCTGTTCCAGAGTGGAGTTCCTCATCTCTTCAGCTTGGTTGTTCCTGAACACAGACAGCCATTCTTCTGTAGCAGAGCTCTCCAAACTTGGCAACTTGAAGACTGGAGGACTTCAACTCCCAGAATTCCTGAGCTAACATGACTGGAGTTGAAGTCCACAAATCTTACAGTCTGCCAAGTTTGAAGACCCCTGGACTAAAGTTCAGCCAGCTTCTCCATCTATATCAGGACTGTACAACTTTGGCAACTTTTAAGACTGGTGGGTTTCAACTCTCAGAATTCCCCAGCCAGCCAATTCTGGGAATTGCAGTCCATTGTTCTTAAAGTTGCCAAGGTTGGAGATCCCAAATCTACATTTTTGTCCTTCTAGATCTTGTAACGTCAGTTCTCTGTCCAAAGCCTTCCTGGCAGGGGGCTGTCCACCTCCATCCCTCTTCTCCACGGAGCATTATCCGCCCTGTTGAACTGCTTTTACCCATCTATTTATTTTTATTTTATTTATTTATTTTTGTCAGTTGCTATTACAAGATAATAGGTATAAGTAAAAACATAGTTATGAATACATGGATACATATAAGAAAAATAAAAGTAATAAAAGAAACAATAGGACAGGGACAGTAGGCACGTTGGTGCGCTTATGCACGTCCCCTAAGACTATAACAAGATGTTTTTTAAAAATACTACTTTGAACAAATCCATGCTGGCTTCTGCAGCGAGATCCTTTGTTTGTCGAGGTGTTTATCGTTCCGTCTCCTCAGGATTAGCATCCCGCCGGGGGTCAGCGTGTGATGGGAGTGCAGTTCCGTGAATCTTCTTCATTGCTTTTCTCCATCTTGAAGATACGGGAAACCTTCGCGCTCCTCCAGTCACCTGGCAATTCACCAGTTCTGTTGGGCTTCTCAAAAATAATGGGAAAGGGCTTGGAGAGACCATCTGCTAATAAGTTCCTTCCGTACCTGAGATGCAGTTCATTTCATCCAGAGATTAAAACCCTTTAAGAGCAAAAAAAAAAATATTTGTATTTATAGAAGAGAATATTTGTAGTTCAGGGTTGAACTGTGGGGTCCTTGGTGCCCTCTGGTTTTCTTGCAGACGTTTCGTGACCCAACCAGGGAACATCGTCAGTGCAAAGGATTGTAGAGTTTGCCCTGGCACTCCTGAAGTTATGTGGCTGGTCATGAAACAACTGCAAGGAAACCTCAGAGGGCACCGAGGACCCCAATAGTTCTTCTCTTTCTCTTTCCTCCTGCACTTTGCAAACCCCACGTCCTATTATCATTGAAGATGTTACTAGTTGGGTAATGAAGCATCTGGGGAAAAACCCCAGCCAAGCTCAGAGAGCACCAAGGCCCCCAAAGGGCCATGTTCTTGTGAATCTTCTGCCCTCCCCCCCCCCTTTCTCTTCCCTGTTTCCTAGTAGAACACACAGCTTTCTGCCGGAGAAGACTAAACCAAACATAGGAATTGCATAGGGTTGGGGTTCCTTTAGCACCTGTTAGATTTCCGCATTGGCTGATATTCTGACTCTTTTTCTTTTAATTTACAAAAGGAGTTTGTGTGTGTGTGTATCACTCAGAATTAAAAGAAGATTGACTTAAAAGATGACTCCCTCTAGACAAATGCAGGTAGTCCTCAACTTACGACCACAGTTGAGCCCCAAAATTTGTGTTGCTAAGGGAGACATTTGCTAAGTGAGTTTTGCCCCATTTTGCACCCTTTCTTGGCACGTTCGTTAAGTGAATTGCTTCAGTTGTTGAATTAGTAACATGGTTATTAAGTGAATCTGTCTTTGCATTGACTCTGCTTGTGGGAAAGTCACAAAAGGGGATCATATGACTCCCCGGGACGCCACAACCGTAATAAATATGAACCAGTTGCCAAGTTAATTTTGACCCCGTGACCCTGGGGAAGCTGCAACAGCCGTAAGGGTGAAAAACAGTCAGTCACTTTTTCCGTCACTAAACAAACTTATAAGTCGAGGTGCACCTGTATAGACAATTTGGCTAACTTAGCACTTTTACTAAGTACTTTAATTTTTTTTAAAAAAAGCTTCTTCCCAACTCATCCGCTATTGATAGTCAAATGACAAAGAAACCCGTATCATTCAACCCTAATCAGCAATAGTTCAATTATTCATTAATCTTTTATGTTGCCCATCGCCCCCATTAAGGTGTCTCTCTAGCCTATGAAGAACTTACAGAAATATTAACATTTATATTTTAATCTTAATCAAAAAATTCAATTTTGCATTCCAAAGTTAATCACTTTCTTAAATAAATAAAGCAGAAGGGATCTTTCCCTGCTTAACTCTCATCAAATAAAGTCACTTTATAAATCATCTTTTCATTTTAAAAAATCTTGGATCTTTTGTCCTATCAGTGAGGGTTCTGCAAGTTGATTTTGTACCATTTTCTCTTTACCTCCTTCCAGGAATAGCTTGAAATTCCCCTTTTGTCTTTTCTCAAAGAGATTATCCTTTTTGTAAATCCAAAGTAAAAAAGGGTTTCTGATCTGCTCTTCTGCTTTATTATTTACTGCATACGTCCCCTTCAATTGTTAAGACATCCGCTAGTTTCACTTGTAAATCTATTTTGGCATTGTTTTCCATATATATTCCACAAAACAATTTTCCATATCATAATCCAGCATTTTTCAAACTCCAAATCTGCATTCAAATCTGTCTATTTAGAATGGAATGAATGGAAAATAGAATAGAATAACAGAGTTGGAAGGGACCTTGGAGGTCTTCTAGTCCACCCCCCTGCTCAGCCAGGAAACCCTACACCATTTCATTATATCCAATAAAGTGTGTTGTTGTTCTGTATCCTCTGCTATAGCATCACACAATCTTGTGAAGTAATTTCTGAGCCAGTTGTTCCTGAAGGGCCTAAATTTCTTCAATGGTCACCTATTGCTTCTCCATTGCACTCATGGATTGTTCTCCTTCGCTCAGTATCCCTTTGTTCTGGTTCCCTGTAGTCCTTTTATCATCTGTTTATTTTTCAATCAGCAAAACTTCCCCAGGGGAGGATTTCTTAACAGCTAATGTCAAAGACTTCAAATGGTGTTTTATAAATGTTTAAACGCCCTGCAAGAAATATTCCTTCAAGTCCATCTAGCCCTCTAACTTCCCGAAACCAAGATCCTGGTCCCCCTTTTGCCGTTTTCCCAAAAGTAAAGATTCTCTTGTTAAGCCTTAAACTTCCTTCGTCCAGGCTGGAAGGAAAATCTCCTGGTGCGATACAGCTTCTCTTCCAGAAGGTTCTCAACGCCAGAGAAATCAATAATAAGCACTTTCTTGAAGTAATTACGAGAGCAAATAGGCAACTTCCGTGTCTCTTTGAAAAGCACCAACTCTCTCAACTCCGCTGGAGAACCCTCTTTTGCAATCTCCCCACAGGGAGGATCTGTACGGAGTCTCATGTGGGCCACCCTTGTCTTCTCCTTAATCCAGAGAGGCTCTGAGGAGCCGTCGCTGACTCCGGATTTGGCCCCATTCATGGCTCTGCCAAAAGCTCAGCCCGCCACGTGTCCCGGAAGTCCCCATACTCCGTATGTTCTACTAGCCAGTCCTTCTCGGTGTCTTCATAGGGCCCAAATAGTGGGAGGTCTCCAGAAAGAGCCCCGGTATCTTTAACATGCATTGGTCAATTCAGACAATATTGACAGTCTTCTTGTTTTCAGTCCATGTATTAGGAAAAGTCCAAACCTTTGAATTAATTAGTTAATTCTTTATAACAGAATAGAATAACAGAGTTGGAAGGGACCCGGGAGGCCTTCTAGTCCAACCCACCCCCACCCCGCTTAAGCAAGAAAGCCTAGACCATTTCAGACAAATGGTTTCCTAATCTCCTCTTAAAAACCTCCATGTTGGAGCACCCACAGTTTCTGGAGAAAAGCCATTCCACTGATTAATTGTTCTAGCTGTCAGGAAGTTTCTCCTTAGTTCTCGGTTGGGTCTCTCCTTGATTAGTTTTCATCCATTCTTAATTTTGGAGTGGCATCGTCAACAGGAACCAACATTTTCTGAGGTATCTAAGATGATGGCTAGATATGTGGATGGAGGGATGAGTGGATGGGTCAATGAATGGATGGAGGGAATGGGGGGGGGGGTGTGGATGGATAAATGGACAGACAGACAGACATAGATGCAAATGTACATACAATTTGCTTGCACATATTATACAAGATTATAGACATACACACGTATATCCCGTTACTTTGAAATCAGAGGAAATTAATCCGAGCTCCTCATTCCATAAATAACAAATATCATCCACTTTCTGACGAAAAGGAAGCCTTCCCGGCTTAGCCAGAATGAGGAATTCAGGAGCAACAGCACTGCAGATCTGGATCAAAGCAACCAAACCCCAAAGCCTGGGCCAAGCCCGTTTCTAAGAAGCACATGGAGGGGAGGGAATCGCCCTCCTTTCTTTAGTCTGCAGAGGTTTTTAATAATGAGTTCCTTGGCCCTTTAAGTATTAATAATAGGAGAGGCTCAGTTTATCCTTTAAAAAGAGGTTTAAGAGCTATCACACAGTGCGAGATTTGGAAGGTAAATGGATCAATATTTTAGTTTATTATTTATTCATTAAATTTATTTGCTGCCCATCACATTTTGAGCAACTCTGGTGGTTTACAGCATAAAAAATATCAAACTCATCCAGTATAAATATTCACCCAGCAAAATGCTCATACAAACCAAACAAGCCCATTAACGCAAGATGGAGAAGGGGGGAGCCGCTACATGGGGTGGAGGTGGGGGATTAGCTCTCACTGATGAGACCTGCAACCCGGTTTTTCCGTGAATATCCAACAGCTTTGGATGAAGATGAGGAGAGGGATCTCGGGGTCTCTCCCTGTGCTCCCCTTTCTTCGATGCAGACTTGTTTTTTCCTCTTAGCCGCTGCGGGAAAACTCCCGTGTCCTTTGGTTAGCTCCCGGGCAACTGGGCAGGGTTGCCCCCCCATGAGCCCCTCCTTTTAGAGGCAGCCAGATTCAGACATGCTAGAAGGAGAGGTGCAAATAAATGCACAAACCTTTGGCCCCAAACCGAATCAGATTGGATCCTAAAAGGAAGGATCTCTTCTGTCCCTACCCTCATTTTCACTCTTCCCAAGGGACAAAGAGCTTTCAATTTGGAAAGTCATCTACAATGAGCCGTTAATATAATTTACGTGACGGGACCTGGAGAAATGCCTTCGCTGGGACATCGTCCACCCTCTCCCTTCACCAGCTGAGCACTTGGAATCCACCGGAATCTTCGTACAACACTGTAAAAACCTCCTTTAAAACCTCCGTTTTGGTCTTCATTTTGAGGTTTGAGGGAGTTCTGCAAAGCTTCTTCCCTCCTAAGAAGGAGCATTGTGAATGCTCTAATACTGGGAGGTTATTTAGAAGAGATTGGACAGCCATTTGTCTAAAACGATATAAGATCTCCTGCTTGAAGAAGGAGCTGGACTAGAAAACTCAAGGATCCCTTCCAACTCTGTTATTCTCTTATTATGAACCAAGAGGACCACTGATGTTTACAAGGGATGTGTCTTCCCATGCTCTTGGCTTTGTCTTCTGGGGGAATCACGGGATCTCCCATACCATGAGATCCATTTGGTCCCAAGCATGGTCAGAATGGATTGTTTCCCTGGTGTCGATAGAAAATTAATGTGCGAGACTCAGGTGCAGAAGGTCCAGCAGAAAGAATGAAAGACTCAGCTGGTGCCCTGGTCAATCTTTCAGGAAAGCGCTTTGGCTTACTCGTTTCCCATCTGCTCCCAGATACACGTACCTGCTGAGCAGGGAGCCAAGAAGAACAAGGGAAGGAGGCACTGAAGAGGGAAGACCCCACAAGAAAGCCTCTGCAGGACGTGGCCTCCTGGAGGTGCCTAGAACAGGGTCTCCAACCTTGGCCACTTTTAAGACTTGTGGACTTCAACTCTCAGGATCCCTCAGCCAGCATGTTGGAGAGCCCGGCCTACAGGAGGCCTATCCAGGAGGGAATTGAGGGGGTGGTTTGCAATTGAGAAACCTCATTTGTGATACGGCTTCTTAAAAAGCTAGTAATAGTAGTCATGGGGAGAACCTTTCCATTCAGACCTCCAGTTTTAGGCCCTCCATTTCAAATAGAAGGACAAACTGAGAAGGCCCACAGGTGATGGACAAGGTGCTGGGAGCTCTTTGAACATGTCCAGGTGAGGAGTAAAGGAACAAGCTGAGTTTTAAGGAGGCTCAACCTGGAAATAAAGAGGAATTTTCCGACAATGAGTGGAAGAGTTTGCCTCCTGGAGTGGTGGGTGCCCCATCATTGGGGGTCTTCTAGAAAAGATTGGAGAAGCCTGCCTTGGGCAAGGGATTGGACTAGATGACCACCCAGTGTTCTGACCCAAACCTTGTTCCAAGCAAAACCTCTTAATGCCTCTCTGCAAATTCCGTCCATTCACAGTTAAATGGCTATTAAAACTAGTTATCTCTGGTAAGAACGAGGCTTGCCAAGGTTCTGCAAGGCTGCCAAAAGCACTTGATTAAGTTGCCAAGAAATATTTCAAACAAAAAGTCTTCATACACAAACAAAGAGAGTCCGAAGGTCCACAAGACTTGAGTGCAAAAACTTCTTTGCTTCCTGCAAAGAACTCCGGTTTCTCAGCTGGCTTTTATCTCTTAAGGGAGGGGCCATTACCTTGCAGCCTTACTCCCGAGTCGCCCGTGCTGCTGCAGCTGCTCTTTCCTTCGAGCAGCCCTGTGCGTGCATGCGCTGGGCACAGGCTCCTTGGGGGCCTCTTCCTCACTGCTGCCAGCCTCCACCATCTCCGAAGGCAGCACTCCGCTCCCTGAGGGTCCTGGCCCCATCCCTGCATCCCACGCAGGCCTTCATCCGAGTCCTCGCTCTCCAAGACCTCAGCTGTCCGCACCTGCTGCCAGTGAACCACAACACCCAGATGACCACTAGATGACCACCTTTGAGCCTGGGGAATTGAGAGAGGTTGCGGATGGGAGACTTTCACTCAGAAGATCACACCGTTCATTACCCACGAGGTGAAAAACGAAGGAGGGGCATCCTCAGAAAAGGAATGGCACGGACAACTCTTGGCAACAAGGCAACTGGAGATCAAATAACAGCAGTGATTTTGGGATAGGACGATTATTCAAGTTTGAGCTCTGCCCACCGATGTGGAAGAAGAGAAGGTTGGTGACTTCCATGGTCCAGTCCCGTTGGCATCAGCAGAACCTGCGAGCCAGATGGGCTGCTGGTGACCCTGGAATGCCCAGATTGGAAAGAGGAAGAAGGGGTGGAATGGCTTCGGAAGTGGGAAACCGTCCTGCAATGTCTGCCTTATTCGTTTATTTAACTTGTAGGGGACTCTAACGATTCCGTCATAGCTAAACCTGCCTTCAAATAACCGGAAACGCCCCCAAAATAGATGGACCTCCCCGGATGGAGAAAATAGAAATCACGCGTTGACCATATTGTTGCTGCAAGGAGAGGAAGGAGCTCACTGAGAGCCCAGCAAAGGCAGGGCCGGGCTCCTGACCGCAGAACAGATCACACAGTGTGGATGTGCAAGATCCGAGGTCAGCTGAAGAAGGAGGAAAGCAGTCAAGTTTCTGCAATATGATCTGGAGCACAAGCCCACCATTTTGGAGGAGAACATCAAGTGCAGCTTTGCAGTCTGGACCTCATTGATAGAGAACCAGAGGAATTAGATCATGAACTTAAGTCCTCCAGGATGAAGGTGAAAAAAAGAGACTGCCAGAAAACGAAGGGACAGAAGGAAGCAAGCCGGATGTCACAACAATCCGTGGAAATTGCCAAGAAGAAAAGCTAAGAGAAGCCAAAGAAAGACCAAAATCTCAGAAAGGAGCAAAGAGTTTCAGACAAAAAGCAGTATTATAACATCTGTAAAGAAGTGGAAGGAAATAGGCATGGGAGGAAAAACAAGGAAATGGTAGAAGAGAACATCTCTCGTTCAGGATTGTGGTCTCCTTGGTGCTCTCTGAGCTTGGTGGTTTTGTTGCAGACGTTTCATGACCCAACTAGGGAACATCACCAGTGTTAGACAGTTTGTGCTAAAAGGCTTCTAAGCATTGATGATGTTGCCTAGCTGGGTCACGAAACGTCTGCACAAAAACCACAAGCTGAGAGAGCACCAAAGACTCCCCAAACTAAGGAAAGCCTTTCAAAAGAGCTCTGAACTCAGAAGGAGATTCCAACCTCGAAATGCTAAAAGCTGAATCTTGTGAACCGTCAAGTCACCTGTGTGTGAGTTGGGCGGTACCTACATTGGCTTAATAAATGAATAAAAGAGAATAACTGAATCAAACAAGATCAGAGGAAGATAGGAGTATCCTGAAACACTGTCAAGATGTCAATATCCAAGATATCTTAAAAGACATTCCTTTTTTAAAAATAAATTTTATTAAGTTTTCAAATTTAAAAAAAAAAACATAAAATAAAACTTAAAAGACATTCCTGATTTGTAAGAACCTCTAGTTCTAGAAGGTGACATTAAATCAACACTCCAAAAATAGGGAATTAAATTAGATCAACCTGTTACCCAACTAGGAAACTTCATCAGTCCTAGCTTGGGCCATGGAATGTCTGCCAGGAAACCACCAAGAGAGCCCCAAGGACAGTCTTAAGTCAGAAATCCATGGGAATGGATGGTGAAATATGGCAAGCAACAGAAAGAAATTAATCACGATTCTAACCAAACCATGCCAGCAAATCTGGAGAACAGCCCAGGAGTCCATTGATCCATTGGAAGAGGTTAGACTACATTTCAACACCAAGAAAAGGGAGACTTTACAGGCCCTGCAAACCCTTGTACAATAACCTTAATTTCAAATGCTTGCAGAATAATGCTTGGGATCAACAGAAGAGATTAGAGCCCTCCATGAAAAGGGACATGACCAGATGTTCAGGCTGGCTTTAGAAAAGACTGAGGGACTGGAGAGTTTATTGCTGAGGCACGCCGGATATTTGAGACAGCCAAAGAATATTTAAAAAGAAATCAGGATGTGCTTCAACGATGACAGAAAAGCCTTTGATTGTGCCAATTATGTCAAGCTGTGAAAAACGGGAATCCCAGAACAACTCATTGTCCTCATGAAAAACTTCTGTCCAAGCCTGGAAACCACAATCTGGTTAGAACAGGGTGAAACAGGTGAGCTCCAGGTTGGCAAAGGACTGCAAGAAGGCTGAATACTCTAAACCAGGAGCGCCTGGCCTTGGCAACTTAAAGACTTGTGGACTTCAACTCCCAGAATTCCCCAGGTAGCATGCTGGGTTGAGTTGAAGTCCACAAACCTTAAAAGTTGCCAAGATAGGACACTCCTGCTCCATCCACCTCACCATCTGCCCCACTTCCCAGCTTATCAATAATGAAGCTAGATTTCTCTAGCATGACCTATTTCTAAACAGCCTGGGATCTTTCTAAAGATGTCCAAGCTCACTTGGGTATAATTTTAAAGCTCTCTCTCGAGTGTTCATATCAAGCTGTAGCTTCCCAGAGTTCACTTGTCCCCCCCTTTTTAAAGCTTGGATCCATCTGAATTCTTCTCTGGCCTTCTTGTCCTTCCTTCGTACTCCCCAAGACTCCCAAAGTTGTGAGGATTGCATCTGCCAGTTCCTTTAGCGTCCTGGGATGTGATCCATCTGGCCCTGGTGGGCTGAAGCCATTCCAAGCTGCGAAGCCATTCCTTGCCACTTCCTACCTTCTCCTGCCCCTCAGAGTGCACCTTCTGACAGGCTGGAACTCTTCTGCAAAAAGGCAGGTGCAAAATAGGAATTAAGCAGCTGGTCTTCTCCTGTTGCCCATCAACAGCTTGCCATCTTCTTCAGCCAGGGACCTGTTTCCTTCCCTGCTTCTTCCCCCAGCAAACTCTTCTGGGCATTTGTGGACTCCTTCCCAGCCTTGTTCTTCTTAGCCCCATCCTTGCAGCCTTGGCACCTTCCTTGATATTCTGCTTTCGTGATAATTATTATGCGCCTTCTTTCCATTTTTTAAAAACTTATCCTTTTGGATTCTCAGTTTATTGGAGAATTCTTGGTGCAGTCTCTTAAGCTATTTTCCTTCCTCTTTGGTGCGTTTATGTTTAGGCCTTTCATTAGCTCATTATCCAACATTTCCCAGTAATTCTCCTGAACTGGTTTCCATCCATGGAATCTTTCCTCCTGACGATAGACCCTCAACTTCATGTCTTTACTGATGAATGGGAGCTTCCAAATTGCCAAAAACCTGCTTTTCCTTGCAATAAATCTCATAAGACTCTGTGGGAGTCAAGATTTCACATTGGACAGGAGCTTGACAAGAGCCTTCCTTAATTGGCATTTTGATTCAGTTCTTCCCTGATGTGGTAGGTTCTAGTATTTCTTGCCTCAAGGAGGTTAATTAAATTATTCTGGATTTTACTATGGAAAAGCATCACTTTTGGGGGGAGAGAGAGAGAGCTATTCTAAGTCTCCACCCCATTGACAGGCAAACAATTCATGATATGCCTCAAAGGGGCTTTTTCAAAGAGCCACTGGGATGTTTCAAAAAACATTTAAAATCTTTCTGGAAAATGTTTTTCTTCTCATCCAAGAACCTGCTTCTATTCTGAAGAAGATGAAGGACTGAAGAAGCTTCTTGGATCAGAAGTGAAACATTTTCAGGGAAAAAAAAACCAAGAAAGTCCAGTTGCCTTTTGGAAAGGAAAAAAAAAAGTCGTTTAAACTTAGTCTAGTGAAAAGAAGAACCAGGGATGGCAGGATAGCAGCCTTGCAATGGATGGAAACTGATCAAGGAAAGAAGCAGCCTGGAATTAATGGGGAAAATTCCTAGCAGAACAATTAATCAGTGGAAGAAAGAAATGGCCATCGGTGCCCCAAGACGGGAGACTTTTGACTGGACAGCCGTTTATCAGAAATAATATGGGGCTCCTCCAAGGGCAAAAGGTTGGGCTAGATGACCCCAAGGTTCCTTCTAACGCTATTACTCTAAAAGCACCTTTGGGAGAACCATGAGAGCCTCCATAGACATTCCTTCGTGATAGGGAAACTGTGACAGGTGTTGAGGGCCCTGGGCCAGAGGCCAGGAGCGGATGCTGCTTCCGGGCGAGGCAGCTGCCGTCAGAGGAACCCTGGGCAGTCCGGAGTAGGTTTCCCCACCCTTCTTCGCTGACCAAAGGGAGGGAGGGGCAGCGCCCGATAGGCAGGGCCACGGATTGCGGCCTCGGGCTTGGCTGCCCTCCCCCGCTAGCAGGAGAAATGGAGCCGAAGCAGAAGTGGGCAGGCGTGGCCGTGATGGGCCCCGGGCTGCCCCCTCCCTCCGAGCCCCGGTCTGTGGTAAGCCGGGCTGGGCCAAGCTTTTTGGAAAGGCAGAAGTCGTGGAGGGAGCTGCACCCCCCACGGTCCTCTCCTGAACCTCGGTTTCTGTTCTTGGGCAGGGCCCCCTCCCCAGGCATCCCCTCCGGAGACAAGGGGGAGTGGGGCACAGGGAGAGGCCGCTGGGACATCAGCCGAGGTTGCTCACCATCTATTTCTTACTAGGGAATCGAAGAATGACAGTGGCTCTCACCTTGGCCAAAGTTATGCTGGGAAAAGTGACATGTTTCACGCTTATGACCATTGTAGCATCTCCATAGTCACCTGATCAGAATTCGGACGCTTGGCCACTGGTTCATATCAATGACGGACGCGGTGTCCCAGGGTCCTATGATCCCTTTTTGCGACCTTCTTGCATGCAAAGCTGGATTCACTGAACAACCGTGTTAGTAACTTAGTGGGGTCAGGCTACAAGACCTCTGGGGGCCCTTCCAGCCCTCACCTCATTGATCGATAGAAACTGCAGTGATTCACTGTGGCTAGAAAGGTTGTAAAACGGGGCAAAACTCGCTTAAGAACTGTTGCTTAGCACCAGAAATGTTGGGCTTGATTGTAGTTGTAAGTCAAGGACTTTATTTATTCTATTTTATTTTTATTTATTTTATTTTGTCAAGTGATTATAAGATAATAGGTATAAGTAAAAACATAGTTATGAATACATAGATACATATAAGAAAAATAAAATATAAAAGAAACAATAGGACAGGGACGGTAGGCACGTTGGTGCACTTATGCACGCCCCCTATAGACCTCTTAGGAAAGGGGTGAGGTCAATAGTAGACAGTCTAAGGTTAAAGTTTTGGGGGAAGTTTGGGGAAGAAACCACAGAGTCAGGTAGAGGATTCCAGACATTGACCACTCTGTTGCTGAAGTCGTATTTCCTGCAATCAAGTTTGGTGTGGTTAACCTTGAGTTTGTATCTATTGTTTGCTCTTGTGTTGTTATGGTTGAAGCTGAAGTATTCATTGACAGGACATTGCAATGTATGATTTTATATACTATACTTAGATCGGATCGAAGGCGGTGTAGTTCTAGGCTTTCTAGGTCTAGAATTTCGAGTCTGGTGGCATAAGGTATTCTGCAACGAGTAGAGGAGTGGAGAACTCTTCTTGTGAAATATTTCTGGACTTTCTCAACTGTGCTAATATCAGATACGTAATGTGGGTCCAAGACTGATGAGCTTTATTCGACTATTGGTCTAGCAAATGTTTTGTATGCTCTAGTTAGTAGTGTAATATTACCAGAGAAAAAGCTACGTAAGATTAGGTTAACAACTCTTAGTGCCTTTTTGGCTATGTAGTTACAGTGGGCTCTAGCACTTAGGTCATTTGAGATGAGTACTCCAAGATCCTTGACAGAGTTTGGATCATCAACAAGGTCTTGTTCATTCATATTGAAGCAGGTTGAAGGTCTATTCAGCCTGTATTTTATTTTCTGATTTTTTTTTGCCAATATGTAGGACAGAGCATTTATGTGTTGAGATTTAAAGTTGCCTTATGTTTGACCATTTTGATATATAGTCAAGGTCTTTTTGAAGGGTAGCAGTATTGTCGGTGGTGTTGAATAGCTTTACATCATCAGCGAAGATAACGCAGTTGCTCTTAATATGATCACAGAGGTCATTTATGTAGAGTATGAAAAGAGTTGGTCCTAGAATACTGCCTTGGGGGACACCATTGCTGACAGGTACAGAATTTGATAGGACACTCCCAATTTTGACCATTTGTTGTCTGTTGGACAGGAATGCTTCTATCCAGTTATGCAGGTGTCCAGAGATATCATAAGATTTTAGTTTTAGGAGTAGTTTGTCATGTACCACTGAATCAAAGGCTTTACAGAAGTCTAGGTAGATTGTGTCTACTGCTTTGCCCTGATCGAGTTTTGTAGTCCATATGTTTTTGCAGTGTAAGTTGCAGATTACAGGATAGTTTTTTCTTGAAACCAAATTGTTTATTAGAGAGTAGGTGTTTCTAAGTGGAGGATGATGGATTAGTTAATAATTGATTCCATGACTTTACAGGTGTCGCAGCATAAAGAGATTGGTCTGTAATTTTCAACTAGGCTGGGGTCTCCCTTTTTGAAGATGGGGATGACCGTGGCTTGTGACCATAGTTTTGGCAAGGAGCTGGTCCTGAAAGATTTTTCAAAGATTGTGCTTAGAGGTTCAGCTATGGCAGTGGGTAGCTTTTTTAAGAAGTAGGCACATATTCCGTCCGGTCCAATAGATAGATGGTTTTAGATTGCGTAGTGCTTTTTCAACATTGTCTTCTGTAAAATCAATATGTATTAGATCATTGTAGTTGTCTGTGGTTCAACTAGGAAATACTGGGCGTGATCCATTGCTGTTTACAAATACTGAGCCAAAGAATGTGTTAAAGAGGTTGGCTTTAATAGTGTCGTTGTTGCAGTCTTTACCATTAGGTCCTTTCAGGGGTGGGATGGACCTTGAGTCTTTCAGCTTGTTGTTTACAAAATTGTAGGAAGTGCGGGTGGAATTGGTGCGTAGAAGGTTTTCTTCTTGTTTAATGTGATAATTGGTGCATTCAGTTTTTATCTGGTGGCATAAATTTTTGTATCGGCTTTTGAAGTTGACAACATGACCAGATTTGTTTTTCCACCAAAGTGATTTATTTTTGGATTGAAGTTTCCTTATTGTTATGGGTAATCTGTTTTTTTTTGTTGTTGTTTTGGGAGTTGTTATTGGTACATATAGTTTGATGACTCTTTTGACTTCAAGTAAAAATATGTTGTAATGGTCTTCTACAGTATTGCATCCAGAGAATAGAAATTGCCAATCAAAAGATTATGTATAGCCAAGCCTTCCTGTCCGACTGATAAGACTGAGAACGACACAAGGAGTGACGACACAGGGAGTCACATCTGGGTAGCAGCTGCTCCCTTACAGATACAGATCATTAGGTCTGTAAGACAGAATCTTACTGGAGCAAAGCAAATACCTGCCATAACTATAGATTCAGTCTGTGAATTACTAGGGAGGATCCGACTTGCTCTCTTCCTGCCCACCAGACATTCCAAGCCCCGTTTTCTCACTGACCCCTGGGAAAGAGAGCCCCCATCCCGTGACTCTGGACGAGGTTCCACCACATCTCGGGGGTCCCAGGCTGCAGGTCGAAGGCCGTTGGAGTGTTGGACAGCCTGCCAGAAGCCGCCTGCTCCCTGACAGCCACGCAAGGAGGCTCTCCCTCCTTCTGAGCTGGACTTTCTTTCCCTCCCTCCTCTTCCTTTCAGCGGAAACGCCAATTGAGGAGTTCACCCCAACGCCTGCTTTCCCGGCGCTGCAGTACCTGGAATCGGTGGATGTGGAGGGGGTGGCGTGGCGAGCAGGGCTGCGCACAGGAGACTTCCTGATCGAGGTGAGGCCATGGCAGGGCCTGGGGGGCAGGAGGGGGGGCTGAGCACCATTGGGAAGGGAGGGGCTGGTGTATGGTCACCTTGTGCAAGGAGCAGAAACACTCCCTAAATCAAGAGTCTCTAAGCTTGGCCACTTTTAAGGCTTGTGGACTTCAACTCCCAGAATTCCTCAGCTATGCTATGCTGGCTGATCTTCAAAGTGACCAAGCTTGGAGACCCCTGCCCTAGAGTGTCTCCTCACAGCTGGCAACGGGGCATTTTCCGTAAGGTTGGGTATCAGCTGAAGGAGAAAACCATGACAAAGAGGGAAACTTCTAGGGAGGAAAATAGAATCTCGTCTCTTGAGGTTATCCTTCAGGGCCACAAACTCTGGCTTGGCTCCTTCTGTGACGGTCGGTTATGGCATCTTTTAAAATCCGGCCTTTGATAACTGGTCACATGCCTCTCAGTACAGGAACACAGGTGGGGCAGGAAAGTTCGCCGCGGGTCCCCCTCCGTCCTTTTGCTGGTCGGGCATCCCCTGCGGTTGTCACCGGTGGCACCCAAGCCTTTGGCTTCCTCTGGGATGAGTTGGGGTGGCCTTGTGCAAAAGAATGCGCCCTTCTTTTCTGCCGAGTTCAACCGCCTGGCGCTTGTCTCCCCCTGGGCCCAGCAGTGCTGCAGACGAAGGGCCAGGACACCGTAAGGCTGTGATGGCAAACCTATGGCACATCAGCCGGAAGTGGCACGCAGAGAGCCATGTCTCTGGGCACGCCAGCCGTTGCTCGTTGCTCTTCCGGTTCCCGGCACACGCAGGCACGCCAGCCAGCTGGTCTTTGCACACACGGGAGTGCCAGGAACCGGAAGAGCAGCTCCCCAGAGCGCCTGAGCGCATCAGTCAGCCAGTCTTCGTGTGTGCCTGTGCCTGAGAAGCTGGAAGGCCAGGTGGGCGGCGCGTAGGTGTGTGCTGGGAAGCGGCTGTCTTGGTTGCCGGTGCTTCGGTGCCCCCTCCCATTTTAGCCCTCTGTGCCGAAAAGGTTGGCCCCCATAAGGGATACTGTCCTCAACCGTTCATTTAGTGACCAAAGTTACAACAGCACTGAAAAAAATGACTTAGGACTATTTTTCACATTTACCGTTGCAGCATTCCTGGGGTCACGTGATCCAAATTCAGGCGCTTGGCAACTGGCTCGTATTTTTTACGGCCACAGTGTTCTGGGTCACGTGATCCCCTTTTGCAACCAACTGACAGGCCAAGTCAAGAGGGAAGCCAGATTCACTTAACGACCGTGTGACTAACGTAAGAACTGTGGCAAGAAAGGTTGTAAAATGGGCAAAACCCACTTAATAATTTTTTCACTTAGCAACAGAAATATTGGGCTCAAAATTGTGGTTGTAAGTCGAGGACAGCCTGTGACCAAGTCTTGAGAGCCATTTCTTTCTCTTCCTTCTTACCCCAAAGAAAATCAACCTTGAGTTTCTTCCTCACCCTTTCCTGGGCAAGGTGGATGTCTCCTCAATGGCCGCCAGCATTTTCTTCCTTCCCTTCCATTGGGGGGGGGGGGGGAGTAAGGGAGTCAAACCAACAACGAGAACGAGCAGGAAAGCAGATTTGGGGTGGGTGGGAGGAGGAGGAGCAGGAAACGGTGGCCTTGAGAGGGAGGGGTCTCCTCTGCCCTGGAGGTCATTATATATTATGACCTTTGGCTCCATATATAAAGTACTGTGGGGGGGGGGCTCTGAGATACCATGCTGGCCACTGGGCCAATGGCCTTGGAATGGAGACGAGCAGCGCCCCCTACAGTCAGCAGTGACTAGCGGAGTCAAATCCAAGGGATTCTTTTACCTGGATGTAAAGAGGAGAAATTGGGGGGGGCAGGGGGGCTGGTGGACAGTTTGGTTCAGAACTATGCAGATTATCCAGGCTGATGACAAATATTTGGAGCTCTCTGGACCCCCCAGTCCCTGGGCCTACGTCAGTCAGCTGGGAGGGTTCCCATGGGCCACCTGGAGGCATCCATACTGATATATGCGCCCTTCCCGAGACCTCTCAGTGGCCAAGCGCACTGCTTCTTAAGGCCAACTTGACATTACAGAGATTGAGTTGTGTGTGTGTGTGTCACTGGAGTGGCTGTGTTTTGTCAAGCTGGTGTGTTCTCGGGCACAGACAGTTAAGGGTCCATAGAGCTTTTGTGTGTGTGCGTGTGTGTTTGTTTGTTTTCTGGATCACTTGCAGCTATGCCAGGATTCCAGGCTAATTCCCTGCTTGAGACCTCCTCCCTGCCTGGATGGGGGTTTCCCAACATGTTTTGAAAGGAGTGTCTTCTTGGACCTGCGATTGTTGCCTTCTCCACAAAGCAGGCCGTGACTCGTCACACGCTCTGGTACTGCCAAAAACAGGATAAGGCGGAGGGCGATGGAGGAGGCGAGGCAATGAACCTGGCTACCGTTCCTTCAGGCTGGAGGGCGTTCAGGGCGTCATGGCATTGATCTGTGCTCTGAGTAGGGTACTCTCTGAAGCTAGCATTGGGAAGGCCTGCCTTGGCAGCAGTGCACGTGAGAAGGCTCTGGGAGAACCCCAGCTGATCAACACAATTAGCAGGCGCATCACAGCCAGATCGGGGAGGCCAATAGTTCCATTGCATTTTGAGATGGTCCAGTCACTCTCCATCACTTCTGGGCACTGGACTTAAGAGAGACACGGCAAGGGCTGCTGGGACCAGGAGCTTGAACACCAACCCTGCGAGGAAGCCTTAAAGGAGCTGGGAGGCTGAACCTGCCAATGAGAAGGCAGAGAGGGGTCTACAAACATCTCGGGACTGTCTCGGGCTGCTTCTCCGTGGTGGAAATTGTGAGAAGAACTACTTAATCAACATGAAGATGGAGTGCCGTGTCAGAATACAAGGGCTGTAAATCAGAATCTCCTGCTTTGAACATCTGGACTTTCCAGTGGCTTTTACAATGCGACCTTGGCCATGGACCCACCACTTTCGAGGAGAGCGTGAACTTCAGGAGTCATGAAGGATGGATGTGAAAAGGTGATGAATGTGAGAAAAAGGAGAACAAGAGAAAGCAAATCGGATACGAGAACAAACTCTGGAAATTGTGAAGAGGAGAGAAGCCAGAGCCAAGAAAGAAAAATTCTCAGGAGAGAATTGAAGAAAGAGTTTCGGAGACCTTTTAAAAGAGACAGGAAGCAATATTACGACAACATCTGTAAAGGCACCGAGGACAGAAACTGACATGGGAAAACAAGGAGTTTTTCAGAACTTAGAAGGGGATTCCATCTGGAATTGAGATCTTACCTCCTGCCTTTGCCAACCTGGAGCCCGTCTCCTTCACCCTGTTCAAACTAGGCTGGGGCCTCCTGGCCTGCATCTACGTTTCCCATGAGAATATTCAGCTGTTATGCTAGGAAAATTGGGAGGCAAAAGGTTGGCCAGCAGACAGGTGGATAGACCAAGTTAGGGCCAGAACATCACGGAGGAAACCTGCGTGGTGCCTAAGAGTCAAGGATGAATTGATGGCACGTAGTCAATTGATCAAAAGCTTTTTAGGTGGGACTCTTTGAGGGATTCCACTTCCTATCTAGAGCTGGTTGTGTGGTCCTCACTGCCTGGTCAGCCATGACTGGCTGGGGAATTCTGGGAGTTGAAGTCCTCGAGTCTTCAAGTTGCCAAATTGGACTCCCCCGGTGTAAACCAATCGCCCTACAAAGCTCTTGGCAGGAGAGGATGTGATGGCTTGGAAGCATGTTGAAGGTAATTCCAGACAGCGGGAGGGCAAACTTGCTTGGACATTATTCAGTGCCTGGTCGGAGCGAGATCTGGACACAGGGCAACAGCAATGGCCCTTAGACGTATATACCACGTTCGCAGCCCTCTCTAGGCAGTTGACAGAGTCAGCCTCTTACCCTTCCAACTGACTCCTCCTTTGACCCACCTTGGAAGGACGGAAGGCTGAGCCAACCAAGACGGAACCGAGCCAGCTTTTCCCGGATGTGTGGCTGCTCGGCTGGGGCCAGAGGCTGGAGAAGGCTGGCATTCGGACCTTCGGAAAGGGCGAGTTGCTCTCCTGGCTGGGGGAGGCTATGCAGCCCCTGCTGCTCCTGGAGGGAGGGCTGCAACCCCCTTCCGGCAGCCTTTTGCAGAGCAGCCCCTGGTGCTCGAAGGGTGGAGAGCCGGTGGGGGGAGTCCAGTTCCCATCATCCCCAGCAGGTCTTGGGTTGGCCTAGGTTAGCTGGATTAAGCCTCTTTCAGATCCGACCTTTGGATAAACAAAATGCCCCTCCTTTTTTTTCCTTTTTTTGGGAAGCTGTTGCTGGAAATACATATTTTTTCTTTCCAATGCGCAAAACCAGTTTATTTTTGCCTCCGTGCTGAGGAGAAATGACATTCAGCGCATTGAACTCACCATTTCTATTTTGAACCAATGTTTCATTTCCTTGAGAAAAATTAAAGCGAGGCGTGTCATTAGGAGAGGCTGCTGCCGAGGGAGGGGCCGGTTTGGAGAAGGGAGGGATTGGGGGACCTCGGGGGGAGGGGTCAACCTGCCCCCATTTGAAAGGAGCTGAAAGGCTGCCAAGGGCTTCTGGAAAGGGGGAACCTCCAGGAAGGCCCCACCGGGAACCCCGCATCCAGTTTCGGTCACCCCATTACACAGAAGGTGGGGCGATTGGGGGGCAGGTGATCAAAGGTAGGAAGAACCGCTGCCATGAATGAAGCTGGCCAGTCGGGACAGGAGAGCAGCCTCCCAGGATTTGAGGGGCTGCCCCACGGAAGAGAGCGTCCATTTATTCTCCAAGGCCCCTGAAGGCAGCAGGACAAGAAGCAACGGGTGGAAACTCATCCAGGAGAGGAGAAGCAGCCTGGAATTAAAGAGAAACTTTCTGACAGTGGGGACAATTAACCAGTGGAGCCGTTTTTGCTTCCAGAAGTTGTGGGAATTCCCTCACTGGAGGCTTTGAAGAAGAGACTGGACAGCCGCTTGTCTGGAATGGTGTAGAGTTTCCTGACTGAGCAGAGGGTTGGACTAGAAGACCTCCAAGGTCCCTTCTAGCTCTGTTCTGAATTGAACTGAATCCTCACTTTCCTATTTCAGACAAAGGGCTGACAAAGGCAAAGGTCTACACGGTTGCCTGGGCTCTCCCTCCCCACTTTCCCATGGCACCGGGACTGCAGGGGAGGAGGCTTGGTCCTCGGGCGCCTTGGCTCGCTTCCTTGAGGCATCTCCCTCTCTCTGCTCTTCAGGAGCCACTAATTGGTTTTAGCTTCTGTGTGGGGCCACCAGCCGACTCTGGGTGGGCAGAGAGAAGCCCTCCTCCTCCACCTGAGGGACCAACCTCGATTCTGGGACAGGATCCGGTTCTGAAATGGCATTTTGGGTCAGGTTGCCAGGCTGTTCCTTGTGCTCTTTTACATGCATCTTGTCTGTTCAATAAATGGTTGGTTTCTTCCTCCCCCTAATTTCCCCTCTGCATCAAAGGATTGACTAATGTTCTTTGAAAAGACGGCTTCCTTTATGAACGAGGAGCCTGTGAGTCAGAGTCTGATCACCCACCTCTTTTGCCCACCTGGCATTGAAGTCCCTGCCCTGGAACAGAAGTTGCCCTCGGAAGTGGTGGGAGCTTCATCACTTGAGACTTTCAAGAAGAGATTAGTCTCCCATCTGTCAGAAATGGTGTAGGGTCTCCTGCTTGGGCGGGGGGTTGGACTAGATGACCTACAAGGTCCCTTCCAACTCTGATTATCTGTTATCTGAAGCCCTTTCTCCCACCACAGCGACAAATTCAGAGGGAGCTTTCAAATGGAGCACCTTGAATGCCACGCAGGAGGCCCCCCTCCCACTAGGAAGGGTCACATTTGTTCTGGCACCACAAAGTTCCATGAGCCACAATTTGCTTCCTGAGGTCCACGGAGGAGAACCGAGAGAGATGTATGGCTGGCAGGAAGGTCCCTGTGGCTGGGATTAAGGAGAGAGGCTGGTAGGGAGAATCAGAGGACCGATGGAGGAGAATATTTGCAGCTCAGGGTTGAACGACGGGGTCCCTGGTGCTCTTTGAGCTGGGTGGTTTTCTTGCAGACGTTTCGTGACCCAACTAGATTACATCATCAGTGCTAGAGGGGAGGAGGAGAACTGTAGGGTTCCTGGGACTCTGATCTCGGCAGTTTTCTTGCAGACATTTTATGACCCAAGTATGTAACATTATCAGTGCCAGAACAGAGTGGGGTTTGCTCTCTGCTTATACTCCAGTCAAGGAACTGCCACCTCCGACAAACAGTAAAGAGCAGCCTGATTGGGGAACCACCAGGAGCCCTCCCACTGACAGGGCAAAACACTATATATAAACAGAGAATAAAACCTCTCCCTTCTAGCCCTGAGGATGTTATCTAGTTGGGTCGTGAAACGTCTCAATTTTCTCCTGGAAACACCCAATTACAAGGGTTTGGTTTTGTAACTCTGTGTTCTGATCTTAGAGCCTATTGTTTCTGTGGGTGTTGGCCCTCTCGGTAGTGGGAAGAGGGGCTGGCAGTTGGCAGCAGCCAAGGGGGCGGTGGGGCCGCCTTGCCCCTTGGGGGGCGCAGGGGGCACGTGGGGTCCATCCAAAGGAACTGGAAACTCTCCCTGCCCCAACCAAGCCATCCCTCCACCGTGTGGCTAAAAGGAGCCCAGGATAAGAGCGAATTGACAAGATCTCTTCCTTCTTTTTCTCCTCTTTTGCCCACCAGAAAAACTTAATGAGCTGAATATAAATACGTCATTATTTCAGCTCAGAGAAAACATAAATTGTTATCCGTTGCTTGGGTGGATAAATAGAATTACTATATTATAGGGCAAATATTGAATCGCTTCCTGCGATTTCTTGGAATGCTGGTTTGAAAGTTATTGGGGCCATTTGGGTATTAAATATTCTTTGCTAAAGTGGATCTTTGTGGTTTCAATGGCTGGAAATGAAAAAATGGAAGAGTCTGAGCCAGTCCCTAGCTGTGAGCCCAGCTGCATCGGGTTGGCTCTCCCCTGTCAAGGCGGAACTAATGGGGGGAGAGGGGGTCCTGGGGGGCTCCAGGGCTCAGCAGCCTGAGCAGCCCCTCCTAGGTGTAGCAGTTCTTCTGCAGAGGCCTCGCGGGTCTTCCACCCGGGTCCAGGAAGGTCCCCTGAAGTGGGCCAGCCCCTCCCCTTCTTATCCCCTCTCTCCTTGCCACACAGGTGAACGGCGTGAACGTGGTGAAAGTGGGGCACAAGCAGGTGGTCTCGCTCATCCGCCAGGGGGGGAACCACCTGGTGATGAAAGTGGTCTCGGTCAGCCGCAAGCCAGAGTCGGAAGACGTGGTTCGGAAGAAAGGTGAGTGCGGAGCAGAAGCCCCCCCAGGCCCCACCCCTTCGGTTCCTCGGCTGCCCCGGTGGGCTTGGAAGAGGGGGCTCCGCTCCCCCCCAGCTGCGGCTGCCTCCCTGGGACCCCTCCCCAGCGCCCGTCCTCTTGTCTTCCCCAGCCTGGTGCTCAGTTCTCCAGGCCTCCGTGCGGGAAGCAGAGCCCTGGCGGCCCCATGGCCTGGCCCAAAGGGCCCGTTTGCTCAGGCGAGGTGCTGGTGGGGCAGGTGCTGCGGCAAGAGCAGGAATAGCAGCAGCACTTAAGACCTATCTACTGCCCCATGGGGCTTTACAGCAGGCCTCTCCAACCTTGGCCACTTTAAGACTTGTGGACTTCAACTCCCAGAGTTCCCCAGCCAGCCTGTTTAACATGAGTGTAGCTGCCTGGAGAATTCTGGGAGTTGAAGTCCACAAGTCTTAAAGTGGCCAAGCTTGGAGTCCCCTGCTTTACAGCACTCTCTGGGCAGTTTGCAGTGTCAGCATTATTTGCATCTTGCCCGCCACAATCTGGGTCCTCCTTGGAAGGAGGGATGGCTGAGTCAGCCTTGAGCCCCTCAGGATCAAACTCCAGGCTGTGGGCAGAGTTTGCTTGCAATTCTGCACTTCAACCACTGCGCCATCCAGAAAAGAGAGCGGGAACCCTGCCACTCCGGCTGAGAGGTGACCAGTTGCTCCTGTGCCCTCTGATGAAGAGCAGACGTCACCTCCTTCCCGTGACCAGATGCCCCCTTCTCCGTGCTGTCATTCTGGGGCTCCCTCCATCTTCTCTGCCAGCCCTCATTGTCCTAAGAAACATTGCAGGGTGCAGGATGAGGCCTCTCTGGGGCGCAGCCTCTCATCAGGAAGGCTCCTTTTGTCCATCCCGAAAGGTGAGCAAGAGGAAGGCCTGGGGGGGCTGCAGGGGGACCCTGCCTGGGGCAATGGGTACCAAGAGGGCCAGCAGCCATGCAGAAGAGGGTCTGCTCTCGCCTGGCTGCTTAACCTCCCTTCCTCAACTGAATCGCCAATTGAGAAATGCAGGGGGGGGCAGTAGGCCGTCTGGTCAGCCAGATGGGGGAGGCCAAGCGAGGCTTCCTGGCTGGTTGGTTTGTTCTCGTCTGGGAAATGCCCCCCTGCCAATTCTGCAAACCCTTCAACATGCACATCATTCCTGCTGCAAGCCTGGACTCTCCCTGGGGGGCACATTCTCCTTCATCCGCCCCATAGCCGGTCACCCCTGGCCCAGCCCCTCAAGCCCCCCCCCCGCTCTCTTGCAGGGCTGGCCTAAGGCGCAAATGCTGGGGAGGGGGCTCGTGCTTCGGTCCCAACTAACGTCATCAGTGGCTGGAAGGAAGTCTCTTGCCCCCCCAACCAGAAGCCCTTCCTGCCCCCCTCCCCAGACTTGGGCTAGGAGAGGGAAAGATGGGTTGGAGGGCCCAAGGCGCCTCTGCCCCCCCCCCCCCCACGCACACACACACACATCCCAAGGTGACTCAGTCCACATTTCTGCCCTTGAATGGCTCTTGAATCCTTTCACTGAGAAGGGCTGGAATTGCCTGGATTGCTGTAAACCCCAGAAAGGGAAGGAAAGTGAGGGAACTCCAAGGAGGGCACCCCCCTCCCGAGACAGCATTTTAACCCAGCTGCCCCCTCCCCAGTTGCCAGAAAGGCAGAGAGGCAGAGTCGAAGCAGAGAAAGGGGCAGGCAGAATCCCCTCCCTGGATTTCTTCAGAGGGCAGAACAGGAGCTGCAAAACAGGGAGTGGAGAACAGTGTAAGCAGCAGCTCAAAAATAGCCTTTATTCAACCTTAAACAAAAGAAGGGAGTCACGAACAACTTGGAGGCTCAATGCGTTGCACACAAAAGCAAAGTGGACAGTTCTTCTTATCGAATGCCGGCCTTAAAAGCCTGGTGAAGGACGCCTGCTATTTTATTTCCATCCTGATGCCAGCCGGGCATATTCGGCCTGTAGCCTCCATGCAACCCTGGAAGGTGGGCTCGAGGCCAAGAAGGGGTTGGGCAGGAGCCCGGATCGGGTGCCCGATGGCAGGCGTTGGCCATGAAGCCTTGGAGGGCAAGGATGCCTCCCTCGCCCCACTCTGAACAAGCCGGGAGCGGGGAGTTAGAGGCTGAAAGGGGCTCCCTCCCTTGCGTGGGGGGAGGGGGAGGAGGGTCTCATGCCTACTTTTATCTGGCTGGATCTGGGTTGGGAAGGAAAGCCATAGATCCCCCCTCCCGCCAGGTGGCTGACCTAGGGCTGAGGCAGGGGGCGGGCAGGCCCCAGCAGAAAGGAGGGGAGGGGTCCCTGTAGCAGAGGGAGGGAAAGAAGCAGCAGCCCTGTCCTCTGACTTGCACGGCCGCAGTCGGGTCGCGGCTGAAGGCGGGGTCGCAGTGGTCCCCGCAGCCTCCCGGCAGCGGCGTCTGAAGAGCCCCCCGGGGGTCGCGGGCGGAGGCGACTGAGCCCCCCGAAGGCCAGAGAGGTCCACGCCCAGTCCCGGGGGTCCCCGGCGCCCTTCCGTGGCAGGGACCGCGCCCTCCCCGCTGCCCCGCGGGCTTCCCCGGCCTCGCCCTGCGCGCCCCCCCGCGCGGGGTCTCTGCTGCAGGCGGCGCCGGAGAAGCGCCCGGGCTGGTTGCCATGGCGACGGGGAGCGTGGAGCCTGCATCGCTCCGGCGCCAGCGGGCGAAGTGACGAGCCGCCGCCCGGCAGATGGAGGGCGCGGAGGAGGGGGAGGCGCGCTTCGGCCCTCGCCCAGCGGAGGAACGCGGGGCCCGGCATGGGCAGGAGGGCCGGCCGGCGGGACCCCGCGCCCGCCCGCCCGGCCGAGGCGGCAGCCCTGCGCCCGATCCAGCCGGGGCCGCCCGGCTCCTGAGCTGAGCCCCGCACCGGTGCTCCGGCCCTGCCCTGGCCGGCCGGCCGCGGGACGATGAAGAAGTTCGCCTCCACGCGCAGCCTGAACAAGATCCTTCAGCAGTGCGACTCCTCCTCGTCCCGCGAGTACGAGGAGATCCAGGCGGTGGAGAAGAAGTGGCACCTGCACCTGGCCACGCCGCGCAAGCTGCTGCTGCCGCTGGACAGGCGCTGCAAGACGGCCTCTCTCTTCCTTGCAGCCCCGCCGCCGCCCAAGCGGGCGCCCAGCACCACCCTCACCCTGCGCTCCAAGTCCATGACCGCCGAGCTGGAAGAGCTGGGTAAGTGGAGCCCCCGCCCCGCCCGGGCCCCCAGCGCCCCCCTGTCCCTTCCCTGCTTTTGCAAGGAGCCCGCCTCCCCCCCCACCTGTGCCGGGCACGGCCCCTCACTGAATGTCCGAATCCACCCCGGAGGCTTGTAGCCCTGCACAGCTGCCGCTCCCGCCTGGCCAAGGCTTTGTCACCCGCCCACCCGATGCACTTGCATGCAGCCTCTGCCTTCCTTTCACCTCCAGGCATGACGTCCTTGGCAATGCCTGCGCCTTGGGAGGTGTGTGGACTTCAACTCCCAGAATCCCTCAGTCAGGTGTGCCCAGCTGGGGAATTCTGGGAGTTGAAGTCCACGCATCTTCGAGTTGTAAGGTTGGGTAACGCCGGCCTAGAGCCACTTTAAGCCTGGCCGACTTCAGCTCCCAGAATTCCCCAACCAGCTTTGCTTGTATAGCTTTGCTGGCTAGGGACTTCTGGGAGTTGAAGTCCACCAGGCTTAAAGTGGCCAAGGTGGGAGAGCTCTGGCTAGAGGGTCTCCTTTCCAGGCCCTGTGCAGGTTTTCCCAGCAGGGTCAGGGGTCCTTCTCGCTCCGACAAATGTTCCCAGGGACCCCCCCACCCCCCATTCCTGAGGGATGTTCCCCGAGAGAAGAGCAGGACCCCTGGTGGAAAGGGCTCCACAAAGACCCCCCCCCTTCCCTTCCCGAATGAAATCTACGCCTTGCAGGATCCAACCTGCGTCGGTCACCGGGAGCAAAGAGTTGGTCTTTCAGGCGCTCGGACTCCAGCACGAGAGCCTGGAGGACGAAACCTCTCATCCGGGTGACCGACTCAGATTGGATGGCGCAACTCCTGCTGGAGCCACCCCAGCCTGTTTGAGGGAAACGTCAGGGGGAGAAGGGAGGTCCCTGCAACCCAGACTTTCCCCAGAGGGGGTGGGGGGTCTCTGGTCTCAGCCCCCCCAAGTCTTGCATTCTTGGACGGGCATCAGGCGAGGGAGGTCTGGCCAGGGTCTCCTCACGGTTGGCTGGGCAGCAAAGGAGGCTTTGCAGAGCCACCATTGCTTTGCTTGACCTCCTGCCCCTACAGAGGCCTCCTCCTCCTGAAGAGCCACGTTGGGGACTCCTTGCCCTCCTTCCGCTCTGCGCAGTCACCCGATTGGGCCACCTCCTTGGGGTCATCTCCACCCCCACCCCCACGTGGGAGGCCCTCAGACCGCTCCGTCCCCCACGTTCCTTCCTTTTGCTGACCAGCCCAGTGGCTGGAATAGCCCCCTGGGCCTTGACGGTCCTTCCCTCCCTCAAAGTCACCCAGACCAGGCTAAGGAATGAGGGCCACTTGCCACCCACCTTCCTTCCTTCCTTCCCAGGATTTTAGCACAGCCAGGGATGGGCGGTCCTCGGGAAAGCAGGTGGGTTTCTCCAAGAGGTGTGAGGATCGCTGGCCGCTAAGACCCCTGGATTGGCAGCCCCCCTCTTGGGCCAGGATGGGTCTGATGGCAGCTGGCACCTTCTTCGGTTTCTGCCATTTCCACTGACAGCAAAGTGCCTTGTGCCAAGGGGAGGGGATGGGGGGGGGGCTGGACCCCTGAGAGGCCATGCGGGGAGGAGGGGGCCGTCTCCAGGGAGGCACCGGGTGAGCCCTTCTCTAGTGGGCTTGCCTGGGGGTCTTTGGTGGCCCCCAGCCCCCCTTTGACTGCCCCCTCCCCAGAGTTGTGGTGCAGAGGAGGAAGCAGAGCTGACCCCCAGACTCCTTGGGGGCCACGGGGGTGGGGGTGGGAGGGAAGAGCGGGTCCCAGGCGACAGTCCACCTGGATACCTTCAGCTCAGGCGCCTTGTGCTTCTGTCGGAAGCCCCCCCCCCTCCTGTTCCCTTCCAGCTTGCCATGTTCGGGGCAGCCGAGCAGGGGAGGGCCAAGGAGGAGTCGGGTGCGCCGGTGCCAACCTGGCTGCTGTGGGGGAGCACGCATGCCGGGCGAGGGGCTGGGGGGGGCACGAGGGCTGCCTTGTGGGGACCCTGCCCGGGGCTGCGTCCCGGAGACCCTCACCCCAGGCCCTGTCTCCTCTTGGCAGAGGCGGGGGGCGCAGCCCAGGGGAGGAAAAGGTGCCAGCCTGCCACTGACGTCTTGTACTTTGTTTCTTGATTCCAAGCCTCGATGCGGAGGAGGAAAGGGGGTGAGTGCAAGTCCCCACCCTGGGGGTCCTCTGGGTTCAGGCGGCCCCTCCCACCCCCCCACTCCCCTCCAGTGGGGAAGGAGGAGCTTCTCCAACCTGCACCAAGAGGGGGCCTGTGGCAGCTCCGTCCCCGGGAGCCCTGGGTGGAGCGGTGACTTTGGCACCCCGTCCAGGTGTTCCCCAGATGCTCCCAGCCGCCCTGGAGGGCCAGCCATGCAGGGGACACTGAAGTCCCTCCCCCCCCCGACATCAGTGCGGTCGCTTGTGGCACTTACAGGCTGGGCGTTGCTTCCTAGGGAACGTGACATGCTTCTCAGGGCTATGTAAACATGGGGAGGTCACAGGCAGAGGGTCTCCTTCCGTGGGGTGCAGCCTTTCTCCCACTGGGCGACCTTAAGCCTGGGTGGACTTCAATCCCCAAAATTCTGGGAGTTGAATTCCAAGTTGCCAGGGTTGTGGAAAACGTCTGCTATAAAGCGTGTTTAGTTTTTCTGCAACTCCTTAAAGGAGAGAAGGGATTTCCCAACCGCCATTCATGTGGGTCACAAACGGACATAAAAGGGCTCTTAGGAAGGGTTTGGGAGCCAAGGGCCAGTGCATAAAACCCCAAGGGGCATCTCACAGCTGGCTTCGGTGTGTTGTGGGGGAAACCAAATGCGTCCCATGCTCTCCCGGCCTTTTACTTCCGTCTGACAAAGAGGGACAACGTGGTTATTTCACACTGCTTCGTGGAGACAGTTTGGAGCAGGGGTCTCCAAGCTTGGCCACTTTAAGACTTGTGGACTTCAACTCCCAGAGTTCCTCAGCCAGCAAAGCTGGTTGAAGTCCACAAGTCTTAAAGGGCCACGGTTGGAGCCCCCTGGGGAATCTGGGGATTCCTTCCTGGGATCCCAGAGACTAAATTGTATGAAGAATGATTAAGGGGACCATTAATCCTGATACCATCCTGGATAAACGTCTGTCCAAAGCCTATGAAGAACGGTTACAGGAGTCGGGTATGTCTAGTCTAACGAAGAGAAGGGCCGGGGTGGCAAGATAGCCGTCTTCCGCTATTTGAGGGGCTGCCACAGGAGGGGCTCAAGCTCTTCTCCTAAGCCCCTGAAGGGCAGGACAAGGAGCAGCAGATGGAAACTCACCAAGGAGAGAAGCAGCCTAGAACTCCTGGCAGGGGGGACATTCAATTGGTGGAAGGGCTTCCCTCCAGAGGGGGGGGGGGCTCCAACCTTGGAGGTTTTTAAGAAGAGGCTGGATAGCCTTTTGTCTGGATTGATATAGGGTCCCCCGCTTGAGCAGGGGGGGTTGGACTAGAAGACCTCCGAGGTCCCTTCCAGCCCTGTGACTCTGTTATTCCTGTCAGTGAGAACAAATCAGTGGGACAGAAGTTGTGGGGGCTCCATCACTGGAGGCTTTCAGAAAAAGATTGGGAACCATTCGTCCAGGACTGAATAAGGACCCTTGCCTGGGGACAAGACCCCCAAGGTCCCTTCCAGCTGTTGGAGTCTATGGTCCCCCCCCCCCACCGATCACTAAACGCAGCTTCCCATCACAGGATATTTGCTGATAAAGGGGGTCTTTTCATGCCCACCTGGGCCTATCTGGGGGTTCACCGGATCACCCTCCCAACTCTCAGTCCTGCCTCGTCACAGGGAAGGGGCAGAGGGGACAAGGCAGCTCCTGTTACGGCCCAGAGCCAAGGCCCTGGGTGGGTGCTGCTGCCCAGGCGAGATTGGGGGGTTGTAGCTGTTCCTTCTGCCTTGCGTGGGGTGAGGTTGGGTGGAGAATGGATGCCGAGGCCTGTTGGTTCAACATGGCAGCTGTATGCTGACATGACATGGGGGTGTCAGGTTGAAGTTGGCCCGGATCGGGCAGCTGATGGGGAGATGGTTCTGATGGCCCATCAGGTTCCTCCTAGGAAGCCCCTCGGCCACTCCTGAAGGGTGCCGGGACCAGAGGCCAAGGCCCCCTTCTTGCTCTGCCGACCTAGAACGGGGTCTCCAACCTTGGCCACTTTAAGCCTGGAAGACTTCAACTCCCAGAATTCCCCAGCCAGCAAAGCTATGCAAGCTATACAAGCAAAGCTGGCTGGGGACTTCTAGGAGTTGAAGTCTTCCAGGCTTAAAGTGGCCAAGGTTGGAGACTCCTGACCTAAACTGAGCGTCGGCCCTCTGACTTCTTTCCGATCAGGGACACCATGATGGAACCGTCACCCGATTCTGCCCAAGGCAGCCGAGGTTGAAATGGGTTTCGGTCGTTTGCAGTTCAGCCTCTGGGAGCCTGAACTCGGTGGGATGTGACTCGGCTCACCCAACTAAGCCATGCAACATCTCCTACGTGGGGACACGGCATGTCACAGGAAGCCGGCAATTGTGTTTTGTAAGCCCAGGGGGAATCCTGGGAGCCCAGCTGGTGGGTTCAGCAGGCGTCCTCAGGCCAGAGAGGGAAAGAGAGGCTTCTCAGCTGCCGGCCAGGGGATTCGGGGTTTGGGCTGCCAAAGCCTGCTTGCCAAGAGAGGGCCATCCCTGGCCTGGAAGAGCGGTTGAAGAGCCCACCAGTGGGATGGGCGAAGGGGACAAGACGGACTCGGGAGAGGCCTCAGCGGGAGCAGCCAGGAGGAAAAGAGGAGGCCACCGAAATCCTGGCCCAGCACCCGACCTGGAGAGTTGGAAGAGGGTCTGGCAGCCAGGAGAGGCGGATGGATCCCGCAGGGCAGCCGCGTCTACCCAAGGCCCCTCATGCAACAGCCCTCTTGGAAGGAGAAGAAACCTCGGAGGCTACGAGGACCAGAAGAAATTACCTGACAATGAGAAGAATTCATCAGGTTGCCTCCAGAAGTTGTGGGGGCTCCATCACTGGAGGCTTTTAAGAAGAGATTGGACTAGAATTTGTCTGGAATGGTCTACAGGGCTTCCTGCCTGAGCAGGGGTTGGACTAGAAGACCTCCAAGGTCCCTTCCGACTCTCCTATTCTGTAAACGCGCCCCTCGTTCACCCAAGGAGTCCCACTCCAGACCTCTCCCCCAATGGCATTTTTCTGGGGGGGGAGGGGTGTCAGGAGTATGTGCAAAGGGGCTACTGGGCAGGGCAAGGGTGAAATGCCCCTTTACTCCTATCCCCCAAAACTCCCTTCCCCAAATGCAGGACTGATTTGCCCTTGCAGTGGAAACCGACCTCAGGAAACCGACCTCAGTTTGCAAGGCGGGGGTGGCAAGCTGATAGACAATACCCCCCCCCCCCCCAGGAAGCCAGCCAATGCCTAGCGAGGGCAGGGGAGAAGAGAAAGGTGGGCAGGGTCCAAAGAGGTCCAGAGTCATCCCAGGAATGCTGGTTTGGGGAGGTTTAAGGGTGGGAGACTCAGTTCTGGCAATGGAGGAGTCCTGCTCCCACTCACCCCATTGAAAGAGGGCAAGGGTTTTGGGCCCACCCGTTCCAGGGGTTGCCATTCTCCAGGCTGCCTTCTGCAAGGATTTAGGCTGGGTAGCGGCTCCTGACTGTACCATCACTGCACAAGATCACCCCCATTTTGGCCAGGCCAACTTCTGGGTGGGGGTCAGCTTGCTGAGTGAGGGGTCTGCTCAGCTGAAGCCCTTGGGCAGGAAGGAGGTGAGGACCGCTTGGCTTTGGGTAACTGTCCGGCCTGAGAAGCGCCGGTTCGATTTCAGGCTGTGTCTTAACATCACAGACCGGAACTTGTGCCAAACGCCCAGCGAAAGGGAAGGTGAAATTGGTGGCGGGATTTTAGCCAGAAAACCCATGCTAAGATTCCTGCTAGAAACAAAAAATGCTTCCAGGAAAAAAATCTCTGGAAGACCCTGAAGGAAGGAGGTTCCTGCAGCCCTTCAGCTTGCCAGGAGGAATCAGCCTTCAGTGACCCTTGCAAGTAAATTCTGCCCGGCTGGCAAGTACTTCTTGGACCTGGTTTCTTCACAGCTTGGAGCCAGGATGGTTCTCGCCGTGGCTTGTTTTAAACTTGCGAGTGCCTGGTTCAGAGATGGTGGCGGAGTTGGCACTTCGGTGTGGGCTGAAAATCAGGCGCTGGCCACGACTGTTGGATCCAGGAAATGTCGCAAAGGTCACAGGTGGGCAGGTGGTCGCGTGCCCAGCCATGTCCAGAGATCGGGAGCCTTTCTTGGCCACTACAGCAAGGCAGATGACCGGAACCCAAAGCTCTGTGCCCATAAGGTCCATCATGATCTCCAGTGTTGTTGGAGGTGCTAGAAACCAGAGTGCAGAGAAGAGCAACCGGATGATTGGGGGACTGGAGGCTAAGACATAATGAGTGATTGCTGTAATTGGGGATGTTTAGTTTAATGAAAAGAAGGACCAGGGATGACATGGTAGCAGCCTTCCAATGTTTGAGGGGCTGCCCTAAAGAAGAAAGGGGGTCAACCTTTTCTCCAAAGCCCCTGAAAGCAGCAGGACAAGAAGCAACAGATGGAAATTCATCAAGGGGAGAAGCAACCTGGAACTAAGGAGAAACTTCCTGACAGTGAGAACAATGAACCGCTGGAACGAGTTGCCTTCAAAAGTTGTGGATGCTCCAACACCGAAGTTTTTAAGACAAGGTTGGACAACCATTTGTCTGAAACGATGCCAGGTCTCCGGTGTGAGCAGAGGGTGGGACTACAAGACCTCCGAGCAGGGGTGGGATTCAAATTCTTTTACTGCCGGTTCGTGGGCATGGCTTGGTGGGCCTGGCAGGGGAAGGAGACTGCAAAATCTCCAGTCAGAGGCGGTATTTGCTGGGTCTCTGAAGTCCTCAAAATTTCCGCTACCGGTTCTTCAGAACTGGCCAGAACCAGCTGAATCTCACCTCTGCCTCCAAACTCCCTTCCAGCTCTGTTATTCTGTTAACTGTCTGAAGGTCTGAAACCTTCTCTCTTCTTCCGAAGCATCCTGTCTTCAGGGGCCAAGGGTGGAGATGCTGGGGTTCTGGCTGAACATCCTATGTTGAGAAGATGGAGGGGTGGGAGGCGGTGGCCTGGCGGCCTCCAGGTGGGGACTGGAGTCAGGATCCTGCAAACACTGCTGGAGGACCTCCCGGCATCCCATCTCACATGGTCTTTGGCCGGGGATGAGGGACCCCAGCCTGGCTTTAGGGGGGGCAGCTGAGTTGGGAGGGGCTCTTTGGCTGGACTCTTGGGGTCAGCGGTCGCCAACTGGTGGGCCGTGAGAAAATTTTGGTGGGCCGCAGAGAAATCTCACCCCCAGAGCAATTAATCCAGGCTGCGCAGGAACACAAGGCTGTGCCACCCACATGGCCCGCGGGAACCCTCCCCACCCACTCACTCCTTACTTGGCAAACTTGCCTGCTAAACTGCTATTTTTCCTTTTTCCGACCATCATCTGTTCTGCTGTGCTGGGAGATTTAGATTAGCTAGGAAGCAGGAAATGGTTGGATTTCTTGCTTTCTAGCTAGTCTTTAGATCTTCGGCTCAGCATAGCCGAACCTCCCATAGGACTGAAGGTTTGCTTGCAAGCAAATTCAGTGCAGACTCACAGCAAGCAAATTTGGGAGACTGGGCTAGCCGATGGCAGATAGATAGATCACTGAATGATTCTGTGAACAACTCAATCTGCCTGCCTGCTTTGCCTGATTTTGGATAAAAATTACTTTTTTATATAAAAAATTCAATATTTACATGCATGGTGTGTTGTGAGTTAATTTTGTGAGTTTGCTTGCAAGCAAAGTTTATGTGACAGACTGAGCTAGCCCATGGCAGATAGATAGATCTCTGAATGAAGCTGTGATTCTATGAGCAACTCAATCTGCCTGCCTGCTTTGCCTAATTTTGGGTAAAAGTTGCTCTTTTTTATAAAAAATTCAATTTTTATATAAATATTTATAATATTTACATACAAGCCATGCCCAGCAAGTCACATGACCACCAAACCACACCCACAAATTAGGCCAAGCCCACAGAACCAGTTAGTGGTCCCTGGGATCTAAAATTATGAGTTTGGAGGTCCCTGAGGTCCAAAAGGTTGGCGACCCCTGGACTAGGCGATTCTGCCATGGATGGAGTTTGTACAGCCTACACTTCACCTCGTTAGTGAATTAAGCCCATTTGTGCCTGTGCCCAAGGCAGGGAATCGTGAATCCCCCAACACGCTAAGTTGTGATTTTTCAGCTGCTGGACCTGCAGCTCCCTCGGTTAGGCTACGTTCTGTGAAGAGAGTCAGGCTGGGGGGGGGCACCCTCGGGATGGAAGGGAGGGCAGGATCGCTGCCCGAGGGGTGGAGGGCTCCTGTCAGTACGCTCACCCAAACATGGCTCTTGCCCTCTTGCTTTTGGGCAGAAGTGGCCTGGAAAGGCCTTAACTTGGCAGTGAGTTGTTGGTCAGGGCGGAAGCCTCTTTGATGATTTTGGGGATGCGGGGGGGTGGGGTAAGGAAGGATGGGTCCTGCCCAACAGAAGGCAAAGACAAGTAAGGAGAGCAGCTCCAGAGACTGGAAGAGGCGCAGAAACTCTGGCAGTAGGAAGTACCAAAAGCGTTTCAGGACCAGTTTCCTTTCCTCTTCAAACAAAACTTCTCTTGGTTCTGTTAAAAAGGGGGGGGGGGACAAGGGCCCCTTTAGGACTGCAGCTCCCCTGCTGCCTCAGGAATCCTGGGAGTGGGTCGCCAAGGCCCTCGTTCCCCACCCCGTCTGAAAACAAAATCCGAGGAAGACGAAGGTGGCTGAGGTTAATCCTCCAAGCGCTTGACTCCGGGAAGGGGGAGAAGTTCTCCTTTCCTAGCCGGCTTTGCTCCCTTCGGCTGCAAGGGCTCCGGGGCCCTTTGGATTTGGGGACCAGCCAAGGAAGGGGGAGCATGGACGTTGCTCAGCTCTGACCTTGGAAGGTCCCTCAACCGCTGGGGAACCTCCTGCTCTGCAGAGCCTGGGCCTTTGGGAGAGGACGCTGGTGCCCCCTCCATCTCTGAGGAGCTGGGAGGAGAGGACCTCCTGCACAGGGCGGCAGGGGCACCAGGCTCTCCTGCTGCTGCTGCTGCCAGAGTCCCTGGGCCTCCCTCCTGGGCACTCCCCAGACTCTGCAGGACAGCCTAGGCCAGGGTTCTTCATGACTTGTGGGCCAGAGCTCCTCAGCCAGCTTTGCTGGGAGTGGGAGCCCACGAGTCTTCCAGTGGCCACGGGTGGAGAGCCCTGTGGCAGGGCATGGTTAGCGAGGGCCGGGCTGGGCCGGCTAACGGGGTGCGGTGTGTCTGACTCTGCAGAGAAGCTGGACGAGATCTTGGCCGCGGCGGAGCCCTCGCTGAGAGCAGACCTGGTGGAAGCGGATTCCCGGGCAGCCACCGTGAAGCAGAGACCGACCAGCCGGCGCATCACCCCTGCAGAGATCAGTGTGAGTGGGCAGGGGAAGGACTGGGCTGGGGGCTGCACCCGGGGCGAAGTGGAGGAAGGCCTGCTGAGGCAGCTGGGCCCGAACCCGATTCCCCACAGCCACACTGAGGCCGGCCGGATGAGCTCGCAGGGCAGCGCGATTGAGCCGGCCTTTTCAGGGGCGAAAGGGGGGTCCTGGTCAGGAGGCAGCTCTGGTGTTTCCGGTGGGGAGACGGAGGCTAGCTGCCCTTGGAGTGCTGGCTGGGCAGGCAGAGGCTGCCCTCTGGCCACGACGGTCTCTAGTCCCGCCAGGGTGGAGCCTCAGCTGAGGCCAGCAACGCCTGCCCAGGCTGGAATACGGGAAGTCCTCGACTTACGACCACCGTTGAGCCCAAGACATCTGTTGCTAAGTGAGGCATCCATTAAGTGAGTTCCGCAACCTTTTTCCGACCTTTCTTGCCACTGTTGTTAAGTGAATCGCCGCAGGTGGTGTAAGTTAGCAACCCGGTTCTTAAGTGAACCTGGCTTCCCCATTGGCTGGGGATCACGTGGCCCTCTGGGGCACTTCCACCGTCAGAAGTCCAGGCCAGTTGCCAAGCCTCTGAATTGTGACCACGTGGTCACGGGGATGCTGCAACGGTCGTAAGGGTGAAAAACTTCCTCGTAGCCACTCTTACTTCCAGCGGCCACTAAATGAACCGTTGTAAGTCGAGGACTGCCTGTGGGTGGGGCTGGGGTCTCCCTCGTGGCCCTGCCCTGCCCCCCCCCAGCCAGGGTGGGCAGGAGGGGAGGGGGCGTGGCCTCCGGCCTGAGACTGACCAGCTCTCCCTTCTTTTCCAGTCCCTCTTTGAGCGCCAGGGGATGGCGGCCCAGGCGGGGCCGGAGAAGCCCCACATCTCCCTCCGCAAAGGCCTCCCGCGGACCAAGTCTGTAGGTAGGTGGGATCCTCTCTGGCTTTCCATGAGCTCCAGGTGGCCGGCCTTGTCTGCACCTCCAGCCGCAAAGCCCCAGTTCAGCCGCCCAGGAAGGCAGGAAGGCGGCTCTAGTGGCCCCCCGAGTTAGGATTCACAGCCTTTAAAGAGGGGGAGGGGTTTTTTTCCTGGCGTGGCTGCCCGGACTCCTCCTCTAAATGCCCCCGCCCCTTCGTCTAGGGCAGGGCGTCTCCAAACTGGGCAACTCCCAGAATAAGCAAGAAATCCTGGGAGTGAAGTCCACAAGTCTTAAAGGGGCCCAGGTTGGAGACCGCCTGCTTTAGGGGAAGCACTGGGGGGCTTCTGAGAGGCTGGCTTGGGTTGCCTGCAGGGGCCCCTGACCCAGTCACCCCTGGAAAAGCCAGGCCCTTCTCGGTTTGCTTGCTTCTGAAGCAGCGGAGAAGTCAAGCAGCTAGGACAGCCCATGGCTGGGTTCACCTTGGGCCGCTGCGGTTGCCTGGGCTGGCTGGCAGGTTGCCGCTGGAGCTGGCTCTCTCAAGCATTGCCTGCTGGGGCCCCACGCAGGAGGTGTGCAGGAGTTGCAGGCGCTGCTGGGAGCCACCCAGACGAAGCCACCTCTGTGGGAACTCCGGCAAGGGTTTCCTGGCGAGAGAGAACCAAATGGCCTCCCTCCCTTGCCGGATCACGTCCCGTCTACCTCGGTTCTTCTTAAAAACAAACCAGGGTCTGAATATCGGGTCTGGGAACACATTAAAAGGACCCTGTGGCTCTCAGCCAGATCCCAAGGATTTCTTCCACGCCTGCCTGGGCGGCCGCTGTTCAGTGAGCTGATTTGAGAGCAGGGCTGCTCCAGCAACGCAAAACACAAAATTTACGGAAGGAAATGGATGCATCTGCCCCCTCATCAGAGGTTGGGTTCTGGCCGGTTCTGGAGAACCAGTAGCGGAAATTTTGAGTAGTTCGGAGAACCGGCCAATCCCGCCTCTGACTGGCCCCGCCAACCCCATCTCTTCTCTGCCTCCCATTGAGTCCCAGCTGATCGGGTGGGTCTCCTTTGGTTGCCCTGCCCAAGAGAATGGAGCTGGAAAGCAGGTCAGTGGGGAGGGGAGGGAAGAGGGATTTTGCAGTATATCCTTTCCCTGCCACGCCCACCAAGCCACACCCACCAGAACTGGTAGTAAAAAAATTTGAATCCTACTGCTGCCATTCATACTTCGCCTAGCAGGGCATTAGCAGAACGAATTGGGGGGGGGGGGGGGACCCAGGATTTCAAGCAAAGCAAGGGGAAAAATTCCTGCTGGAGCTGAAAATAATTCAGGGCTCTGGAACGAGGAGTCCACCTTGTCAGATTTTCATTTAAAAAAAAGTAGGGGGGTATTGCAACAGGTGGCGATGGGGAAGTGGCCCTTCCCTCCATGGCCGTGGGAGAATTCCAGCTGGACGCAGAGCAGAAGAGGAAATGGGGGGGCAGAGCCATGGGGCGCCTGGTGACACCTCAAGGGGCTGCTGCTGCTCCGCCATCTGCCAGCACGCAGAGCAGTTTGCCAGGCGCCTCCCCCCCAGGAGAGATGCCAGTCTCCCCGCCTGTGGGAAAATATTCTGGGCGCAGCAACAGCTGACAAATGGCAGTGATTCACAGCCCGGAAGCTTCCGAGCAGGTTTTTCCCCTCTGTGTGATGTGGAAACGGGGCCAAGCAAGGAGGCCGAGATGCATCTCATGTTGCATTGGTCCAGGTGACACGGCTGGGATTCGACCCTCCAAGGCAGGGGACACCAACCTTGGCCACTTGTGGACTTCAACTCCCAGAGTTCCTCAGCCAGCTTTGCTCTGGGAGTTGAAGTCCACAAGTCTTAAAGCGGCCAAGGTTGGCGTCTCCTGTTCCAAGGTGTGATGACCCAGGGTGGGAGGCAAAACAAACCCAGTCACAGAAAACAGGTGAAGCCCCTTTGATTCCTTCCCTTGGCTTCCAAACTCCAAATATCTTTGACGGAAGACAAAAAAAACCCCACACAGTTACATGAAGAAGGAAAAAAGCAGCACAAACCAGGCAAGAGAAGGGCTGGAGGACGTCCACAGATAATAGAACACACACTGGGAAGGAGGCCAAACTCAGAGAGGAACCATAAACTAGAGATATTTCCATGCTTTGTTTCCAGCGTTTGCCTGTACACAGGTCCGTCCTCTTATTCAGTTGTCACAGCTGCAGCCCATGAAGAGGATCAAGGCCCCCTCCTCCTGAGTAGACCACATGTCTCTCCCTTATCCTCTCCTCCCTGTATGCCCTAGGATGGAGAGGGGAAGGGCCTGGGTCTTCCTCTGACTGCCCAGCCGGCCTCTGCCCTTCCCCAGCCTCCTCCACCACCTCTGGAGCCACACTCCCACTCCCTGTCGGCTGTTCCTCCTCTCCCTCAGAGTCCGACTCCACCAGGGGCATGACAAGGGAAGAAGGTGTGGGGAGAAGGAAGGGGGGGCAATCAAGGGGGTCTTTATTGTCTCAAGCTGAGTGTCATGCCCCTGGGGGAGACTGACTCTGAGGAAGAGGAGGAACAGCCGACAGGGAGTGGAAGGGTGGCTCTGGAGGTTGGGGTGGAGGCTGCGGAAGGGCAGAGGCTGGCTGAGCAATCAGAGGAGGACCCAGGCCCATCCTCTATCCATCCTAGGGCACGCAGGGAGGAGAGGATCAGGGGAAAACATGTCTACTCAGGAGGAGTGGGCCATGATCCTTTTCATGGGTTGCAGGTGAGAGATCTGCATAAGAGTTTGGACCTGCGTGCTAACAGACGCTGGAGACAAATTAGTTTTTATTCCTAGATGAGGTTTATCTTGGTGGGCGTTCTTCCAACGGACTGTCCCTGGTTATCTTCCTGAAGTTGGCCATTATCTATTCTGGTCTGTCGAGGAATTTTATTCAGTGTGGTTTGTGAATTTGAACTGTGTTTCTTTTGTTTGGAATGTTATTTTGAAAATAGTTTAATCTTCAACTGTGAACAATTAAACAGTGAAGCCAAGTTGAAGACATTCAAGGACCTTTATTTACGTTTTGGTGTTGTTATATTTCTGATACATCACACAGAGGAGTGCAGAACTGGTTGTGTTGCAGTTTGATCCTTGGGCCCAAAGATTGTGCTTGCCGTAATGCAGGCGCCTCCAAACTTTGCAACTTTTGAGGTGTGGGAACTTCAACTCCCAGAATTCCTCAGCTGGCATGGCTGCCGAATTCTGGGGATTGAAGTCCCGAAGTCTTAAAGTGGCCAAGTTTGCAGAGCCCCGGTGTAAAAGGAGTGCATTGCCTGTGTCCAGTTGCACCTGGGCCCAGGACGCTGGCAGTGGCACCTCCTCTGCCCCGTAGGAGCCTGTCTGGCTGTGGGCATCGGCAGCACTGGTGGGGTAGAAGGGCTGCTATTGCTCTGCTTTTCCCCCCTGAAGTCCCCTCACTCTTCCCAGAATCCTTCCAGGTCTAGGAGGGTCTTCGTCCATGTCTATAATTGTCCATTTTCCTCTGTTTTTTCTTCTGCTCTGCTCTTGTTTTTGTGTCCTGGTCACTCGGTGGGAGCCAGAGTTGAGAGGCAGGATATCACTCCTCATCCCCAAATCCTTAAGGGGGCAGAATCCAACCCTTTCCTGCAGCCCCCTCCCCAGGACCCCCACATCATGCCTGGTGGCTGCATACAGGGGCACCTCCTTTCGATGGACACATCGGGGACTTCATTACAGGGTTTTGGACGGACAATCACTCGTTTAGTGACTATTCAAAGCTACAACGGCATTGAAAAAAGTGATTTATGGCCGTTTTTCACACTTATGGCCATTGCAGCATCCCCATCAAAAGTCAGGCGCTTGCAACTGACTCATATTTATGACGGTTGCAGTGTCCCGGGGTCACATAATCCCCGTTTGCGACTGTCTTGAGAAGCCAGGTTTACAGCCATGGGACTGACTTAACACCTGCAGTGATTCCCTTAACAACTGTGGTAGAAAAGGGTTATAAAAAGGGGGCAAAACTCACTTAGCGACTGTCTCACTCAGCCATGGAAACTTTGGGCTCCATTGCAGTCGTAATTCTTCAGCCTGCTCTAGAAAGGAGTGTGTCGTTGCAGTGAGATTCCTGTGCATAAGTGGTGTATGTGTTATCATTTGTGCAATGACCTCCATGCGCAGCTGGCAGGCAGGGCAGTGGGAGGGGGTCCTCACCCCTTAAGGCCACTGGCCAATCTGAATGCATGCCCTGCAGAGGCTGCGGCTGCACTCCTCGCCCTAGAAATGCCCAGCCCACCGCAGCCCAGAAGGCGCAGGGCAGCAACTGTACACGGTGTGTCCTCCATGGGGCCTTTGCGCATTACACTGCCCTGGGCAAGGGGACGCAGCTGGCTTGGTCCTGCTTAGCAACATCATTCTTTGGATGCCAGACTCCAAAGGAATCCGAATCCCAGCTCAGGGTGCAAAGGGCTATTTGCAAGAGAAAATGATTCCCCCTTAATTGGCCTTCCCCAACTTCCAAGGCACCTCAGCCGGCCTGCTCTGCACCATCCCGCTTGGCAGTCCTGGGCATCAGTCTGCAGCTGCAGCCTCCCTCCCCTGCCGGTTCCTGACTCAAGAATGCCAACCTCTAAAGGAGAATATTTTTGGCTCGGGGTTGAAAGGGGGGTCCTTAGTGTGTCTCTGGGTTGCTTTCTTGCAGGTGTTTTATGACCTAAGCTAGGTAACGTCACCAGGGCTAGAAGGGAGTATACTAGTGGCTTACCCTGCCACTGTTTGGGGGTGGGGGGTGTTCTTGATGGTTCCTTGATGAGGCTGCTTACTCCCCTCTAGCACTGATGAAGTTACCTAGTTTGGTCATGAAACGTCTGCAAGAAAACAACCAGGGCACCCAGGACCCCTCAAGTCCAACCACCTACGGTGAAGCTGCCAGTAGGCACCCCAAGCTTTGTCTCAGTTGCAGGCTTTGTGGTCTGTCTTACTGGCAGTCAAAGGGGGAGAAGCATCGTTTGACCTCCCGAAGGAGCTGCAACTTTTCCTCTTTTGCTGTTTTTTAGGCGAAGATGAAAAATTTGCGGCTTCCCTAATGGATGGAAAATTTCCCCGGAGTACGTCGATGCAAGACACTGTCCGAGAGGGCCACGGCATCCCACCCCCACCACAAACCGCCCCTCCCCCTCCCCCCTCCCCCTACTACTTTGACACAGGCCCGCCCCCCACCTTCTCCCCTCCCCCACCCCCAGGGAGGGTCTACGACACTGTCCGGTCCAGCTTCAAGCCGGGCTTGGAGGCCAAGCTGCATGGGCTGCCGTCGGTGATCAGCGCGGCTGAGATGTACGACCAGGCCAGGGCCGGCATCCCCTACCCCGAGCGGCAAAAGCGGGCCCGCTCCATGATCATCCTGCAAGACTCCTCCCACATCCCCGTGGAGCCCACCGACCTCCCCCGGCCAGGCCCCTCGGCCACCCCGCCGGAGAAGCTGAAGCGGAAGGGTCGTGGGGCAGACAACCCGTACGCCAACATGGGCCAGTTCAACGTCAGCCTCTTTGCCCCCACCAAGCCCCAGCGCAAGAAGAGCCCCCTGGTCAAGCAGCTGCAGGTGGAGGACGCGCAGGAGCGGGCGGCGCTCTCTGTGGCAGGGGGCTTTGCCCGGGAGCCCTCCCCCACCCGGCGGGGCCACCGCCTGAGTGGGATGGAGTTCCCCTCCCAGCAAGTGGACACCGCCAGCCTGCCCTTTGCCACGGCAGTCGCGGGGGCCATGAAGGAGCGAGACCGGCGTCTTGACGAGAAGCGGAAATCCACTGTCTTCCTTTCCGTGGGGGCCATCGAGGGGAGCCCCCCCACCATAGACATGCCATCGCTGCAGCAATCTCGGTCCATCGATGAGCGTCTGCTGGGGAGCCGGGACGTCCTCCTGCCTTCTCCCGTCTCGGCTCTAAAGCCATTCCTCAGCAGTTCCTCTTCGACGTTCATACACCCCCTGACGGGGAAGCCCCTCGACCCCAACTCCCCCCTGGCGCTGGCGCTGGCCGCGAGAGAGCGAGCCCTCTCCACCCAGGTCTCCTCCAGAGTGGCCACCCCCATCCACAGCCCCGACTCCGACCGGGCAGCGCCCTTGTTCGTGGACATCCAAACCAAAGAGCAAGAGAGGGGTGAGCTGGAAGGCCGGGGGTCTCCCGCCTATTCCCCAGGAGCCAAGGTGGCTACCCCCAGCTCTCTGACTCCTACCCAGAGCCCCTGGGGGATGCCCGGAAGCGCAAGGAAAGAGGGCGAGGCCCGAACCGAGACCCCGGTGAAGGAGGTGGAGGAGAAGAAGGTGGAGGAGAAGAAGGCCATGATCCTCAGCATCATGGACACCTCGCAGCAGAAGACGGCCGGCCTCATCATGGTGCACGCGACAAGCAACGGCCAAGACCTAGGATTCGACGTGAAGGAGGAGAAGAGCCCCGTGCCAGAGGGGGGCCCAGAGCCGGGGGAAGTCTCCATAGCGGAGGCCCAGCCCAGCCCAGTGGGGAAGGCGCCCGTCAGCCCAGCCTTGGACAAGACTCTTGGACAAGGGAGTTCGGAGGAGGAAGTGGAGACGTACACGGTCACTCTGCCGCCCGCTCAGCTGTCCTCCAGTGATGAGGAAACCAGGGAGGAGCTGGCGAAGATTGGCCTGGTGCCGCCGCCCGACGAGTTTGCAAACGGGGTCTTGGTCACTACCGCTGGCACCCCTATCAGCCAACTGGCTGCTCCAGCCATCGCCCCGCCATCTGTGCCAGCGGCAGCGACCCTTCCTTCTACCACTGGTGGAACACCCTCAGGGAAGCCCTCTGATGCCCCCACCGCCCCCGAGTCTGCCGCAGACTCGGGCGTGGAAGAGGTGGACACCAGGAGTTCAAGTGACCATCACCTGGAGACCACAAGCACCATCTCCACCGTCTCCAGCATGTCCACGCTGTCCTCCGAGAGCGGGGAGCCCACCGACACCTACACCTCCTTTGCGGATGGGCACACTTTTGTACTCGAGAAGCCGCCAGTGCCTCCAAAGCCGAAACTCAAGTCCCAGACCAGCAAGGGGCCGGTAACCTTCAGGGACCCTCTTTTGAAGCAGTCCTCGGACAGCGAGCTCATCTCCCAGCAACACGCGGCCATCCTGGCTTCCGCCAGCGTCGTCCGGCCACGCTACCTCTTTCAGCGAAGGTCCAAGCTGTGGGGGGACCCCCTGGACAGCAGGCCCATCCACGGGCCGGAAGATGACAAACCAACTGTGATCAGCGAGCTGAGTTCCCGGCTGCAGCAGCTGAACAAGGACACGCGCTCCCTGGGGGAGGAACCCGCCGGTGGCGTCTTAGACCCTGGAAAGAAGCCTCCCGTGGTGGCAGCACGGTAAGACCCCCCGCCCAGCCGGACTGAGGGGGGGCTGCAGGGGGCCTCCCTACCCTGGTTGCCAACCCTTCCCCAGCGTCCGTCATCCTGGGCCAGGAGGTGTCAGCAAACCCTGCAGAGGGGGGAAGATGTCAGAATGACGTTTAGGATTTGTCCCCGTGTAGATTCAGGGGGGGGAAGATTTGGGAAGAATGCTCAACCCCCTCCCACCTGTCCATTCCCTCTTTCTCCTCCTCCTCCTCACCTGGCCGGTTCTGCAGTTCCAGGTTTGCTTTTGAGTTTTGCTCTTCGTGCCCCGAGAGCCCTTCAGCAGGCAGAGGCTTCATCCTTTCACACACAGACCCTGCACACGCACGCACGCATCCCTGTGCCTCCCCTTCCCACAATGCCCCAGGGAAGTCAAGCAACTTCAGGGCTGGTCCCTGGCAGAAGAGCGAAACCAGCCTCTCCTCCTCCTCCTCCTCCTGGGGAAGGAACCTCCTGGCTCTGAGCTGCCCGTCCCGTCTCACACAGCGGATGCGGGTGACCTGTGCCTCCTTTTGCGACGGGGCTGCCCGGCCTCCGAGGCCTAAAAAGGGCCCTTGGTGTCCTAGATACAGGCAGTCCTCAACTTACGACCGTTCGTTTTGTGACCATTCAAGGTTACGACGGCCCTGGGGGAGAAGGGACTTATGACCCTTTTTCACAGACCAGGATTCTGCAACGTCCCCGTGATCCAAGTTCAAACCTTTGGCAGTTGACTCTTACTTGTGATGGCTGCGGGGTCACAGGGTCCCCTTTTGCAACCTTCTGACAAGCCAAGCCACTGGGGAAGCCAGATTCATTTAACAACGAGGTTACCCTCTTACCAACTGCACTGATTCACTTAACAACGGTGGCAAGAAAGATCGCAAAGTGGGGCAAAACTCACTTAACAGCAGAAGGGTTGGGCTCCTCTGTGGTCGTAAGTTGAGGACTACCCGTATTTAGCAACGTGGAGATGAGTGCAAGTCGGTGCCAAGGGAGACTCCGCGTGAGCTGAAGGCCTCAACCAGCCTCGGGTTTAGGGCCCCGGTTTGTAGTTGCTCAGGCCTGGGGTTCCCCCCTTCCGCACCTGCGTGATTGGCACCCGTCCCGTAGGGGCCTTGTGGGTCAAAGGGGGGGAGGACTCTGTTAATGAGGGGGTAGTGAAAGGGAAAAACCCCCCCCCATTCATGAACTTGAACCTGAAGAGGAAAAGTGGGCCAGGCAAGGAAGCAGCAGGAAGGAGGGTTGGGTTCCCCAGGGAGAAGTGGAATCACAGTGTAACAAAGTTGGAAGGGACCTCAGAGGTCTTCTAGTTCAACCCCCTGATCACAAGTCCTACAGTTGCCAAGGTTGGACACCCTGGCCCTGCATCCTTCTGGGTCTCCAGGGTCCTTTGAAAAACCTCCAGTGACGGAGCTTCTGATCCAACGCAGACACGAACATATTCTGCCATTATTCCAGGCCCCCAGATCTCTTCTCTGAGTGACTGGAGGATGCGGTGAAGCTCAGATAGGATGGTGCTCCTCCTTCAGTCCATATCATTTTGGGCAGATGTTGCCTTCGATTTGCCAAGCCCCCCCTGGGCCTCGTATGAAATCTCAGAGGAATTCTTCCTCCCCCTCCCCAACCAACGGATCCCTCTTCCCCTCCCCTCCCCTCCTTTGGCCAAAGGCGATCAGCTGAGACCCCACCTCCTGTATTCTTTTAGTGAGAAGCATGTTGCTTGACTGAGCGCTTCCAGCGAGGCAAATTTCTAGCTTGAACCCCTCCCCAAGCCCCCCAAGGGCAGCCCTCCTCTGAGGGGCCAGAATCCAGTGGAGGTGAAGAGCCAGGGAGCCCACTCCGAGGGACCAGAGCAGGAAATCCCTGACCTCAGAAGGGGAATCCAGGATGCCTTCTTCTCTGCCATGGTCTCCTGCAGGGGGAGGTTTGGCCACCTTCCCTCAACCTCTAGGAGGAGACTGGTGGGCTCTCGGGGGACCCTTCCCGTTTCCCCCAGAACTGAAGGGATTGCCATGCTTGGGTGGACCTCCCCCTCCATTTGAGACCCCTGCTGCACTGCATAGAAGAGGGGTGGGCAGCTATGGCCCCTTTATGACCCGCGGACTTCAACTCCCAGAATTCCCGAGCCAGCACAGTTGACTGAACGATGCTGGGAGTCGAAATCCACAAGTCTTACACGCTGCCACGGTTGGACGTCCCAGAGCTTCATCTGAGTTCAAGTCAGAGGGTCCCCCCCCCCCACATTTACCTAGAAGTGTGTAACCTGTCACCTGTCTCTAGTGGGAGGGGTTGGGGGGAAGAGAAGAGGAGGGAGAAGAGGAGGAAGGAGGACAGAAGAGGAAGGGTATGTGATTGATGTAGTTTGTGTTTCCAAAACCCACCATTGCTTTGTATTCTTACAGATCTGACAAAGACCCTGAAGAGAATTAAACCATTTAAGCCTTTTAGCCTCTAGGGTAAACCTTCCTCTTTCTCTGTGTCCTGGCTAAATAATCCTCAGCTGAAACTTGTAATATCCTGCTCGGACCTTCCAACTAAGGCAATTAACACCTTACCAATTTCCTTGTAGGCTTTGTTGCCACCGTCTTGCCCCCCACCCCCACCCCCAGGCCTGGCGACCCCAAAGGTGGGCAAATTGAGGGCAAAGGCAAAATCTCTTAAGGCAGCTGCTTCTCTCCCTGTTGGATGCCGGCTTAGAGGAGGGACTTCCGGGATCCAAAATGTGCTTTGGCCACAGGGGTCAGAAGGAGACGTGGCAGCACTAAGTTCCTTTGCTCTGTTTAGTTGCATTCGGTGGTCTAGCGCAGCTCTCTCCCAACGTGGCCCCTTTAAGACCCGTGGACTTCAGCCTCCAATATGCCCCAGCCAGCACAGCATTGTGGGAGTTGAAGTCTACAAGTCTTAAAGGGGCCATGTTGGGAGAGACTTCGCCCTGCATGTTAAATTTAAAGGCATTAAATTATCCACAGGCCTGATTTCCGGCCAGACCAATAATTCTTCTGCAAGGTCACTGCACAACACACACACACACACACACACCCAAGAAACCTCTCTAGGAAGCTCTAAGAATGAAAGAGTGGGATGAGCGGAGGGGAGAAGGGCTTCTATCATGTGCCGCAGGGCCCTCGGTCACAGGAACCTAGAAGGGAACCTAGAGATCATCTTGCCCAATGCTCTGCCTGGGCATAAACTACATGGCTAGGTGGGCTCCGGGGGACACCTGGTGGTCTTCCTTGGGATGAGGCAACTCCTTGTTTCCAAATGAAGATCTCATTGATGGCCACTGCAATCGGGGTTCAAAGTTGAGCTGCTTGTGACTTTGATAAAATGGGGGTCATTCCAGACCCATTTACAAAATGCACAGCCCACCTGGGTGCTTCAATGGGGCTTTCCCAAGCCAGAAATCTGGGAAAGAGTCCCACTGAAGCACACATTTGGGGGGGAGTTACCTTGTCCCACTGGTTTTCTCCAGCCTGGGGCCCTCTCTGGGTTGGGACTCACGGAATCCCCTAAGATTCCTGGCAGGCAGGGCAAAAGGAGACTGAACCCCACAGCTGATGGAAGGAGGGACCTGCAGAGTTGACGGGTGAGGCAGGTGCCCGTTCATCAAAGGCAACTGTGCCAGTGCTGCCCTCTTCATCCCTGGCATGGAGTTTCCCTCTCCGTGACTTCCACGCCATGGACGCCTCTGGCAGGACCCAGGAACGCGTCTCATGGTGCAGAAACCCTAATCCCCAGACGAGGAGCCCTGGTGGAACTCTACTCACTGCCGGCTGTTTGATCCTGACTGGCTCAAGGTCAGCTCAGCTTTCCATTCTTCCGAGGCCAGTAAAATGACGACCCAGATTATTAGGGGCTGATATTGTATAAACTGCTTAGAAGAGAGGGCTGTGAAGCACCGTGGAGCGGCATCTAAGCCTCAAGTGCTGTTCCCCCCGCAACCCCCCCTCAGGGAGTAGTTCTGGTCCTCCAGGGAAACTGGCTTTCACAGAGCGTGTGCACTGCCTACAAGGATACGGGGTAAGAGGGCCATTGTTGGTCACAAGTCATGGCATGCGTTCACGACCGATCGATTGCTGGCAGACTGGCGCCATCCATCCGCTAACCCCTTACTAATCCTGGCTTGCTCACCCCACTGGGGAGACTCACCACGGGCCCTGCATGTTCACGGAGGGCGGGGGAGCAGGCAAAGAGAGATGGCTGTCGTATCTTCTGTGGCCCTGAGAGATTCAGTTCAGGTGTGGGAGGAGGAGCCAGGAACCTGCCCCCTTCCACAGCAGGCCAGCACTGGAAGCAGCAGCAGGCAAAGGAGGGGGGGGGGGGGACTGAGAAACCAGAGGCCACTGCAGTAACCTCAGCTTTGGCCCTGAGCCCGGCTTCATTCCAGCCCCAGATGCAGAGACCTGACGTGATGTGACCATCCTTGGGTGATCGGCTTAACAACAGCAACCGGAATGGCCGGAAATGTCACCCTTAAGCGGCATGGTCACGTGATGATGTCATGCTTTAGGATCCCGTTGCTTAACGGCGGCAGTTCCAGTCCCGGTTTCCGTTGTTAACGAAGGACTGCCTGTGTAGTATTATGTGGAAATAGCTGCCAAGGCCCAACTCTGATCAGAATCAGGTTCCCTTCCTTATAAAGTTTTCTCCTCCACGCAAGGGGCCTGACAGGCATTGGCTTCATTTCTGTTGCCATTCTGCTCCGCTCAAGAGTCCCCACGAAAGCACCTCATTGTAAGAGCCGTGGTGGCGCAGTGGTTAGAGTGCAGTACTGCAAGTTGCTACTACTGCAATTTGGCAGATCGAATCCCACCAGGCTCCAGGTCGACTCAGCCTTCCGTCCTTCCGATGTGGGTAAAAAGAGGACCCAGATTGTTGGGGGCGAGAGGCTGACTCCGTAAACTGCTTAGAGAGGGCTGGAAAACACTGGGAAGTGGTATATAAAGCTAAGGGCTATTGCTAAGTGGGAAGGAAGGAAGGAAGGTCAGAATGCAGCATTAAAGGCTAATTCTGTCCATTGCCAGGAGTTTGACAAGTTTCCTCTCGATCCAGAGACGAAGGCCCCTGTAGGCATGCCATTGTGGTGCCATGGGGTTGGAAACCTTCCCCGTTCTGAAGAGAAAGGGCTGTGAGGCAGCAGGGTGTGTCCAGGCAGCTGGCTGTTTTTTCTTCCTCTCAGACAAGGTGGAACTCTGCAGTTATGGCAGACTCAGAGCTGAAGCATACTTGAACCCAATCTGAGCCAGTCACCAGCACCAAAGGTTTATGCTTCAGGCTGGAGCCCATCCTTGGGGAAAGAAACCCGAGCTCATTACAGCCTCACATTACAACGGACAAGGATGTGCATTAAATTTTGCAGCTACTAAGATTGTTGGCTGAGTAGGGACAAAAATAGCCAGAGAAATGATTGGAGCCTGGGAAACGGGCCCCTCATCAGTCAATAGGAGTGCTGATTTACTACCAGGAACTGAGGGCATGGGGGTGGGCACAGCAACCAGTCGCCTGCCACCAACACGCCAATCAAACCAATAGGAAGGCACTACATAAATACAACTCATAGAATAGCCCAAAGCACACATTCCGGTGGGATAGGATGGGCTCCAGCACCAGCCCAAAAGCGTGCAGGAATAGACCTCTCTGGTCCCGGTGACCGACTCAGATTGGATCCTGCAACACGTAGATCCGCCTGCCTTGGCTGGAGGAGGCCTGTGGGTGGTCCAGGTGGCCTGCCCGGGCCCCAGAGGGATTTTCCTGGGCTTTCTTGTGCTCCTCCCTTCCGCCTGGATTGGTTTGGCAGGCAAGTGAGTTTCTGGAGCTGATCGTCCACTGAGGAGGGTGGCCAGGTGTGCCAGCGGCTGGCAGGAGACCTCTGGGGCATTTGAAACAAGCTGGCCCCGAGGGCGAGGGGAGGAGGGTCTCTCGCAGGGAGGGCGTAGAAGAGTATCCCAGGAATGATCAGGAAGAAGGAAACCCTGCGGGGAAGACCAACTGCCCCTCCCCAGCCTCTTCTCCCCTGGAAGACCTGCTGTGGGGTCTCCTCACCGGCTGCCCTCAGAAATGCAGATGTATTTGTTAGTGACAGCATTTCTATATCACCTGGATGATTGTAGCAAACCACTCGGAGATCACACACTTCATTCTGTGGAGCCCCCAAACAGACAAAAGCTCTTTGGGCTGGGATCCTGGTCAGCAGTGGAGAGCTCCGAATGAATCCGGGGAGGGGGCTCTTTCCAGAGGCATTCCTGCTCCCCTCAGAGAGGCTGCCTCTCATGGGCACACAGGCTCCCCTCACGGGTTCCCTGCCTCCGCCCTCTCGCCTAATCTGCCCGTTCTGGGGAACTCAGCAGGAAAAGCCCTGCTCTCCTTTGACCCTGCTCCCCACAAAGCCCATTCTCCTTCCTTCCTTCCCTCTCTCTCTCTCTGCTCCCCGGCCCCTCGTCCCCAGCCCCTCCCCTCCGCCTGGAGCTTCACAGCGGCTTCATGTCAGGCTTTGGCTGTCGAACATCTGTGGTTGTGAACATCTACTTCATGGAATGGGACTCGGGGTATTGAACTGGCCCTGCCAGAACTCTTTGGGGCCCGGGGCCCTTGACCCTCCGTGGCCTGAGAAGGCAGGCGGGGCCTCTGCTCGTCTCCCTGGCCAGGCGGGCAGTGCTGGCAGGAGGGGAGGGAGGGTGCTCCCCCAGCCCCGTGGAGCCTGAGGTCAGCCCGGCATCTGCACCCTTCTCCCCCCCCTGTCCCCAGCCGGCAGGAGGGGCTTCTGGGAGCGGCAGGGACCCCAAAGGAGCCCGTGACCAAGTCTCTTCCTTCTCCTCAGTGTGGTTCCTGGCGCCTTGGACGGATGCTAACCTCTCTCTCATTGCCTCTCTTCCTGCTCTGCCATCTGCATGCCTCGGCCGCTCTGTCTAGCACCGCCTCAGGCCTCAGGAGGGTGGGCAAGCTGTGTAAGTGAGCATGTTCTCATCTCATAGCAACCCCATGTCCGTCTCCTGTCCCTCCCTCCGTTTGTTCTCCTGCTGCTGCTGCTTGCTGTGTGTGCGGGGTGGGGGCTGCCGGGAGGGGGAGGGCAGGGCCTGCAGGGCTGTGTGGCTGCGTCCCTCCCCAGCCCGCCCACCCCAGCATGTCGGTATCTGTCTGGTGATGTTCTGTGCCCCGGAATCCCAGGAGGAAGTGCCCATCTGCAGCCGGATGCCAAGTGGGCCTCGGGTGAAGCCAGGGCTACTCTGCTGGCTTCAAGGAGCAATGGGGGAGGGGGTCTCCCTGCCTCCAGGCCCCACTGGTAGCAACAGGCCCATCCTCCAGCCTAAGGAGGGGCCCAGACAGGAAAAGGGGTGCTGCCTTGCCTTCGAAGCCGAGGTCCAAAGCATCTGTGCGGGTGGGGCGAGGCGGGGCATTGGCCAGCCCCATGCAAGACCCAGCACTCTTCTCCCACCAAGGAAGAACCCCAAGGCCCCTGATCCCCGGGGGCCTCTTCCCCCTCGGGGGGATCCCACTGCCTCAGGTGGCTGTGATGCTCCTGTCCCTCTCTGAGCGGCTGCTCTCCTCCCCCATCCGGACTCTGGGCACGCCTGCGGCCACCAGGAAGCCCGTGAGGCTGACGGTGGGTCTTGCTGCATGTTATCAGCACGGTGGACCCAACCTTCGTGCCCGGAGGGTTCACTCCAGTTGTCCACCCAGGTCCACAGCTGGGCCCGGCCATCAAAGTTCTGCCCTCTAGGAGGCTCCCACTTGGCCCATGAGCCATCGCGGCTGGTTAAGCCCTCCTAGATGGAACCTCCCCTCCAGTTCTGGTTCATCCATTGTGAACCTGAGCTTTGTGGGCTCCATCTCCTCCTGTGCGGTCCTGGAAGGATGTTTGTCTCCATTCTGAAGTGGACCTGGGCGTGGCCTGAGCTTCAGCCGCGTCTTCTCCTCATGTGCTGCTGCTGCTGCTTTCGTCTTCTTGTGTTTCCAAACAGACCAGCTGAGAAGAAGTTGTGGTCTTGAGGAAGAGAGTCAAGGGAAATGGGCAAAGCACACACACACACTCCCATATGGCTTAGCTGGAGGCCACTGAGGTGGAGGGTGAGGTAGGATGGCCATAACCAGACAGGTCTGGGCCTTTTCCTGTAGAATCCTAGGCCTGGAAGGGACCTTGAGGGGGGGTGGTCTTCCAACCTAGCCCCCTGCTCATGACAGGACAGCCTGTATCATCTTGGACAAACGGTGGTCAAGCCTTTTCTTGAAAACCTTGGAGGAAAACTCTGCATTTTTCTTGAGCGACAGAGAACCTTGGAGTTCCTGGCAGCCGTAACGTCTGTCTTTGTAAAGCGTGACACACACACACACATCCTTTGTGAATGGGGTTATTTCTGCCACCCTCATTGTGTTCTGACTCTCTCTTCTCTAGAGCTGAGCATCTTCTAAAATACTCCGCTCCCCACATGGTGTCCGCCTGGGATATTCAGCCACGGACGTGACCGCCACTTTGCCGCCACCTTCTTGTTCTTGTTGAAGTTCTTAGTCTCTGAGAAGAAACGCAGTTCAGGTTCAGCAGAATCCCCTTTTAAGAAAATCTCAGCTGAGTCCATTCTTGCTCCTACAACAGAATGTCCGATTTTGTTCCAAGGAAAAGGTTTAAAGCAACACCACATTGTGGATTCTCAAGGTTTTTTGTCCACGTGGGAATGTGAAGCAAATTATTTACTCTTTAGTATTTTAAATTGAATAAAAAAAGGTGCCTAACTTTGGCCAGAGTGTGCTCATTTCCTCTAGAAAAAGCCAGCTGGGAAGACTTTGGTAAAAGAAGAGCGGATTAAGGATTATGCTTTCCATTCAATGTTTATCAGTTATGAGATTGCTATATATAAGACAGGGAGGAAGTGCTCTCCAAACTGAAAAGTCCTTTGGGGTTCTACATTCAGCTCAAGGAGACGTTCCTAAATTCTCCATCTGCCCTGCATTAAAAGGCTGTCTGGAGACGGAGCTGCTTTCTCATTGTCTCACGTCTGACCATCAATGGAGAGAGAGAAACCTTCCAGACAGATGGAAGTTCTGTTCTTGGTGCGGGTTTGTTCTCTGAGTTTCTTGTTTGGTTTCTGGGGAACATCGAAGTTTCCTCTTTCAGTTCTCTTCTGCTTTGATAGGTCTTAGGTGGTCAGTGAGTCATGTGACCGACTGGTCATGCCGTGTGAGGCTCATCTGGTGGGCAGGTCGCAGGCAGCCATTTGACATATGACGAAGATCTGCCTTTCATTTGGCTCCTTCCAAATCGTTGGGATTTTTGCCAAGTTACAAAGCTTTCAGGAAGATTGTGATCCCGGGGAGGAATTCTGCCAAGACCCTCCCCCCTTCCTTGCTAAGGCCAACCCAGGAATTATTTGGGAGCGAGCAAATCAGAAGGAGCCCTTGTAGGACGTTAGTTCCCCACCACTTCCGGCAAGCAGAGGGTTTTAGATTTGGGCTTCTCTTCATTCTATTTGACTGCTGTTGCTTTAGGTTGATTAGCCAAACTTCAGACTTTGCCATGATGAACACGGGTTTTCTCCTTCAACCAAAGCTGTGGTTCTTGGAAATGGCCATTGCCACCAAGTGGGCCAAGAGCGTCTCTGCCTGGCCAACTAAGAATGGCTAATTCCTCAGAAGATCACAGTGGTCAGTTGTATGCTCTGGCTCCCAGCCCTTAGGAACAAAAGGCCCAAGCATGGACTGAAGAAAGCTTTTGTAAGAAATGGACCCAACTCGGCTCCAAGCCCCACCCTGAGTCCATCCCAAGCCAACCAAGTCCAAGGCCTGGGCCACCTGCCTGGCCTTCCACCAGAGAGGTGCCTTCTGTGACTGTTGAAGAATGAAGAGCCGTCCTCCTGGCCATGTTCATTGAAGGGCTGCTGTCCAGGGAAGGCATTCTTTGCTCTGTTGTGGACCTGGGTCATTCTTCCTTGTCCACGGAGAGAAGCCAGCCAATGAATGACTTCTTGAGCATTGGCCAGAGCTGGAAAGCTGTTGGCAGGACCTGAAATGTCTGCTAATGAGACTGCAAGGTGAGGAGCCTTTCCTCTTGAGGGCATCTGGCAGAGCTTCCTGAAAACCCTCTTCTCAACGTAGCCATTTCTTCCTTTCCTGACTTTCCATGTTGTGGAAAGCAACATACTTTTCACAGGCCAATGCACAAATACTTCAGTGCAAAGTCCATGAAGCAGAGAGAGGTCCCACTTAATCCATTATAAGGGAGCGCTGTTGTCTCTATTATGGAGGATAGTGGACTAATCCACTTGAAGACGATGAAAATGCTCGGAAAGCTGTTGGTGCTGAAGGTTTCCATACATCGCCCTCTTGTTTTCTGGCTGGTGGACACGGCTGGCCACCTCCAGCTTCTGCTACCAGCAGGAAAGAGATGGGGCAGAAGGTCTGAGCCTTGGTGCCTCATCCCAGCCCAGTGGGGCCTTCTGCCTTGTAGAGCCTGCAGCTGGCCAGTTTGCAGACAGAAAATCCCTGGCCATCAGACGGCCTTCTGCTGTGTCAAACTGGAGGCATCTCGGGGGCTCCCACCCTGGAAGGCCCCATTGTCCTCTTCTTCCAGCAGCTGTTAGGGAGTTCAAGGCCGCCCAAAGGAGGAAACCAAATCATGAATGCTATTGTTACCTCTATTCTAAGGTTCTAGCGACAGAATCTTTCCATTGTGAACATGCATCCCCTCTTCCTTCCTTCGTCTTCCTGAGAATTGGGGAGCATCTTGTCTTGAGATGCTTTCTCTGGTTACAGATCGGGCCCAGGCTTGGGTTTCTTTCATCTGTTGCCTTGGTAGCAACTCATCCTCTTGTCCCCCCAAGGCCACCCATCCAGGGTTCTGAAGGCCCCTTGTTGATCAAGAGCAGTGGTGGGATTCTACCAGTGTCTCTACCGGTTCAGTGATTGTGCACTTCACGCAGCTTTCCACACACCAGCTGAGGCTCTGCAGCGCCAATCAGCTGAGAGGAGAAAGAAGGGGAAAGGGCAGGGAGGGCCGATCCTGCGCTTTTCTTTCTCTCAGCTGATCGTCTGAGCTTTTTTTTTACTACCAGTTTGGCCAAAACAGTACCATTTTTTGCTACCGGTTCGGTCAAACCGGGCCAAAGTGGTAGCATTTCACCACTGATCAAGAGACAAGCTGGCCTTGCGAAGAGCTTGGTTGCGTTGTAAGGAGACGGCGTCCAGTTTCTTAGAAGCTGCTGCTGGTCACTTCATCCTGCACCCTCCCTGCACAGAAACAGACGCCAGGGTGCCCAGAGCAGGTGAACTGAGCAAAGGAGCAAGTTCAGGACATTTTTGTCAATATCCTATCAGACAGCAGGGACACAATTCTGCTGCCTTCTCAAGGCTCCAGCCCAGATCGTTCATCCCCAGTCAAGGATCCCAAGGATCTACTTGGTCTCGTTTCTCCTTCTGACCCAGGTGCTGCTGGGAGGATTGTGAGAGGATTCCAGAGCCAGGTGGGCTTCCTCCCACTGGCTCAGTCATTTTGTGTGCCTCTTCTTAGGCAGTTCCCACCCCCCCATCCCCCTTAGGGGGGGCAGTGCCGCCTTCTGACCAGGGAGAGGACAGCACCAGAGGAGTCCCCAACCACTAGGCCTTTTCTACACCAACTCACATTCAGACATTCAATTCAGAATAGAGCTGGATGGGACCTTGGAGGTCTTCTAGTCCAGCCCCCTGATCAAACAGGAGACCCTTGACCATTTCAGACAAATGGCTGTCCAGTCTCTTCTTTGAAGCCTCCAGTGATGGAGCAGCCACAATTTCTGGAGGGAAGCCCTTCCAATAGTTAATTGTTCTCCCACTGCCTCAAGCAGCCCCAGCTGCCCACGTGCTGCCTGCCCCTCTGCCTTTCAGCCCTCCATCCCCAGAATCGGGGCAGGTCTCTCTTCTTTCCCCTCTGCGCTGGAGGCGTCGGTTCTTAACGGGTTCCAGGTGGCCAGGAAGAAAAGGGATCTTCCAATGCAGGCAATGAGCAGAGGCCTCCTGGCTCAGAGGGAGGTCCAGAAGGAGGGCATCTCCCTGGGCAGCGAAAGCCAAACGCAACTTGATCCCTGGCTCATTCTGTGGGCTCACAACATTGGAAAAGGGGAGGCTAAGAAAGAGCCATTCGCTTTCCGGCCAAACCATTCCACTCCCGAGTGCCACACTTGCCAGAACGGCACCATGAACTGATCGGAGAAGCGTCCCTCCTCCGTTTTGCCTATTCTTGCAATCTCGCCAGACTTATTTATGTTCTCTTGAGGACAACCGGATAAGCCTTCCAGGGATTTGGGGGGGAGGAAATGTCAGGTCTCCTTTGGCTCTTCCCCTGCAGGGATTCCAAGCTAGAGCCTCTCTTCATTCTGCCCTCTCCAGCTTTTCAGCTACAGGTTCCACCACACGTTTTAACAAAAAGGTGCAAACTATTTTGTTTTGTCTGGGGAAATAGTCTACACCAGCACAGCCGGCTGAGGAATTCTGGGAGTTGAAGTCCACAAGTCTTAAAGTTGCCAAGTTTGGAAAGCCCTGGCCCAGACAATGAGGAACACAGTTCCTTCTCTCAGAAAGGCTGACTATCCCCTTTTCTTCCCCTTGGTCTACACTGAGCGAACCTTCAGTTCTGCCAGAGTCCTGGGGGGGCGGGGGGGGGCTTCCAGAGCTGATAAAAAGCACCAGGAGTAAAGTATCCAGCTCTCCCTCCCAGGCAAGCAGATTCCTGCACCTTGGGACATGGGCCCTGAAGCTGAACCAGGGAACCTGAACAGAATCACAGAGTTGGAAGAGATCCTGGAGATCTTCTAGTCCAGCGGAAACCCTACACCATTTCAGACAAATACTCCCCAGGGTGGATTTCTCCCCACCCAGATCCCCACTTCTGCTGCAGGAAGAGGTTGTGGACTGCAGGAATTAAGGACTTGGGGGGGGCTTAGGGGGTTAGGGTTAGCTTTGGAAAGCTGGAGGGGGTGTTGATTCCTGGGTAGGGTCAGCCACCCACCCAACCTCCATGTGTCTGGGGGAGAAAGCCTGCGTAGGACCCGTGCAGAGGACCTCATGGGGTGGCAGGAGTATCTTCCCTGCGGATTCTGCAGAAGCTGTGGCCTTGCTGGTTGTGTGGGGAATGTGTGTGTGTGTGTGCACCTGTTTTATGTCTGAGCACCTCTCACCACTTTCTCCCTCTCTCTCTCCCTCTCCCTCTCTGTCTCTGTCTTCACAGACTTTTCAGTAGTTTAGGAGAACTAAGCACCATTTCCCAGCGCAGCTCCGGCACCACCTACACCGTGCGTCCTGGCAGCCGCTACCCTGTGACCCGCCGCACTCCCAGTCCGGTAAAACCTGCCCTGGATAGGACAGACCCCCTGAGCACCATCCGGCCCTACGGGCTCACCCCGCCCACCATCCTCAAATCTTCCAGCCTCTCCATCCCACACGAACCCAAGGAGGTACGCTTCGTGGTGCGCAGCGTCAGTGCCCGGAGCCGCTCCCCCTCCCCGTCCCCCTCCTCGGGCCCCCCCCTGCATTCCCTCCACCCCCCGCGGCCCTTCATGCAGAAGCCCCTCCAACTCTGGAACAAATACGACGTGGGGGACTGGCTGGAGAGCATTAACCTGGTGGAGCATCGAGACAAATTTGAGGACAATGAAATTGAGGGCACCCACCTGCCCGCCCTGACCAAGGAGGACTTTGTGGAGCTGGGGGTGACGCGGGTGGGGCACCGCATGAACATTGAGCGGGCACTCAAGCAGCTGGCAGACAGCTGACCATCCCGGCAGCCCGGGCTCCTCTCCCGGAGCCGCGTCACTCAGGGGCAGGCGGGGCCATTCCTGCTAGGCCAGTAGACGGGAGCCCACCAGAGGCTCTTCCTGCCCTGCTCTGACTGCTGCACTGAAAGATGGGGGGCCGGCAGGCACCTCCTCTCCCTCCCATCCCACCGGGGCCCCTGGTGCAGACTCCCTTCCTCAGGAACAGGTGTGGGCCGTGGAAGCTCACCCCTCCCCAAGAGAGTCACTGCTGGACAGGCGGTTCTGGGGAAGGAGAGCACCTCCCTCTTGGAGAACTCCTTGGCAGCGGGTCCTGCCCACGTGGCCTGGGCCCCGAGGGGAGGCCGGAGAGACTAAGGAAGGCTCCAGCTGGGCCTGATTCGTACATTGAGGGGCTGCAGCTGCTCGCGTTGTATTTGGCCTGGCGGAAGGCCAGATGCTGACCGGCCAGTGGGGGCTTTGGGGGAAGGGGCTCGGTGCCCTGGCCGCAGGGAGCCTGGCTGGCACCCAAGCGCCTGCTGCCGGAGGAATTCTCCCTGTGAAGGTCAGCAGGAGCTCCTAAGAGAGGTCAAGGGGCAGAAGTGAGGGCCCCCATCCAGTCCAGTTCCTACCCCCACCTGCCCCTGCAGCCCCAGGCCCTGGCCCCGCCCCGCAAGGACTCAGCGGGGCCAGGAAGAGAAGACCGGGAGAGGCCCCCCACGGAGAGCGGGCACTGCCGCCTGGAGGACTGTTGCAAGTGGGCCTTGGCGCGCAAGCGGGGCTGATGTCGCATGGATCAAAGCATGCTTGGGGCGCAAAGAGGCGAAGGGCAGCCCCGATGGGGAGGGGGGTGGCCTTGCTTGGCTTGGGGGGCGCAGGAGACGTCGAAGGGGGCCTCTTAATCTCTCTGCGTTTCTGTAGGTTGGGTGATCCCAAGGAGAGGATGCCCAACAGCAGGAACCCATCCCCCTCTCCATCCTAGTCCCCCATTTTTGCATCTTTTTAATCAGCTATATATTTGAAAAGGAAAAAAAGAACAAATATCTATATATCTATAGCCACCTTGTTTAGTTAACGGTTGACCGAAGCTCTATCTTGCTGCGGGGAGGGGGGGAGGGAGGGCCTGGGGGCTCCTTCCTGCAATGCTGGTGGGAGGTTTTAGTGACTGAATGAATGTGGGGGCCAAGAGAGAGACTCTTTTTAAAGATCCTTTTAGATGTTCTGAATGTTAAAAGATTTGTGGGGGGGACAAAAGGGGGGAAGGCAACATTGCACTGGGTTCTGGGGTCACGAGTGAAGTCTTCCATTCTTGCTGGACAGGCCCTGACCGGAGTTGCTGCTTCCCCGCTTGGACACCCCTTCCCGAATGGCCTTTCCCTTGCTGAAGCCCCTTCCCCTGCTTCCCTGGGGGAGGGCAGGGGAGCAGATGGGGAGGAACCCCGAGTCCTTAGCCTTCCCTCTCCCCTCGCCATGCAGGGAGCCCAAACCGCAGAGCGGCTGCACCCGAAATACCCACAGGAGGCAGGGACCCCACACTTTGCAAAGCCCAGGCCCTGGGGAGGGGTTCCCGGCTGGGGCCCATCTCGGGTGCCCCCCAAAGAAAGGGGGCCCGGTCACAAGTGGCCTCCCTGCACCCCAAGCCTTCTGCACCTGGGTGTCCTGAGGGGGGGCGGCTTTCACTCCCCACAGCCCTGGCCTAATGTCGGAGGAGACCCAGAGCCTTTGAAGTTGAGCCCCCACTGTTTATTTTCAGGGTGTAACCTTAAACTAAGAACAGGTCCAGAGCCGCCACCCGGAGTCCCCCTGATCTCGTTGGCTGCCCCAAAACCGAGCGGCTGCTTTCCTACTACTGCGCCTGGCCATGGCAGGGCAGAGCAGAGTTTCACTTGGGGGAGGGAGGAGGGCTTGGAGGGAGCCCACTTCCCCCTCCCCTCCTTGTGGCCACCCCCCAGACCCAGAGGGATCTCAGACCTGGGACTCCGGAGCAGGTGGGGGGAAAGAGACGGGAGCCAGCAGCTCCAAGGGTCAGAGCCTCCGTCTAGGGCAGCCCAGCCAGTTCCTTAGCAGGGTCTCCTTAGATCTCCTGGTGCTAGAGGGAAGGACCCTCACTGACCCTCGGAGATCCCTGGACTACCCCAGATTTTGTCCCCCCAGTGTTTACAAGTCGCCAACAGAAACCTGCTTTCTGCTAAGGGTCCTCCTCCTCTGTAGAAGGGCAGGGGGGCTGGTGAGCACATGGACCCTCTCCCCAGGGGGCAGCCAGCTTGAAGGCCCAAGGAAAGCCGGGCAGGGAGGGGGGGCCAGCTTAGCTGAGGTGGGCTGCTCTCTTCTTCCTAAAAGGAGCTCAGCAGATCTTGGCATCTGCCAGGAATGCTGGCCACACCAGCCCCTCCCCATCCATTGACCTGCAATGCCCAGCAGACTTTTCTGCAATTCTCCCCCAACCCCCCCAGGATTGATTCCCCTTAAGGAAACGGGAAAGGAGGGGGCCAGGTCTATGCCCCCCCTGAACAGGCCCCCACCATGGTGGCACTACCGGATTTTAAGTCTCCCAGTCGCAGGAGGGAGGAAGCAGTCCCAGAATTCCAAGAGGCCTCACCATCCAGGGACACCTAGCAAAGCCTGGGCTTTTGCCCTCCACCCGTGTGAAAAACTTGGTTGGGGCCACAATTTAAAAGGCCTGTTTTAAACAATGAACGTCCCGCACAAATTGTGTGACCAGCAAATGCAGGGCTGGTCCCACATCTGGTGCTCTCCAGCTGTGTCGGGCTGCAGTTCCCATCTTCCCCAGCCAGGGTGGGGGTGGGGGCAGCTTCTTGAGGCAGCCTCTCAGCAAGCACAAACCCCACTGGGACCTCAGGCGCCCCCAATCAGCTGCGCACACCCAGCCCTTGGCATCTTTTACAGAACAAGAGAGTTGGAAGGGGCCTCTGAGGTCATCTAGTCCAATCCCTTGCCCAAGCAGGAGACCCCATATCATTTCACATAAATGGTTGTCTAAACTCTCCTTTAGAAGCCCCAGTGTTGCAACAGCCACAACCTCTGGAGGCGAGCAGTCCCCGTTTCATTGTCCTCACGGCCAGGGAATTCTTCATTCTAGGCTGGATCGCCCTTTAATTACCTCCCATCCGCTGTTGCTTGGAGGATGGGTGGACCCTCCCCTCTTCTCTGGGGCAGCCCCTCCAATACTGGAAGGCTGCTAGCGTATTCCTCTGACCCCATTTTCCAAATTGGGCCAGGAAAACCCCTTTCATAGAGGGGGCCTTGGAAACGGCCCCTGGGGTCCTTCGTTCTGGGGTGTCTCCAGACTCAGTGAGCCCCCCAAAGGCTGTGATTGGCCCCAAGGCTGTCTTAAGCACCTGGAAACTCACGGAGCCCGGATTAGCTGCGTTTCAGCCTCTAAGGCAGGGATCTCCAACCTTGGCCCCTTTAAGTCTGGAGCTTTGCTGGCTGGGGAATTCTGGGAGTTGAAGTCCACCAGGCTTAAAGGGGCCAAGGTTGGAGAGCCTTGCTTAAGGATCCCTCCGTGGGCCCAGCTCAGTAAACTGGTTCTCCCCCCTCCAAGAGAGCCTTTCCTGAGCGGAGGGGCTATGAACACCCCCCCCCCAAAAGCAGATGCCAAACTAGGAAAATAGGGGCGTCGGAGATTTGTTCCACTTTGCTGCCAAAGACGGGCCAGATCAAACTCGGTCCCATCGGGCCTCTCCTCAAAAAACCGCAAATAGAGCAGCAAACCCCACCTGCAACCTCTCCCCTCCCCAATGTTCCTGGTGCTGCCCGCAATCGTTCCTTTGGGCTGCGAGCGAGGGTTCTCCCCCCCCCTCAAGCCGTGCTCCAGCCGCCGTCCCCACTCCATTCCTTTCCCTCGCCAGGGAAGTGCATCCGACTGGCTACGGGACGCGCCCACGCGCGGCAGGCGCTTTCTCCGCTCCGCATGTCCGTGGAGCCGGTGTCTCCGTCCCTTTCGCAGCTGTTTCTGGGACCAGAGGAGACGCGTCTTGCCCGGCCGCCTGCCCGGCCTCCTCCCCGTGGAGGCCCGAAGACTGCAGACCCCTCCACATACTCTGCCCCCGACCCCCGTCTGCAGGAAGTTCACTTCGGGACCGGGAAAGCTGGACGCCTCCTTTTGATCGGGGAGCCCCCCCCGCCCCTCGCGGGAGGCCAATCAAGGAGGCCAGCGCAGCCCCTCCCGCAAAGCAGCTGCAGCCGTACCTGTGTTTGCGAACACTGCGTGACGCCCCCTTTCGCCCGGAGGCCTCGGCTGACCGGAGCGGGGCCACCACGGCTAAGTCCCGACGGCAGGCATCGCACGAGGGAGCGCGAAGCCCGACCCAGCCCTGATGCCCAAGCGCCCCCTCGGCCCCCTTGGCTGGGCTGGAGAGCGCAGACCCCCAAGGGCAGCTTTGGCAAGGAACCATATAAGTCCCCCCCCTTCCTTCCCAGATACAATTCCTCCCCTTTGCCCACCCCTCCCCCCACGTGAACCTCAAGCTCTGTTTTCCTCGAAGCCAGCCCTCCGCTTTGGAGCTCCCCACGACCCCCGCAACGGCTGGGAGGCCTTAATGGGCGCCGGTGTGTGGGAGGGTCGTGTGCAGAGGTGCCTCACAACAACTGGGGGAAATGCGGCCCGTGTCCCCGATTCCTTGAGGGGAGACCCTCCCCTCTGTCAAACTTCCCTTCTTTTAGACCGGAGCTCCGTCCACGCAGCGTGCTTCCGTCACAACAGGCTGTACGGCCGTGGGGTTGGTGGTTCCCCCCTTGGCCTCCCTGGGTCACGCGGCCCTGGGTGCCAATTCAGACCCCCCACACACACATACACCCTTCAAGATTCCAAGTACAACCTGTGTACAAGGAGATGACTGAGCCTCCCTTCGTGCTACACAACACAACACAGAGAGAGGATAGAAAATCCCCCACCCAGTGAATCCGACTAACACACACACCAACGTGAACTTATTGCACCCAGCAAGGAGTCTCTTGCACTGTTGTTGGGAGGTTGTTTCCCATTCAGGAGTCCGACGGCCCCGGGTACAAACTATTCTCCGGCCTGTTGGTGCGGCTGCTGCCGGGGTTTCTATCCCCCGTTCCCGACGGGAGGTGAGGGAAGCAGGGCTGGGCCTCTTCCTGACTTGTTCACTTGGTGACTCTGTTCCCAAACCAAGAGGGGCGGTCCGCTGAGCCCACAGCCCTGCGCGGAAGTCTCCAGAACAGCCAGCAGGGCCACGCCGGGAGATGGAGGCACAGGGCGGCTGAGCGTGGACTGCGCCTTGGCCTGGGGCTGGACCGGCATGCAGAGGGGATGGGAAGCCCGGCATGTCCAGAGGGCACCAGGTTGGGGAAGAGGGTCCTGCAGCAGAAACGGCCGATGCATTTGTGCGGGACAGGGCGGAAGCCAGCCCTTGGACCCCCCCCCCCCTCCGTGTTTCCCAAAATAAGAAAAATGGCCCCGGTGGGCGGCCCACTGCTGGGTAAGGGGGTCTGCATCAGCTGGGGACCTTCCTGGTCATTGCCAAAGCCCACCACACACCCCTCCCCCTCCCCCCAGCAAGAGGCAGGAAGGGCCTTTGATGCTTGATCCCTGACATCCACTCAAGGACCGAGCTGCGCAAAGTGGGGAAAGGGCCCAGCTGCCCCTCCAGAGGAGAAGCAGCCACTCTGCAGCAGGGGGCTCCAACCTTGGCCCCTTTAAGACTTGTGGACTTCAACTCCCAGAATTCCTCAGCCAGCTAAGCTAAGGTGGCTGAGGTATTCCGAGACTTGAAGTCCACAAGTTTTAAAGGGGCCAAGGTTGGAGCCCCCTGCTCTGGAGGGCCCTTCCGGTCCACGGAAAAGCCACCACGCAGCCCCTCCTGGTGGTTCGGCTTTGAGCTTTGCAAGGGGACGGGACCCCCACCAAGCCCCACAAGGTGCAGGGAAGGCGGCCACGGCTGCCTGTCCAGCAGGATGCAGGTGTCGCCCCTTTGTGAAAACGCTCAACCGCCCCCTCCCCCCCGGCAGCGCCCTGGACTCCCGTGGGAGTCTCGTCCGCTTAGCAAGCTTCCCCCCTCCCCCCCTTCTGCCTCCGCTTCCCCAGCTGCCCCACGAGGCTTGGCGATGGCTGCCTCCCTCCCTGGCCGCGCTTAAACCGGCTGCTTGGCAAGAAGGACCCGCTTGTGCCCCCTTTGGCGTCCCTGGCCTTGGCCTCAAGGCAGCCGCTCCTCCCCGGCCGGAGCAAAGCACCTCGCTTGCATGCGCCAGCTTGCCCGCCTCCCCCGTTCGGATTGCACCCCTCCCCCGCGCCCTCCTCATGGCCCTGGCAGCGAACCCCTCTCCCCATTCCCAAGCCCCCCAGAGAAGGCCGGCGGGGCTCCTAGGAGGGGGGGTCCTCCTGGGACGCCCCCCCCCTCCACCAGGTGTGAGCCTCAGCGGCCCCGGAGCGACTGTGATTTTTCTCATGACTTCTCAGTGACTTTGTTCCCTCTGGATAAAAGTGGCTCAGGAGGTTTTGCTTTGGGGTTTTCTTAGGGTTGCTGGTTTTTCGTAGGGGTCCTGATGGGGGATCCTTTAATTGCCCCCCCCCCCCCGAGACACCCATTCGCTCTCTGGGTTTTGGAAACAGGCAGGGACCCCTCCCCCCCCCTCCTCGGAAGGGCCAGGAGCTCCTGCAGCTGCTGCCTGGTGGGGCCAGAGGCAAGCAGGGCTCCCAGCTCTGCATCCCAGGACAGAACGCCCAAGGACGGCCTCACCCCATGCCTGCCCCCTCCCCATGCCCCCCCACTCTGCTGCTGCCCCCCCTGGTTTGGCTGAAGGTTTATGAATGGACAGGGTCAGTTTGACACCACCCCTTATTTTATACCGATTTCCTGAGGAAGTCCGTAGTCTTCTGCAGAGGGAGGGAGGCCTGGCCCATTCCCCTCCTGACCCGATGTTGTGATAACGCCCCCACACACACAGAGATCTATGTTTCTTATATTATTATTATTATTACTATTATTATTATTATTATGTAATAAATTTATAAGAAATCGCTGGGCTGTTGTTTGGTTATTGGCGCTATTGAGAGGCGCTGTCAGGCCTGCCTCAACTGGGCTTCCCTGGGAAAAACAACCCTCGACTCCAATGGCTGGGAAAGCTGTGTCGTTTAGTAGCCGTCACGGGGATTACAGGAGCCCAAAGCCAGAATGGAGAGTCCACGCCAGACTTTTGCCAGTTAGCCCAGGTGCTGCTTTCAGGAGGCAACTGGGCTTCCTGGTTTCTTCTCTGAAGACGTTTCGCTTCTCGTCCAAGAAGCTTCTTCAGCTCTGACTGGATGGTGGGGAAGGGAAGGGTTTCTATTCAGGGCTGGGGTTTGGCCTGGCTCGGGCGAACCAGCTGTTAAATTTACATCTGGTTTGCCGAACTGGTAGTTGAACTGACTGGATGGCCCCTCCCAGGAGTCCGTTTTGGATGCAGGTGAGTAGAGGGTCTGCGCAAAAGCTCGAGGTGGGGGGGACACGAAAAATGGGCCAAACCAGAAGTTCCGGAAGTCCAGAAACAGGCCTGCTTCCAGCTTCTGGATCCTGGGGGAGGCCGTTTTCTCCCTCCCAAAGGCCCCAGGGAAGCCTCCGGACTCTGGGGAGGCAAGAAACGGCCAAACTAAAAGTTCCAGTAGACCACGCCCACCATGGCCACACCCACCCAGGAACCGGGCAGAGAACCAGTTGCTGGGATTTTGGAATCCTATCCCGTTGATATTCCTTGCAGACAGCTGGTCATTTGTATCCTTTGAGATCCTTCTATTCCCCACCATCCTGTCGGAGCGAAGAAGCTCCTTGGATGAGAAGGGAAACGTCTTCAGTAGAAAAAACCCAGAAAGTCCAGTTGCCTCTTGAAATAAAAAAAGCACCTTTGGGACAACGCCTGGAGGACGGAGAATCTCTGCAGACCTTTGGCCAGTTAACTTTCCTCCCTTGGTCCCTTCCCATCGTTTGGCCTCCCAGTGTCCAACCAAGTTTAAAAGACATTTGGGAAACAGTCGTTCCATGTGGCGACATTCTCCTCCCAGGAAAACAACCTCGAAGACTTGTTGGTTCTCACAGTTAGTTTCCTCTGGGTGTCCCCCCTCCCTTCCAGCTCCCCCCCCGCCCCCCGGGGTTCTTGGCAGACTGGCAGTAAGTTCTGACAGGTGGGATTCAATGCTACGGCAGTACAGCTAGTCCTTGACTTAACGATTTGTTCCGTGATCATTCAGAATTACAGAAGCAGTGAAAAAAATAACTTCTCACTGGTCCTCTCCCTTACGACCATTGCAGCATCTCCACTGTCACATGATTCAGATTCAGGCATCTGGCAAAGTTTCAGTATCCCAGGGTCGCCATTTGTGACCTTCCTAGCCGTCTTCCAACCCACAAAGTCAACGGGGGAAGCTGGAGTCACTTAACAACTGGGGGGGGGGGATCATAAAATTGAGTGTGACTCACTGAACAACTGCCTTGCTTAACAATGGGATTTCTGGTCCCAACTTCAGTCACTGTCACACCTGCCCTGGCTTAGACGTTTAGGAAAGAAAGACCCTCGACTCCCACTTGTTAGAAGGGAGGGGCTCTTTCACTAAAGTGAAGCGGTTGCTGCAAGAGTGGAGCTAGAGCCAAATATTCCCACCCAAAGGCTGCACTTGTCCCCCTCCTCCTCTTGACCAGCCCATCAGTGTCCAATTGGATGCTCCTTGGACGTTTTGGGAATGGCTTGGAAGTTCGGCACCTCCCGCACTGTTTTCACACTCGGTGCCCAGGCCAAGCGTCCCTGGAGGCTGCTTCATTCCTCCTGTTTTTATCTTCCCTTCTCAAGCCCCCGTCTTGCTGCCCCAAATTCCTCCCCTCCCTCCCTTGCAACTTATGGCAGGATGCCAGCGAAGCGAAGAGCAGATCCGACTGTCATCGGACGAGGCCCACCTGTACAGGGGCCCATGCTCCGCCCTCAGTTCAAGCGCAGCCCCAAAGGAGGCAGCGCTAGTCTGCTCAGCCGCTGGTTGCGCCTTGGGACCCGGCATAATATCTGGCCCAGCTGGGCCCAGGTTCTGACGCCAACCACTCCGGCCTGGCAGGCACCGTCCCTGAACCTTTCCAGGCTCAGCCCAAGAGAGGCTTCTGCGCCGCCTGGAGCGCCCCAATTGGGTCTCCTCGAGGGGTGTGTGGAGCAGGTGCAGGAGGGCAGCACCGCCGGATCCCGGCAGCTCCCTTCGGGTGATCGTACTGCAGGAAGCCCCCGAGTTACGACCACAAGGGAGCCCCAAATTTATGTGGCTAAGTGGGACGTTTGTTAAGTGAGTTTTGCCCCATTTTACGACCTTTCTTGTCTCAGTTGTTAAGCAAGCCACTGCAGCCGTTAAGTTAGCAACCCAGTTGTTAAGCAAACCCGGCTTCCCCATTGACTTTGCTGGTTGGAAGGTCACAAAAGGGGAGACTGCAACCGTCGTAAGTCCATGCCAGTTGCCAAGCCTCTAAATGTTGACCAGGTGACCCAGGGGAGGCCACAATGTGTCACTTTTTTCAGGGCCTTTGTAATTTTGGCCACTAAATTAACCTGGCCCACAGGGTCCCCCCCCCCCCGCCATGCCTGCAAGCACAGCATGAACAGCCCTGGGGCGATGCCCCCGTTTTGGGCCCACCTAGAGGCCAGGCAGCCTTGGCGCTTTCCCCTTGGCACAGGCACAGGCTGCTGGGGGGCTGCCCTGGGCACCCCTCCCCTTACAACCCCAACAGCTGCCAGCCTAGGTGCCATGGGCCTCACCGCTACCAGGCAGTGCCAATCGACCAATCCGAATAGACTGGCAGGGACCGGGGAGGTCTTAACCTGGGTGCCCTGCAGCCTCTTCTTGGAGCCCTCCAGGGTCGGAGCCCCCCCCCCCTTGCAGGCAGCTTCTCTCCCTCTGGTTCATTGTCCTCCGTCGGGGGGTTTCGTGCTTAATTCCCGGCTGCTTCTCTGCTGGATTAGATTTCCCTCCGTTCTTCCTTCTCCTGCCTTCGGCTGCTCTGGAGAACAGGCTGTGCCCCCCCACTTCTTTGGGGCAGCCCCTCAAATGCTGGAGCGCTGCTCTCTGTCCCCCCAGTTCTTTCTCCATCCAACTGGCCAAACCCAGGCGCTCCTCGGAGCTCCCCCCACACGCCGCACTCACACGTGGTGACACCAAGCATATATTTTATTGAAAGTCCGACTGGTGAGCAGGCAGTGACAGGCAGGGGGTCCCCCGCCCGTCTGCTCCTGGTGAGGGGGAGGGTTACGGAGATAAATATCATCATTACATGGACAGACAGCGGAGGCCACTAATCGCTCAGCTGGCACCGGGTCCAGGCAGGCGGGCGGGCAAGCGGGTGCGTTCACCAGGCACAGCAGGGGCAGGGGGGGCAGAGAACTGGGCAGGGGGTCTCCCAGGCTGACCCTCTGCCAGTGCCGGGGGGGGGGGGGCTAAGCAAAAGAGAACTAGCGGGGGGGGCTCCTGGGTTCTCTGCAAATGGTGATGTGTGGAATAGTCCCTGCTCATCTCCTCCCCCCACCAGAAGAGGGAAGGGAGGGGCCCTCCGCCCCTCCCACAGAGGACCCCCTCCCCATTTCCCCACTTCCGCCAAGGAGCTGCCTGCAGAAACGCCCTTTGGACTCCCGGCTGCCATGCAGCATGCGGGCTGGGGGGGTCTATCTTGCACTCCCCCCAACTCAGCTGTGCCCCTGGCAGGTGAGAATTAGCAGGAAAATATGCGGGGGGGGGCAGGTCAGGGGGGGGAGTGCGCACATACAGCCCCTCTTCCTGGCCGAGGGGGCAGCCAGAGCAGGCAGGCCAGGCAGGGCAGGGAGCAGAATGGGGGAGGCACAGAGCGCCCTTGCCCTCCCCCACAAGAAGGAATGAAGGGAGGCTGGGGGGGCTGGCAGGTGGAAGCCCTTCCCCCCCCCCCCCCCCCGCAAGCCTTCTTCGAGGGAGGGGCCCCTCCATGCATGCCCCTCCTTCCCAGCCTTCCTTCCAGCCCAAACAAGGGACCTCATACAAAGGCCGTCATTCTTGGGAAGCCCCCCCCCAAAAAAAAAACAGCAAGCAGGAAAGCTATTCCTTCTCAGGGTTCTACAGGGTCCTACCGCCCCCCTCCCTACCAAACACCCTCTGAGAGGCTGCTCCCCTGGCCATGTTGGGACGTCGTGGGGGGGCTGGGGAATTGGGAAAGGGGGGCAGAGGGCAAGAGGCCCACCAGGCCGGCCTGGGCCCCATCAGCCCCCAGGGCCAGGCCCCCCTCATGCAGGGAAGTTGTGGGCTCGGCCGCCTGGCAGGACTCAGGCTACTTCTGGGTCCGTCTCTCTGGGGGGCGTGAAACCAGGGGTGGGGGGAGAGGCTGCCCTCCGGCTCATGTCCTACTCCAGGTATATGTCTTCTGTGGGGCAAGCAAATTCAAGATGCTCCTGGTAGTATTCCTGAAAGGCGCGGCTACAAAGAGGAGGAAGAGCTGAGTTAGTAGCCCCCCTGGTCGGTGGGGGAGGCGGCCACATACACCTCTCCTCCCCCAAGACAATGGGGAGAGCCTCCCCGGCAGGCACCCGTCCAGGGCCCCAAAAGAGACCAGACTGCCCCCACCCCCACTGAGAGGAGAAACTTGCAGCTCGATGCAATGTGCCCACAGGAGGGTCTCCCCACGGCACTCGCTTCCGCCCCCCCGATGGAGCACTTGGGGTGGTGCCCAGCTCAGGCTGTGGGAAGGGCTGGGGCTGCTGCTCTGCAGACCCCTCCCTGGCTGAGGCCCCCTCTTTGGGCAAGGACAGGCTGAGGGGACTCGGGGCGCAAGGCACGGAATTGGTGCCATCCGAAGCAGATGGCCAGATCGCTCTGCACGCCCAGGGGGACCCTGCCTCACCCCTCTAGAGGGGCACAGCCGGATCCTTAGGGGCGTTCACCCACCCCGCCCCTCACTGGCACCCAGCAAAGGAGGGGAGGGGGCAGGCAGAGACTGGGGGGTGGCACTTCGGCCGTCCGGCCAACTCGGGCTCCCCCCAGCCCGAAGGGTTGCTCTGCCCTGCGGAGTTGGGGTGCCGGCTGCTGCTTTGGCCGCCCTCCACCTCCTTGGGTGGCTCCGACGTAGCTGCAGCAGCCTCCACGCCACTTACCCGACACACTCGGCCACGGGGCGCATGGACTCCTGCGAAACGAAGACGTGGCAGGCGAAGCGGCTCAGGACGGGGTGCTTGGTGATGAAGCCAAAATAGCTGCAGGAGAAGCAGCGGTGAGGCCAAGCGCAGAGCAGCCCCTGGTCGCAGGGCTGCCGGGGGAAGGGCGAAGGACCCGCCTGTGCAGCGGGGAGGGGCCGGCAAGGGAAGAAGACAGAAGGCCGGCTGGCGCGTTTGCCCCAAAGAGCCTGGCTCACTGGCTCTGCAGAGTGACAGCGGCCATACGGCAGCAGAGCCTCAAACCCTTCCTGGCACCAGCAGCCCCAGTTCGGGTGGCTTTGCCATTGCCCGCCTCGCCCACCACCGAGCCTTGGCTGACCTCAGCGGTGCCAGCAGCTGCCTCGGAGCGAGCAGACCCCCGAGAGGGCTCCAGAGGCCCATTGGCAAAGGAAGAGGCCCCGCCACCACTGGTGCCCTTCCCTCCGTGGGGGCAGAAACTGCCAAGACAGCCCGTGCCGTCCCAAGTGGGCACCCCTTGCAGAAGGAGAAGCCACTCACCAACTGTTGCGGGGGTGGCAGCCGCAGAAGGAGACGTTCTTCATCTGGAAGAAATGGCTGCAGCGCTCCAACTAGGAGGAAGATAGGAAGGAGGCAGTGAGGAGGCAGCCACGCCAGCCACCCCTGCCCAACCCTCAGCGGGAGGGCCTTTCCAGAGTGGCTGCCATGGGCTGCCCATCTGGCCACTCAGAGGCCACGTCCCCCAACAATCCGTGGAGCTTGGCATGGGCGTTGGGGGCCCCACCAGCAAGAGAGCCAGCTGTGCCCCAAAGGCTTCAAAATGGACCCAGCGCTGCCTCTGCCCGTTGCCACTGAGGCAAAGAGGTGGCAGAGAGAGGGGAATCCAGGCTGCCCCTGGGGAGGGCAAAGAGCAGCTGGCGGCCACCCCCTCCTCTCCAGGGAACTGGGCAAGGGCTGGGCGATGGGAAGAGGACGGGCATCGCCCTAAGTCTGATCCCACCCTCCCATCAGACGGAGCACAATGCTGCACCAACCTCCCTGCCAAGTTCTACTGGCTTTGGACCACCAGGCTTCCCATGGTTAACAAGCTAACCAACATTTAGGTGGGGCCAGACCGAGTTTGAACAACCCAGGAGACCCACCAGTTTGGCTGAACTCGGCCTGCAGGGACTCTGTGTCAACTACAAAGATTCTCCTTTGATCATTTTAGCTGCCAGAAAAAGGGAGTGCATTCCTCAAGTGCCTAGATAATCACCCTGGCAGCCCAAAGTTGTCGGAGCACAAGAATATTACCAGAGAGCATGATAGATGACTCTTGGGGAAGAATGTATCCCATTGGAGAATATACATCCAAGTGGGAAATGAATGGTGTATCTTAGTGTCGGCTGCACCCAGCCAACGCCAACATGGCCACTCCTAATAAATCAATCTTTTTTACTCTTGAGAGATGCGGCTAGAGACTTGGGATTTGAATGGGGGTGGATTTGTTGGAGTCCTGACAGCCAGCCAATACTAAAATACATCATTCATTTCCCCCTTGACCCTGGTCTCCCCCACACACCCCGGATGTATATTCTCGCAGGTGAGCCGAGAGTTTCTGCATCTGGCAACCAGGTAGAGTGGAGTCTGCAGCAGCCCAAGGCTGGCTCCTACTTGGGAGTAGCCCCCCCTCCCTTCCCCTCCCCCCACGGCAGACCCTCACCTCTTCGTCCTGACTGTATTCGTTGACGGTCAGGATGAGTTTGATGCCTTGCAGGCTGATTTCCAGGTCACAGGTGGACGGAGGCCTCAGGTGGACGGTCAGCTTCCGGGTGGTGGCAATCTGCAGAGAGGGGCAGAGAGGGGCTCAGCCCTGCCTGGGAGGCCCTTCCCCATGGGACTCACCCAGGGGAGCCTGAGCCTGTTCACTGGGGGAGGCTAACATGGGAGCACCTGGCAAGGGCTCGTTCCAGGCTGGACTCAGCCCAGGGCCTCCAGCAAGCCATGGCCTCAGCTGGAAGGAGGCCGTCAGCCTTGGAAAAGGACTGGCAGGCAGGGGGGCACGAAGACTCGAGTCTCTTGGAGAACAATTGGCCAGAGAAGGTTCGGACATTGGAAGGAGCCCGGCGCCAGGAATGGGCCACTTCTAGCCAGGTCGGTTGAAAATGAAGAAGCTTCAACCAAAATAAAACAGGGGCAAACAACCGATACAAACTGAAGGTAAACGCTCCAAACTCGATTGCAGAAATTAGGTCACCATCTGGAATGCCTGATCTGACTCCGTGGTTACGGCCTCAACCCCTCCCAGCTTCAAGAGACTCAAACTGTCCACCGTGGACCTCGCCCCATTCCTAAGAGGTCCTGAAAGCGTAGCAGTGTGGCCACCCTCCCTGTCCCGTTTATCTGTACTTACCCCCCTTGTTTCTCTTCATACTTATACTTGTACATGTTTGACAACAAATAAAATAAAAATCAACAAAATGGCGTCTGACCCAGCCCAGCCCCCTCGGGCCCTGGTCTCCCAAGGAGCAGAGACTGGACGGAACTCAACCAGATCCAGAGCAACCACGGCCGTTGCTGCCAATATTGGCAGTACAAAGGTTGGTTGGTCATAGTGACGGGCACTGTGCGAACATCCCACAGACGTTACATCGTATTGCGACAGAATGCCCCCCCGAAGGTACCCTGCTGGGACATTATCTCGAGGGCAATGCTGCCCAATGGCTAAGCAATCTGAAGATCTGGCCGTAGGCTTAGGCACTCTATGATGATGATGCTCCTACATCATTTCAATGATGCTCCTACATCATTTCATGTTACTTATAATTTAATTCATCCTTAGTATTGGGCCTTTTTAAAAATAATTCACTGTAATCCCAAAGGGGCTTATTCAAAAGGCAGGGGAAAATTCTTGGGTTTTTTTCCCCCTTGAAGACGTTTCACTTCTCACCCAAGAAGCTTCTTCGCTTCTGGAGAAGTACTTTTGTTCTTCAGAACTGAGAAAGCTTCTTGAATGAAAAGCGAAACGTTTTCCAAGAAAAAAAATCTAAGACAGTCCAGTTGCCTTTTGGAAAAGGAGCTTTGGGGCAGCCGTGACCTGGATGATGGAGACCCTCCACAGACATTCAGCCGAATGGGGTTTTGTAGGTTGATACACATTTTACATGCTGTTCTTGTGAATTTTATGCCCCAATGCCGTGCTCTGTAACCCCCATAGGGAATAAATAAGACTTAAAAAGCCGGAAGACGGCTGCTGGGAACGTGGCTGTTGTGCTGTACTGACTCCCGCTTCCGGTTGTGCAGGCCCAGCCCTGTTAAGGCAGCCTGGGGGCCCACACCCGCCCTCAGAGCCCCACAGGACTCACCTTCTGCATGGCTGCGCACAGGATGCCGTTGCCCTGGTGGAAGGGCACCTCCACCGAGCCCAGGAACTGCACGTTGAAGTGCTCCACCCAGCAGGGGTTCCGCTTCAGCCCTGCGAGGAGGAGGAGGAGGAGGAGGAAGAGGAAGAGGAAGGATGCCCACAGTCACTGCTGGCCTGGCCTCCTGCAGGGACCCTTCCCCCGCTCTGGCACCTCCCCCCATGGAGACCACACCAAAAAGGGGGGTGAGTCTGGCAAGAAGCCCAGGGCGTCTCTGGGAGGGGCTACGGGGCCCCTCTCTTTTGGGCCACGTCCCACCCTCTTCCTCTCCTTAGGGACCTCTGGGGCACCAACCGAATGAGGGCCAGGTCCCCAGCCGCCGCCCCACCCCCCCAAGTCTCCATCCTGCTTTGCAAGGCTGCTTTGTTGGCTGCAAGATCCTCGCGGGAGAGAGCTCCGTTTCCATCTCACGTCCCAAGGTACTGAAAGTGCCAAAGCTACAGATTTGGTACTTAAATATGAGCCAGCCATGAGCGGCAGCAGCCAAAACAGCAAATACAGCCCTGGGTTGTGTAGACAGAGGCAGAGAATCACAATCACGTGAAGTGTTTGTACTGCTTTATAAAACCCTCAGTAAGGCCACACCTGGAATAGTGCAGTCAGTTTTGGTCACCACATTACAAAAAAAGATGCTGAGACTTTGGAAAAAGTTCAAAGAAGAGCAATTAAGATCATCAAAGGCCTGGAGACCAAAACATACGAAGAATGGCTGCAGGAACTGGGTTTGGCTAGACTAAAGAAAAGAAGGCCGGGGGGGGGGGGGGCATGATAGCAGCCTCCCAGTATTTGAGGGGCTGCCCCAAAGAAGAGGGAGTCAAGCTGTTCTCCAAGGCACCTGAAGGCAGAACAAGAAGCAACGGGTGGAAACTCATCAAGGAGAGAAGCAGCCAAGAACTAAGGAGGAATTTCTCAACAGAGAGGACAATTAGCCAGTGGAACAGCCTGCCACCAGTAGTTCTGGGTGCTTCATCACTGGTTGTTTTTAAGAAGAGATTGGACAGCCATTTGTCTGGAATGGTGCAGGGTCTCCTGCTTGAGCAGGGGGTTGGACTAGAAGACCTCCAAGGTCCCTTCTGACTCAGTTATGCTGTTAAGAAGGACCTGGCCAGAATGACCATTGGGATGGATCACCTTGGGTGGACATGGCTTGTGGTCAGGACTCAAGGCAGGAGACCCTTGTGTGTGTGTGTGTGTGTGTGTGTGTGTGTGTGTGTACAGTTTGCCATGGAGCTGGGGGGGCCAACCTGCCAGGCCCTCTTGCCTCAACCCCCTCAGCATCCAGAAGGAGCATCTCCCCACAGACCCCACAGAGCTGCTTCCCCCTCCCAGGCGGCCAGCCAGGCCCAAGCAGAGTCCAAGCAAGAGCCCCCCCTGCCCAGCGGGCCCTCCGGGGCTCCTTGGGTTGCTGCAACTCTGCCAGGCAGACGGTGAGCAGCTCCCGAGCAAGAGAGGCAGGCTCTCCCCCTCCGTCCTCCCCGTCACCTGCGGCGTACCTGCAACGTCCCTGGCCTGGCTCACCACCTCGTGGGCATAGAAGGCCGGGAAAATGCCACGCTCCCCTGTGCGCATGTTGTAGCCCCGGTACCAGTAGTCGTCCTCTTCCAGCTCCACTAGGATGGGGTCGTCCACGTCCAGCTCCAGCTCGTCCTCGTGGCGAGGGATGAACCTGGGAGAGAGAGCAGCCCCGGGGGGGCATTTCAGGAGCTTCCTTCTGGGGGGGCAGCTGCCCCTCTGCTCCTCTCTGCCCCTGGCCGACAGCCATGGCCCCGAGCACTCCCGAAGGTGCTTTTTCCCCAAAAGGCACCTGGAGTTTCTTGGCGTTTTTCTCCTTGAAAACGTTTCGTTTCTCATTCAAGAAGCTTCTTCAGTTCTAGCTGAAGAATGGAAGCTAGAACTGAAGAAGCTCCTCAGATGAGGAGCGAAACGTCTTCAAGGAAAAACCAAGGAAGTCCAGGTGCTTTTGGAAAAAGCACCTCTGGGACAACCTGGAGGATGGAGAATCTCCGTGGGCGTTGAACACGGACCCATTTTGCCCCGTTTTGCGTGGAGCATAAAGGCTTCTTAAAGGAGATGCAGACTGATAGCGGCCCAACTCGGCCGGCAGTTGAAGGTCCCCAAAATCCAGAAAAGACTTGGGGCTTCTGCCTCCCCCCCCCCCAACCCCGCTGCCTTGGATCAGCCCCCCAGGTGCGTCTCCTCCCCCAGCTCACCTGAACACAGCACGGTGCGTCTGTTCTCGCTCCTCCCCATTCACCATGCAAGAGAAGAGGCCGAAGGACTCGGTGCCTGGGGGCAGAGAAGGCATCGCTGGGGAAGCCGAATCAGAGAGGACCTGGGGGGGGGGTGAGGGGGGAGTCTGGCTGCTCAAAGCAGGGTGGGGGCAGCCAGGGCGGGGGAGGCCCCCAACCTCCCAGAGGAAGACAAAAGCTGCAGGAGGTTCCGGCTCAGCCAGCAAAGTAAGTTGGAGGAGACAGCAAAGGTTGGGATTTGGGGGACCAAGAAAAGTACAGACAGTCCTCGACTTATGACCACAATTGAGCCCGAGTTTCTGTTGCTGAGTGAGACATTTGTTAAGCCCCATTTTACGACCTTATGACCTTCCCTGCCAAAGTGAATCATTGCTGTTTTTCAGTTAGCGACACGGTTGTTGAGTGACTCTGGCTTCCCCATTGGGTTTGCTAGCCAGCAGGTCACAAAAGAGGATCAAATGACCCCCTAAACGTCATCATATATATGAGTCAATTGCCAAATGATGGTCATAAGTGGGGGAAACGGTCATAAGTCACCTTTTTCAGTGAAGTTGTAACCGTGAACTGTCACTAAGGGGTTGGTTGTAAGTCGAGGCACGGAAGGGGGCTGAATGCCACAGCGGCCGTTCCGATCACCTCCAAAGCCTCCCTTCTCCCCACCCCTCCCCCACCCCCGTTTCCCCCGCCCGTCACTCACTGGAGGAGCGGGAGGTGCTGTTGACGAAGACGTTCAGGAACTTCTTGGAGAAGTGGAGGTCGGCCTCCGGGGAGGAGTCCTCCGAGGAGGAGCTGCGCCCGTCAGGAGCCCCCAGCCCTTCCCCAAAGTCACTGCCGGCATCCTCTGGGTCGGTGGCGTCGCAGGCGCGGAGCAGCTCGCTGTCGTCGCTCAGCACCGAAGTGCATCGCCGGAGGCTGACCAGCTCCAGCTGGGTGTTCTCATCCACCACCAGGGTGTACTTGACCGAGTCGTAGGCCAGGGAGTCATCCAGCATCACTGCAGGCGGCGGGCCAAAAGGGGACCCTTTCAGGCTGCCCAGGCAGGGCACCGTGTCCTCCTCGGGGGAGTAGGAGAGGCTGAAGCAGCGGTTGGTCCTGGCGGTGGAGACATCCAGGCCTTCCTTGGGTTCTAACCGGATGTCGTCGATCATGTCGTTGTCCTCCAAGATGCCCGAGTCCAGGTCCCCATCGACGGCCCCCTCCTCCTCCTCCTCCTCCTCTTCCTCCGTAGCTGGGTCGGCCTTGCCGGGGGGCTCCCTGGGGGGGAAGGTTTTGGCGGCAACAGGGTTCAGGCAGCAGCTGGAATAGGGCCGCCCTGGAAAGACAGGCGCGATGACGTCGTGGGTGGAGCTGCTCATGAGCAGGTAGGGCCCCATGTGCCCCCCCAGACGGCCCTTCTCCTCCTCGGTCCCCTGCAGCGAGCAGCGCAGCGTCTCCATGTCCACCAGCTCGATGCTCTGCTGGGAGCGGGGCTGGGCGTCATTCAGGGCCTCGCTGGGCATCTCCGGCTCCAAATCCGAGGCCGGAGAAATGGTGTCGGAGAGCGAGTGAGCAGCCGGGAAGCATTCGTCGGCACACTTGATGGGATAGGAGCCCTCCGAGATCATTTTGTTCACCAGGTTGCTCAGCAGCCACGGGGAGTCTGAATCCTCACTCAGGTCGGGTTCCGACTCCGAGTCCGATTCAGAATCATACTCGCTGTTCCCTTCCTCTTCTGCCCCGTCGCGCAGGAGCTGACGCCCCACCGGCAGGTAGAAGGACCGCCGCAGGCTTTCCAGACTGTGGTCGGGGTTGATCTCCAGCTCCAGGAGGCTCGAAGGAGGCAGCTCCGTCTGGTCAACGGGCACCGAGGGGTCTTCGTAGAACTCCTCTATTTTGAGGGGGGGCAGGCTCTCCTCCGCGGGCAGCTGCGTGCCCTCCTCTTCCTTCTTGGCGTCCAGCAGGAGGGCATCCTTCAGGCCCCTCACGCCCGGGGCGTCCAGGTCTGCATCCAGGTCGGCTTCAGAGCCCGGGGAGCTGGCCTCCTCGATGGAATTGGTCAGGTGGGAGGAACGGCCGCTGCTGCTCTCGCTGCTCACGTCCAGCTCCGTTTCCGAGATGCTGGAGATCATGTTGCTAGCCAAGCGGCTCCCGTTAGACGCAAAGGCCGCCTCGATCTCCCGCTCCACGTCAGAGTCGGAGCTGGGGGAGCTGAGGTCCTCGCTGTGCTGGATGCAGGAGGGGAAGGCCTTGGAGGTCCGGCTGGTGAGGTCGGCCTCTATGCCGGGGTCCGAGGAGGGAGACGTGGTATCGGAGGAGGCAGAGGGCAGCCCTCGCAAACTGCCCTCTCCCTCGGAGCTCAGTGGGCCGGCCGCTTCTCGTACTGGGCTTGCCTGGGGTTCTAGGGGCTCTCCGGGGTGCTTGGTAGGCTCATCCTGAGAGAGTGGGGCATGGATCCCACCCACAGGGGACCTGTGCCCTGCTGGGTCCCCAGCCAAGCCGGCTCTCTCCTCTTCCTCCTGGCACGCCACAGCATCCCTCTGAAACTGGGCACAGTAGCTCTCCGTGGCAGGGGACCTGGGAGGGCTGCGGCTGTGGGGCTGGGAGGCCGAACTCAGGGGCGGAGGGCCGCTCCGAGCTTCAGGAGGCTTCCTAGGTGCTGCGCTGGTCAAGGCGGAAGGAGGCTGCAGGCCGACCTCACCGGAGACGACGTTCATGTTATAATCCTCCCCCGCAGGGCGGCCTCTCTGCAGGCCTCGGCTGTTGCCCTCAGCATCGAAAAGTGGGGGCTTGCAAGGGGCCTGGGACACAGCCGGCCCTTTGCTGCTCTGGACGTCCCTGCAGGGTCCATCCTGGAGACAGGCGTGCAAGGGAGACGGTCGCTCTGCGGAGGAAAGAAGACAATGGCTCCGTTTAGGCCTTGGAAGAAACTCAACCTCCATTTTACGCAGTTAGCAAAAGTCTGGAAATGGACTCAAAGGCAGCATCCGGATCCTGTGAGAGTCAAGGGGATCCCCCCCTTTTTATTTTGACCAAAACTATAGGAATCTGCTGGCACAACCCAGTGGGAATCTCCAGCCCTTGTCCTTAATTAGAAACCTCTGGGGGATGAAGGCCTGACATGCCCTTCATGGAGGTCAGTGCCCCCGCGTGGCCGGAAGGGAGGAGGAAGGGCCCCACTGATCCTCAGCCCCCCCTCCTGCCAGGGAAGGCAGCCGCAGAATTTGGGCTCGGCACCCGGCCTCAGCTGGCCCAGTCAAGCTGCCCAGTTGCCCAGTTCTCCCTGTTGGGGAGGGGACAGCAGAGGGATGGTTGCTCGCCTTCAACCCCCTGTGCACTTTCCAGAGCCCGCTGCTTCTGGGGCTCCCCCGGTAGAGAGGTGGGGAAAAGATGCCAGCAAGGGAATTAGATCAACTAAAGCCAGGCTGGTGTGAAAGCATTTACTGGTTGTCTTTTCAAGAAAAAAAGAGTTGGAATCTTTGTTTGATATGAAAAGTGTTTCTCAAACAATCGCTTGGTGCTGGTTCCTCTCCCCAGCAGGGGCTGTTCCTGGGGGGGGAAGGGGGGGGGGTTAGGCCCCCTGGGCAACCAGGTTCGTTTGCAAAAAAAACCCTGCAACATTTGAAGCTCTGCAGAATCAGACCGAGCGGCCCACAAGTGAGCAAAACAAAAAGCCACCCTGGACCATCTTTGGATCCCTGGAATGAACGGGAGGCCTCACCTGTGTGAGAGGCCGAGGAGGAGGAAGACGAGGAAGACGAGGAGTGCAGCAGTGTCTCTTGCCACGTGGCCCGCTGCAGGGGGGGAGCCACGTTGCAGCCACTGTTGTTGTTGTTGAGGGAATCCTGGTTGGGGGGGAAGAACAGAGCAACTCAGTGGGGCAGCATCTAAGAGGAAAGCCCCCAGGTTATGTCTTGCCAGCTCGGCTGCCGTCTAGGCCCCGGATCAGAACCAGGAAGTGCCAGAACTGGGACTCCCTGGACGCTGGGACAGATTCAGGCGCTGCTCCATGACCTCCTGCCACACTTTTCAATTCAGAATTGAAATCTTTGATGGAATATAATGCAAGAGTGTCTCCAGCTTGGGGTGATTTGGGATTCAGCCGGTACGGATCGGTTTGAGCGAACTGGTAGTTCCGGTGATGGGTTGGCCCCGCCCACCACCCTGGCCGTAGTCTATCCTTTATTGCCTTCTTTTGAAGCCCAACTGATTCGCACAGCACAGCTGTTTTACTCACCGGGGCTGCAGCGGAAGGTAAGTTTTAGCGGAAAAAGGCTGTTTTTCATACGCTGCGTGTCACCGAACCAGTTGCTACAGCAATTGAATCCCCCCCAGTTAGTATTATTTCACTAGATACAGAGCTCTCCAAATTTGGTAACTTTAAGACTCATGGACCTCAACTCCCAGAGTTCCCCATGGCTGGCTGGGGAATTCTGGGAGAAAGTCCATGAGTCTTAAAGTTGCCAAATTTGGAGCTTCCTGTGCTAGGATATTATTTACCAAAGTAACATCTTAGCAGGTCACCCAAGATAATTTTTCATCTTTTTAATCCGCTGTTTCATCGACTGCCTGTTTGATGCAACTCTTGGATGAAGGAAGGCCTGATTGGTCCTCAAGCAACCATTGATTCCAAGTGGATTTTCTAAAGTCAGTCCAGCCGCCATACGGCACTGGTTTTGTGTCTTGGTTTGACTAACAACTTCCACAATCTATCGTCGCCTCTGGGAACTTAAGACATGTAGGTATGGCAACTGCCTCGCTTTTACCCCAATGTTATCCTTCCTTACGGCCAGTATAATGCCTTTCCCAGCTCCCTGGATCCTCACCCCCCCGCCCCAATTGTTTGCATTTCCTTCTCACAAAGCCACAGTTTTGATTCAGCTACAATGATGTTGCCGGCCGTCCCTTATGGCTGGGAAGATTGCAAGCCTCAAATTCCTTTAATTGGAAGTTTCTTCCCCCTCCTTCAATACTGATTTGGGGTTAGAAAGAAGCTGCTGCTTAGTCAGTTATGTGGCTTTAATTACTGGGTTCTTCTAATCATTATTTTTCCCTTTCTAAAGGCCACAAAATGCCGGGTCTTTATAAAAGAAGGGAAGTGGGGAAAAGAAAGGAGTAACCGCCCCGTTGCCAAATGCCTGTGGAGATTCTCCGTCACGTCCAGGTGAAGGTTGTCCCAAAAGGTGTTTTTTTCAGGAAGCAACTGGGCTTCCTTTGCTTTTCCTAGAAGACATTTCGCTTCCCATCATGAGACCCGGGTTTCTCCTTGCCTCCTGGCTGCTGATCTGGCAAGTCTTGTTCTGTGTCCTGAACCTGAGCATAAGTTATCTTACAAGGAGAGCATGCTTTAAGTCCTGCAGGCTAAGCACCCCTCATTCTCCAGGAAGCTCAGTGGCTCTGTCTCCTGGGGCCCAGCTGTGTTTTCCCTGCAAACCTTTACAAACCCCAAGCAGCACCTTGTGCAACAGCATTGTGCACCGTTTTAAGCTCTTCAGAGGATGTTTGTTCATCTCCTGCAGCTTCGCTGGTGGCAACGGCGCCCTGTTTCTGTAGATAAGCCCTTCGGCCAGCACAATGTTTTATGTAAAGAAGAACCTCCTTGTTTGTTCTCCATATTCACTTTACAGTGTTTTTTTATTACTATAATTAAAAGAGCCCAGTAATTAAAGCCACAAAACTAAGAAACAGCAGAGAGTTTTTAATCCAGAATCTGTATTGAATAGGCAGGAGGACGGAGGGCCTTTGGGGCCTTCAGTGACAGCCATCGGTCTGGAATGGAGGGAAGGAAGGAAGGAAGGAAGGAAGGAAGGAAGGAAGGAAGGAAGGAAGGAAGGAAGGAAGGAAGGAAGGAAGGAAGGAAGGAAGGAAGGAAGGAAGGAAGGAAGGGGGGTACAGGAGAGGCTGTGGGGAGAGCAGCCAGTGGGAGGAGAAAACTAGCAGGCCACCAGCTCAAAAGTGGGACTGGCTTTGCTCCGGACACAGAAAGGGTTTGGGGAACCCCAACCCAAATCTGGCTTCCTGCCAAGCCCTAATTCGGATGGCTCCTGTGCCATGTGAACCCAGCCCCTCTCCCTGCAAAACGTAGGGTATGACTCGGTGCCACGAATGACCATCTGGGGCTCAGTGCAGAGGTCGAGCCCAGCCAAAGGACAGCGGGAGAGTCTGCCTCCCCTCCTGAGAAGACCCGTCATAACTGCGAGTCTGTTGCCAAGGGTCCCAATTTGGTGACCAGGGGGATGGTTGTAGGTGTGAAAAACAGCCCTAAGTCACCCTTCTCGGTGCCGTCATAACTTCGGTCACTAAACGAACCTTTGTAAGTGGAGGACTACCTGTAGAAGTGCACCTGGGCTGCCCATCCCAAGTACCGTAGCGGATGCACCTCGCGTTCCTGCGTGGAATCCGATGGGTCTGCAGAGACCCGGCAGCCCCCCCCCAAGCTCTCTCAGCCTTGGTTCCCCCCCAGCCCCCCAGCCAGGACCCCCCAGCCTGGCTGTGGAAAGACCGTGGGGGGCAGCCTCACCTGGGTGCTTGTGACCGTCAGGTTGAGGGTGGAGGGACGAAGCTTCTGGGGGTCCTCCAGGGTGGGCGAAGGGATGAGCGACCCCGAAGGGGAGGGGGGCGCCTCTTCCAGCCCCTCCTCCTCCTCCTCCTCCTCCTCGTCTTCATTGTCATCAATCATCTCAAACTCCTGGAAGTCTTCCTGGAAGGTGCAGGTGGGGTGGGGCTGTTCCTCCCTGCCCAGCCCCAGGCAGTCCTGGGTGGAGGCAAAGGCAGATCTTGGCCGTGGGGGGAGGACGGGGAGGGGGCAGCTCTGGGCTCAAGGCAGGTCGATTGGCAACATTCATGCCCCTCCCTCAGAAGGCAAGCCCCCCCACTGCCTCCTGGCTTGAGGCCAAGGGCATTCAGACCAGCCAGGAGGCTCCTTTGCCATGCACTGGCAGCAGCACCGCCATTTCCACTCAGAGGCCGCCGAGGGGGTCTTGGGTGGGGGCTTAGGGGACCAGCCCCCCTCCCCACAGGCAAAGGAGGGTTGGCCTGGCCAAGACTGCACAGCCCAACTCGGCCTGGGGGCTGTGCCCAGACTGGGGGGCTGCTGGGTCTTTGTGGGGGGAGAGAAACTGAGGAGGCCTGCAGGGTTACAGACCAGGGTTACTTTCCTGGGGAGGGAAAGCCCTCCCTCCCCTCCTTTGGATGCAACTCAGAGGAACAGAAAGAGGGTGATGGCGCTGGAGGGGGGCTCCAGCGCTGGACCCCTCCCGGGAGAGCCTGGACAGTGGGGCAGATAGGGAGGGTTTGGTGCAAGGAGACCCCCAAGAAGGGTCCTGGCTTCCCCCAGGAGCAGGCCAGAGACTCCAGGTCCCTCCAGGTCCAGTCTGAGCCTGAACGGCACCGGAGCCAAGGAGGTGGCCCCCCAGGGGCTGAATTAACATCCTCCCATGCTAATCACGGCTCGACAGGCAGCTTTTTCAGTCAAGCAGAGGGGAAATTGGGCAGGGGGGTGGGGGAGGGCAGGGGGGAGGGTAGCCAGCCACTTTGAATGCAAGCAGGCTGGTCTGTCTGGCTTTCAGCCTTCCTACGGGGGTCTGATGGGGGGAGGCTCGGCTGCTGGAATCTGTTTCCAAAGGATCCCCAAATCCAGATGATGATGATAATGATCAGAGGGGGAGAGAGATCTGAATTGGCAGGCAGGCAATTCCCATCCTTGGGGGGCTCCTGAGGGTCTTCAATGAGGGTTTTTGTTTGGAGGGGGGGGCGCTTGGCTCAATGGCCTGGACTGGAGAGCCAGATCCCTCCAGAACTGGTTCAGCCTCCTGGTGGTCACTTCCCTGCCTGTGACCTGCTCGTGGCCTCCCCCGGGACCCATTTGGGTGGGTGGACTCTGCACTCAGTCTCAGCTCTTTTCCTCATTGCTGCTGTGACCCAGTCCAGGCAGGGAGGAGACCCAGCTGGCCAGCACACGAGGGTCAGGCTCAAGCCAGTCTCCCCCCCCCCCCAGCCTCTGAGCCAGCAGCTGCCCTTTAAAGAAGAGAGCAGCTTCTGCCCCCCTGCCCCTCCCCCCGGGGGTCTCCTGGGAGGGTTGATGGAGGCCAGTAAGGCTCCTGCAAGCAACTCAGCCAGGCTCTCCAGGAGCAAGAGGGGAGCAGGAAGGTCGGGCAAGGTGAACTCTGGGGCCCCCCAGTGCAAAAGGAGAGGGGCAGACCTCCCCGCCAGCCCCTCCCACCCGCCAGCCCCTCCCACCTTCTCATTGTGGTCCGAGTCATAGTTCAGGCCGATGCCACAATCGTCTGTGATCTCGGACAGATCCTCATCGTCGAACTCTTCCAGGCTGATGTCCTGGGAGGGTCTGCAAGGGAAGCAGGAGGAGACCCCCATGAGGGCTGGAATCTCTCGGCTGCCTCACCCTCCCTCCCTCCTTCCTTCCCCCCCCCCAACCCTCACCTGCCAGGAGACCTGTTGGGCCTGGAAAAGCAGGCCGCCCTTCCCCCTCCTTCCTGCAATTAGCCTTCATTGCGGCAGCTGAGCCGGTAGCTGGTTAGGGAGGGGGAGCCCAGTTCTCCCTCCCCCCTCCCTCCTTGGGAGGACCTCAGAGCCCCTTTGCCTGGAGCAGAAGCCCCAACCCTCCCTGGGCGTCTCTTGACCTTCCAGGTTTCCTTGAGGCTCAGCCTGCTGCCTGCCCTACCCTGCCCTTGCCACCTTCTGTGGTTGCCCTCCCCCCCCCCCCATGATCAAAATGGAAAAGGGGAAGCCAAACATGCCCCTCCAGCACCCAATCTGGGGGAAGCCCACCTGGGTGGAGAGGCTGCTGCTCCAGCGGCGGAAGAGTTAAGCAACCTGATGAGAACATGGTTGTTATGGAAACCGTCCTTTGAAAGCCAGAAATGCTGGCCTGGTCTGTACCTTCAATCATGAGCTGGAAAGCCAGGACTGCAGCAAAAGTCCCCCCCCCCCAATGGGGCGGGAGTGGGCCAGAGCCCCTGGGAGGCCTTGCTTGGAGGGGGCTGGGCAAGCCGAGGGCCAAGAGGGGGGGCAGACCCAGCCGGTGTGGCTACTTTAGGGTCCTCCATGCTGGCCAAATGCAGAGAACGGACGGGTCAGTTGGGGGTTCTGGGGAAATGCACCGCCCTATTGAGGGACAGATGACCTCTTGGTGGCCCAGCGGCTGCTCTGCCCAACAAGGGCCGTCTGCAGCTTGGAGGGTCTTGAGAAGCCACCTGCGATCTGGGGGGGGGGCGGGGGGAGGACAAGCTGCAAGGAAGCCACAGTTTCCATCAGATCTTCCATTCCCCGGTGCGAACCCCCGCCAGGCTGAGCCCTGAGCGGAGCAGCCCCAAGGCCCCGCCCCAACCTGGAGGCAGAGCCCCCTCCCCCGGCCCCCATGAAAGGGAGCTGCCGTCGGCAGAACCCAGGCTGGGTTTGGCCGAAGGGGCTGGTTCTGCTCATTCAGGCGAGGCAACTTCCCAGCCTGCCTGGAGGGGATCTTGCCCACAAGTCGACCTGCCACGGGGCCCCCTCTGGGCCTCTTTCCCTTTCCGGTGAGGCTCATGTTGCCCCCCCTCCATGGGTGGGGAGACCCCCGCCTCCAAGCAGCCCTCTGCTGGGCTCCCATGGCTATGAGGAATTGCCTTCTCGGGCAGGGACTCCCTCTTCACAGCTCATGGTGGCTGGCAGATTGAGGGGGGCAAGAGCTGCCCCCTGCCCCAAACCTGCCACCCCAGTGAAGACGAGACCTGCGTCCCCTTCTGCTCACGAAGAGCTTCTCCTCCCTTTTGCCTGTCTCCGTCTTCTCGGAAGCCCACCTGCCAACCCCTGGGATCTCTGCGTCATCCCAGCACCAGGGAGCAGGATGAGGTCACCCCTGTGAGCAGCAGTCCACGCTTCCGTGGCTCTTTCCTTGTCAGGACTTAGACCTGTCATTGTTTTTCCAGTCCGTGCCCTTCACACGACTCTGAAATGCTTGGCAGGTGTGCAGGGAGGCGCAGAGAAGGCCTTTCGTCCCCGGGATCACTTAAGGCCTCTGGGTCACCCCTGGAAGGCTGGGCGAGGGAGCAGGGCCAGCCACGGTGCCAAGGCAGGCAGGAGCCGGCCCTCTCCGTAGCCAGAGAGGCTGCAGCTGGGAGGCTGTGGCTCCTGAACAAGCTACGCCAACTGCCTTCAGTTCTAGAGGAGGCACCACAGGCACTCCAGGATGATTTGGCTGCCTATCCAGTGGGCAGTGCCAATGTATGCGTTGCCAGGAGAAAAATGCCTTCCGGGGGCAACCTCAGGCAGGCAGGGGGAGGGTCTCCCTGAAACTAGGTGTCTGCATTAACAGAGGGACAGAATCAAGATCACCTGGAGTGTTAATACCACTTTAAGGCCCCGCTTGGAATTCTGCATCCAGTTTTGGTTGCCACAATGCAAAAAAAGATGTTGAGACTCTGAAAATCATTCAAAGCAACCAAAGTGATGAGGGGCCTGGAAGGTAAAACACATGAAGAAGGTTGCAGGAATTGGCTTTGTCTAGTCTAGTGAAAAGAAGGACTCAGGGTGACATGATAGCAATATTCCAATATCTCAGGGGCTGCCCCAAAGAAGAGGGAGTCAAGCTATTCTCCAAAGCCCCTGAAGGCAAGGTAAGAAGCAATGGGTGGAAACTAACCAAGGAGAAAACCAACCTGGAATTAAGGACAATGAGGACAATTAACCAGATTTTGCCACCAGAAGTTGTGGCTGCTCCAACACTGCAAGCTTTTAAGAAGAGACTGGACAACCATTTATCTGAAACAGTATAGGATCTCCTGCTTGAGCAGGGGGTTGGACTAGATGACCTCCAAGGTCCCTTCCAATTCCGGTATTCTGTTAAACTGAGGAGGATTTAAAAAAGAGCCTTCGAGGTGATGGATGCTCATTCTTTAGCAGGAGTTCACTTCGTAAGATCCTGGAAATGTTTTTAAATTATTAACTCGCTCAGACTGTAAACACCCCAAATTGAATTTGAAACACAGGAAGTTTGTTGGGTGCATTAACGGCAGACCATCACCTGGTAGAGTTGCTGGGCCCTCCAACCCTTGTCTCCATTGCCTGCCAAGCATCCCATCCTGGGGGGAGCAGCCCATGAGACCCTGGCCGGGCCCCACCCGGTTCCTCGGATTGCTTTTGGAGGCTGGGTGGTTCTCCTGCCCCTTTTACGAGGCTGGCAGGGCGTTGCAACCACTTAAAAATAAAAGGCCTCCTTTGCAGAGCTGAGTAATCATCCAGAAGGTTGAGCCGATGCGGAAATGAGGTCCTTGAATCCTTGCCAGATCCAAAGCGGGGAAGATCTACATAGCTGCAAAGAGAGACGTGAGTGGCCATGTGCAGAGAGCCCGCTCCACTCCTGCTGCAAAGGAACAGAGACCAGCAGGTGGACTTCCCTGGGGGGCCTTGGAGATCTTCTAGTCCAGCCTCCTGCTCAGGCGGGAGACACCATATCAGGGGTGTCCAACCTTGGAAAGATTTAAGGCTTGTGGACTTCAAGTCCCAGAATTCCCCGGCCAGCTTTGCCCTGTCTGCAGAGCTCTGAAGAAGGCAGGCCCAGACTCAAGTCTGCCCAGAAGTTCTCAGAAGATCCCTCTGGTTCTGTATTCTCAACTGTTCTACTTCTATTGCTACAAGAGGAGAGAAAAGGGATAAGGAGATAACCACCTTTTTACTGTTCTGTATTCTGTACAGTGGTAGATTTTGTCTTCTGTACAGATGCAGAGAGATAAACTCCACAAAACATTCATACCAAGTCTTTATTATTGGTTCATCAGGTATCCTCATAACTCAGATTTGTGATGAAGTTCTTCTTTAATGACCAATCCTTTGCATATCTGTCTTGTAAGTAAAAAGATGGTTATCTGCTCTCCTTTTTCTCTCATCTTGTAGCGATCAGTTACCACGAGTCCATGAGTTCAGCCAAGAGTGAGGAAACTTCCCCCAACCCATCGAGGGTCAATTTAGTGACCAATCAGGATTACAGATGTGGTCATGTGACATGGACTACATTTCCCAGGATACCTTAACTACATTTACCACGATGCATTCCCTTAAGGGGACAGTTCACAATTGCTAACTATCCAATTCCCATACACTGGCTGGACAGCACACCTCTGGTTTGTCCCCATCGCTCAGCCCAGCTGGACCTCAAACGTGGCTTCCACCCAGGCCAGCAGAGGGAGGGGGAGCCCAGCTGCCCTCCCTCGAAAGGAGCTGCTCAAGGGCAGGGAGGGAAATGATCGAAACTGCTGGCTTTGTCCTCTCCTCCTCCTCCTGCTGCTGCTGCCTCCCTGCACAAGCCAAGGCAGTGGCCCTCTTCGGAGCAGCCTGCTGGCCCTGCCGGCTCAGGGATGCTCAGGCTCAGGGATGCTCAGGCGGGTTCCTGGCCTTAGGCTCCCTCCCACCTCCCTCTCAGAAACCAGAAGTGGGGCTGTCTGCAAGCTAAGGCAGAACCCCAATTTCTGCTCAGTTGCAAATCTGTGCTGATTTCGGGGGGAAGGCTGTTGTGCCAGAACTCCAGAAAACGAGGCCAGTCTCAGCTCCAGCGGTTCTGGGTTGCCCTCTCTGACCTTGTTTGCCCTCGTCCTCAGGACTGTGGCGTCCTCCTTCGTGGCACTGGCTGCTCTTCCCTGCCCCTGTAGGGGCAGCAGCCTGACCTCCAGGGGGCAGGTGGACCAGCAGCTCAGAAATGGACCCGAACACAGGGGGCCGGGCAAATAGAAGGCCTTGGAGGGAGGGAGGAAAGAAGAGAGGCGAGGAGAGGGGGAGAGGGGAGGGGAGGGGAGCAGAGAAAGGGGGGGAGGGAGGGAGGGAGGGAGGAAAACCAAGCAGGTCGAAGCTTCCCTTTGTGGGACCAATCTCCATTTCTGACTTGGGGTGAATTCCCACCCCATTTTCTTAGCATGTAAGACGTGATCCAAGATCCGGCAAAGCCCCTGATCCTTGGGAGCCCTTGTGATCTGAGTATGTGATCAGGTTGCACAATTCTATTTTCTCCCTGTTCACTTACTCCTTTCCCTCATCCCATTAATGTTGCATTTTTAACAATGCACGGAGGATGAAGAGATAATGGGCTGCAAGGGCCTTCACTGCAAATGTTTCAAGGGACCGGAAAGGAGAAAGGGAAGGACGGCTCAGCCCCAGGACTGGGCAAGGCCGGCACCCCTTGATTCTGTGGGGCGCGAGGGAGCTGCCAGCTTCCCATCCTGGCCCCCCTGAAGAGCCAGAAAGAGCCCTGGTCTGAAATGCACCCCATTCACAGGAGCTGCTGCCCCCTCGGCAATTCTCACAACAGGGGAGTCCAACTGACACACAGACTTTCATCCACTGATAACCAGGCTTAAGCTTCACACAGTTGTTTAAGTCTGAAAAGCCACAGGATCAGCCGCAGCTGCCCTTCCATTTGCTGAAACAGGCCTTCCTCGGCCGTTGCTCAAAGGCTCAGAGCAGCCCGTCCGTTGCAAGCACCGCGGGGGTGAGCACCGGGGAGCGGCCCCTGGGGAGATGGCAAAGCCGCTTTTCTCCCCCGTGCCCAGGTCGAGCGGAAGGGCACCCCGACCCAAAGCCATCTGCTCTGCCGCTGCAGCTTCGTGGCAGCACTGACCCTCCTAACCAGCCGCCGTCTTCAGGGAGAAGCGGAGGGGCCAACCTTGAGACCTTCCCCTCTGCAGCTGCCATGGAGGGGCCCTGGGCACAGCTGGCATGGTGCACGGGAGCTAGTGGGTCGCTGACCTGCCTGCCTAGGAGAGGCCCAGGAGCCCACCTCGGCTTCTCTGCTCTGGGCCACGAGCCTCCCAGGGGCTTGCCAGGCCTAACCCCAAAGACTGTGAAATCCAATCCTCTGTTTTCCTGCGCCTGACGGACAGGATCTTGCCAGACTAAAGTGATCGCCTTCTAAAATGCCAGATACAGGAGATTCTATAGTGTGGCTACCCTGAATGTCTTTCTTCCTTCCCATCCAGTTCAGGATTGTGCAGTCTTTTGTCTTGGGCCCCTCTGGAAGGGGTGGCCTCATCCCTGGGAAACTGTAATGCATTTGCCAAGATTCTCTCTCTCTCTCTCTCTCAGTCACACACACTTCTCCTTCTCCATAACAAAAGCAGAGTGTGGCTTTGAGCTCTCTGATGTACTTCAGCTCCCTGGAAGAGCATGATGGGGACTATAGTAACGACACAGGGGTGTAACTTTCAGCTGTCCATTCAGGGGGGAGCCCTTCAACCTCTCCGCCCCCCCCATGCCTCGCTTGGAATCCATGGAGGGTACCAAGGTCCTGCCCTCAGATCAGGGCTGGGGCCCCTTGGCCCCTTTGTGACTTGCGGACTTCAACTCCCAGAATTCCTGAGCCAACATGCAAGAAGAAGAAGAAGAATTCTGGGAGTTGAAGTCTGCAAGTCACAAAGGGGCCAAGGGGCCCCAGCCCTGATCTAGGGGCTCGTGATCAGCAATAATGCTCTATCAGGCGCCAACACAGAGAAGGACCTGCCAGCCCTGGAGGGGGGGACAAGGGAAAGGTGAGGGGCGCCAAGAACACCAGGGAAGATGGAAGCCAAATTGCCCTTCATTTTGCAGGGGGGTACCAGGGAGAAGAGGACACGTGCAGCTGACACCACCCCCAAACAATATGCCAATACTGGTCACCCCCAGAGTGAGTGGTGTCAGAACAAATCCTGACCCAGGAGCAGGCGGGGGGTTGAACTAGATGACCTACAAGGTCCCTTCCAACTCTTAATCGGTAAGTAAGTCAGCCTTGTGCCTCTCTCTCAAAGAAGAAGCTGGGTAGAATGGCAGACAGAGAGGAAAAGTGGCACAATCAAAAAGGAATGTGCATTTTATTTATTTATAAAATGTGTTGGCCACCTCTTACCACAGGGGAAGGCTGCAGAACCCCCTGGAATGGGCTAAATAGTGATTTTAGGGCTGTTTCCAGGTTGTGTCATGCCCCTGGTGGAGACTGACTCTGAGGAAGAGGAGGAACAGCCAGCAGGGAGTGGAAGTGTGGCTCCAGAGGGGATGGAGGAGACTGGAGAAGGGCAGAGCAGTCAGAGGAGGACCCAGGCCCATCCCCTCTCCATCCTAGGGCACGCAGGGAGGAGGATCAGGGAAAAACGTGGTCTACTCGGGAGGAGAGGGCCATGATCCTCCGCATGGGTTGCAGCTGTGAGCTCGGTATAAGAGTTTGGAAGTGCGTGTTCACAGGCGCTGGAGTCAAATTAGTGCTTTCCTTGGATGAGGTTTATCTTCGTTGGCGTTCTTCCCATGGACTCTCCCCATTATCTTCATGGAATGTGTGATTAATTATCTTGGTTTGCCTTGGAACTCTCCTCAATACGGTTTGTTTTTGGTTTCCTTTTGCTTCATTATCTACTTTTTGAATTTAAACTGTGACTAATAAAACAGTGAAGTTGAAGGCATTGCAAGACCTTGATTCATGTTTTAGTTTTTGTGTTATTTTTGAGACACTACGGGTCCTCACAGGTTGGTTTCTTTTTAATCATTTCAGGATTGGTTGCCTTTTAAAGAGCAATTTGTTTATTCGTGTCAGAGGCATCCAAATTAAAATAAGGCACACTATGTGGCATAAAATTCAAAATATAAAATGCAAGATTAAAATATGTGTCGATTAAGCAGCTCTTGCCCAGGAACTAGCAACATTAAGCTGTGTTCTCTCACACCCTGCCGTGAGGTCCTCCAGCGGACACTGGTCGGGACACAAAGAAGCAGGTGCACTTTGGTCTTGTGGTCTGCACATCCGCACAATCGCAAAGGACAGAAGCCACTGAGAGGCTAAGAATCCCCTTAGAAGAATCCCAATGACTCCCCTCAGCAGCCCAAGGAGTTGCGAGCCTCGTTTGGGTTATAAACTGACCAGGCAAAGCCTGCTCCCATTTCCTCTGGTTGGCAAACTTGACCTGTGCCCACCTGAGCAAGGAGTAAGCACTGAGCCTGCCCCCCCCCTTAAGCTTTATGATCATTGTACATCATGTATACAATGAAATTGGTTTAGCCTCTATTGGTGCAATCATAGCAGAAAATATAATCCAACATGAATAGTATAGAGCAGGGGTCTCCAACCTTGGCAACTTGAAGCCTGATGGACTTCAACTCCCAGAATTCCCCAGCCAGCAAGTTGAAGTCCACCAGGCTTCAAGTTGCCAAGGTTGGAGACCCCTGGTATAGAGAGTAATCCCTACACAAGCAATTGCGGGGGGACCCCTAGTCATACGTTTCCATATGTACATGGAGTGGTTGTGTTTAAAAGTCTGACAGCCCAGGGTAGAAGCAGTACCTGAGGGAGGGCGGCTCTCCCCTTGGTGGGACCTCCTGAAGGAGCCCAAAGGGGGGAGCCCCACTTTCCCCCCTTCTACTGTGCAGAATTGCACTCCCCGGCTTGAGAACGAGCCCTTCCCAGCTCCTGGCACAATCCACGGGTGCTTTTGGGATGGGTAGAGAAGGAAGGTTTATCCTTGAAGGTTTCCTGTTAAAGCCAGGTTCACGCAGCACGTTTGACCCCCAAATCTGGGCCCTCTGAATGCGGTTGCTGTGAAACCTGCAGGCCCCAAATCCATAAACCGGATTTCTGGTCCTCACCATGTGCTGAAGCCCACAACCCACAACCTCCAAGCCCCAATTCCTGCCTTAGTCACAAAGTCTTCTCTCTGCCCTCATTCCTCCATCCTGTTACCTTGCTCTCCCCCTTCAGTTTTGATGTCTGGATAGCCAGGTAATAAGGCCACCCTGACCATCTTGCAGCATCCTCAAGGTTTGGGCTGGGCAAAACCCGCCTGCAAGAGAGAAGGCAAGATCCTTCTCACGAAAGAACGGCTCCAACCAGCTCCTCACTCAGTGAAGCAAAGACCTCTCCTCTCACAATCTGGAGCGGCTGGTTGAGGGAAGCCGCCATTTAAAAGAACAGAATCACAGAGTGACCTGGGACCTCGGAGATCTTCTAGTCCAACCCGCCCCCTTGCTCAAGCGGGGGACCCTATATCAATCCAGACAAATGGTTGTCCTTAAAAGCCTCCAAGCTTGGAGCTCCCACAACCTCTGGAGGGAAGCCCTTCCACGGATTGATTGCTCTCCCTGCCAGGAAATCCCTCCTCAGTCCCAGGTTGCTTCTCTCCTTGGTGAGCTTGGCCCCCTTCTTCTTTGAGGCAGCCCCTCAAATACTGGAAGACGACCCTCACGTCACCCGGATCCTTCTCCTTCCGTGCAACATGGGAGGGGGGCCCTGGCTGAGGCCCCTCCTGGTAGCTCCACATCCTGCTTTTAAACTCAGCGGAGACCAAGCTGGGCCAGGCCTGACGTGGTTTCTGCCCTTGTTCGCTTATGACCCTTCCGAGCAAGCGACTCCAGTGGCCGCATTCTCACAGCAGCATAACCAGGTGGCTGGAAGGCGTACTGACTGCAGCTGCATTGTCCCTGAGGCAGGTTAGAGCTGTCTTTGACACACAGCCTGCTCGGCGTTTTGCAGCTCGAGGGGATGCGCTTACGCAAAACACAACTTAGTTAAGTGTGTTGTGGGAATCCACCCTGGATCGACCCCTTAGAGCAGAGGGCTCCAAACTTGGCCACTTGAAGACTTGTGGACTTCAACTCCCAGAATTCCCCAGCCAGCTTCGCTTCAAGACTTGTGAACAGCTTTGCTGGCTGGGGAATTCTGGGAGTTGAAGTCCACAAGTCTTCAAGTGGCCAAGTTTGGAGCCCTCTGCCTTAGAAGGAGAGATGCACATCACAAGCAAAGGAGACAACCCCAGAGGTGTGGCTGTGACAGAATCACAGAGTGGGAAGGGTCCCTAGAGATCTTCTAGTCCAACCCCCTGCCCAGGCAAGAAACCCTGTAACATTCAGGCTGTCCAACCTCTCCTTAAAAGCCTCCCGTGGACTCTGGGGACGGTGCCCTCATCGTCAGCACAGGCCAGGTGCCCAGCGTCCGAATTCTGAGGGCATGACGTGGGGATGCAGCGATGCTCCTAGCTGCGAGATGGGCGACATAGACATGTAATAAAGAAGTAAGCCAAGGGCCTGGGGGTGCTCCAGCATCTCCATATCTCATCTTGGCAGATGAGGCCTCTCTGTGGGCAGACTGGGGTGGCCTCTGCAGAGGGGGGCCCAGGTAGACCCAACCCACTGCATGAGCCTCTTTGGCAAACCCCACGGGGAGACCCCCCCCTGGTCGGAGCAGGCCCTCTGTGGAGCTGGGACAGGGTGGGCTGCGAAGGGCATCTGAAGCTCTCCGGCTCCTTCTGACCATTGTTGCCCCAGGCCATCCCTGACTCTACCCAGGCCCCCCTTCTTCACCATGGGTACATTCGGACAGGAGCCTGCCTCCTGTTATGCCCCCGTGGCCAATAACTTCGAGCAAAACATATGGTGGCCCCAGCTGATTGGTTGCTTGATTGAATGAATGAAAAGACGGTCACTCAACTGACCAGCACCTTACAAGCAGGCAAGGCAATAAAACCACCACAGTACCCAGGAAGATTAAAAATGCAAAATTTCAACATCCCGGTAAGTTCACAGTTTGCCCTGCTGGAAAAGCCAGGTTTTTCAAAGTCTTCCTAAGGAGCAGAAGGGTCAAGACGATGTTCCAAAAGGCAGGGATCCACTTGGGATCTACCAGGGATCTAGCAATGCCTCTCTCCTTCCTGGTCCTGAGCAGCTCCTGGCAGAGAAAGTCCTTGGCCTTCCTGGCTGCCCTCTTAATGGGTCAAGCACAACACGCAGAGAAGATGGACAAAAGGCTGCCATTGACACGGTCCCTTCACTAGGCTGCTTCAAGGTGCTCTGGGGCCATACATGGGTACTGTATGTATATGCACGTATGCATCTTATACAGGCCACGGCTGATCTTGTTATGTCTTTTCAGCTGTCCCAGCTGAATCTCCCTTGTGCCCACCGATGGTCATGGCCAGAGCCATTATCTACTCACACTGCCCCCCCCAAGAGAAAAAGGCCAAAGACAACCCAAACCTCCTCCCATTTTGTGGTACCCAATTCTGTGTCATCGGAACCATGGAACCCACCCCCTCAACTGTATTCCTGCCTCCACAATGCACACGTACACACACTCTTGGCCTCCTCCAGGTGCCTGGGGACCACCAGTTGGCCAAGGCACGTGCCCTGAGAGTTAAGGAGGCCAGGAAGTGCCCTACCAGCCCCATACTGGGAGGGGTGGAGTGGGGTTGCTCAGCCCAGGCCCCGCTGCTTCCCAAAGATCTCCTGAACGCCCCCCCCCCCCCCCCCCCCACCATCCTAGCCTTCATCTCATCCCTCTCCCCCCACCTCTCCCTTTGTGCCAAAGCAGATCTCCAGGATCCCTGCTCATCCAGAAGGGATCCCAGGAGGTGCAAAGGAGAGCTGGATTCCCTTGACAATATTCCTGCCCTTTCCATGGATCCATTTAATTGACTTCTGCCCAGCCTTTCACGATGGTGGACTGCGAGTGGGCCTCCTTTGGTTTTATCCCACCCCTGGGGAAGCAGAGAAAGAGGCCGTTTTGCGGGCTGGGTGGGCTTGGAGCCTGGCTCCCTTGGGTTGCTCCCAGGCCTCCCCAGCGCTTCAACCGCTAGCCGTGCCTGGTCCTCGGCACCTCGGTTCCCCTGCAGCCCCGTCTCTGGGGAGGGCCGCCTGTCCCCCAAGGGCCTCCCCGGTCTCCAGGGTGCATCTGGGGGAACCAAAAGGTGGGTCTTGGCTGGGCTGATCCAGCCAGGGGCTTCCGGTGCCCTCCCAGCCCCTGGGATCCACTCTGGGCCCTCCCTGCCCAAACAGGCCCCACAACTGCCCACAACAGACCTCTGGCTTTGAAGGACGGCCCTTCCCTGGAGATCCTGCTGGGCTTGGGGTCCTTCCCCCCAAATAAGAACCTCGGTGCCTAGAAGGAGCCCCCAGGACCAGCTCTGGCTCACGAGGGAGACCTCAGGCGGGCGTCCGGCGCCCCTGGGGGTCCCCAAGGAAAACTCCTCCCCAGCTTGGAAGACCGAAGGCCAAACGGAAACGGTCTTTCCCCAATCCACGGGCAACGCTCTTTGGCTTCCAGGAGGGAGCCCCGCAAGGCAGGGCTGTCACTATGCAGCCCTCTGCCCCACAGTGGCTGGGGGTCGCAGGGGGGGGCACTGCTCATCTGGGAGAGCATAGCTCAGAGGCTGCTCTGACACCCTGCCAGACTGAGCCTGGCAAGGGGAGGAAGGAGAAGCGCTCTCCCAGCCAGGGGGAGGTGGGGCGGAAGGGCTGCCCGCTGCCCAGTTGGCCTATTGGTGGGGTGGGCTACAGTACAGCTGACTACGGTCTCTCAGGGCCAGCAGGCTTAAAGCCCCCTGCAAGGAAGGCTCAGCGCTTGGCCTGGGGACCCTCCAAAGGAGGGTCAACGTAAGTGCCCCCACCCCAGGCCCAAGCTCAGCTGAGGCGGGGGGTAGGGGCGCGGGGGCCGGAGGGGGCTGACTCTGCTCTCCGAGGCGGCTCCAGAGCCTCCGAATCGGGGGCAAGTTCTCCATGAAAGAAGGGGGGGCGGTTGTACGACGACGAAGCGGCACCCCCAAAGCTGCGAAATGCCTCCGCCGCTGCGGCCTCCAGGCGGGAGGAGAAGCGGTTTCGCTCTTTTTCTGGGCCGAGCGACCCTCCCCCGACGGCAAGGGAGGCAGGGAGGGTCCCCGGGGGAGCGGTCACGCGGAGCGGCCCGACCGGGCCTTTCGAAAGGGCAGACAGGGAGCGGCCGGCGACCCCTTTGGGTGTCGGGAGGAGGGACCCCCAGGAGCAGACGGGGCGTCCACGGCCCAGTGGTGGCGAGAGGCCGGCGGGGGCCAGGCCCAGCTTCTCCGGGGGAGCCGCCCAACGCTCAGCCAACGGAACCATCTCGGCCGCCGCTCCCAGGCCCAGCTTCTCCGCCCGGGTTGCGGACGTGCCCGGGAGCCTCCCGGAGCCGCGGCGGCCAGCATCGCTCCCTCCGCGCACCCCTCCCCGGCCTTCGAGGCTGCCTCCATGGGGCCGGGCGCTGGCGGGCGAGGGCGCCTTACCTGCAGCTGGGCGGCGAGAGCGAGTGGAAGGTGGAGAGCGAGAACATTTCCGCCCGATCCGCCATCTTCTCCGGGCGCCGTGCAGCCGAGCCGAGCAAAGGCAAGCGAGAGGCGAGGCGCCGCGGGCGAGGCGAGGCGAGGGGCGGCGAGGCCGGGCCGGTCGGGGCGGCGGCGGGTCTTCACTGCGGATGCTGCCCGGAGAGGCTGGCAAGAGCCGCAGCTGCCATGGCGCGCTGGCGCTTCCTCCGGCCGGGCCCGGTAAACAGCGCGGGGGGGTCTGCGCCTGCCTGGCTGCGGTGGGGGGGGAAGCGGGCGGCGCAGCCAATACCCACCAGCCCGTCGTGCTCCGGCGCGGCTCGGCGAGAGGCGGGGAGGCTGGGAGGGGGAGGCGGAGGAGGGGCGAGGCCGAGCGAGGCTCCACAGCGCCCCCTCCCCACTGCGGATGCGCGGCGCGACACCTCCAGCTAGCGGGTCGGGGGAGGCGGCGGCGGCGGGAATGTCCCAGCCCCTCCCGGCGCCCCCAGCCTGGCGCCAAAACAAAGCGGGCGCCCAATGCCAGGGCCGGGCGCCCGGTTGCAGAGCGAGGCCGCTGTGGGCGGGGGAGCGGACAGGCCGGGCAGCGCGGTGGCGGCGCGGGCTGCAGAGTCGGCGGCTTGCGGGGCGGGGAGCTGTCCGCACCGCTGAAGGTGCTGAAGGGCGGCCGCCAGGAGCTGTCCCTGGGCCGGGCGCTGAAGCGGGCGGCCAGAGGGCGCTGGGGGCGCCTGGCAGCAGAGCGAGGGCCCGACGGCAAGAAGCCTTTGCCAGCGCCGTCCTCCTGCTGAGCCTGCAAGCTCCCACCGGTGAGGGGAGGAGGAGATTGTGCCACGACAGGCCCTGGCAACATCTGCCTGGTGAGGGGCCAGACTTCTCACAGACGCAGCCCCGAGAAATCCGGGCTCAGCAGGGTGGCAGGAGGCGGCCTCCCACCCTCCCCAGGGAGCCAATTAAAGAAACTCCAATTAGTTAGGCCTGCTGGTCCTGGGACTTCCTCACTAGCCCTGCTCCCCAGCCCAGACTTCCCGTCGTTAAGGCTGCCCGCCAGCCGCCCATCCAGGTGACGCACTGGCACCAGATCCTGCCTTCCCAGGGAACCTGGGCCAAGAGAAGAGAAGCATGGACAAAGAGCCTTCTGCAGGCTGGTGCCACGCAGAGAGCTCAGCCAGCTACTCTGAAGTCCAAAGTGGGCATCTGGAGGGCAGAAGGTTGTGGCGGCTTCTCTAGGGGGGGGCAGCACCTGACGCCCCAGAAGGCCCCTCCTTTGCCCCGTTTCTTCAGCATGTGCCATACTGACCTAATTGAAAGAATGCCCATGCCTGGTATTAAGACTGGCCACGTTGGCTGTGGATGATGACAACTCTGCATTGAGACTGGCGTGCCAGGCTGGGGTCACAGATTCACAGTTGGCACACACATCTTGAGAACAGCTCAGTCAGCGTCCCAGCAGATGCAGCTTCCCTCCAAGCAGAAAGGCCCACAACCCTCCATGCCAATGCCCATGCAGAGAGGCAGGAGGTGGCCCTCCCCAGGACCAACCACCCAGCAAATGGCGGGGGGGAGGGGGGATTGTTGGCAGATGGATATATTTATGTATTGGTACCTCAACAGAGTTCATTGTTTCAAACGATGAATTTTTTAATCTTTTTATTTTTTTCACCAGCCACTTTGGCAGATGGAAAATACATGCAATTGTTTGATAAATCAACTTATCAAGCAGACCCACAGCCCCCCCCCCCCTTTCCTTATAATTGTCTAGGGTGTCATGAGACGATAACCCAACACATTGTGGAAACTTGGAAAGCATGAAGGAGGAGACTTGCTTCCTCTTCCCTGTTCTCGTACATCCTCCATGCAGCCAGCCCCCTCCTCCTCCTCCTGTGGGGGTCATCAACTGTTCAACCGAGTGTCATCTCCTCTTTGTCCACCCCACTGATTCCCCTCCCCCACCCAAGGGTTTCACCAGGGGCCTCTCTGGCCCTGCTGCTTCACTTGTGGTGTGTTTTTATTCTATCTGGTCAACTCAAAAAGGGAACGAACTGCCTCTCATTTTCCCCACAACCACCCTGTGAGGTGGGTTATGACAGTCACCCCATGGTTCCGATGCACCACAGTGGATGTTTAAGGAAGCCTTAAAGTTGAGAAAGGTTGGACATCCCTGTTCTGGGCCAAGGCACATTTCAATTTGATAGGATTTCGGGCGGCCTTCAGGAACAAAACCTCCTGCTTTCCCCCAAAGAGGCTCCTCTCAGCCTCCCTTCCAGCAAGCAGCAAGGTGACCCCCCCCCCAGACGTCCTCCAGCCATCACGGGTGAGGCTCTCCACCTGCCAGCAGAAGATCCAGGTAAGCCTCACCCACGAGATCTTTCTCCTCTATGCCTAATGCGCTCATCAGCTGCCAGGCCACTGCCTCGCCTTCCTGGGGGCTCTGTTGTTTCTCTAACACCACCTGCAAGGAGGGAGAGGACGATAGGATACGGGGTTCATAAACACGGCAAACCCCTCAACTCCAGCGTGCAACAAGCTGCCCTGGGAAGCCAAGTTCATTTGCAACAACATGAGGTAGACCAGGGGTGCCCAAACTTGGTAACTTCAAGACCTGGGGACTTCAATTCCCAGAATTCCCCAGAACTCACCATTTTGGGAGTTAAAGGCCACAAGTCTTAAAGCTGCCGAGGTTGGAGACCCTCGAGATGGGCGAAAGTTGGTTTCTTTGAATGGCTGGCTTTTATGGCTTCATTATCATCATCATCATCCTCCCAATGTTTTTCTCACAGTTGCAGCTTTTCGGCAGTTTTCACATCTGCATTTACTGTACAGGTAGTCCTCGAATTATGACCACAGTTGAGCCCAATTTGTGTTGCTAAGTAAAACATTTGTTAAGTGAATTTGCCCCATTTTATGACCGCTTCCCCATGGACTTTGCTTGTCAGGTCACAAAAGGGGATCTTATGACAACTGTCATAAATATGAGTCAGTTGTCAAGCATCCAGATTTTGATCACATGACTAGGGAGATCCTGCAACAGTCGTATGTGTGAAAAACGGTCGTAAGTCACTTTTTTCAGTTCTGTTGTAACTTTAAACGGTCACTAAATGAACTGTTGTAAGTCGAGGACTCCCTGTGTTGACCCAGCACAGGAAGCAGCAGGAGGCTAAAGCAACTTAATTAGAAGGCTCTTCAGATCCAGCCCCCACCCACCTTTTTCCCCAGCAATCACCCAGGTAAGAAGGTTCAAATTCAACAAAAGCGAGAGAGAGAGAGAGAGAGAGAGAGAGAGACAGAGATAAAGGGAGAGACAGAAAAAGAGGGAAAGGGAGAGAGAGAGGAGAGAGAGACAGAGAGAGACAGAGATAAAGGGAGAGACAGAGACAGAGAGAGAGATAAAGGGAGAGACACAGAGAGAGGGAAAGACAGAGAGAGAGGGAGAGAAGAGGAGAGAGACAGAGAGAGACAGAGATAAAGGGAGAGACAGAGAAAGAGGGAAAGACAAAGAGAGAGGGAAAGAGAGAGAGAGGAGAGAGACAGAGAGAGACAGAGATAAAGGGAGAGACAGAGAAAGGGAAAGAGAGAGAGAGGAGAGAGAGAGAGATAAATGGAGAGACAGAGAAAGAGGGAAAGACAGAGAGAGAGGAGAGAGAGAGAGAGACAGAGATAAATGGAGAGACAGAGAAAGAGGGAAAGACAGAGAGAGAGGAGAGAGAGAGAGAGAGAGAGAGAGATAAATGGAGAGACAGAGAAAGAGGGAAAGACAGAGAGAGAGGGAGAGAGACAGAGAGAGACAGAGAGAGACAGAGATAAAGGGAGAGACAGAGATAGAGGGAAAGACAGAGGGAGAGAGAGAGAGAGGAGAGACAGAGACAGAGATAAAGGGAGAGACAGAGACAGAGACCGAGCAAGTGCCCGTTTCCTTCACCCGCCCTTTTCTCTGAGTCTGTTTATCACCTCCAGGCACGGTTTGCCTGTCTGGGAGATCATGTGGCCACCTGGCGAAGCATGTTTACCTGCTCCCTCCTGCCCCCCCAGGGACAAAGGAGGAACAATCCAGGGAAACCTCTGTGCCAGCTGTGGGAGCAGGGCAGGGAGGGGCACAGGGCAAGGGCAGCCCCAGAGTTGGGGGGTGGGAGGGATCTTGGGGGCCAGCTAGATCCACCTCCTGTTCACTGAATGATCTCCCAAGAACATTTTTGACCGATGGCTGTGCAAACACAAGTCTGGGGATCCCAGGGAAGGGGAACCTTAGTAAGAGCACCTTCTCTTAAAGTGCAACCAATCCCATCTCTTGCCTAGAGCCCTCCCTCATTTCAATCTTTGCTGTCGGCAAACTGTTCACTGGGGTGTTACTTACGCATGTTGTGTGGAATTGCACCATTCTGGGCTGATCTTTGATCATCATAGTTTGGAAGTGGAATTGAACCTGGGACTGAATATCCAGCAGCCAGGGAGACCCAGAAGAGCCTGCCTGCCTGCCTGTCTTGTCAACCGTTTGACCTCACAGTCCTGTCCTGGACTCCCGACTCTCCCTGAGAACATCGGGGTCCCCAAATCCCCCTCCCCACCCCGGTCCCTGCACTCAAGGCTGCTCCAGGTCTGGATTTCGGCTCCCCGGAGCAGAGAGGCAGAGATCAGAACAGGATGACAGAACAACCAGTTGGAGGGGGGCCTTGGAGGTCTTCTAGTCCGATCCCTGCCCAGGCAGGAAACCCTCTCCCCTTCCAGACAAGCAGTTATCCAGTCTCTTCTTCAAAACCTGCTTCTGGAGGCCAGTCGTTCCACTGGTCAATTGTTCTGACTGCCAGGAAATTCCTCCTTAGTTCTAGGTTGCTTCTCTCCTTGATAAGTTTCCATCCACTGTTTTCTGTCCTGCCTTCTGGGACTCTGGAGAACAGCTTGACTCCCTCTTCTTTGGGGCAGCCCCTGAGATATTGGGAGACTGCTATCATGTCTCCCCTGGTCCTTTTTTCCATGAAACTAGCCAAGCCCAGTTCCTGCAATCGTTCTTTATATGTTTTAGTCTCCAGTCCCCTAATCCTCTTTCTTCCTCTTCTCCAAACTCTTTCTGGAGCCTCAAACATCTTTTTCTACATTGTGGCGACCAAAGCTGGATGTAGGATTCCCAGTGGGGTCTCCCCAAGGCATTAGAAAGTGGATCGACTCTTCCAAGCCCCACTGGATACACCCCCGTTTCTGTGGGGCTCATGGGACGGAAAGGCCTCCCCGCGCAGCTCCTCACCTCCAGCTCCACAAAGCCACCCAGTCCTTCCACCTGGTCCACGTGGACACGGGTCTGGCCCACCATGTAAAGATGGCGCTCCTTCTTCACCACTCCTTGCTCTCCAAGCGACTGGGACAGCGCGGCCTGTGCAGGGAAAGGGCAGGCAGAGGCCAGCATGGCTTTACACCCGTTTACCAACCAGTGGCCATACAATGAATCGCATGTCGTCCCGTCCCGTCCCCCCCCAAGAGACCTCAAGGCCCCTTCACCCTCCTTCCCTGGATACGGAGCCCAAGGGATCCCTGGGAGCAGATGAGCTGCTAAGATGAAGGGGCTTTTCTTGCTTTTTTTTTCCTTGAAAAGGTTTCACTTCTCATCCAAGAAGCTTCTTCCGTTCTTCAGAACTTCTCCAGAACTGAAGAAGCTTCTTGGATGAGAAGTGAAACCTTTTCAAGGAAAAAAAAAAAGCAAGGAAGTCCAGTTGCATTTTGGAAAAGCCCCTTTGGGACAATCTTGACCTGGATGAATCTCCACAGGGAGAAGAGGAAGAGGCAGCCCTGGAGCACAAGAGCAGGAGAGGGAAGCACGTGGATGGCCCTGGAGGAAAGGGGCCGGACCAGATGAGGAGGACCTGCCTGGGCTGGCCCAGCTTCCTCGGACCATCACCAGGAGGGAACAGGTACAGAGCCTGGCACAGGATGACCTTCTGACCCGGCCTTGCCTGGCGATTGGCCGCTTCCAAGCTCTAGAGGACTGCCGGCTGCCTCATTGCAAGTGGAACTGACTTTGCACAACGTATCTTGGTGTCGACTGGGGGGTATTGCCCGACCAGGAAAAGCGCCCCTCTCAGGTCTGCCAGGTCCAGCACCCTGCCCTCAAAGGCTGGACGGGGGAGGGGACAAATGGACAACAGCTGTGTCTGTACATGATGGGAAACGGAGGGAACCTGGTTGTACCAGTGGGCACCAAGGCCTGAGAAAAAATGTGTATTGCCCCCAAAACTTCTCAGGGTTCTCAAAACATCCTGGACAGCCTCCAATTGGTGAAATATGGACTGGTCACAGGGGGAGGGAAGAAGGGAACCTTTTCTGTATCTTACTGCAATCAACTTCCGTTAGTAAAAGAACCTTTTGCTTCAGTCTAATGGAGTCGAGGGTCTTTCTTTCCTCAGGGACTGGGTTGGGGCAGGTCAGACAGCCTCAAACCTTCACATGGATGCTGGAAGCAGAGACGGGCCCTGTCCCCCCTCCAGAATGACCGCTCTGGGCCGCCCAAAGCCTTCAACCCAGCCCCTCAGGGCCATTCCTACAGCAAGCAGCCCTTCCGGTCCACGAGGGAGGCATTACCGCGAGTCCTCCGGGGTCATCGGTGGGAGAGATGGTGAAACGAGAGAGCTTAGGGCCTGCTGAGTTCGGCCGGTCATAAAACACCAGCTGTCCATGGCCATCCTGCAAAGAAAACAGGGGTCAGCAGTCCACCTGGTAACAGGCTCAGGATCAGACCAAACCTACAGAGCAAAATAAGCAAATTAACCTTGTTTTCTGAAATACAACCCTGCCAGGCTGTAATTGGAGGAGAGGCTAAACAGGAGCCTCCTGCCTTCTCTTGCTCTTCAGGTGCAACGGGAGGGCAGCTGATTGCAGAAGGCTTCTGTCCGGCCTGTCCTTGAACCGCTCTTTTATTTTAAGATAACCTTCGTTGTCATTTCTCTACATTTATTATTAATCTTATTTGACGCCCATCGTTCCAAAGCAACTCTGGGCAGCTTAGAACATGAAAAGATTAGTTGTCAAATATAGTCACAAAATCCCAGCCAGAACCTCCTAAAGCTGTGCTTGCTGGGAATGATGGGAGTTGAATGGTGGAGAAGTCTGCATCATGGAGCCCGCCTATTAAGGTCATATGTCATAAAACAGGTCGGTCACATGATCAATCTAATTTTATGACTTTTTTGCAATGGTCATTATCACCACAGTCATTAAGTGAACCCAGAGTCATTAAGCAAATGCCCATTGTAAAACGTGGTCACATGACCGTAGGACCCTAAATGCAGCCTGGTTGCCCAGCCCCCTTGAAGGCAGAGCTTTGGTACATCACACACACACACACACACACACAAGGGCACAGCAACTCCAGAGTGGCAGCTGCTGGGGGTCCCCTGGGGGCTTCTCGGAGCTGCTTGGCTGCTGAATGCTGAGCGTGAGGCTCCCAGCAGGCCAAAAGGGGAAGTGCCCGCCCACTGAAAGGAACCTGCTGGAATAACTTGTTTATTGTGGGAAGATCATGGGCCTCTCGGGCTGACTTGTGATAAAGCCAAGAAGTGCCGGGATCGGATTTTACCCTAATTCAGAAGACGTTTCTTGAAAGATACATAAAAATGAAGCCAGAATTTGTTCCTGTTATGTTGGGAGGACAAACAGCTTGAAAGGAAATCTGGGTGACCATGTATGTTTATCTGCACAAAGAGGGAGAGACGCATCAAATCCCAGATGCTCAGGGCGATTAGAGTTGGTGGAGAGGGCAAAATGGCCTCTTCTAATTAAAGAGAATAATTGGTCTAACTCGATTTGCGACTGAGAAACACTTCTGGCTGTTTGTACTCAAAAACAAAAAAAAATAAAAAAATGAAGCTCTAATTTTAGGTTTTGATGTTTAGAATAATTTTGTTATAGAAATAATCTGAAATATTTAAAAATATAAAGCAAAAGGTTGAGGTTGTAACTTGTTTTCTTTTATGTACGGTGAGAGCATTTGCACCAAGACAAATTCCTTGTGTGTCCAATCACACTTGACCAATAAAAAGAATTCTAAATTTGTATTGCACTGCACTGAAAAGAATTAGAAATTATTTCTTTCTTCTTTATTTTCTCTTACACTCATTTCTTTTTAATTTTCTTAATTTTTGCTTCTATTTGCATTTTAACTCACAATAAACTCTAATAATAAACGAAACAAAGCTCAAGCCATTTGATGAGTAACTTCCCGAAAGTTGTGTCTTTTCGTTTTCATTATTTTCAAGAGTTGTCGATATAATTGACAAGATTCACATAAAAGTGAGTGTTTTCTGATTCAGGAGCTGGAGCTGTGGTTGTCATTCAGTTGGGTCTGACTTTCTGTGACCCCTGGACTGCAGCACGCCAGCCCCCCCCCCCCCCCCCCCTCCAGGGTTGGCCCAAATTCCATTCATTGCCTGGCTGTCCCCGTCTAGCCGTCTCCTTCTTCGGCCATCCCCTTCACCTTTGGCCCTGCGTCTTCCACAGCATCGGGGTCTCTTTCAAGGAGTCTCTCTTCTCATGTGGTGGCCAAAGTCTTGGAGCTTCAGCTTCAGCCTCTGCCCTTCCAAAGGATCGACTTCAGCACGACTGGTTTGATCTCGAGAGGGGCTCCCCAGAGTCTTCTCCAATGCCAAGTCAGTTTCCACATTCCAGGAAATGGTGTCTTTAGCAAAGCAAGGAGCACACGATGGGTTTGGGAGTCCCTTGCAGGTGGCCCCAACTGGCCTGGGGGGAGGGGTGTTTCTCAGCTTTGGAAAAGCTTTGGCGCCTTCAGCCAGTCTCCCAGCCTGAGCCCCCACAAAACCCATGGAGGTATTTCTCTGGTATCCCAGAGCTCCGAGGGAGGTTGGGCTGACCTGCCCCCCGTCCACCTCTGGCAGAGAAGGGGGAGGGCCCGAGGGACCCCAGCTACTCCTAGGCACATCTTATTGACGACTCTGAGCATCAAGAGGGCCGAAGAGGTAGCTGGTGCTCAGAACGATGGCCTGGCACGAGGCCTTGGACTTCTGCCCTCTCCGGCAGGGGGGAAACACAGCACAGTTGAATGAGGCTGGCTTGGACTAATGGATCCCATTAGTGACAGGAGCCCCTCCGGACGCTGTGGGGCGCCCCTCTCCCCAAAACCTGGCCGTTATTTCCTAAGACGCCTGGGAGAGAGGGGGACACTGAAGAAGAACGGGAGCCTCAAGAGCTGTGGGCGAATGGAAAGGGGAAAGAGGCTGAGTGGGAGAAACAGGTAATTCAAAGGGAGAGGAGGGTTTTTTTTTAACCCAGGTCAAACCAAGACTGAGTAATGAACCTGGGAAGAAGAGGAAGAAGAGGAAGAGGAAGAGGAAGAAGAAGAAGAAGAAGAAGAAGAAGAAGAAGAAGAAGAAGAAGAAGAAGAAGAAGAAGAAGAAGAAGAAGAAGAAGAAGAAGAAGAAGAAGAAGAAGAAGAAGAAGAAGAAGAAGAAGAAGAAGAAGAAGAAGAAGAAGAAGAAGAAGAAGAAGAAGAAGAAGAAGAAGAAGAAGAAGAAGAAGAAGAAGAAGAAGAAGAAGAAGAAGAAGAAGCAGGAAAGAAAAGAGAACACAGCTAGTCCTCAACCTATAACCAAAATTGAGCCCAAAATTTCTGTTGCTAACCAAGATATTAGGTGAATTTTGCCCCACTTTATAAACCCACTTTATAATCCTTGCCACAGTCATTAAGTGAATCACTGCAGTTGTTAAATGAATCTGGCTTCCCCATTGACTTTGCTTGTCAGAAGGTCGTAAAAGTGGATCATGTCACTCCGGGACACTGCAGCCGTCATAAACGGGAGTCAATGGCCAAGCGTCTGAATTTTGATCGGCTGATGTGGTCACAGTCATCAACCATTTTTGTTCCAGTGCCGTTGTAACTTTGAACGGTCTCTAATCAAACTGTTGTAAGTCTGAGGACTGCTTGTAAAGGAAAGAGGGACACTGGCCCACAAGAATGGAACTGCAGCGAACGATCCCTGCAGATGCCGCCACTTCTCAAAATGAGGAAACTCTCCGAAATTGGGTCGCTAAAATTGCCCAGCGCTGGAATTTGCACCTGGAATCAAGCTGATTTTTGTTACAAGCCTGTCAGTCAAATCACGCAGGAGGAACCTCCCTGAGCGGCAGCAGCAGCAGCAGAAAAAGGAGAAATAAAATGGGACTGGAAAACGGGGAGGAAACTGCTCAGCAGATTAGTTTGAATTTGGGGGGTTGTTTTGCCTGGAAAAGTTAAGGATGAAGTCAGAGGGGGGGCGGGGGGAGTCTATCCCACTAAGCCAGAGGTCCCCAGACTTGGCAGCTTTGAGACTGGTGGACTTCAACTCCCAGAATTCCTCCTACTCCAGTCATGTTAGCTCAGGAATTCTGGAAGTCCACAAGCCTTAAAGCTGCCAAGTTTGGGGACCCCTGCCCTAAGCTGTCAACTGCCACTTAATGGGCCCACCCTGGATGGAAGAGCCGGAGAGGCTCCCTTGAGGGGCAACACGGGGGAAGGAAACCGAGCGCCCCCATCCCGCTTGGCTGAGTTACTTACTCTGAAGTCGCGAACCTTCAGCCGTCCATGGGGGACACGAAAGAAGGTGTCTGTCTGAAGGATGAGCGAGCCGGGGGATCCACTCAGCTGCTCCACCCGGCTAATCAGCAGGGCCAGATCCTGAACCCGGGCCTTGATCTCCACATTGGCCGGCATCTACAAGACACGCAGAGATCAGGGGAAGCCAAGGGAGGGGAGGTCCCTGGTGCTCTCTGGGCTGGATGGTTCCCTTGCAGGCGTTTCATGACCCAACTAGGGAACATCCTCAGTGCCAAGAGGGAGGGGGGCTTCTTCTCTGTTTACATACTAGTGGCTCACCCTGTTGGGGTTGACAGGAGTGTTTCCTTCCTGTTGGTTCCTCCATTCTCCTGTTGTCTGTTGCTTGACTGCGTGTTCCTTGGTTGGGGTATAAACAGAGACCAACCCCTCTCTAGCCCTGATGATGTAACCTAGCAGGACCATGAAGCGTCTGCCAGGAAACCACCCAGCTCAGAGCACCAGGGACCCTGCGGCTCAACCCTGAGCTACAAATATTCTCTTCTCTTGCAGCGGAGGATCTTCGGGGGAAATTCCCCTCCAGACCATGCCCACGCCCCCGGCCCCACCCCGGAGCTTCTGGCCAGCGCCTGTCCGCCCTTGTCAGGGCCGGGCAGACTCGCGGGGGACACGAGCGCTGCCCACCCGGGCTCTGAGCCCGGCACAGCAGAGGGGATCGGCCCGGATCTTTCTTCGGGGGCGGGCAGGGGGGCTCTGCTTCTCCAAACCCCCGGCTGCCCCAGACACGCGGAGGTCTCAGCTGGCTCCACGCCCCCCGCAAAAGGCTCCCGCGCAGGTGGCCCGACCGGAAGAGAAAGGCGAATGGAGCCGCCCTCCAGGGACGCACAACTGCTGTTCCGCAGTCTCTTCGCCCGAGGGAGGCCGCAGGGACGGCCAGGCCGCCTTTCCCAAGAAACTTACCCCCAGTTGCGGGTTTGAGTTGCGCCCGGTCTCCGGCGGCGCGTTCACAACAGCCTCTACACGTGTCGCGACTTTCAGCCTGGCCGGGATCTGCCGCTCCGCGATTGGCGCCGCGGCCAGCTACGTCACGCCCTCCGATTGGCCGCCTCTTCCTACTTGCCCCGCCCCTCCTCCACCGGGCCCAAACCGCAGCTTGCCTTCCGGCCCCCGACGCCGGCCCGGACCAATGGGAACGCGGGGGGGCGGGCTCGGGGCCGGAGGGGGGCGGGGTCCGGGGACAGGACGGCCATTGGTCGGCTGCTGGCGATGGAGGCGCCTGAGGGAGACGGGCCGGATGGAGACCGAGCCGCGCCTCGCTCGCCCCGCGGCTGCCCGGCCGTCCCCGCGCCCACCCGCCTGCGCGCCTTCCTGTGGTGCCGGGAGTTCCTGGCCGGGGCCTGGCGCCGCCTGACCGCTCCCGAGCAGCTGGGTATCGTCCCCGTCAGGTGAGCCATGACGTCACCGCCCCGCCCTGCGCAGGCGCGCCGCGCGCCATCCGTGGAACGCCCCGCCAGTGGACGGCCGCCGCCGTCGCCAGGAGGAGGGTGGGGGAGGGAGAGCTGCGCCGGGGGGGAACGCCCGCCGGGATAAGCCCCGGTCCCTCCTGGCCGGGATCCCGTCGCAGTCCCCGGCTGGTCTCGGCTGCCCCGCTCCCTCGGGCACCTCTCCCGCAGCGACCCCCGTCCCAGGCGGTTCATCCAGGCGCTCATTGCGGGGCTCCCTGCTCCACCGCGACTGGCTGGGGATTCTGGGAGTTGGAGTCCGAAAGTCTTGGAAGTGGCCAAGATGGGAGACACCCGCCCCCCCCCTAAGGCTGCGGGCTCTGGGAGAGACGCACCAGGCACGCACAGCAGAACTCAGGTAGTCCTCGACTTACGATCACACTCCCCTCCCAAACGCTTCTGCTGCTAAGTGAGGCATTTGTTAAGGGAGGTTTGCTCCATTTTACGACCTTCCTTGCCACGGCTGTGAAGGTGAACCCCGGCCGTTCTTCAAGTTAGCAACTTGCTAAGTCCATCTGGCTCCCCCACTGGCTGTCGCAAAAAGAGGACCACGTGACCACAGGATGCTGCGATTGTCATAAACAGGAGCCAGTGGCCAAGCTGGTCTGGATTTGGGCCCTGTGGCCGAGGGAAAGCTGCAAAGCATGGAAAACAGTTACCAGGGCTGTTGCAACTTCAGACAGTCACTAAGCGAACTGTAGTAAGTCGAGGACTACCTGTCAGGAGAGTTGGAAGGGGCCTCGGAGATCTTCTAGTCCAGCCCCCTGGGAGAAGTCAGGGGGGTTGCCTGTCTCTTTCCCTGGCGTCCCACCTGCCTACCTCTGCTTCCCCCGCAGTGGCGGCCTGAGCAACCTGCTGTACAAGTGCTCCCTGCCGGACCACATCCCGAGTGTCCAGGAGGAGCCCCGCCAGGTCCTGCTCCGCGTCTACGGCGTCATCCTGCAGGTGAGCTCCGGCCGGGCCTCCCGGAAGCTTCCCTTGCCCACCTGCCTGCCCCCGCGGCCCCAGGAGAGCCAGCTGGGCCTCCCCCGCCAGGCAGTGGCAGCAGCTTCCCTTTACTCACAGGCAGTCCTTGACTTACAGCAGTCCCCTTAGTGACCGTCCAAAGTTACAATGGCTACTGAAAAGAGGGACTTGTGACGGTTGCAGCCTCCCAGCGTCAAGGGGTGCTTGCCAGCTGACTCACATTTATGACTGTGTCCCGGGGTCACGTGATCCCCTTTTACGACCTGATGAGCAGAGTCAAGAGGGAAGGCAGATTCACTTAACGACTCTGGCAAGAGGGTTTGTAAAACGGGACAAAACTCATTGAACAAGTTTCTCCCTGAGCAGCATAAATGTTGGGCTTGAGTTTGGCCGTCAGTTGAGAACTGCCTGTACTGAAGGAAATGGATGGGCTGCCCAAGAGGGGCCCCCTGGCTTTGCCACAAGGGGTTGCAGGCCTCCCCCTCCGGGTGCACCTGCCAGCCGATCAGCCGCAGCAGCGGCCCTGGGCTCCCCTTGCTGGAGAGAAGCCAAAGCTGCCACTCCTGGGCACTGGACTCCCCCAGACTGCCTTCAGTGGACTGATGACCGGCCACTTTGGGGCTGGGGATGCCCATGGCCCTGATCCCCCGGCTCCTGGCCTGCTTCCTGGGAGCAGCCCCCTCGAGCTCTCCCCGCTTCTCCCTCCACAGGGTGTGGACTCGCTGGTGCTGGAGAGCGTGATGTTTGCCATCCTGGCCGAGAGGGCGCTGGGACCACGGCTGTACGGCATCTTCCCGCAGGGCCGCCTGGAGGAATACATCCCGGTAGGTGTGTTAGCCCTTCCCTCCCGGGCAAGCAGGACAGGCTGCCACCTGGGGCTGAACCGGGCCTGGCACGGCCGCCCGATGCCTGCCCTCTCCTGGCACACGGGGATCCTGCCGGGGTTACATTCTCCTCCTCCTCCTTTGCCTGGAATGGTGCAGGATCTCCTGCTTGAGCAGGGGACTGGACTAGAAGACCTCTGAGGTCCCTTCCAACTCTCGTCTTCTGATTGCCAGAATCCCATTTTAGGGAATTGTGAAGAATTAAAGGGAGGGAGGGAGGGGACCCAAAATTGGGCTTCCGGTTAGCGCCCGTCCTGGCCTTAGGGTGCTCAGGCAACCACCCTCAGTAGCGGGTCAGGACTGCCCCCACAACTCCCCCCCCCCCCACAAGGAGTTCCCAGAGTTGCTGTGGGAGACCGATTTGTGCACAGGTTCGAACTCGAGTCCAAACTGGAGACAGCTCTGCTTTGCCTCTAATCTTATTTGTTTACTTTCTTTACCTTCTGACTCCAAGCAGCTCTGGGTGACTTTGAATTCACAAAGGACAAAACCCCAGAAAGCCATAAAGGGCCAAAACGGAGCCAGGATCCTTGTCTGGAAACCGAGCGGCCATCAGCCTCAACTCCCACCCTCCCCTCTCGGCCCCCAAGATGTGGGGAAACCGCCGGGCCTTCCGAGGCAGCCTCATTGGGGCTTTGTGCAGTGTGTGTGTGTGTGTGTGTGTGTGAGACGAGTCCTTCTCTCCTGGCTGTCTCCCTCCTGCTGTCTCCCAGCCTGGGGGGCTTATAAATCGACATGACCTCGGGGGTCTCCCAGAGCCCTTCATGACCCCCCTGCTGCCTCCCCACCACCGCCGATGGGCACAGGGCTGCCGTCTGTCTCCGCCCACAGAGCCGCCGCCTGGTGACGGAGGACCTGCCGGAGCCCAGCATTTCGGGGGAGATCGCGGTGAAGATGGCCCGCTTCCACGGCATGGCGATGCCCTTCAACAAGGAGCCCAAGTGGATGTTTGGGACCATGGAGCGGTGGGTCCTGGCCGGGGCCGCTCCCTGGGCAGGGGGCTCCCCCCCGCCCTTCCCCCCACCCAGGCAGCGGGAGCCTCCTTTCACCTTCCTCCTCCTCCTCCTCCCTTCCTGGCAGGTACCTGAAGCAGATCTCGGAGCTCACCTTTCCCCAGGAGGCCCAGCGGCACAAGCTGAACCGGCTCAGGGCCTATGACCTGGAGGCCGAAATGCACAGCCTCAGGTGGGCAGGCGCCCCTCCCTTGCCCTGGCCTGGCTCCCTGCCAGCTTTGCAGCAGCCTCTAACCCCCCCCACCTCCCCCTGGGGGTCCGGCAAGGCTGCGGGTGGGGCAAGGTGGACTCGGAGGCTGGGAGGCGCCACTCTCCCCCTGGCTGACTCTCCCTCTCCTCTTCCCCAGGACACTGCTGGAGGCCACGCCGTCCCCCGTGGTTTTCTGCCACAATGATGTGCAGGAAGGTGAGGGCGCCGGGCGGAGGCCCTGGGAGGAGGTCCCGGCTGGGCTGGCGGCCAACCCCCTCGCCCCCTTTCTCCCCACGCAGGGAACATCCTCCTCCTGGCTGGCCGCCAGGCCTCCTCCACGGACCGGCTGATGCTCATCGACTTCGAGTACAGCAGCTACAACTACCGGTAGGCCGGCCGGCCGGCACAGCTGGCAGAAGGGAAGGAACGCGCCAGGCTGGTCCTGGTGCCGCTCATCAAGGCACTTCATAAAGGCGTGGAAACTCTCAGCCAACGGGGGGCTTGGCTCCCAAGGAGCAACGCTGTTAGTCCTCGGCTTCCGACCACAGTTGGGCCCAAAGGCTTTTTTTGTGGATCAGTGAGACATTTCTTAAGTCAGTCTTGCCCCACTTTACGACCTTCCTTGCCGCCGTTGTTAAGTGAATCCCTGCAGTTGTGAAGATAGTTGCACGGTTGTTAAGTGGATCTGGTTTCCCAAAGAAAGCCTTTGCTTGTCAGAAGGTCGCAAAAGGGGATCAATCACGTGACCCCCAGGACACACAGCAACCGTCATAAGGACGAGTCAGTTGTCAAGCACCTGAATGCTGGTCATGTGACCAAAGTGGGGGAGGCTGCAACGGCCGTAAGTGTGAAAAATGGTCACTTTTTTCAGTGCCATTTTAACTTTGAGCGGCCACTAGACAAGCCGTTGTAAGTCAGGCACCAGCCATCGTCTCCTGCTGACTTCATGCCTGCAGCCATAGAGTTTCCTTGGCAGCAGAGAGAGGAAGGGAGGGAGGGAGGCGATTGGCTGTTTCAGTCTTTCCAGGAAGTTTCTCCGTTCCGTGAAATCTTTCCCTCGAATCCCCCCAGGAATCCTTGCTGGGACCAGCCGTTGATCACCAATTAGCCAATTAGGTGTTCCTATGCGGCTGTCTTTCCGCTTCAGCCTTCACTGGTTCGTTGGAGTGAGCCCTTTCTGGAACATGCGTGTTGTATTGTGGTAGAAAGCAACCCAACGGTGCCGGGTTTGGGTAACATGCTGTGGCTCACACACACAACACACACAAATTCTGGGCAAAAAGACTGAAAATGAGCCTGCTGTGTTGCTGCTCCGGCCAGCCTCTAACTGGCCTGATTGAGGCTCCTGCAGAAACCCAGCCATTCTGTGAAACTGCCGGGGGGGTGCTTGGATTGGCGGGGGGGGGTGACAACTTTGGAAAAGTGGGTTCCAGGCATTCCTCGACTTGCAACGATCATGGAACCTGCCCATCACTGTCAGAAGTTGTGACAAATCAGAAAGGAGACTGGTTAGGTATCCGGCCCAAATTTACAACCTATTTTTGTGGCAGTCGTTAAGCGAACCCGTGGTTTGCAAAGGGCACAGTAAATGCCGGGTTTTGGCAAAACTGCCATGAAATGCGGTCGGGTGACTGGGACACGGCTGGCGTCTTTTAAATGCAGCCGTGTTGCTCAGCGCCCAAAGTTTGGTCATGTGACAGCCGAGGGAAGGGCAGCCACAGGAAACCGGAATCCGGCTGGTAAGTAGCCCCAAGGTTGGACCCTTGTCGCTTTGAACAGTCCCTGAGCAATCAGTCGCAAGTGGAGGATTGACTTAGTAATGTAAGGAGGTGTTTGAAGAAATACAGAGGTTGCTGAACAAAATCCGGTCTCAGCTTTCTCTTCCTCCTCCTGTTCTTCCTTGTCTCCCTCTTCCTCCTCCTCCTCCTCCTGCAGGGGCTTCGACATTGCCAATCACTTCTGCGAGTGGGTCTACAGCTACGCCCACGACGAGTGGCCTTTCTACAAAGCCAGCCCGGAGAACTACCCCAGCCGCGAGCAGCAGGTACTGGCCCTGGGGGAGGGGAGGGGCCGCAGGACCTCTGGCCCAGGAAGTCCACGGGTGGTGAAGAGCCCTTGGCTGCCCGTCCCTGGCCTGGAAGCTTCTGGAATCAGAGGCAGGACCCGAACCCCCCTGGAGGAATAGCGGGAGGGACCCCCACCCCCCCACCCCGGCCTGAAGGATGCGCTGGAGTGTCTACATTTCAGGGAAGGGGGAGGAAAGAATACGGCCACACCCAGGCGGGAGTCCCAGGGACTCCTTCCCTGCCCCTCCTGGCGTTTCTGGCCTCAGAGAACGACGGTGGTCTTAGCAACAAGAAACGCTTGCAGTTGCCCTGGAAGTCTCGATGCAGCAGGCCGAGAAGTGGGGGCTCCTGGGTTGCCTCAATTAGCCCCCCTCCTGTCTACCTGACTTGCCAACCGGCTCCCCGTTCCTCCAAGACTTCGTCCCCCGCCCCCCCCAGCACTGGGAGGCCCTGCTTTGCGGGCAGCAGCCATGACCCTGGAAGGGGGGACAGAGCTGGTCTCCGAGAACCTTTGGAAACGGAGTCCTTTCAGCCCCCGAGTCTCTCTGGCCAAGTTGGGGAGTTGGGCAAGAGAGCTTATAACTTGGCCTGTTGACTGGTCTTGCTTCCTTCGGTGGGAGTCTTACTTTAAATGCCCCCCCCCCCTTCCTGCTCTCCAGGACTAACCTGCCAACGGTCTGCTTGGCAGTTTCACAGAATAACAGGAGTTGCATGGGGCCCGGAAGGTCTTCTAGTCCAACCCCCAGCTCAAGCAGGAGGCCCTGCATCATGTCAGACGAATGGCTGTCCAGTTTCTCCAGTGATGGAGCCTGCCCCTTCCCGCCCCCCCAATTCTGAAGGCAGGCCTTGCCACCGGTTGATGGCTCTCACAGATGGGAAATCCCCCCTTAGTTGCAGGCTGGTTCTTTCCTTGGTTCGTTTCCATCCGTTGCTTCTCGCCCGGCCCTCAGGGGCTTTGGAGAAGAGGCTGGGCCCCCTCCTCTTTGGGGCAGCCCCCCAGAGACCGGAGGACTGGTATCGTGTCACCCCTGGTCCTTCTCTTCATTAACCAGACCAGACCCTACACCCTTTCTGGAACCTTTTCCATACTGCGGTGGGACGTTGGGTGGTAGAGCCGATGGGTGGATCAAAGGAGCATCTTGCACAAAGGAGGATCTTGCACCTCCTGAGCAGAGAGGCTGCTCAGGAATAGCTAGGAGCAGGCGGGGAAAGTCTTCGCCATGCCCAGACGGAAGCCGCCTCCTCTCCCTCACCGGCCCTGGTTTATCTCGGCCCCGATTCTCCCAGGGGCCTCGGACGCTTTGCCTAGCAGTGGCCCGCAGGCAGGAGGCTCAGTTCCGAAGAATTTCCCTAGCAAAGGGAAGGTGGTTTGGCCTCACCTGTCTCCTCTCCCCTCAGCTGCACTTCATCCGGTGTTACCTGGAGGAGGCAGGTGGGAAGGCCGACCCCCCCTCGCCAGAGGAGCAGGAGCGCCTGGAGGCCAAGATGCTTCTGGAGATCAACCGGTCAGTCTTGGGGGGGGGGGGGAGAGCTGTGGCTCTTTAAGGGGGAGGAGGGGCATTGCAAGGGGCTTCGGTCTGCCCCTCAGTCCCCTGGGAGATACTCCCACTTAGAAAAAGCTGCCTCTGTGGGGCATGAACGGCAGAGGCCCCTCCCCAGCTGACTCTTTCTTCCGCCCCCCACAGGTTCACCTTGGCCTCCCATTTCTTCTGGGGCCTCTGGTCCATCCTGCAAGCCAAGATCTCCACCATTGAGTTTGGCTACCTGGTGAGTGCTGAAGGCTGGCTCCCATCCACCCACCCAGCCCCCCGGGGCAGGGAGAGGCGGCCTCTGGGCCCCCTCGATATGCCCTGGAGGGACAAAGGGCTGCTGCCAGCACCCCCCGGGCACTCCCAAGGGATCTCAGGGTGCTGGGCTGCCCCTCTTTCCCCAGGGCAAAGGGGGCCAGGCGGGGAAGGGGCAGCCCTTTGCCCAGCCTGTCATTCCCTCCTTCCAGGAATACGCCCAGGGCCGCTTTGAGGCCTACTTCCAGCAGAAGGCCCGGGGCGAGTGACCGCTGGCTGTCCAGCAGCCATAAACTGGCCTGACCAGGGCTGACATATCTCACAGCTGGAGCCGAAGGACCAAGACAGGAGGGCTGGCTGGTCAGCCCTCCTACAAGAGACGCTCGCTGCCCGTGGGCTTCGGGGCCTTTGGAGGACTCGGCCAACCTCCCGTGACGCCCTGCAGGGCAGGGGGTCGTCCTCCTCCTGGATCGGGTGGGGGGTGGGGGGGTCCACGCCTTCCTCAGGGGCAGCCCAGGTTGGCAGGTGGGAGGGATATGGTGGGCAGGGCCTCTCATCCCTGGGCTGCCTCAGGGCTCCAGGCTCTGCCCTCCTGCCCAGCACCTGCATGGAACCGCTGGGCGAGGGCCTTCCAGGTGGGGTGCAAGCAGACAGCCAGGCCCACCTGTGAACTCCGCCCCTTTGTATGGCTCTGCTTGCTCACACCTGACAGTATGATGCCCCCCCGCCCAGCTATGTCCCCACCTTCGGAGGGGGCCGCATTTCCTGTTCCAAACTGGGGTGCAGCTGGGAGGGGGGGTTTCCTTCTGCCACCAGACGAGGCCCTCTGCCTTCCCTTCCGTCACTCACGCCCTGGCCACCTCATAGTCAGAGCACTGCAATGCCCTCTGCGTGGGGCTGCCCTTGAAGACCAACCCAGCCGGGCTGCAGAGGCTCATGGGCACCTCCCGTGTGCCCCTCGGTCGCCACTGCAAGGTGAGCTGTGCCGGCGCCCAAGTGCTGGTTCTTGCCTCCAAAACTCTGAGGGCCAGAGCTGGAGGGTCTTTTCCGCAGGGGATCCACGCCAAGACTGCCACCTTGTGGGACCTGGGAAGCCTTGCTTCTCTCTTGGGGGCCCCCCACCCTGCCTCTTCCAAAGATAAAGGCGGGGGAGGGGGGGGCGGCTCGGTTCCAGAAAGCATGGAAAGCTTGGCTTTGGTTCCAGTTTTGGGTCGCTGATTTGATTCTGGGCTAATAAATCAATGAAATGTCCAGCATGGATATTATGGACTCTGATGCCCCCATGAGCTTCCCTGCTGTCCGTCCTTGGGGCAGCTAGTCCCTGAAGCCGTGGGATACAGCCATGGATGGATGCTTTGCACTCTCGGTCAGAATATGGTACAGAATAAAATATGCTCATTTGTAGAAAGCTGCATTTCACTCCGAGTGTTTGATGTATGAATGGAGAATGAACCTCCCCATTGGAGGCGACTCCGGGGGGCTTCACCTTCTCAGCCTCTTGAAAAAGGCGGAAGGGGGAAGTGGGAGGAGGGTCTTGCGTTTGTGGTCCAGCAGCAGCCCCTCCGTGCTCCCCTCTCCGTACACGAGAGGGATCAAGGCTGGACCGCAAACTGTACCTGGGGGGGTGAGGGGGCAGCCCATGTTGCAGAGGTGGGAGGATCTGGCTGCCCAGAGGACCGAATGGATCGAGAGAGGCCCTTGCTGATTTCCCAGGGCCAGATTCCGAGGAGAGACCAACTTGGGTGGAGATTAAGGCACCCAGAGGGGAGCTGAATGCCAGCTCAGTTCAGCTCTTGCCAGCCCTCCAGCGAGAGACACAGTGGGAGGGCCAGAGAACCACTGGCGAGGGTTTTTTTCCCCCCCGAGGGTCCCCGGTAACGTCCCTATTCCAGCCAAGGTGAGCCACCCTAGCTGATAATTACTCTGCTGCTGTTTATCCTGCCACTCTCCCCAGCCGCCCTACAGGGATCGGCCAGCCCAGCTCTGGTGCCCTCCAGATTCAGAGGGCTACATGCCTACTCAGCCCCCCCCCCCCTTTTTCCCCTGGCTGGCAGGCCCTAGAAGGAATAGTTCAGGCTGCTGGGCGTTTACAAAGCCTGGTGCTCTTAAAGGGACCCTTCCCAAACAGGAGAAAAGGGATCTGGTGAGAGGAATATCTCTGGAGGGCCCCGAGATCCCTCCCCCAATCGGATTCCTAATTTTACAGCCGCCTCCTGCCTAATCCTAGGAGCCCAATTTCGGGAGCATTTGCTGGGCGTCGAGCAGAAGAAAGGCCACCTGGCCTTCCCTAACTACCCCTGAGCTTTCTGCAAACAGCCGCCAAAGGCGAGCCCGTCTCCTGCTTAAGCCCTGAGCACAGAGTTTTCTCCAAGGACGCCGACGGGAGCGGCTGGCAGGGCACGGCCATGCCCAGAACAATGGAAGGAAGGGAGCTCTTTGTAATCTCAGCCACTTTGGGACGGGTGGACTTCAACTCCCAGCATTCCCCAGCCAGCATGCAACCAACCCTCCTGTCTCCGCTAAGCCAGCAGAGAGATTGCTGCAATACCTGGGGATCAGGGGGGTCCGATTCCCTGGGGGAGGGGGGGAAGGAGGGCCAATTCATCCTTAGGGGGCTTCAGAGGTGGACTCCGAGGTCCGGGATGAGCTGACTGAGTCACCTGAAGAAGACTGGCTAGTCCTGTGCTCAGATACGGAGTGGATTGACAAAGTCCCTACAACACCTACCATGGTTGCGCTAACAAACACACGGTGTGGGATGCTGGCTTGACAGTCGGGGATAGAAAGAAACTACAGAGGGTGATGAGCACAGCACAAAACACCGTGGGCTATTCCCTAACACTGCTAGATGACCTCGCTGGGGCTCGCTGCCTCAGAAGAGTGAGGAAAATCCTCATGGACGACTCACACCCTGGTCAGCCCTTCTTCACTCTCCTGCTATCAGGAAGGGTATACTATATCAATGAATACTTCAGCTTCAGCCATAACAACATAAGAGCAAACAATTTTTGGGATTTGGGATTTATTTTATCAATGGTTAGACAATAAAATATGGTAATGAAATATGTAGAATTTTAGAATATAAAAATATATAAAGATGGATTATCATAATATAACTATGGGATAGATTTGGGATGATAACATGAATTGTCATAAATCAATTAAAATATGGATTATTTTGCATAATATGAACAAATAACAGTATAGTCAAATGATTGATTAACAATGATATTAATGTATTTAGGAATATTTGATAGATAATATGAGAACATATACAAGTAATTGTAAGTGATGACTATGAAGTGGATGCACAAAACAATTTGTAAACCAACCGACACACTGTATGTACGTAAGTGGAAGATGGCTTGATATTTTTATGTTGTGTTTGTGTTTATTGTTTTAAAAAACAATAAAATTTGGATTAAAAAAAAAATACAAGAGCAAACGATAGATACAAACTCAAAGTAAACTGCACCAGACTTGATGGCAGAAAATACAACTTCAGCCACAGAGTGGTCAATATCTGGAATACTCTACCTGACTCTGTGGTTTCTTCCCCAAACCCCAAAAACTTTAACTTAGACTGTCTATTACGGACCTCACCCCTTTCCTAAGAGGTCTGTGGGGGCCTGCATAAGCGCACCAACGTCCCTGTCCTATTGTTTCTTTTATATTTTATTTTTGTTATATGTATCCATGTATTCATAACTATGTTTTACTTATAACTATTATCTTGTAAGCAATTGACAAATCAAATAAATAAATAAATAAATAAATAAATAAATAAATAAATAAATAAATAAATAAATAAATAAATAAATAAATGAGACAGAGAAGCAGAGCCAGCTGCACCAACAGGCTGAAGAAGAGTTTCTACCCGTGGCTGTCGGACTCCTGAACAGAGGATCACTCCATGTCAACATAAGCAGGATAGACTTGTGGGAGGGCGGCATGTTGTGGAACAAGGCCACCTAGTGTAGTAAGATTAGTTAACTGGATCAGGGACTTCTGTCCTCTCTGTGAGTTGTGTTGGGGGGGGGGGTGCACGAAGGGAGGCTCAGCCAACCTCATTGTACACAGGTTGTACTCGGACCTGAAAGTGGTAATAATAAGAACGGAGGCTGGAAGTCTGCGCTCAGCCCCCAAAGTGGACATAACCCCCTCAGCTAGTGAGAGAACTAGTGGAGGGTCTTCCTCCTCAGCAGGGCCTCCGGACAGAGAGAGCCACCGGTCCAAAATGGTTTGGGAGATTGCCATTGCAATTCAGTGCATTGACAGAGGGGCTGGGTCAAGACCATCTGGAGTTCTAGTGCGCTTTATGAAGCCTCTGGAAGGCCACACCCAGAATCCTGCGTCCCCCTCTGGTCTCCATGACACTAAAAAGAGGTTGAGACTCTGGAAAGGGTGCAGAGAAGAGCAACAGAAATAATTAAGGGGTCCGGAGGCTAAAACATATGAAGAACAGTTGCAGGATCTGGGCACGGCTAATTTAACGAAAAGGACTGGGGTGGACATGAGAGCCCTGTCCCAGTATTTGAGGAGGGGGGTCCACCTGTTCTCCAGAGCACCAGAAGGCAGACAAGCAGCAACGGATGGAACTGTAGCAAGGAGAGAAGCAACTCAAAACTAAGGAGAAACTTCCTAACGGTGACAACAATCAGCCAGTGGAACAGAAGTTGCCTTCAGAAGCTGTGGACGCTCCATCGCTGGAGGCTTTCAAAAAGAGGCTGGACAGCCACCTGTCAGAAATGGTATATAGGGCCTCCTGCTTCAGCAGAGGGTTGGACTAGAAGACCTCCGAGGTCCCGTCCAACTATTCTTATTCTCTTCTCAGTGGACCAAAGACCCGGAAGGGCCACGTGACGGGAAAAATGGGCTGGATGATTGCAGGGGAGATCCAGGTAGTCCTCGCTTAGCAACCGGTCACATGTCCACCGTCCAAAGGTAGAACGGACCTTCCCAGAGCTACTTCTGGCCCAGTTCTGGAGTTCTGACGGCGGCTTTTCCAACCTCCGAGCTCATTTTGGACGCAGGTTTGTCACCCTTCTGGCCCGCAATCAAGCTCAGAATTTCCATTGCTAAGCGAGGCTGTGAGTAGGAAGTGAGCCTCGTTTTACAACCTTCCTTGCCACCGCTGTTAAGTGAATCAATGCAGTTGTTGAGTGAGTCACAGGTGGTTAAGTGAATCCGGCTTCCCCCCATTTGCTTGTAAGGTGGTCGCAAAAGGGGATCACGTGGTCCCAGGAGCGTCATAAGTATGAGTCAGTTGCCAAGCGTCCAAATGCTGATTCGGTGACTGTGGAGATACTGCAATGGCCGTAAGTGTGAAGAATGGTCATAAGTCACTTTTTCCGATGCTGTTGTAATTTTGGCCACTAAATGAATGGCTGTAAGTAGAGGATTTCCTGTGGGTGACTTTAGCAGGGATTTCCTCCAATCTCCTGCCTTTCGTCTCTTCTCCATTTGCTGCTGCTGTTTCTCCTTTCTTGTTTCATTTCTGTTCTTCTCCTCCGGGGGGGGGGGGGTGTCGAACATCAGCCCCCCCTTCCCCCCCAGGCCAGTGCTCCACTTAGGCCAGGGCTGGTGGGGCCTTTGCGGGACGATGGGCTTCTGCGGCCATCAGCTGCACCGGGAAAGGCCCAGCAGCCGCATTCACCCACACCCCCTACAGCCGACTGCAGTCAGGGGGGGGGGTTATTGGAGGCTTAGTGTGTGTCACAATCTCAGCACCCCCCCCCCCATGGGCTGTGTCCAGAGTTGTGGGCCCAGAGCCTTTTGCCCCCATTTAGAGGCCGGGTCTCCTGCGCCCCCAAGCTGCCCTTCAGACAACCCACAAAATCCGGGCTGAGGTCTTTGGAAAGAGGGGGCTGAAGGGCAGCAGTCGCCTGACCAGAGAGGCTGGCAGAGGGGAGGGGTTGGGGGCAGCCCAGGCCAGCAGCTGTCCTCCCCTCCTCCGGGCCAGGCGCCCTCTCACCCAAATTCCAGTCTGTATTTATAGCGCAGGCGGCCTGGCAGGACAGCCTCCTTGTTCCTGCGTGCAGCAGCCTCACGTTTCGCAGCAGAACAGCTGCCGAGCACCCCAGTTCTGCCCTTCTCATGCCAGGCAGGGGCATGTCCCTGTTGCCAGCCCTCGCTTGGCCTCTGCCACCTGGAAACCTGCCCAAGTCACCATTTAACTTGGTTTGTTGTTCGCCTACAAATTGACAATGAATGGAACGTGGCTTAGCATGAGCCCAGTCGGTGCATAAGGATGAGGGGCTCTGCTGGGAGGGGGGCTGAATGACCTCCCTTTCCCTGGCATAGCCCCCCCCCAATTCGCAGCTGACCTTTAACCTGCAGTTGAAGGACCCAGCTGCAGCTGTGCCACTCTCTGTTCTTGTAGATGCTCTAAGCAAACGAACAAGTGACTTCTGGCACCCTGGGACAGCCTGGAAATTCCTGTCACACATTCACACGCTCCTGTTCCGCGGATCCATTTGCACATCTGCACCTCACTCGCGTGACCCCTTCATTGCATTAACATCGCGCAATGAACTGTCAACCAAGGAGGAGCAAAGGGGCTGCGCGGCTGCACCTGCCGGAGCTTTGCTCCCTGGCCTGCTTGTCGTGGGAAGCAGCCCGGAAGTAGGGAAGAGCTCGTGGCCTCACCTGGGCACCGAGAGCAATCAGGAAAGGCAATCAGAAAATGCAGCAGGAACAACATAAGCAGTGCAACTGTCGAGCCGGCCGTGGGAAGGGCTCAGCTGGCCTTTGGCCGGACCGGTATGTGCGGACCCCCCGGAGGAAAACCCGCCCCGTGGCCCGCTCCTTGCCCGGGAAGAAGCCGAGGGATGCAGTCCGGGGCTTCCAGGAAGGGTCCGTTCGGCGTCCCCGGGAGCCACCGATGTGGGGGGGAGGCCCGGAGAGAGCATTGCAACCGTGACCCGGGTCAGACGCCGCGTCCAGCCAGTCCCTTTGCGCGCGTCTCTCTCCTCCTAGGAGCCTAAAACAAGACAGGAACCGCGGGCAAGGGAGGGAGCCGAAGCTCCCGCGAGCGGAGACGAGGCCTGCGCGACGGTTGGGCGGAATCCTGGGGCCGCCGCGCGCAAAGGCCGGTGGAAGGCAACGGGCGAGGCGGCGGCGGCGGTTTGCTTGCGGGACCAGCGCAGGGCTGGGCGCAAAGCCCCCGCCCCGCCCCCGCTGCAAACGCCCCGCCTCAAGGGAGAAGCCCCCCCTCCCGGCCGGCCGGGGAAGGGTCTGGGCGCAAAATGGGGAAGGGGCGGGCCGGGCGAAGAGCGACGTGGCGGAGGCGCAAAGGGCGGGTGGGGCGATCCGTCCTCCGGGCAAACGGGCTGCGGAATCCTGGGCAGCGCCCCGCTTTCCTGGAGCGGGCATCCTAAGAGGGGAAAGAGGCCGAAGCCCCGGAAGGGCACCGCGTTCTTTCAAGCCCGTCCCAAGGCAGCCGCTCCCCCACCCCAGCTGCCTGCCTCCCGTCGGAGAAGGCGAAGCGGGCGAAGGGAGCTGTGCGAGCCGCTTGAGGTGCTGGACGGACCGGAGAGGGGTCGCCGGGGCCGCCCGAGAACCGGGGGAAGGACTGGAAGCGCCGCCCGCTTCCTCGCCCCAAGTAAGGCGGCCGCCGCCCCCTCCGGGTGTCCGGTTACAGGAGGGCCGCCGCCGCGTCCCCTTAGGAAGGAAGGCAGGAAGGGGCCACGGGCCGCGGCGACCGGCTTCTTCTTCTCCTCCCGCGCGGACCGAGCAGGTCCCCGTCCGGTCAGTGAGCTCGGGGCTGCCCTGGGGGCGGGGGTCCCTGGCCCTTCGGCTCGCGCGGCGTGGCTCCCCAGGGGAGGCAGGAGGGGCGTCCCGGGAGGAGAAGCTGCAGCCCAGCCGGCTCCCACCCCGCCGCCCAGAGCCGCGCAAGTGCCCCGGGGCGGGGACTCCGAAGACGCCAGTGAGCGCCCCCCCTTCCTGTCAAGATCAAACCTTCGTCACCTTGAGAAGATCGAGGGTGGAGCTGGATTAGTTGTCTGGCCTAACGCCGCTTCTCCCCAAAGACCGGCTCCTTTGAGGATCTTGGCTGCCAGAAGACCCCTCCGCCCTCCCCCCCCCGCCCTTGTTTGGGGCAGCTGCAGCCCCCCCCCCACCCCACCCCCCACCGCTGCCTCTGTGGGGACGCCCAAGAGAGGCTCCTTCCCGTCTGGAGCAGAGCAGCCCCAGAAGGCTTTCCCGCACTGGCAGAATGGGCAGGGAGGGTCTGCCGGAACCCGCTGGTGGGGCCTTGCTGATCCGGACTCCTGTCTCCTCAGGGGGTGGGGCTGCAGCCCAAGAGGGTAGGCTGGCTGGGTTGATCTCCAGCGGGATGGGGGGGGCGGTAGAACACCCGAAAATCCTAGGCTGCAAAGGAAAGCCCACTCCAGAAGCCTGTGGACTGAGGAAGGGTCTTCTGGCTGCTGCCAGGGAGGGGGAGAGGGAGGGTTGGGCCACCAGTTACCTGGCCCCCCTGCCCAGGAATGCTGGACCAGCTGGGAAGACCGTCCCTCCCCCTTCTGGATTGTGGCCAAGCACGAGGAAGGATGGCACGAAATAAAGAAGAAATGAAGGAAAAGAGGGAGGGAGGAGGGAAGTAAGGAAGGAAGAAGGGATGGAAGAAAGGAGGTAGGAGGAAGATGGATGAATGGATGGAAGGTTGGAAGGAAGAAACAAAGGAGAGAAAAGGGAGAAGGAAGGAGGGAAAGAAGGAGAGAAGGATCTCTTGAGTCACCTCAACTGGAGTGGCTGCCTGCTGTCCCCCCTCTCCATATCTCCCTCAATTTGCACCCGGAGTTCAGTGGGTTCAAAAGGAGGCAGCTGGGCTGGGGGGGGATTCTGACTTGGGGCCTTGAGACAGTTCTTAAATATATATCCTAAATAATAAATGCCCAGCAGGACCTGAGAGGAAGGGAGGCCGTTCCACAGCCCTTGGGGAGGGGGGTCTCTCTGTCTTCAAGGGCCCTTCTCCCTCCCGGCTGGGCCTACCCGGCTAGTGGGTGGAGGGCACCCACCCACTCTGCGCCTGATGCCAGCCTGGGATGCCAGCCTCTCGTGATGATGGAAACAGCCTCTCAGCCAAGCAGCTCCTTGTGTCAACAGACGGGGGGGCTCAGATCAGCTGGCGGGGAGGGGGCTGAGGGGGGCTCTCAGGAAGGAAGGCTTTGCCCCCAGACCCTCGTGGCTACCTTGACCCTGGTGGTCCCTGCATGTTTCCCCACAGGTCTAGGGGCACCAAGGAGCAGGAAAGAGAGGAGGAAGCCCCCAGGCTCTGCCTAAGGCCCCGGCTGACACTGAGCCTAAACCCACCTTTCCAGGTGAGCAGGGTGGGGGTCCTGGCTCCCTGGAGGGGCCCCACATGGACTCCTGAGCTGGGACCCATGGAACTCCGTGGCCAAGGGGGAAGCACATGGGTGGCAAGGGGTGGAGCCTCCAGCAGAGCCGCTCTGTTGAGGTATTCCCTGTTAGGAGAATAAGTGCTCTCAGAGAAACGTAGTGAGAGTGGTGATGAATAACACACAACCAGCACACAGATACACTGAATAGTAAAATGTAGGTTTTACTTCCAGTAAACGGGTAAGCAAAGTCCAACAAACAGTCCAAGTCATACACGGTTAAATCTGTTAAATCAGTCCAGGGATAATCCAAAAACAAAGTCCAGTAACATAAACAAAGTTCAATAAACAGAGTTTGCTAACAGTTGCAAGACTCATAACAATCCGAGCAGAACAACTATCATGCAAAAGGCAATAGGGAAAATGCAAGAACAAACCAGGTTTCTGGCTCCATCTTATGGCCTTTGGAGGAACCACACCCAATTACAATTACAGCATTCTCTTAAAGAGACAACAGTATTAAATGACTATCCTGGTTTATATATTGCCAACCCAACTGAATTCCCCAGGGGATTCCCCTTTGGGGAGCGAGGGGGGAGAACACGGGGCCCCCGTAGTGAGAATCCCTTGTGGTGCTGGCAGCTGTCCAGGTGGACAGTTTCGGGCTCTCCTGAGGCCCCTTGCCGCCCCAGGAGGTCTTACCTCTCCCTCAGAGGCAGAACAGCCCCGGGGGGGGGGGGGTTGCTGGGGGAGGTGAGATGAGGCAGTGCCCCCCATCTCGGCTCCCTTCCGCAGAGCAGAGTCTGGCTGCAGGGTCCCCTCCCCCTGGCCATTCCTGCCCCCACAGCACACAAGAGTGGGAAGGGCCGCACTCTGCACATGCTCTGGACTGGAACGGTGGGAGGTAGGAAGCTGAGTCCCACTGACGTGGGGGGGCCTCCTAGGAGCCACTGGGTAAGACCCCTCCCCCAATCCCCCCTCCCAGGCAAGATGGCGGAAGCCCACCAGGCGGTCGCCTTCCAGTTCACCGTCACCCCAGACGGGGTGGATTTCCGGCTGAGCCAGGAAGCCCTGAAGCAGATCTACCTGTCGGGCCTCCATTCCTGGAAAAAACGGTTCATCCGGCTCAAGGTCAGCTGGGGGGCCCCACACGGGAGGGAAGGTAGGGTTTCTGGGCAAATCCGGGGCAGCCCCCCATGCCCTGGGTTGGGTCTTGAGGGCGAGCAGGGGCCGAACCTTGGCTGGCAGCCTTCCTGGGAGCCCCCCCGGCAGGCCTCCCCCACTTCTGCCAGGGACCCCAACTGTGTGGTTGCTTGCCCGGCTTTTACGGGGCAGAGGAGGGGCAGGCAGGGTTGCTCCCCGCCTGGGGTTCCTCTCCCCCTGTTTCCACAGGGCCCACGGGGGGCCTCCGCCTTCCAAATGCCTCCCTCTGACTGGGCCGATTTCACAGAACAGCTTCCTGACTGGGCTGTATCCCGGCTCCCCCTCCGGCTGGCTGGCCATCACCGCCGTCACCGTGGGCAGCACCTGGGTCCATGTGGACCTCTCCAGGGGGGCGATAAGCAGAATCCAGAGGCACCTGCTGACCAGGTGAGCCCCAGTCCCAGCCCCTCCCCTCCCGAGGAGCCTGGCAGGGGAAGCTCTGCGGAGCAAGGCAGCTTCCTGCTCTCCTGCCCTTTGCAAGGGGGCCTCGGGGGAGACCTGGGGTCCTGCAGCTGCAATCCCACCCCTTCCACCCTCTTCAATGCAGCGTTTGGGGGGGTTGGGGGCCCGGGGGTCAGGGGAATTCTTGAAGGCAGCCCTGTCTTGCCAAGGCCTGGCCCCCTCCCTCAAGGACCCTCCCAGGTAGCCTTTGGACCTCTGAGTGTGGACCTCTGAGTGTGGACCTCCTCCCCCTCCTTTCCCGGGACAGCAGGGCCCAGGTCATCAAGCCCACCCCACCTGCATATTGCACGCTCCGACAGCATCCCCGACAGGTGGCTATCCAGCGCCCCCCCTTGCAAACCATGTTGAGGAAAGACCCCCCCTCAGCCACTCGCCTGCCCTGCCCGCACTGCCCTCCAGAAACTCTCCCCCCGGCCGGTGTCCCCCCAGCTGCAGCCGCTACTTCAGCCTCCACCAGCAGACCCTGCTCAGCGCCCTGCTCTTCTCCACGGGCGTCTGGATCCTGGGCATCTGGCTGCGCCGCCAGATGTTGAAGCTGCTGCTCTCCTACCACGGCTGGATGTTTGAGCCCCACGGCAAGACCAGCTTCAGCACCAAAGCCTGGGTGGTGAGGCCTCGGGGTCCCAGGGGGGGCTCTCTGGCAAGGGAGGGAAGCCTCGGCCCTGCGGCTCCCCCCCGTTCCCCACAAGAGGGGGGAGGGGTGGCCTGGGGGCCAGAGCGTTAGTGGGGCAGCCCAGGCCCCCCCTCCCCTCCCCGCCTGACTGCCAGGGGCTGCAGGCAGTTTCTGCCCCCCCACTCACTGAGGGGCCCTCCCCTCGCAGGTCCTGGTGAGAGTCATGTCGGGGCGCCACCCCCTGCTCTACAGCTTCCAGACCTCCCTGCCTAAACTGCCCGTGCCCCGCGTGGAGGACACCATCCAGAGGGTAAGGGCTGACCCCTCCCCACGGCCCACGGCAGGGGAGGGCCCAGCTTCCCTGCGCTGGGAGGGCCTCTGCGGGGGTGGGGAGAAGGGGGTGCAGCCTTGAGTGGGGGTCAGGGGCTGAAGGGGCAGGGAGAGCCCCTAAGTGACTGGGGGGAGACAGAAACTGCCTGCAGCCCCCTGATTCTTGCCTCTTCCTGCTGGGAGGGGGGGTTGCTGCTTCTGGCTGGGGGGGCTGGGAGCTTCCCACAATGGGGCCGGAACGGAGCCGGAGTGTCTTGTCCCACTTTGAAAGGGGGGCCTCCATATTGTCAGAGAGAAGAGACCCCCCTCCCAGTCCACTCTGTGAGGCTAAAGCAGGGGCTGCCCAATGCAGTGGGGTTGGGGACCCACTGGTCTCGCCCCCCCCTTTCTGCCACTGCCCAGCAGTGCCCAGGGACTGTCTGGGTCCAGGGGGGCCTGGGAGGGTGAGGAGGGAGTGGACCCCGATGGCCCTTCCTTTGCCTGCAGTATCTGGAGTCTGTGCAGCCGTTGCTGGACAAGGAGGGGTTTGAGCAGATGGGGGCCCTGGCCAGGGACTTCCAGCAGAAGGTGGGCCCCCGTCTCCAGAAGTTCCTAGTCCTCAAGTCCTGGTGGGCCAGCAACTACGTGAGTTCCTTGGCTGGGCTGACCCCCCCCCCCATGGCCCGGCCTGCCCGGCGGGCCCTGCTCCATGGAGGCTGGCCTGTGGAGGGAGAGCCCCCTCAGACAGCCCCCCTTCTCTCCTACAGGTGAGCGACTGGTGGGAGGAGTACATCTACCTGCGGGGGAGGGGCCCCATCATGGTCAACAGCAACTACTACATCATGGTGAGTCTCAGCCGCTGGGGGGGCTCGACGCCCAGCTGCTGGGGCAGGGCCTGGCCGGGGGGGGGGCGGGCTCCCCTGCCTGCCAGGTCACCAGCCGCTTCCTCCCCCCACCGGACAGGACTTCCTCTACATCACCCCCACGCCCATCCAGGCGGCCCGAGCAGGCAACTCCGTGCACGCCATCCTGAAGTACCGGCGCCAGCTGGACCGGGAAGAGCTTGAGCCCGTGAGCAAAAGGGGGCCGGGGGGCTTTCAAGGGGCTCCCACACCTGGAGGGAAAGGGGCCCAGTGCAGAAGGGCCGGCCTGCTCCCGGCAAAGCCCTCTTCCCTTCTCCAAAGGTAACCCCTGGGCTTCGGGGGTCGGGGGGGTCTTGGCCGGGTTTAGGGGCTTCTTTAGAAGTCCCCCCCCCAAACTGAAGGATCGGTTTCTCCCCAGCTCTCCTGGCAGGAGAAACTCTCCTTGCCCGCCTTGGTGCCAGTTGTGGCCCCTGTAAGGGAAGGAGCTTTTTGGGGGGGTCCCTCCAGGTGGGAAGTGGGGGGACAGGAAGAGGTTGAACCTCCCAAACAGCTCCCCCCGCTCCATGGATCACGTTTCCTGTCCAGTCCTCGGTTGACCAGTCCAGTTGAGGCCCAGGGTTCTGTGCCTAAGCAGGACATTCCTTAAGTGGGTTTTGGCAGCCTTTCTTGCCATGGTCGTTAAGTGAATCACTGCAATTGTTGAACTAATGACAATTCGTTAAGAGAATCTGGCTTCCCTCCTCAGGAGGTCAAAAAAAGGGACCGCCTGACCCCCCACCGCCCGGGACTCTGCCCCAGATGCCGATGCTGATCCTGTGGCCACAGGGCCCCTGCAGTGGTCATAAGTGGGAATAAGGGCCCCTTTTATCAGGGCCCTTGGAACTGAGAAGGGTCCTTCGACGGACGGTTGCAAGTCAAGGACTGCCTGGTCCTTCCCGGCCTGTCAGCTCCTGAGGCCCTTCGCATGATGCACTGAGGGGCTGTTCCCCCCCAGGACCCTGGACTGGGAAGCCCCCCCCCCGTGACCTTGTGTGATGGGGCCCCTCCCCCGCTGGATGGGGAGGAGCTTCTCTGCCAAGGAGAAGGGCGGGGAAAGTGCTGGGGGGGCTCAGGAGGTGACAGGCCGGGCATTGGGGCATCGGAGCCGGGGGGACAGAACTTGCCCACTCCCGCCCCCCCTTGCTGCCCGGTGCCCCTCCTCTGCTCCCCCGGGTGGGCAGGCACCCCTTGCGACACTCCAGCCCCCTGACGCCAGGCTGCCCCCCGGCCTGTTTCCGCCCCCAGGTGATGGCGCTGGGAGTGGTGCCCCTGTGCTCCTACCAGATGGAACGGATATTCAACACGACGCGCATCCCTGGCAAAGAGGCAGGTGGGCAGCACTGGGGGGGCTGGAGGTCACACACACACACACACACACACGGCTGGTTGTTCCCCTGCCGTTCCAGAAGGGCTGGTTTGGGGCAGGAGGCGGGGGGGGAGGGAGGGGGGCAGGCCGCGTTCTCCCTGCTGAGCCAGGCCAAAGGCTGCTGCCAGATTGGGGGGCTGCCAGACGGACCCCCCTGAGCCCGGCAGGGGTTCTGGCATTGGGGGTGCCTCTGTGGGTCAGGCTCTTCCTGCCCCGTCCCAGGCAACTTCCAAGCAGGATAAGGCTGGCTGGCCTTTGGGTTGTGGGGGCAGGGAAGAGCTGGGCAGGGGCTCCTGGAAGCGGATCTGGAGGGGGATCTGGGGGGGAGGGGTCCCCCGAGAATAACCCCTGGGGGTCCCGGGCTTGCCAGTCCCATGCCTCCCCCTCCAACACAGGTGGTCCTCGAGTTACGACCACAACCGAGCCCCACGTGTCTCTCCTTCAGTGAGACATCGATGAATGGAATTTTGCCCCATTTTACGACATTGCTTGCCACCATGGCGAAGGTTGTTAAGTGAATCCAGCCTCCCATCCCTTCTTTGCCTGTCAGAAGGTCGCTGGAGGGGATCGGTCATAAATGCGAGTCACTTGCCAAGCGTCCAAAGTTTGTCCCTGCAATGGTCACAAGCCCCTTTTTTCAGTGCCGTTGTAACCTCAGAACGGCCACTAAATGGATGGTTTTAACGACTTTGACCTGAAATCAGAAACTGACCCAGATGGGGGAGGGGGCTTCCTGTCCAAACTTGGCACCTGGGGGGGAGGCCGGCCCATCCTCATGGGAGCGGGGGCTCCTCTTCAGCCGAGGAGCAGGCGGGTTGGCCCTTGACCTCAAGGCCCTGAAGGGAGGGGGGCAGGAAAGGGGCTGGGTGGCCTCTAGGCCAGGCCTCCTTGCTGCCCCCATCACTCACCCCCCACCCCCTCCCCAGACTCCCTCCTGCACCTGGCCGACAGCCGGCACCTGGTGGTCTTCCACGGGGGCCGCTTCTTCAAAGTGTGGCTCTACCAGGGGGGGAAGCAGCTGCCCCCCCGGGACCTGGAGATGCAGTTCCAGCGCATCCTGGATGACCCCTCCCCTCCGCAGCCGGGGGAGCTGAGGCTGGCGGCCCTCACCGCAGGGAGCAGGTAGCCCTTTACCGGAGGGGGGAGGGAAACCCCCCCTGCAGTGGGGGGCAGTGGGCACGACCGGGGCTGCCCCCCGAGCCCTGAACCCCAGAATGCGGGGCCGCCCTGGAGGCACCCGTGGCAGCCAGGGCCCCCCTCCTCCTCCTCCTGCCCCCCCTCCAGGGTGCCCTGGGCCGAGGCTCGTGCCAAGTTCTTCAACCGGGGCAAGAACCGGGCATCGCTGGACTGCATCGACCGAGCCGCCTTCTTCCTGGTGCTGGACGAGGAGGCGCAAGGCTTCAGCCCCGAGAGGGAGGAGAGCCTCAGCGAGTACGCCAAGAGCCTCCTGCACGGGCGCTGCTACGACCGGTGAGGGCATCCCGGCAGCCGTTGGGCTGGGAGGGCAGAGGGGGGTTGTTTGGGGTTTGTATCCTCTTTTCCCCACACCACCACCAACCCTGTGAGGTGGGCTGGCCCAAAGTCACCCAGCCAGCTTTTGTGGTCAAGGCAAGACTGGAACTCGCAGTCGGCTGCTTTCTAGCTTGGTGCTTTGGCCACTAAAGCAAACAGTTCCCTCTCCATCCTGCACCCTTTTTCCTTTCGGGGCCTGGTCCCCTCCTGGGAAGTGGGGCCCCTTCCTCACCCCCTGACCTTCAGAGGGGGAGCAAGGAGGGGTGGGGAGCGGGGGGACAGCCGAGCCCATCTTCCTGTGCAGGAGGGCATCTTGGTCCTGGGAACTCTGCATTCCCCCTGAGGCGCCCACAGAGGTGAGGGCCCCTCCAGGGCTGGGATTCAAAAGTTTTAACAACCGGTTCTGTGGGCGTGGCTTAGTTGGTGGGCGTGGTTTGGTGGTCATGTTATTGGCTGGACGTGGCCAACTCAACATCACTCACATCGAGGCACGCATCTCCTTGCCTGGCCTCTCATGACTGTGGGGATGCTGCAACAGTCGTAAGTGTGAAAAATGGTCATAAGTCACTTTTTTCAGTGCCATTGTAACTTTGAATGGTCCCTCCACACAAGCAAAGTACCAGCAAAGGGGGGGAAAAAAACTCCAGAGAAGTTCCTGAGACAGGAAGTCTAGTCCTGCCAAGGATGTAATCAGGGTTGATGGAGAGGCAGTTTCTGTAAGCAACACCAGAATGTTGCCTTCCTGCCTTCCTTACAGGATTAGGCCAGGAATTTCTTCTAACAACCGGTTCTCCGAATGGCTTAGAATGTTAACAACCGGTCCTAGAGAATAGGTGTGAACCGGTAGAATCCCAACCCTGGACCACTCCCTCCTGCCTGGTGGCCTCTGGGGCTTGCGGAGGGTGCCCAGAGCCGTGCCAGCTTTGGTGCAGGTGGGCTCTCTTCCCCAGGTGGTTCGACAAGTCCTTCACGCTGGTGGTCTATCCGAACGGCAAACTAGGGGGCAACGCCGAGCACTCGTGGGCCGACGCTCCCATCATGGGGCACCTCTGGGAGGTGAGCAGCCTCTCCATTTCCTCAGCACTGCTTGGGGACGGGCTGGCTGAGGCTGATGGGATGGGGAGTGGGAGGCAGAGCAACTGTCTAACCCCGTGGTGCCCTTTCTCTTCCTTCATCTTCCTCCCTCCCTTCCACTCGCTGCCCAGTTCATGCTGGCGACAGACCAGCTGCTGCTGGGTTACTGCAATGGTGGGCACTGCCAGGGGGTGCCCAACACCGATCTTCTCCCCCCGCAGCGTTTGGTGTGGGACTTTCCAGAAGAGGTGGGTCTTCGCAGAGTGGGGGGCTTGAAAGGGGCTTAGTGGGGAGAGGGTGGGTTCTTCCCTTAGTACCAGAGCCCCCTCCCCCCGAGAATTACTCTGCCCAGGAAGCAGGGGAGAGGCCCCCACAACAGTTCCCATCCTGAGAACATCCTTGGGGGGCTGAAGGTTGTTGGGGGCTCCTTGGAACAAAGAAACACTGCCCAGCCTTAGGCTCCTCAGCTGGGATGGGGCTCTTGAGGGCATCCAGTCCAGCCTCCTGTTGAGTGCAGGGATCCCTGTTAAGTCTCCCTGCCAGAGACCACCCCCCCATGTCTTGGAGGGCTGGTGCAAGGGGCAAAGTCCTCCCTTGTACAAAGCTGGTGCAGACTGGCACACCAGAGATCTACTCTGGGTCAGATGGGATGTTGTGGTTGTGGGTAATCAGGTTGTGGGAACCCCACCGTAAACGGGGCACATTTGGCAAGCCAGAAGGTGGTTTATTGGCTGCCTCTTGCGTCCCAAAAGACCGGAAATGGCATTCGGCTGGCACCGGGTCAGGCCTCATCCTCGGCTCCTCTCAATTTGGGTGCCTTCCTTCCCCCCTCCCCCCGGATGCCCTCCAGGCACCGTCTCAGGCTGGCTCTCCCCGCAGTGCATCCAGGCCATCGATGCCGCCTACGGGGAGGCCCGGGCGCTGGCGGACGAAGTGGACTTCTGCTGCTTCTGCTTCAGCGCCTTTGGCAAGGGGCTCATCAAGAAATGCCGGACCAGCCCGGACAGCTTCATCCAGATCGCCCTGCAGCTGGCCCACTTCCGGGTGAGGAGGGAGCCCGGGGTCTCAGCCGGGACAGCAGTGCTGGGAACGGGGGGAAGCCGGGGGGAGGGGTCGTGCCGAGGGCTTTGTGCTCCTCCTCACCCGGCTCTCCTCCTCTTCGCCTTCCTCCTGCCCCCCCGGCTCCCTCCTCCAGGACAGGGGCCACTTCTGCCTCACCTACGAGGCCTCCATGACGCGGCTCTTCCGGGAGGGACGGACGGAGACCGTGCGCTCCTGCACCAGGGAGGCTACGGCCTTCGTGCTCAGCATGAGTGACCCCAACTGCAGTGTGAGTCGTCCGTCCCCCCTCACTCAGCCCCCGCTCTGCCCTGCCTGCCCCCGCCACTGCCTTTCATGAGCCTGGGGGGTTGCAGATGGCGCCCCTTGCCCGGCCCCCCAGGAGCAGGAGGGGGTGCCTTCCCCGAAAGGGGCGGGGATCCCACGGATGGTAGCCGGGTGGCTCCTCTGCTGTGGGCACCCACCGCAGACAGAGGCCAGGATTCAGCTCCAGGGGGCTTCAGGCGCAGCTGCCTGCCCCCCCCCCTTGCCCAGCAGCCTCTCCAGCCACCTGGCAGGGGGAGGGCAAGGGGGTGAAACTTTGCTGCCTTCAGAGCTGTAAACCTGGGCTGGGGGGGCATGGAAATTGGGCCGCCGTGAAGGTGGGGCCCCCTAAGCGTGGGAGATGGGAGGGGGCCTGCGGTGGGTGGGGTCCCAATAGAGGAGGCAGGCCCAGGATAGAGGGGGGGCGGCAGCTGGGGAAAGCGGGCCCAACAGGACCCCCAGCACAGGAGGCGCCTCTTGGCAGCCTCTGCACCTGCCTGCCCTGAAGAGGCCAAGCAGCTGGTCAGGCTGGGCTCCCCCCCTCTCCCCCCCTCCCCCGTAGCCCCTGGACCGGCTGCAGCTCTTCCAGGCGGCAGCTGAGAAGCACCAGCAGATGTACCGCCTGGCCATGACGGGGGCCGGCATCGACCGGCACCTCTTCTGCCTCTACGTGATGTCCCGCTACCTCGGGGTGAAGTCCCCCTTCCTGGACAAGGTGAGGGGGGGCAGGCTTTGGGGAGGGGCTCCCTGCCCCCAGGGCAGCCTGAGCAGGTTGGTGGCCGCCCTGTGGGGCTGCGGCTGGAGAGGGAGCTGGCTGACCCCCTCCTTTCCCTCCAGGTGCTGTCCGAGCCCTGGCGCCTCTCCACCAGCCAGACCCCCCAGCAGCAGATCAAGATGTTCAGCCTGGAGGCCTATCCGGACCTCATCTCCTCCGGCGGGGGCTTTGGGCCGGTGAGGGGGGCGGGGGGGCAGGGGAGGGACACGCCCAGGTCCTGGGTGTCTCCTGCGGGGGAGGGGGGAGTGCCAGAGCCGAGAGGGGTTGGGGGCACCCAGGCTGGCGGAAGTGAGGGAGGTGCCGGGGGAGTGGGAGGAGGTTGCAAGGGCCTAGCCCCATGTGCTCAGCCCCCTTCCCCACTCCCCCCACCCAGTCATGGGGGTCTCTCGCCCAGGGATGGAGGTCCTGGCCCCTTCTTGGCTTTGGGGACGAGCCGAGACCTGCCCAGCGTTGCCACCTTCTGGTGGGTCCTTTGCCCAGGGACAGTGCCCTCCCCTGTCCCCCCCCCACATGCAAAGGAGGCTTTGGGAGACGGGGCAGGATGAGGCTGTGCCCCCCTGGGGGAGATTGTGAGGTGCAGGCCAGAAGAGCCAGGGGGAGGGGCAAGGGAGAGGGGAGGGCCCTGGCAAAGCACACCAAGGGTTCCTCCCATCCCCCCTTTGCCTTGTGCCCCCCATGCCCAGCGGTGGGTCCTCTGCTTTCCCTCTTGCAGGTGGCTGACGATGGCTACGGGGTCTCCTATATCATTGCCGGGGAGAACCTGATCACCTTTCACGTTTCCAGCAAGTTCTCCAGCCCTGAAACGGTGAGCGTGCCCGCGGAAGGGCGGAGGGGGGGCCACTGCCCGGCCCTTTGGAAGAGCCACCCCAGGGGGCCCCTGGCCAGGGAGCCTCCCCTCCCCCCACCTGCCTCTGTGCCCTTCAGGTGCTGCCCCTCCTGCCTTGACCGAGGCCCCTTCTCTCCGCCCTCCTTCCAGGACTCCAAGCGCTTCGGGGCGAACATCCGCCGGGCCATGGTGGATATAGCCGCTCTGATGGACGTGCAGCCTAGGCAAAAGGCCCGCTGAGATGGCTGCCCTTTGCCCAGAGCCACAAGGAATCAGCCGCCGCTTCAGGGAGGCCACGCCGGGCATCGTCCCTCCTGGTGCCAGCCGGCCGGCTGCTGTGTCCTGCCCTGCGGGGGCTTTGTGGATTGGCGGGGGCTGGGGGGGCAGAGTGGTTGCCTTGTGATGTCCCTCATAAAGGAGGATCATTTTGGGGAGGTCCCGGTGTGAAGCTGCCTGATTTTCCCTGGGGGGGGGGGGAAGAGGCCCCACTGCGAAGGTCAGGCCAGAGCTGGAGGCAGCCGTGCCCACTGCGTCTCTCCCCCCAACTCTCAGCAGAAGACGGGGGGCAGCCTTCACTTCACCCCTGGCAGCCGAGGTCCCCCTGCGCCCCCCCTGCAGAATGAGTGCCCCTCCCTCCCTCAGCAGTGGGCGGGGGGCATCCTGAAAGAACTTCAGCAGGTGCAGGAAAGCAGGCCTGTCTCCCCTCCCCGCCTGACGGAGTGCAGTCTACAGGATGGTGAAGCGACCCAAGAGAGCAGGCCTGGCCTTCAACTGCTTTGGGACGGCGGGGGTGTTGAGACTAAGCGGGTTGGATCTGCCCCCCCCACCAGTGCAGCAGCCCCAAAGCAGCCATTGAGCCCCGTCCTTTGCTCAAAAGGGGTTTATTGTGAGATGCTGTGGGGAGAGAGGCTGGGGGAGGGGGGGGCGGGCAGGTGGGCAGGAGGGCTCTGGGCTTTGGCCATACGAGCGGGGGAGGCAGATTCAGGGCTGGACTCCCTGGGGGGTGGCGGGGGGGGTGGGGGCGGCCACTGCCAGGCTCTTGCAGAGGAAGGGGTTCCGGTCGTAGCAGGAATCGTCGTCCCACAGCATGAACCCTGGAAGCAGAAGGGGGAGTCAGGGGCTGCCCCTGCTCAGCCTGTAACCCCCTTCAGTGAAAGGAAGCCTGTTAATATGGGGGGGGGAGGTGAGGCCTTCTGTGAATGTGGTCCTGACCAGCAAGGCCAATGGGGAAGCCGGGTTCACTTAGCAACTGCCAAGAACGTTTGTCCAATGGGGCAAAACTCGAGGTATTGACAGGTTTTGGGAACTGGGAGGGGGGTCTCCAGAGACCAGTGAAGGGGGCATCCACTTGCCCCATTTCAGTGGGTTTCCTTGGGGCAGGGAGTCCCGCAGGGCATCCTTCCGAGGAGGGAGGTCGGAGCCCGCTTGCCCGCCCTCTGGCCCTGGGCCTTACCGTAAGAGTCGTCCAGGGCAGCGCAGGCCTTCCAGGAGCGGCGGTAGTGCTTTTCCCAGGCGGTGTATCCCAGGGGGCTGCCGTCCACCCAAGCCCAGGTCTGGCTCTAAAGGCACAAGGCAACCCATCGAGACTGGTCACTGGAGGAAGAAGCGGGCGGTGGGGGGGCAGGGGGGCAGAAGCCCCACCCGGTCACTCACCTGGGATGGGAGAAAGAGTCCCAGCCAGACATCCTCACGCTCCCACCACTGAGCCTTAGTCAGGAAGTCAGCCACGGCTTGATGCTCTTCGCGGGTCTGGATGGAGGCCAGGTGGCCATTGTGGTTTTGGCAGAAGGCCTGGGAGGGGGGAGGCAGAGCAACGGGTCTCAACCGTGGTCACTTGAAGGCAGGGGGACTTCAACTCCCAGAATTCCCTGTTGCCTCCTTCCCCTGGCGTTGCCCCCTCAGCAGCCAGGGGCCAGGCGAGGCTGAGTGCCTGGCAGTGCCACTGCACATCCCCAACCCCAGCCAGGCCCCTGCCCTGCCCGGACTCACCTCTGCCTGTTGCCAGTTCACCTCCTGCTCAAAGTATCCGTAGCAGTGACCGTTGTAGGAGTGCCAGCCGGCGGGGCAGGGGTCAGCTTGGGCATCTGCCAAGGCAGGAAACGGGTGAGGCCCACAATGCCCCCAAGTTGGCTTTGGAAGTGGAACTGCAGAGCCCACCGGAGGAAGGGGGAGCCCCCTCCCCTCTTCCAGTTACGGGGGTGGGGGGGAGGACACTCACTGGCTGCGAAGGGCGCAAGCACCAGGCAGACCAAGAGGCCGAGGCCAAAAGAGACCATCCTCCGATGCTTCAGAGCTGCGTAAAGAGAGAGAGAGAAGGCGTGAGGGGAGGGCAGCCTCCGTGGGGGATGGGACACCCCTTGGGAAAAAAAGGGGGGCGTCCCTCAACCACCCACCAGCCCCGATGGCAGAAAATGAAAACGGGATGGGGGCTTCTCCACTCTGCTCTAATGGGGGAGGGTCAGCCATCCCGTCTCTTTCCTTCACTTTAACCTTACCTGCCCAGGTGTGACAGCAGCTGATTTCTTTCTGAGCTCCTGGGGGCTCAAATGCTCAACTGAGATAATGGATAGAATTCCAGACCTTCATCATCTTTTACTTCGACCTCCCTCCACTTTGCTGCCGTGGGACCCCCGATACCCACTTCCTCATACACAGAAACCTTTCCTAAGTTATGGGGTGGGGGGGTTCTCCCCAAAATAAGGAAACCTGCGAGGGCTGAGGATCTGTACGGGCACGAAAACTCAGCATGACTCGGCCTGATTGAAAATCCTTTTTTTTTTGTGAGTTTTATATTTTTCTTAATGGAAATATTCAAAGGAAAATATTCCATACAACAAACATTGAAGAGTTAACAGTGCAGCAGAACATCTGAGTTGGAAGGGACCTCGGAGATCTTCTAGCCTGACCCCCTGCTCAGGCAGAAAAGCCTATGCCATTCCAGGCAAAGGAGGAAGCAGTTTCACCAAACTTCGAAAAATCCCTGGGGAAGCATTTTAGAAGGATAAAACGGCAAGTAAAGTCTACAGACAGTCCTCAGCTCACAACTATTCGATCAGTGGCCGCTCAAGGTTACCACCGCCCTGAAAAAGTGAGTTACAGCCATTTTTCATACTTACGACTGTTGCAGCCTCCCAGTGGCCACGTGATCAGGATTCAGGCATTGGCACCTGCCTCGTATTTATGGCCAGAATGGGGACCTTCTGACAAGCAAAGAGCCGGGGGGGGACTCCCTTAACAACCATGGCAAGGGAGGTCATAAAATGGTGCAAAATCAACCAAACACTTGCAGCCGTCAAAGCCTCCCCAGGATCAAGCGCCCAATGTTACATGGTTGTTAAATGAATCGCCACTGTGGTTAGACGAACCGTGTTTGTCAGAAACCGGCCACCGCATGATGCAGGGACTTGCCCAGCGCCTGGATTCTGGGGCTGCTTCAATGTTGTAAGTGTGAGGACCTGTAACTGGCCACTAAACAAACGGTTGCAAGTCGAGGATTTCTTGTGCAGGGATATGCTTGTCTTGGGGGGAGAGGGTGACAAAATCCTCACCACTTGGCAATGGTTTCTGTCGGTGGGTTCTGTGTCCGGAGGCGGGGGGGGGGGCATCGCAAAGTGAGGGGAAGTTGAAAGAAAAGATTGGGAAGGTGTGGAATTACAGCAATTCTCTCAGCTGAGCATTTGAGTCCCCAGCAAGCACGGAAAGAAATCAGATGCTGTCACACCTGGGCAGGTAAGGTTACAGTGAAGAAAAGAGGTGGAGGCAGGTGGCCCTTTCCCATCGTCCAAGTGAGGGCAGGAAGGATGCAAAAAGAGTATTTTGAGAAATGCCATCTCAAGCAGTTGCATTCCTGCACGTCACCCAAGGGCTGCGCCTGCTTTTCAGGCCAGCTTAGGTTTGAGGTGCTATAAATGCACGTGGGGACATTGATTAGAAATGATAAAATAGTGGGTAGTTTCTGAAAACTGACAGAGCACAAGATCTGTGGCTCTGGGTTGAGCTGTGGTGTCTTTGAATTGGGGGGTTTCCTTGCAGATGTTCCAGGACCCATTTGGGGAAGGTCATCAGGGCTACTGGGTAATGACGCCTCTGCAAGAAAACCACCTAGGACCCCAGGATATCTGGGAAAGGGAGGCTCAGCCAATCTCATGGCACCCAGGTACAATTTGTCTGAAGTGGTGTGAGGTTTCCTGCCTAAGCAGGGGAGGGGGTTGGACTAGAAGACCTCCGAGGTCCCTCACATTCTATTATGTTGTACTCTGACAATAAAGGATTGGATTGAATTGAATTGAATTGAATAGCGACTCGGAATTAGCTTGGAGCTGGATTTTCTAGGAAGTTATTGAATTACATACAGCATAGAGTTGCCCTCAGAGACAGCAGGAAAAAAAATGTATGGAATGAGGTAGAGTTTTGTCAGGAGCCTTGTGGGTGTCTGCAGGTGTTGGCTTTTCAGGACTCTTTCCTTGTGTGACCCAAGAGTTGGGAGACAATCTTTAGCTCGGATTGAAATGACTTCCTGCAGCTGTGATTTGCACACCCAGCTCATGTTACTGTGTTATTCGCTGCATGAGAAAAGACGTAGCATACACCCATACATCGATTGAAAATGATGTCATCATCGAGACCCACTAAGAAAAGGCTGCCCTGGGTCGGCCGCCTCAGCTCTCTGCACGTCTGCCTGCCCCAGGGGTCTCCAACCTTGGCAGCATTAAGCCTGGTGGACTTCAACTCCCAGAATTCTCCAGCGAGCATAATTCTGGGAGTTGAAGTCCACAAGTTCACAAGTAGCCAAGGTTGGAGCCTCTGATCTAGACATACACGAGTTGCACGCGTGAAAAGCAGCCGCGGGCAAGAGCCACGGATCCAACGGGGCTCTGGCGATCAGTGCAGTGGGAACTTTCCTAGCTGCATCTCATCACGAGCGTGGCCGAAATAGATTCCCCGGTTTTGGTATGAAAGCTTTTATCGCAGCCCGCTTGTATTCGGACTCTTTGGGCGGCCAAATCAAAGGTGTCCCTTTACTGCATCTTTGTAAAACAGAAGGAAAAAAACACTTCTATTTTTCCTGGTAATTGCCAGGACATTCAAAAGAAAGGCGGGTCTGGTGGGTGCGCGGGATCCTTCCCTTCCCCTAGAAAGGAACCGTCCTTCCGATCCGACGGACCCCGCCTCACCACGGCTCCACAGAAGCCCACCGCCCAGGGGGCAGAGTGGCTGCCGGGAGGCGCGGCTACGTGTCCCTTGGAGCGACCCCCCCCCCGTAAAACCATCCCTACGTGAGAATCGCTCGGGTCGAGGGGCCAGAGAGGGAGGGCCGGGGGTCCGGCGAGGGTGGACCTGCGTTTGTCGGCTGGGGCTAGAGGACCGGGGGGGGGCTGGAGGGGCGGAGGCGAATTGTCCCATTCCGGCCCCGAGGGCTCTCCGGCTTCTCTTGGGCCTCTCCGGGGTGCTGAGGTCCAGCCGCAGCTGGAGTTGATTTGGGGCTGGCAAGTAGCGACGCGTCCCCCCTTCTCCCTTCCTCCGGGCAGAAAGGGCCGGGAACTGGGCCATCGGGGTTCTGGAGAGGCTCAACGCCGAGTGGGCCAGGCGCAGCCTCGAAGAGCCCGAGTCCACCGGGAGGGGACCTGCTTTTCCGCCCGCCAAGCCCCGTTCCAAGCAGGAAGAAGGGAGTTCAGGCTGACAGATGCCGAGCCTCGTCCTGGGCGCCCTCCAGGCGCGTCTCCCCGACGGACCTGCCACGCTGGGGGCGTTTGGAGAGGAGAGGCGGGGGGTTCTGCAGCTGGGAAAGCCACGGAAAGTCCACCCTCCGCCAGCCGAGCGGATGGGCTGCCCGCTGGGGGTCACAGCTGCCCCCTCCCCGAGGCAAGCCTCTGCTGAGCCTGGCACCCAAAGGAGTGGGAGGGGGCGGCCATGCCTCGAATGCGGGAGGCTTCGCGCTGAAACAGCGGGTCCTTCCACTCGCCCCCTGCGCTCCACGCGCGGAAGCCGCGATGAGTCGGAAGTGGACGGGGGCACTCACCGGTCCTGTCGCTTCTGGAGGAGAGCAAACCCTGGACAGCCGAAGCGGAGAGAAGAAAAGAGGAGCGGCTTCCCCGGGCTTTATAAGCCGACCTGCCCCCGCCCCTCCCCGGCAGCTGTCAGTGCCGCCCCCTCCCCCGCACTGAGAGCTCCGACGGGGCGGTCTCCGCGCGAGCAGCCTGGGATCGCCGCTGCTTATTGGGAGCCCCGCTGACTCCAGGCTCAGGGCCCGAGCCCCCATTTCCACATGCACCCCCACCGTCCCTCGGGAGAGGCAGCCTGCTGGCCAAGCAGAGGACAAGCTGGCTCCCGAAGATCTTTTTTCCTTTAGCTATTAAAAGGGGGAGGGGGGGTCAATATATCAAAATTTTATGAAAAAACGGTGTGAGGTTTAGCCCTGGGGCCCCCAGGTGCTTTTCCAAAGGCAAGTGGACTTTGTTTTGCCTTGAAGACATGTCGCTTCTCATCCCAGAAGCTTCTTCCGTTCTGAAGTGAAGAAAGATCTTCAAGGGAAAACCAAGAAGGTCCAGGGCCTTTTGGAAAAGCACCCTTGGGACCACCATGACTGGATGACGGAGACCCTCCGTGGACATGGGGCCCTGTGCCTGGTGAGGCCTCTTCGGGACCCCCGTTTGCCGGCCTCTTTCTGAAGTTCCTCCTGATTGGATTGGCTGTCAGCAGGTCCTCCAGTGAGCCCAAGTCCTTTGGGTCTGCTTCAGATGAAGAGAGACAGAAGGTCTCTGCACAGAAGTTGGCGCAGCAGCTTCCCTGGACTTTCCCACGTAGCTGCCCTCAAGTGAGGCATCAAAGGGGGCTGCAAGATAAGGCTCCAGGACGGAGGGGGGAGGGGGGTTGGGCCACAAGAGCCACCAGCACCGCCCTTCTTCTTCCCCACCCCCCCCAAGCCAAGAGGGTCTCTTGCAGCTGGCAGCCAGGTGCCCCTCAGCCGAACCGGTTGGGCAGGAAGCCTCGACCTGCAGGTATTCGACCTGCGCCCAAGAACTCCTGTAAGGGAGATGGCCAACCCATCCCACGGCACCAGCAGGCCCAGCCCTTGAGTGCCTCTGAGCTCGGTCGGCCCCTGGCCATGAAGTAGGCCCAGCAACATCTCCAGACTTCCCTGCTGCCCGTTTAGCTGTCTTCCCCTTGTCCCAGAGGTGCTTTCCAAAAGGCAGCTGGGCTTTCCTGCTTCCCCCCCCCCTTGAAAACGTTTCACTTCTCATCCCAGAAGCTTCTTCAGTTCTGAAGCAGACTGCAGAAGTGAAGAAGCCTCTGGGATGAGAGGTGAAGTGTCTTCATGGAAAAAAAATTAAGAAAGTCCAGTTGTCTTTTGAAAAGCACCTTTGGGACTGCAGCCTCCACTGACTGCCTTCCCTTTCTTTTCCCAGGCGCCAGGGCTGGCCCTCTGCCCGGCTCAGCACCATTCGCTTCGGACTCCCTTTTATCACAGAGCAGAGGCCGCAGCCCCTCTGACCCTCTGGGGAGGGGCTCTCTCCCCACAAGGGGGTCTACAGAAGCTGTGGGCCGCCTGGGCCCCCTCCCCTTGCAAGGGGTCCGCTTGGCTGAGGTCACCCAGGCTCCAATCACGCTGTTCAGAATCCGACCCCCTCTAGACAGGCAGGGAGCCTGGGCTGCTGTGGCTCAGTCAGCTCTTTGCATATCATCCAAATCATAATAATAATAAAGGACAGACATGATGCAGGCAACCCCCCACTTCCATCCGCTTCTTTAGTGACCATTTGAAGTGATGTTTCCCCCACTTACGATCGCTGCTGCATCCCCCAGGGTCACACGGTCAGAATACAGGCACTTGGCAACTGGTTCACATTTATGACGGTTGCAGCAATCGGGGTCACGTGGTCCCCTTTTGCGACCTTCTGACCAGCAAGGTCAACAGGGGAAGCCAGATTCACTTAATGACCATCTGACTAACTTAAGAACTGCACCAGGGGTGGGATGCAAATTCGGTTCTGTGGGTGTGGCTTGGTGGGCGTGGCTTGGTGGGCGTGGCAGGGAAAGGGTTCCTGCAAAATCCCCCTTCCCTCCCCTCCCCACTAACCTGCTTTCTAGCTCCCTTCTCCTGTGCACGGCATCCAAAGGAGACCCAGCCGATCAGCTGGAACTCAATGGGAGGCAGAGAAGAGATGGGGTTGGCGGGACCAGTCAGAGGCGGGATTGGCCGGTTCTCCCAACTACTCAACATTTCTGCTACCGGCTCTCCAGAACTGGTCAGAACCTGCTGAATGCCACCTCTGAACTGCACTGGTTCACTTAACAGCTGTGACAAGAAAGGAAAGATTGTAAAATGGGGCAAAATTCACTTAACCAATGTCTCACTTAGCAATGGAAATTTTGGGCTCAATTGTGGTCGTAAGTCGAGGACTGCCTGTATATCAAGAAGGCTTGAGGCTGCAGTTAAGCCGTCTCGACCAGCCCTTCCTTCCCACCCCGGCCAACCTGGTGCCAGGCGAAGTGCCCCCCCCAGTCTCCTCCCTCCACTGGCCTGGGGAGACCAGCAGCATCTGGCGATGGAAACACCACGCAGCCCAGAAGCCTCTTTGGCCCAGGATCCCCGTTAATCTTCCTTGTGGAGGCGGCCCAGATGGCCGGAGCAGCTTCTGGGTGAGCAATTCCAACTATGCAAAATATTCAGTCCTCCAGGCAGTCAGGGCTGCTGCTTCGGCCTCCTCCTCCTCCTCCTCCTCCTCCAAAGAGCTGCAACAGGCCAGCGGTTGGGGACTCTCCTGCTTGTTTTGAACAATGGACGGGGGAGTCGGCCGCTCTTTTGGACAAACGGTCCCCAAAGTTCCAGGGAGTCCAATGGGCTTTACTCTCAAGGAAGCCCAAGGAAGGGGGCAGCCCTAGAGCGAGCTAAAGCAACAAACGAGGCGACCTTGTTTCAAAAGGAAAGTCGTTTTCTGCAATGCCCCTCCATTCTGGGGCCGCTGGGGCAGAGGAGGAGGGTCCTTGGCTTCTCCCGGAGACCCTAAATCAGCCTCCCAAGCCAGGGCATGGCCAGTGCCACCAATAGTTAAAAACACACAGCTGCCACCACACAACGAAAGCCCCTTTTTACACAAGTTGCCTATGCAACACCCATAAAGGGGGCAGAGCACAGAAGTTGCCCAGGAACAGAGGCTGCCTTGAATTTCCCCCACACACAAAGTGTAGGTGGCCCCCTCTGCCCCCACCCAGGAGGGGCTGCTCTGGGCTCTCCCAGATAGGCAAGGGGGCCACGGCAGCCACCAAAGACGGGCGGCCAGTCGGATGCCTTGCGAGGGGCTCAGAGCTGCCCTCCGTCCTGGCGCCTTCCGGCTGCAGAGGGGAGGCTGCGCCCTAAGGGGGAGCCCAAAGGTTGAACCGTGGCACTTGCAGCTGGACGGCTGGGTCTTGGTTGCCCTGTTGCTCAGATGGAGGCAGGGAAGGTGGCTGCAGAAGGGGCGGCTTGCTCTCCAAGGGGCCGCCTAGACAGGCTGGGGCAGCTGGCCATTTGGAAGCATGCTTTATTCGCTCAGTCGCCTAGCAACATAAAGAAGCATAAAAGAAACACACCAATATAATAAAAGAAATGGTAAACAACTGCACCAGGGAAATGCAAGAACTTAAAATCCCCTCTCATTCCCAGACAACAAAATAGAATATCAGAGTTGGAAGGCCCCTTGGAGGTCCTCTAGTCTAGCCCTTCTAGTCATCAGTCGCTTTCTTCAGTGCTGTCATAACTAAGGACTGTCACTAAATGGTTGTAAGGCGAGGACTGCCTGTGCGCAGGATAAAAGTGGAGACATTCCCAGGACAGAAACTCCTCCTTGGGATGCTGACCTGAGGCTCGGCCCTCTTGAGGGAAGCGGAGCGAATGGCGTCTGCCCTTTGGGCGGCTTCTCTGGGATCAGCTGAGAGCCCTGGATCTCCTCCCCAGGGCTTTGGGGGCCACCCTCACCCCCTCAGAGGACCCTCCTCTTCATGCAAAGCACCCAAGAGCCCCTCTGCAGCGTGGGAGGCAGCCGAACCAGAGGGGAGCCAAAAGCTCTTCCTGACTTGGCGAGGAGGGAGGGAGGTGGGGGCTCCATGCACAAGAAAAGCAGGAGGGAGACGCCCTCTCCGGTCTTTGGCACCGGGACCTGCTGGCAGGAGGGGCACCCAGGCCTTCTGCTGCCAGCTCTCCCCACCCACCGCCTGCAAGGGCTTCGCTTGGATCCCTGGGACAAAAACAGGAGGGGGAGAGGAGGGGGGCTTGGGGGGCTTTCGGGAGCCACGTCAGCCACACTCCGCTGCCCACCACAATTGCAAGCGGCCCCGTTAAAATACTCAAACCCACCACAGCAGGCGTCCCATCCAGGGGTGGGATTCAAATTCTTTTACGACCGGTTCTGTGGGAGTGGCTTGGTGGGCGTGGCAGGGGAAGAAGACTGTGAAATCTCCAGTCAGAGGTGCTTTTGCCGGTTCTCCAAACTACTCAAAATTTCCACTACCGGTTCTCCAGAACTGGCCAGAACTGGCTGAATCCCAACTCTGGTTCTATCCCAGGACGTGGTGCTTGGACTGATTTTATTATTTGTTGATTTATGCATTTGTTTCCTGCCTTCCTTGGCCTCTTGGGAGGATCGATCCAGCATCTCTGCTTGCTCCAGAGAGAGGTCTTGGCTCCCCCGCTGCCCTCCCCGAAAGGAGGTCCAGTCTCCAGCTGGGGAACCCAGGGAGGCTCCCAACTCAGGGCTTCCCAGCAGGATGGCTCTTCTGCGGAGGATAAAATCCGCCCAACTCTGCTTGGTGGGACTTGCTGCACTTTTGAGTTGCCAACTCACAAAACTTGTGCTCAAAAGACAACTTATGTAAGCTCCAGCTAAGAATGTGCAGCACTTCATTTCACCCAGCCAGCGGCCTTCTTCCTACACCATCGTTCTCCTCACCCTTGGCCGCTTTTGGTGGGTGGAATTCAAACGCTGGCTGGGGAATTCTGGAGTTGGTCCAGCCACCTTGGCTGGGAAACAGGGTGCAGTGAGATCCGGTAACAGCTGGACACTCGGCAGCCTCTGAAGCCAGGAAGGATCCAGCGTCAAGATGAGCTGCTGGATTTGGCTTCGGGAACAGTTGGATTGTCCTTGTGGTTTCAATGGGGGGGAAGTTCAGCTGAAGCGATCAATTGGATTCCCCCCCCGCGCGCCCCCTCTTTTTTCCCCACCTGCTGAGAAGCCAACTCCCTTCCCCTCTGCCTGGGGGGAGGGGGGGCTCAGGACATGGTGGGGTGGGCCGGATAAATGGAGGTGGGTGCTGGGCACCACCAGTTTTGCCCCCTGCCCATATCCCTGCCTTGGTCCGGTCCAGGGCTCTCCAACCTTGGCCACTTTTAAGACTTGTGGACTTCAACTCCCAGAATTCCTCAGCCAGCTTCTGGGCATTGTATTCCACGAGTCTTAAAGTGGCCACGATTGAGGACCCTGCTCCAGTCTGTCCAGCTCCCTCTGAAGACGGGCAGGGCACCTCCTGGAGGAGTCCAGACCCAGCCTGGCTCACTAGCTGCAGGTGAACGGGGTGTGTGTGTTGTGGGGTGAATGGGGGGGGGGACCCCTTGTCTGCGTATCAGCCCAAGGCCCACATGAGCCCAGGACTCTCTGGCCACAACTGGACTTCTACCTCAGATCACAGTCAAGGACCATGTTCCCATGGCTGAGCAAGGCAGAGATTCAGTGAGTCTGGCCCTTTTTACGGCCTTTCTGGCCACTGTTGTTAAGTGAATCACTGCAGTTGTTAAGTGAAGCGAGCCCAGTTGTTCGATGTCCCATGGATTTTGCTGGTCAGATCACCAAAGAGGCTCCCTTGACCCCAGATACAGCCACCCTCATAAACACGAACCAGATGCCAAGCGGCTGCATTTGGGTCCCATGACTCCCAGTGTGCTGTCCAGCCAGTTATAGTTAAAAGGGAATTGGGATAATTAGTTAGGAATTGGGAACTGTCGTCCCCTTAAGGGAATGCATCATGGTAAATGTAGTTAAGGTATCCTGGGAAATGTAGTCCATGTCATGTGGCCACATCTGTAATCCTGATTGGTCACTGAATTGACCCTTGGTGGGTTGGGGGAGGTTCCTTCACTCTTGCCTGAACCCAGCATCCTGCTGCTGCTTCACCTCTTGCTCCACTATTATCGGAATGAAAGACCCATCCTTTTACACCGGAGTCAGCTATGCAAAGAGTTGGACATTGAGATGAATCTCGACGTAACTGTAAGTTATATGGAGGATGCCTAATGAGCCAATAAAAAGACCTTGTATGGAAGCTTTGTGGAGTTATCTGTCTGCCTTTATACATTCAGTCAGTAATTATAGAGGCCAGAACACCCAGGGAGGCTGCAACGGTTGCCGGGAGGGAAATGGGCCTGGGTCACTCCTTGCAAGGCCACCAAGCAAACTCTTGTAAGTTGAGGACAGATCCCAGGCGGTCAGGAAAATCGGGCGCAACAGGAAACCCTCCCTCCCCAACTCTCCCCTCCCTCCTTCCCTCCCTCCCTCCCTGCCCTCAGCGGTTTCTCTCTGGAAGGAGGAGGAGGCAAGAGGAGCAGCAGAGGTCTCCTCCCAGCATTCCAGCCACGGCTGCCCCAAAGGCGCTTTCTCCAACCTGGATTTCCTCGGTTTGTTTTCCTTGAAAACGTTTTGCTTCTCACCCAAGAAGAACCAAAGAAGCTTCAGGAGGAGAAGCAAAACGTCTCCCAGGAAAGGAACCAAGGAGGGACGTTGGGAAAAGCTCCTCTGAGAAAGGCAGGAGCCCAAATGAGCATGGAAGCCAGGCGGCCAGAGGTGCCTGCATCCCGCAGAGGCTCCCCACCCCACAATGCAGCACAATCCTTGGGGTTTGGAGGCTCCACGGCTTGTTTGTGCCAAAGTGCAGGAGATGAAGGCTCTCCTCCAAGGGGGGGGGCAGCTTCTCCCAAGCTGATGGGCTCCAGATGTGCTGCTTCGGGATCCTAGGAACTGCACATCAGCGAGCCTGGGGGCGAAACAGCCCGACTTGTGAGCCCAGGTGAAAGGTCAGGAGAAGGGAAGGGGCTGTGCGTTCAGCCCCTGTGGGAAGGGTCCTTGCTCCCCCCTCCCCCCCCGTGGATGTGTCTCCCGTAGCAGAGAGAGGCGGGAGGGGCTGCTCAAAGGCCTGGAGACAAAACCCATGAGGAGCGGCTGCAGGATTTGGGCATGGCCAGTCTGGAGGAAAGAGGGAGCAGGCGTGGTGGTAGCAGCAGTGTTTCAGTCTTTGAGGGGCTGCCCCAAAGAAGGGGGGGTCTAGCTTCTCTCCAAAGCCCCTGAGGGCAGGGCAGGAAGGAACGGAAGGAAGCCAATCAAGGGGAGGAACTTCCTGACAGGAGGACAATCAGCCTGTGGAACAGGATTTGCCTTCAGAGGTTGGGGGCTCCCCACACAGGGGGCTTTCGAGAAGAGGCTGGTCAGCCACTTAGGGTCTCTTGCTTGAGCAGGGGGCTGGACTAGAAGACCTCCGAGGTCCCTTCCAGCTCTGTTATTATTCTGATTGGGAGTTGGTTTGGGGCCAAAGGCGTGGAGGTTTCCAAGAGAGGGCAGGTGGCTCAGCCCGAGACCACCAGAACATGGCCAGGAAAGGGGCAAAGGCTGGAAGGCATCTGTCAGGTGAGACAACCTCCTCAGGCATAGAAAGGGCAGGTGGAGAAGGGGGGGCTCCATTTCTGAGGCTGCAGGACCGGCTGCTGAAGAGGCGCCCCGGCTTCCTCCGGGAGGAGGAGGGATGGCCTCGCCTGACCCAGCCTGCCACGTCTGGAGATTCCAGCCTCAGGACGGGGACGAAGGCCAGAAAGAGACGCCTGGAGCAGCTGGTGGGAAGGGCAGAACAGGAGGAGGCCCGTCTCCTGGGATCCAGATGCCTGGACGGAGGGAGGCTGCAGCTGGAGGCTCCGCTTGCCAGTCAGGAGAGAGTTTTCAGGCAGCAGCTGCAGGTGCCAGCTGGCCCTCCTGGCCTGGGGAAGGGGCTGCCCCATCAGGCAGGGGGGCCCGGGAGCGCCTGCTGCCCCTCTCAGAACCGCAAGCCAGGAGGGAGCCTTGGAGCCCAGCCGGCAGAAGCTCCTGCAGCCTCCCTCCCATAGCCAGCGTGGAGGGGGTCCGGTGTGGGGAGGCGGAGGGGGGCTCCTACCAGCCAGGCAGGACCACCCAGCTCAGCTGCAAAGCCAGGAAAGGCTGGAAGCTGGAGAGCTTTTCCAGGCCAGAGAATTCCTCCCGGCCCTCTTGCATCCCTCTTCCTTCCCTCCTTGGGTTGCCTGTGGCCACTCCCTCCGTCCCCTGAAGGTGCAGCGGTCAGTCCTACCCAGCCTCTCGACTCTAATGGCAGCAAAGAGGACACTTTTAGTCTTTCTTTTTTCCTTTATTTTTTTGGAAGCCAAGTGGCTACAGGAGGTCAAAGCCAGAGTTGAGGTTTTGCAGGCAAAAGACCTTCCAGTCAACCCCCCCTCCTACTCCACCCGTCCATCCCCCGCTTGTCCAGTGCATGTCCAGAGGGGCGATTTGAGTGACTCTCCCTGCCAAGGAGGGCTGGGTCTCTCGGCGTCACCTTCCGGTTCCCAGGCCTCCTGGCCTTGTGGTGGTGAGCCGAGGTCTCAGGGTGGCCCTAAGCTTCCTTTCGGGTCCCCCGGCTCTCCCCCCAGAGGATGGCAGCTTCCTCCCTCCCTCCCTCCCTAACTGCTCTCAAGGCATGGCAGGCAGGTGCAAACCCTGGTTTCAACTTTGCCCCCAAATTGGTTTGACCTTCCTTTGGATTACTGGGGGGGGGGAAAGGGGGGACCCTAATCCTAAGGTTATGCCCAGGGGGAAAGCAGCATCTCGCCCCTCCAGCCCCCCCTTCCCCACATTTTGACTCCTTCATCTGTGGGGGGGGAGACACTCGCTCAGCCGCTGCCTCCAAAGCCAGGCCCCTCCTGGCCAAGCCCTCTCCTGGCCCCCCTCTTCTGGGGGATGCTCTGGATGAAGCCTCCCCACCCGGCTGCAAGAAGCTGCTCACCACCAACTCCCCCCTCCGCCCAAAAGCAGACCCTGGAGACGGGGGTCGCCCTCTTGTTGGGCATCTGCCACCTGCCCCGGGCAAGGGCGGGACTCAAAGTCCCCCTCAACTGTTGAGGCACCATTTCCAGTGATGGGGAGGCAGGCGGGAGGAGTGTTGAGGGGGTATTAGAAGCCCCCGCGCCCCCTCCCCGCCTTGGCTGTGCCCATAGACGTCCAGCAGAGTTAGCTGCCCCCGACCGCCCTCCCCGCCTCCTCGGCAAGCGGGCGCCACTCCTGGGTCGGGTCCAGCCGGCAGTTTTATTTATTCCTTTCGCGCTTTGGCCCCGCCAGTCGCTTCTCGTCCCGCTTGGGCGGCGGCGGCGGCGTGTCCGGGCGGCCGTGCGCCCCGCCGGGGTCCCGGCCCGGCCCGGCCCGCCCTATTTCCAGCCGGCGGCGGCGAGGCAACTGAGGCGGCAGAGGGGCTGCAGCCAGGTAGGCGTCTCCTGCTGCCAGAGGCCGTGGGTCCTCCGGTCCATCCAGGGCGCCAGCTCCACATCCGAGTCGGCGCGCCGGGCGTCCAGGCGGCACTTGCGCGGCTCGGTCCTGGGCAGCCGGCCCTTGCAGCGGGCGCACACCAGCGGCGGGGGCAGGTCGTAGTAGAGGACTGCCGGGCAGAAGCCGGTGGGAGAGTTGGGAAGGGGTCCGGGGCGGGGAGGCTGCTTTGCGGCGCCTCCGGGTGGCAGTCTATTGCCACTGCAGGGACCCTCCCGCCCTTCTGCTCCCGGACGGAGGCCGCCGCCAGCTGCCCGGCATTCCGACGAAAAAGCCCCTGTTGCGCCCCCCGCCCCACTCCCGGCTCCCCCGGGGCCGGGATGCCTGTCGGGCAGCGCTCACCTTTAATGTCGCTGGAGAGGCCCGACGTGTCCTCCAGGCTCTGCTGCTGCGCTTGGAAGGAAACTCTGGCGCGGGAGGAGAGGCCGGTCAGGGAAGGGACCCTCCCTCCGCAAAAGCCCCGCCCGCCCCGGATTGTGGCGGGTTGCCTCAGGAGCAGCGCTCGCTTTGCTAAAGTCCGTCCTGGTGGGGTGGGGGGGCTTGACTCTCACCCAACCCCCAACCTCCCCCCCAGGCCCCGTTCCCAGGATGCCTCACTCCCACTTCTCAGACAGGTGGGTCCTCTCCTGGCAAGCCCCCCCCCCCCCCCCCCCCCCCCCCCCCCCCCCCCCCCCGCATGGAAATTCAGACTAGGGCAAATGGGTAATAAAAACAACTCAAAGTTTCCGAGAAAGCACCTCCCGCTCTCGGGGTCGGGGCTGCCCTGTCCAACCGCTCTGGTCCTCAGCAGAGCCCGCCAGGCGACGGGCCAGGAAGCGATAAGCAGACTTGAGCCCGAAGTCAGGAGAGAAGCCAGTCAGAGGATCGAGCCTGACCCAAACAGACCCTGGGGGGCTGGGGGGCACCTGGCTGATCTGCCCACTTACCTCCGGGGCTTTTCCAGGTTTTGCTTGGGACTTGGGGAGAACTGGGTGGTGACATCCGACACCTTCCTGCCCACTTTCTTGATCACCTCTGCGCTTCTCATCACCATATCAGAGTGCTGTGGCGGGGAAGAGGCTGGTATTAGATGGAGACCCCCACCATGAGCCCAGGGAGGAGTAACCAATGCCCTGCTTCCCCAAAGGGCTCCAGCGCCCCCCCCCCCCTGCAGCCCCATCCCTGGGAGGTGGAAAGGAAGGCGACAGCTGTGAGTCAGGCTTGTTTGCACCATAACTAGCTTCAGGCAAAGTGGCTGGGTGGTTTGGTCTTGGCTCAGCTTCGGCCAGGACTGGGCTGCCCCATTGAAGAGATGGGGAACCAGCTGAGGGAGGGGTGCTGTCGAGAGAATATTTGTAGCTTGGGGTTGAACTGTGCGGTTCCTGGGGGCTCTCTGAGCTGGGTGGTCTTCTTGCAGACGTTTCATGACCCACCTAGGGGAGATCATCGGCGTTTGAAAGAAATAGGGTTTGCTCTGTTTATATACCCGAATCAAGAAACTACCAGCTCAGACAAACAATCAAGGGGTAAACAACAGCCTAATAAAGGAACCACCAAGAACACTTCCAACAACACCAACAGGATAGGTGGTATATAAAGCAATCCCCACTCCCTTATTTTAGCACTGATGATGTTACATAGATGGGTTATGAGAAGTCTGCAAAAAAACCACCAAGCTCAGAGAGCACCAAGGACCCCCTCCCCATTGGTGCAAGATTGGTCAAGATCGGCTGGGCAAGAGAGATTCTTTCTGATTATCTCCAAAATCAAAAGTTTCTGCATGAAGCCAGGGACAGAAGGGCGTCTGGCTGACCTTCAGGGCACCCTTTTCCTGCCGTCGACTGGTAACATTGTACTGCAAACCAGGGCATACAAAACCTTCACCAGGCCAATTCTCAAATGCAGTTCATCTGCCTGGAATCCACGCTGTATCGTGGACAGTAATAAATTAGAGCGAGTCCAGAGGTATTTCACGAGAATAGTCCTCCACTCAGGGGTGGGTTGCAAATACTTTTACTGTTGGTTCTGTGGGCATGGCCATGTGGCTGGGTGTACATGGCTGCTGCTTTTTCGTAGCATCCCCTGCGCTCCATTTCTTGCCTTCCTGGGCCTCAGGGAAGCCTCCTAGGCAAAGCAGTAAGACAGCCAGGGGGATTCCAGCACAGCTGATCCTTGCAACAGCTGACCGTTGGGAGGAAAGAAAGAAATACCTTAAGGAGTGACTGGGTGGGTGAGAACGCAGTCAGCGATGTCGTACATGCAAGATAAGGCTTGATTGGGTGGGGAGAGGAGGGCCAGCCAGGGGCACAATTTGCTGGTTCTCCGAACTGCGCAGAATCCTAGCAACCGGTTCGATAGAACTGGTCCAAACTGGTAGAATCCCACCCCTGACTCCACTCCTATGCTTGCAATAGAATACCAGGCTCAAAATTTTGGACCTGGACAGAACTACGCCGCCTACGGTCTGACCTAAGCTTAGTACATAAAATTGTCTGTTACAACGTCCTACCTGTCAATGACTACTTCAGCTTCAACCACAACAGTACATGGGCAAACAACAGATACAAACTCAAAGTAAACCGGTCCAACCTCGATGGCAGAAAGTACGACTTCAGCAAAGAGAGGTCAACGCCTGGAACTCACTCCCTGACTCTGTGGTTACATCCTCAAACCCCCCAAATTTTAACCTCAGAGAGAGGCTACCGTGGGCCTCACTCTGTTCCTAAGAGGACTGTAAGGGGGCGGGATAAGTGCACTAGTGTGCCCACCATCCCTGTTCTATGTTCCCATTGATTCACACTTGTTTATTAAGGAAAGACTTACACCTGCGTGTTCTTATATGTTTATATGTCATGTTCATACTTATGCTTGTTTCCTTACACCTGCTTGAGAAACAAAATAAACCAACTAGCTCCTTCCAAGCCACCCGCAGCCTGCAGGGAGGAGGTCAGAGCGGCTCCTACGGCAGCCACTGCAGCACCTTCTCCCAGGGGCTCCCCAGAACCCAGCGGCCCTTCAGTGGAGTTCCAGCACTGCTTTCTGCAGACAAAAACCTGGGAAGAATGTTCTTCCCAGCCATCCGGGTCCTGGTTGTGCTTTTTTTATCTCTCTCAAGAGGCAGCTGGACTTTCTGGTTTTTCTTTGAAGATATTTCGCTTCTCATCCAAGAAGCTTCTTCCACCACCATCCACTCAGAAGCTCCTTGGATGAGAAGTGAAATGTCTTCAAAGAAAAACCAGAAAGTCCAGTTGTCTCTTGAGAGAGAAAAAGAAAAGGCACCTTTAGGATATGAAGAATTGGGATGTTGCAGAATTTGGGTCTGGCCAGTCTAGAGAAAAGAAGGATTAAGGGGGACATAACAGCAGCATTCCAGTATTTGAGGGGCTGCACAGAGAGGAAGGGGTCAAGCTATTCTCCAAAGCCCCTGAAGGCAGGGATAGAATGGAATCCTTTATTGGCCAAGTGTGATTGGACGCACAAGGAATTTGTCTTTGGTACAAAGGCTCTTGCTGTACATAAAAGGAACGATACCTTTGTCAAGAGTCAAGAATCATCACTTAATGATAGTCATCGGGTACAATAAGCAATCAAATCATACTAGGAAACAGTCAATATAAATCGTAAGGATACAAGCGACACAGTTACAGTCATACAGTCACAGGTGGGAGGGGATGGGTGATAAGGAGTGATGGGAGGATTAATAGTAATAGTAGTGCAGACTGTAAATAGTTGGACAGTGTTGAGGGAATTAGTTGTTTAGCAGAGGGATGGCTTTCGGGGGAAATCTGTCTAGTTCTTCTGGTGTGCAGGGCTCTGTAGTGTCGTCTTGAGGGAAGGAGTTGAAACTGTTTATGTCCGGGATGTGAGGGGTGTGTAGATATTTTCACAGCCCCCTTTTGGACTCAGGGTGCAGGATACACGAGAAGCAACGGATAGAAACTCCTCAAGGAGAGAAGCAACCTGGAACTGAGGAGAAACTTCCTAACAGGGCGGACAATGAACCAGGGGAGCTGCTTCCCTGCAGAGGCTGTGGGGGCTCCATCCCATTTCCATTTGTACCCTTTTATTTTCAAATTTTTAGTGGGGTTAGGGAGGGAGACCAGACTGGGTTTGGGGGACAACCCGTCTGAGACGAGGGCAGACCGGGGGTTGAGCATGGCCGGGAGGTCCTGGGGGCGGGGATGGTTGGATCGAGGATGGGGGCTTCTTTTCGGAAGGAGGAGGGAATGGCTATTTGCACGGTTAGCGGGAGAGGCAGGTATGGCATTGACAGGGGGCCCACCCCTGTTATTTACATGCGGACCGTCCCTGACCTATTGACCTTCCGGCGCGCACTAAAAACCCACCTATTCCATCAAGCCGGTCTGGCCTAGAGTTATGTGGAGGGTTTTAAATTTGATTTTAAATGGTTTTAGTTTTTCTAATTTTTTAATCTTTGATAATTCTTTTTAACTCTTTGGCCAATCTATTTAATTCTTTTAATGTCATTTTAATCATTGTATCTGTATTTATATGTATATTTTATTTGGCTGTACACCACTCCGAGTCCCTCTGGGAGAGGGGGCGGTATATAAGTGTAAATAAAGTCTAAAGTCTAAATCCCTGGAGGCTTTGAAGAGCAGCCTGGGCAGCCCCTTGTGTGGAATGACATAGGGTCTCCTGCTTGAGCCGGGGGCTGGACTAGAAGACCTCCAGGGTCCCTCCCAGCTCCATTCTAGCCGGGGGCGCCTCCTACCTCGACTGGGGGGCTGATGCTGGCGGTGCTGCTGCTAGGGCTGGAGACCAGGCAATGGCGGATGGGGATGGCTGGGTCCTTGGTGGTGGTAGATAGGCCGTTCTCCAGGATGTTGGTCAGGCGGCTCCAGAGCGCAAAGACGGCCTCTGGGTGCTTGTGGTGCAGCTGCAGGTAATACACCGTCTTGGTCACCGTCTGCAGGCGCAAAATGCGCTGGGAGGCGCTGTGGACAGAGAGCCGGACGTACCGGAGGGGAAGCAGCCTGGGCAAAGCAACGGAGGCAGTCAGGGACAGGCGGGACAGGAGCTCGGGGAGGGGCGGGTGGGGGGCAGGTGGGCCTGGGGGGCTCGAAGAACTCTCGGCTGCTCCCTTGTACAAGCAGGGGCCTCCCTGAACAAGACACCCCCCCACACCCCCCAGTCTCAAAACCTGCTCCCTGCAGGTTTATTAGATGAGCTCAGGATTCATGGAATAAACCACGATCCCGGGAACCCTGGGCAAGCAAGTCATGCAAGCACAACTGATGCCGGGCACCAGCCCCCGTGTGGACCTGCAGCTACAGAGGACTTGAGGTGGCCCAAAAAGAGGCTCTGGACGGTGTCCATACACTCAGCCCTTGGGTTGCAGGTGTGAAGCCACCTGGGATTACACCTGGCCGGGTTCCTCCTTCTCTAGAGGAGCAGCTGGGGGGGGGGCTTTGCACAACACTGGGGGGCCAGGGGTCTGTTCACACAATCGCAACCAGCAGGTGGCCATTATTGGAGCGTTGAGGTGCACCCAGCATTCCCTCAAAGGTTGTGGGGAGGGTGCTGCCCCCCAGTCCATTCAGGAGGTCCCAAAGAACACTGAGCGGTGGGGGGGCACATAAGCCACCCTGGTGCCCACCTCCCTCCCTCCCTGATCCAGCCCTCCCTCCTGGCCCTGCCCCACCCCCCCCGTCACCTGGTCAGGTCCATTTGTGACAGCCGGGGACTGCCAGGGGGGGCCCTCTGAAGTGGGGCCCGTTGGTTTGCCATCAGGAGTACGTTGGGGAGAGGGAGGCAGGGATCCGAGGAGGTCACTGCCAGAGTCACAATGGTGGGGGTGTGGGTGATGTCCATCCATTTCCCCTTCTTTGTGACCTGTGGGAACCGTCCCCCGCCCACCCGAGACCCCCAAGTCAATTGGAGGGCCAGGCCCCTCTTGGCTAACCCAGCCGGTCCATTTGCACCCAATCCAGCCGCCCCCTGGTTCCCACCAACTGGCGCAAAGTGCCCCCCTCCTCCAGCCCAGGGCCTGCTCAGCAGGAGGGGCGACTCTGCCCCAAGGTGAAGGCAGAAGGCTACATGGGCCTCTTGGGCACCCAGCCCGGCCTGCCTCCTAGGCTCTTTCAGGACTGGGAGAAGGGGCCCCTCCGATAAGCCCCCTCCCCACCAACCTGAATGAAGTTGCTCTCAAAAACCGCCGAGTTGGGGAAGAGGTTGTAATCTGGGGAACGGATCAGCTGGCAGAGCATCCCCCCCTCCAAGCCGAGCGCCCTGCCGACATCTTGGTTGCTGCCAGTGAAGAGCCCTGTAGCCATGGGGCGTGGGGCGGCTGGGCTCAAGGAGCCAGGCATGCCCAGGCCCTCCCTTAGCTGGCCAGGCAGCAGGGGCCAGCACCGACTCAGCGAGGGGGGGGCAGCTGGCTCAGCAATCCGTGGAACGGGTCAGAGCAGAGCTGTGTGCATCACAGTGCCACCTGGAAGAAGCTGTGATGTCACACTGGCAGTGGAAGTGCTGGCTCCATTGAGATGGCAGCAGAGCCCGGAGCCTGGCACACTGAAGACTGCCAGGCTGGCACGGATCTGGTTGCCCTGAGAATTCCCCAAGTGGCAGGGAAGCCCCATGGCTCACCATGCCCCCCCTCCATTAACATGCCCCCTAATTGGTGTGTGGCGTTTCATAGGCCTCCATAGACATCCCGGCTGTAAAGGCTGCATTTACACAACAGGCTGACCCTAAACTCGGGTCAAGAAAAGGCAAATTCTGTGCTTGTAGAACATGGGCCGTGTTTCACCTAAGAAGGCGATCAGGTCCAGGACCTAGCACCCAGCATGGAAGGGAGCATGAGGGTCCTCTAGGCCAGGGGTCCCTAGCCGCCCCCTCCCCCCAGCCCATTGAGAACTGGGCCAGGGAAATGAGTGGATGCCCACCAAGCCACCCCCTCACTCTCCCCTCCTGCCTGCCTCAAGTCTGGAAGATAGGAGTCACTCAGGGAAAGCGATGCTGGCTGGGGAAGTCCAGGAGTCCTCAACGTGCCAAGGCTGAGACCCCCGATTTAGAGCAACCTTGAAAGACTCTTTGTTCAGCTTCTTCTGGCCCAGAGGGAGAACCCACCGCCTCTGCAGGGAGACCACTCCCCTCTGGTGGAGGTCTTGCCTACGAGGAGCTTCTAGGATGGCCGTAACCTGGGGAGGGGGCAAGGGAAAAGGTTCAGTTGTGTGCTATGAATTTGCATGACCCTCCTTCTCAATGGCTCTGGGTGACTCTCATCTAAAAAACCCAACAAATCCAGCCCCCCAAACAACAACCAAATCAACAGCAGCACAAGAGATTGTTTTAAAATAACTAAAAGCCACATGTGCCCTGCCCAGGCCCCCCCCCAGCATTCAACCCAGGCCTTCCTAGGTGGGGGGAAAAGGCAGGTCTTAGCTTTTGGAGAAGCAGCTCTGGGACAGCCATGCCCTGGTGGCTGAGCATCTCCAGAGACTCTGCTCTGGTGGGCTTCTTTAGGTCTCAGCCCCAGAGCCAGGCTTCCTATCCAATCTCCCTATCACGGGTCATTCACGGGTCATTCACAGCAAGACTTTGGCCTCCTAAGTAGGCACTCAGAAAACTAGAGAGAAAGCGCCTGTTTTTGTGTGTGGCTAGTCCTCAGTGTTCATACTTTGCAGCAACGCATAGTAAAACCCAAAAGGGGGCCCACAGGGGGGCCCCTCAAAGCCTCTTGTCCCCAGCAGGAGCAGCCACCACCTTGTGGGTCTGAATAGAATTGAATAGAATACTTTATTGGCCAAGTGTGATTGGACACACAAGGAATTTGTCTTGGTGAAAATACTCTCAGTATACATAAAGATTGCTGGCCCAGCAATGAGACCCCCCCTCTGCTGGGTGGAGCACCCCCCTCCCAGCTGCCCCGGGGATGAGCGAGAGCTGCCGGAGAGTTCCGCGTGGGCCTGTGGGTGGCCGCCAGCCTCTTACATGTATCCATCCCATCATCTCAACCAATGATCCCCAAAGGTTCTTAAAATTATTTCAAAAGCCATAAAGAAAGCCTTTGAAATAGGCCTGCACAAGATACCGAAGGGCCAGCTAGCAAGGAAGCCAAGGCAGGGGTCCCTTGGCGCCTTCTGAGCCCCAGGCCCCGGGACAGGCTGGCAGGCCCTGAGAAAGGCCAGCGGGCCAAGCCCAACCTCCGGGGAGGCTGCTCCACAGAGCAGGGGCCACAGCGAGAAGGCCTGGCTCCTGGTTCCCGCCAGCCGACTCCATTCCCTCCCACCTTCACTCGATTCCTGACCCTGAAACATGGGCAGTCCCCCCCCCATTTAGTGACTGCTCCAGGCCACGACGGCACTGAGGAAAGGGCCGTGCGATCCAAGGCCAGGCGCCTGGCAGCTGGCTCCTAGTTATGACCGTTTGCAGCCTCTGGGGGGAGGGGGGGGTCACGTGATCCCCTTTTGCGACTGACTGACAGGCCAAGTCAAAGGGAGAAGCTGGATTCACTTAATGACTGTGTTGCTAACTTTCCTGCAACAATTCACTTCACTGTAGCAAAAAAGGTCGTAAAATGGGGCAAAAATCCACTTAGCCCCCGTCTCACTTAGCCACAGGAATGTTGGGCTCAAAGACTCCCTGCACCCCGACTCCTCCCCGAAGGCCGGCCTGGCTGCCCACCCGCACAGGCAGAAGGCAGAGCTGAAATAAGGGGGAGGCCTGGAGACCCCAAAGCGGCTTCTCCCTGGTCGGAAAGAGACGGCGGCTGTCCCAGCAGTGCAGCCCCCCTGAACGCGCGCTCTTTCCCCCAACATTCGAGGTGGGGTCCTCTGTGCCCCCCCCCAGTTCTCTGGGTCTCCCTACCTGGCCTCAACATCCCCACTGCAAGTCCAACCCACGCGGCCCTTGGTGCTCCTAAAAGGGCTCCTTTCCTGCTGCTCCCTCTTCCCCTCCCGACAAGAGTGGCATTAAATTAAGCGGTTGGTTGGTCGGGTTTCCTTGGGATCTGTTTGGAATTCTCCATAGTCTCCACACTCCGCATCAGGGCTTAGCACCTAAGGCGGCTTTAAATCAGAAGCTCTCCTATGCCACCCAAAATGGCTCCTCTCTGGCCACCAGGAACCACTGACTCTTTGGGTGGAAATCCAAGCTAACGGGACGCTTGCTGAGATGTCTGCGTATGTGTTCATCCCAAAGCAGCCTTTCTCCACAAAATTGCCCCAACAATGGATATCCAGCCCCCAATTACGTGGCTGAAACAGAGTTCAGTGCTCCACAAGCCATGGTTTGCTTCATCCAGGAGGACAAAACAGGTTAAGTCCTGCTTGACTCTTTTGAGCGCTCAAGGCCTGCTCAGGTCTGCCACCTGCTGTAGATCAGCTGCCATCGCAGGTGGGAGGTTCTGTGTTGTGACCAGAGGGAGACCAAGAGTTGCGGGGCAGCTGAGGAGTGGACCCTCAGCTTTCCCTGTTCTTTGGCCAGGCGGGGCTCCTGCCCTTCCCCCTTTGCTCTGGGGGTAAGATTGGGGGCTCCAGGTGAGTTCCAGGTCAGCCCTGCAGCCAAGGAAGGGCTCCCTCGCCTTGAGGGTCCCAGGCCCAGCACAGAACCAGCCATGGGGAGACAAACTCGGCCCCCGGCTGCTTCTCCCGCATCGCCTGAAGTGGGCCATTTGGTCAGAGCCAGTCTCTGGCCCCTGCTTGCCTCTGAAAACAGACCCAGCCTTTTGGCTCTGAACCTGAGGACAGAGGAGGAGCAAAGTGCCAGAGTCTCCTCTCCTCTATCTCCTTCCCTCCTTCTCTCTCTCTCTCTCTCTCTCTCTCTCTTTCACACACACAGAGGCAGGAGAAACCATTACAGGCAGACCAGCTCCCTTCCAGGGCTGCTGAGGAAGGAGTCCCCAAGAGTAGCTGCTCCCAAAGTAACCCCACAGAGCTCTGGACCCGCAGAAGGAAGGCTGCCCTTTCCCTGTAACCCCCCACCCCCTCCATCTTTGCAGGGGACAGAGAGCCAGGTGGGACTCCTCTGGACTGGCCAAGGCCTGGGAGAGGGTCCCAAAGGCCCTGCGCTCAGCAAGAGAAGGAGCAGCAGGCGGGGCATCCTTGCCCTCCTCCCCAGGACTTCAGCATCCATATCCACCAGGGGAGACCTCCAAGGTGAAGCTGCCAAAGGGCCCCTCCTGCCCCCCTGGCAAAACAAAAGCCTGGAGGAAACCGTCCCCCCCCCAGCCGTTGGTTTGTTTAACACAAGTGGTAGCCCATCATTTCATACAGCAGGCAAACATGGTAACAATTATAAATTTAAATAACCATCTAAAAGCAGGCAAAGAAATATGACAGCCCCTCCCCCAATTGTGGGAGAACAATGGGGCTTTCTATGGGATGAAGAGGCCCAGGAATAGTTTGGGGGCGCCTGTAAAAGGCCAAAGGCAGGAGGAGGAGGGGCAGGAGCAGACCCCAGCTTGGGGGCTCAGGCAGACCAGGAGGCTGGGCGGAGGGGGGGGGGCTTTCCCCAATCCTCACAGTCCGGACATTCATTCTTCCTCTCCCCCCCCACCCCGCTTTTTATGCCGGGTGCAAGGAGAGCCAAGCAAGACACACACACCCACCGCAGCCTGCTGGCCCTTTCTCGCCCCCAAAGCGCAGCTCCCCCAGAAGGCCGGGAAAGAAGACTGCATCGGAGCCTCGGCCGTCCCATCTGGGCTGGAGGCGCCAGAGCCCCGCGCTGACCGAGGGCGCTGAGTGGGGCCACCGGGCTCCCCTTCCCACACCCCCACGGCTAGGCAGCCGGCGGGAAGCCACTCAACGCTCCGGGCTGCTACTAGAGCCCAGTGAGCTTTCCCCCACCGGGAGGCCGTTCCGCGTCCCTAAACCGGCATCGGGATCAAGAGATTTGCTGCGGGCTGCAGGACGGACGGAGGGGGCGGCACTTCCCGCTCTCCGCCGGCCAGGCGCTTTCGAGGGGGCGGGCACCGGCCGGCTTCGGAGTTAAACTTAGGGGATACTCGGGGTTTGCGGGGCGGAGCGGCGAACGTTATTTCAAGCAACGGGGTAGATCTTTGTTGGGGAGGCAATTGGTTGCAGAGCGCAAGCAAAGGAAGCGAGCAAACAGCTCAGCCCCCCTCCTCCCTCCCCGGGCAGCCCTACAAGCGCGGGGTACCCAGGAGGCGCCACAAAAGGCCCCACTTGGGGGCGAAACGGGGACCCGGGCGACTCCGCTTCCTGATGCCCGCCCGGGCCGGAAAGGCGCCGGCTGACCTTGGTGCCCTACCGTGAAACGTGGCAGGAGAAAGCGAAAGGGCGCGCGGGGGCGAAATCCCCGGGCTGGAGGCGAGGCTTGACGCACCCTGGGTAGCAGCCGGGCACCTGCCGCCGGGAGGTGTGCTCGGCACCGGGGCGGCGTTGAGAGCGCCGCAGTCTTGGGACTCTGGGCGGCGTCGGAAGAATCCAACACCCGCGGGATGATAAGAACAGCAACACAACCGGTCCTACAGCCGCGTTCATCCCTGCTTCAAACCCGGGCTGGGGGGGTCACTCAATAGGTGACTGCAGCCCCCGCGGGGCCTCCAGGCAAGGAGCAGCCTCCGGTGGGAAAGGAGCGCCCGTGCTCAGGGCAGAGAGGACTCGCACTTTGCCCATGCTCAGAAGGCTAGTTGTTGTTCGTCCCGTCCGGGCCTCGAGGGCCGGTCTGGCCGGGTCGCCAGCGCTGCCTGCAGCCGGACCGAAGTGAGCCTGCCAGCCTCCTCCCTCCGTGCCGGCCCGGGAGGTAGACCGCGGGGCGGGGCGGGGCGCGGAAACCCTCCCGGGCACTCCCGCCCAGCGCCACGCCTGTCGGAGCGCGTTTCCCGCCGCCGCCGCCGCCTAGGCTGCCCGGAGCCGTCGAGGTGGCCGTGGCCATGGACGGGCAGGCGGCGATGGCGCCCTACGACTACAGCCTGATCGTGGGGCCCCTGCAAGAACCGGCCAGCCCCAGGACGCCGCGCCTCGACTCCGCCGGCTGTGCGCCGCTCCACACCGGGCACCGGACCGCGGCGCAGCGGTACAACGCGCGGCTCTGGCAGGCCGGCCTGGAACCCGAGAGGTGAGCGCACGGACGGCACGCGGCTCCCGGAGCGAAGGGCGCGGGACAGTGGGTCTCGCGGGGGTTCTGCGCCGCTGGGTCCGACCTGCTCGCCCGCCCTCCCGCTGCCAGGTGAGCGCTGCGCTTGCCCAGCCAGCCCTGCAGGGAAGGCTGCAGGCTTGAACCCGCCGGCTCTCCCTGGCAGGCCTGGCATCAACGCCTCGTGACGCCTGGGGAATGGGCGGCCTCTGCCGGAGCCGATCTCTTGGGCATCCGCTGAGCCGAAGATCTGGGATCACTTTCTCACCTACTTAAGTATTGGAGCTTGACCTGAGGCCTTTAAATCGACATTCTGAATTTAGAAAGCATAATCTTCACTATATTTCCCTTGGATGAATGGATCCTCCCTCTTGGGGAGCAGTCTATCTCTGAATGCCAGCTGCTGTGAGTACTGTGCCAGAGTGAGAGGCTGCTCTTACTCCCCCCCTCCCCAGCCTATTCTGGGGGATTCCATCTTATGTGGGGAGCAGAGGAGACCCCCCTTCCCACTCCTTATATTTTGCAGCTCTTGTTGTGAAGGAGATCAGAATTCCCCCCCCCCCCCAAAAGGTTCAGCACTGAGGCCAAGCACAGAGGGGCTAGTCAGGCAGTAGCCAGGTTTGACCATCCTCTCAAACCATGTGGATGTTGTGTTTTAGCCACGGTTCACAGAGAGGGCTGTGTTTGGTCAATGGGTCCAGGCGAGGCTGCTCTCCGGGTGCCTGCATTTCAGGAGCTTCAGGCAAGAGGGAGGCACCTTCTCTATCCCCCCCCCCCCCCCAACTTCAATTACACTGTTCCATCATTGTTGAGTGCAGATTTTGCTCTCCTGAAGCGTTCCTCACCCAGCTCCCTGCCACAGACTGGTGGCCTTGGCACAACTGATCCTGATATGTGGCTGCCAGCCTCGCCCATTACGGGTGGCCCAGAAATCGTGCAGACTAGTCAGGAAAGGGCGATGGAGCCCCCCTACCTGGAAAGTGTATGTGTGTGTGTGTGAAAGGACAGGAGGAGGGGGGAGAAGCAGGGCCCTTGGTCCTCCTTTCTGCCTGGACTGGAGCACTCAGGGGAGACGGGGCTGGTTCGCTCAATCACCCCTGTTCTCCTTGGAGGGAAGCACCTGGCTGTGGGGGGAGGAATCACAGAGGCAAAAGGGATCTCCCACATCAAGCCCCCCTCCCTTTGGGAATCTGTGCACCATTCAACCTGCAACCAGTGGCTCAGCTGCAGGAAAGTTTGGGGTGCAAAAAGCAGGGCTGGGGGCAAGAATCAAGGGTGGGAGCTGGTTCAGACGAGATGTGCCTCCAGGCAGAAACAGGACCGGTCGTTACGTCAGGACAGGTTTGGCTTGGCTTGGCAGGTTACCTGAAGTAGCAAAGGTGCTTCGAGCCCAGCCATGGTGGGTGCAAATGTGCTTGAAGCTCTGGCTCTGCCCACTGGTGGGCCATCCACATGCAGGATGTTTCCTTCGAGGCACCACATTTGGGAGCTCCCTCCTTGCAGCTCCGTGGACGGGGAAATCCAGGGCTCACCGGCACCCAAACCACACCGGAGCCGCTCCCCCTTTCTGTTTGGCCAAGAGCACGGCCTGCCTTGAACCCATCGGACGGGGCAGGATCCAAATCCCGGCCATCGGTAAACCTTCGCTGGGGTTGTTTGTGCCGGCGTTTGGGCTGACCTCTCCTTTCAGGCTGGACCAAGAGCCAAGCAAACAAACCCCTCGGCAAAAACAGCCGGTGCATTGTTGTGTTTGTAAGCGGCCACGAGTCCACTGGGCCGTCTGGGTCAGCAGGCCTGCAGGAGCCCATTGGGCTCACCCTGGGGGGAGGGGAAGGCCCTCTTTTTCTGCACTCCTGTGGAGACTGAATTGGGGGTGAACCCCACGGAAAACAGCCACATTGCCAACCAACAGGCGGTGTGTTTGAGCAAGTTCTGCATCTTTGCTCCCCTTGAAAATCAGCCTAAGAGCAAGTAGGGTTAAGGGTCTGCTCTTAGGCCAGATGGGGAGCTTGGGATTTAATCCTGGCACGGGGGGAGGGGTCTCCAGACTCCAAAACTCCCAGAATTCCCCATCCAGCTATACCAAGTGTGGAGACCCCTGTCCTAGACAGGCAACAATCTTAAATGGGAAACACTTTGATTTCAAAGAGCTGGTTTGATGAACATGGGAAAAAAAATGTTATTTGGAATCCCCACATTTTCAGCTTGTGCAAACAAGAGACGGGGAGGGGGAGGTTTCCCCTAGAATTGGCTGCAATTTAAAAAAGGCAACTTTGGTGACTAGTTAGAAACAAGTTGAGTTCCTCTGGCCTATAGAAGTATCAGGAGGAGGGCTCCAATTCCATCCCCTCACACAGTGCCAGCTGCTCAGGCACCAAGCACAGCTCTGCAAACACCTGCAGAATCTCCCCTTCTCCAGATCAAAGGACCGTGCTTTTGCATGTGCGAACGTGACCGTTTTGCAAGGGGAGGGCAGGCATTTGATGCTGCTCTTCACCAAAGACCCCCAGCCTCAAGACACATCAAGTCAAGACCCAAAGAGGATGGCCAGCCTGGCTGACTGGGGGGAGGGGCTGTCCTTTGGGCCACAGCACCCAACTGTGGAGGGGGGGTGCAGCTACCAGCCCCTTGACCCCGAGATGCCCAGCTGACTGGAGAGGGGGGTGCACGGAGACCCTGCCCTGATGCAGCCGAGCCTGAGAGGGAGCGACCGAAGAAGGCTGGGCGCACCTGGTGAGGAGGCTAGTCAGAGGGCAGCGATGCCCAAGCCACACCTTTGAAATCCCTGTGGGGGTCCTCAGATCCATGCAGGAGGCTGGGGGGGCACAATACTGGCTCACCTAATCCAGAGTCAGACCAGCTGCAGGTCCACACCCTGAAGAAGGGGCGCAATGTTTTGGGTCCGAGCCCAGAGGGCAGAGCTGCTGAACCCTGCCCTGGCCCAGGCCACGCCATGAGCAGGCAGGCCCTTCTCCCTGGTGGGCAGGGATGGGGGTGCCCAGAGAAGGGCCAGGCCTCTCCTGCCATCTCCGCTTCCAGTCGAAATGGCACCACAGCAGCAACCGTAACTCCCAGCCTGATCTGGCCCAGCGGTGGGTTCTTTGCAGGGGGCAGCCCAGGCGTAGGGAGGGGGAGCAGGACAGGAGGCCTGGCGGATCCGGTGGTGAGCCTTTTCACAAGGTCAGTCCGGTCCAGAGGAGATCTGGCGATCTCTGTCCAATGGCAGGGCCCCAAGAGAAACGGATCACAATCCGGGGGTGGGGTGGGGGGGTCCAGCCTTCAGGCCAGCCTTGATTCAGGGCCCCAGGAGGCCTGTGGCGCTGCTGGTCTCTGGGCTCAAATCCCAGCCAGGCCCAGAAGCAGGTGTGGCCAAGGAGCCTTGCACTCAGGTGACGTGATCTGACAGACCCCCACCTCTTGGCCCACTTGCCTTGCCCATCTGGCCTGGCCTAGCCTCTCCTGGGCACCCTCCCGCGGGCCCTGGCTCTGAGCAGCCGATGGCCCAGCCCTGCCCTGCAAAGCGGCTTCCCCCGGGGCTATTTCTGCCTCAGGACAGAGTGACGTGCGGCCGCTAATCCCTCAAGCCCTGAAGGAACTGGCTCAGCCGCAGGGCGGGAGCTGCTCAGGGCGCAGCAGGGGGGGTGCCCCAGTCTTCTTCCCACGGAGGGTCTGCTGCTGCCCTGGGGGGGCAGTTGGGGGCCCCGTCAGTTAGCTGAAAGGTGGGGAACTGCCACCCAAATTTTATTTCTCTTCCTAAGCTGCCCGATGCATCCACGGCCAGTCACACACACACACACACACACGCACACACACACACACACACGTCTGCCCACTGCCCATCTGCTTGGCTTCAAAGCTGAAGCAGCCCTTTTGCAGGCAGCTCTGGGGCTGAGCTGGCCTGACCTCATGCCTGGACCAGGAGATGCGGGGACCACCCCTTCCGTCTCTGGGCCCTGAATGACCCGCCCCGAACTCAGTACCTCCTCCCACCCGAGAAGTGCAGCCTTGGAGCTACGTCCCACTGGAGGGCTACACAGCCCCCCCCCTTGCCTCTTCCCTGCAACAGCGCCAGGCAAACAGCAGCAGCAGCAACAGCAGCCCTGGTTGCTGGGCCCCCAGGCTGTTTTGCTGGCTCCGGGGGTCCCTGGGGGTGTAATTACCTAGGCAAGTTGTTCAAGGCAACAGGTTGTCACTCTGTGTGTATGTGTGTGTGTGTCACCAGCTGCAGGCTTTCAGCTAGTGCCTCCCCATCCCGAGCAGGTCAGTCCAGCCAACAGTCCAGAAAAGGCGCCTTTAAAGCTGCTGCAACATTTCCCATCCTGCTCCTGGGTGGCAGAAGAGAAGGAGCCGCTTTGGTGTGGGAGGCCAGGCCGGCTGGAGGAAGATCCCAGCAGAGGAGCCTGAATGGGCCCGGAAGATGAGCCAGAAGTTTTCGATTCAATTCAGAAAACAGAGTCGGAAGGGACCTTGGAGGTCTTCTAGTCCCACCCCCTGCTCAAGCAATGGGCTCATCTTCCGGGCCCATTCAGGCTCCTCTGCTGGGATCTTCCTCCAGCCGGCCTGGCCTCCCACACCAAAGCGGCTCCTTCTCTTCTGCCACCCAGGAGCAGAATGGGAAACGTTGCAGGGGCTTTAAAGGCACCTGTTCTTTCAAGCAACCCTGCCTGGAACTACAGTTCCCAGGATTCAACAGGGCAGCCATGGCCGGCCTAGCCCAGGATGTGAGAAAGGCCCTTTGCTGCCTGGTGCTGCTCTCTGCCACCGGCTAGGCCTGCACCCTGGCGAGGGCTGGCCCATTCTGCCCGCCCCCCAGAGTGGCACCCGGCCCAGCCCAGCTGCTCTCGGCTCCATTGTGTGCTCTTCTTGGCCCTTCAGATTGAAGAGGTCACCCTTTGGGGAAGCAAGGCTTCTCCCCCCCCAGCCTCAGTCTTGGCAGAGGGAGACCCCCACCCTGTGACAGCTCAGCCCCTCCCCACACCGCCTGTGTTCCTGGCATCCAGCCAGGCCTCTGGGAGGGAGTCTCAGCCTGGGGCAAATTGGAATCATGGGGCTGGAAGGGAGGCAGACAGGCAGTCGGTCGGACCATTGAGCCTAGCTATCATGCCCTGGTCAGCAGATCCGGATGAGCTCGTGGGTGGCCCCTGTCCATCGGGAAGGGAGGGAGAGGCGGGGGGTCAGCTGAGCTGTTTACCATGAACCCCCAGAGTGGAGCTGGTCTGCCCCAAATGCCAGGCCCTGCCTTCCCCTCCTGATCCTGGACTGTGGTTGGGCTGGGCTGCCCAAGCATAACCACTAGGCCTGCCAACCGATGGCGGGATGAGGAGGGGGTGCCTGGGTTTCTCTTTCGGATTCACTCAAAAGGGGCAGCCCAGAAAGAACAAAAACAGCCACCACAACCGGATAAAGGCGAGCCAAAGTCACACGCAAAAGGGAATCTGGCCTGGAAAGGGCTGGGGGGGCGGGGGGGCGGGGCCACTGCAGCCACGGGGAGGGGGGAGGCCCCTGGAGAAAGTCCGCAAGAGGAGCCCCGAAGCCGCCTCTGCAAAGAAGGGGGCCCAGCTCCAGAGCTCCGCCCTGCGCAGAGCGAGGGGCTCCCAGCGGAGGCGCCGGCAGGGCAGGAGGGAGGCGGGGGGGGGTCCCCCTTCGCCCAGCTGATTCGGAGCTCGCTGAAGGCCCCCCAGTTCCGGGCAGGAAGCTCGCCGTGGCCACAGGCCGGTCTCGAGCCCCGCTTCCCGGCCGGCCTTGCCCGGAGCCCCCGCCCCCCCCGCAACTCCCGCCTCCGCAGCCCCGCGTGGGAGCGGCCCCTCCTCCTTCCCCGAGGGCGGGGGCGGCGCTGCTCTCCCCCCCCGGGCAGGCTCAGGTCCGGGGGGAGGGGGCGCGGGGGGGGGGCGGGCGCTGCAAGGGACGCCGGGACTGACGCGCAGCCAGGAACTCAGCCGAGCGATGCGAGCGGGCGGCGGCGGGGCGCGCGGGCCAGCGGGCAGCCTTCGTCTTCCGGGGGGCGCCGCGCCCAACCGCAGCCCAGGCGGCCGGGTGGGTGGGCCGGGCGGGTGGGCTGCCGGGGCGGAGCGGGACCCCAGCGAGGCAGCGCCGGGCCCTCCTCCGGGGGCGGCCGCGGGGCCAGCAGCGCATCCCCCGAGCCGGGGAGCCGCCCAGGTGTGGCCGGGCGGGGGTCCCGGGGGGTGGGCGCAGGCTGACCGCCCCTCCTCCCTCCCTGCGCAGCATGGCCGATTACCTGATCAGCGGCGGCACCGGCTACGTCCCTGAGGATGGGCTGACGGCGCAGCAGCTGTTCGCCGTGGCGGATGGGCTCACCTACAAGTAAGCGGCGGGCGCGGGGCGCGGGGAGGGCGGCCCCCGGCAGGAAGTGGCGGCGCACGTGGCTCTGCGGAGTGAGGCACATCTCTGCCCGGCCAGGGAAGCCCCCCGGCCGGCCCGAGTCTTGGGCGGCTTGGGCCTTGTTGCGCGATCCCGGGAAAGGAGCCTCGGGCGAAGTGGGGGCAGGGCGCGCAAGGGACGCCGCAGCCTCCGGTCGCCCCCCTGGAAGGGGCCCCTTTGCCGGAGTGGGCAGAAGCGGCCCCCTTTGCTCAGCTGACGGCGCCCCCCCAACTTTCCCAGAGCCCCAGCTGAGCCGTGGCTGCAGCCTGTCTGGGCTGACCCGTCCTGGGGAGGGGGCCTCTGCTGACCGACCCCTTTTCCTGAGAAGCGTGGGCAGAAAGGCTTGTGAGCCATACGTGGCCTGCAAAACGTGGACCCGAGAGCCTGGCAGAGGCATCCAAGCCCTCTGCAGCATCGCCTCCCCCTGGGCATGGAAGGATTGGGGGGACGCCACCCCTCCCCCCTCCCAGCGGGCTGCTTTCCTGCAGGAGGAGGCACAAAGGGGGCCTGGCTGACAGGTTGTTTGGGCCCGACTTTTCTCCATCACGGCACCTTGGAAGGCGCCAGGTGTGCTTGCTAGGGACGGGATGCCACGTACCCTGGTGGTGGTACACCCAGGGCCAAATGTCTGCTGGTGCAACTGGCCCTGGCCCCCCTGCATACCTGGGGCTTCCTGAGCCTCCTTGGCTGAGGGGTTTGGCGCCTTTGAAAGGTCAGCGCTCTGAGAGAAGGTGGGGAACCCCACCCACGATGGGAAGGGGTTCTCAGCCTCGTCATGCCTACTGGGGCCTGAAGCCAGCCAGGGCTGGGCAGGTCTCAGCCTGGCTTGCCTTCCTCCACACAGGCACTGCAGGGGATCCACAAGCAACAGGGAGCCAGGACAGCTGCCCTGATGGACCCGGCATTGTGGGTCTCCAGGCGGGGGGGGGTTCCTGCAAGGCTGGGGTTGGGAGGAGGGGAGAAGCAAGGCAGGGCAAGAGGCAGGCTGGGCATCCTCTCAGCTCTGCGGGTAATTGTGCAAACTCTGACGGAGGGCGACTCCTTCCTGCCTGGGCCCTGCTTTGGGGAAAGGAGCCGGCAGGATTTCTTCCAGGGTGAGGTGGGGAGCAAAGGAGCCCGGTGTGGCTCTCTCACCCACCAGCGGTTTCCGCCTTGTGCTGCTGGTTTTGCTCAATGTCTGCAGCTCCTTCCACAGCTGCTGCCTCCTCCCCCCCTTGGCCTTTACCTTCCAGCTGTGTGGGGGCCACTGTGAAGGCCGCCCCTCCTCCTTCCAGGGCAACTTTCCCCCTGTGAAAACTCCATTTTTGCTTTCAGTTCTGTGCTCAGCTTCTCGGCCAAGCAAGGTTTATACTCAAGGGGAAATTTGTTTTGTTTCAGACACAGAAAACCAACGGTTAAAATGAGCTCTTTCTGGAGCTCTTTCTGAACCTCAACAGCGGTTGGGCCCAGGGACCAGAGAAGTGGGCTCCCCCCACTGCAGAGTTGGGCACCCGCTCTCTTGCATTCCTGAACCTGGCAGGTGGGGGGGCTCTATAGCCCCCTCCCACTCTGCAGAGGCCCATTTTGGCTCTTACATTTCATGGTTAAACCTTCACGAATTCTTCAGGAAATGTGCTACAATGGCTCTGCTAGTCAGACTGTTTCCGTGTGAGGCTTGTTTACCGAAGTCCTCCTTAATTGCAGGTTTAAACACACACACACACACACACACGTGTTTCACCTGCTGAGCTATCTGGTTGCTCCTTTTCAGCGGTGCATCCGGTTAATATTTAATGGCTGAGCATTGCCTGGAGTCCTTTCGGGGACAGGCGAGGCTTTGAACGAAACTGTGGTTTTCGAAGCCGGCAGGTGGCACAGCCAGAGCCGCCAGCTCTTGGAGGGTTGAGGGGGCACGGATGAGCTTTTAATTGCTCACTCACACCAGCCGTCCTGGCGCATGTGGGAAGGAGGGCCTGACCCGGGTTAGGCTCTGTCCCAAGTGAAATTGGCATTTGTCTGTGCTCCATTTGGGCGCCTGCAGAGCCTTGCAGAACGTGGCACTTAAATGCACGTGGCTCCCGTTCCAAGGAGAGGGCGTGTCTCCACAGGTCAGCTGCCGCTGCAAAGGCTCTGCTGGAGTCTTTGGGGGTGGGGAGCTGTGGGCGGGGTTGAGTCAGGCTGGTCAGAGGGGCGGGGTCTGTGCAGGGATAGGGGAGCAGCCCCTTGGTCTCCGCACCAAACAAGTGTTCCCGCCATCACTGTGTGCACCAGGGAGAAGGTGGGGCCCTTCTCTGCCTTCAAGCTGAGCGTGAATTGGGGGGAGGGGCTTTGGGAAAACTTCCTCCGGGTTCGAAAGACTGGCTTGGATCCACTTTGTTTCCTGGCTTGGATCCACTTTGTTTCCTGGCTTGGATCCACTTTGTTTCCTGTCAGAAACTTCCGCAATTTTGATCTAGCTGAGGATTTAGTTTGTTTTGCCTTGCTGGCATCCTCTCATGTGGATGGACGCTCTTGTACAAAAGTAGGAAAGTTAGATAAAAGTTCAAAGCCCTTTGGGGGTCTCCCCAGTTCAGAGGTGACACCGCCCTGAACTCCACCCAGTGGATAGAAAAGTTTGGTCTTTGTTAAACCTCATGGGAAGCAACAACAGAGAAATCCCAGCTGGGGGGGGGGGATGTCTGTGTTATGAAATAGCCCCCAGCCCCTTATGGCCGTGTAAAGTGCACTGTTGCTGCTTGTTCTTTCTTGTTTGTGCTACAGAGGAGGGCAGCTGAACACACACACACACACACTCCTTCTCTCTCTCTCTCTGGACAATGCTGGTGATGTCTCTTTTGACCTGAAAAGACTTGCAGCCTCTTCCTCCTCCTCCTCCTCCTCTGCTGCCCACCAGTTTCTAGCTGGGTTCAGGCTGAATTACTTTAGGGTGTGATGACCTATGGAGGGCTGCCCACAGAGGTCGTGGCCCTCTTGGTGGCTTTCAGGACTGTGGGCCACTGTGTCCCTCTGGCTGCCTGCCAGTTGGGAGGAGGCGGTTCTCTTTCTCCCCCCCCCCAATGGCCGGTGCCCCTTAGTGGCCCTAAGTGGGGAGGGGCTGGGGCCTGGCATGCCCTGGAGGGGTGGGTGGATGGAGGGGCGAGAGAGGAAGGGGTCCGGGCTGCATTTCATGGCGGCTGAGCTGCCTCTTACAAGATAGGCGGCCATACCAACCGTTGGGCTCCGTGGGGGGGGTCCCAGGCCGGGGCTGGTTTGCCTCCCTCAAGAGGCATCGGGTGACGCCTCCTCTCTCCCCACAGTGACTTCCTCATCCTTCCCGGCTTCATCGACTTCACGGCAGACGAAGTGGTGAGTCTGGCAGAGGAAGGCGGCTTCCGGCAGGGCCTCTGGGGAGCCCTTCCAAAGGGGAGGGGGGCACAGCTGTCCTGGGCAGCTCCCCTGCGTTGGGAGATGAACAGGACACGCACACACACACACACACACCCCAGTTTCTCCTCCATCGGTTCGTCCTTCTCTGCAAGGCTGAAGGGGGGGTGCCTTCCAGCTTGGCCTGAGGAGGATGGGAGGGGGTCCCTTGGCTGTCTGGAGAGCTGGCCCTCATCCCCCGCCCTTTTGGCCTGCAGGACCTGACCTCCGCCCTGACCCGGAAAATCACCCTGAAGACCCCCCTTATCTCCTCCCCCATGGACACTGTCACCGAGTCGGATATGGCCATTGCCATGGCGGTGAGCCTCTCCCGGGGCGCCTGCGGTGGGTCTGCCCGGGGGTGCCAGAGGGCAGAGGCCTGGGCTGGGCTGGGCTGCCCCCAGGGCTTCAGGGCTCCCGCCTCTCTCCCCCTGCAGCTGATGGGGGGCATCGGGATCATACACCACAACTGCACCCCGGAGTTCCAGGCCAACGAAGTCCGCAAAGTCAAGGTGAGGGGCGCTTGGAGGGCTGGGCTGGGTGTGGGGCAGCCCAGGGACGCTGGCGGGAGAGGCCTGGGGCTGGCCGGGAGCCCCCTCCGCAGACTTACCTGCCAGGCTGCCCCAGGTGGGGGGGCGCTCTGCAGAAAAGGCCTCCCCTTTTCCACAGAAGTTTGAGCAAGGCTTCATCACCGACCCTGTGGTCCTGAGCCCCAGCCACACCGTGGGGGACGTCTTCGAGGCCAAGATCCGGCACGGCTTCTCGGGCATCCCCATCACGGAGACGGGCAAGATGGAGAGTCAGCTGGTGGGGATCGTGACCTCCAGGGACATCGACTTCCTCTCCGAGAAGGACTACAACACCCCTCTCAGTGAGGTGAGGCAGCGACCGTCCCCCCTTCTGCCCCCCAAGGGCTTCCGGGGCTCAGAAGCCCTCTGGCGGGGGGGGGGGGGACTAGCAAGAGCCAGCCCCTCCTCTGGGGCCACTGCCCAGCTGGATTGGTGCCCCTGCTGACCCCGGTTTAGGAACCGCTGCTCTCTTCCCACTTGGCCCCCGAAATGCAAACCGGCCGGTCCACCCCAGGCCCAAAGCAGCAGCTGGCATCCGGCCACTCCAGGGCCGAGCGGGCCGGCTGACCCCCTTTCCCTCCTTCAGGTCATGACCAAGCGCAGTGAGCTGGTGGTGGCCCCGGCGGGTGTCACCCTGAAAGAGGCCAATGAGATCCTGCAGCGGAGCAAGAAAGGTGCGGGAGGGGCTTGGATTGGGGGGCTCTTCCCGTGGCCTGGGGGGGGAGGGGAGGCTGGGTCCTGCCTGGCCCAGCCCGCTGCAGGGCGGCTCCCTCCCTGGCCGTGGGCCAACCGGGCGGCTGGCGCTCCTGCCTGCAGGCAAGCTGCCCATCGTGAATGAGGTGGATGAGCTGGTGGCCATCATCGCCCGCACCGACCTGAAGAAGAACCGCGACTACCCCCTGGCCTCCAAGGACCCCCGCAAGCAGCTGCTGTGTGGGGCAGCCATCGGCACCCGGGAGGACGACAAGTACCGGCTAGACCTGCTGGTGCAGGCCGGCGTGGACGTGGTGGTGCTGGTGGGTGTGAGGCTGGGACGGCAGGCTCTGCGCCCCGAAAGAGGGAAGCCAAAAGGCCGTTGAGAAGCGGAGCCAGCAGCAGGGGGCCCCACTGACTCCCCCTCCCCCAAGCAGCCCCCGGCTGGAAGCCCTGAGAGCCATCGGGGCCCCGGATGCAGGCTGAGCTTGCTCCCACCTGACAGGCTCCCTGGAGGGCAGGGAAGCCCCTCCTGCAGCCCCTCCCTCCCTCCCTCCCAACGGCTTCCTGGGTTTTGTCTGGATTTAAGGCCGGCCAAACTCTGCAGCTGGGATCCTGGTCTGTTTCTTTGGGGGGGATTCCCATCCGGCCCTCAAGGCTGCGCTTGGCCTGGGCCCCCGAGGGGCTGCTGCTTCCCGCCCTCGGTGGGTGCATGTGTGGCCAGGCGAGTCTGCTTGCCTTGTGCTCCAGGGGGCACTTATGGGGTCACTCAGGGGGCCTCATGGTCCTTTCCTCCCCCCCAGGACTCATCTCAGGGAAACTCCGTCTACCAGATCAATATGGTTCACTATATCAAGCACAAATCTCCGGAGCTGCAGGTCATCGGGGGCAACGGTGAGCCTGAGGATGCTGTAACTCTGGGAAACAGTCATAAGTCACATTCTACAGTGTTGTCCTAACTTTGAACAATCCCTAACAAACTGTTGTAAGTCAAGGACTGGCTCTACTTATCTGTCACCCTGTGGGCAGATAAACCCACCCTCAGATTTTTTAAGCAAAGCACCATGAAAAACGTGGGCGGCCTCATCCGTGGGTAGCGCAGGTTTCACGGCATGTTTTGGTTGAAACCTGAAGGGTCAGTTGATCGGCTGAGGGGCTTCGACCCAAGTAGAGGCCGGATTATCGTTGGAAGCCCCGGCAGTTTCCTCCCACGACCACCTCCGTTGGTTTAGAAAATAGCCCAGTCGGAGGAAAACAGCTTGGTACCAGATTTTTTTTCTGTCTGTGACTGAAAAAGGGATGGATGGATGGATGGAAGGAGATGAAATAAAAGGAAGGAAGGAGATGGATGGATGGATGGAAGGAAGGAAGGAAGGAAGGAAGGAAGGAAGGAAGGAAGGAGATGAAATGAAAGGAAGGAAGGAAGGAAGGAAGGAGATGAAATAAAAGGAAGGAAGGAGATGGATGGATGGATGGATGAATGGAAGGAAGGAGATGAAATGAAAGGAAGGAAGGAGATGGATGGATGGATGGATGAATGGAAGGAAGGAAGGAGATGAAATGAAAGGAAGGAAGGAGATGGAAGGAAGGAAGGAAGGAAGGAAGGAAGGAAGGAGATGAAATGAAAGGAAGGAAGGAGATGGATGGAAGGAAGGAAGGAAAGGAAGGAAGGAGATGGATGGATGGATGAATGGAAGGAGATGAAATGAAGGAAAGAAGGAGATGGATGGAAGGAAGGAAGGGAGATGAAATGAAAGGAAGGAAGGAAAGGAAGAATGGATGGAAGGAAAGACGGACGGAGGGATGGCGGGTTAGATAGGACCCAGAGGGGCCTCTTTTGTGTCGGAGGCCATTGGAGCCTTTGGTGCAAGAGGGACGGGCAGAACCCCAGGCTTGGATCTCAGCATGGAGAGTCCGGCTTTTGTGCATAGCTGTTTCTGGAAGAGGCTCCCAAGGGCTTCTTGGCTCTCTGCAGTCAATGACTCCGCAGAAATTCCTGAATTTACATTTTCTGGAGCTCTCTGGCCGGAGGCAGGCAGGTTGCAAAGTGGATGGGGGGAGGGGGGCCACCTGGCCCCATACCAGAATGGCACCTTAGTGTGGATCGAGGGCCGAGGGGGAGAGGGGGTCCTTTGTTGCTCAGGGGCCTTACAGGCCCTCCTGCTTTCTGCCCTGCGGGATGCCTAGTGGTGACAGCTGCCCAGGCCAAGAACCTGATCGACGCTGGCGTGGATGCCCTGCGCGTGGGCATGGGCTGCGGCTCCATCTGCATCACGCAGGAAGGTGAGTCCCGGCTGGGACCCCCGAGGTGGGCACTTCCGAATTCTTCACTTGCTCCCTGGGATCTTCGAGGGGCCCCTCTGGGCTCCGCCTGTAGGGCAGCCCCCAAATAGCCCCCGGCCTCCCACAGGGCCCTGGCGACGCCCAGGGTTGGCCTTGGCCCAGCACTCTCCAGTCTGCTGGTCAGCGGGGCTGGGCGGGGCCAAGTGAGCCGCTCCCCAAGCCCTTCTTGCCTCTGCCACTGGGCTCTGTGGGCGGAGCCTGGAAGGGCAGCGGCCGCAGAGTCCCAGGAGCTGGGAAGGTTGGTGCTGCTGTGCCCGGAGAGTGCCAACGCAACCCCCCTTTTTTCCTCCCTGCGTCTCCGATCAGAGGTGCCTGGGCTTCCCTGGCTGCAGCCTGTGGCTCTCTGGAGCTGCCGGGGCGGCCGAGGGCCGGGCCGGACCCTCGCTGGGCCCTTCCTGCCTATGACTCTCCCTCCCTCAGTGATGGCGTGCGGCCGGCCTCAGGGCACCGCGGTCTACAAAGTGGCAGAGTATGCCCGCCGGTTTGGGGTTCCTGTGATCGCGGACGGGGGCATCCAGACGGTTGGCCACGTGGTGAAGGCGCTCTCGCTGGGGGCCTCCACAGGTGAGGGGGCTTGCCCCGGGAAGGAGGGGGGTAGAAACACCTGGGGCTCCGTACAGGGAGGTCAGGGGCAGCTGCCACCATGCATGCGTGCACACGCGTGTTCTCTCATGTTCTGCCAATGGGCGTTGCATGCATCCTTGCCACGAGGAAGCGGGGCTGTGTGGAGGGACCTCCTTGAATTTCAGTTGCTTAAGAAGGATCTCTTGCCCCTCTTTGCCCTCCATCCATGGCCCACCACCAAATCCTCAGCGCAGCTCAGGGGGGCTTCTCACCGCTTCCCCCCCCCAGAGCCCCTCAAAGCTGACCTGCCCCACCATCCCCCCAGGGACCCCTGCCTGACCTGTTTCCCCCCCCCCCGGCTGCCCGGGCCCCCTTGGGTGCAGCCCCCAGCCCGACCTCCGGCCTCTCTTCTCCCCCCAGTCATGATGGGCTCCTTGCTGGCGGCCACCACAGAGGCCCCCGGTGAGTATTTCTTTTCCGACGGTGTGCGGCTGAAGAAGTATCGAGGGATGGGCTCCCTGGACGCCATGGAGAAGAACCGCAGCAGCCAGAAGCGCTACTTCAGGTGGGGGAGGGGCTTGGGGGGCAGGAGGTGGGGGAAGCAGCTCTCGCAGGCCAGCTGGGCCTTGAGCGGCCCCCAAAGAGCCCCCGTGGAGGGGGAGGGGCCTTCGCCAGGCCCGGCTGCTCTTCTGCCAGGGCCTGTGGGCTCCAACTCGGGTGGGGGGGGGGGCTGGCTTGCCAAGAGTGCCGGGGTGGAGCTGCTGCCAAGGGGGCTCGACCGGCTGCCCTCCAGCGCCTGCCCTGCCTTGCCTTGCAGCGAGGGGGACAAGGTGAAGGTGGCGCAGGGCGTTTCCGGCTCCATCCAGGACAAGGGCTCCATCCACAAGTTCGTGCCGTACCTGATTGCTGGCATCCAGCACGGCTGCCAGGACATTGGCGCCAGAAGCCTCTCCGTTCTGCGGTAAGTCCCTGGGGGGGGGCTCCCCTCTGGGACCCCCGGGGCTGGGATGACCGCTTGGGCAGCAGGGGGAGGGGAGGCAGATGGGCAGCGGGAGGCCCTGGGGGAAGACGGAGCGGCCTGCAATCCAGGCCGCGTCTCTCAGGCTCCGGGCATTCCCAGGGCACAGAAAGACTCGGCCTGAGACGGTGGCGGCACGAAGGCCCCTGCGAGGGAGCCGCCCAGCTGGGGTCCCTTTTTCCTCCCCAGACTGCCTCCTCTTCTCTTAGCCCCCCCCCAGCATGCAAAGGGACTTTGTGCTTTCCTCCTCACCAACCCCCTGTGTGGCCTCCCATCCTAGGCTGCCCAAGCTGACCACCCCTCCCCTACAAGACTTGGGCTGGGGCTCCCCTTAGACCCGCTCCCTTGATCCTCCCCCCCTTTCTCTCTCTCTCTCTCCTAAGGGGGCTGGGAAGGTGAGCAGCTGCAGCCTCCCTCCAGGCCGCCCCCTGCCCTGGGCCCAGTCCTCCTGCTGGGCTCGGGGGAGAAGGCAGGCCCCCTGAGCCCCCCTCCCCTTTCTCTTGCCAGCTCCATGATGTATTCAGGGGAACTAAAGTTTGAGAAGAGGACGATGTCAGCGCAGATCGAGGGGGGGGTCCATGGCCTCCACTCGTAAGTCTCTCTGCTTCTTCGCTGCCCTGAACTCCCCCCCCCCGCTTCCAAGCAGCTGTCCACCCCCTGCTCCTTGCCCCCCATGTCCAAACCTAGCTGGTCCAGTGCAATGGGTGGCCCCCCTTCTGCTTCCCCCAGCCTTTCCCTCCCTCCCCCAGGCCCGAAAGAAGCCACCAGGGCTGTCCTGCCTCCCACCCAAGACGTTCCGCCCAGAACCCGGTTGCTGGTCGGTGTCCCTGGGCGCTTGTCCCACCTTCCCCCACTGCCTGGGCTGCCTTGCGTGGAGCCCTCGCCTGCCACCCTCCAGGCTGGAGGTTCGGGGAGGGGCGGCCACAGGAGGACCAGAAGGAAAAGCTCCCTTTGGCTTCGGGGTGTGCCCGGGCCTTTGCCAGCCCTGGAGGGGACTAAATGCCCCCTCGCCCAGAAACCCTTGTCTCCCCCTTGTGTGCTTGGCCTGGGGAGGCTCTTGGCTCCTCATCCAGATCTCCACTTTGGGGCATACTGGGGGGGCAGCTGCTGCTTGGCCCCCCGGCGGGGAGGGGCTGGAAGTCAAGGTGCCGTTTGGCCTTGCCTGGTGCCCGGGGTCGCTGCCTTCCTGTGTCCCTCGGCTCTTGAGCCTGCACTCCATTTGCTGCTCTTGGCCAGGGGAGGGCTGAGCTCTCGAGGTCCATCCTGCAGCCTCTGTGGGTGTCTGCTGCTTTGCGGTTGTTGTGTGCAACACACACCCTCCGGCTGCAGAGGGATTGTGGGTCTGCTTGAGCAGCATGGCTGGAGGGTGCTTGGCCTGAGCCGATGCCCGCTGTGCCACGGTCCAAGGAAAGAGAGGTGGCCCCCCCCTCCTTGGGCCTGAGTGAACCTTGCCAGAAGAAGAGACCTGGGGAGGGGTCTCTTTCAAAAGATAGACGGGCAGGTACCACCAAGGCACCTGCACACCTGATACAAGCAAGAAGCCTGTCCTTCCCCCCCCTCCTCCTCCTCCTCAGCTGGGCCTTATTTGGGGGGCTTTGCCTGTCTTTGGAGCAGCTGTTTTGGCTCTCCAGCCTTCCCCCCACTGGGTCTGAAGAGATTGTCCCAGGAGGCAGTTCATCCCCCCCCTTTGGCTGTCCATCATCCAGTCCTTTTCGGGAAGAGCTGGCACTGCCCCCTCCCAGCCCCACCCCCCCGGCTGTTCAGGGCAGAGCCGCCTGGCTGGGCAGGAGCTCCTTTGGAGCCCTTCGGGCAGCACCTTTTGGGGCTCGGGGGCCCCAAGGACGAAGGTCTGCCCTGGGGAGGTTCCCTGGGAGGTCCTGGCGTTTCCGCTGCATGCAGAGCCTCCAGGGAGGGGGACCCCCTGAGGGTGGGCTCCCCTCACCCCCCCAGGGAGAGAGAGAGAGAGAGACGAGAGAGGCCGCCCCGGTCTCTTCTCCAGCCGGGCTGGGAAGGGGGCAGAGATCGGTGTGGGGTGAAGACTAAAAGGGAAGAATTTAGAAACCAGCACAGGGCATCCAGCGTGCGAGGGTCGGGCCCTGGTGGCGCAGTGGTTAGAGCGCAGGCCTTGCAGGCCGACTCTGCTCACCGCCAGGAGTTCAATGCTGACCGGCTTCCGTCCTTCCGAGGGAAGGTGGGTCGAATGAAGACCCGGAGGGTTGGGGGCAACAGGCTGACTCTGTAAACCGCTTAGAGAGGGCTGGGAAGCGGCATAGAAGTCTAAGTGCTGTTGCTGTGCTAGTTTTGGCCTTCCTTCCCTTCCCTGGAGAACCTGGGGAGCCTTCCTTCTCCCTAACGGCAGAGTAAAAATCTAGGGAACTTTGGCCGGAGGTCTTTTCCCCATGCGGGCACTCGGTCTCCCATTCCGTGAAGCATGTGGACCCCATCAGGTCCCACAAGGAGCTTCTGTTCTGGAGCTTCTGGTCTGCTGGGGGGGGGGGCGGGCGGCGGCTCTCCTCTTGCAGGAGGGCTGTGCTCCCCCAGGGGGCGCCAGGAAGCTCCGCTTGCTCCTACAGTCTTAATTTGGGCAGCCAGTTTTGGGGACAAAGGTGCCCTGAGGCTCAAGCTCAGCGGCTGGCATTTGGAGGGGGAATTGCTGGGAGTCACCAAAAGCGCCTGACCTGAGGGTTGGGTTGGGCAGGTCCTGGCGATTTAGAGACATTGGGGCTTGCAGGGAAGGTTTTGCTGGCCGGTCCTGGTCCTGCTTTGCTCACCAAGTGAAATTGGGGGGGGGGGGGAGCTATTGCCATTTGTAAAAGGAAGCTGTTTGGGGGTGTCCCCACAGCCAGCAGCGTTTCCTGTGGCCTGATGGCCGGCCATTCAGCTGCCCCTTTCTCTGCTTTCTGTAGGAAGAGGCCTGGAGAACCCCAAAGCTTTTGCGTCCTTTGGGGGAACTCTTTGATTGTCCCACTTTGTGCTCCAGCTGTTTGGCTTTTTCCTCTTGATCTGTTCCTTTCTGGGGGGCAGATGGGTAAAAGCTTTGAGACAGAGGGAGACACTGACCAAAGTCCCCCCAGACTCAAACTTGGCTCTCCCAGCTCCCCCCCACCCCCCATTCGCCAGCAGCTGACACTGTTTCAGTGTGAGCAGCTCTGAGGCTGTCCTTCCCGGAGGTGGGCAGCTGGCTTTAGAGACCCCCAAGTGCACGGCAGGGCCCTGCAGGGAAGCCCCCTTGGAGGCACCCCAGCTAGCCTGGCACAGGCTGTCCTTTGCTCTGTGCTGGTTCGCTGTGGGTGCCGACAGAGGGGGGGTTCCGGAAGGGCTGGGGGCTTCCCAGGAGGTCTTTGCTCTAGCCTGGGGAGGGAGGGAGGGGGCTGCAGGCCAGGCTGAGGGGCTTCTGCTACTTGGGCAGCGCTGGGGGCCCCATGCGTGGTGGAGGCCTGGCGGCTGGCAAGCAGCTCAGCTGGTGTGGTGACGGTGGTAGCCTCGAGTGAGGGGCACACGTTGACCTTCTCCCTTTCTCTCTCTCTCCCCCCGCCCCTCCCCCACTGCCGTCCTGTAGCTTTACGTTTCTGCCATGTAAGTAACAGACTCCGAGCCACTCTGGGTGTGCTGGAGGGGGGTCAGCAGCGCCCTCCGCCCGTCACCCTAGGATGGTGGATTGGGCTCCCTGCACAGCCTCCCTCGCTTGGCCAGCTGCTCTGGGCCAGAGCCCACCCCATTCCCCACAGCCCTGGTCTCTGCCGTGAGCCCCTCTTTTGGAGGGGGCAGCCGGGGGGGGGGGAATGCCATCTGCAGTGGGGGCTGGGAGGCCGTGTCTGGGGAGGGAGAGGGAGGGGCTAAGGGGCTCTCTTGCCTAGGCCTGATCCCTCCTCTGCCCCAAACCTGCCTGGCCGGGGTGGGTGGGAATCCCTTGGCAGGGCTCAGCCCAAGCTCTGTGACACCTCATGGGGGGGCATTGTTGATATCCCTGGGGGCTGCGAGGGGCTCCCCATCCTTTTGGGAGGGCTCATGGCCCCCGATCTTCCTCTCATGGGCTGAGGGTGCGAGACCCCCAGGAGCCCCTTTTCCTAGCTTCTCACACTGACCCTGCGAGCTGCCTCTGCTGCCCCCCCCGGCCCCCCTTCTGCTCCCCGCCTGGTTTGTTGTCTGCCCTCCTCCCCACCTTCCCTGGCGTGGGTTGGAGGTCCCTGCAAGCCCCTTTGGAGGAGAGCTAGCAAGGGGGCTTTCCTCTGGGCCAGTTCCACCTCCCCCACTTTGGGAGGCTGATTTCAGGAGAAAAGGTCTCCCCTCCCCCCAGTTGCCGGACGGGGGGGCTGATTCTCCTCCCCCCTCTGCACCCCCTGCAGTTACGAGAAGCGGCTGTACTGAGGACAACTTCCAGAGCGGCAGCGGCCAGTGACCGCTCCGGCTCCCCTGCCCATGGCCACTGCTGAAGCCCACCTCGCCTCTCGCCCCACGGTCTGTGGCCGCGACGTCCGCTTCGGCTACCCTGCTGGCGGCAGATCAGGCCTCTCGCCCGGCATCCGGGGCTCTGCCTGGATTGGGGATGGGTGGGTGGGAGGAATGCCCCTCTTGGGCTTTCCCAAGCGCCTGGCCTCCAGCTGGCAGGCGGGGTCCTTGGGGGGCTTTCCCCTCCTGGGCGCGGCCTCTGGCCAGCAGGTGCAGCTGGACCCAGCCTCCAGGCCTCTGGGTTGGCCCTGGGAAGGCAGCTGGGGAGGAGTTGCTGCCCTCCCACTGGCGTGGGGAGGAAGGAGGTGGGCCCAGGTGGAAGGAGCTGCAAGGGACCAAACCCAGCTGCAAATGTGTGGTGGGTGCAAACCCTCTTGCCCAGCCCCAGGCCCCCTTGGGCGGCTCCCCGGCCCCACTGCAGCCTCCGTGCTTCTCTGGGGAAGAGGCTCTTGGCTAGGAAGGGGGCAGCCCCCCCACCCGGGACCCTCCCCAACACTGTAATTTTCGCGCATGCCAGGGCCCATGTTGTGTCCTGTATTATTCGTAAATAAAAGCAGCAGAGTGTCATCGCATCGACTGCCGGTTCTTGTGCTGGAATTGGGGTGGGGGAGCAGGAAGTCAGAGCCTTTAACAACCACCCAGAGACCCTTGCTGCATTCAGCCGATCTGCCCTGGAGACCCCCGTCCGACGTTCCCCCTGCCCAGCATGTGAGTTGGTTCATCCCACCTCTTCCAAAGGAAGCACTTGGTATTGGGGGGGAGGGGGGGGGGGCTTTCCAGAACCACCTCCATCCAATTGGGTGGTTCGCCTCCAGGTCCGCATTGGAGCAGGGTCACAGGCGAAGAGGGAATTCAGCCAGGCTTTGACTTAGCAGTTCGTTTAATGGCCAACATTATGATGACATTGAAAAAAATGACTTGACGGGCGGGGAAACGCAACTCCAAGTCATAATGACCCCATCCCCCCTTGGCACTCCCCCCCCCAAGTCAGGATGTGGCAGGGCCCCCCAGGGATGCTCTTCCGGGGAGAAGCCGTCTGATTATTTGCAGAACCCGGCAGCCCCCTCCCCAAATTCCCCCCCCAGTGGCCACCCCCAGATGGAAGGGCAGTGAGACCGCCAAGTTTCCACCTTCAGGACTGCAGCACTCAGCATCCCCGGCCTGCACAGCCCTTGGCCCCCCCTGGCAAGGCGATGAGGGGCAGGTTCTCCATCGGGTCCGACTCCTGCGGCTTCCATGGGCCAGGCAGCCTCTCCCTCCTTTTACTGCCCCGTGAGGAGTTCTTACTCTGGCTGGGTCAGCTATGAAGGGGTCTGGCCACATTGCTGACCACAGTCCTTCCTTTCTCCAGGCCCATCCCCCCATTTCTAGAGGTGCCAGGAAGCGGGACAACAGCAGAGATTGGGCAGCCGCTGGCCTGGTGCTCGGCCGGCCCTCCAGGTGGCCGGCCACCCCAACTCAGCCAGCACCCTCCAGTCCCACCCTTTTGGCTTGCCTTTTCCTCCTGGGTTGGCTTGCACTCGGGAATTTGGCCCAGTTGGGCTTCAACGGGTGGCAGGAGCCAAATCTGAATTTTTGGACCTGGAGCTATTGGCATGTTGGGGAGAAAGGAAAAATGGCTGCTACCAACCTCGCCCTCTTCAGTCTCCCCTGGCTCTCCTTTGCCAGTTGGGCTGTGCTGGACAAAGAGGGAGGCCAGCTGCTCATTTGAAGGGGCCCAAAGCTGGGTCCTCATGGGGAGTGGGGCTTTCCGCTCTGAAAGAGGGCTGGACAGGTAGAGGAGCCCTCCCCCCTCCAAACACAGACCAGGCAGCCTCTCCATAAAGTCCTTTTATTAAAATTCCAGAGCTTCGGTTCTCTTCTGGGGAAGGGGAGAGGATCCACACGTGGGATTTGGATTCCCCCCGCCCCCTCAGAACAGGGTCGCCCGCTCTTTTTGCTGGCTTTGAAGGTCGGGAAGGGGGGGGTTTCATTTCAGTGCCACCTTGGCCGGGTCCCCAGCAAGGGAGGCAGCGGGGAGGCAAGGGGAGGAGTGTTGGGCGACGGCAGAACCCCGACTCCTCGCTTCTCTTCCCACAACACGTTTAGCCGCGTCCGCTGGAGACCCGGCAGCTGTTTGCACCGTGAGCAAGTGGTAGGGAGGCGCTTGGCGGGTTTTAGAAACCGGCCCCTTTGCTGGCAACAATCCGACGCTTTGCGCGGAGCCAGAGCGCGCCTCCCGCTGGCCCAGAGACCCCTTCCCGGGGAGTGAAGCGCCTGCACAGCCGCCTGGGAGGAAGGGGCCACCAGGCTGGGAACCCAGCCGCCCAGCGCCGAGGTTCGGGGCGGGGGTCCATCCTGGGGGGGTCCAGGGGCTTATAAATCTATGGTGTCGCTGCCAACACTGAGAGCGTCGACCTGCCGGCTAACCTCCCCCGGCGGCTCCTCCGAGGGGGCCGCATTCACTCCGGGCTGCTCCGGCGAGGCCAGGGACTCCAGGGAGTGCTCGGGCGGGGCCCCGCATGGGTCTCCGGGGGCCGGAGAAGGCGGGAGCGAGCCTCCGCGGCTCGGGGAAGGCCCTGCGGCGCTCCTGCTGGGGCTGGCGGGGGACGAGGGCCGGGTGGCCGCCCCGTCGTCCTGCGGCCGAGCCAGGGCCACCTCCAGGCAGGAAGCCGCGCGGGACAGGTGGCGCTCGGGGGCCGAGGCCAGCGAAAGGATGCTGGAGGCAGAGAAGGCGCCGCTGCCCCGGAGGAGCCCCTCACTGGACAGCGCCTCGTCGATGCTGCGGCGCAAGTCGATGGGCGAGGGCGGGTGGAAGTCGGCGGTGGGATCCGCCGCCTCCGCAGCCAGGCTGAGAACCGACCAGGCCGCCGCAGCGGGACGGGCGTTGAAGGGCTCCTCCCTGGGCACAGCGCACAGCGGGAGGTAGTCGGACTGGCTGCGGACCACCGCGTCCCCGCACATGGCCAGCTTCTCGTGCTGGGACAGCGCCCAGTGGAGGCTGCTGGGCAGCACCGGGGCCTTGGCGGCGGCCCGGCCCGGTCGGGACGCGAGACGGCGGCAGCAGCCGGCGGCAGAGCAGCCGCAGGTGAGGTAGAGGCCGAAGGCGGCCAGCGGCAGCCCCACGCCCGCCTCGCACAGCCGGCACGAGAGCTGCAGCGCCCCCCAGGGCCAGGGCCCGAAGTGCGGCGGGCTCAGCCCGTAGCCCAACACGTGCAGCACCGAGTAGGCGTGCAGGCCGGCGCTCAGCAGCCCGAAGGCGGCGGCGGCCGAGGCGGCGCGGGCGGCGCGGCTCCACCGGCGGCCGCTGGCGAAGGAGCCCTGGCAGGCCGGTGGCGGGGGGTCGCTCCGGAGGTCGTAGATCTGGGCCGGCTCCCCCCGCGCCGAGCAGCAGCAGCCCAGCAGGGCGGCCGAGAGCAGCGCGGCCAGCAGGGCGAAGAGCCCCCGTGAGGCCAGCAGCAGCACCGGCAGCCGCTCGGCGGCCAGGACGGCGCCCGCCGCGGCCGAGAAGTGGCCGAGCAGCAGCAGGGCCAGCAGGCAGGGCGGGCGGAGGCCGGGGTGCGCCGAGAGCTTGGCCCGCGGGCGCCGCGAGAGCAGTAGCAGGGCAGCGCCCAGAGCCGACGTCAGGCAAGGCAGCGGCAGGTCGCGCAGGAGCCACACGGCCAGCGCGGGGAGCCGCTCCCGCCCGTCGGCCTGGCCGAAGAGCAGCCCGGCCCGGGCGCCGCCGGCCCCCAGCAGCAGCAGGTGCAGCAGGCCCAGCAGGCGGCCGTCGGGGGCAGCCAGGTGGCGGCGGCGGCGGCGGCGGCAGGGCAGCGCCAGCAGGGCCAGGAGAGCCAGCGCTGCCAGCAGGGCGAAGAGGGAGCCGGCGCCGTAGACGTGGGCTTCCCAGGCCGGCCCCAATGCGGCCAGCGCCGCCTCCCAGACCGCGTGCTTTGGCACCAAGAGGGGCCCGATCACCGCGGGTGTGCCGGGCTCCGGCCGTGGGGAGCCGCAGGCGTCGGGCCGGTCGGGGAGGCAGGCGGGCAGGGCCACGAACGCCTCCTCGCTGCCCGGCTGGGCGGTGGGGCTGCCGCTGGAGTCCGACGATCCTGGGGAGAGAAGACGGGAGGGAGGGTTAAGCCAGGAAGGGAGGAGCCGCTCCTGTCCCGACGACGCTGAACCGCGAGAGACCCAGGAATTGTGCAGCCCCAACTGCCAGGATCTGGGTCTGCGCGAGGCTGGCAACAGGGCTTCCCTTCCCTCCTTATTCAGACGTTAATTAATTGGAAACACTTTTATGCTGTCTTCGGTTTCCTGATTCTCAGCAGCCGCACCTTTTAATGCCAAAGTGCCCTGCCCCTTTGCACCTGCAACATCACAGCAGGCCCCTTGCCACTCTCCCACCCACCCACCCCGCCCTCCAGACCTCTGGGCTCTCCTAGCTTGGCTGCCCCTCAGCAGCCCCCCCTTTTCTCCTGAGGTGGGTGGGACCTAAGGCTGAGAGAAGCCGCCCAAGGAACAGGCAGCCAGCCAGCGGGAGGGGCTGCAACCCACTCGTGGGTAGCCCTCCAGGACCAGAAGCAGCCAGATTCGGATGAGGACTGGGGGGGGGGCACTCCTCCTGCTCTTCCCCCCCCCCCCCAGGGCTGTGACCCATCAGCTGGGCTGACGGGGGGTGGGGGCTGAGCAGAAAGGAAACATCCTGAGTAAAAGATCCACTTTGGGGGCTGCCCAGTAAAGGCGGCAGCAGCACCAGTGACCCAGAAATAGGCTGTGGGGCGGGTGAATGAGAGGAGCAGGCAAAAGAGGAGGCCTCCCTGGGAAAAATTGCCAAATGCCGGCTGTGCAAAACTCCCGCTGAGTAGAAGCCACCAAAACCCCTAACAGGCTCCTTAGGGACAGAGGCAGAAGTCAGCCCCCCAAAGCGGACCCTGGCTGCGGGTCCTGCAGAAACTGGGCTCCTTAAGCCCTTCAGACTGAGTTCCTGCTTCAGAAACCGCCCAGCCCTCTTGCAGGATGGGGCTGAGGGGGGCAGGGAAAGAACTGGCCCCTTCCAAAGCATGGCTCGGGCATTATGAGGGAGGCAGCCCAGGGTCTGGTCTCCCCCAGCTTGAGCCCCATGGCCAATGAAGAGAGGAGGGGGCCTGCTTGCAGCAGCCCAGGGTAGGGGCCCAGCTAGTCCCGCTTAATGATGCAGGCACTTAGTATTCAAGACACGGTGGGATAGGAGCCACTTTCCCTGCAATGCAGGGCCATATAAATTGGATGAGGATGAGGAGGGAGGAAAGGAGAGAGAGAGAGAGAGAGAGAGAAAGAATAAGTAAGAGAGAATCCTGGCCATCTGAGCTGCTTGAGGGCATTGTGCAGGCAGAGACCAAACCAGGCTGACGTCCGTTAAGTGAATTGTGTGAATGCCACCAAGCGCCTTTGGGGTTTTCCTCCTGCAATTTAAGAGATTGTAAGAGAAAAACCGAAGTGGGAGAGGCAGCCTGTCTTGGGGGGGGGGTGAAATACCCTCCCCCAGTGCCCCTCCCTCACACGGTTTCCCTTCTCCTTTCCCCAGAACCGCTTCTGCTGCCCAAATCCCAGGGGCCACCAGCTCCCGTGGCTATGGGGCACCGAGGGCTCAGTTGCAAGGCAGAAGGGCCAGGAGGGACCTTCCCCCAAAACCCCCACCGGGGCCCATTTCACGGTCAGAAAATGGAGGCTTCACCCCCCCCCGGCCCACCCCAAAACTGTCTTAGACCCCCCCTTAATCCACATGAATATAAATGAGGGGGGAGGGGAAGCACAGTCACTCTTGCAAGACAATGTTGGCATACGACCATAATTGAGGCTGCAATTACAATCATAAGCCATGACGGTCATTAAGCAGGTCATCATGTGACCGTGCTCAGTTTTAGTATTCCTTTTTTTTTTTTTTGCAATGGTGGTTAAGCAGCTGCAACGGCTGGAAGTGAAGGCGGCCTTGTGAAGCGAGCCCATTGTTCGCTTTGGGGGTCCTCGGACGGGGCTTTCTGGGGAAAACAGCCTGAACTGTGGCCATGTGACAAACACGGGGATGCTGCGATGGCCATTAAGTCTGAACTAACGTAATGCCGACCCTGTTGTAATGTCGAAAGATCCCTGAACGAAAGGCGGGTAAGTTGAGGGCCGGCTGTACTTCACATCCAGGTGTGGATGTGAGACCCCTAGAAGGGGCTCTTCCCTGAAGCCTCTTTCTTGATCTGGTTTGCCTGGTGGGGCCGGTGGGGTCTTTGTGGTCTCCTGCCTTTGATGGGGGGGTGGGCCAGAGGATCTCTGGGTTCCCTCTCATCCTGGGATTCTACGATCTCTGGGCAGAAGTCACCAGCGCTACTGTCAGTGCAGGGGACGAACAGGTGAGTCAACCCGATGAAGGGACTGGCTCATGTGAAGGCTGCTCCCCCAAGAAAGCTGCCCCCTTGGGGCTTTTGTAAGGGGGATGGAACTGGTGGGGTGGGATCCAGAGCCACCTGGAGGGGGGAAGGCCCCCTCTGGCCCCTCCCGGATGCCGCCTCTTCCACTTCGATCCAATATCGCCATGGGGTGCCTGGGCAGCATCCTTCCCTGTTTCGGGAGAGCCTCCTGGTTTGGCAGAGGCCACTGGCTGAGAGGTCCGGAGACCGCCCTCCTCTGCCGGCTCCCCGAAGGAAGAAATGTGGCTTGGAGGCTCAGATCTGTAACTGTAACTTTGTGGCTTTTATCCTTACAGTTTATATGGACTCTTTCCTAGTAGGATTTGATGGCTTATCGCACCCTATGACTATCACTAAGTGTTGTACCTGAAGATCCTTGACTCTTGACGAAGGTCTCTTTTCTTTTATGCACCAAAACAAATTCCTTGTGTTTCCAATCCAACTTGGCCAATAAAAGAATTCTATTCTTATTGTACCCTATGACTATTATTAAGTGTTCTACCATATAATTTTTGACTCTTGACGAATGTCTCTTTTCTTTTATGTACACTGAGAGCATTTGTACCACGACAAATTCCTTGTGTGTCCAATCACACTTGGCCAATAAAAAGAATTCTATTTCTTTCCTATTCCTATTCTATTCTATCTCCTGAAGCCACCACTGGCCTTCAAGAGCTCAGCCTGGTTCCCGCTCTCAGAAGAGGCTCCAACTGGGCGGCAGACGAGATCCTCCAGAAAAGGGAGACAAGATCCAGCAGGGACCGGATCCTCTGGCATTAAATGGATGCCACGGAAAGAATGGAGGAGCTGAAGCCACAGAATTTTCCCAGCTACATTCAGGTGGAAAGTCAACCGGGAGGTTTCTAAGAAGAGATTGGCCAGCCATTTGTCCAGAATGGTGCAGGGTCTCCCGTTTGAAAAGGGGGCTGAACTAGAAGACCTCCAAGGGGCTTTCCAACTCTGGTATTCTGTTTATTGGGAGATGGGGGGAAGCAGAACAAGGGGCCTGGCCTGCCTGGCCACCCAGGGCCATCTGCAGAAGCCCAAGGGCCCTCAAAAGCATCCACCACCACCCAAGATTTGAGGGCAGAGCAAACCCTCCATTAATGGAAGAGATGCCCTGGAGTGGACAGGCGGAAGAGGGCCAGCCTGAAATACCTTCTGGCTTCAGAGAATGCCATGCCAGCCAGACAAGTGGGGAAAGCTCAGCTACTCCACCCCCCAAGGGCAAGTCTCTATGGCAGCCGGGACCCCTAACAATGCCGTGTCCGCAGCAGCACAGCCTAACTAGGGAGACATGGCAAAATTGGGGAACTCCTCCAGCTTTTCTGTGCTTACCTGTCCCTCCCTTCTAAAAATTAGGAAGGGGGGATGGAGGGCACAGAGGGTGGCAAGGAGAGCCAGACGCTCCCTGCTGTGATTCCATCAGCCCCATTCCTTCCCTGTCAACCGGGCAGAAAACACCTGCAGCAGCCTCTGATGACAGGGAAGGTGCCCACTTCTTGGGCCCATCCTTTGGGGTCTCGGGGGTAGAGGTGACTAATCTGCAGGGCAGGTGTCCAAAACAGGCCACTATGAGCCACAGGATCATGGGGGAAGTTGGCTCGGCCCAGCCAGAGTTGGCCCAACTTCCCTTTCATGCATCCAGGGGATGCGTCCAGAGGGGAAGGGTCCTCAGGAAGGCAGGCAGAACGAGGCTCTGCCCCCTGGCCTAGTGCCAATCAACAGATGGGCACCAAGAGCAGCGACTTGCAAGGGCCAGGCACGGTGGCTGACCCGGGGCAAGGCATTTCTTAAAAAAGAAGCAGAGATGGCTTCCACATTAAAATAAAATAACTTTATTCTCTCATTAGCACTAAACACGCCCTCCCCTCACCACCCATGCCCTGCTGCTTGCTGCCGGGGGGGCTGGCAAAGCCATGGGGGGCACCTCTCGGACCTTACAGCTTGCAGATGGGCAGGGGCTTGACCAGGCAGCTCTCGATGTACTCGAAGACAGTGTAAGGATCCTGGTCTGCATTGAGGCAGATGGAGTCCTCATAGTGCTCCTCCAAGGCGGGCAGCTGGTGGCTGTAGAGGTCCGTCTTCCGCTCCACCTGGAGGGGGTCGTCCTTGGGGTGCCGGCGCAGGCGCTGGTGGACCTCCTCTTCCACTGGCGGCTTGTACATGGTGTGGTACCGCTCCCCGGTGGCAGGGTCGGTGGCCCGCTGGCAGAGGCGCTGGAGCCCCACCTCGGTGGGCAGGTTGAGGAAGAAGACTCGGTTGGGCTCAACGCCCATCTGCCGGAAGAGCAGCGCCTGGTCCACGTCCCGAGGGAAGCCGTGCAGCACCCAGCCATAGGTGCGGCAGTCGGCCTGTTCCAGCCGCTCCTGCAGGACGTGCAAGGCGAGGTTGTCGCTCACGGGGCAGCCCCTTTCGAAGGAGGGCCTGATGAACTCGCCCACGCCCAGGTTCCCGGCCATTTTCTCCCGCAGGAGGTCCCCAAAACAGATGTTGGCCAGCCCGTATTTCTGGGAGAGCAGAGCTGCTTGCAGGCTTTTGCCGCTGCCCGGAGGCCCCAGGAGCACAATGCGGGGAGTGAAGGGCGCGTTGGAGCGTGGCCGACTCTGCACAAAATTGAGCGCCTGGGCAAAGACATCGACACAGGGCTGGTCAGCGTTGATAGCCTTGTGGCAATCCTGGTAGGTCTGGAGGATGCCGGGCATGTTGCGGTGGTTCTCCAGAAGCCGCCGAGCGGTGGCTTGCTCCGAGGTGTCTTCTGGCTTCACCAGGCGCTGCTGCACGGCGAAGTCGACTGGCCAGTCAAAGGTGGTGTGGTAGACCTCCTGGGTGAAGGGGTCCACACGCTTGCCCAGGTTCCGCTCGATCAGCACGGTGTCCGGGGCATAAAGGACCACCAGGTGCCGGGGGAGGACCCCCAGGGTCTGGAGCTCCAGGGCCTGCTTCCTGGTCTGGGGGAAGCCGTCCACCACCCACCCCAAGGTCTCACAGTCCACGTCGCTCATGCGTTCCTGCAGGAGGTGAGCCCACAGCTCATCGGGGACCTTCTCCCCACGTGCTTGGTACGCTGCGGCCTCCCTGGCCCTCTTCAGCAGCTTGCTACGCAGGAGCTCCTTGGGGCAAAGATACGTTGCACTGAGGTGCTTACAAACCCAGTGGGCGATGGTGGTCTTGCCAGAGGCCGGGGGCCCCACGATGAAGACCTTGGGCACCTCCTCGTTGTTCTTCTTGAGGTGGTCTATCATGAAGTCAATGGGTTTGGCCGGCCGGGACACGAGGAGAGCTTCCATCAGGCCCTGCATGATCTGGAAGATGTGGTGCTTTTCAGCATAGATCCCCATCTCCGGGGGGATCTGGTGAGGCTTGCTGGTAGCATCCATCTCTGAGGGTTGGAGGCAGCCCAGTAAAGCAGGTTCTTAAACAGACTTTGCGTTCCGAGGTTGCCAGGTGCTTCTGGTGATGGAAGCAGCCCATGGAACCTTCAGACACCTCTGTCCAGTTGTGTCAGAGAACCTCCCCCCATGGGAGTGGCCCCCACCAAGAGAGCCCAGGGAACTGTGGGAGGGGTCTTTCTCCCCGGAAGGTCACCTAAGAGGCCAGAGCAAGGACAATCCTGCTCAGCCACAAATATTCCCGTCTGCCTCGTCTCCTCCACGTTTTCCACTTTTGCTTCCGGCACTCAAGGCGTCTCTGGTCCGAAGGAGACAAGTGCCCAGCGCCACAGAAGCTCTCCTGCCCTTGGAGCAGCCACGGAGGGGCTGCCATCCTCCATCAGGCTGCTCACGAGACAGCTCCTGCCTGCAGTGACAGGGTTGCAGGTGGCACTCCTCCGCCAGCTCTGGACACCTAAGGTGACACCGGCTGCCTGTTTTGAAGTTGATGTCCCCTGGCACCCATCGTCCAGGATGAGGAGGGCTCTTGCGGGGCTCAGCAGAACGGCAGCGGCTTCCTTTGGTGGGCGAGGCCCGGAAGGGGACGGGTGCCCGTCTGTCTGCTGGGATGCCGCATGCCAGGTGGTGCCTCGCTTGCTATTTCCTTGCACTGGACTATTTTCATGGGTTGTGGCTTCATCTTGGCATGTATGGCTCCCTGCCCAGAGTGATGCGCTTAAGATGGGCAGCTGCATCTACCTTCTAAGTAAACAGACCTCTGTCTTCCTGAGCTCAGTTGGATCCTTTTAAATTGGCCGCTGCCGGCCATGGCGGAACCAGGGAGGAATGTCTGAGGGCCACAGGGCAAAGGCAGTGGAAGGAGCCCAGGAGCAGGTCTGGCCCTTTTGGTGACCAGGGTTGCTGGTGCCGATGCCGAAGAGGCTTTGGGTTGGCAGACAGCCCCACTGCCCCCCCCCCTTTCTCTTGCCCGGCCTTGGCTTCCAGGCACACACAAGCCCCCCCCAGCCCAGCCCAGCGTTGTTGCATGGAAGGACTGCCACAATCCAGGGCATGAACCCCCAGAGTCCCCATGCTGGAGAATTCAGATCCCACGTTCCGAAGCTTTCAAAGGGATTCTGCTCCCACCTGAAGCCTTCCGGGAATTCTGCTCTGCCTGGAGATTCTTCCGAGGAAATTCCTGCATGGCGAGCAGCCCTCACCCCACCCATCAACCCCCCTCCCCCAACCACATAGGTGCAAAGCCATCAAGGTGCATTTCCTTCGCTCCCCCTAGCAAAATCCTCTGGCGATTGTTCGTGGAAAGGGACATTTCATCACATATTTATGAAAAAGCGAAGATGATTCAGAGTTTTAAAAACTGACAAGTAGCATCCATCCCTCTTACTGGGACTTACAGGATGTCAGGAGGGGCCCTGGAGGCAGCCAGTTATTAGATGCACAGAAGAGAAATGGGTGGTGAAGAACTTGCAGAAATGGCTAAATTCACATCTTTCTTTATTTTTATAACAGCCCAGAAGCCTTTTCCAGACTCATTTGCTAAAAATGAGTAAAAGTAAACTGGGAATTTGTGGAATTGCTGATTAATGAAAGTTGAATAAGGGGAGAAGGAACCACATTATTAATTCAGAATGGAGGAAATGGCTTCAAGCATGTCTGTAACTGCTAAAAAGATCAGAAGTTCCTTCTTTAAGGGTTAATTGTTTTCCTTTGCTTTCTATTGTTTTCCTTCCTCCCTGCCTTTCTTCCTACCTACCAACCATTATCTCCTGTATCTTTTAACTTTGGAAAAAATGCTTTAATAGAAATTATTTTAAAACATCTCAGCAAATGTGACGGCTGTTACTACTAAACCAATTTTCTTGGGAAACCTGACGGTCAAGTGACAAGCAGAAGTCCAAGGCCTGATTTCCAGACCAAGAAAGGTTTCCAGGGAGCCCCTGGAAGAAGGGGGGGGAGGGTTGCTCCAGACCGTCCAATCCAGAGAAACTTTAAAGGGGGAGACCAACCTCCCTACACCTCCCATCTGGGATCCTGCTGTGTTGCTGGAGAACTTCCCTGACCAGTGCATGGCAGTGCCCCCCTCCTGCCGCCCTCCCTCAATCCAGGAGCCTCTTGCTTGGAAGAGGGCAAGAGTGACAGCCAGGAGGAGCCCCTCAAAGGGAGGGGGGAAGGGGGGCTAGGGCAGTCTGGGCTCCCCAGTTACGCTCTTACCTGGCTCCAGGGTCCCTTCAGCAGTGCAGGGGGGCTCCTCAGACACTTCCAGGGGGCTTCCCGTGACATTCCATCCGGGGGGCTTCCACAGCTCCGGAGGCAGGGTGAAGCCGAACAGACCTGCAGAAGGATGGGGGGAGGGGGGAGTGTCGTCAGAAGGGCTCTGGGCTCCTCCGCCCAGGTGGACTTGGCCAGGGACTCAGCCCCGCTTCTCCCTCTCCAGCCAAGACCCCCCCGGACCCTGCTGGAGGTTTAGCATTCCCGCAGGGACCCTCACTGACGACTGCAAGGGGCAACGCTGGATCTCCCGGCGCGGCTCTGGGACTCTCCTTCCCCGGCCTTTTCGGGACCGGCATTTGCGCATCTCTCCCCCCCCCCCCATTTCCCCGAGGCCTTCCGCGGTACTCACCGGGACTCCCTCCTTGGCTGGCCATCCCCAAGGCGTCGGCCAGGACGGGCAGGAGACTGCCGCCGCCGCCGAGCACCGAGCCCCGCTCCTGGCCCAGCCCGGCGCTCAGGCCAATGTCCACCTGGAACTCGAGCTCGCTGCTGTGCTCCCGTGGCCGGAGGGGAGTCGCGGAGGGCCGGGGGGCCGGAGGGGTGCGGGTCGAGGAGGAGCCGTTGCTCGCCCCCATCGTGGGACCAGCGATCGGCTCTTCAGTCGGCCCGGCGCCCGCGGAGCCTCCGGAGCCCTCGGTTGGGGAGTGGGCGGGGGCGTCCGGCTGGTGGCGGGGCGGGGATGGCCTGGTGGCGGCTCTCCCGGGCCCCTCGGGGGGCTGCCCCTTACCCTGGCTGCGCACCTTCACCTGGAAATTAAGCCCCAGGTTCAGCCGCAAGGCGGGGGCTTCGCTGTGGCTGGGCAGCAGGGGGGAGGTCGCGGGAGGGGCCGGGGAGGGGCCAGGGCTCTGCAGGTCCGGCCTGGAGTCATTCTGGGCAGGGGGCGGGGGCATTGCAGAGCCCGGCGGCGGGGACAGGCACAGCAGCAGCAGCAGCAGCAGGAATTCCCACATTGGCCTCGTGTGAGTCTCGCCGCCGGCAGGAAGCACCTGGGGAGGGAAGGGGAGAGGGTCAAGCGGAGCTGAGGTCCCCCAGGAGCTGAGGTCCCCCAGGAAGCGTCGTCTATCTAGTCGTATCCTCCTCCTCCTCCTCCTCAGCCAAGTCTTTGCCTAAGTAGAAGCTCCTTCTGGAGAGTGAGGAAGCCCACCGACTCTGCCCCTCTGGACCCCCATGTGGGTCAGAGCCAGAAAGAGCCCCAAATGCCACCTGGAGTTGTGGTCAGGAACTGTGGCTCCTTCCTTCCCCAGGGATTCCGGAGTCTCCAAGAAGAGTCACCTTTTGCTCCTGGGGAGGTTCAACTTCAGACAGAGCAAGGCGGGCCCCCAGGCCTCAGCCAGGGTGGAAAGACTTAAATCCTCCTCCTGCCCAAGTTTCCTCCTGATAAATGAACCCACACATTTTATGCACGTTTGAAAACATGCAAAACCAGCCGATGATCCCGGATGAGATGGAATGATGACATTAGCCTGCTCAGCACAATGGGAATCCCCCTCCCGGGGCCACCCCAAGGGGGACAGACAGGAGCTTCTCTGGCAGCTCCCCCACAAAGAAGGCGCTGCAGAGGCCTCCTTCCCCTGGCCAGCAACGGGCAAATCATGGGCCAGGACCAGGCCTGGGTGGCACTCAGTGCGCTGGGCAAGCAGAACTAGGGAGCAACGCAAAAGGAATGAAACCAGGACACGAATTGGGGCTGAGGAGGAAGAGGAGACGCAGGGAGGCAGCCGGCAAACAAGTGTGTCAAGATCTTGCACCAACAGCCAATGCGTAGGAAGCACAGGGCCTCTGCACCCCCGCAGGAGAGGGGCCGCTCCCAGTCAGAACTGAGGCGTGAGCAACATCCTACAGGCACAGCAGCATGACGGAGGTTCCCCTCCTCCCGTTTCTGGCACCGCAAGCAATCATGCACCTGTCAGCTGAAGCACCTCAAGCCGAGCCATTTTGGCCTAACAAGACCCCAAGTGCCCCCCCCCCACACACAGCATCATCCTGTTCTGCAAGAGAGCCGGTGCTCAGGGCCTCTTTGGGCCCCCACAGCCAGGCTGCTCTCAGCTGGCCAGATAGCCCTCCTGCTTCTGGAGCCAGGGCTCAGTGGGGCAGGTCCCCAGCCCCACCCTTGCAGCCCCCAGCCCCAGAAAACCCAGGGGAGCCACTGGAGGAGACCCTGCAAGCCCAACGGGGAGGGAGGCAGCCTCTGTGCAAGAAACGTGGCACGACGACGGGCAGAGCGAGCGAGGCAGGCAGGGAGCCTGGCATGTCCGGCTGCAGCGTCCAGAGGGGCTGCTCCAGAAGGGGAGGGGAGGCGAGAGTTCCCCCTGGGCCTGGCACCTGCCCTCCCCGCTGGAGGGAGCCTGTTGGTGGCCGCATTTTCTCACCAGGCTGAGCTGGGAGGGGAGGAAGCGCCACCAAGGAGGCCAAGGCCCGCAGCCTGCAAGGCTCTGGGCCAGAGGGGCTGGGAGCAGAAGAACTGGGCTTCGTGTCAGCCTGGAAAAGGCCATGAGAGGAAGGGCCGGCCGCTGGTGCCCCCTCCCCCATAGGTGGGCCCCCAGGGAGACCCCCTCGGAGAGCCCCAACCGAGCCCCTTTAAGAAGCCCCCCCCCCGCATCCTTTGGGGCGCAGAGTCTCTCCAGCCTCTCGGCCATCTGGTGCTTCGTCCTTCACGCCTCTCTGGGACAGCCCCCCCACCCCAGTTGGGCAGAGGGAACTAAGTACAGAGAGTCCTCAACTTACAGCCATTCATTTAGCGACCGCTCAAAGTTACAGCCGCACTGAAAAAAGTGACCTATGACCATTGTTCACCTTTATGATCTTGGAGGGGGGGGGTATCCTAGGACCAGGCTGCAGGCTCCCCCTGGCTCTCCAGTCGGCTGGGCTGGGCTGGGCTGCCTGGAGAGGAGCCCCCTCCTCCTTCCCATCACCAAGCAGCAAAGGAGTGCCAGCCGTGGGGAGAGGGAGGGAGAGGAAGGCTGCCTCCCTCTCGCCCCAGACTTTCCCTCCTATGCATCGCTCTCCCTGGGAAGGGAGGGGGAGAAGGGCTGGGTCCCTCTTGCTCACTCCCCCCCACCCCCGCCTTTCAGCTGCCTGGCCCCTTCCTCCCCCGGGGCTGCCTCCTCCTCTCCTCCTCCTCCCATCAGTGGCTTTCTCTGTGGCTCCAAACATGCCCAGCACCCTTTGGGGCAGAAGGACCCCACGGCTGCCCAGATCCAGGGAGCCCCCCCCCACATCCTTCAGAGAAAGGCAGAGAAACGGGGGCATCAGCCAGCCTTGGGCACTCCCTGCTCAGAAGCTCCCTCTCAGGATGTCACCGCAGCTCAGCCGAGCCGTGTGAAGCGACAGGCTCCAATGCCAGCTGGCATCTCCCCCGCCTCCCTCTCCGGGCACTGGTGGGCGACAGATGAGGAGGCAGGAGCCAATGGAGCTGACAGCCCAGCCCAAAAGTAGCTGCTCTTGTCGGACCCGGATGCCTTGTGGGCATGCTGCTGCCAGCCGGGCACCAAGGCAGGCAGGGCTGCTCTTCTTCTGCTTGTGCCCTGGGAGGCCGTGTGGCAACTCCGGTGCTGGTGCCAACCGTTTAACACCTTAGCGTCTGCAAAGACTGGAAGCCTGGCTTTTCTCCGTCCGGCTTCTAAGGCTGCTCAACTGTGAAGCCACAGAAAGAGCGGAAAAGCTGGCCGAGGTCAAAGCTCACGCAAATCCAGGCACCTGAACGTTGAATTATCCCCTGTTTTGGGGGTGACCCAGCACACTGAATGCTCCACTCGGGTTAGCCGTCTTGTTTCCGTCTGGCTGAGCAAACCAACCCCGGGGGATGGGGGGGCTTTGGGCGATGGCTGGCTTCCCACAGCATCTTAACACCCGGCTTGCATCCCCACAACCACCCAATCCCACTGGACCTTGTTTAAGTGCGTTGCCAAGACCCACAAAACATGCTAAGCCCAAAAGGAGCCAGAGCTTGGAGGCAGCTGAGGGTGTGAAGGCAGCAGCCTCCCCTTCCCAGAGGTTGTGCGACTCAACCAGACCCGCATCGACAACCCGCCAGAGAGAGCAGGGTCTCCCTAGAGATCACCTAAACATCTGCACAAGAACATCAGGCCCATCTAATCCAGCTGTTGGGTCACTTGTTGGCCACCCTGGACTGGAGGGCAAGAGCCCTCCCTCCCCTCCTCTTCCCTCCCCTCCCAGCAGCCAGGACTTCCAGACTGCATCTCCCCCATCCCACCCCAGTTTAGCCCCATCTTGTCTCAGGTGCCCCATCAGCCGGCGGGGGGGTGATTGTGAGTCCAAATGGACCCTCTGACTGCAGGGTGGGTCCCCCAACAGCCCTGCCCCCAGGCCTTGGCTTGAACTCCGGAGGGGGGAACCGCCATCTCTATTCATACCCCTGAGGCCCAACTGCCTGCCAGCCATCGACTTCCCCTTCTGTCATCCACATTAGCCTTTAGGGGAAAGAGATCCCCCTCCCCTCCCCTCCCCACAGGCAGCAGAGCCCCTAGCTTGGTGGGCCCAGAAGCCTTTCCTCCCCATGTGGAACTGCTCAGATGATCTCCCGGTCCAACAGGCTGACCCTTCCTCCCCGCTTTCTCCACCAGCCCACCAGCCTTGGATGAAAGCACCCAGCAGCCCCCGACCCTGGGCTGAATGAGCCCCTCAAGCAGGGAATGAGCTCTGCTGGCTGAGGGGCCAAGGGGGGGGGGCTGGCTCATCTGGGGCTTCCGCCTGAAGGAAGGGCAGCCTCGGCCAGAGCTCTGGCCCACCCAAGGGAGGAGGCCCAAGACGGAGCAACAGGGTCCCAGAACACGAGGCCAGCAGCCAATTGGGGGCCCTGAAGGAGCCCTTGGGCTTCGGACCTTCAGAAAATGCGGTGCTGCCCCTTCCTCCCAAGCGGTGGGGGGAGGGGTCACATGGGGGAGGATGCTGAGGCTGGCAGTGCATTGCATGGCTGTCCATGCACAGAGTGCTTTTCAATCACCAGAGTGTGCTCTCCTCCACACTCCCTCCAAGTATATGATCCCTTCTACACCAGTCCCTCTGCTATTAAAACTATGCAGCTCAGGAACATCCCTGACTCACTTTGGGGAGGATCCCAAAGGAGGGTGATGGGGGAGGCAGCCCAGCAGATACTTCTCCACCCCCCACCCCCATCCCTCCTGCCAGGAGTCTCTCCCTTGGACCAAGGACCGGCTCCCTTGGTTGGGATTCCCAGGGAGCTTCCAACAGAACCCCGTTCAAGAGGCCTGGGGGGGGGGGGCGCTTCAGCGCCAAAGGCTGGCTCTGTCTCGAGATTTCCTGGGGGCTTCATCCACCTCTCACCTGCCTCTCCGAGGACGGCCACTGACTCTCCCCCACGACGGCCTCGTCGGGGGCCTTCCTCTCCCTGGGGCTGCTGACTCTGGTTCTTCCTGGTAAGGAGGGGGGGTGCTGCTCCCCAGAGAAGTCCTCGCAATTCCTTTCCGGGGTGCGCGGCGGTTCGGCGCCTCCCGAGGTCCGGGGAAGTGGAGGGGGGACCATAGCAAGACTTTTTGCTTCGGAATCCGGACCGCGGACCGCTGCCGGGGCACTGAATCTGGACACCCTCCTCCCGCAGGAGAACCAACGGGGCGGGGAGGTGCCTCACGCCAGCCGGCCAAGAGGCATCTTGCCCTCCGCCCCCCAGAAGCGAACCGACGCCGACGCCGCATCCCATCTGTGAGGCCCAGAAAAAGCCGCGCATTTCCCTCAGCGGCGGGAGGGACTTTCGGCCGGTCTCGAAAGCCGCAAAACCAAGCGGGGAGTCGAGAGCCGCTCGGGGGGGCCGCAGGGAAGGCGCCGCATCGTCCGGGGGCAGCCGCGGAGCAGAAGGAAGCCGCGCAGGGAAAGCAGCGGCGGGGAGGGAGAAATCGCCCACGCGCGCGCTTTGCCCTCGCGCGACATCAAGACCCACGCGCGGCCCCCTCTGTCCTCGAGGCCCGGAGCCCTCCTCGCCTGCCCGCCCGCCGGCTCCACCGGGGCCAGAGCGGGGGCTAAGAACGGACCCCCGAGGAAATGCTCCCCCTTTACCCCCTTCGCGGCTCGGCGAGAGGGACTCAGCGGCGCCGTCGGGGCCCCGAGGATGTGGCGGGCCCGGAACTGCTCACCTGGCCTGGCCCGACCGGGCTGCTGCTGACCAGCGGCGGCCCGCAGCGCGCCTCCTTCCCGAGCTCGCCTCCTTCGCAGCAGCCCAGTTGGCGCCTGGCGCCGCGGCGAAGCAGCCCGAGTGACAAGCGGCTGCAGCGGCGACTCCTCCCCGTTTGCCGTCGGAGGGATGCGCCCGCCCCATCCCCTTCCCCTGCCCACGGATTCTGGGCGCATCCCGGCGGCCGCCGCTGACGGCACGCGCGAACCTCCCGCAGGCGGAGCGGAGGCGGCGGCGGCAGCGGGCCCCGCCCGCACGGGGCTAGCGCAGCCGCTGCCAAGCCGGACCGGAGGAGGCTGACAAGCCGCCCGCCTGCCTGGGGACGGGCCTCCTGCGCGGCGAGGAGGGATCCTGAGCGCCCCAGACCCCTCTCCTGCCCCTCGGCCTCGGTCGGGCCGCCCAGTAGGTGGAGACCCCGAGGGGGCTTGAGGGGCCTGGTCAGCAGGGCTCTGCTGAGGGGGCGGGCCAGAGAGCCCTGCTGACCAGGCCCCCCAGGCTGGGCAGGACAGGATGGACTCCATGGGCAGTCAGGCTCCCCTTCAGCTGCAGGCCTTGGCTCCAAGCCCCTCCACATCCCGCCGGGCACTCAGATTGGTCTACACCGCAGGGCTGCTGAGGATGAGCAGGTGCTGTCAGCCCTTCCCCCACGGGCAGCTCCGGATGCCAGCCAGCTGGTGGCTGAGACACAAACCCACAAACATGCCCAGATCATAAAACTACAACGAATAGTGCCGACCCGTAGTAGAGCTGCAGCCCGGGAAACAGAGATGCTGCCCTCAGCTGCTCTGGCAAGCCCAGTCACCCCATTAACACTGGCAGGACAAAGCCCCTCCCTCCTAGCCTGGCTCAGGAGCTCCATGGCCAGAGAAATTCACCCAGCAGGTAGGCCTCACCCAGGGTTGGCATGTGGCAGCTGTCCCTGGGATTCCAGTGGTGGAACAGGAGCCCCTAGGCCCGGGAGGAATGGCTAAACTTGAATCAGAGCAGGCCTGGAATCCACCATCACATGCCAGGCCCCAGAAGGCCACGCTGGCAGTCCCAGGAGGGGCTTCAGGCAGACCATGTGGGGCTCAAGGTCTCCCTGAGTGTCTCTGCCCCTCCTCCTCCTGCCCAATGGGCCCGGGGCTGAGCAGAGGTGGGGGGGCTCCTGGCACCTTTCCAACTCAGCCCAGGGAGGGTGAAGGCCAAGGAGGGAAGGTCTCAAAGCAGAAGTGGTCCTAGCAGGGAGGTGGACACGGGGGCCACTGGCCAGCAGCAGCAGCAGCACCCACAACAGGGGTCAGATCCCAAGTTCCCGAGAAGGGCCCGAGGGTCTCGGAGAGAGCCACACAGGCCCAGATCCTCCAGCGGGGGTTTCCTGGACAGGTTGCAGGCTGGAGTTTGGCTCCCGAGCTGACTAGCTGGCCGAGCTCTCTTGAGCCTCTTCCAGCCAGGCCGGGCTGGCCGAGATCCTTGCAAGCCCCTCTAGGCCAGACTGAAGTTGCCAGCTTTCTTGGCAGCAGAGCCCCTGGCACAGCTCCCCTGGCACAGAGGCGGGAGGTCTGCTTCTTGGGGCTCCCTCATTGCTCCTCCAGGTGAGGGCAGGTGGGGGATGGGCAGCTCTGAAAGCAGCAGCCCCTCCTGCCAGCCAGGCCTGGAAAAGCAGAGGGGGGGGTACCATTTCCCGCCTCCTTGCCACCTGCTCCCCAGCCCCCACCCTTGCCGGCCGCCCCTTCAAGAGGCAGCATCCTCCAGCTACCTGAAGCAGAGCCATCGGGACTCAGGGCGACTCTCCTGGGGCCACCATGGGGCCAGACCACCAATAGCCGATGCATGAGTGATGGGGAAGGGGCACTGATAGGAAAGCCGCCCCCCCCCCCCCCGGATCCCCTGGAGTTCTCGCATCTGATGGAAGGATGAGCAAAGGCCCTTTGGGGGGACTTGGGATCTGAGTCCATGGTGGCTGCTGCTGGTGCTGACCAGTGACCCCCATGTCCAGCCTCCCCCCTCCCTGGGCTGAGTCTGAAAGGCGCCAGGAGACCCCTGAGAAATGGGGTGGGGGAAGAGAGCCCCACGAGGCCTGCCTGAAGCCCCTTTGCGCCAGGGGCCTTCTTTCTTTCCACCCAGGAAGAAGGCATGGACGCCGCCTGTCCGGGCACTGGCGAAGGGGAGCCAGCCTCTCCCTCCCTCCCCCCTTTCACCCATCCTGCCCCCCTCCGGCTTCATAAGACCCTCCTGCCCCATCTTGACCTTGGGAGGGAGGGAGGGAGGGGAAGGAGGGGAGGCAGCAGAGGGGAGCCCCTTCCAGGCATTTCCGCCTCTGCAGAACAGCCTCTTCCCCTCTGAACCCCTTCTGGGCCTGGCATCCAAGCAGTTTCTGGGCCTCCAACCGAGGCGCTGTGGGCACTGCCAGTGTGCCCAGCCTGCCAGCCTCTCCGGCTGGGTTGGTCAGAGGCCCTGTGGGCTCTTCGGCACCCCTGCTTGCTGCAGGGAAGCCCCCGGCTGGCTGACTTGTGGGGCGCGGGGGCACGTAACCCCAACCCTCCCCGCTTTGCTTGCTCTGCGTCAGGGGGCCGGCAGAGGCCCCCCCCCCCCCGTCTGGGGGCTTCCTGCACTGTGTTGTTGTGCGCACCTGCCCCCCCGCCTGGGCCTTTCTCTCTGGTGGCTGCCCCCCCAGCCCTCTGGCCGTGACAGGTGTGTGTTGGGGGGGGGGGGGGCTCCAGTCTGAAGCCCAAGCCAACACCTTTGTGAGGTGTTTCTGGGGGCCTTACAAGGCATCCTCTTCTTACAACCGTTCGTTCAGCGACCGCTCGAAGTTGCAATGGCTCCGAAAAAAGCGACTTTTGACCGTTTCTGACACTGACAGGCTTTGTAGCAATTCCCACCTCCCCACCCCCCCCCACCCCCGTGATCATGGGATCAGAATTTGGACACTGGGCAACCAGCTCACATTTATGACAGCGGCAGCGTCCCTTGTGTGACCTCCTGAGAAGCAAAACCAGAGTGGGGGGGCAGATTCACTTAGCAACCACGGCAAGAAAGGTTATGAAATAGGGCAAAATCTACTTAGCAACCATCTCGCTTAGCGAGGGAAAAGTTGGACTCCACTGTGGTCATGACTGGAGGACTGCCTGTGGGTGCCTAATGTGCCAGGCCAGGCCTCCGCAAGAGGCAACTCTGGGTGCTACTGGACAGGGCAAAGTCTTCGGTCAGGGGCAGGCAATGGGGCAGCTGCTTTAGCCACTGGCCCCACCTGTCATCCTATACGTCATTGTGGTGAGGCTTTGGTGGCATTTCGCCTCCTCTGATGCCGAGGGATTCCCTGGTGCCAGGGCCACTTAGGCTGGGGTGCCAGGCGGCTGGTGGTACTCACATGGGTTCTGCTCCACGTCCCTCCCGAACCAGGGCCAGGGGCTGTGGGGAAGAAGAGTGTGTGTGTGTGTAAAGGGAGCGGGACAGGGAATTGAGGAGGCAGCAGGTGCCAAGGGCGTCCCTGCACAAACGGTAACACACAAGGGTTTTGTGGTTGTGGAGCAGCTGTGCAGGTGCTGAATATGTGCTTGAAGACACTTGCAGCTGTTCACCCCAAAAGGGGAAGGGCCTCTGGGGCAGCCAGTGCTGGTTGCCGCCTTGGGGACTCCTCTTCCTTGAACCCGAGGAAGCAGCCGCAGCCGTGGAGAGGGGGTTCCAGGAGAGGGGGGGCTACAGCCAACCCAGCCCACTGGTGGAGGGAGCAGGAAGGGGGACCGGTTTAAAGACAGGCTGAGGAGGCTGAGAGGTCAAGGAGGGTCAAGGCCTCGATTCTATCTCCGGAGAAAGAGGCAAGCAAGCCAAGGAGAGCCTGGGATGCCTTTCTCTCCCTCCCCCCCCCCCCCGAGCATTCTGGATTGGCAGAAGTCCCATTCTGGGAGCCAGCCAGCCACAGGGACACTTCTGCCCCCCAGAGCTAGCTGCGATCTACACTCAAAATACCGGAGGGAAGCACAGGACAGCACCAGTGCAGCATCTGCCAGCAGCAGCCACAGCAGGCAAGGCCAGGTTGGGGCCGTGTGGGTGGCCATTTGTGCAGGTGGGCACAGGGTATACGTGCCCCCTCCCACGACCCATGTTGCTTAGTAACTGGTTTAGCAGGACTTTGCTGCCCTCTGGTGGACGCTGACGAGGCTGGCAGCAGGCTCTGCACCCTCAGCCCATCTTGAGCATCTGTTCTCAGGCAGATTCCAGACAGATGGCAACGCAGCATGAGCTCAGTTAGAGCCCCAGATTGGCAATCCACCCCAGCAGATACAGGCTCCAGGGTGGCTTTGCAACTGAGCCATCACTGCTGCCCACCTTGTCTCTGACTCATTCTAGAAGGAAGCAGCAAATCAGCAGCCGAGGCTCTTCCACAACTTTAAAAATGACCATTTGCAGAAGACACCAATCCTCCTTAGACAGACGACGTGGCCGAGACAGGTTCAGCCACTGGGCCAGGCCCAGGTGGAGGAAGGCCAACGCTGAGCCCTTGCAGAGGGAGAAGGCAAAGCATCGCACTTTGAAGAAGACCTGGATGGGCCCAGGACAAAATCCGGGATCCCCAGCTGAACGTGAGCCAACAGGGATGCAGTGCTAAGAAGCCAAATGCAATCAGCAGAACCCCTGCAGCCAGATTGTGGGTGGGTGGGTAAAATAATCCCACTGACCCCCAGGATGGTCCAGTCTCTCTTCTCCAGTTTTGGCCACTGGATGTAGGAGAGACGCAGCGGCAGCTTCTGGGATGGTCAGGAGCTTGAACACCAACCCTGCGAGGAAGCCTCAAAGGAGGCTGAACCTGCCAAGGAGAAGGCGGGAAAGGCTCTGCAAAGCCTACGGACTGCCTTAGGCAAAAGGAGGCTGATTCTTCTCCATGGAAACTGAGGGAAGAATCAGTCAGCGAAAATGAAAAGGAGGCAGATTTCTGTGGTGCAAAAGCTGGAATTCAGCATCACCTTCTGCCGGGAACTTCCCACTCACCAAATGCTTTCAAAGTGTGTTGAGTGAATGACCATCAAGGGTTGTTTAGATGACCTTTAAGTGCTTTCCAACTCATACTTTGTATGAACCAGTGAGGTCAGTGTTGGCAGCACTCATCTCTTTGGTCTGCCTCACTAAATACTGCTGGGGTGACATTAAATCAACTTAGCAGTAGAAAACTCCACTGCAGTCAAGGGGGATAGACTGGGGGATCCCCCCCCCCAAAAAAAATGCCAGGCTCCAATTCTTTTAAAAATCTGGCATTCATACAGCAAAAGGGATGTAGCAACAACAGCTGCCCACCGGTAGATGAGGAAGGGTTGGAGGACAGCAGCCATGAGCCAGCCGTGTGCTGCTGCAGCTGCCGAAGCAGCTCATGCGATCTTGGGCTGCACCAACAGAGGTCAAACGATGAGATCACGGGACGGGATGCGTGTTCCACGCTGCCCTGGCCAGACTAGCCCTGGAATACCTTGGCCGGTTCTGGTCCCCACAATAGGGGGACCATGAGGGACTGGAACTGAGGCAAAGAAGATGGGGAGGGTCTTGGAAACAGAAGACCCTACGAAGACCCAGGCATCTTTAGCCTCCGGAAGAGGAAGGCCTCCCACCGGTCTTCCCAGCCTTGAAGGGCTGCCCTGGGGAAGGTGGTGGGGAGTTTTATTTATTTAATGTTTATGCCTTCCTTCCCTCCTGTGGGATGACCCTGGAGGGCAGGATAAGACCACCACCCCCCGGCAGATGGAGACCCTGGCTCAAAATCAGGGTGAATTCCCTGACTCTGGAGGCTCCTCCTTGGCCCTGAGTGTTCAGACCCACAATCCTTTGTCTGGGGTGCTCTGAGGATCCTGGTACCGGCAGAGAGTTGGACTAGATGACCTCCGAGGACCCTTTCAACACACGCACACACACATACAAAGACTGTCCCCCTCCACCAAGAGAGCAAGGTAGCAAATAAAGGAGCTGGAGCCAAAGGGGAGGGTCTCCCCCCCCCAAAGGCCCCCCATCGTGCCTCTTGGCTGACGCCTCCCCCCCCACCCCCCGGTAAGAAGCTGGGCTGGAACCGGAGCAGCCCAGCGGTGAAGGGACGCTGCCTCTGCCAGCCTCCACTTGAACCCCGGACCGGGCTGGGCGGGCAGACCGGGCAGACCCTGGGGCGGGGCGAGCTCGCAATAGGACAGCCCCCCCCCCCCCCTCCTCGGGCCGACCCGCCCCCTCGACTGCCTGTTCCGAAGCCCTCCGCGAGCCAGTGGTCGGCAGGGGAGGAAAGCCCCGTCCGATCCGGGCATGCGCACTCGCACCACCGGGCGGAGGCGCTTTTCCCCGCCGCAACTGGTGGGGGCGCCCTCGCTTCCGGCCGGCCCGCCCTCCGTTTCCGGGAGGCGCAAGATGGCGGCGCTCGGGCCGCGCGCGTGTCTTCCCGGCGGCGGGATGGGGCGGACGGTGCTGGTGCGGGGGCTGCCACCCTCGGCCCGCCCCGCCGACCTGGAGCGGGAGTTCGGGCAGGCGGGGCCGGTGCGGCGTGCGGTGGCCGTGACGGCGCCCGGTGAGCGCGGGGGGGGAAGGGGAGGACGGACGGGGGAAGCTCCTCCGGGTCTGGCGCCTGACGGGGCGGACTGTCGTTGCAGGCGGCGAGGCGTGCACCGGGCTGGGCTTCGTCAGCTTCTCCCTGCCGGAGGACGCGCAGCGGGCCTTGCGCGAGATCCGCGCTTTCGGCGGCCGCCGGGTCAGCCTAGCGCTGGCGCGGCCCAAGAGACGGAGGGCGGCCGGAGGCGGCGGCGGCGGCGCAGGTGAGTGGCGGCGGAGGGGAGGCTCTGGTCCTGGGGAGGCTGCGGAGCCCTGGTGCGGCTTTTGGAGGTCTCCCCCGGGCCGCCTCCCCTCCCTCACCCGCCCGGCGCCGTCTCTCTCCCTTCCCTCCCCAGAGGAGGCGCCCCCCGAGGCCCCCCGGCAACCGCAGGAGCCCCCCAAGGCCCGGGTCCCCCCCAAGAAGGCCCGGCTGATCGTCCGCAACCTCAGCTTCAAGGTAGGAGGGAGGTGGCGGCTGCCCTGCCCGAGTTTGGTGCGCCCCCCCCCCCCCAAAGTGGGAGTGGGAGTCATTGCTTCCCCCTCCCCCGAGATCCCTGCGCTCTTCGCCCCTGAATCCCTTTGGCTTCTCGGTTCTCCTTCCCAGTGCACGGAAGGCGACCTGAAGAGCGCCTTCGCTCCCTTCGGGACGGTCCTGGAAGCCTCCCTGCCCAGGAAGCCCGGTAGGTGGGCAGGGAAAGCAGGATGGCGGGAGGCGGCCCTGGTGCCCTGGAGGGACAAGAGGAGCCTGAGCCCTGCGCTCCCCTCACCTCTTTCATGGCGCCCCTCTCCTGCCTGTCCCTGGTGAAGGCTCCCTCTCCTTCGCTCTCTTTCTCTCTCTTTGGTCTCATGGCTCACGGTACACGGATTAGCTTTAATACCTTAACATTTCACCTAACTGGTAAAACACAACAAAATATATAAGAGGTCTGTGTTCAGATACCGGTGGGTGAACCCAGGAGACTCCCTGCTCTGGGTGAGGGGCTGCTTTGCCCCCATCCCTCTGCGGGGCGGAAGCTGCAATTCCTGGGATGCAGGGAAGGGGGGGATGCGTGACAGGGCTCCTGGCCCTGGTCTTTGCCTTTCAGATGGAAAGCTGCGTGGTTTTGCCTTCGTGCAGTTCAGGAATGTCCTGGAAGCAGGAAAAGCGCTGAAGGGGATGAATATGAAGGAGATCAAAGGTGAGTCCCTGCAGCCCGTTCAGGGATACCAGCCTTGGGGGGGTGAGAATTTCCCCTCTCCCTGCACACGCTGTCTTCACTTCCATGCAGGCCGAGGGTCAGCAGCAGGAAGGGGTCCTGAATAAAAGGGACCTGAGGGGGGCCATGGTGCTTCATGGGAGGAGGGAGGAGCCTCAAACCCAGGGGAGAGCCAGGAGTTTAACAGGGAGCTGGTGGGCTGGCCAGCCTGGGGAAGCTGGGCGGGTCCTGTCCCTGAGCAAGTTCTAGGATTAGGCCACATTTGGGGGAAGGGCACATCCCCGATTGAGGAGGGAAAGCTGAGGTTTCTCTAGGTTGCCATTTCCCTTGGGCCATGCAGTGAGGAGACTTTTTGATCTAAACAGACTTGCAGAGGGCTTTGCCTGGTGCAAGGAGGGTCTCTGTGGGCAAAGAGGGGAGACGGCGATGACCCTGGTCACCTGGGGAAAGAGGGCAGGGGTCTCCATTACGTCTGTTTCTGCCACTGCAGTGGCACCTGCCATCTTGCTGAGGCTTGGCAGCTGAGCAGGGCAGCCCTTAAGGTGGCTGGAAGGCCTGTCGGGTTTTTAAAAGCAGGCAAGAGACGGACTCGGGTGTTGTAATGGCCTTGCATTAGCCCCACTCCCAGGCAGCCTCAGCCCTCTCCTTGATCCCTGCAGAGCGCCCGGTGGCTGTGGATTGGGCTGTGGCCCGGGAGAAGTTCCAGGCTGCGCAGGCAGAAGGTGGCGTCCCTGCTGGTGAGTGGCCGTCTCGTGTGAACTGGGGGGAGAGGGGGGGCAGAAACCTGTCCTGGCCTTCTTTCCGGGGGTGTTTTGCAGCCAGATTTTGGCGAGGCTTCACACATGTTGCAGTGTCCCAATAAGCCCCGTTCTGACTTGACATGAGGGCCAGACTCTGTCCTCACGTTCTTTCTCCATCCCCAGAGAAGAAGAAAGCCCAGCCGGACAGTGCGGGTGGGAGTGAAGGGACGCAGGGGAGACTGGAGGCTTCTGGGCCAGGGAGGCCTAGCAGGTGAGCCGCAGGGAGCCTGGGGTGGCCATTCTGGTGGGGAGACCTGGGCTTTGCCTGTGGCGGAAGCGGCAGCGCTGGTGGTCAGCCGGGGCCGCCTTCCCAAGGGCAGTGGGTAGTTGCAGAGCTCGGCCGCTTCCTCTCCCTGCCCAAAGCCAGCAGGTGCCTCCCCCCAAACGCTCTCTTGCTGATGCCATCTGCCTGGCCTCTCCTCCTGGCAGGGACCCCAAGCCTCCAACCCCCCCCGGGGAGAGCCAAGACGAAGAGCAGGAGGCCAGCTCCACGGAGCAGGAGGAGGAACCGGGCGAGGCTGGGAGTTCGGAGGGGGAAGAGGAGGAAGAAGAAGGAGCAGGTTGGTGGGTCCAGGTGCTTACGGGGGGGACTGGGGGGGTGAGGAGGCCCTGCACCCGTAGAATCAGCCAATACCTGGAGCAGCAGCAGAAGACCCTGCACAGGAGGCCCTTGACTTACAACCACAGTGGAGAACAACATTTCTGTTGTTAAGGAGGATAGTTGTTAAGTGAGTTTTGCCCTATTTTGCAACCCTTCTGGGTCATGTGATCGCTGGGATGATGCCTTGGTCATAAGAGTGAAAAATGGTCCAGAAGTCATTTTTTTCAGTGCTGTTGTAACTTTGAACGGTCACTAAATGAATGCTTGTAAGTCAAGGATTTCCTGTATTGCCCGAAGGGTAACGGGTCCTTCCCAGGGATCCCACCCTGGCTGGGGCTTCCTTCGTTCTCCCCCCGGGGGCCGCCTTGGGTCCAGCCCCAGGTGTGGGGGGAGGGGCAGCCAGGCCTCTGGAGACTCCTGAGGGGAGGGGGGTTTGGCGCCCATTTCTCTGCTTCCTCACTCACTTGCTTGTTGGGCCTCCCCCCAGGAGAAGACCCTCCCCCAAAGCAGAGGCAGCGCCCCTCGGACGTGGCAGAGGGCCGGACTGTCTTCCTCAGGTGGGTCTGGGGGGAGGCTGGAGGGTTGCTGTGCTGCAGCTCCAAAGGGCTGCTGTCCGGGGAGAGCCCCAGCCCCTCTAGCTGCCCCGGGGGGGGGGGGGGGGGGGGGGGGGGGGGCAAGACACGTGTGGAAGGAGCCGTCTGCTGCCCCCCTCCAGGAACTTGTTGTTTGACACGGAAGAGGAAGAGCTGGGGGAGCTGCTGGAGCAGTTTGGGGACCTGAAATACGTCCGGCTTGTGTTGCACCCCGACACTGAGCACTCCAAAGGTGAGTGGGGCTGGCGAGAGAAGTCGGGGTGCCCTTCTTGGCCATGAGGAAGCCCCCCCTTTGCCCAGTCCTTCGGTTCCCCATTCCCCTGTGGGAGACCCAGGGGGAAATAAGGGCCAATGTAGATCTTTTCCTTCTCCCCGCCCTCCTGGCCAGGACAATTCAGAAGGGCCCCCCCCCCCCCATCCTTGCTTGCCTGCCTTCCTCCAATTGCCCCCCCCCCCCTTTTGCCCTCCTCAGGCTGTGCCTTTGCCCAGTTCGCCACCCAGGAAGCTGCCCAGAAATGTCTCCAGGCGGCACAGGAGGAGAGTGAGGTAGAGCAGGGTGCCGTGGGGTGATGGGGGGGCTGCCCCCCTTGAGCTCACAGGAGCCCCTTCGGGGGACGCCTCCCTCTTACCTTGTTCTTCTCCCTGAAAGGGTCGGGGGCTTCACCTGGGGGGCCGCCGTCTCCGGGTGGACCTGGCTGTCAGCCGTGAGGAGGCCCAGCAGCTGCGAAGGCCCAAGACCTCCAAGCCCACCGGCACCCGCAACCTCTACCTGGCCCGGGAAGGCTGTGAGTGGGTCCTTGCCCCCCCCCAACCCCCCCGGGGCTCCTGGGCCCAGCCCTGCCTAGGGAGGAGAAGCAAGAGGGAGCCTCACCTCCCCTTTCCTCCTGCAGTGATCCGGGCTGGCTCGAAAGCGGCGGAGGGGGTCAGTGCTGCTGACATGGCCAAAAGGGCCCGGGTGAGTGGTCCCCCCCGCACCGGTTTGGGGGCCCTTGGGCCGCCACCCTGAGGTGCCCAGGAAGAAGACACTCTGCCACCTGGGGGGGCTCTGGAAGCCAGCCTCGTTCTTGAGAGCAGGGATGGGCGTCTCTGCTTGGACAAGGGCTGGGGGCAGTTGGTCAGAGGGGCATCCCTGGGCAGCGGGTTGGACTGGATGACCGGTGCCGTCTGATGCCTGGATATGGGAGGGAGGGAGGGAGGGGGCTTCTCCTCTGCCCCCCTGGGGACAGGACGGGAGTCGGAAAGGTGGGACTTTAGGGCAGTTTCTAGGGCATGTGAGAGCTCCCTGCCTCTGGCCTCGGGTGCCCCCCTTCCCCCCTCTTCCCCCCCAGTAAGGCCCCTTCTTCCTGGAAGGCCAAGCGCTCTGCAGGGGCTTGGAGGAGGGGGGCCGGGCCGGGGGAAGGGCTGCACCGGGCGGGCTGAGCTCTGACGGGGTCCTCCCTCCAGTTCGAGGAGTTGAAGCGCCAGAAGCTGAAGGACCAGAACGTCTTTGTCTCCCAGACGAGGCTCTGCATCCATAACCTGCCCAAGAGCCTGGATGGCGCTGCTCTGCGGAAGGTCATGCTGCAGGCGGTGGGTGGCACGCCCGGCGCCATCATCAAGGAGGTGAGCGGCCAGAACTGGGCCTCTGCCCAGGCGCCCTTCTCCCGGGGAGCTGGGCAAGAGCTGCAGGCCCCCAGCGCTGCTTCCGGAGCCCAGGAAATGGGGGCTCAGCCATTGGGAGGGAGGGAGGGGGGTCGCTGCTCCTTCTGTCCCCCCCTTGGCTCTTCTCTGCTTCTGCAGGACAGGAGGGGGGGGGGGGGCACATGGCTGAGCCCAGCATTTCTGACCTGGAGGCCCCTCATTCTCGAGAGCAGCTGCGGTTCCTGGGTGGGGGGGGGGTCTTGCTGCAACCCCAATCCCGGAGGCTCCTTGTGGTTGCCTGGTGTCCGAGGCTTCAGGAGGACTGCAAAGTGGGGCCTTCCCTGGTCCTTCTAGACAGGCAAAGCCCCTTCGACCTTTGGGGGGCCTTGTCAGCCTCCAGCGAATGACCGGCCGCTTCCTCCTCTCTCTCTTCCCCCCCCCCCAGTGCCGCGTGATGCGGGAGCTGAAGGGGCGGGGCCAGTCCCTGGGCTACGCTTTCGTGGAGTTCCAGCAGCCCCAGCACGCCCTGCTTGCCCTGCGCCAGGTCAACAACAACCCCCGGCTCTTTGGGGACCAGAAGGTGAGCTCCGCTTCTCCAGAGACCCTCCGGGCCGGCCCCCCTTCCCTCCTCCTGGAGGCTCCTGCTCCCGCCTGGGCATCCCAAGGCTTGGGCTGGGTCCCCTGCAGAGGTGACTGGGCCGGGGAGGGGAGGGGAGGGAGGCCACCCTGCGGGTGCCCAAGATGGGGCTCTTTCTCTCCCCAGCGGCCCATTGTGGAGTTCTCCCTGGAGGACAGGCGGAAACTGAAGCTGAAGGAGCAGCGCACTGAACGCAGTCTGGTAGGGCATCGGGGCCCCCCTGAGATCATCCCCCGGGCAGGGGCCTGGCCCCCTGGAGCGCCCCTAGGGGTCCATGGGGGGCAGCCCCTGACCTGCAGGAAGAACCAAGGGGCTCCAGCTGCATCACCCCAGGGGCTGGAGATGGGCCCGGAGTGGGGGGGGGAGGCCCTGGGTGACGCTTCCTTCTCTCCCTCCTGCAGCAAAAGCTGAGGCAGAAGCAAGCAGCCGCCGGGCCAGCCAGTCAGGGGCCATCGCCTGCCACCGAGCGGCCAGGGGCCTTGAAGAAGGCCCCGGGGGCCAAAGGGAGGGCTGGCCCTCAGGCTGCCCCAGAGTCCTGTGGGCAGAAGAGGAGGAAGCGCCCTGGGCCCTCGCCAAGCCTGAAGGCCACTGAAGGAGCCACCTCCTGGTCGGGCTTCCAGACCCGGCAGGAGCAGGAGACGGTGGAGCTGCCAGACGGCACGAAGCGGCGGAGGGTCCTGGCCCTCCCCTCCCACCGGGGGCCCAAGATCAGGTAAAGGCACCCGCTGAGGGCTCCAGGGTCCCTGGCCTGGCCAGAGGAAGTCCTGCTCTGCCAGCTAGGCGGGAGAAAATGCCCTGGTGCTGCTCCCTGGACTGAAGTGTGGGGGGGGATTTTCCCGGCAGGAATCGCGACAAGGGCAAAGCGCAGGGGGCCCCTCCTGAGAGGGGGAGGAGGAAGAAGAAGGCTGGGCCCAGAGAGCGGAAGGCGCCCGGAGCTGCCCCCCAGGTGAGTGGCTGGGGTCTCCTCCCACGCAGAGCCCACCTGCCTTTGTGCCCCTCCCCCCAGGGCTTCTGAGCCTGATCCCCCCGGTGTTTGTCCTCAGGGCCCCCAAAAGAAGCGGACTGGACACGGCCAGGCGGAGGTTCGCTTCGAGCAGCTGGTGGAGCGGTACAAGCAGCGGATTCTGGGCACTGGCCAGGCCGGCCGGCAGCTCAAGAAGAGCAAGTGGTTCGAGGACTGAGTCGCCCCTCCCCAGGGAAGAGAGGCCCGCCCCCCGGGAAGAGGAAGAGGAGGAGACTCGCCCAGGGCCCGGTTCCCCACACTGTGTGGGCAGGCAGGACCCAGGACATGGGGGGCGGGCAGGCAGGCAGGCAGGCAGGGTGGAGAGCCCCCGGGGCCCTAGGAATGTTGGAGTCTCTGCTGGCCCAGGGCCTCTGGCGAAGCAAGGCAGCAGGGTGGGCTGTGCCCAGGCCATGCAGGCCCTGAAGAGGGACGGGGGGGAGGCGCTCAGCCCCAAGGGGGCCAGAGTGTGTCCCAGCAACACAGCCTGGCAGGAGATGCACAGGGGGGGAGGTGGGGGAGGCTCCCGGCATGGAGCGCCCATCGCTTCCTTGGCATCTGGTAATAAATTACTTTCTCAGAATTGTGGTCCCTGGGCATCTGCTCCTCCTGGGCCTGGATCACGGGGTCTCTCTTCGGGGGGGGGGGGTGCTGCAGAGCTCTAATCCTGAGCCTGGTCCAGGCGTTTTGCCCCAGGGTGCCAGGGAGGAGCCCACAAAGTCCACCTGGGGGCCGCCAATTTGAAGCTCTTAGCAGGAAAACGGAGTTGGAGAGGACCTTGGGGGTCTTCTAGTCCAGCCCAGGCAGGAGACAGGTGGCATTCCAGCCTCCTCTTAGAAAGCTCCAGGGATGGAAGCCCCCACCACTTCTGAGGCAGCTTCTCTTCCACTAATTGGTTGCCCTGTCAGGAAGCCACATCTGTTGTTCCTTGTCTGGCCTTTGGGTGCCTTGGAGAACAGCTTCACCCCCTTCCTCCTCTCTGGGGCAGCCCCTCAAATATTGGGACGCTGCTCTCCTGTCTCCCCTGGTCCTTCTCTTCCCTGGTCCAGCCAGGCCCAGGGCCTGCAAGCGTCCCCTCATCCTCCTGGCTGCTCTTCTCTGCTCTCTTTCCACAGCCTCAGCCTCTTTTTTGTAGGTGATCAAAACTGGGTGCTGTAATGGGGTGTTGGATTCCGCACCTGCTCCCTGTGAACCATCTCATTGGGTTTAATGGGACCCTCCCCAACCCGGTTTCCCAAACGCGTCTGGCTGGGGGAGACGCCATCTGGAGCAAAAGGGGGGATGGGTGGCTTTTAGCAACCCAGCTGTTGGGTCGGCACGTGATGGGATCCAGGCCTCTCGGGTTCAGTCGTTAAGCGGATGTGGTTTCTCCAGCTGACTTTGCTTTGGGCAATGTCCCCAAAAAGGATCCCATGACACCGAGACGCGGCAGCCGTCATAAATACGAATCAGGTGCCTGCTGAATTTTGATCCCCATGTGATGCAACAGCCGTAACTCTGGGAAGCCACTTTTTTCAGTGACGTGGCTTTGAAGGTCCCTAAGTGAACGGTTGTAAGCCGAGGACCCCTTGGGGAGAAAGCCGCCCTGACTTCTCAAGCCCTTGGAGGAGGCCCCTCTAGCTGCCTGTCCTCAGAATGCCTGGGACCCAAAGCTCCTCCCAGGCCCCCTCCTCGCTGGGAAGGCAAAGGCAGGCGGGCTCCTGGCCCTGCGGCCGTCCTGGGCTGCTCTGTGGGATCGGTAGCCTTGGCCGCTTGGGGTCTTGCTCGGCTCCAGGCTGCTCTGGGCATTGGCCACGAGGGCAGCCCTACCTGGGGGGGTCACCCCTCAGCCCCCCCCCCCCGGTGCTCCCAGCCAGCCAACCGGGGAGGTGGGGGCAGACTGCCTGGCTCTGCTTTGGCCCGGCTGCCTCCGGGTGGCCAAGCCAAGTCTTGCAAAATGCCAATGAGCCGCCTGAGATCCTCCCAGGAGCAGGAAGCACAGCTGGGCCCAGAGTGGAAAGAGTGACGCTCCGGGAAGCGGTCGACAGGAGCTCACAGGCAGCCCCCCCCCCTCCCTGTGGACAGTTGTGCGGGGGGGGGGGGGCTTTCCTCTGCTGAAGGCTGCCGCTGGAGCTAGCGGCCTGAAGGGATGCGAGGGCCACCTCCACTCCCTGCCCCAGTCCAAAGGCTCGGCTGCTGGTGCTCCACTCTAGCCCTCTTGGCCTGTTCTTGGGGGCGTGTCTCATGGACCTTTGCAGGGTGATGTCATCTTTGTGGCTCTTTCCTGGCCTTTTGGGGGGCCCTCCTGGCTCCCCCACTCTCTTCACCTAGGCCCTCCTTTGGTCCGCCCCCCCTTGCCCTGCCTCCTCTGCACTGGCCTTCCAGGCTCGGAGGGCCCCCCAGGGAAGTCCCTTACCTAGAAGGGGGCTTTGTGGTGGGACCCGTAGCCATGGGGGGAGGGCTGGGACTGGGAGCGCCTTCATCCTTTGCAGATGTCCTGGACGTTGGAAGTCTGCAGAGGAGCGTGTGGGTCTGGCCCCCTGCCTGCTGGAAGCCCTTCTGTTGCAGGCGGCTGGTCTTCATAAGGAAAAGCTGGAGCCCGGCTTGTCTGCCCCCCCTTCCCGGCGCCAGGGAAATGAGTGTAGAGCCAGCCCCATGACCTGACTGCCCCCTTCCCCAGGGCCTCCCACTGCCTGCCCCACACTTCCTTGTGCAAGTGGCCCTTCCTTTCCCCACAGCTCCTGTCTGCCCCACTGGTGGGTATTCCTGCCATCTAAGGCTGGATGCCAGGAGCAGGGAAACAGGCTGGTCCCAGGAGCTGCCCGAGAGGTCGGGGGAGGGGGGGCCCGGAGGCGGCAGCTCCTGCGCAAGGCTTCTTGGGGGGGGGGAGCTGACCCCTCTGAAGACCTCAGCCCACCTGGAGGGCCAAGCAGAAGGAGAGCCATCTCCGTTCCTCTCTACCAAGGGGGACCTGCCAACCAGTCCAATTCAGAGCCAAGCATCTGGTTTTGGCCCCGAGGCTGAAGAAGCCAGGCAAATGCAGACCAGAGAGCGCGCGAGGGAAGGGGGGCCGTGTGGTGATGGGCTGGCTGGCTGCCGCCACCACCGCAGACTCGTAGTGAGAGGAGCAAGGCTCCCCCTTCCTGCCTGGCATCTGGAGACGGGCAGCTCTGGGGATGTTGCTGACTTAGCTGGAGCACCCGCAACGCCCCTCCACGGGCCGGGGGGCTTCGGGCAGGCGGTGGTTGGGCCAGGGGGGGCTCTGCCCCCGAGGCCCAGGCTGGGGTTGGCTCCCCTGTCACATGCCGACCATAGGGCACCCCCTCCTAGCCACGGGGGTCGCTGGTTGAGGCACGATTCCCCTGAGTGGGGGTCTGCAGCTGCGTGGGGGGCTTCGGGCCCTGCTTTCTGCTTCCGGCATTTTCTTTTGAGCTTGTTGCTGACGTGACCCAGTGCCGGATTTCAGGGCAGAATTCTTCAGGGCAGGAAGCTCCGGTGGCGAATCAGAAGCTTTGGGATGGGGGGGGATGCCTGGCTGAGTTGCTGCCTTCTGGGCCTTTCCTGGATGGCAGTTCAGCACCTGCCAACTGGAAAGCAGAGCACCCCTGCAGCCCCCCGCAGCCCCTTCCTTGGCTGGCACCCTGTTGGGCAGCCCAGGGTAGGGCTGACAGCTGAAGTCTTGCTCGGCCCCCAAGGGACACTGAGCTCCCCTTGCTGTGGGCCAGAGAGGACCAGACCCAGAGACCCAGAAACTCCGAGAAAGGGAACGGGAAATGGCCCCTTTGGAGTGGAGAGGGAACTGGGCCGAGCAGGGGGACCGAAGTGGGGCTGCCTGGCCTGCAGAGACAACTGCAGAGGGCCAGATGGAAGGAAGACCAGGCCTGGGGTGGGAGGCTGCGGGGGCAGGGATTCCCAAAAGGGGTGTGTGTGGAACCCCTTGGAAGCCCTCCCAGGATGGGGAAACAGGCGTTTGCAGGGACCAGGCACGGAAGTCCCATGGCAGGTTTATCCTGCTTAGCCAGGTCTTGGGAGGCGCCGCCTGCGGTTCGTAGATGGTGGCACTAGGGCTGCTTACGCCCTGGGAAGAGACAGACCGACCTGAATGCCAGGGAGCTCCCTGCCCTCCTGCCAGCCGAGTCACTGCGGATCTGAGAGAGGGAGAGAGTGGCACAGCACTCAGGGTTGGTTCAAGGGCCGAAGGCCGACTGACAGTGCCCTGCCCAGGGGGAGCTAATCTTGACCTCTTTGGGCTGCCAATGTCTCCATCCGCCAAGGAGGCTTCTGGGTGCCAAGTCCTTCCCGGCCCCAAACAGCAGAGAGTCGGGGGGGGGGGTGTCCAGGTTCTGCCCTCCCCAGGCACATTTGCCCGGCCGCTGCAAATGGGGGGGACGATAGCCCTGCCACTGGGCAGCACTGAAACCTCCGCCCCCTGCTGGATGGTTTGTGGGCAAAGTAAACTGGGGCACCACCATGCCCGGCCACCTGACTTCTGGGCTCTTGGGCACCACCTGGGGATGCGACAGCAAGCCAGCCAGGCCCCCAACTCAGGCCCGTTAAGCCCCACTTCTGAGTTCAACAGCTCTTGGAAATGGCTGCCAGCGGAAGCATCTCCGGGCGGCGGGGGGGCGGGGGGGGGGCAGGCGGCAGGCTGAGCCGAAGCAGCCCTGCTCTGCGCCACGTCACCAGCGGTGCTGCTGTGGCTGCTTGGGGCCAGGGAGCCGTTGGCTGGGCCTCCGCCAGGTGATCCACCTGGGGAAGGCAGCCAAGGCGGGGCAGCCCCAGGCCGCCTCCTCTTGGGAGGGGCCTCCCTCCATCGCGGCTGCTCTGCCTTGGCCGGCAGCCAGCCGAAGCGCTCTTGGCGAGGGCCTGGGTGCTGCCTCTTCACTCGGCGTATCCTCTGCTGACCTGGGTTGCTCTGGAGACAGGCAAACGGCGTCTCAACGGCAGTTGGCGGGTCTCATCCCGGCCTGCAGGGGCCCTGCTTGCTCACCATCGGAGGGCCTAAGTGGAGTCCTCCCCAGGGGAGGGTGGCCTGCACAAGGGGCCCCGCAGGGCTCCTAGCACCCAACTCTGCTGCTCCTGGAGCCGAGGCTCAAATGCTGCCAGGGATGCAGCGGATGACCCTCGGGTGCCCTGCCCTTGCCTGCCGTGGCGCCTCTCCCAACCGGGCCCCACCAGAGACGAAGGGAGGCTGGGTCACCTTCTGTGGCAGCTGCGGCTTTGATCACCGCCTCGGAGGGCCTTTGGGGCGCAAGCTGTGTGCCGGGAAGGTGGTGGAAGGGATTCGGGCAGGGTTCAGAGGGGCCCTGGGCTCTCCTCCGTGCCCGCCCTGCAGCGCAAGCCTTCGATGGCAGCAGGGGTGGGCAGGGGGCACCGAGGGTTCCATCCTGGCTCTTCCACATTTTTTAAATGGCTTGGAGACAGACAATGCACGGCAAGGCCCCAGAAGGCCAGCTCGAGATCCAAAAAGATCTTGAAAGGCTTGAACCCTGCAGTTCAACGGTGAGTGAGGTAAGAGTCAGTGGTGCTATTGTACCGGCTCAGCCAGGTTCTGGCATCCCGGTAGCGCCGAGGAGCTGGCAGAGAACCGGTTCGCTCCGAGTTTCTCCAACGCTCTGCAGATCCGCCCGCTGGGGCTCCCGTCTTGGCCTTTATTTCCGCTTTTGAGGCGCAGCTGCTTTGCGTGTTGCCTGTTGAAGCTCCAGGGAGAGTGCAGGATTGCAGGAGGGGAATAGGAAAGCCTCTGCGCATGCACAAAGTGCTCCCACCAAGCCACGCCCATCGAACCGGTGGTAAACCACTTTGAAACCCACCACTGGTAAGAGTCTGCCCATAGGTAGGAAAAACCAGGTGGACAGTTCCAAGGTTGGAGGTACTCTTGGCCCCTTGTTAGGCCTCCAGTTGCAAGTGGGCCAGCCATGTGCTGCAGCTGCCAAAGGAGCCGATGCATCAACAAGAGACGAACGATGCCCAGGAACGGCTGTGGGCTCAGATCCCTCCAGCACTTCTTGTTCAGGCCTGGTCCCCACGGTGGAGGGACGCTGAGGAACTGGGCCTGGGGCAGGGCAGAGCCTCTAAGGTCACAGCTAAACCCTGCCCATCTTTAACCTCCAGGAGGAAGCCCTTCTGGCAGTCTTCCCAGCTTCGACGGGCTGCCCCAGTTCTTCTCCAGAACCTCTGAGGGCAGACAAGGGCCACCCTGGCAGAGAGGGTCCAGCTCAAAAGCATTTCCTGACACTCTTCGGGGCCAGAGAGCAGCGGAAGGGCCGCCTCCTGGAGTCAGGTGGCTCTTCTCTCTCCAGGTTTCCAAGCAAAGGCTGCACAGCCATTTGTCAGGGGTGTCTTGAGGGTTACTACTCTGGGTGGAGGAGGGTTGGACTAGACCTCTCAGGGCCTTCATAGTCTTGGGATTGTAGGATAATTCCAGATTCCTCTGCAGAGGGATCCTGAACCATCTCAGTGATGAGCCTAGCAGCTCCAACCCCATAAGGCTCTGAGACTGGCCTGGTCGCCTCCTGTGGGTAGCCACTCCTGGGGGAGGGGCTAGCTTAGTATGATGTGTGATGCACAAAAAAGTTGGATTCTAGGCGTGTTTTCCAAAGTCTGGAGCACCTTCCTTTGTCCGTATGCACGCACACCTCACGGGGTGGGGGGCCTGTGCCCCATGCAGGAGGGAGGAGGGAGCAGCCGGGGGTTCTCCTCCCCCCCCCAGGTGCACACCTGTCCTGAAGTGGCCTCTTGCAGCAACATGAAGAGGGGCTGGCTCCCCCCGCCAGCCACGCAGGGAGGTTACAGGAGGACGAAGGTGGGTGCGGCTGCCTTGGATGGCTGCCCACCCCCCGGCCCTCCTGCCTGCCTTCCCTTGTGAGGGAGAGAGCCCCCTCCTCCCGGGGGCACAGAGGCGCCTCTCCGGCTGAGCCCCCTGCTCTTTGCCAAGTCAGCACAGAGGAGGAGGGGGCCGGATTGATGGGCTGGGGGCTGGGAGCCCCCCAGCCCTGCTCTCCGTAGGCCCTCTGCCAAGGCACACGGCCCCCGGAAGCCCAAAGGGGGGCATGGAAGAAGGCGAAGCTGCAGCCAGCAAGAGAGGGGCTCCGTGCTTGCCTGTCGTCACCTGGGGCTGGAAGGCTTAATTAAAGGAAAGAGGATCATGGTTCACAAGGAGTCCTCAAAAGATCTGCCACGTTTTTGATCTTTTTTTGTTAAAAAAATCCCCAAATGTTCTGGTTTTCCAGCTAAAAGAACACCTTCTATGAACTCGTCATAAAATGGAAGCCATCCGGGCGACAGGGAGACAGGAAGGGCTGCAATCTCGGCTCTGGCCGGACCAGGCTGGGCATCTTCTGTCCGCTGACCAGGAAGTCTGGACCCAGCCCCTCCAGAAGGACTCCTTTGGAAGCAGTTGGGAAGGGACCCTGGGGCGGAGGCTGACCTACGGAGACTTCCCTCACCGCCACCATCGTCTTAATGAATAATTGGGGGGAGCAGCTGCCTGCCGTGCCTTCTCAACCAGCTGCTTGGACTTGAAGGGGTCCAAGGTCCCCCAAAGCTTCTTGACCTCAGCTTCACATCTTCACAATCTTCGCTTTGGGGTGTTTTGGAGAGTCGACTTGGCCTGGGGTGAAAGCCAATTGGGCCCAATGGGCTTCCTCCCTCAGGCCTCTGGGCAAAAGGGCAAGAGAGGGGCTGGGGCCAGCCCTCTTTTGTGCAGATGCAGAGCGAGAGTTGTTTGGCCATATAGGTGACCTATACATTGAATGAATGAATCAGTCAATCAATCATTGGATGGATGGATGGATGGATGGTAGAGAAAAGGCCATCTCTTGGTTTTTCTCATCTTTTTCTATGGAATTTCCATGGGCACCAGGAGGAGGCTTATTAGAGGCAGCCCAGGTAGATAGAAAATTGGGCCCTCCTGGGATCCTGTGGAGAATGACAGCTTGGAAGAAGACCCCACAAGCAAGTATTGAGGGCCAGGACAGATGGATCCCAGGGCAATGGTGTCCAGTGGAAAAGCCCAGGAGCGGGGGCCAAAACTCTTGGCCAGTGGGAACACAGGAGTGGAGAAGAGCCTTGGGAGCCACCCTTGATCAAGCTGGAATTGACGCCTGTCCTGGCCAATGGGGCCGGGTCTGAGAGGAGGGCCTAGGAACTTGGCCTGTGAAGCGTTTGGACGCGGAAGATAAAAGTCGCAAAACTCCATCTGCTTGGAGTGAAAGGAGGTGGCCAGTAGCACCAGAATGTCACCAAGACCCTCGTAATGCAGGGAGTAACAAATTCATTAAAAAACAGCAAAAGGCAGATTGACCTTGGAAGATTTGGAAGGCAAAACCTGGCATTTATCCTGCAAAGAGGCCTCTGGGAAGGGCAGGGAGGGAGGGAAGGGCTCTGCTTCTTAGCAGCCAGCAGCTGCTCTTGCAGCCAGGGGAGGGTCTGAAGATGGCCCCCACCCCAAGAAGGAAGGTCCACTTAAGCTTTGAATCCTCCGATTCTTAGGAAACCCGGGGGGGGGGGAGGTTTTCCCTCCCTCCTAGATACAGGCATTGGTTGGGAATGGTGGGAATTGAAGTTCTATCCGGCAGTAAGCCTACCAGCTTTTGGAAGGCTGAGAAAATCCATCAGGGATCGATCTGGGCCCCTCCCAGGAAGTCCTTTGGTTTCCCAGCACATCTGCCCAAGCCCCTTGCCCAGGACCCCGGAAACAGCCCCCTCTCTACCTATGGGAGCATCTCCCTGCCCAGCCAAGGAACTGAAGCAACAGAAATTCACAAGGTTTGTTTATAAAACATAAATAGTCTTCCAGGTATATAAAGAACACCATCAGCGTGGAAAATAAACCAACTGAAATAAATAAAAAGGCCACTATTTTTTTTACAAGGAAGGGCAGGAGAATGGAAGGGCTTCGTCGGTGGGTTCCCCCCCCCCCCAGGCCCGTTCCACCGCGCCCAATAACTCCCCTCTTCCCCGGCTGGGAAGCGTCGGCCCTAAGCACCACAACTGGCCGGACTTCGGCTGTTCGCGTTCGGGTGGGCGCACCGGCAGCACTGCCCGGAACGCAGCGCCCGTGGCGGTCTACTTTGGGGGAGGCGCCTACAAGCCCGGCCGCTCCCAGGCCCCGAAGAAGCCAAGGCCGGCAGCGCGAAGAGCTCTTTGTGCGCAGCACGCTGTTCCGGCGAAGCCTCCCCACCCCGCATCGCCGGTCTGGTACTGCAGAGTCGCTCTCCCAGGTGGCCTCCTTCCCCGCGTCTCCTGGGCTCTGCCCGTCCGTGTGAAGCAGGCTTTTCTAAAGGTGCGGAGTTGGCTGCCCGGGAAAGCCATTAACTCTCTCACACACACACACACACACACACACACACCGATCTCCTGGCCCTACTGAGAGGCACGAAGGGCGAAGGCGCCCCGGATGTTTGCAAAAACGCCCTGGGCCCTCCGCCAGGGAGTCTCCTTGCTTGCCGTGGCTGAAGGCGCATCTCCGGGACTTGTGGATTCTGGGCCGAGTCTTCTGGATTCTGCTTTCCACGACCGGGCTGCAACGCTTTGCTAACCCAGCGCCTTTTCCTGCCGGTCTCTTCAACACGGCTTGACTGGTGGGCCTCCCCCTCGGCCCCTTGCAAGAGGCCTGAGGAAGAGGGGCTGAGCCACCGCCTCAACTGCTTCCCCACCCCCCAGCCCATCCTCCGTCCTCAGTCCTGGCCGCATCCAAAAGAGAGTTGCGATGCCAGTCTGGGAATGGAGGAGGAGGAGCTGGCGGGGAGAAACGGGGGAAATCCTCTCGTTCTGGGTGTTGACTCAAAGGGCGAACGAGCCAAGAGCCAAAGGCCCACGCAGGTCTGTCTTTGAGGGAGGAGGGGAGGCGTCCCTTTGATCTCTGGGACCAGGAATGCAGCCACCACTCTGAGGCGGGAGAGGGAAACGCCGCTCCAGCCCCGAAGCTTTGTTTGGGAAGAGACTCAATCCAAGGAGTCAGATGTGGACCGAGGTAAACCCCACCCGCTCCGCCCCCTGGAATCTCAGGGAGTGCTGCCCTGCCCTGCCCTGCCCTGCCCTGCCCCACCCACCCACCACCTACCCCGCTCAGGCGTGACTGGGGGCTGCCTCGGCAAAGCACAGATGTTCTGAGCTCTGCGCTCGCTTGCTCCGGGCCCAGCCAGGCCCACAAGCCCCCGTTCTGCCCAGAGGTTCTGCCCGCTAGCCTCCGTCCACGTGCTTCCCTTCCCATAATCGTCAGCTGCCTGCTTGTCTGGGATGAGGTCCACGGTGGCCCTCTGGGCAACAAGCCTTGCACCGAAGACACTCCCCCCCACACACACATTCCGCCCTTGGAAGCAGGAAGTCCCTGCTACACTCACAAACTCGCCCACCACCATTCCCACCACCATCAATATTCAGTAGTTCTCTGCCCCACAAAGCGACCCCCCACAACCAAGAAAATCCACGGTAACGGGGCAGGAAGATTCTGCCGACCAGGCTTGGGGGCCGAATGCAAGTTAAGCCCCCCCCCCAGTTTTGCTTCAGGGGTGCCGCCTGCTTGGCTCCCCCTCTCGTCAAGGCAGACCCAGCCCTTCCCTAGCAGTTGTGCACGTGGTCCAGGTGCTTGGTGATGCTCTGCAGACACTTCTGGAGGCGGTCCAGGGTCACCACCGCCGCGGTGTAGGGAGAGACGGCCAGGCGCTCGGTCAGGTTCTGCAGGGCGTCCGAGCGGGCGGGCCTGTGGGGAGGGCAGCCCAGGTGGGAGCCCAGCAGCTGCAAGAGGCTTTGGAGGTTCTCCACGTCGTGCGAGATCTGGGCGACGGGGGCCTCCAGGGGCAGGTTGGAGAGGACCTGGTGGAAGAGCTCCAGCGCCTCGTCCATGGCCTCCAGGCTCTGCACCGGCAGCTCCCCGGGGATGAAGTCCAGGCCGTTGATCTTCAGGCTCAGCGGAGGAAACTGCGGGGCAGGAGAGTCAGGGAAGTGGCGAGGAAGTCAAAGCAGTCTGCGCACGCGACGGTTGGAGCGGGCCAAGCAGAGAAAGCTCGCCCAGAGAATGGCTGTCGAGCTTCTGCTTGAACTCCACCTCCCCTGAGTCCCCCGGCAGCTTCTCCTGTCTTCAGCCCCTCAGTCTGAATGGGGCTGCCTGGAGCTGACCTCCCCTCTTTGGGCTGGCGCTGGGCAAGAGGCCGTGATACACACACACACACACATACACTCTCTCTCTCTCTCTCTCCACCTTCCCTCTGCCAAGGCCGACGGGGGCTGCTTCTTCGGAAGCACAGCCTTAACCCCGGCTCCATCCAAGATGCCCTTTGGCCCCGTGGGGGTGTGGCGGGGGCCCCGGCCTGCCTGCACCGCCAGCCTACTTGAGCTCTCCTCCCCACGGCTTGGACGGGGCAGGGCGCGCTACCTCCAGGCTCCTCCTCCCGCTGTATCCTCAGAGCAACGATGAGGCAATTGAAAATTCCCAGCACTGACCTAATTAGGTGACTGCCTCCCTTCCACACCCCGTCCCCGCCCGTGTGGGTGTGGAAAGACGAGTTGTGGTATAACGGTTTCTTGTGCAGCCGCCACGTCTTGTGGCGAAGATGCTCAACCGGCCCAGGACACCGGCTGGGCTTGGCCTGGCTGGGCTGTTTTGCTCCGCAGCGCGAAAGCCACACGGCTCTGCCTGGCAATGGGGCGGCCTTGGGGTGCTCTGGCCTCGCCCAGCCGCACTTCCACAAGGAAAGCGCGCAGTCAGAGATCAGAGAGCGCGGCAGAAGCAGCAGCTGCCGGTCTCTGGGTGTGTAAAGCGGGCAAAGGCACCCTGGCGTTCCCAGACGCCCCAGGGGCTCCCCAGCAGGCTCCGAAGCCAATGGGGCTGCAGTTGGGGCCGGCGCCGAAGGGAGGGCGGTCTCTGGGCAAGCAGGGGATCCCGGGCAAGCCCAACCTGGCAAGAGGGGAGCGTCCCGGCGGCTGACAAGGAGCCCCTCTTACCTGGTGCTCCTGGATCCTGGCAACGATCGTCTTGGTGAGGCTTTTAGTGTCGGCGATCACCTTGTCGATTTTCACAGACCGACTGTAGAAGAGGGGCAGCCAGACCCACAGAAACCCACACACGGAAATGCTGGGGGAGCGCATCTTCCCCTTGAGACCTGTAAGGGGGAAAATGGGGACCAATGATGGGGAGGGGGGCTGCAAGAAGGAGGAAGGCGAGGGGGGAGAGAGGAAGATGGCAACCCTGCCCTATCCGAGGCCAGGGCAAGGAGGGCTTGCAGGGGAACAGAGTTGGGAGCGGGTGGGCTGCGTGGCTGAGGAAGCAGGGCTGAATTATTTGCCAAAGACGCGGAGCACTAAAAAACAAATAAAAAGGCGCCTTTGTTGGGGAGGGAGAGTTCGGCTGTCCGACAGGACTGGGTGCTCCGGTGACCCTGTGAGGGTCGCTTTCCTGGCGGGCTACAACACCCCCCACCCCTTCAAACCGCTCTTCCCTAGAATGCGCCCAGCCTGAGATTTCATTCCTCGAGTCCGGGGCTGCCCTGACAAGGGGCATGCAGAGAACAGCCTGGCATCGCTCTCCTGCAGAAACGGGCGTTTCTCCGCTTCCCAGAGCGGCAGAGGCGGAGGGCGGCTTGTGGCAAGGCCTCTGCGTGGGAGATCAGGGCTATGCCCAGCAGGGGCCACACCAACGGCTGCCCTGCCTTGCCCTCGCCTCCTGCGCCGGGCTGAGGGCCGCGGTGCATCTGGGCCCCTCCCAGCCAGCCCGGCTCTTGGGAGCCCAATTAGGGCAGGCCTGCCCTGCCAGTCCGGGTGCCCTCTGAAGTGGTGCGCGCTTAATAAGCCCCGCCGCCGACGGTTGGGACAAGTTCCTTCACCTTGCCGGCAACGGCAAGCAGAGGCAGCGCCTCCCGAGGCCCGTGGCCATCCAGCTGCGCTCGACTCATCCCCGTTACATAACCGGGGAGCAGCAGGGGGGACTCCAGGCAGCCGCAGGGCCCAGCCCAGCCAGGAAGGCAAAAGCGGTCGCAGACCCCCGCCAGGCCAGCGGGACTGAATGACCAGCGCCTGCTGGCCAATGCTTCCTGGGCAATTGGCTTGGAGATAGGTCCGCCTGCTGGCTGAGCAAGGGCTTGGACGGGCCCCGTCAGAGGCAGGCTCCCGCCCCCCCCGCCCCCGCCCCCCACGATTAAGCAGACTGGGGCAGCCCAAGCGGTCGGGTGGCCCAAGCCCACTGCCCAGTTGGCTGACCCCTAGAAAAATGAAAGTCCACAAAGTCTTCAGTAGGCTCACCCGAGCTGGCCTCTCGGACATTGAGCCCCCGCCCCGCCCCCGTCACAACACTGTGTGTGTGTGTGAGTGAGTGAGTGTGAGTGTGTGTATGAGTGAGTGAGTGTGAGTGTTTGCAGCAGGTCCAGGAAAAGCACAATCGGCAGGCAGGGAGCCCCCCTGAGAATTCTTCCTGGACCCTCCCTCCGCCCATCCCGAGACCAGCAACGCTGCCAGCTTTGACCACTCACGACCACCTGGGCATGCTGCTCAGTCGCAGTTATGGATGGGGGGGTTGGACGTGCGCCCTTTGCCGGCTTCTTGGTGGGACGCGGGGTGAGACTGGGGGCTGTGGCTCAAAAGTCCTGGCCCTGCTCAGCTCTGCGACCGACACCCTCTCTCCCAAGAAGGGGCTGCCTGTCTGAAGCAGACGCAGGCGCCATCCCTCCCGCTGCGAAGCGCCCCCCCCCCTCCCGCGAATCCAAGTGATGAAATCTTGGCGTCCCGGCCTTGCTTGCCGCTCCTCCCTGGCCCCCGCGGACGAGCGAGCGCCGGCGGAAGGCCTGGGAAAGGCATCCTGGCCTGGCGGTGTTCTCATGACACGCTTCCCTGAGTCTGGGAAGGACCTCGCGGTGGCATTCTCACCGTGAGCGGTGCTTGGCTACTTTTAGGACGGTTTGCCTTTGCGGCTTAGTGCCTTGTGCGAACCCAGCCGCGGGCTTATTCTGGGTTTCCAGGGGTTGGGCGAACTCCGATATTGGTCTCACCCTGCCATGAGGCTGTGGGTCTCCCCTTGGCAAGGCGAGAGGCGCCTGGAGGCACGGCGGGAAGACCTGGAAGAAGGTCCTCTGCACATGCTCAGACGCACTCTTCCCGGCAGCCAAACAACTGCAAAAAATTCAGCCCACGACCCGCTCCCCTTTCCCCGCTCCCGCCACAAGGAACCTCACTGCCCATCGCATCACTTGCTCTACGGACGGCGCAGCTCACCTCCGCCCGTGGTGCTGCCTCGCGCTTCCGCCCCGGCCTCTGAGGCTCCATCGCAGCGCGATCCTTTTATAAGTGCAGCGTTGCACAACGCGCAGCCGGCCGCGACTCGGCTCTGCCCGGCCCTGCCCGGCCCGTCTCTGCCCGGCTCCTCCCTCCTCCCTCCCTTTTCCCCTCCCTCGCTCCCTCCCCATGCTCCAGGGCCCCGCCACCCCAGCAGGAGGGACCCACCCCGCAGACTCACTCGGCTTAAAGGCTGGACGGGGGGCGGCTTTTAGGAACTTCTCTGCCCCCTCCCTAAGCAAGGAGGTCGATTCCTGGCCCGGCTGATTGGGAAATGACCAGGAGATGGGCGCGAAGCGGGGCGGGGGCATTTCGCGTTGCCCCGCGTGCCCTCGCCTTTTGGCTGCCTGGAATGGGTTTGGCCTGGCGACCTCCTCCGCGAGCCCTCTGGACCTCTGTTCGCCTCCTCGCAGACTCTAATCCAAGGGCAGTTTTAAGGGCAGAACCTGGGGTAAAAGTCCGTTTCACCCAGACCGCTAGACTCCTCTGGCATCTGGGGGCTCAGCGCTTGCGACAGTGCCGGAGCTGCCCTCACTAGGCCTGTTTTCCTGGGGCTGGCTGCCGAAACCCAGCGGGGGTCTCTGCTGGAGTTGGTCTCCCGGTTCTGCTTGTGACCCCGGGCCCTCCCCGTCCAGTCTCCGACCCAGGGGCGTCTGCGCTTGGACCGGTGGCAGAAGGCCGCCTTTGAGCGCGGAGAGAGGTCGGAAGCGGCGGTGCATTCGTGGGCAGGAAGGGCCGTGCTGTCGGGGCTCCCGAAGAGAATCAACCCTGGGACGCCAGCCGTCCCAGGCTCTCCGGCGGGGTCGAAGAAGAAAGTCCCGGCGAGCGAAAGGGAGAGGCCGCTTCCCCGCCGGTGTTTGTTCCTCCAACTTCCAAAGGGGCTCGAGAAGACCCTGCGCAGCGGCAGACACCTCGGCCAAACGGGCGCCCGCAGGGAGAGCGCGATCCTTTAGAGATGGGCGCGCAGCTGGACGCGGCCAGGCGAATCGCTTTAGGAACCGGCCGAGCCTTGCAAGGTCCCACCAGACGAACGAGAGCTATGAAGTCCCCTCCCCTCGGCTTCCCGTGAAAGCTGTCCTAAGTCCTGATGGGATCCGTAGAGCAGGGGAGGGTCGCCCGGGAGGGTCGTCCAAGGTCGCCCCGGACCCAGCCGACATCCGAACAAAGGGAGGGGGAGGATTTTTAGGTTCTGGGTCCATCCGGGGTGGGCGCGTCGGGGTGGGGCGTTTCCTCTCCCCACTTACCCTGTGCGCCCTTCGGCAGCCCGCTCCCTTTTCTATCCCGCGTGCCTCCAGCCCCCAGCCTCTCCCTTGCGCGGGACGGCGGAGGAACTCCCCTCTCCCTCTCTAGCGGATGAGGTGGCGAGACCTCAGGTAACCGCACCGAGAGCCTCCAGACCCGCATTTCACACCTCTGGCTTGAATGACCGATGCGGGAATTCCCCTCCCCCGCCCCATTCCTCTCGCCCCACTCTGAAGAGTTCCTCGCCGATCTCTATGCGGGAAGGAGGAAAGGCTGACGGGGGGGAGGGGGGGAAGGGAATTCCAGCGGCGAGGGAGGCGGAGAAAAGCCTATGTTAACGAAACTTCGCTCGCCCCGACTTTTAAATCATCCGGGCGGGCAACGTGGGGAGTGCTGGTTTCCCTTCAGAGGAAGAGGGGTCCAGGGGAAGCTGGTGCGTCCCAAGGAGCCCTTTCCGCTTATCCGGGTGTTTTGCTTCATTCTCTCACCTGGGGGGGGGGGGAGGAGCGCAGCGGCCGATTTTTGCCCGCAAGGCGATTGTCCCGGGACACTTTGCGCACACCGAGCGACCCTCCAAGGGTTGTATATTAATGCACCCGACCGATCCTCGGGAAGCCGCTCAGCGCGGTTCAAAGGGGATTAGGGACTGGAGGCTAAAACCTGGGAACAACGGTGGCAGGAACTGCGTCTGTCTGGTTTAACGAGGAGAAGGACCTTGGGTGACCGGGTGGTAGTTCAGCAATATCTTAGGGCTGCCCTAAAGAAGAGAGGGGAGGGGTCAAGGCAGGGTGGAAACTCATCAAACTCACCTAGAATTAAGGAGGAGTTTCCTGATAGTGAGGGCCATTAACCAGTGGAATGCCTTGCCACCAGAAGTTGTGGGGGCTCCATCACGGGAGGTTCTTAAGAAGAGGCTGGGAAAGAGCCGTTTGTCCGGAATGCTGTAGGGTCTCCTGCTTGAGCAGGGGGTGGACTGTGGGACTTCAAGGTCCCCTCCAAATGTGTCATTCTGTTAAATGCAGGCATGGAGCCTCGCTCGAAGGTGCTGTTGGCCTCTCGCCCAGCTTTTCCTTCGAAAGCGTTTCCCTTCGAGACTTTAGCGAGCCCAGGAGCGCTGCGCCGCCCTGTCTTGTCTCGGAGCAGGTGGGTTCTCGCAAATGGGAAACGGGGAGGGAGGGAGGGAGGGAGGGAGGAGGAAGCCCAACAGAAAGGGGCTGCTAGCCACCCCTGTCAAGGCAGATGCCTCGTTTTCGCTTGCGATGGAGCTACGTCCAGGGGTCGCTGCAGCGCTGGGGCTGATCGTGGTTCTGACGAGCTTCTGCGGTTGGCGGCTGGCTGGCAGACCTGCTGCATCCTCCCTGCGCCAGGACCTTCTTGGATCAGAATAGGTTCCCTCAATTGGGAGCACCACCCCCCCGAAGAAGCAGCTGGGGATTCTGGGAGCTGTAGTCCTAGGAACCTGGCAGGCTGGAAAGCAGGACTGCCTGTGGCGCCTGTACTAATTTCCTGAGTACGAGGCTAATGTTGTCCTTCGGTTCTGACAAAAGGAAGCAAGAGGCCAGTTGATGGCTCAGGGCCCCTTCCTGCTCCTCGGGGCTTGTGGCCCCCCATCTGGGCAGCTCAGAGAGGCTGGGAGAGGAGCAAGCTGGGGAGGCAATGTCCCTCCACCAAGGAAGAGCCCATGGAGCCCTGGGGACGGGGGAACTCAGCAGAAGCGAAGGTACTGAGCCTAGGAGGCAGCTGCCTCAGCCCAGCCCTGCCCCTTAGCTACTCCCTGCCAGGAGGAACTCACTGCTGTGAAGACATGGCTTAGATGCTCACTGTGAGCAGAGAAGAGGCAGGCAGGCTTCTCGTTCCTCTTTCAACACTCTGGGCGCCACATTGGACCCTGGATGAGAAGGAAGTGCAGAACGTTGATGGTCAACTAGTGGGAAGGACCAGCAAGCAGGATCCATTCAGGCAGCGGATTCTCCCTTTGGTGACACGCATGAGCCAGCTGTGTGCTGCTGCAGCTGCCAAAGCAGCTCATGCGATCTTGGGCTGCACCAACAGAGGTCAAAGGGTGAGATCACGGGACGGGATGCGTGCTCCACGCTGCCCTGGCCAGACTAGCCCTGGAATACCTTGACCGGTTCTGGTCCCCACAATAGGAGGACCGCGAGGGACTGGAACTGGGGCAGAGAAAAGCAGCTAGGATCACAGCTAAACTCTGCGAAGGAAGACCCGGGCGGGCGGCATCTTTAGCCTGCAGAGGAGGAAGCCCTCCCAGCGGTCCTCCCAGCCTTGAAGGGCTTCCCCCCGCCCCCTGGAAGGCAGTGGGGCAGCCGTTTATTGTGTCTTTATTCCTTAAATATTTATGCCGCCTGTCTCCCCTAGAAGGCGACTCTGGAGCGTTTCTCCACAGGAGCTCTGAGGGCAGGGAAGACCCACTTCTGAGCTGGGAATAAGGAGGAAATTCCTGACTTAGAGAGCCCTGGGGTGCCATCCCTGGGGCTCCCCAGAAAAGATGGGATGGGGCTCTCGTTTCCAAGGTCCTTTTGATGCCAGGATCCCTGGTTGATTTTCTGATTTAAATACAGCTCCCTCCCAAAAGGTTACTTACAATAGATCAAAGGAGGAAAAAAAGAATGGATTCCCCCCACCCCCACCCCCTTCATAAATTGCTGACGAAGACGAAGGGCGTCTCCAGAGAAGGGAAGGGAAGTCGCAGGAGAGACCTGAAAAAGGACCAGCCTAACTGAGCCCTCTTGGCAGACAGGCTTGGCATGTGTGCCCGTGTCTGAGAAGGGGGAGAGAACAGTTGGGCTGTGCTAACATACAGCAATGGCCACCCCCAACACCCTCCCCCCGCCCCGAGAATTGTTGGGCTCCCTCCCTGGAGACTTTCAAGCAAAGGCCATTTCTCTGGGGGCCCCTGGGTTCCTTCCAGACCCCAGATTCTTCTGTTCGCCTCCTGCCCCCAGCACCTTCTCCGGACTCCTCTGCCCACTTGCCCCTCTCCCTTCCTCCTCTTCCTCCTCCTCCTCCAAATGAAATCTGAGGCTGCTCCTGTCTCCCGGGAGACAAGAGGGCAGCTTTGCCCATCTGGGCTAGGAGACCATTTCAGCTATTGGGAGAGGACCCGCCCCCTGCCCCTCCCAGACCCCCTTCCCCTCCTCCTCAGCAGGCCCGTCCAAGAGCTGGGGGGGGGGGCAGGGAACAGCCCACAGCCGGTTAGGGGGCCCCGCCTCCCTCCCAGGGCCAGGTGCAGGAACCGGGTTTTCTTGTCCAGCCAGTTTGCCTTGTGGGAAAAGCCCAGGGCCGCTCTGGGTGCAACAGGGCTCCCCTGTTCCTGCCTCCTGAGGGCCTGGCCTGGTTGGGCACGAGGGATTTTATTTATTTATTTATTTATTTATTTATTTATTTATTTATTTATTTATTTATTTATTAATTTATTTATTTAGTCAAGCAATTATAAGGTAACAGGTATAAGTATAAACATAGTTATGCATAGATGAAATGGATACATATAAGAAAAAGAAAAAATAAAAGAAACAATAGGACAGGGACGGTAGGCACGTTGGTGCGCTTATGCACGCCCCCTTTATGCAGTCCAAGCTCAGCCTTTGGCCGAAGGGTTCCTGGGATTGAGTCCTTCCACTTCAGGGCCCCCCTCTTTTCCTCTGGTCCCTCAGGCAGCTTTAGGTTGATGGCCAGATGCCCCCTTGCTTGGGATCCGGTGAGCCTGCAAAGGGTGCTGTGGAGCTTGAGGGCTGGTCAGCAGGGCCGGCTCACCTGCTGCTTGGCTCCCTGTCCATGGCAGACCTCCCTGGCTCCCCCCTTCCCACGAAGGGCCACCCGGTAGCCCGTCAGCCAGCAGAGCAGCAGTGGCAGCCTCAACTTGCCCTTCTCTTCCTGGGCAAGGGGGAGCAGGGAACCTGCGTGGGCAGCCTGGGTTTGAGCTGCTGCTGTGTGGAAGCCCCCCCCCCCCCCCCCCCCCCCCCCCCCCCCCCCCCCCCCCCGCCCAGCTGTCCTGGCCTCATTTCCCCCTGTCCAAAGGCCAGAATCCAAGCTCAGAAGGGGCTGTCAGCCCTTGATGCTCAAATGGGATCCCACCAGCGCCGGCCAATCACAGGCACTTGTAGTTCACCAGCGCCATCTAGAGGCCAGATGTGTTATTCTGCAGAGCAGCCAAAGAAGATCCCTTTGTCCAATCGTCTCAAAAAGGCTGCCAGCTTTTGCTCTCCTGGCTTCAGTTGAAGTGGCAAAGCCCTTGAAAGTGCCAAGCGCAAGAGGGGCCTAGATCAGCACCCTTGCCTGAAACCCAATTCCCATAAACATATGAAGCTCCCTTCTAGCACTTGAGGGTGTTACTCAAGCCGGGGTGTTGGGATGAAGGTTAGGAGTCATATACGGTATTTTTGGTTTTATTTACATATTCTTATTTTTATTTCTATTGGGGCTTTTTTTGTTTCTATTCTGTATATCCTTCCAATATTTTATTCATTCTATTTTGACATCTTTATTTTAGTGTGCATTTTCTGTCTCCTGCACAGAGGTGTATTTTTAGTTGTGCAGATGCAGATAGATAAATTCCACAAAACATCCATAACAAATTACATTTATTGGTACATCAGGGATCCTCATAACTCACATTTGAGATGAGGTTCTTCTTTAATGACCAATCCTTTATATATCTGCCTTGCAGGTAAAAGATGGTTAGCGATAGAAAGAAGCTGCTATGAGGCAAGAATGGAAGAAACCCCCCCAAACCATCGAGGGTCAATTTAGTGGCCAATCAGGATTATAGATGTGGCTATGTGACATGAACTACATTTAAATAAATAATTATTTATTTATTTATAAATAAAAGTGCAATAAATAAATAAATAAATAAATTTCCCAGGATACCTTTAACTACATTTCCCATGATGCATTCCCTTAAGGGGACAGCTCACAATTCCTCAGTAACTAACCCATTTTCATAGACTGGCTGGGACAGCACATTCCCTGCCTGGAATTGTAAATTCCACTATTAAAAGAAGAGAAAAAAAATTAACTAAACTAAGATAAGCAGTAGACAGAAATGCTATGAATAGCAGATAACTATATAACTAAGATAAACAGTAAACATTAATAAAGCATCAAACAAAGCAAAGCATGCAAAGCTTGAGGTTCAATCTTCAAAGTCAGCGTCTTGGTGCAGGTCTGCTGGTCACCTCTGGTGGCCTTTTGGGATATACAGATACTCTTGATGGCAAAGGTGAAAGTCTGGTGGTCGCTTCTGGTGGCCTTTTGGGTTTGGAATGGTACTCTTGCTTCCACAGTGTCAAAGGATGTCAGGATTGTTGGGAAGCTGTTGGAAAGGGTGTTATGGAGACATATGCCTGTGTAGAGTGTCTTAGTGGACGTCTGGTGGTTGCTGGCAGCCGTTTAGGGTGTCCTAGTGAAAGTGTACTGATCACCAGCGGCATTCTTGTTTTCGATGGTGCTAAAGGGCGTCAGAGGGCGGTTGGAATGGATGGTGCTAAGGTATTTGCCTGGGTTGGAGCCTGCATCTGAGCGGCACTGACAATTCCTATGATTCCCCCAACCTAGAGGAGATTTGATGGCTATTGGGCCATCTACAGGGCCACCTACTGACTCAGAGAAGAAAAAGGCATGTGGGGCATTATTTCCCAGTAAGAGTAGGATATCAGCCTCTGGATCTAGAGCGGGAAGGTGATGAACCAGGTGCTGTAGGTGAGGAATGCTACTTATGACCTCAGGTGTTGCGATCTGGCTGCGGTCATTCGGTATCCCATCACATTCAAAGACGGGCAGTAGTGAGAATCAGGTATTTCCATCTAATGACTCTATGCAAAGTCCAGTAGCTCTCCTCCCCCACCGTGCTTTTTGGTCCGTGGCACATTGATACAGTGAAGGGAAGTTTGGCCTGTTGCACCTCAAAGAGGTCAAAGAATGCAGGTTTGACCAGGGTGCAAGTGCTTTGAGTGTCTATCCACATGTACATTTTCAAGGCATCTTCAGGGCATCCTTCAGGGTACACTTTGGCTAAGCAGATGGGAAGATACGAATGAGGGTGTGATGAGTCGGTGCACAGTGCTGTGCAATTGACACTCAACCTTAGTGTTGGTTGCGGTTTGTCAGTCTGCTGAGGAGCCCTGCATGCTTCTGTATCACATTGAGGCTCCTTGTCTGAAGGAGGGTTACGAGGTATCTGCAGTGACAGCTTGGAATCTGGATGCAGCTCGGTCAGGTGCTGGTCACTACTGCATAAGTTGCATTGCACCTTGGCTGTGCAGTACTTGGACGGGTGTTTGGATTCACAACATAGAATAGAATAGAATAGAATAGAATAGAATAGAATAGAATAGAATAGAATAGAATAGAATAGAATAGAATAGAATAGAATAGAATAGAATAGAATAGAATGCTTTATTGGCCAAGTGTGATTGGACACACAAAGAATTTGTCTTGGTGTAAATACTCTCAGTATACATAAAGAAGGAACATTCGTAAGAATCAAGAATCATAATGTACAACACTTAATGATAGTCATAGGGTACAATCAACATCAAATCATACCAGGAAACAGAGGATACAAGCAACAAAGTTACAGTCACAAGTGGTAGGGAATGGGTGATAAGGAGTGATGAGAAGATTAACAGTAATAGTAGTGTACACTTTGTAAATAGTTGAACAGTGTTGAGGGAATTATTTGTTTAGCAGAGTGATGGCTTTTGGGAAAAAACTGGGGAGGGTTTCTTCTAAAGTCTACCACCATTTCTACGGTTTTGAGTGTGTTCAGTTCCAGATTGTTCTGGTTACACCACGAGGCACGTTGTACAACCTCCTGTCTGTATGCAGATTCATTGTTGTCTCGAATAAGACCAATGACTGTTGTGTCATCAGTATTTTAACAGATGGATCATTTGAGAGGCAGTCATTGGTATATAGGGAGAAGAGAAGTGGAGATAGCACACAGCCTTGGGGGGGCCCTGTGCTGATTGTACAGATATCGGATGTGATTCCGCCTAGCTTCACCTGCTGCTTCCTGTCTGTTAGAAATGTTAATATTTGTAGCAGTATTGGTACTCCCTTAGCAACTCTTTCCGTTGGGTCAGTGCTTTCGCTGCAAACCCAGTACAGCTGTTCAGTGAGTGACGAGTGTGGTGCATAGGATAAAACTGTATTCCCCTTGTGTTCAGAGATCTAAATTTGGTTGTATCTAATGAGTTCTCTCCCCAACTGTGTGTGGATGAGGAGTCGATCTCGGTTTTATGGACAACCATGAAGGGTCTTTCCCTGGTAGTGTGCATAGGGCTTGAGGGTGATATATGGTTGTTGTTGTATCTTCTGTCATTAGGAAGACTAACAGCTCTGAGTCCACGGGTCCAGTGTATGTTGCACACTGTCACCTGGTGAGACACAAATTCTTCAAGAAGTGTGAAGGGAATAAAGCGGTGGTGACCCTTGGCCATGAAGGTGTCAGTGAACTGGAGCCACTTTTCAAATAGCACCTGTGGAAGTTTTCAAACAATTTTGTTCTGCGTGTCGACATGATTGAGACAGGCGAGTCCCTGTAAGTTGGGATCCCATTGTGCTGTTCTCAGCTGGACAAGTATGTTAGTGAGGCCTATGATTCAGCGAGGCTGGTCGACAGGAATTTTAGGAAATCTGTTGAGGCTATCCAAGAGTGTTGCTTCTATGTCCTCAGAAGCGCCATACAGTTCGTCAAACCTTTTCCATGATAACTGTAGGGCAGCGGCCGGGCCGTCTAAGTGGGATGCCAAAAGTGCCCTCCGTATTTTGGCAGACTGTGGCCCTAGCCATGCCATCAAGTGTCCGATTATTTCATCAAGGTTCAGGTGTGCCACCTCAATGGAGTGCAGGAAAAGTTTCTTCCATACTAGATACTCGCCACCTGGCTTGTCAGAGAATTTGCTAACTCCGTTGGCTTGCAAACTTAGCTTTCCACTCTGTACAGCCAAGTTTCTCCAGTAATCTGCAGCATTTGCTGAGTTGGGGAGAGGTACAGACATAGAAGGTTCTTCCCCTGGATTCTCGTAGGGTGGGTTTGGGTTGTAAGTCAACAATGGGTTGTAGTCTTCCTCCCAGTACTTATGGAGGATGTCATTCTCCCATACTGGGGACGATGGTTGAGCGTCACTCTGCTGTGTAGCTGGGCACGGTTACCTTGTGGAGGTTGTGGCAGGAATGCTGCCGCCTGTGGATTGAGTGTGGCAGTTGTTGTTGATGGCAGGTCAACTCGTCGAAAAGTTGTTGTGAGCACTGGTGGGCTAATTTGCTCACCTGGCAGGCCATGAGACATTGGAGTAGGAATGCTAGTGTTGGGAAGAGAATCTTGGAACCTAGTACGTACAACATCAGTTGGGGAAGGTTTGCTGTTGGAGGGAAGTGAATCTCGTTTTTAGGTCGTACGATGTCAGTTGCGTAACTGATGTATAGAGTCTGTGGTTGAGATTCATCCCTGTGCTTCCCTGGTTGTGGGAGACTGTTAGGCAACTGAGTTGGTTGCACCTGCTCGTTTCGAAGTGAGTGCTGCTCATTCACATAGGCTGTAACCTGTGTATCTGGGTTCTCTTCACCCAACTCTTCGAGATTGAATTGGAGGGAAGCATTGTCGGCCACCTTCCACAATGCTGCAGCCCATGCAGGTTTTGTTGCGGTGTCTCTTTGCTGTTCAGCCAACTCCAATTTGGCCTGGGCTTTGGCCATTTCTGCCTGTTGACTGGCCAGGGCTGCCTGTTGAGCCGCTATTTCTGCCTTCTGCCATGTCACCTCCTCTGTTGCGCATAGATCTGCATCTGCTACTGCAGCTTCTACTTCAGCTTCTGCAGCCCATTCAGCGTAACTGGCTGCTTTGGAGGCCTTAGATGCATCGCTACAACGGGAGGATGCTCTGGAAGGATGGTGAGAGCCAGCAGCAGAGAATTGGCGCGAGACACTAGAACCTGCCTGCGATCTAGTCGATTTGGGATGGAGGGAGGAGGCTTTCTTTGAGTGGTGGGAAGAAGCTGCTTGTGATTGAAGACCTATGTCAGATGTGGTCTTCTCTCTTGGTATTTGCTCCTTCTGTAGCTCAACAAGGAGCGCAGCCTGGAGGGAGTTTCTGCCTTCCCGAATGCTGTCTTTGCATTCTTTGTTCTCCTTCTCATAGCAATGAATGTGATCCTGGAACTCTGGTTCTTCCAGGTTCGACTGTATGTATTTAAGTTTATTTTCACTGTCTCTCCACCGTGTGATGTGCTCCTCTAACTCTTCTGCATTAGGAAGAGGGTTTTGAGGGGCAACATTCTTTTGGGGTGTCACAGATCTTGAACAGCTCCGTCCATGCATCTGCATGACTGAGATACTGCCTTTCTCAATCCTCTCTGAAGTATGTCACCGCGGGTGAGGTAAGCTTCCTATGCTGTCTGAGATCGTAGGCCTTCTGAGGTATCGCGGCTTCTCCAGAGGGTTGGACATCTAAAGGTGGTTGTTGGGAACCAGGTTCCACATTTACGACAAGGGTGGATGGAGGATTCAGTTCTTCTGGTACATCAGAGACATCGTCATGGCTGAGGAAGTTGCCATGCTTCAAATTGACAAAGGAAGAATTTTGGAAAAATTTAGTGGTTTTTTGTGCAATTCCTTTTTTTTTGTACTAGGGTACACTGCAAGCAGGTAGCAGATAGTAGAATTGCTGCTGAATTTAATACTTGAGCACGTAGGTGGCACTGCAGAGTCTGGGCAATGCTAGCACAGCACACAGTATGGCTGCTTCTAGGGTGCGTTGTGAGCATGCAACACAAGGGGGCACTAGGGGTTGCATCGCGAAGTCTGAAGACTAGAGGGCTGAATGCAGAAATATGCATAGCGTAGTCTAAAGACTTGAGGGCAGAACACAGAAATATGCCTATAATTGTTGCTTGCTTCACAAGGTGGCAGCAGAGGGTCAGTAAGACTCTGTTGCTATGCCCATGTTAGGTTGAAGTTACTCTTGGGACCTTTGAATTAAGTTGATTAAATGGTGCACAATAGTTGCAAAAAGGGGGTTATCATTGGAGAAACACTCTGGTCAATATTTGAGAAACTGTGTAAAAAAATCAAAGTCTGGGAAATTTCTCTTGACCTCCAGATGTAGTTGTGGACTGCGTTGCTTAGGTCTCACTTCTTGTGGAAGAAAAAAAAAAGGGGGGGGGGGAATTTCCTGCCTGCTCCTGAAAAAAAAAGGAAAAAAAAGGGTAAGAATTATTTGACTTCACTGTAAATTTCTTCTTGACCACCAGATGGAGATGTAGGCTGCTTTACTTGAGACTGTTAGGTTGCAGGTAATCTTGGAACATTTGCATTAAATTGATTAAATTGTTCACAATAGTTTCAAAAGGGGTTATCATTGGAGAAACACTCTGGTTAATCTTGAGAGACTTTGTAAAAAAATCATAGCAATGGGGAAGATGCTGACTTTATTTAAAGCATTGCTAGATTAAGTGTCTCTCTTCAGGGGGAAGGAATGCGCCCATTGCTCTGGAGACAGCTCTGGCTGGAGGAATTTTTATAACTGTGGCTCTTTATTGCCTTGCCAGAGGAGCAGAGGAAGATCAGCTTTATTTTACCGACAAGCATACAGGCATGATTTCTCAGAGTCTCTCACTCAGAAATGCCAGCAAGATTTCTGAAACTTGCTCATTGCATTTGGAAAGGGTTTTTAATTGATGAATACAGGGATGGATGAGAGATACTTGGCCCCTCCTTTGCTTTTACAAATTAGTTATTTCTGAGTTAAGAATGGTAATTTGAGACACAGCACTTCTTTTGCTGATGAGAAAAAGAGGGGGAATTTGTCCCTTCCTGGAACTATGACTTGCCTTTATCAGTTATAAATTGGCTGGAAAGGGTCTCTTTTATGGCTTTGTCTCCCTTCCAGATGGGCATAGCAGAATCAGCTTTTTGTTTCCGTTTAAAAATACAAACAAGCTTTCTCAAGCTTTCCAACTGAGGTTTGATTATCTTTTGAAAACTGGGGAATTTCTAACTCTCCTTGTTATGCAAATGGAGTCTCTGAGATAGCAGGAAGACAAATTGAGTAGAGAAGAGGGGAGTGGGTGGGTCAGAAAGTTCTCTTTGTTACTGGCATGTGGGGAACTCCAGCTCCTCCCACCATCCACAGCATGTAAAGAGTTCCGATGCTCACAGAGAGAGACGATGGGAATGCAGGTTTAGATTAACATTGCATATTCACTCTTGGCTTCAATATTACTTTGCTTTATCAGAAATCCAAATTAACAATTTTATTCTGATGGGTTAGGACTCATCTTTTACTTTTCTGTCTCCTGCACAGAGGTGGATTTGTAGCTGTGCAGATGCAGATAGATAAATTACACAAAACATCCATAACAAAGTACTTTTATTGGTACATCAAGGATCCTCATAACTCACATTTGTGATGAAGTTCTTCTTTAATGACCAATCCTTTGCATATCTGCCTTGCAGATAAAAGATGGTTATCTCCTAACCCATCTCGTAGCAATAGAAAGAAGCTGCTATGAGTTCGTGAGTCCAGGCAAGAGTGGAGGAAACTCCCCCAACCCATCGAGGGTTAATTTAGTGACCAATCAGGATTACAGATGTGGCCACGTGACATGAACTACATTTCCCAGGACACCTTTAACTACATTTCCCATGATGCATTCTCTTAAGGGGACAGCTCACAATTCCTAAGTAACTATCCAATTCCCATAGACTGGCTGGGACAGCACAGTGTATTCATTTTACTCCCTTTTTCTGACCCTGTAATCCCTTGATTCGGGTAGAGTCGGAGCAACCGAATGGAGCTGAGCATTTACTGGCCAGAAGCCCTTCCTGATGCCAATATGCAGTTCACAGCAGATTTCCCCCCCCTTTGCGCTTCAGGAGAAAAACATTTGCTGCTACCTAGGATTGAACCCCCAATTTTCCAAGTGGGAAGCAAATGTCTTCACACTAGGTCACCACACCACTCTGTGTATTAGTTTTACTATTGTAATTATAATGTTGAACAAAATTAACTGACAAAGAATATAATAAGGTCAACATCGTAGCTGCTTTTATTTTATTTTTTTCCCAAATAATTTTTATTGTTTTCCACCAGTACAAGTCTTAATTGCATTTTCAACGGCATTTGCATCAATGTTTGATATTAATCCATATTTCCATCATCTATTCGTACATACCCTTAGTAGTTTTTGTCTTTATTTATAATTCTTATTTATTATCTGTCTTTATCTATTTTCCTTTCTACCTATCTGTGTATTACTTTCTTGAGGTTTCTTCTATCGCAGCTGCTTTTAAAAGGTCCTGTGAAGCCCCACAGAGAGCAGGATTTTCCCCTTCACATCACTCCAGCTAAGCCTTATGGCGGCAGCTGGCAAAGAGGCCACTCGCACAGCACAATTATCAGCAAGAACGAGGGTGATCCAATCTGTTCAGAAGGCAAAATAAACTGTCAGTTGCAATTCAACCTTCTGCGTGATCTGGTGTTCTCTTTGGCAGGGTTGTCTCTGAAGAGATAAAGCTGACAGCTATTTTGTTCCCTCCTTGCTTGGAAGGGAGAGCTCTGAAAGAAGGAAGATCCAGCAGCCTTTCCCAGCAGCCCCAGACCGGTCATGGAGGTGGGTCACCAGCCCCAAAGGGATCTCCTCTCGGCTTTGAAGAGGCTCAGCTTTCAAGGGTAGGGAAGGTACAAGACAGGACAGGACAGAATAACAGAGTTGGAAGGGACCTTGTGGGTCATCTAGTCCAACCCCCTGTCCAAGCAGGAGACCCAGAGGTCCCCGTGCAAGAGGAAGGAGCGCTTTCCATCGACATAGCTGTGGCCAGGCGGTCCCTCCCCTCCAAAGGAGCATACCTCCTGCCAGAGAGTGGGGGCTGCTTCCCTGGAATCCTTGGTGGGATTCTGTGCATCAGGGGATAGAAGGGGACGGCTTGTTTGAGGGGCAGCTGAAACCTGTGGAGCAGGCCATGTGTCGTGGAAAGGCCCTTCCCATCCCATCCCAGGCCCTTCCATGTGCCTTTCCAGAGCTTTCAGGCCAGGTAGAGACACAAGCATGGCAGCTCCAGGACGAAAGGAAGGACCGTCCAGTTAAAACCCTGGTCTTTGCAGGCAACCCAAATGGTGCCCTGGCATCCTGTCTCACATCAAGGCTCTGCCCATCATGGGAGCCTCCTAAGTCTCCCACCAAGAGGACCTTCCCTTTGGAAACCCCTAAGGCCACTCATGGAGCAGATTGCTGGGCCTGCTCCCCAATCGCTTTTCCCACATGGCCTCAGAGGTTGGTGGGTTCCTTCTGCGGATGAGCCCTGCTGGCTGGGCGCTGGTGAAGGGATGGTTGGGACCCCTGAACCCATGGATTGGAAAGACCCTGTCAAAGGCCCTTTCCCTCCTCTGAGCGGGCTGTCATTCCAGCACAAGAAAGGTCTTGCTGGCCAAGCCAAGCGTTGAAGTCGGGGGCTTGGAAAGAGCCGGGGGGGGGGGGCATGCCTTGGAGTAACCCTGCAGGGTGGGGGCAGAATCAGGGCAATTAGCAATGGGGGGGCAGCTGCATTTTGGGCCCTCTGCTGTTTTCAAGGGTCTCCAAAGGCAGTCCATGGAGAGATTTTGTGGTGGGTCATCCAGGGCTGAGCTCACGTAGAAGGCATCACAAGTCCAGGAGGATCCCCCCCCCCCGCAGGTTCTGGACTTGCTTCCTCAGGGAGAGTCCCGCCCCTTAGAGCAGGGCTCTCCAGACTTGGCCACTTTTAAGACTTGTGGACATCAACTCTTGCTAGCTGGGGAATTCTGGGGTTTGAAGTGCACAAGCCTTGAAGAGGCAAGCCTGGAGTCGGCAGAGCACAGGCACTCCTCCTCGCTAGCTTGGCTTTCTTTCACCCCAGTTGTCGCCCAGTAGTTGCCAGCCCTAGATCGGTCTCTCCTACACTCAGTGCTGAGCACGCGCTGGGTCCCTTTCGGTGAGCTGAGTCTCTAGCTTGGTTCCCAGAAGATCCAGGGCGGCCATTCCATCGGTGTCCGCTGGGTGTCGCTCTTGCTCCAGCTGTAGAATCAAACCGCTTCCCAGCTCTCAGGGCTTGGCAAAGAGAGCGTTCCTCTGACGGGAGACAGGAATGGCGGGTTTATGGTCGTGGCAAACGCTTCCACGGGGAACAACGTGCGGCAGCCTCGTTCAGAGACACCGAGGAGCCAGTGGCGGAGGAGGACGCGCACACGCAACTACCTTCTTGGGTTCTGCAAATCCAGGGTGAGACGACCGCCCCCCACCCCCAGGGCCCTGGCTGACCTGAAGGTTGCGGGGAGAAAAGAGCCTAGCTGCTGCTTCTCTTTAGCGTGTGTTTGTGCGTGGGTGTACACGTGTGTGGATGTGTAAAGTCGCTTCCCAGCGCGCTCAACACAACCCTTCCCCAAAGCAAAGCGTTCTTCCGAAGTCCTTCGCTGCCTGGTCTTTGTCTCTGCTTCCGAGGCAGTATTTGACACACACACACACACCCCGTTGAAATGCTCAGGTAAGTGTGGGTCCCTTCCACCCCACCCCCACCCCAGGGCTGCTGAAACGATCCCGGTTCTTCCCTTTGTCCACGGAGCGCCTCTCCCGAGGTCCTCGGCTTCCCTGCCCGGCGTTGGCTCAGGCAGCTGGCCAGAGGGGGCCTTGTGTTTGGGGGTCCTTCCTCCTCTTTCCAACCGCAGCGGTCCCTCGGCCGCATCTCTGAGCCACGGCTGTCCCCGTGCATCTCGGAGGCGGCGCCTGGGATGGCGCTTCCCTCCCGGCCGGGACGGGAGACGGAGCGAGGTAGCGGAAATGAGCCCTTGGGACCACCGGGGAGGCTGGCTCCTCAGTTTGGCCCACAGACACCCGCAGCCAGGCTCTCTCCTTCTTGGCCCAAATCTTTCTCCAAACGGACCATCTCTGTCCGGCTGCCTCCACCCACCCTGTGCTCGGCGGGGGCTAAGAAAGAGGGAGGGGCCGGGCGAGACACCCAGCGCTTCTCCAGAAGACGCCCGCGGGGTCCCAGCCTCCCTGAGCAGCCGGCCGTTCTTGGGAGTTGCCGAGGCTCGAGAAAGCGGCTTGCTGGCAACTGCAGCGAGCTGGGAAGGCGGCCGAAGGACGGAGGAGCTGAATCAGAGGCTTGGCCTGTGCGCGCACTCGAGCCTACAATTCAGGTTGGGATAAATGGGATGAAATTTTTATTACGCTCGCAGAGCAGCGTAATGGAGAGGATAATTTGGTAAGTGCCTCATTCACTCTCCGCGAAAAACCGCTTTCCTGGAAAAGCGAGAAACGGGGGAAGCCCCGAACAGCCGGAGCGGCTTTCAGCGGTGCGCGGGCTGGAGCGAAGGTGGCTCGAAAGGGGCTCGCCGGCCTTCAGCCTTGGCACAACTCTTTCCGTCCAAAGAGCCTGGAGCCTCCCGCTGGGCGGAGGAGGCCTCGTCCTGCCAGCAAGAGTGGGGAGGGGGCTGACAGGAGTGGAAAGCGGGAGCATCTGGACCAGCTTCCCGGGGCTGTTCCAGGGAGACTTCCTTGGCTGCCGAGGAATACCGGAGCCCACCCGGGGAGAGTCATCCCTCCCGCCCCAAAAGCTGCCTCCACTTGGGCCTGCTGAGGTGGTTGCCCCTCCCCGCCCAGGGGGAGCTCAGGTGGCTTTCTCGGAAGTTCCTCCAGCCCCGTGGACGAGGGTCCTTGCAGCTCTCCAGTCTCCCCTCCCTCTTTCAGAATCCCTTTGCTGGAAACCAGGGGCTTCTGGCGCTGGGAGGAAAAGGCTGCCCCGTGTTGGGGTGGCTGATGAATGGGAAGCCTGGATGCCCTTGCAAGCAAGTCCAGGGTGTTGTGCGGTGGGGTGGCAGACGGTGAGGAAGCAGCAGGGGGCTGCATTGTCCGAGCTCATTTGCCTGGCAGTTGAGAGCCCCCGTGGCCTCCCCAGCTTCATCTCCTGGCTGCTCCAGCGAGCATCTAGACTGGAACCAGCCTGGCGAAGATATTCCCACATGAACCAGTCAGGGAGGATATTTATAGTTCAGGGTTGAACTGAAGAGTCCTTGGTGCACTCTGGGCAGCTGGGCAGTTTTCTTGCTCAGCACTGATGAGGTTCCCTTTCCAGGGCATTTCTCTAGTTGGATACTATAGAAATGATCCCAGAAAGTATAGTGGGGTAGTGAAACTTCTGCAAGAAAGCACCAAGGACCCTTCATTGACACACCTCTGTGTGTGTGTGTGTGAGCACGTGTGTGTGTGTGTGTGTGTGTGTGTGTGTGTGTGTGTGTTGGGAGATGGGATTTGCCCTGTCCTCCTCCTCCTCCGATGCAAGAGGGCGGGCAAAGGGGGGGGGGCAACAAGCGGAGGGAGGCCGACACCTGCCCCACCTTTTCCCAAGGGGTGGGGCCTGTGTTGCTTGTCTTTGGCAGGGCGCCTCCTCAGGGCCCCGGAGGGCATGGAGGCAGAGGGAGGGCACAGGGCGGGCACAGCCTCTCCCTGCCTGGCCTCTGACCAGGGACAGCCACCCACAGAGCTGGGCCCTCTCCCTCCTGCTGCTCTCCCTCCTCCTCTGCGCCGGCCTTTGTTTTTGGCAGCTTCAAAGAGTCATTTCATTCAGTTTGTTTGAATCAAATGCATTTCCCTTTTTCCCCCCAGCACATGGGGCAGCATCAGAGCCCAGCTACCAAAACACTAGAACGGATGGGGACTCCGCTTCCGTCTCAAATGCCATCCCTGTAGCAACTGCAGGGCTCGGAGGCAAGCCCGGCTGTGGGTCTGCGGAGGGAGGAGCAGATATTCCTGTCAGCGGCTTTTCCTAGGACAAGGAAGGGGGGGGGCTTCTTGGGAGGCTGCTTTCCCCGTTCTCTCAGCGATTTGCCCCCAGTGGGGGAACCAGCAAAGGTCTCGGCTTCAACATTTTATTTGTGCACCCCTAAAAACAGTCTAATTAACTTCACGGCTATTAAAGGCTTTGACAGACAAATGGGAATGAAAAGGCTAACCAGGGAGTCTATTTTATTGAAGCCATTTCGGTCCTGGGGCATTCGCTGCTTTCTTGCCAGGCTTCTCTGTCCAGCTGCAGCTCTGCAGGCCTCCCTCGGTCCTAGCTCAAGAGCAGCAGCACCCTCAGGTCGCCAGCGGTCTACATGCCACTCGCTCTGACTGTGAAAACTGCCGCTTCCTTATTTCCTTTGGGCCTGGTTTCTGCTTTTCTAATTATTTGTCACCTCAGAGATCCCTGCAGTGCAGATCCCCTTGGAGAGCCAGGGGTGCTTTTCAAGAGTGGAAACGGGGAAAGGGCCCCCGAGGGACAAACTTGTGGAGCTCCAAGCCGACACGACTGCCGGCTTCTATTCTTTTGCCTTCTGGCTGAGGTTAACCCGGCTGGCTGGAGAGAGGCAGCCGATGTTGGTGCCCCTCAGTCCCCAGTTAGTAAGGCCCAACTATTCTCACTCTTGTGTTCCATCACACGCTGGAGCCCCTCCCTGTTGTAGGATGCAACCCCAGAGCCCGAGATCCATCCCTTGCATGGCGGGATCATCCCTTGCATGGCGGGAGGGGCCCTTTGAAGGAAGGAAGGGGGGGCTTTCAGCCAGGAAAGGAAGCCCTGGGCCAGTCGGAAGAAGCAGCCCTCTGGCCACTCATCTCCAGCCGAGGCCAGGTGGCTAATAAGGAGAGCCCCACATTTTGGGAGGACACCAAACTGCCACCCCTGAATGTAAAGTTCACCTGATGGGTGCCATCCTCACCTCTGTCCAGGAGGGGCATGCAGGGCTTTCTCGTACAGCCCCCCCAGCCCCCCTCTGCCCAATGCCGACCTTTGTGAAGAAGCAGCGAGAGGTGGCAATCCACAGTTGTGAGGTCTGCCAGCCTTTGACCTGGAGCGCTTTTCATGTCCCCACCCACCTTGGATGCCGGTTTTCTCCAGTCTCCAGATCTGCGGGTTCCAACTGGGCCTTTGGGGCAACCTGGATGGCTGAGAGGTGTCCAGAGAAGGTAAGGCAACCCCCGCCTTTCATGGAGGGCAGAGGAGGCTGCACACAGGGGCCCTCCTGTTTCAGCTACACCTGAACTGAGTGGGCATCCAGGTTTTCATCTGGGGAAGAAGAGCGGGGTTGTCATCTCCTCTCCTTAACAGCAGGGCCCCAGGAAGTGCCTTCCCCAAACCTGTGGGGGTCTTCGGAGCCCCCCCCCCTCCCGCGCAAGACCTCCACCGCCGCATCGTCTCACGGCTGCTTCCGGCATTAGGGCTGAAACGGGGCCATTCGTCCCAGCCGGGGCTGCTCAGGCTCTCTCGGAGAAAAGCAGACAGGACCAGCTCCCGCAGGCCGTTGGACACGCGCGGCGCTTGACGCTTCGCAGATAAATTTCCTCAGATTCACACTCAGCTCGACGTGGCTCGGACAAGATCCAATGAGGTGGCCGGCAACGTCTGGCAAAGCGACCCGGCCGTTGATGCAGCTGGTGGCGAGAGGAAGCGAGGGGCTGCTCCACAACGGCTGGCCCCGGCCCCGCCCGGCTCCTTCAGGCATCTGAGACGGGGGGGCGCATCCCGGAGGGGGCGGGCTTGAAAGAGGACGGGGCTTCTTCGCGCCTTCCTCTTCTGCATGGTGAGCCTAGTAGAGCTTCAACTGGAGAGCAGCCTGGACGAAGTGGATCCTGGGGCTTTATGGTTTATTGGTCGCCACGATGTAAAAAAGATGTTGAGGAGAGCAGCGACGAGGATTCGGGGACTGTGGACTAAAACATATGAAGCCCGGCTGCAGGAACTGGCCAGGCTGGCTAGTCTGATGAAAAGAAGGACGCGGGGGGGTGGGGAGTAGCACGATTGCAGCCTTCCAGTATTTGAGGGGCTGCCCCAAAGAAGGACAACTTATTTCCAAAGCACCTTCTGAAGGCAGAACAGGAAGCAACAGACGGACACTCATCAAAGAGAGAGGCAACCTGGAATGAAGGAGGAACTTCCTTCCTAACAGTGAGGACAATTAAGCAGTGGAACTGCTTGCCACCAGAAGTTGTAGGGGCTCCCCATGAAGGAGGTTTTTAAGAAGAGATTGAACTTGTCTAGAATGGGATAGGGTTTCCTTCCTGAGCAGGGGGTTGGACTAGAAGACCTCCAAGGTCCCTCCCCACTCTCCTAGCCTGTTATTTCAGTGTGTGGGCTTGCCATTGGTCAGAAGCTGCCTGGCACTCTGGTGGTTGACCTTCTTCAAGATTTGGATGGTGGGAATGTGGCCTTACTCCCCCCAGCACAGTTCTTTGTGGTCTTTAGTTGGCCATGGTGTGTCCTAGACCATTTTCAAGAACGGGGCACCACTTCCTGATAGCTCCACTCCTTTTGCAGCTAATGATTGGAGCTGGTAGAGGAGCAAGGCAGCCAAATCCCTGGTTGCTCTGGAATGTTGGGGGTGCACCATTTCACACCTCCGTGCCCAGCAGGAGGTGCCACGGAGGGTCCTGTTCCACACTCTGGAGGCTCTGGGAGGCTACAAGAGCAAAGATGTGACTTGAACCCCTTTCTGGACTCCCCAGAAGCATCTCCATGGCTCGGCAGCCCTACTAGGAGGGGAGAGGGAGGCTGTGGCCATGTCTGGGGACCACTTGGGCCTCTTTGTGGGTGGGGGAGCCACAGTGGGTCTTGCCCACATCAGGTTGGCCTTGCGTATGGCAGCATGACCTCCTGGAAGGCCACTGGGGATGGCATCGGGCCCAGGTGCTTGCCTGCCACCTCAACCCTCCAGGCTCCACTTTGTCGCCTGCAGAGCCCTGCAGGGGTTGCCCCCTTTTCCCCCTGGGGAACCTCCCCCCGAGAGAGCTTGCCCTTCCGTGCAGCACCAGGGGAAGGGAGGGGAGGCAGAAGGAGCCTGGAGGGTCTCCTCCGTGATGCCTGCCTGCCTGCCCGCCCCAGGGACCGGGCGCTACCTGAGGGTCAAGGGAGCAGCTGTGTCCCCCTGGGTGTTTGGCCTTGAAGGGATGGTCAGTTCATCCTTCTGGCTTTTCAGGGTGCCTCGGTTTTACACTTTGGCCTTAAACAGGCAGTTGTTTCAAATGAGTAAAATGATTTTCCCCAGCAGTTTGAATCTTTCCGAGTTGTTGTAAACCACCCGGAGTCTGATGAGGGCAACAGACAATATTGTTTGTAATGAACGGGCCAATAAATAAATAGATAAATGATGGCAGCACTCACCCCAAGGGGGCCGGCTTGAGGGGAGGCAAGAGCCCCAGACATCACTGAGGAAAACCCCCCGGAGGTCCTCCTTGCCCCTCCCCCCAATCCAAGGGCCCTATTGGAGAAGGGCCTTTGCAGCTGCCCAGTGCAGGAGGATCCCTGAGGATTGGGGGGTGGGGTTAGACTCCCCCCAGGCCTCTCCCAGGCTTTTTAATTAGACATTTCTCCTTCTTCCAGTGTGGCCTCCCTTGGGGTGGGGAGCGGGGTGGACCAAGGCTGGGCTGGCAGAAGCCCTTGAACTTTTCCTCTGGAGAAGGCCAGGAAACCCCTGGATTCGGCCCATTGGCCATTTCCCTCTCCCCCCCTCCCCCCATGCCTCCCTGGTGCCTGATGGGCTCTGCAGTGCTGCTCTGGAGCTGAGCTGAGGGAGAGGCCGGCTGTGCATCCTGGCCCAGAGGGGAAACAAGCAGAGCAGCCGAGCCTGAAATCTCCTGGCCAGGCCATTTATCAAGCATTACCTTCCACGCACCACTGCAACCTCTTTTCTGAAGGGTGAGAAACCCTTTTGCTCCCCTTCGGCTGCTTGTTTCCAAAATGCCAGCTCTGATCATGCTCAGCTGCCAGGAAGCAGCCCAGGCCTGCAGCTGCTGGCAGCAGGGAAACACCTGTCCAGGAGAAGCCAAGAGGTCTCTGGGGAGGGTGGGGGGGCAGGAGGGTCACCCTCCCTTCTCAGCAGCCCAGGGGCGCTTTCCCACACAGACAGGTAGCACACACTCGTGGCTTCGGCTTTCAGGAATTCTGGGACTGGAAAGCTCAGCTAAAGAGAATCTCCCCCCCCCCCCCCCCCCCCCCCCCCCCCATGTGTGTGTATCGGGGAACTCAGCTGCTCTTTCTGGTTCAAAACCCCCTCCTGCCTATTGTTGCTTGTCCAGTCCCAAGGACCAGGCTGTGGCCCTCTGGCCACTTGCAAGTCCTTCTTAGGCAGCAACATCTCTGGGTATCCCAGGATTACGCAGGCAGCAGAAATTCCTTAAATGCAGTGAAGCTGCTGCTTCTCTGCAGGTTTAACAATTCCTCCTTTCATCACATTTTGGGGTTGTTTGTGACAAAGCTTGTGGGATCCTTCTTTGGCCCTTCGGACTGCCTGCCGGAGTCTTTCCAGAGAGGCTGGGAGTTTCAGGCAAGGCCGGAGGTGGGGTCCCCGCTCCCAGCTATTCCTATGCAGTTTTGACAGACGGATCAAATAGGAAGCCTGAAGCTAAAGAAGTGCAATGATAATCACAGAAGTAACCTTAGGCATACCTCCGTAATGAGCAATCTACCCCAATTGCTCCCATTACTTGTTTATTTACTCTGCCCTGATTTTCTGGGCTTTGGGTGCTCCAGCTGCAGATGGCTCCCAGCAGCAGCCTAGATCCCCATCTCGGCCTTGGGTGTGAAGGGCCCTCCAAAACCTGCTAATGCCTCTTCTTGTACCAAGAGCATCATTTCGTGGTGGGAAGAGTGTCCCGATGAAGGTGGTGGGCTTCGTTCCCAGGCCAACGTTTATATAGGTGTTGCCTGTGACTTTTGAATTCTGATATAAATTGAAACCGCCAGAGCCAACCGCAGCCCCACCGTCAGTGATGGCTGCCCCCTCCAGCAGCCTCAACTTCACCTGGCCAGTTGGCCAGCATCCCGCCTGCGGCAAGGTGACTCCTCTTTTAAGCCACTTGCCTTTGGAGGAGCTGGGTGTGTGTGTGTGTGTGTGTGTGTGTGTGTGTGTGTGTGTGTGTGTGTGTGAAGGGGCAGCTCGTGCCCTGGAGAAGCATCGTTGTTGTCCGAGACCTTTGAGGAGGGCGGCCAAGCCCCCTGGCCCTTCTTGCCGGATGACGTGATCCCTCGCAAATACTTTTTGGGGTAAGGGCTTCCTGGCTACTTATTGGAGGAACAGCAAGCCCAGACCGCAAAAAGATCCGAGAGAGAAAGTCTCCAAGTCCACCCAGGAGGAGCAGGGGAGCCTTTGGCCCCAGGATGCCTCATCTTCATTGCTCGGAAGTCTGCAGAGGCTTCCTGGTTGCTTCCTCAGCTGCTTCTCTGCGGAAGGTCCAGCCCTTCCTGGAGGCATCAGGGGCCGCCTGCTCTAACCTGGCACCCCAGGGGCTTCGGGCTTGTTAAGGGCCTCCTGAAGGGAAGCTCCACCTCTGCCTGGAAATGCAAACCCTCTTCCTGCTGGGAGGGGCGATGGTGGGTTCCGTTCGCATCCCTTCGCATCACAGGGGCCTGCAGGCCAACCTGCTCCTCCACAGGAGCTCCAGGAAGACGGCGGCAGCAGGACCCAGCAGAGGGTGGTGCTTTCCTGCTTCGGACCCAGCAGGTGGCTGAGGAGCCCATCAGAAGCTGGTGAAAGTCATTCCCAGCTGAGGCTCCCTCGGTCCCAAGTGACCTGCACTTCCTGCCCCGAAAGCTTCCCAGTCTTCCGCAGTGGCCAGCAACAAGGGTGTTCCAGGGAGGCGGCTGAAACGAGGAAGAGCCCCGGCCTCTTCCCTGCATCGTCCTGGAGGCCGAGGTCCTTGGGCCTCGCAGCCCTTCGCTCCGCATGACCTGCAAGAAAGAGAAGCCAGTGAGACCTCACGGCATCCTGCAGCTGCTGGAAGAGCCCTGGCTCTGGGAGAGGTTCTGGGGCGGCCTGAGGGGGGCTGTGGGGTTGCAGCTGAACCCGTCCCAGAAGTCTCCTGGGTTGGAGGGAGGCCACCAGCTGCCCAAACTCATGAGCAGAGAAGTCCGGTGGTCCACCAAGGGCCGCCTGAACCCCTTTTCCCGGGCCTGGTTTCCAGCCCCAAGCTCCCAGGGCTGAGGTCCCCCCCTTCGCTTGCTTTGCTTTGGAGGGCAAGGCCTGCTCTGCCTTCCCTGGGCTGTTAGCTTTGCTTTCTGACCTTTACTCCCCTTAGGAGGCCCAGCTGTGGCAGGGAGCTTCGCCACCTTCCGCGTCCTAATCATCACAGATTAATCGTTTGATTTAGCACCCAATCGTGGCTGCCCAGGCTGCCCCAGGCCCGGCGGGAGCCTCTCACTCCTCACCAAGTGGCGCTCCCGGCTCGACACTGCGAAGCGCCCAAGAGCCAAGGAGGGGAGGTTGCTGGCGGGAGCTGCCTGAGCTCTGGTCACAGCCGCAGACTGGCAACCGAGGGGTCTCCCTTGTCACCCAGAGCCCCAGGAGAGAAACAGGATGGATGGACGCAGTGCCAGCTACAAGTTGTGGAAAGCCAGCTGCCAGCACCCGAGGGAGCCCCCATCCCCGGCCGGGCCTGGCCGCTCCGTGTCAGCCATGGGAGCCTGGCAGAGTCAAGCAGCAGAGGGTGAGATGGCCTCCCAGAGGGAGGCTGCAAATGGACAGTCGAAGCGGTGCCAGCTGGCTGGCTGACCCCTGGCCTTGGCCGGCTCCCCTCAGCCCAGCCCAGGAGGGAGGCCTGACCCACCCCCACCCCCATCCCCACACACTCACACACCCAACAGCCACACCCACACATCCCACCCCCGTTGGGGCAGCTTCCAGTGGGCTGACAGCTGGAACTCTCTGGGCAGCCTGGCTGGACCAGTTTGCTGCCCTCCTTCCTCAGGGTCTCCATTCAAAGGGGCTCCCACTGGGCCATCCCTACGGAGGGTGGGAAGTCAGGGCCCTTTGGCTGGGAAGAGGGCAGCGCCTGCAACTGGGTTGGCTTTGAACTTCCAGCCTTCCAGCTGGCACAAGCAACAGCCACGACGGATGGGAATGATGGGAATGAAGTCTTGCCCGAGTGGCACCGGCAGGTCAGCTGGCACAGGCCCCGTTAACCCTCGAGTGGCTAAAGACTCAAAAGGAAAACCCAGGATGAGGCATAGAATGGAAAGGACAATCCGTTGCCCTGAGGACCAAGGGTTGCCAGGGCACTCCGGGGAAGGGGCTCCTCTTGAGCAGTTCAGCCTCTGCAAAGGTGGCAGCTGATTCCACTTTTCCTCTCCCCCCCCCCCCCAGGTCCTCTCTGCCTTGGCACCTTTAAGGTGTACGGACGGCAACTCCCGGAACTCCCCAGCCAGCCGGGCTCTCTCTCTGCCTCAGAGGTCCCTCCAAACCCACCTCCCTTTCTCTTCTATGGGTCCTTCCCAAAGGGCCTCCCTGCCCCCCCAGGCCCCTCCCCCTTTCACACGGGCAACCTCTGGCCTCCAAGGGACCAACTCCTTAGTCTCTGGCCGTGATGTGAGAATCTGGCCTGGATGCTGGCCAGGACCACAATGGGTCTCTTGATACACTCGACTTGCAAACACCTTAATGAGTTGCAAGCTGTGATGGAATTACAGGCAGTCCTCAACTTACGACCACAGTTGAGCCCAAACATCTGCCGTCATCGATCTCCCGTTGCCCAGTGCGCTTCCATAGGGGTGCCGCCGGCTGGATGGCTGGTGCCTTCTCCTTGGGGCACCCTCCCTCTGGAATGAATTGCCCCCGGAGATGAGGACCATCCCTGATCTCCTGACCTTCCGGCGCGTGTTGAAAACTCATTTATTTCAGCAAGCCGGTCTGGCCTAGGGTTTTTATAGGGTTTTAATTGGTTTTAGTTTTTATACTCTCAATTGAGTTTTTACCTTTTTAGCCACCTTATTTAATCTTTTTAAATTGTTTTTAAATATTGCATTTGCACTGGGTTTTAACTTTGGCTGTACACCGCCCCGAGTCCCTGCGGGGAGAAGGGCAGTATATAAAACGAATAAATAAATAAAAATAAATAAATAAATACATTTTACACCCTTTCCTGCCATGGTTGTTAAGTCAATCCCTACAGTTGATTAATAAGTCGCCTGCTTGTTAAGGGACTCTGGCTCAGATGGTCGCAAAAGGGGATCGCGTGCCCCCCCACCCCGCAAGTGTCGTAAATGGGAACCAGCTGCCCAGCACCCGAACTTTGATCCTAGGATCCTGGAGCTGCTGTAAAGGCTGGATGTTCTTCAGGGCTGTTCTAACTTTGAACGGCCATAAAGGAAGGTTTGTAAATCGAGGCCTACCTGCAGTGCTTCAGCCAGATGCGGGCAGGAGCTGACTAGAGTCCCAAGGACCTAAGACTTGCCAGGAGACAAAATGGAGCCTTGAGTCCGGGCGTCTCATTTTGAGCTCCACTGAACTCATCATGAGGGTTTCAGCCAGTATTTGAAGAGGACTTAATATGCAACACAGTGAACCAATTTTGCAACTGCCCATTTGAATTAAAGATTCAGTGCTGATTGGTGAATTTCATAAATGAAATCCAGCAGGAGGTTTCAGCTCTTATTTTGCTCAGACTGATTTTCTAATCAGTTTGTGTGCTAATTAACTTATGAATTGATTGCTCGGTGCCTTGGCTGTTTGGTTTTTCTTCTGCTGGGTGGCTGTAACTCCCCCCCCCCTTTTTAAAAAAAGCTATTTTGCTGTGGATCCTCCAGCTTAATGCAGGAGTAATTAATGATATTACTTCCGTCTTTCTTAAACAACCAGGACGGCTGTTGTTGGCTCCCCTCTTGTGGACTGAGGGGGAGCAGAGGAGGCGGCTGGAGCAGGGCTCTCCAACCTGGGCCACTTCAACTCCAGAATTCCTCAGCCAGCTTTGCCAAGGTTGGGGGCCCCTGGGCTGGAAATTAGTGGAGATCCAGGCAGGGGAAACTCCCATGTTGGACTCCTGCTTCCTCCGTTGGTGTTCCTTGGAGATGTTCCGTCATCCAGGTCACAGTTGGCCCAAAGGTGCTTTCTTACTTTTCTTCCTTTGAAAAGGCTTCACTTTTCACCCAAGAAGCTTCTTCAGTTCGGACTGGATTCCTTCGGGGAATTTCTCTCGGAACTTGAATGAAACCGCCTGAGAGAACAGCCAGCTTTGGGCAGAAGGCCGTGGTGCTGGGCGTGTTCCTCTATTGTTCACTACGGGACTCACCAGAGGTTCCAGGGAAAGGCCAGCCGGGAGGAGTTCTCCACTTGCAAGCATGAGCCATGCCCTCCCTCGTGCCAGAATGAGCGGGGTGGAACAGACCTGCATCCGGTTGGAAGGGGATGGAAGACCTTGGGCAGGAGAAGGGAGCCACGGAGACATTACCAACCGCTGCTATCTGAAGGGAACGTCCCTGAGGTCCGAAGGGAACCATTTGACCCAACCTCTCTTTCAACTGGAGTAACCTCCAGAGTTGGAGCAGCTGCATATGGCTGGTCAGAGCCCAGGAGGTTCTTCCACTGAAGAGGTTAAAAAGAAGGAGGAAAAAGGCCAGGAAAGTTGGTTCTTCATTCGGCTCCTGGTTCAATTCTGCACTCAGCTTTCTCCCCAGCGTGGGGCCCTGGCCTTCACCCTGATGGGCACAGAGGGGGCATTATTGGGCACCCCTCTTCTTACACTTGTCTCCAGGATAAATGGCCCGATGCTGCCGTTTAATCATAGAGACAGCAAGGCAAGAAGCTCAGGGTTGTAATCCTGATTTTTCCTTACATGGGTACCCTGTTCCCAAGCGCTAAATACCATGGTTTGTATTAGGAATAGTGGCTGACAGTATCAGGGATAGTGATAGCGGTGAGAAAAGACTGAAAGCTGGAGGAAGGGGAAGAAGCCAGGGACTTTTATACAGGAAGGATGAAAAAGCCACAGATCTCCATAAACTCTAGAGATGCTGTTTCTGGCCCAGGCGGAACATACAGATACAGATTAACAGAGTTGGAAGGGACCTTGTAGGTCGTCTAGTCCAACCCCTACCCACCCAAGCAGGAGAGCCTACACCATTTGTGGCAGAGGGCCACCAGTCTCTTCTTGAAAGCCTCCAGGGATGAAGCTCCCTCCACTTCCAGAGGCCACTCCTGTTCCATGGGTTGTGCCTGGAGTGGATGGAAAGTGTGCTGCCCAGCTGCAGGATCCTCGGTGTGGCTGACCAGCATAGACAGAGGGAGCAGCGTCTTCTCCTGCTCTCGATGCAATACTGTTGTTGATGCAGCCAAGGATGGCCGCATCCCATCCCATCCCTGGTTTATTTCCAGTTTGGCACCCGCGGGGCCCCCAGAGGCAGGCCCTGCTGTCTAAGAGGCTCCCCTCCAGCCAGAGCTTGCCTGCCTGGCCCACAGCTCCATTCCTGCCAGTCTGGAGAGTTCAATTCTTCCGTCACTTAAAAAGGGTGATGGTGTTGGGACTGGAGGCTAAAACATAGGCAGAATGGTTGCAGGAATTGGGGATGTTCCATCTAATGAAAAGAAGGACTGGAGGGGGGGGTCAGGATAGCAGTTTTCCAGTGAGGGGCTGCCCCAGAGAAGGGGGGATCAACCTCTTCTCCAGGGCCCCCAAAGGCAGCAGGACAAGAAGATGGAAAGTAATCCAGGAGAGAGGATTGAACCTGGAACTAAGGAGGAATCTCCTGTCAGAACAATTGAGTAAGGTGAAGTTGTGGTTGCTCCATCACGGGAGGTTTTTAAGAAGGGCAGGGCAGCCATTTGTCCAGAATGGTACAGGCCTCCTGCTTGAGTAGGTGGTTGGACTAGATGGCCTCCAAGGCCCCTCGCGATTCTGTGAAGAACTGAAGCTTTGCAATCAGCAGGGAGCAGCACCGCTTTGCTGGGTGGCTTTATGCCACAGCCGGGTGTGATTCTGCAAAGAGGCGTTTGGAGAGGGAGCGAGTGGGTGCTCCATGGGGGCCTAGTCCTACTGAAGACCTGCGCACCACACGACCACCCACCTCACCCCCAATGCACCCGCCTGCCCACCTGCAACAGTCCTGGATGCCCCACAAATCCAAGCTGTGGCATCTGACAGATGAGGTCCTTGATGACCGAGGGATCCAGCCCCCTCTCCCACCCGAGGCCCCCACCAGGCAGGCAGGCAGGCAGGCAGGCTGGCTGGCTGTGGGACGGAGGGATGTGGCCGGGCTAAAGAACCCGGCCCAGCTTCAGCCCTGGCTGGAGACCAAGAAGCTGAGCTGGCTTCGGGAGGCTGCCCATTCATCTGCACTGAAGCTGCCTGCTCCCTGCAGCCCCCTCCTCGCAGGCAGCCTGACTGGTTCAATGAGAGTGATGAGGAGATACAGGTGTTACTTGCTGAAAAGCATCGCCTTCATCGTGTCCGTCAGAAGGACTGACCATCAGCTGCCAAGAAAAACACCTTTCCCGTTGCTCGGTGCTCGTAGGAGAATCCAGAATGAACTGTGAAAAATGCAAGATGCCTGGCTGAGCGCCAAAGCAGGCCCAATGCCGAAACAGGAGGATATAAACGCCGTGAAACGGTTCTTTGAAGCCCTTAACTCTCTCTGCAGGCTTAACTGTGGGCCAATTCCCCAGGCCCGCATCCACAGCGCCACAGGTGAGCCACTCTAGGAGCTGAACATGGAAACTGCCCGCAGCCATCTATGGGCAAAGCCCCGGGATCAGACGCCACTCCGGCAGCAACCTCCAAAGTTGGTGGTCCTGTATCGGTAGAGAAAGTCCCCGAGTTATCCCTGTCTTTTGGGTAACCATTCCTCAGGAACTTAAAGACACCTCCGTCACGTCCCTTTACAAGAGGAAGGGCTGCCAACCGGTCTGTCCCAAAGGGGCCTTCTCAAGAGGCGGCTGGGCTTTCTCTGCTTTTCCTTGAAGACGGTTCAGTTCTCATCCAAGAAGCTGAAAAAGCTTCTTAGATGAGAAGTGAAAGGTCTTCAGTTGCTTCTTGAGAAAGCACCTTTGGGACAACCATGACCCGGATGTGACTGAGAATCTCCAGAGACACCTGTCAACAAGTATTTGACAACCACAGAAGACTCTCGTTGCTCTCCGTGCCAGGACAGACCCTTGGAAGATTCTGCTAAATTGCCTGGTCACTCATCTGGAGCTTGGCCGGCTGCCAGAGTCACAGCAGGGCTTCCAAAGAAGCTGTGGGACCATTGACACGCTTTTGGCTACATTCCAACTTCTGGAGAAGCTTCAGGGGCAGAACTGTGAACTGTATACAATCTTTGGGGACCTCACAAAACACTTCAATACACCCCAAAGGCCTGAGACGAGGATTATGTCAAAGTTTGGCTGCCCTGCCAAATTCATCCAGAGGCAGCCGGGGCCTCGTCGGACCCTCCTCTGAGGCATTCCCAGGGGCCGGAGGTTATTCAGCAGGGCTGCGTGCTGGCACCCACATTGTTCAGCGTGATGTCAACTGCGAGGCTGAGAGTGATGCCTTTCATCACAGGGACACTGGAAGCAGCCACAGATCTGGTGGGCGGGGAGCTCCCTGCCCCGAGGAGACTTCAGGCTGCTGCCAAAATGAAGGAAACTCTTCTGAATGCTTCTCTTTCTCTCCAAGGGACCATAGACTGAAGGTGTCCTCAGAGCCAGCCATGCCAGTCAGTGGGGACAAATTCTCCAGGGCTCGCGATAACTTTGGACTGACCATCACCTTCCCAAAGACTGGAGTCCTGGGCCAACCTGGTCCTCATGCACCAGGCCCAGAACCCAAAATCAATCACAATCACAACCACAAAAGGGCAGAAAGGTCAACCTCAGACCACTCCAGTTTCCATGGCAGCGCCTATCCCCAGCACTGACAGTTTCCATGGCAGCGCCTATCCCCAGCACTGACCTGAGGCAGAAGCCAATGGCAGGAGAGCCAAGGTGACTTCTGGTTCAGTCGGCTGGGGGGGGGAGGGCATTGAGCAATCAGCCCAGCAACAAAGCTCAGCCACCAAGGCCTGCAGAGCCATGGGACTCCCTGCCCTTCCGCAGGCCTGTCGAAGGCATGCAAGGCAGTGCAGCCACTCCTCCCCAGGTTGCATCAGGGGGCTGGATAAAGTACCAGGCATTGGAGTTCTCTCTAGAGCAGGCCTCCCACCACTCCACACACGGCTGACGGGAGTGCAGAGCAGTGGGCAGAATCTGTCATATGTATGCTGGACGAGCGGGCGCCCAGGTGGCTCCTTTCGGGGAACTCTGGGCTGGAAAATGCCCTCACGGAGGGCAGAAGGGAAGCCATCAAGACGTGACCACTTGGCCACTGTTGGGGCAGAACCACTTTTCCCGGCCCAGCCTCCCCCACAAGCAAGGCTCACTGAGGAAGCCCAACGGGAGGACAAGCTGTGCCAGTTTAGAGAGTGCAAGAACTGCCATGTCCACCCCTGTGCTTGCCCAACGAGTGCCAGGACGTTCCCTCCTGAACTGGCCTGACCAATCGCCTTCAGACACACCAGGCTTAGTTTTGACATGGCTAATGGTGTTGAGATCTTCATCCACAATGATGAGCGAAAGACATTGAGATGACCTCCTTCCTGCTGTTCAGGTGCAAGGAGAGGCAAAGGGACATAAATCACCGGGCATCGTCTCTTCACTGAGGTTCAGGCGCTGGCAGTGAGGAGAAGCTCTGTGATGGGCACAGCTTCCCTGGGCCCCAAGTGAAGCCGAGCGATGCGCTGAAGCCCAATGCGAAGACACCCCACGCAGCCAAGCCTCAGCCCCACCCCCCCGCGGTGTCTGTGCCAGGACTCAGTGGGTCTGTGCCAGGCATTGCAGGGCTTCCTTACCCAGCTGCCCTGATGGCTTTCCCTGCCCCTCAGCATTCATGGTCCCAGCCCCTCTTAGAACTACCCAGGCCTTTCCCAGCTGGGAACCAGACCTGGGCTGAGACTGCCTGGGCTGCCCTTGGGTGGGACTTTGCAGGGTGGGGAGGGGGAAGGGAGGGAGGGAGCCCCAGTCCTGCTGGACCCTCAGAGGCCTTTGATTCCTCTGTCCAAGTTTCTTCTGGACTGACTGGGAGGGAAGATGCGGGTGACTCTTCCTGACTGTCGGAATGATTCATCAGGGGAAAGGCTGCCTGGGGCTCCATCATTCAAGGTCTTCAAGAAAAGTCTGGGAAGCCACTGGTCTGAAATGGGTCCTCTGCTTGAGCAGAGGGTTGGATTAGAAGACCTCTAAGGGCCCTTCTGTGATCCTGTAATCCTATTATTCTGTCCATTGTCATGCCATAGTCCGCCCTATAAGGGTCACACAAGGGGTTCCCCTGCAGCTTCAGTGGAAGCCCCTGGTGGGAGAGACACCCTCCGTCTGCCAGCACCGCATCTCCACCTGGGGTTGGACAGCAGATGCAGGAGGACTTTGGCAGCACCTGGAGGCAGGAAGGGGCAGGAGGGGCCCTTAACCTGAAGGTGGCAGCCTTAACCTGAAACAAGATGGAGGCTTTCCAGACTCAGGAGCCACCCTTGACTGGCAAAGGGTGGCCTCCCACAGAGTCCTCAGCTTCCTCCCTCTGGCAATGCCTTGGCTCATCCAGGGCCTCCTCAGACCTCCCTCCCCACATCAGTCCACAGGGGAGGGCAGGACCAAGCCCCACCCGCCGGGATGCCCTCCAGACAACGTTTTCATCCTGGCATCCAGCCGTCCCTTCTATTTTCCCCACCAGCCTTTGGTCTGGTGATTGGAGGGAACTGAGGTACAACGCTCCCCATCGGGGGCAGCCCACAACTTCTCCAGCACCCTCAAGAAGAAAGCGCTCCCGGCCTCCTTCAGGATCTGCAATGGGCAAAGGGATCGCTTAGGGCTGGCTCTTTGCATTGGCCCAAGAGCGGTTTCTTGGCCAACCCTGGCAAAGCCCACAAGTGCAGGACACGGGGATCCCCACAAGGGAAGGGACAACTCGCTGCAACCAGCTCGCCACAGCTGATTCCCCACGGCCAATTTGCTGAGAGACAATTCAACAATTCAACTTAATTATTTAAAATTGTCTAAAAAGGTATTTTAATTTTTATCATTCACATTTCATCTTGTCCCTCCTTTGCCATTCTTTCTTTAACGATTCTATTGCACTATTTTTTTGATATTAGCCTATTTCTTGTCCCTGGTGACTTGGCCATGGTGAGTTGGCCCTGGCAAGTTGGCTGTGGTGAGTTGTCACAGACCTTTGCACCAGGGCATCTTCGGCTGGATAGGCTTCTGGCCAAGAGAAGCACAAGGGACCCCCAACTGAACCCAGGACCTGGTACTGTGGACATAATATATTTAGATATCAGCAAAGCATTTGACAAAGTGAACCACAACCTACTTCTTAGTAAGCTAGAAAACAGTGGAATAGATAGCACCACCACTAGATGGACTCACAACTGGTTGGCAAACCGTACTCAAGGAGTAGTCCTTAATGGGTCGAAGTCTACATGGAAGTAAGTAAGCAGTGGGGTGCCACAAGGTTCTATCTTAGACCAGAGGACTCTTCAATGTCTTCATTAACTACTTAGATGAGGGAATAGAAGGGGAACTTACCAAATTTGCAGATGATACTAAACTGGCAGGAATAGCTAACACCCAAGAAGATAGGCTCAAGATCCAGATGGAAAAGTACTGTGAAGGAGCGTTTCAAAATGGCGGCCGGAGGATGTGTCTCAGAGGAGCTCCGTCATGGCGGCCAAATTTCAGGGTAGGTTTCCCTCCCCCCAGGTCTTCACCGGTGGCAGGGGTGGCTAAAGGACCGGGGGGGGGGGTTGGCGATCCCGGAGGGGCCGCACGAGGACGTTGAGCCTGGCGCTGAAGGCTGGAGGTTGGAGACTGGAGCCGAAGCCGAAGCCGAAGCTGGAGCCACCCGGACGATCTTCAAGCGGCGGAGGCCCTGCGTGGCCGAGTTTTAGCTGCCGCGACCGATGTGGGGCAGCGTTGGCCTGGCAGAGATATCGGAGGCGACGATGGAGCCTGCGGTGGGGCCGTCGGTGGAGCCGTTGTTCGCGACTGCCCGGGCCGCCCTGGCTGTTGCTGGGGTGGGCTTTGGGTGTCGGAGGCCCTGCTGGGGCCGGTTTTTGACCGCCGGGGTTGGAGTCGGGCGACGGCGGTCTTGCCGCGGCTGGGCGTGAATGAGACTGCAGGCCACGGAGTGCGGAGAGACGGGGCCACTGGATGGCTGCCCGGGCCGCCCCGGTGGCTGCCCTGGCGATGTCTGGGCGGCGGCGGTGTGGACGGCGGTGGTGTGGATGGCCCTGCTATGGCTGGACTTCGCCATGGGGGCTGTCGCGGGTGGCGCCGCGGCGGCCGTGAGGGGTGTTGCAACGGCCGAAGATGGGGCGGTGGTGGCTGCGGAGGAGAGGTCTGGGCAGCCACGACTGAGATCTTGCCCCGACTGGGCTCTGGCCATGGGACGGGCTTTGCCCATCGTGACTGCCGTGGGTGGCATTGCGGCGGTGGCACGGGGAGGAGCCTGCCCCTGGCTGCCGAGGTGGCTGTGGGTGGTGCCACGGCGGCCTTGGGTGACATCTGGCCTCAGTTGTGGGAGAGGGCTTGAAGCCCCCGGTGCCCTCAGCAGTTGGGTCTTTCTGACTCGATGGCGGTGGCGGCGGTTCCAGTGGCAGTGGCTTTGGCTTCGGTGGCTCCGACGACGGGGACCAGTGGGTACGGGGATGACATTGTTCGGTGCTGTCCCCTCGGTGTCAACAGCGGAGGCGAGGACGGTGGCCGGGGGGGACATGGACACTACCCGAACGTTTTCGGACTAGACCTCGGTCCTGACCAGTGGGGCCCCTGCATTGCCGGTGTCGGTCAGGGGAGGCCCAGTTGAAGACGCCATTAAGATGTTCCTCGGAAGACCTGTGGGCCTTGAGAAATGTCCCCCTTTCTCTGAAGTGGCCCTCTAAACTTTCAAAGACATTTCTCAAGGACGGATCCTGGGATCTGGAGAGATGGTGTGGCCGCAAGAAGCACTTTGTCATAAATTTTTATCTAGATTTTTATTGGGGTTAGGGATGGCCGGGCGGGGGTTGGGGGACAACCCGCCTGGGGCTGGGGCCAGGCCGCGGGTCAAGCGTTGCCGGGAGGTGCTGGGGTCGGATGGGGCCGTATTGAGGATGGGGGGTTGTTCCGGAGAGGGTGAAATACAACCTATTGTACGGTGAGCGGGAGAGGCAGATTTGGCAGTTATAGGGGGCCATATCCTGTATTGGGAGCGCACCCCCGCTGTTTGTGTGTGGTGGCGCGCTCCGACCCCCTTGCCATGTCCCATTCCCTGGGTGGTCTGAGTGATCGGGCCCTGGGCCTTCGGCTGATGTTGCGTAACGCCAGGTCCGTCATTAACAAGGCCCCTCTCATTTACGATTTGATCTGTGAGGGGGGAGCGGACCTGGCGGGTATTACTGAAATCTGGTTGGGCCAAGAGGGAGAGTTCCTCTGATGGAGATGTGCCCAACCGGGTTTCGGGTCTTTCATCGACCGAGGGCTCAGGGGAGGGGTGGGGTGGGTTGCGGTGGTTATTAAGGAAGATCTGTGTCCTAGGGAATCCACTGTTTCTCAGATGACCGGATGTGAGTCCCTCTTTGTGAAGTGTGGTTCCGGGGTTCAGGTGGGCCTGTTGATCGCATATCTGGCTCCCTGCTATGTGACATCGGCCCTGCCTGAGCTCCTTGAGGTCATAGCCGGCTTGGCGGTTGAGACCCCCAGGCTTATGGTCATGGGGGATTTCAACCTGCCGTCTGCCGATGGGGCCTCGGGGATTGCTCAGGAGTTCATGGCTTCCATGACAGCCATGGGCCTGACCCAACTAATTCGGGATCCTACTCACTTGGGGGGTCACACCCTGGATTTGGTTTTTGTCTCTGATCAGTGGCAGAATGATCTTGGTATAGGGGATGTAGTTATGGAACCCCTATCATGGACTGATCATTCGCTCCTTAGACTCAACTTCCATTCCGCACCCCCCTGCTGCAGGGAGGCGGGGCCGATAAAATGGTACCGCCCCAGGCACCTGATGGACCCAGATAGGTTCCTGTTGGAGCTTGGGCCGTTTCCCGAGGCTCACACACACGACTCGGTCGAGGGCTTGATAGCCACCTGGGATAGGGTGGCTGCTGGGGCCCTTGACCGGGTCGTGCCCTTGCGGCCTCTGACCCGGTGCCAATCCCAAGTGGCTCCTTGGTTTTCCGAGGAGCTAAGGGAGATGAAGCGCCGGAAAAGACGCCTAGAGAGTAGTTGGAGGGCCAGCCACTCTGGATCTGACCGAACACTATTACGATCCTATATTAAGGCGTACTTAGTGGCAATAAGGACGGCGAGGCGGTCCTACCTCTCCGCCCTTATTGCGTCCACGGAAAATCGTCCGGCCGCCCTGTTTAGGGTGACCCGCTCCCTTTTGGAGGTGGGGGCGCAGGAGGATCCCTTACAGGGACGGGCTGAGGATTTCTCTAGGTTTCTGCAGGACAAAATCACTCAGATCCGGGATGAGTTGGACTCTGACTGGGCATCTCCGGGCGGGGGGACGGAGGTGGATTTCGGGGAGGTCATTTGGGATGAGTTCGATCCTGTTACTCTGGAGGACGTGGAGAGGATACTGGGGGGGCTTAATGCCACCACTTGTTTATTGGACCCGTGCCCCTCCTGGTTGGTCTTGGCCACTCGGGAGGTGACACGAGGCTGGTTCCAAGGGATTATTAACGCTTCCTTGAGAGAGGGGCTCTTACCTGCCGCCTTGAAAGAGGCAGTGGTGCGGCCCCTCCTCAAGAAACCATCCCTGGATCCAGCATTATTGTCGAATTATCGTCCAGTCTCCAACCTTCGCTTTGTTGCGAAGGTTGTTGAGAGTGTGGTGGCACGTCAGCTCCCTCAGTACCTGGATGAAGCGGTATATCTAGACCCCCTCCAATCGGGTTTCAGGCCCGGGCAAAGCATGGAGATGGCACTGGTCGCGTTGGTGGGTGATTCTGGAGGGCCCGGGACAGGGATTGTTCCTCTGTCCTGGTCCTGTTAGATCTCTCAGCGGCTTTTGATACTGTCGACCACAGTATCCTATTGCGATGGTTGGGGGGGTTGGGAGTGGGAGGCACCATTTTATGGTGGTTCTCCTCCTTCCTCTCTGACCGTTCGCAATTTGTGTTGACAGGGGGGCAGAGGTCGACCCCGAGGCCCCTATTATGTGGGGTGCCTCAGGGGTCTGTGCTCTCGCCCCTGCTGTTCAACATTTATGTGAAGCCGCTGGGTGAGATCATCCGTGGTTTTGGGGTAGAGTTCCATCAGTACGCTGATAACACTCAGCTGTACATCTCTACCCCGGGCCACCCCAACGAAGCCCTTGAAGTGATGACCCGGTGCCTGGAGGCCGTGCGGAGTTGGATGGGTCTTAACAGGTTTCGTCTCAACCCGACCAAAACCGAGTGGCTGTGGTTTCCTGCGCCCAGATACAGCCAGCTTGTCCCATTGCTGGCTGTGGGGGGAGAAATTTTGACCCCCATGGAAAGGGCCTGCAATCTAGGTGTCTTCCTGGACGTACGGCTGTCTTTAGAAGATCACATTACGGCCGTCGCCAGGGGGGGCTTTTGTCAGATTCATCTGATTTACCAGTTGCGGCCCTTTCTGGATCTGGACGCACTTCGCACAGTCACTTCTGCCCTCGTCATCTCCCGTTTGGACTATTGCAATGCTCTCTACATGGGGCTCCCCTTGAAGAGTGTCCGGAGGCTGCAGTTGGTCCAGAATGCAGCCGCGCCGGTGATCTTGAGAGCCCCTCGGAGCTCCCATGTAACACCGCTTCTCCGCAGCTGCATTGGCTTCCTGTGGCCTCCCGGATCCGATTCAAGGTGGTATTGATCGTTTTCAAAGCTGTCAGCCTTCAAGATTTCTTCCTTTATTTCCTTTCTTATGCTTGCATCTTTCGGCTGCCATAAGTAACGGGAGGGGGCAGTGGGCCATGATATATTTGGGAAGCGTGCTGGAGTGAGTAGGAAACGAAACTGTATATCTAGGGGAGGGGGAGTCTTGCTTAAGTTTCTATTCCTTGCTTTTCTATTCCTTGCTATGCGCAACCGCGACTCTTTATCAAACTATGCCAAGGTCAACGGACAGAGGCCTCATCACCACCTGAAGATGCCCACATGATGTTATGCACCATTTCCCATTGGAGGAGCAATATGGACTGTTGGGGGTGGGAACGTTGCCATCACTTTGTATATGTGTTTTTCGCGCTCATTTCCTCAGATTCAGAATTCTTTTGTTGCTACCACTTTGATTTCCAGTAAAAGATATCTTTACTCTAACAATTGGAGTTTAAGTGTTTCTTTCTTGGACTTTGAAGGGAGCACCTGCTGACATTATTCTGAATCTCACTTTTACCAGCCCACCCGGAGAAAACCCAAATTTTCTTCCGAGGGGGTTTGCAAACAAACAATGTCTAGTCCAGCCAGCGACCAAGAAGACCAGGGAGCGACTGGAGGACCAGAATCTCTGTTGATGGAGGGAGCAGAAGAGGCCGACTTCTTAGCAGAGCTAAGTCTTGGCGAAACCCCAGCTGTGAAGCCTGGGGTTTTAAATGGTCCCTGGGAGTCGGTTGGAAGGATCCTGAGGAAGGGCCCCCTCCAGGAGTGACCACGACCCGTCGTCGGGGGAAGGATGAGCCATGGCAGGAGAAGGAACGGAGAGGTTTCTTACTAACGCAAGCCATGCAACTTTTACATGAAGCTGCCGGAGAGGCTCAAGCTGATCAAAGGTATGAGGGGGAAGAGGGGGAGGTAGCCCCAGGCAGAAGAACCAGAGCAGCCACCCCCATAAATCAACCTGGGCCGGCGCAACAGGCAGCAGCAGCAGCACAGGGCCCCCCGGCTGGGGGGATAATTGCCAGAAGGCGTAGAGCTCCAAAAGTGCCTCCGTTGGAAGTAAAATATGAAGGGGACCCCCAGGAATTAGGATTTTTCCTAGCACAAGTTTGGAGCCATATGGAGGAGTATGGGCAGGATTTTTCCTCAGAAGCGGCCAAAGTCAGGTGTGTGACCAGGGCTCTGGAGGGAACGGCTGCAAAGTGGATGGTGACTTTGCATAATGATAATGCCCCTCAGCTGTTGAATTATGACCAGTTCATGACAGCATTGCGCACTAGATTTGAAGATCCTCTAGCTGAACGCAAGGCTAGAATCAGGATGAAAACCATAAATCAGGGGCGAAGGTCAGTAGCTGATTACACCCAGGAGTTTAGAGAGCTGGCGTGCCATATCCGCGGCTGGTCCCAGGGAGCCCTGATAGAAGCTTTTAAAGATGGGCTAAATGAAGATGTTTATCAACGCTGTGTGGCCAGAAGAGACCCTGGTGAGCTGCAGCAGTGGTACGTGCTGGCAGCAGAGGTGGAGATTGACCTGACCCGAAACAGACGCCGGGGGGATTTTGTTTTGAAGAATTCCCCTCTCACCAGGCCTCAAGAAGCCTTAAAACCTCTAAAGGGAAGACCAGCAGCAAAACCCAGGACCAGAGCATGTTTCCGATGTGGGAAAGAGGGCCACTGGGCTGCAGACTGCCGTGCCAAGCTGGAACCAAAAGGGGCGCCAGGAGGAAGGAGAAGGTCTGAGAGGCCTCCAGCCACGCCTCGTGGATCGGCGCTAAAAGCGGAGGAGGTTGTAGAGGTCACCCCTCAAAAAGGAGGGGGGTTGGGAACTCCAACCTCTTCTGAAGGGAGTGAATCCGAATTGGAAGACGACGCACTGGTAAGTCCGAACCAGGGCCCTATGACCATTCCAGTGAGATTAAGGGTACCCACGTCAGGGGCTGAAGGGGACATGTTGGCTTTGTTAGACTCTGGGTGCACAAGGTGCGTAATCAGTTCAAAGGTGGTAGAGAAGCTGGGCTTAAGGCTAAAGACTCTGAAGACGCCCATAGCTTTTTGCCAATTGGATGGATCGGTAGCTGGGGGTGGACCTGCTCATTTTATAACGGAACCAGTGGAGATGACAATGGGGAACCATAAAGAGACTCTGTGTTTTATTGTGGCCCCTGGGATGGAGCGCCCCTTAATACTGGGTTTGCCTTGGCTCCGGAAATGGAACCCCCATGTTAATTGGAGGAGGGGATCACTACGCATATGTACAGACCAACCCCCAGAAGGGGAGGGGCAATCCAAATTGAGACCCAAAAATCCCACAGAATTGGCTTCTACTGGCACTGAGATCCTGAAAGGGGAGGAGAAAATTCCGGAGGAATACTGGGACTTAAAGGAGGTGTTCAGTGAGAAGGCCTCGGATGAGCTCCCCCCCTCATCGCTCAACGGATTGCAGTATCGAATTCTTGCCCGGAGTAAAACTCCCAAAACCAAAACTGTATTCAATGACCCCACGGGAATTAGGAGAATTGCGGTTATTCATTGAAAAAAATTTAGAACATGGTTTCATCCAACCTGCTAGGCCTCGGGTGGCGGCTCCAGTGTTGTTTCGGGAGAAGAAAGATGGCTCCTTACGCTTGGTGGTCGACTACCGTAACCTAAACGCCATCTCGGTGGAGAACGTGTACCCCCTCCCCCTGATGAAGGACATGCTGGCCCACCTCGCTAAAGGAAGGATTTTTTCGAAACTCGACCTGAGAGAAGCATACTACCGAATCCGAATCAAAGAAGGGGATGAGTGGAAGACTGCTTTCAACTGCCCGATGGGTTGTTTTCAATTCAACGTCCTGCCATTTGGCCTACAGGGGGCGCCTGCAGTATTCATGCAAATGATAAATCAAGTATTGCAAGAGCATTTGTACAAAGGAGTGTTAGTTTATCTTGATGATATTCTTATCTACACAGATACTCGTGATGAGCATGTAAAACTAGTGCGGTCAGTCCTGGAGAAACTTCGAGCAGCTCAGTTGTATGCCAAGCTTTCAAAATGTGAATTTCACCAGGAGAAAATTGACTATTTGGGCTATCGCATATCGCACGACGGCATAGAAATGGACCCGGGGAAGGTGCAGGCAGTTTTGGAATGGGCCCCTCCCCGCACCAGGAAACAACTGCAAAGTTTCTTGGGATTTGCAAATTTTTACCGTCAATTTATTCCTGCTTTTGCGAAGATCGCGATGCCTATCATGAATCTCCTTAAAACCAGAGGGGAGGTGAAACCGAAGCCCAGTACACCACTGGAGTGGTCCATGGAGTGTCAAGCTGCTTTTGAGAAACTGAAACGTCTGTTTGCTGCTGAACCCGTACTTAAGCACCCAGACATGGACGTTCCGTTTGTAATCCAAGCTGATGCGAGTGACGTAGCTGTTGGGGCGGTGCTACTTCAAGTAAATGAAAAAGGATACCTGCAACCATGCGCTTATACCCCCCGTAAACTAACTGAAACCGAGAGAAGGTGGGCCATCTGGGAAAAAGAAGCTTTTGCAGTTCGATGGGCTTTGTTAACTTGGAGGCATTTTCTAGAAGGAGCCAAACATCCTTTTGAGGTCTGGACAGATCACAAAAATCTGGAGGCTCTGAAAACGCCTTGGAAACTGTCTCCCAAGCAAGTTCGCTGGGCGCAACATTTCAAGCGGTTCAATTTTTCTTTGAAGTACATTCCTGGTGGAAGGAACTTCATGGCAGATGCTTTGTCCAGATTACCTCAGTATAATAGTGCTCGCCAAGAAGTGGTAAGACCTATCATCCCAACCGAACAGTTGGCAGCTCCAATGGTTACCAGAGCTCAGAAGAAAAAAGAGATTGATTTGTCAACCGATTTATTGGCACAATTGAAAGAAGCTCTAAAACTTGATGATTGGTTCCTAACCCACTCGAATGACTGTACCATTAGAGATGGATTGGCCTGGGTGGGGGCCAAATTATATGTACCGGGAAAACTAAGACCCGAAATTTTACATCAAGCTCATGATTCTAAACCTGCTGAACATTTTGGGTTCGTGAAAACCCTACACTTGGTCAAAAGGCAATTCTGGTGGCCCACGTTGAAAAAGGACATTGAGACTTATGTCGCTAGCTGCCCTATTTGTGCTTCGGCTAAGCGGCCGCCTGGTAAACCAGCAGGCTTATTGCAGAATGTGGCTAGACCAATGGCCCCATGGAAGGAAATCTCCATGGATTTTATAGTAGAATTACCTGACAGTGGAGGAAATACAGTCATTTGGGTAGTGACAGATCTGTTTTCCAAGCAGGTACACTTTATACCCTGCGCGAAGATCCCGTCAGCGAAGACGTTAGCTAAGTTGTTTATTCTGCATATCTACAGGTTACATGGAGTTCCTGAACACATAATCTCTGATAGGGGCGTCCAATTCACTTCAAATTTCTGGAAAGAGTTCCTAAAGTTACTAGGCTCCACCCAGGGGTTAAGCTCCGCCCATCATCCACAAACCAATGGGGCCTGCGAGAGAACTAACTCGGTACTGGAACAGTATCTGAGATGTTACATTAATTATCAGCAGGATGATTGGACTGACTTACTGCCTTTTGCTGAGGTGGCATACAATAATTTGGTACATAGCAGCACGGGATTCACTCCATTTAAAGTGGCCTCGGGACAAGACTTTGTACCCATACCCGAGCTTCCGCAAGAGCAATCTAACATTCCCTCATTGGATGAGTGGATAAGGCATCTCCAGATAACTTGGCCAGTTGCCCGCAAGGCTTTGGATGATGCTCATCAAGCTCATAAAAAATTTGCAGATAAAAAGAGACGTCCACAAAAACCATATCAAGTTGGTGATAAGGTGTTTTTATCAACCAAATTTTTGCAGACCACACAGAAATCAAAAAAGCTTGGACCTAAGTATGTGGGACCTTTTCCGGTTGAACGAGTTGTGAATCCTGTGGCAGTTCAATTGACACTGCCAAAAACCCTCCGTCGGATCCATCCTGTTTTCCATGTTAGTTTGTTAAAGCCTGAACGTACATCTGATCTGCGGCCTACTCAAGTAGCCCCCCCTGTACCATTGCTCATTGAGGGTGAACAACATTTCAAAGTTAAAGAAATTTTGGATTCTAGGAAGAAGAGGGGTCGAGTCCAATATTTGGTTGCGTGGAAGCATTTTCCTTCTTCCCAGTCTGAATGGGTAGACGAGAGAGATGTTAGAGCTCCCCGGCTGGTGCAGGCGTTTCGCACCATGTATCCTGATAAACCCTGAACATTAATGCTGTTGTTATTTGTTTGTAACATCTTATCTTTTATTCTTATATGTTTTAGGACTAACGTCTTTTTGCAGGAGGGCCGAATGTCAGCCTTCAAGATTTCTTCCTTTATTTCCTTTCTTATGCTTGCATCATTCGGCTGCCATAAGTAATGGGAGGGGGCAGTGGGCCATGATATATTTGGGAAGCGTGCTGGAGTGAATAGGAAACGAAACTGTATATCTAGGGGAGGGGGAGTCTTGCTTAAGTTTCTATTCCTTGCTTTTCTATTCCGTGCTATGCGCAACCGCGACTCTTTATCAAACTATGCCAAGGTCAACGGACAGAGGCCTCATCACCACCTGAAGATGCCCACATGATGTTATGCACCATTTCCCATTGGAGGAGCAATATGGACTGTTGGGGGTGGGAACGTTGCCATCACTTTGTATATGTGTTTTTCGCGCTCATTTCCTCAGATTCAGAATTCTTTTGTTGCTACCACTTTGATTTCCAGTAAAAGATATCTTTACTCTAACAATTGGAGTTTAAGTGTTTCTTTCTTGGACTTTGAAGGGAGCACTCCATGGCTTGGGACCTGGGTACTTACGGAACCGCCTGCTGCCATCAACAACCTCCCGCTGCCCAGTGTGCTCCCACAGGATTGGCCTCCTCGGGGTTCCGCCGCCTGATCGTTGCCGGTTGGCAACCCTGAGGGTGCGGGCCTTCTCTGTGGGGGCCCCCTCCCTGTGGAATGATTTGCCCCCGGAGATACGGGCCATTACCGACATTCAGACCTTCTGGCGTGCAGTAAAGACCCTGTTCTTTCAACAGGCCGGCCTGGCCCAGTAACGGTTTTTGGGGTTTTAATTAACTAGGTTTTTAAATTTTAAAAATTTTTAAATTTTAAATCTATTAGTTTTATATTTTTTATATTTTAAATTGTATTTCGGCCTTGATTTAATTGTTTAATCTGTTTTTAATTGTATATATTGTCTGTTTTTAGTAGGCTGTGCACCGCCCTGAGTCCCTTTTTGGGAGAGGGGGCGGTATAGAAATTCAATAAATAAATAAATAAATCTTGACTGACTAGAACACTGGGCAGTATCTAACAAAATGAAATTCAATATAGAGAAAAGGAAAGTCCTACATTTAGACAAGAAAAACCAAAAGTACACATATAGACTGGGTGAAATCAGGCTCAATAGCAGTAACTGTGAGAGGGATCTCGGAGTCTTAGTGGACAACCAGCTAAATATGAGCCAGCAATGTGCAGCAGCAGCCAAAAAAGCTAATGCAACCCTAAATTGCATTAACAGAGGGATACAATCAAAATCAAGGGAGGTACTAATACCACTTTAAAGCCTTAGTAAGACCACACCTAGAGTACTGCATCCAGTTTTGGTCACCACACTATAAAAAAGATGTTGAGACTCTAGAAAAAGTACAGAGAAGAGCAACCAGGATGATGAGGGGACTGGAGACTAAAACATACAACGAAATGCAGGAACTGGGCCTGGCTAGTCTAGTAAAGAGAAGGACCAGGGGAGACAGGAGAGCAGCCTTCCAATATTTGAGGGGTGCCATAGAGAGGAGGAAGGGGTCAAGCTATTTTCCAAAGCACCCAAAGGCCAGACAAGGAATAATGGATGGAAACTGAACAAGGAGAGATTCAACCTGGAAATAAGGAGGAATTTCCTGACAGTGAGAACAATCAACCCATGGAACAGAAGTTGCCCTCGGAAGTTGTGGGATCACAACTTGAGCCTTTCAAGAAGAGACTGGACAGCCATTTGTCAGAAATGGCATAGGGTCTCCCACTTGGGCAGGGGGTTGGATTAGATGACCTATAAAGTCCCTTCCAACTCAATCTGTTATCTGGTGCCAACCACCCACCAGGAAAGGGCCTTTCAGCCAGGAGGCCAGGTGTGGCTGGGCAGAGCCTGGCAGGACCTTGCCCACTCTAAGCAAAGTGGACACAGCAGGACAGGGTGGCAGGGCTCCCAGGAAGAAGCCCAGGTTGCATCATGTGGTCCCTGCCACGCAAGGAGTGAACGACATTGGGCCTCACCAGGCGTCCGTGGAGGGCGTGGGAGATCCTAACGTGGCACAGCCAAGCAGAGGCAAACCAGCCCCTTTCCCTTCCAGGCTGCTGCTGCGATTGATGAAGGAGGGCCAAGTGTTGAGGCTCAGCCACTCTAACAGGCTCCAGACCTTCTCAGAAGTGACCCCTGGATCGTCCGGTCTCCTCCTTGTGAGGAGGTTCTTGGGACTCCCAGTGAAGAGCCAGAGATCTGGACGACCAAAGGGCTGCGAAGTAAATGGTTACAGCCACCGAGTGGGCAATTGATGCTTGGCAGGCAAAGAAAGAGTGATGGGCCAGTCTGGCACACAGAAAGCCTATGCTGCTGGCTTGGCAGGCTCCCCCACCCCATTTCTTCTCCCGCCCAGCTCTGCCTTGATAGAAGAGGCGCTCTGGGGACCCTCCTTCTCCTGAACGCCAGGTGAGGCATCGGGAGGGGTGGCATGAAATGCAGGCAGGATGTGGGGGTGGGTGGGCTGTGCATCAGCAGCAGCCTCTTCAGGCCCCGGCCATCTCCTTCCACCGCTGTCTGATTTATTGGTAGAATTGTTTTATTATGTATGAATTAAAATTAATTGCATTTTTAGTAGCTGTGAACAATGGATATTTGTTGCACAACGTGTTATGGTTACAGACTAGTAATTTTATTGTTGATGATACTGAATTAATTGTTATGGATGGAATCGGCTGATTGTGCGGTGCTTAATGTGTGGATCTGGATCCAGCTTTTTCCTGTTAAATTTTGATGCATGGCTGTAATTCTCAGGAGAGCCAGGAAACTTGCAAGCCACTGAGTTTGCCCATCCATCAAGGCCAAAGGGAGGCTCCTCTGCCCAACTCCGGCATGTGGGAATCCTTGAGCCCGGGGGCTGCTCCAGGTGCCCCCCCCGACTCTGCCACTGCAGTTGGAGGGTCCCTGAGGAGTCCTCTGGCAACTCGACTCTTTCGGCACCCAAGAGGCTTCTGGGCAGATCTTCTCTCTAAAGTGGTGCTGTGAAGCACAGGTGAGGGCGAGAGAAAGCCAAGGAGGGGCCGAAAACACAAACTGGTCCCTGGGGAGTTTTTACCCTCCGTCCAGTGGACTTCCTTTCCCCCTCCTTTTGAGGCTGAATGGACCCTACCTCTAAGGCGGGGCTCTCCAACCTTGGCAACTTTAAGATTTGCAAACTTCAAGTCCCAGAATCCACAAGACTTGAAGTGGCCTAGTTTGGAGAGCCCTGCTCTAAGGGGTGTCCACAAACGCCTAGGCCCGAGTGAATGACTGGCCCTGCAAAGATGGACCCCCCAGAGGAGCTGATCCCAGCACGCACAGAACAGGTTGCTGCCTCACTCCAGGGAGCCCCAGAGCGGCCCCGAGGCTTCTCCCCGGGGCTTCATTCCTCACCGGGCAGCTGCCAGGATAATAACCGCTTGCCAAGTGAATACAGAGAGAGACAGATCCTGTATTTTGCCTCCAGCACTTCTCCTCTCTGCAGCCCCTTCCTCAGCAAAGGAATTCCTTGGATGGGAGGGTGCAAAGGGCCAAAACAGGGGAGGTGAGGGAATGAGCCCCCCAGTGATCGGAGCCCCACCCTTTGGCAACACACACCCCATTGCACCCCCTTGGAACAGGTGGGGCCTTGATCCCCTGTGGCGCCTGGGCTTTCCACCTTTTCTTCCCTCTTGGCCAGTTCACAGGGGGGCAGCCAAGCTCAAAACTGTGAGTGTTTCAGAGGCAGACGGTCTGGCAGGGAGACCTTCTTAGTCCAGCCAGGTCTTCAAGCACAATTTCCTCTGGGACAAGAGACTAAATTGCCTTAATTTGTTTTAAGGATTGGGCTAATTTCGCCTCCTCTCAAATTATTTCCTGACTACATGAATGATCACCAGTCAGCCATGCCAAAGGGCAGTAGAAGTCTAGATCGCAAATAATGAGAAATAAGAAAATAAGAAAGCCATTCTACTTTAAACTGGACACAGCTGATTTACAGAATAGCAGAATTGGAAGGGACCTCAGAGGTCTTCTAGACCAACCCCCTACTCAGGCAGGAGACCCCATACCATTTTAGACCAATGGCTGTCCAATCTCTTCTTAAAACTTCCAGTCTTGGAGCAACCGTAACTTCTTGTGGCAAAAGCTTTTCCGCTGATTGATTGTTCTCTCTGCATAGAAATTCCTCCTTAGTTGTAGGTTGCTTCTCGCCTTGATTGGTTCCCACCCGTTGTTCCTTCAGGTGCTTTGGAGAAGAAGTTGAGCCCCCGTTTCAAGTACTTGTCCCATTCTGGACCCCACTTACAGAAGTATTCAGAGAAGAACATGAGGAAGAGGAGGATCTGGGAAGTGGAAACTCACAAGGAGAAATTTGGGGTGTTGAATATGTTTAGCCCAGAGAGAAAGGAACGGATCGGAGTGGGAGAGGAGCTGGTCCGTCCTTTTCAAAATCTGCAGAGCAGGAGGAAGGGAAGCCTCTTCTCCGTCCTGCAGGGTACCTGACATGGAGGAATGGCCAAGCCACAGGCAGGCGGTGGCTCCTCTGGGCAGAGGCAGCTGCCTTTATGCTCCAGGTAAAAGGAAAGGAATCTACCCATTAGCAAAGAAAGGAAAAACCAGACAGCAATAAAGGAAAAGTTTGGCCTCCTGCAATAAAACCATCATCACCCTCAGCACCGTGAAGAGCAAGAGAAGGAGAAAGACGCCCGGGAAGAGACTCGCGCATTTCAAACAGGGTCTGTTTCCAGAACCAGAAAACCTGGTTGCTGCTGTTCTGTTTAAACTTCTATGCATAGTCCCTGAGAAGTCCTTCTCAATAACACAGGATCAGAAGATGGGGAGGGGGACATTGCCCCTCTCTTCAAAGGGGGTGGGGGATTCAGGCAATTACGGACCAGCCTGTCATCTCATCCCCAGTGCACTTGTGAGTGCATGGCTGCCTAGTTGAGGCGCAAACTGGACTTGGAGGGAGGCCAAGTGGGGGAGACCTTCCTTCCTTCCTTCCTTCCTTCCTTCCTTCCTTCCTTCCTCCCTTCCTTCCTTCCTCCCTTCCTTCCTTCCCATCTTCCTTCCTTCCTTCCTTCCTTCCTTCCTTCCTTCCTTCCTTCCTTCCTTCCTTCCTTCCTTCCTTCCCATCTTCCTTCCTCCCTCCCTTCCTTCCCATCTTCCTTCCTTCCTTTCTTCCTTCCTTCCTTCCTTCCCATCTTCCTTCCTTCCTTCCTTCCTTCCTTCCTTCCCATCTTCCTTCCTTCCTTCCTTCCTTCCTTCCTTCCTTCCTTCCTTCCTTCCTTCCTCCCTCCCTTCCTTCCCATCTTCCTTCCTCCCTCCCTTCCTTCCCATCTTCCTTCCTTCCTTCCTTCCTTCCTTCCTTCCTTCCTTCCTTCCTTCCTTCCTTCCTTCCTTCCTTCCTTCCTGCCTTCCTTCTCCTTTTTGTTCCTTCCTCCCTTTTTCCTCCAAAGAACCAGGAGACTGAGAGGGATGTCCTGGGAATCCTCCCTACAGGGGCAGCAGGGGCAACCAGGTTGCTGTCCCATTGAGGGGAAGGACCCTCCAGGCCCTGAGCTCATCAGAGCGGGGTGTGGGGGCGTCTGTAAAGGGGCAGCAGCATCTCGAATTGAGTGGATGGGGCTGAGATACAGGAAATTCTCTCCGAGAGAAGAGCTCCCCACCTCCCATGGAGCTTCAGAGGCATCGCTGGTACTTGGGGTCCATTGGGTAAAAGTCCGCCATCTTGAGGCTCAGGGACCCTCTGGCCTGGGCAAAGGGAAGGATTCCTGTCTCATCCCTGAAGAGGGGATGACCCCCAAGCCCAAGCTCAGAGGGTCTGAGGCAGCTGCGGGCAGATACAACTGTCCGCCAAGGAGAGGCGATGCCTCCCTGGGCCTAAGAGAAAGGCTCCGCAGCCCTTCATGCTTGCTGACAGACGTCCCTTCCCACGTGGGAATGAGGGGCATAACCATAAGTAGCCACAAAGGGTCGGCCAGAGTCAAAGGAAGGGGGGACGCAGGGGCTGTCTTCTTCCCTTCCTCCCATCGAATGTTGTGGCCCTGCAGGGAGCAACAGGCTGCACAGATGGCACCAACCGGAACAGTTGGGCTGTACAATCAGGAGGGATGTTTACAAGGTGAGGGATCCCTGGCAAGAGACAGGAGGGGATGTTTTTGGAAGGTGCACCTCATGCATTTGACTTTGAGCTGTGTCCCGTGTGGGTCGAGGGCCAGCATGGTCCGAGGGGACTGGGCAGAGTCCACGGGAGGAAGAGGCCTCCAATAACAAGTGGGCAATTAAAGGAAGGAATAGGGTCAGGAGCCCGGGGGGGTGGGGCGGTTTCCCAGGGGCAGAATATGGGGAACAGAGAGAGAGAGCAGCTTTCTTACAAGTCTAAAGGCAGGAAAGCAAATACAATTTATTGCCAATGGCCAGAAACATCAGAGAAATGCAGGAATGGAGGCCATGATTGATCTGAAAGGAACAGGCCAGACAAACAGGGAGGAGGAGGAGGAGGAGGAGGAGGAGGAGGAGGAGGAGGAGGAGGAGGGCACTTACTTATTCCATTTATATGGGTTCCCAACTCAAATTCATGGCTCTGGGTTGCTAGCAACATTGTAAAACAAAACAGTAAACACACACACATAAGGTAAAAAGAGAAGAACACCAACTGCACAACCAACACACAGCTCCCCACACCCCTGGGTCTCCATACTGGGGTTCAGGATCTTGCAAAGGGCCAACAGGCTCATGGCCAATCCGACCTCTGGGGGAAGGGAATTCTGGGGGGGGGGGGTGTAGCATGATGGAAAAGAAGCATCTCTGGATGTGGTCGAAATGGTCCTCCCAGGCAGTCTGGATCTAGGGCAGACCGAGACAACCTGTGTCAGCCGTAGCCTCCTCTGTGAAGGAACTGCAGGCATGCATGGAGACGCAAGGATGCATGAGAGTTTGTGCGAGAATACAAAGAATGTGGGCTGAAGAAGCTACTTTAGTCTGTCAAGCAGGCCAAAGATCTGGACAGAGTCCTCCTTAGGTCCGGCTGCAGAGCAAGATTCATAATGGGAAGCTTTGCCCAGATATTGGTTAGAAAACCAAACGATCTGAGGCTGCAAGATCCTAGAAAGCGCTCTGTGACCTTCCAGAGGTTGGAAAAGAGAACAGGGGATCAGGGAAGAGGCGGCCAAAGAGGTAAAAACGCGGCAAACTTTGGGAAAAGGTGGGTGTGTCGTCTTCAGAGTCCAGATGCTGTGGGAAAAGCAGCTGAAGCACAATCCTGGATTTCGAGAGGACCAGATTCAACAAGCCTAGAGAAGAAGGAGGTGACTCTGACTATCATGGATGAATGGAGGGATCCAGGAACAAATCAACGTCTCCACGGATGCCCCATTTGAGGATCTCTGAGGGACCCTGGATAGCAGAGGGCCAGGAGAGCGAAGGGAAAGGTGGTCCTTCCATCAACATGGGGAAAAGGCCAGAGGCTCTGGGTAACAGGGGCTGATCTGCCTCCAGAGCAGATCATTAACCAATGAGTTTCCAATGAGCGTTTAGGAGAGAGCCACAAGGGCTTTATTAAGAGTAACTCAGGCCTGACTGGCGACCATCCATGGTTTGTGTCCATGGCAGGGCAGTGGCTGCTCTTCAGCAAAGAGTCCAGGGTGGCAGGTGGCTGGAGGTCTGCCACCATTACGCGGCTACGAAGCTGGCTTGTAATCAGATTCAATGAGGGAGCCCTAATGGCTTCCACCTCGTGCTGAAAAGAACCTCCGATGTTCAGGAACAAGAGGGATTTGCCTGGGAAGCTCCAGCCTCTCCCATTCTGGAGGACCAGCGGTCAGCCACTGGGCTTCCTGTCCACTATACAGGAAGGGCCGCTCTCTTCGTCCTGCGGATGTTGCAACCATCCTGTAGAGAGAGAACCTGCACAGAAGCAGCCATTCAAAGGGGAGCCTGGCCAATGGACCCAAAGGCTGAGAAACATTTGAGAATCTGGCAGCTTGGGCTTCTTCTGCCCTAGATCAGTCCTAGATCAGGGGGTCCCAGCAGCCAGATCAGCTGGCCTTGGTTTGCTCAACTAGGATGCATTTGTCCAAAGGTTCGAATCCCTCCTTCTTCTCAGGCTCCATTGCAGAGAATACCCGAGAAGCTGCTGCCTCCTTAAGTGTCAACTGGAGAAGGAAAAACAGGCCCCTTTCTTCAGTTTCTTTATGGAAAAGCCACCGCACTCGGCTGCTATCACCTGCATTGTTTCAAGAAGCTGGCTTGGGGTTTTTGAAAGAGAGATTTTTTTCCCTTGGAAAACATCCATCTTTAGGACTTATGAATGGAAACCCACCTCGCTCTGAAGGCTGCTGCAGCCGCTCCTGCAGGAAAGCTGAAAAAGGAAGCTCAGCGGAGACAGCTGTGGTCAGCCAGAGTGGAGTTGGCTGAGCAGAGGCAGGACTGACGCCTGCTGGTTTCTCTTCTCCACAAGTCAGGTGAGCCTTAGCCAGCCCTCTCCTCCCCCCAGTGCGAAGCCCTGCAAGGGCTGCCCAGCCCAGAGGAGAAAGTAGGCAAGTGGACAATGGTTCACTCAGCTCCGACCGGAGGGGGGCGGGCCAAGGGGGCACCTCTTGAGATCCAGCAGAAGCCATTCCCCTCCAAGGCCGACAGAAGGGCCCAGGTGGAAGAAGCAGTGGCACTAAAGGCCCCACCTACACCACCTGCCCTTTCTGTGGGCACCATGGCCAGCAGGTGCCTCTGCCCACCTGGGCAAAATGTTTGATTCCCCACAGGTGAGGACGGGATCCCCAACTGCCCCTGAGAAAGGCCCCACCCCCGAGGCAGAAGGGACAGTTCGGCAATCACATTTCACTCAATCGCCCCCCCCTCCATTCGTGCTCCAGCCAGCATCTGTGGGTGTGTCCCGAGGTGCCTGAAGATGCCCCTGGCAGATGCCCACTCTTTTCCTCTGCCTGCCTGGGCTGCAGCCCGCCCTGCTCCGAGGTGGCGTTTTGTGCAGGGAAGGAAGACAAAGCCATACCCTGCAGCGGGTCCGGACACCCCACTCCAAAACCGAGAAGAGCCCAGGCCTTTGGCAGCCTGAGGGACCCCAGGCAAAGGCTGGCTAGCAGAGCGGCCGCTCTCGTTGTCTCCAGGCTGGGTTGGGGGCTCCAGGAGGACGCGGAGGCCTCCCCTCAGCTTCTCTCCCACAACTCCGGAGCTCCTCCATTGCAGGCCGCCCTTCACCTGCTGCTCCGAAGTGACCCCGGCTGGCCAGGTGCTGTGCGTGAATTGGCCTCACGGGGCGAGAGGAGGAAAAAGCCTCCGCATGGAAACTGGGCCCTGGCCGCTCCTGACTGGCAGGTTTCCCAGCCCGGTCCTAAAGCAGGAGCCTCTCCGGAGCTTCAGCGGCCTTTTGCGGAGCTCTTCCCGGAGTTTTGCCTCAAATCGCCTCTCCCTGGCCGGGTCCCGACCGAGCGGCGCCCGCTGAGCTTGCAGACGGAGGGAGAGGCGCGAAGGCCTCCGGTCCAGCGGCGCCTTCCCGTGGCCCCACCTGGGGGGCGGCCAGGCCCCTGTCCGGCGCGGGGAAAGCGCCTTCCTGCCGAGGACGGGGCGCAGCTCCTCCCGGAACGCCGCCGCAGCCGCTCCTGCCGCCGTCGCGGAGCTGTCCTCGCCCGCGGTGCTGAAAGTGACCTGGCGGGCGGGCGAGCCCTTCCCCGACCCTGCGGGAGCAAAGCGGCCATGGCCGCGGGAAGAGGCTCGCCGTTTGCTGCTGGCCCGACATGGCCGGCAGCCCCGGGCACGGCCCTGGTAGGCGGGGCGGGGCTGAGCCTGCCCAGAAGCTCCAGGCCAGTCCTGGCAAGGAGGCGGGGGGCGACCATATCTGTGAGGGGCATCGTGAGGGTGGGGGGCAGGCTTTCCGGGAGAACGCCAGGCGGGGCTGGGCTGGGGACATCGGGGGAGACTCCCTTGCGCCGGACAGAACCTCAAGCGGACAAAGGCGTGCAGCGGCGGCAGGCGAGTCCCCCACCCTCGGGAACTGCTCGTCGAGCCTGGAATAGCGCGTTTCGCCAGCCCCGCTCGCGCCCCTCCCGCCCTCTCCAAATTCGCTGTCAGCCACAGGATCCCGACAGGAATTCGAGCGGACTGGGCGAGCAACACTCCCGCCCGAGCCCAGCGGCACCTACCTTCGGGGCGACGGATCCAACGGGAAAGGCGAGCGACGGCGACCCTGCCCACCTCTCTCTCCTGTGCCCTTGCCGGTGGATGCGCAAGGCGATGTCTCCAGCCCGTCCAGGAAGGCTGGGCCGGCGCAGGCTGCCCGCTGGAGCCCGACCCACTCGTCCGCTGGCCGAAGCCGTCTCTGCGGAGAGGTGTCCCCGCCTGGGCGCCGGGCGGCGGCGGCGCTTCCACCCCGTCCGCTCCTGACCTGCATTGACGTCACTGCGTCACCAGGTTTCCCCTGGAAACACGGAGCAGCTAAAAATAGCAATCCGCCGAGTCAGCCCCGGAGAGGCAGCCGGCAGCCGGCAACCACCGGCCAGCAGAGTCGCCGTGGGGCGTCGAGGAGCATTGGGGGGAGGGGCTGGGTCCTGAGGAGGGAGAGCACCCCGACGGAGACGGCTATGGGAGCTGCCGCGGACGGGCAGAAGCCGGCCTTGAGGCTGCTAACCCCGTCCGGTAGCTTTTGACCTGCCTGGACGCCCCCCCCCCCCCACTCCACCAAGTCTCTTTTGGGGTAGGAGGCTGCTCCAGACTGGCCGCAGCAGATGAACGTGGCCCTCTTCCCCGACTGACCCCCGAACAGCACTGTGGGGGCTGTGCAGCCTCCTGGGCCTGAGCCAGCAGGCGGGGGAAAGGCTATAGATTAAGGGCTCAGAGGAAAGATGAGATGCTAAGTCTACCCGAGGTGGGGGTGGGGGCTGGCAGAGGCTGAGCTGCTCAGTGTTGGCGGCTCTTCCAAGGACCCCAGCAAAGCTTTAGGAGGCCAGAAGTCCTTGCCTGCCCTTGGGATGCAGATGCCCACCCCTGCTGCTCCAGTGGCTGTCTGGCCCCAGGAGGGCTCTGGAAAAGAGCTTGGCTTAAGGCCGGGAAAAGGACTACCTCTTGCCCCCCCAGGACCCCCATCAACCCTTCCTTTCCTGCTGCATCCCCACAGGGAAGGAGGGAAGGAAGAGCCCTGGTGGTGCCGTGGTTAGAATGCCGTATTGCAGACTAATTCAGCTCACTGCCAGGAGTTTGGTCCTGACTGGCTCAACCTTGACTCAGTCTTGCCTCCTTCCGAGGTCAGTAAAAGAGGCACTGGTTGTTGGAGACAATATACTGACTCTGTAAACCGCTCAGAGGGTGCTGTAAACTAAGGACTTTGAAGATGTATATCAGGGTCCTTGCTAAGTAACCTCTGGAACCACAGTGGGCAGCTTAGGAAGGGAGCATCCCAGGGGCGCATGGGGGAGGCTCTGAACCGCAGCACGGCCTGCTTGACCCCCCAGGAGCCCTGGAGAGCAATTACAGTTACTGCAATTTGGGAGGCTGCACTACGGAGTGCAGTTGGGAGGGGACGGGGGCATGAGTGGTGCTGCCTGATGCAGTTAGTGCAGGAGAGGAGCCCATGCAAAGGCTTTCCAAGCCACGACTGCCCTCCTGACCCACAAAACCCCCTAATTACGCACCAAGTCTCTTTGGGGCTGTGCAATTCCCCAGCAAACCAGCGATGGAAATCCTGGAGTTGCGTTCAGAATCCATGGCCATTTGGCCTTACGAGGTTAACCTAGTTATGAGGGGTCCCTGGGGCTCTCTGAGCTTGATTGTTTTCTCACAGGCATTTCGTTAACCAACTAGGCAATCCCATCAGTGCTGAGCGAGAAACGCCTGCAAGAAAACAACCAAGCCCAGAAAACCTCATTTCAACACTGAGCTACAAATATTCTCCTTTATTAACCTAGTTACTTAGGAGGTTAACTCAATTACCACACTGAGCGGTGACATGTCCCAGAGTCCTCAGGAACTAAGCCACCCAGAGGCACCCTGTGGTAAGAGGAGCAGCTGATAAATTTAATAAATAATTAAAAAAACAAGCAAGCAAATAATAACTCCGATTTTTCAGGTGGTGCAGATGCAGCTGCTGACTTGCGAGCTGGTTGGAGATGCTGAGATTTTTTTCCCCTTATGCGTTTTTTAAATCAAGGTTTTCTTCCACTGCTGGTTTTTCCAGTTGGATGCTTGCTAAATTATGCAATTTCATAACTAAAGTTGCTACATCCTGAAAGCCAGAAGGAATCCCTCAAGGCTCCCCTTTCCCTCACCTGGGGGGGGGAGCCCAGCTGAGGAGCCCTTGCTCTGCTGCTTCCTTGTCATTGCCCCACTGAGAGGGGGGAGACCTGTGGTCTGCAGCTGCCCTGACTGTGCCCCCTCTCCCTACCCCTCGGGCCTCTTTCACAGTCCCCCTTGTGGAGGGAGCCCTGCTTTGGCACAGGCCCTTTGGGGAAACACCCCCCCCATGGGGATGGGGGAACTGCTCAGACCTCCCTCCCGACCAAGGGGCTTGGCCATTCAGAAACCCCTCCCCAGCACACACATACGAGGCTTGCCCTTGACCCCTGCCCCTGGAGCCTCCCATCCCCACTGCCCTTTGCTCCACCTTAGTCAGCAACTCCAGGCACATGCAGGTGATGCCAGCCTGTCTGCCACTGCCCAACAGCAGGCAGCTCATTCTGGGCTGGAGGGAGGGGAGGGGAGAGCAGCACACTGGAGCAGCTCCCTCTATGGAGGAGTAGCAGGTGGGGAAACAGAGGGGCCTCCACTCCAGGGCATTTCCCCCTCCCCATCTCTACCAGGCCATGGCTGCGAAGGGGCCAGAAGAAAGAAACGTGGCCATGTGCAATGGTTCTTGGAAGAACAAATCCTTCCTTCCTTCTCTTCCCTTCCCTTCCCTTTTCACTGCCCAAATGCCAGCATTCGGTATGTTGACAAATAAAAACACGAGAAACAATACAGGAATAAAAACAAAGTGCTCAAACATCAAAGGCACTGATATTGTTGCCTAGTTGGGTCATGAAACGTCTGCAAACAGCCAAGCTCAGAGAGCACCAAGGACCACAATGCCACCCTGAGCTTCAGTGATTCTCTTGACTTGGGAGCAAAGACCAAGCACAGGCCAGAGAGCAAGTCTCCCTCCCCTAGACATTACTCTCGCCAAAGGGAGGGTCTGTCATGGATTCTTCCAGAGGAAGCAGCCAACCCAGAGGGCAAGAACCAAGTGGCTGGGCTGCCATCCCTTGGAGCCATTCCAAGGATGGGAAAGCAGAATTTCTTACAGACGTTGAAGGCTACAAGGCTACAATTCACTGGGCTGGCCAGCTTGGAGAAGCTAGGCAGGTCCAAGCATTTCTGATTTTAAAACCTGTACTTTGAGCTTGAGGTGGAGCCATTGCACCCTTGAAGTGCTTCTGTGGTGTTTGTGGCCTGTTGTGTCAGGCTAGAATTAGTGTAAACCTGAAACACGTAACCTGCCTCCAAGTGCCGGCTGATTGTAGTGACCCCAAGGAGAGATGGAGCTTCCAAGTGTTTTGTTCTGGCCCTGGCCCTGATTCTCCCAAAGCCCCACCTGCCCTGAGCAAGGAAATGGGGCCTTTTGGGCTGCTGCCCCCGGCCCTGGAAAGTGAGGCCAGCCTGGTCTCTTTCATGCCAGGAAGCCTCCTTTGGGGATAGGAGCTGAGGGGGGAGGGGTAGAGATGACGGGGCTCAACCTCTTGCTCAGAGGTCACCAAATCCCTGACAGAGTGAAATCAGCCGGCTGGAAATCCTTGGATGCCAATCTCCAGCTCTTGCCCTCTGAGGCTGCCCTGAGTCTCCCTTTCCTTCTTCCTTCCATTCAGACTGATCGGTTCTCCTCCTCTCACCAAGAGAGGCAGCTGCCTCCTTTTGCCCAAGGCAGTCCGTAAGCTTTGCAGAGCCCTCCCCGCCTTCTCCTGGCAGGTTCAGCCTCCTTTGAGGCTTCCTCCCAGGGTTGGTGTTCAAGCTCCTGACCATCCCGGAAGCTCTCGCTGCGTCTCTCCTAAATCCAGTGGCCAAAACTGGAGAAGAGGCTGGACCGTCCTGGGGGTCAATGGGACTATTCCCACTGCCATCTGGCTGCGATGCTTCCACTAATTACATTTAGCTTCTTTTCTGCTGCACCCCCTGCTGGCTCACGTTCAGCTGTGGAACCACTCGGTCTCCAGCCCAGATCCTTTTCATGTGCCCACCCAGGTCTTCCGGTGCTTTGGCTGTTGCTTCTTCCTCTGCGAGCACCCACTGTTGATCTTCGCCCTGTTGGCTCTGGCCCGATGAGCGAGCCTGTCGGTTCTGAATTGCAGCTTCCCTCCGCCCATTGGACGGGCACCCTTCCCTCCATCCTCTGGGCTGCGTCTCAAGAGACCCAATGGCCTGGGCTGAAGATGGAGCCTGGGGAGGCCCTCAACACTCCCTCCGGGCCCTCAGGACCATTTCCGGGAAGCGGTCAATGAGGCAGAGGTCCACAGGCCCAGCAGTGGCCAGATCCCATCTCTGCCTCGCCTTGTCCCTAAATGTGGAGTTTTTCCTAATTGCTGCTTTAAATTTATGGATTTTAGATTCCATGAATCTAAAATCCATGATTTCCCAAACCCCAAAAACTTTAACCTTAGACTGTCTACTATTGACCTCATCCCTTTCCTAAGAGGCCTGTAGGGGGCCTGCATAAGCGCACCAACGTGCCTACTGTCCCTGTCCTATTCTTTCTTTTATATTTTATTTTTCTTATACGTATCCATGTATTCATAAATATGTTTTACTTACACCTATTATCTTGTAAGCGATTGACAAATAAAATAAATATTGTTTTAAATGGCTGGGAGTAGGCAGTAATATTGGTAGGGCCCCATAGATAAAACCCAAGGTTGGCCTCCTGATCAGTTCTGGGAAATTGTACCACTGCTTCCCTCGAGGTGGCTGGCCAGGACCAAATCCGGAGAGCAAGTGGCCGCCTCCCCCAGGGCAGGTTGGGTTGGGGGGAGCTGCAGCCCAGCAGGAGGGATCCCAGCAAGTGGGGAGGAGCCGCCTTTCTTCTCCACAAGAGCCTCATCTGCAGCTGTTAAGTGGAAGGAAATGTTAATTGCAGCAATACTGCTCATTGTTCGCCTTCCTCTCCCTGTGTTTATTGTCTGCAAACAAGCTGAGTTTAGCACTAATTGTTCTGTCTGTTAATTGCCTCATCTGAGAGACACCTGAATGGTAGATTCCTCCCCCCCTCCCCCCGCAGCCCATCCCTCCTCTTCCTCTTTTCCACCCCTCCAGATGCCCACCAGTCTCTCCAGCTGGCTCAGCCTCTCAGAACAAGATGTGGCAGCCAGGAGAAAGCCCCTTGCGAGCTGGGTTTGGCAGCATCGTGGAGCTGGCACCCTCTGAGCACCTAGCTCTTGGCTGCCCGTCCCTGGGCCCGTCCCTCAGCCTCTTTCACCAGGAGGCAAATGGGTGAGAGGAAGCTGACTGGCCTACATGGAGACCGGGTTGGCACCCAGGGCAAGGGGTTCATGGAGGGGCTCCCGGGGGCCAGTCCTGGATCCAGATCCCCTCCGATGGCAGCCTCCATGCAGCCATCATTCTTTGGTTGCTAAGCGAAGCAGTCACTAAGTGAAACTGACCGTGCTTCTGATTTGACTTCAGCTTTGTATTGCAGACCCGCGAAGGCCGTGAAGGTTAGGACTGCTTGCAAAATGACTTTACATCGCCATCATCGCTGAACTCAATATGCCCACTGAGAGGCCCACCGTGACAGTCTGCCTTTAGGCCTCCTGGCCCTGGGCTCCTGTCCCGGGGGGGGCTCCTTTCCACCCTGGGTGGGCTCTCCCAGCCCCAAGGCAGCCTCTTTGCTCCACGATATTCCAGGGAAAGATGGGGAGCTTCACCCAAGCCAAGCTGGGCTGTCATTCCAAAGCTTAACCAAGCAGGAATCTTTCCTTCTCCCGTCCTTCCTCTTCACTGGAGTGTCTTCAAGCGAGGAAAATCTTTTCTTTGCTGCCTTTATTTCCAGTGCCCTTCAACGTGCGCACGCATGCACGCATGCACACAAACACACACACACACACACACACACACCCTGCATCCTCAGCTCTTCCCAGAGGGCCCAGATCATATCAACTGGCATTTCCTCCATTTTCTCTGGTTCTTCAGGGTCCCTTTTATGACAGATCGATAGGAAAGCTCTGAGATATCAGCCATTCATTTGTGCTTCCTTTCCCAGCAATTCCTGACATGTGATTAACAGATATTGCCCCAGTCAAAATATTCTGGACCTGTTTTGCCTTTTTCACAATAGTTCTGGGCAAAGATGGCCGTTTCCTATGCCTCCCACCCTTTAAATTCCTCCTCTATGCTCCTTCCTGGCAGCTCAGATGCAATCAGATCAAACTGTCTTAATCTAAGGCTCTGCTGACTGACCAATCCATTTCGTGGCAAGGCACTCGTGGGCTGCACTCCCTCTGTTGCACCACCCATGGGGTGAAGGTAGGCAGGCTTTAAATGGAGCTGATGCTGGGGAAGGGCAGGCCCTGGGCTGCCCCTTTTACAATTCTGATCCCCTTGACCGAGAGGCCGGGTTGAGGGAATTAGAGCAGACAGGCGGAGGCTGAATTGCCCGTCCAGCATGACCGATGGCCGAACCATCGACCAGAGCCAGATCAATGGCTGGAGGTGACCCACTGAAGGCCGACCTCAGAACGGGGCAGGCACCACGCCTGGCACTTACAGCTCAAACCTCTCAACTGCACAGCTAATGAGCCGCAGTCCCCTCTGCACGTGCGTGTGTGTCTGTGCGCGTATGTGCGTGTGTGTCAAGCTTGCATTCAGGCAGCCCCACAACTGGAGCTGATCCTCATAAGCAGCTCAAGGACGGCCAGGCCAGGGGGGGAAGCAGAACTGCTGCAAAGCCAGAGGTCTCCTCCCTCCCCCTTCCCCCGTCCACCTTGGCAGCCCACTCACACCCACACAGCACCAGTGGCGTCCTGGCCTGCTTCTCCTCTGGTGGGATCCTCCCACGGGGCAAGCGGGGCCACCTGTGTGGGCATGCAGCACGCTTGGCATCCAGGCTCAAAACAAGGACAAGGTTCTGGCAGAGCATTTGGGCCTCCAGGAGAGCCCAAAAATGCCTTTTAAGTGAGCGCTGAGCCTGCACCCACCCCGGGGTTTCAGGCCACTTCAGAAGGCCTCAGGCAACACAACGGGGTCTTAGCACATCACGGCTCTGGATTGGGAAGGTGCCCTCACTGTCTCTCTACACACACACACACACACACACACACACACGCCCTCAGTGTCTACACAGCCACCTTCTCTTCCCCTGCCCTTCTCCCATTTAAATTCCAGGTTGGTCTGCAGAAGAGACCCATGGCAGCTCCTTGTTGGAATACTGCACCTGTTGTGCGCAGAGCGTTGGCCTCAACCAGCGCCCTCCACACAACAGGAAGTATGGACATCGCAACCATCTTAAACTTAAAGGGACTTTCAAAACTGGGCCAGTTACCAGCGGCCCAGGAAACAGAGCTGTTAAGATACTCATACCGCAGAAACTGCATAAGCAAGTAGGGGTACAACATAAAAAATATTAGGCTATATGCAATAATGTAACCAACAATAATATGCAATAATGTAACCAACAATAATTTGCAATAATGTAACCAACAATAATTCAGCATGCTCTATTTCCTTATACCTTCTTAATAAAAGAGTGGTTTGAGGGGATCATAGGCCCCCTCGTTATTTTAAAAACAAAAAACAGAGGAGATGTTGTAACCATTGCGCAGGCCCAAACCACATACTACCTACATGCTACATATATGATACATGCTATGTCATACCAAATATGGTAATATTATACCAATGTAACCAATAGAAGTTGCTTTCCGCATTCGCCAGGTAAACTGACGTGTAATCTCAATAAAAAGGGTTTGAGCCTGCCTTTCGAGGTCACTCTACCCATGACTGAAGCTGGTCTCCATGTCTGATCTTTTCCCATGAGTGACCCACCGGGAGAGGGATATCAAGGCCCCAACCACAGAGTTCCCACAGCTCCTTATGCCTCTGAATGAGAGGAAGGTGCCGATATGAAAAGGTCCTACCAAGACAACTTCTTCTGGTCTTCAGCTCAGATGGGAAGGCTGCATGGACAGCGGGGCTTTCAAAAGACAGGAGGAAGACCTCGCAGTCCGTTCCAACTTAGTAAATCTGTCATTCTCTAGCTTGTAAAATCCCACTGGGTGACAGGGTTTGCACCACCTCTCCAAAACACCCCAAATGGGACCCCGGTCCTGTTTAAGACCCTAGAACTAAGGAGAACTTTCCCAACTGTTGGAACAATCAACCAGTGGAAGGGCTTCCCTCCAGAAGTTGTGGGGCTCCATCACTGGAAGTGTTAAAGAAAACACTGGACAGCCATTGGTCTGAAATGGTATAGGGTCTCCTGCTTGAGCAGGGGGTTGGACTAGATGACCTCCAAGGTCCCTTCTAATAGTTACATTTGGGAAAGTCTTAGAAAAGTACCTAGAAGGTCCTTGAAAAGATCCTCATGCAATGAGTTTACAAAGATATGGAGAAGGTGGCAGTAATTAGTGGGAGCCAGCATGGATTTCTTACCAACAAGCCCTGCCGGACTGATCTTGTCACGTGGACAGCGAGTGAATGGATGAGCCAAGGAAACGCTCTGAGCACCGGGGATATACACAGGCTGTCAAAAGGCTCCTGGGTGAGAAGTGGGGTGGGGATGGTCCCGCAGCAAGATGGCTTCGCAGGTGGCTGAACAGCTGTGCCTAAGGGGGGGCTTGTCCCTGCATTCGCAGTCTGGGGGAGAGGCGGGCAGAGGGTCCCCCGGGTGCTCCGTCTTGGTCCTGGGGCTCTTCAGCATCTCTACTAATGACTCGGATGAAGGGAGGGGAGGGGAACCCAGCAGGAGGGCGTGCCCTTGCTTGGAAGAGAAGCTCAAGGTTTGGCGCATTGGGCCCAAGCAAATGCAGTTCAATGTCAAAAAGCATTAATACAGTTCTACGTTAGGCAGGAAACCGCGGCTGACGGGTGCGAGGCTGGCAGAACTTGGCTCAGCATTGGTACTTGGGGAGGGAGGATGAAGCTGCCCAAAGAGCCAATGCCAACCATGCCATGTCAAAATCACAGGAAGGGACACTGCGGATACTCTGCCCACTTCTGGATGCCATCACAATGGGGAAAACAGAAGGAAAACGCACACACACACACACCCCCCTCTCTTGGGCAGGTCAACTCTTTGCCGAATCCCATCAGAGCCACAGCGACCCTCCTTGCCCAGACAAGCTGTCTCCCCACATGCCTTCCAAGGCCCAACTTGGAAGCCCCCCCTCAGCCTCTGGAGCAGAGATGGAGGGCGGCCAAGGGAAAATGGGCAGATAGGTTGTTGAGAGTGTGGTGGCCCGTCAGTTCCCGCAGTACCTGGATGAAGCGAGTTATCTTGACCCCCTCCAATCGGGCTTCAGGCCCGGGCACAGCATGGAGACGGCGTTGGTCGCGTTGGTGGATGACCTCTGGAGGGCCCGGGACAGGGGTTGTTCCTCTGTCCTGGTCCTGTTAGATCTCTCAGCGGCTTTTGATACTGTCGACCACAGTATCCTATTGCAGCGGTTGGAGGGGTTGGGGGTGGGAGGCACCGTGTTGCGGTGGTTCTCCTCCTTCCTCTCCGACCGCTCGCAATTTGTGTTGACGGGGGGGCAGAGATCGGCCCCGAGGCCCCTACGATGTGGGGTGCCTCAGGGGTCGGTGCTCTCGCCCCTGCTGTTCAACATTTATGTAAAGCCGCTGGGTGAGGTCATCCGTGGCTTCGGGGTGGAGTTCCATCAGTACGCTGACGATACTCAGCTGTACATCTCCACCCCGGGCCACCCCAACGAAGCCGTCGAAGTGATGTCCCGATGCCTGGAGGCCGTGCGGAGTTGGATGGGTCGTAACAGGCTTCGTCTCAACCCGACCAAAACCGAGTGGCTGTGGTTTCCTGCGCCCAGATACAGCCAGCTGGTTCCTTCGCTGGCCGTGGGGGGAGAGGTCTTGACCCCCGTGGAAGGGGCGCGCAACTTGGGTGTCCTCCTGGACGTACGGCTGTCTTTAGAAGAACATATTGCAGCCGTCGCCAGGGGGGCTTTCTATCAGATTCGTCTGATTTACCAGTTTTGGCCCTTTCTGGATCTGGGCGCACTTCGCACAGTCACTTCCGCCCTCGTCATCTCCCGCCTGGATTATTGCAATGCTCTCTACATGGGGCTCCCCTTGAAGAGTCTCCGGAGGCTGCAGCTGGTCCAGAATGCAGCTGCGCGGGTGATCGTGGGTGCTCCTCGGAGCTCCCACGTTACACCGCTTCTCCGCAGGCTGCACTGGCTTCCTGTGGCCTTCCAGATTCGATTCAAGGTGGTACTGACAGTATTTAAAGTGCTCCATGGCTCGGGACCTGGGTACTTACGGGACCGCCTGCTGCCATCATCAACCTCCCGCCGCCCAGTACGCTCCCACAGGGTTGCCCTCCTCGGGGTACCGCCGCCCGGCCGTTGTCGGTTGACGGCCCCGAGGGTTCGGGCTTTCTCTGTGGGAGCCCCCTCCCTTTGGAATGATCTCCCCCCGGAGATACGGGCTATGACGGATATTCTGACCTTCCGGCGCGCAGTGAAAACCCTATTTTTTAAACAGGCTGGCCTGGCCCAGTAACTGTATTTTAGTTTTAACTTAATTTTAATCGGGGTTTTATTAGCTTTTAATTTTTAACTGAATTTTTGGGATAGACAGCCGGATCAATTTGGTTTAATTTATTTTAATTATATTTATTGGGTATTTATTGTATGTTTTTAGTAGGCTGTACACCGCCCTGAGTCCCTTTTTGGGAGAGGGAGCGGTATAGAAGTTTAATAAATAAATAAATAAATAAATAAATTGCCAGCTTTCTGACCCCTAGTAGCACAGTGGCTGCAGTGCAGTATTGCAGGCTAACTCTGCTCACTGCCAGCAGTTTGATCCTAACAGTTCAAGGTTGGCTCAGCCTTCCATCCTTCGGAGTCTTGCTATTGCTTTCCTCCTGCTGAACTGATGGCTTCCAGCTCTTCCCTTCCCAGCTCGGCTCCCTCCTGAAGCCCCTGGAATGGAAAGGAGCCCGGCCAGGTGGCCAAGGAGCTGCCCAGAAGGCCGGTCCTTCAGCTCTCCAGGAATTCCTGCCTTGTGGCCCTCAAGATGGTCTCCTCTCGGCCTTCTGCATTTTCCAGGGCAGCCGCAATACCAGGAGGGTGCTGACAAATTCAGAAGGACGCGGAGGAGGGAAATAAGATGAGGAGGGGGGATTAGATCCTGTGAAAATGCTTAAAGGACCCAGGTCCCTTCATCCAAAAGAAGAGAAAACCGAGGGGAGACAGAATCTGTTCCCGAGAGGAGCAGCAAGAAAAGAGAAGCCGCAACGGGTGGGAGCTCAACAGAGGGAGTGCAAGTTTTGCAATCAGGAGGCCTTTGCTGCCGATGAGAAGCCTGAGGCCGTGGGACAACCCGCCTTCTGGGGTGGGGGGAACACTGCACTACTGGAGGCTTTAAAGAGAAGATCCACAGCCACCTCTGTGGGGTGGTATGAAGCAGGGGGGCCTCCTGGTAAAGGCACCAGGGTAGAAACCAGGAGCCTGGGAATTCCAGTCCCAGCTTAGGCATGAAGCCAGCTGGGTGATTCTGGGCCAGTCCCTCTCCATCAGCCTAGAGAGGGAGAGGGAGAAAACGGCAGGCCACGTCCAAAACCTTGCCAAGAAAACCACAGGGACTAGTAGTAGTTCATGAACTGCCCAGGAGCCAGTACTGACTCAAAGGCACATTCCCAAAATAGGAGGAGGAGGAGGAGTCCAGTCCTGGACTGAGGGTTGGACTAGAAGATCTCCAAGATCCCTTCCCAATCGCCTATTCTATTATCGCCGTGTAGCGGTGGGTTAAGTGGGCCGTATGAACCCGGCCGTAGAGCCCGGCCGAGGGAGGGGGAGCGCAGGCCGACGGGACGGGCGGACGAAGGAAAGGAACGGGACCAAAGGCGCCGATTCACTAAATCAGCTGCATGGAGGGGCTCGGAGCCTGGAATTAGAGGCACTTTAAGGTTCGGGACAACCGGAGCCTCTCGCTGACCGACACCGCCGCTTCTCCGGCTGCCCAGTCCAGCCTCTCAGACTTCCATCGGCCACCTGTCTGCTGCGGGGAGAGGCGGGCAAGAGGGCGTGGACAGGCCCCGCCCCCTCTTTCCACTCACCCAATTGGAAAGCTTCGCCGGATTTGCCGCGGAGGCGGGGCCGGTCCTGGCGGGGCCCCTGGCCGGAGAGGCTCCGGGCCGGCGCAGGCGCTTGGTGGCGAAGCTGGACTGGTTTCGGAAGCGGCGGCCAGGCAGGAGGAACCGGCGGGTCAGGGACCACGAGGAAAGGCCGCCAGCCGGAGGGGCGCGGCACTGCCGTCGGGCCGGAGCCGGGAGCTGCCGCGTTACGCGCCTGGAAAGCTCCCGCCTCGCCGGACGCGCCCCTCTTCTGCGCCGGCCCTGGCGCCCGGGACGCCCCCGCCGCGACGGGGGAGCCTGGAGCGGGCCGAGGGGCTGAAGCCGAGTCCCCCCCGCTCGCCTCGTCCAGCCGCCGCCTCCCCGACCGCCCTGGGAAGCCGGCAGGAGGCGCTTTCCCTCCATCTTGGCCCCGGGGGCCGCGCGGAGCAGAGGAGGCTCAGCGGAGGTCCCAGAAACAGGCGGGGAGGGGGGGCCGTTAACAGAGTTGAAGGTTGTTCCCTGCGGAAAGAGGGGGGGCGCCTTCAGGCCCCGCCGGGAGAACCCGAAAGGAGCTCCGGCAATAGGAGCAGCCGCGCCGACTGAGCCGGAGCCGGCCGAGGTGATTAGAGGCGTCCTGCCCACTCTGTTGCCCTCTTCTCTCCCCCGCCCCTTCCGAAAGGAGATGGTCGCTTCTGGGCTCCGGCCTTCAGGACGGAATTGCGAGCGGTCGTGCGGCTTCCAAGGGCAAGAGGGAAGGTCGGGGCCTCGGAATGGGAGCCTGGGCGGCTTCAGCCTTGAGAAAAGACTCCCGGGCGGAGAACCCCACCGCTCCCTCTCCCCAAGCCACTCTTGGGGGGGCTATTGCAATGCCCGCCCCCTCCCCAGGGCGGGTGGGAGTCGGCAGTGGGAGGCAGCTGCCCCAAAGGGGTCAAATGATGGGAGCAGAAAGTCCATGTCCCAGAAAGCGATAAAATCCCCTTCTGCTCTGACCAGACCCCACGTGCAGTCTGGAGTCCATTTCTGGATATCTTCAGTCTAGTCACAAATTGAATCAACTTCAGAGGATGGAAGATGATGATGATGGAGAAGGAGGAGGTTCAGGCAAGACATTGTGAGGAACTTGTGAGCTGGTGGAACAATCTGCCCCCCCCCCCCCCCCCCCAGAAGGAGGAGGCTGATGGCCATTGCTCAAAGTGCTTCAGCCAAGAAGGGCTCCAAGTGGATGGCCTCTCTAGGCACTCCCAACTCTCTTTCCATGGTGCCAGTAGAAATAGGTCATGTGACAGCCCCTCCCATTGCCCAGGTCTTGTACCCTGGGGGTAACACCAGCTATCCCAGCTCAAAGGCCAGTGTGAGACTTCCAGTTTTACCATCTGTGGTAGAGCCTGGGTTTCCGGGAGGGAAGGAGGCTGGAGGAGCTGCTTTCCAGCGGGCAAGGAGGCAGCAGGGGGAGGGATAAGGCAGTTCCTCGCTGAGCCCAGTGTATCTGGAGGTCTGCAGATAGTTGCTTTAGTCTGCAGGTGAAGAACAGCAAAGGAAACTCTAAAAGTGTCGTTCTTGGGTCACCAGGATTCTGGGTGCCAAAGGGTCGCCAGCAAGCCAGCCAGTCACCCACATTCCTTCATCTGGAGGGGGGAGGGAGGCAGGGAAGGGCAGGAGCCTGTATCTTCCTCCCTGACTGCAGAGGGAAGGGAGCTTCTCTGCTGGGTTGTTGGAGTGCAGGCTCCCCCAGCAGTTGGCCTGAGAGTGGTGTATGTGTGTGTGTGGCTTCAGCATCTGAGCCTGCTGTGAAGGAGGATGGGACAACCCTGATCCCCCCTGCCCCACCGCCTTAGTTCTGGGAATAGTGTGCTTTGGCCATCTCTGAAGGGCTAAGAATAAAGCAGCAACATTCCCCAGCTGGCTTCCGGTTCTCTGTAGTGTCTCCCAGCCACATCACATCTTCGGGCCCAATTTCTGGGAATCCTGGCCCCGTGCCCAGAACTGGAGGCAGAAGGGAAGTGCAAGAAGGCTAAAATGCTTGGACGGCTCTTAGAGCTTCTCATTCAAACTCCAAAGGTCAGGGCTGCACCCTCTGAGCCAGCTGCCTTCACACAGGGCGTGAAGGAGGGTCGCTTGCCTGCCAAGCGAGGCTGGTCGGAGCAGCTGGAGAATTCGACCGAAGAAGTGGGAGCAGGGCAGCGGCCGAACTGGTGGGATCATCTGCTTCTCAGGGGGGGCTCTGGGGAAGTGGCCAACAAGGAATGGGGGGGCTCTTAGATGTCACGGGGTGCAAAGCGGCTCCCCCTGAGCCCAACATTGGGCCAGCGACTTGACGGTTGGTCTGTCTCTGCTTGACTGCCAAGAGGGCTCCTGTCGCCCTTCTTGGGGTTGGGTCCAGAGGTGGGATTCTACAGGTTCGCAACTATTCGCTAGAACCGGTTGTTAACATTCTAAGCAGTTTGGAGAACCGGGTGTTAGAAGAAATTCCTGGCCTAATCCTGTAAGGAAGGCAGGAAGGCAACATTCTGGTGTTGCTTACAGAAACTGCCTCTCCATCAACCCTGATTACATCCTTGGCAGGACTAGACTTCCTGTCTCAGGAACTTTTCTGGAGTTTTTTCCCCTCCTTTGCTGGTACTTTGCTTGTGTGGAGGGACCATTCAAAGTTACAATGGCACTGAAAAAGTGACTTATGACCGTTTTTCACACTTACGACTGTTGCAACATCCCCACAGTCACGAGAGGCCAGGTGAGGAGATGCATGCCTCAATGGGAGTGATGTTGAGTTGGCCACACACCCAGCCAGTCACAAGCCACACCCACCAACTAAGCCACGCCCACAGAACCTGTTGTTAAATAATTTGAATCCCAGCCCTGGTTGGGTCCCACCTGTGGATTCCGGGGAGGATCCCATTCTGTTCCACAACGATCTCTGGTGCTCCAGGGAAGAGGCCGTCCTCTGCGCCAGGGGCTCTGGAGCTCTGGGCTCATTGGCAGCCCCTTTGGCTAATTCTGCGGGGTGGGGGGGAAGCTGCCAGGAGGAGAGGATGACAATTTCCCCAAAGGTTGCAACCAACCATGGAAATGGCAGCCTCCAAAGGGCTGTGTTTTGAAGTCTAACTTAGAAAGATCCTTTTGAAAATCTTCCAGACTCATTTCATGGCGGAAAAAATAAAAGTGAAGCATCACTGTGACAGATATAAGCTTCATATCGTTTCTCTTGCTCTCCCTGCACTGAATTCCCAGGGCTCCATGGGGGAATAATGGGGAGGAAATCGGAGCCTGCAAATGCCAGCCAGGAAAGTCACACGCCTGCCTCCATCCCCCTGCCCTGCCCCCCTGAAGTCTTTGGGCAAGAAGTGGACACCAAAGGGAGGCTGGCGGGATCTGTCGTTAGCAAATGGTTACTGGGGGGGGGGGGGGGGGGGGAGGGCTGTGGTTAAGTGGAGGGGAGGCGTCCCTTTGTCATAGCCATTTTCTGCTCAGATTGAGGCCTCCAGTCCAGGGCCTGTGTTTGAATCCTGGTGCAGGACTGTAGAGTTCCTCCAGAAGAGGCTTCCTTTGCCTCTCTGTCCATCTCGCTCTGGGACTCCCAGACCCATGGGGCTGAGCTTGGAAGCCAGAGAGAGTCCAGAATCACTTCCCCCTGCCCCAGGATGAAGGAGGAGGACCTTGAAGGAAGGAAGTCCCCAAAGGTCTCAGCCCTTCGGAGAAGCTTCCTCAGGTCCAGAGTAGTGACCGATGGAAGAAGGGGGGGGCTCAGATCCAGGGAAGGGGGTGCCTGAGGGCGGGCAAGTGACCGGGCCCTGGAGGGCAGGCGGCCTTTGCAGCCCCTTCCCAGCAATGGAGGAGGCCATCCTGAGGGTGACCGGAAGACCCTGGCAGGGAAGGGAAAGGGGTCTACTCAAGAGGAAGCAAAGCCCCCGGGGGGGTGGGAGAGGATTAGTTTCAAAGCCCCCAAGAAGGGCAGGACCATCAATTGGCAGCTGCAGCCCCAACCAGAGGGTCCTGCCACAGAAAGGAAAGGGAGTGGGTGAATGGGGCACTGGAAGAGGGCAGTTGAGAAGGGGGGAGACGCTCCAGGGACCCACAGATGGGGCCGGACCCTGCCCCAAATTGTCTTGGAAAGGCCAGGCCACCTTCAGGGAGAAACTGGAACTTGCTTGGCAGCAAAGAGTAGAGTCAATTGGGAGAGGAAGTCACCCTCCCTGCCAGAGATGCCAGGAAGGGGCTGCCAGCTGGAGTGCCAGGGCCCCATGGGCCTGAGGGGCGGGGGGGAGTGCAGAAGCCACAAGATCAGAAGCAGAGGTGGGCAGCCGGGGGAGGGGGAGGGGAGCGCACGGCTCTTCAGTTGAGGAGAAGCCCTGTTTCATTTGGGAACAAAACCCTTTTCAAAGCAAAAAAAGGGCTAAAGTGCGGCTTTTGTCCTTGCGCCCTGCTGGATTCCCCTGAAAGCCCCCAGCTGCCAGAGCTGCCCAGGCGAGCAGCAGGAAAGGCCGAGCTGCGCTGGCTGGCTGGCTGTCCTTGGGCCGGGGTCATGCTGCACTTGGAGCCCTCAACCCCGCAGAGCCAGGCACAAGGGCGGCCTTGCATAACAGTACAATGGGACAGGCAGGGTCACCAGAGAGGCCGAGGGGGGGCTGAGCTCCCACAGGCCCCTCGGCACAAACGGCCCCCATTCAGCTGCGCTGCTGGGTTGTGTGTGGCAGCTGATGATGGGGCTGGGCTCAAGCAGGCCTGGAGGAGGCCCAGGACGATGGGATTGCTGTGCCTGTGGCTGTGCAGTCTCATTGATGCATGTATGTGCACGCACACATACACACACACGCTCGCTTCCCAGCCTACAAATCTTGCTGGCTTCTCCTTTAGCTCTGTGAAGCAGCCAGCACTCTCCATGGATTAATGGATCGACCAGTTAATTAAAGCCTTCTACATGCTCCTAAGCAGACACCCGACCCCCCACCACTCGTAGCCAGAGGAGGCTTCCGCCCATATTGGAGTTGGGGATTCTTCTGGGTGGGGGGTCACAATTTATTGGGATTGGCCCCTCTCTGATGGGCATCACCACTTGTGTATCCCCCCCAGCTGATGATGGGAGTCTTGGGGGTCACAGGAAGGGGGAGAAGGACAGGGCTGAAGGCAGCTTCTGTACCAGCAGGCGGGAAAAGGGGGCGGCCCCTCCTGCCTTGGGGGTGTTCATACCACACCTTTATTCCATAGGCGAGAGAACTCCAGCATTCACAGAACACTCTCTCTCCCTCTCGCTCTGTCTCTGTGTGTGTGTGTGTGTGTGTGTGTAGTGCACCTCAGAGCCAGCCATTTGGGTATATAAGGCGTTTATAATTTAGCCAGCATTGTGCAGAAAACCAGGTCAGCTGCACCACAAGCCCCCTCCTGCCTCCCTCCCAGCTGCTGGAGTCACGGGGAGCGCCCCCTCCCAGGGCTCCTCTAGAGTGGGGAGGAGGCCTCGGCCCCACTGCAGCAGGGCCAGGCAGCATCCCCCCCACATTTCTCCCCTTATGGTGGGTGAGGGGGGGCATGTGGGCAGCCCAGGTGAAACCCTGCAAGGGGGGTGGGGGTAAGTGTTCTGGCTTCCTCCGAACTCCAATACCCCATGGCCTTGTGGAGTATTCGCCTGTGCTAAAGCAGCTGGGCAGGCAAGGGGCATGGGGGCACTGCCAGTCTCAGCCATGACTCACATCCTCATCACCTCCCATTAAATTCTTCTGGCAATTCCCAACTGTACAACTGGCCGCATCTGGACTGCTGAAAGGGCGGGACAGCAGCAGCAGCTTCTGCAGTGTTGCCCTGGCGCAGTGGAGGCTCCCCTGCAAGGGCACCTAGACTTCTATGCCGCTTCACAGTGCTTGGCAGCCCCCTCTAAGCGCTTTTCAGTCTGCATAATTGCCCCCAAGCACCTGGGTCCTCACTTGACCGACCTCGGAAGGACGGAAGGCTGAGTCAACCTGGAACCGGTCAGGATCAAACTCCAGCATGCTCCCAGCCCAGGCCTCGTGCCTCTGAAGGCCAGGGGCTCAGCACCCACGTGCGCCCAGGACCCTCACTCTCCACCTGGGCCTTTCTTCCTGGAGGAGTGCTTGAGACACCACCCCCCCGTCCCAGGTGAGGAGAGGGGGCCAAGGGCCTTGCTTGCCACCCCTCCAGGCCCCTTCAGAGGCCATCTTATTTCATGGGGTCAAAATCGATATTCAAACTGCCTGCCAGACTGGCATTCTTTCATGGCTGCTCCAGGGAGCCTGTGGATGATCTTGGTGCTTTGTGTGTTGGCTGGGCTCTCTGGGTGGCTCTACGGTTGAGACTCTGCTGGTGGAGGAAGCCTGGGGCTGCCTCTTTCCCTGGCTTCCTGGGGGAGAAAGGCCCAGAGGAGATCCGAGATGCCCTCACGGATCCCTCCCCCTTCCTCCCCCCCATGCCAGCCAGGCCCCCGCCTCTCCTTGCCACTGCCAAGGTGCTGTGGAGGGGGGTAGGGGGCCATTAATCAGCAGGAGGGGCTTCCAGAGCCTTGGCAGAGTCCACTGCCATATGTTTCCTGGTGCTGCAACGGCTGGTCAGGAGCTGCGGCATTTGTGGCTGGCTCCGAGGGAGGGGCCCAGGGGACAGCTGGCAGCTTCCTTGCACTACAGGGTTGGCTGGCTATGGGGCCTCTGAGGGGGCAGGAGGAGAGGGGGGCCCGACGGCCCTTCTGGGAACCTTGTTGAGGGACTGAGCCATCACCCTTTTATTTATTTATTTATTTTATTAAACTTATATACCTGCCTCTTTCCCTGACAGGACTCAGGGAGGTGTACAGCCGATAAAAATGCAACAACAATACAAAATTAAAATCAATTAAAAATCAAATATAATGGCTGAAAGGTAAAAACATATAAAAAGGAATTAAAAATCTAAAAACCAGATAAAACCAGATTAAAAACCCTAAGAGAACCCTAGGCCAGACCGGCTTGGTGAAATAGATGAGTTTTCACTGCCCGCCGGAAGGTCAGGAGATCAGGGACGGTCCTCATCTCTGGGGGTAATTCGTTCCAGAGGGAGGGTGCCCCAACGAGAAGGCCTGCACCCTCTGCGTCGCCAGCCGTCCAGGGCGGCACCCCGAGGAGACCCACTCTATGGGAGCGTATTGGCTGGCGGGAGACTGATGATGGGTCTGGGGAAAGCACCTACAGCTGCTTCGTCCAGCTGTGGAGCAGCCCACCTGGTCTGCCAGAAGTTGCGCACTTCTGGGGCAGACCCCTCAGTCTCCCTTCTCCCTCAGCTGCCAGGGGGCCCAGGTTACCCACTCCCTCTGTCGCAGGGGCCCTTGGGTGCTTCTCCCTGGCTGCTCCTATGGCTGGGAAGGCCCCTGGCATTGCCCACCTGCTCTGCCCTAGGAGCACTTGGGATTGTGCCAGTCCACCGCTGCCCCGGAGGGGAACCTCAGCCAGACAGGAATTGGATCCCACCAGCTGCGTGACCAGCTGCTGCTGCTGCACTTTTCTGTGGTTCTTAGTGGGGCAGCCCCAGGATGCCATCCCTGCAGCTCCCTTTGCCCTCCCCCCATTTCCCCCACAGGCCCTGCATGCCCACTAGTCAGCCAGACAGGTCCCCTGCAGGGGCGAGGCAGAAGGGACCCCCCCACGCACCCCATGTGCCACTACAGGCTTTTGAGGGGGGTTTCTTTCTGAACCCAGCCCTGATACTCCTGGGAAAGGGGGCTTGCCCGGGGTCCAAGCACAGTGTCTGGCCAATGGCCACCATCTCCTCCCTCATTGCCTGGGAGGAGCCACTGCTGGATCCCCATTGGGAGACAGTCTTCCCACATGTGGGCACAGACTCTCTTGGCGGGAGAGCTGGGAGACTGGCCTCCGTTCCCGATGCCCATTGTGCCCGGTGAGTGACCCCACCCATTGCAGAGAGGGGCAATAGGTGGCTGCCTTCTTGCCTGCAGGTGACCCCTGGCAGGAGGGGTTGGAGGTGGATCTGCCCCCCAATGGCTTCCCCTAAGGGGAAGATTTGCACCACGAAGGGCAGCACCCTGGCTGGCAGAGCAGGGCTCTGTTGCTTTGGCCAGCCTGCTTTTGTGCCAGCCGTGGGGTCAGAGGGCTGCACTTGAGGGTGGCAGCCTGGCAGTGCCCTTGGGCCAGAGGTCAAGGCAAGGGATCCCCCACATCCCACGCCCCTCTCCCGCCAGAAGGGCAGGTGGCCTCAGTGGGTCTCTGAGCTCTTTCCTGCGGCTTCTGCTGGAGCTCTCAGTGGGGAGGCAGCTCTGCCAATGCCCCCACCCGGCCTTGTGGAGCTGGTCTTGTGCTACTTCAGAGAAAGCCCCACACCCCCATTCCTGGAACTTTGCAGGAGGGATGGACCGATAGCCACACCTTGAAAGTGGGATTCCATTTTTTTCACTACCAGTTCTGTGGGCGTGGCTTGGTGGGCGTGGCAGGGGAAGGAGACTGTAAAATCTCCAGTCAGAGGCGGGATTGGCCGGTTCTCCGAACTACTCAAAATTTCCGCTGCCGGTTCTGCAGAACTGGCCAGAACCGGCTGAATCCCACCTCTGCTTGAAATGGTTGCCTTCCCCCCTCCCTCTTAAGAGCCGAGGGCTCCTTGTCTTCAGCAGCCAACCCCACGTCCCCTCCAAGGGCCCCCCTGCGGCCTGGTGAGGCCGGCAGGCAGGAAGAGGGGCTGCCCTGGCCTTCCCTTGAGGGAGGGGGAGGGGAGGGGGCGTCCCAGAGCAGCAAACCCAACTGAGGTTCTGCCTGCCTGCCCATTCCTGGGTGGGGGGGCAGGAATTTGTCCAGTCCTTGGAGTCCCCCTCCTCCTCCCTCTCCTGGACTGCACCCTTTGACAGTGCCAAGGACATTCAGGTAGTGTGGGGGGCGGGGGTCTGCTTTCTCATCCACCCCCCACCCCCTGCTCGCTTTCCTGGTAAGAAATAGTAAGACAGAAAAGCTGAAACGCCAAACAATTGAGTCCCTCCCATTTGCTCTCCTTGTTTCCAGGACACCCACACACCACTTCATAAATCGCCTTTTGAACTTTCCTTTTTAAAAAAAGCATATTTTCATTGTGAACTATATAACACACAGCAGCAACAATAAAATGCATCAGTGATTTTTTTACAGGAGGGGAAAACACAGACAAGGATTCAAACAAGGAGGAGGGGGAGGGGGGAGGGGGAGAAGGAGGAGGAGGAGGAGGAGGAGGAGGAGAAGAAGAAGAAGAAGAAGAAGAAGAAGAAGAAGAAGAAGAAGAAGAAGAAGAAGAAGAAGAAGAAGAAGAAGAAGAAGAAGAAGAAGAGAACCATTAAAAAAGGAAAGATAAGATCCATGTAGTATCGATGTAAGATGAATTCAAGCCAGGATGACGTCTGTCTTCCTGGTCTCTCAGAGGCCTTTCAGCTTCCGCTTTGGAGAATCTCCTCCATCCGAGCCCAATTTTCACCCGTTTGTCTCGGAATGTGGCCTCCTTCATTCTCCCCTGAGGAGGCCTGGCTGCTTGGACACAAGCCCTTCTCGGGGCCCTTAAGCAGGGCTCTCCAAACTGGGCAACTTTGAGACTTCTGTACTTCGACTCCCAGAATTCCCCAGTCAGCTATTCTGGGGGATTGTGGGAGTTGAAGTCCACGAGTCTTAAAGTTCCCAAGTTTGGAGAGCCCTGCTCTGAAGCACTTTCCCTTCCTTCATTCTTGATCTTCTCCTGGCTTCTTCTTCCCTCACTCTTCTCCAGCCGCCCCCACCCCCGCCTTTCTTTCCTGTGTCTCTTAACATGCCCCCCTCCCAGTCCCATCTGAAGTAAGGAGGGGGCAGAAGGAGATTCTGTCAGACCCATTTTTTGTGCCTCTTTCGACATTAATTCATTAATTGCCACTTTTCCCCCAAGCATTTGAAATCTCCAAAGGCCTCCATTTCCCCATATTTCATAAACTTTTCACTATGTTACACCAATTCATTTACTTGCTCTAATTGTGTCTTGTGACCGTTTTCCACACTTACAACCATCACAGCTTCCTCGTGGTCACGTGATGAAAACTCAGCTGCTTGGCAATGGATTCATACTTATGACGGTTGCAGGGTCCCAGGGTCGCCTGATCCTCTTTTGCGACCTCCTGACCAGCAAAGACAAGGGGGAAGCCAGGCTCCCTTAACAAATTAACTTAACTAATTTAGCAGCTGCAGTGATTCACTTAACGACAGTAGCCAGAAAGGTCCTAAAATGGGGCAAAACACACTTCACAAATGTCTCGCTTAGCAACAGAAATTTTGGGCTGAATTGTGGTTGTAAGTCAAGGACTGCCTGGATCAGCCAATCCGGAGTGACCTTCCTCCGGCCTGCTCGTGCAGCCGTTCCCAGGGAGCTGCTGAGAAGCAAAAGCCCCGGGAAGGTTCCCTGCTGGTGGGCCTCCTTGGCGCTCTGGATCCCCATCAGCCCCCCTCCCACCCATTTGTACCTCCTCCAGTCCGTCCGTCCTTCCCTGCAACCCCCCCTCCCCCTTCCGCCTTCTCTTGTCATGCGTGACTTTCCCCACCGTGTTTTCTTGGCTGAAACATTTCCAGCGTTCATTGCAATTCAAGGGTTTAGAATATTACTTTAATTTCTATAGGAACCTCTGAAACCTCCTCCCGGCCTTGCCTCGTTTTAATTTCCCCTGAAATTCTTTCAGGGTTTTTATTCTTCATCCGTTCCTTCAGGCGGAGGCTCCTCGCGGCTTCCTCTTCACCAGCTTCCAAAATACGCTTTGATTTCCATCAAAACGGCTCTGCTCTGCTTGGCTTCTTGTCATCTGAGCGGCTCCTCGGCTGCTGTCTGTGTGAATCCCCTTTTGCGCCGTTCCTCAGTTTGTCAGCGATCATTTTGCATGGCGAGATGACCTTACCCACCGCCTGGTCCGCTGCCAAACCCCGCCACGCCTCCTGCTTCGGTCAGAGTTCGGGGGGGGTTCTCTGCCCCCTTCGCTGCCCCTCCCCCCAAATCCGGTTAGGTTTTCCCTGGGATTCTATGCAGGTCACATCGTTTCGCCCAGGTTATCTCGGTTTCTGCCCCCAACCGACATTTCCGTCACGCCCGACTTTCCGAGACCAGAAGAGGTGAGCAGCCCTTTTTTCAACTTCCACCGATTCCGAACACGGAAGGCGGACGAGCGCCGGGGAGGTGGAGAAGCTTTAGGCCCTTTCGAAGGACACCTCGGCTGCCTCTCGGAGATCCGGTCCCTGCCAAGGCGAAACTGGAGGGCCCTGGAAGTCCTTTCAGTGCGCTGAGGTCTCCCACGGCTTGCCTCCCGAGGTTGTGGGGGCTCCGTCCCTGGAGGCCTGGAAGCCCCCTGTCTGAAATGGCCCGGGGCCTCCTGCTTCAGCCAGAAGCCTCCGGGGCTTCTTCCGACCGTTCTGTTCTCCTGGCATCGGGGGAGCCGAAGGAGCGCAAGAGAGCTGAGACCCCCTCAGAAGCAGCTTCATGGACACGCAGGCGCAGCCGTCCAAGGAGCACCCAAACAGTGGGAAACAGTGCTGGGTGCAAGCGGGGGTGGGGGGGACAGCTGAGCGCAGAGTCAGCATGGCGATATGAGGAAAGAACGACGGGGACACTCCTCTGGGAAACGGGGGGGGGGGGGGGCGAAGCAGGCCACGGCTGCGGGAAGGGAAGGGGAAGCCCCATGAAAGGGGTTCTCTGCTTGTCTCAAAGAAAAGCGGGGGAGGGAGGGTGCTTCTGGGGCTGGGGAGAGCCCCGCCTCTTCCGCATCGGGGCTGTAGGTGGGCCACTCCATCCTCTGCCAAATCGTCTGTGTGTCTGTGAGAGAAAGAGAGAAAAAAAAGCGACAAAAATCGAACAGCCTCACCTGCAGCCTGAAGGGCAGCGCCCCCTCCCCCCCAAGGAGTGAAGTGCGGCTCTCCTCCTGCTCCTGCTCCCTCTTTCCTCCTTTGGGCACCCAACTCTCCCAAATGAACAAATGGGGCGTTTCTGAGTTGAGGTTTGCACTCTCTTGGGGGTGGGGGACTTTTCCACCAAAACGTTAAAGAGGCCCATGAGGGTCCCTGGCATATTTTGGGTGTTTACAGATCTGGCAGATTGCAACTCTTATTGGCTGCCAACTGTCACCTCCGGTCAAGTGGGAACCTTTGGAGTGGGAAAGCACCCAGAGTCCCCGAAGGTCCTTTGGCGACCCATAAAGCCCCCTGGAGAGTGGGCATCCTTTTCCATTTGGGGTGGAGGACTTTGATCTCTTAAGAGAGAGCCGTGTAGGTGTCTGGCATAAGCGCCCCTTCCCCCTTCCCATCTCCACCTCAGAACTCTTATCCAGCAAAGGGATCTGGCCAGAGCCACTGCTGGATGCTGCTGTCAACAGGCCACCCAAAGTCCAGTCTGCCTTGACCGCCAGAAATCTACTCTCCCACCCCATGATAGCTTGTTACAAAGAAGGCGTCCTTTAATCCATCCATCAGTTAGAGGCTGCCCAATCCAGAGGGTCCCCCTACCTCGCTCATTGTCCCCACTTCAGCTGGCCTCTGAGCCCTGCCTGGAAAGGATCCCCGGTCCCACGGATCAGGTCTGGTTCTCCTCTCTGCTGCAGGACATGGGATCAGCTGTTGAAGGTGTGGAGTGACTGGCACGGCGGCGCCTGAAGCCTTCGGAATTCAAGCCACGGACAGTGGACCAAGCACCAGTGACCTTTACGAAACTAGCCACCCCTCCAACCACGGGGAACTCTGTGGGTGAGCAGAGGAAGGCTAGTCAGGAGGGATATCTGAGGGATAGTGGCTCCTCCGAGACTGAGTGCCAAATGCCGATAAATGCCTGGCCAGCACCCCTGGCCGCCTCTTCTTCACTGGACAGTCCTTGAGCTTGGCTCTTGGCTTGCAGACCTTTTATCACCCAACTAGGGAACCTGACCAGTGTGAGGGAGGGTGGGGTTTGATCGCTCCTTATAAGCAGTGTCAGTGCCGGCGGGAGGGGGGCGGTGGCTTCTTTCTTGGCGGCTCCTTCACCAGGGTGTTTCCTGCTAGATTATTTGCCTGATGTTAATCCCTGCTCACCTGGGTATTGGCTGCTGCTGGAGAGGAGGACGTGGTGTTTGTGTTTCCTTCTTAGCTGTATTCTTGTCTCTCTTGAATGTTGGGTAGACCTGCTTTACTTCTGTGAGTCTGTTGATGGCGGATTCCTCCGAAAGCCATGTTTCCAGAGTTCCCTGGCATTTGGGGACTGAGCTGGTCCAAGAGGCTCCCAGCTTCCCAGCTGACAGTGTGGCCCAGTCTGGGCAGGAGATGAAGGTGTCTCCTCTGCCTGCCCCACACAATGGCTGCCGCAGCCCTTTTCCCTTCTGGGGCTGCTGGGCCTTTGGGTTTCTTTAAGCTGTTTTGGAGGACTTTGGTTGGTCTGTGGGCGGCGGCGATGCCGTGTGGTTGTCACAGCCTGTTCGTTGTTCCCGAGATGTGTTTGATGTAAGGCAGTGTTATCCTTTGCATAGTTTGTGTTGGTTGTGCTGAGCTGGGCTGAGCGGTCAGGCCCTTCTGAGAGAGTTGTGTGAATAGCCAAGATGTTGTGTAGGAGGTCTGCTTCCTTTTTCTGCTGTTCTGAGTTGCTGTAGTGCGTTTGTGCTCCTCTGAATAAGGGCTCTTACACAGCTCCTCTTGTGGGAGGCTGGTGGTTACTTTGGTAATGGAGCACTTTGTTAGTGTGGGTGGTTTTTCAGTAGATTTTCTGATTTGCTGTTGTTTCCTATGCTGAGGAGGATATCCAGGAAGGACAGGGTTGTTGTTTTCTTCCTCCCTTGTGAATTTTAATTCTTTGAAGATGTTCTTGATTCTTTTCTTTACTCTCCGAATAACGTTGAGAGTATTTAAAAGGCCCAAGGGCTACTTACTCTTCTCTGGTGCACAAACCCAACCAGACAAAAGTATCTCAGGGATGGAAGCCTTCCAAAATGAGTTTCTGGGAAAGAGCTTTTGGTGCCCTCGGGGTGTCCCAAATGCTGCCCCCTTGCAAGAATAACAAAAACCAAAACTGCCTTGTGACTTAATCCATTAGACTCTTGCTTGCTTCGGATTGATCCTTCAGCCGGCTGGATAAGTCTAGTTTGATAAATTTATCAGCAAAAGGCTGTGCTATGCAAAAGGTGAGTAACTATGGCAACTCCTAGGATATTGGTTAGCTTTAGGCTTTTGACCAGGCTGACTGAGGTGAATGCAAAGGCCAGGAAGCCCACAGCAGGGTCCCAGGGTATGTGTGTGTCCATGTCCTTCAGCAGTGCTCCCAATATCTCAAGGGAGGCAAATCAAGATGCCAGCATGATTTAAAAACTGACCATGTTCTGGAAGGGAAGCATAAGCAAATTCCTTAAGATGATTCAGTATGTCCATATAGGACATTAATCTGCTTATTTGCAGAAATTCACCGGTGTTGAATGAAACCCTTAACAATAATTCAGCCATCAGACAGAGTGCATCTTCAGAATTTATCCAAAAGGGTTAACTACTTATTTGCTTGTGAGAGTCTGGAAGATGATTCACTATGCTGTATATTGTTATCCACATTAGTTGCCATTTCATTGCATTAAACAAATGAAGCGTGTGTGTGTGTGTTTGTTGTGTGTGCGTGCATTTTAAATCTAGGCCTTGGTTTTATAGATTTGATGTTAATGCTGCTAACATGTTGTATTTGTGCTTCAGCATATTCCATTAGCGTGGGTGTTTTACTGTTCTGCATCCCTTTTTATGCTGTCCATGAAAGAGGAAAAAGAATATTTAGAAACACAGAGAGGACCTCATGCACTAAGTTAATACTCTAAGCGGCAAACGTGGGCCATGATGGAACTTGGAGTCAACCAATGCCACCTAGGCAGAGGCCCTGTGGGCCAATCAGGAGTGGGTGTGGGTGGGTACAAGGGAGTGCAGAGCCCTGGTGGTAATCTATGCTTGCCAAGCCTGGGGAGGAAATTCAAATTAGGTGCTTTGAGTGAAGGAGGAAAAAGGGCCTCTTGCTTTGCACTGACTTTTCTAGCAAATCTGGAAAAAATCCATGCCGTGACCTGCATGGGAGAGGGGCACCTTCTCCACCTCTAGATTGGTCAGCTCCTCTTGCAACTGTGGAGCTTCTGGGGTGGGTTGAGGGGTCCTTTCTCTTCTGTTCCCACCACCCTAGTGTTTATGGTTTTCTGGTATGGTAGCACTGATAATGTTACCTAGTTGGGTAGCGAAACATCTCCAAGAAAACATTTACAGCAGAGAGGATCCCACCGTCCTCCCCCTCCCCCCATAACAACCCCCTGCCCCGCTTTAAAGTTGTTCCCTGGGTGGGTCATGAAGCCCCTTCTGGGAAGGAGCCCGTCTGGGAGAGTGCCAAGGCCCCCCCAGTTCAGCCCTGAGCCACAGATGGTCCCATTACGCTTTTCTCTCTCTCTCTCCTCTTGTGGCTGCTTTGGAAGCTGCGTGTTCTCACTGAGTCCCTCGGCTTCGCTTCTTTTTGAGGAGGAGGCTGGGGGGGTCTTATTCTCCACACAAATAGTTATGCCTCCCCCAAAGGATTTGCGAGCCTTTCAAGTGCTTTAGTCACTTGAAGAATAACTTGGCTAATGCGAAAGAAATTCAGGCCCTGCAGGTGCCATCCAATACTTTTGCCAGTGGGGGCCTTGCCTCTTCCTGTTTGACTAGTTTGACTTGAGGGGGAGAAGCTGGGGGCTGAAGCTGGAGACCCCTGGGCCAAGGATATCTTCCCGGGAAGACCAGGCCTTGGCTGGGGGGGGCGAGCAGAGTAGGCCAAGGAGAAAGAGGCATGGGGCAGCTTCAGCTGATGCAAAAAAGGGGCAGGAGGTGCTGCCATGGGCTCCGGAGCTCCAGCCTCCGGCTGCCTCTCCGGGCAGGGCAGGACCCGCAGTGCTGCTGGAGAGTTGCCCGTCCGGCCTGTGCCTGAGGTCACCTTGGGCAGACTCCCAGCCTTGAGCTCCGCAGGCATTCAGCCCCCACTTTCTGGAGCCCTGCAGTATCAATCCTTACGATCTATAGTGACTGTTTCCTGGTATGATTTGTTTGTTTATTTGTACCAGATGACTCTCATTAAGTGTTGCACCTGATGATTCTTGACGAAGGTCTCTTTTCTTTTATGTCCACTGAGAGCATTTGCACCAAGACAAATTCCTTGTGTGTCCAATCACACTTGGCCAGTAAAGAATTCTATTCTATTCTATTCTATTCTATTCTATTCTATTCTATTCTATTCTATTCTATTCTATTCTATTCTATTCTATTCTATTCTATTCTACTCTACTCTACTCTACTCTACTCTACTTTATAAGTGGTGAATGCATTGAACCCGGCAGCTTGTCTCCAATCCCGCAAAAAGGCAACCCCGAGAACCCTGAACCCCCAAGCTGCCCCCCTCCCACCATGAACGCAAGTAGTCTTCCTGCCCCCACCCGTTCCTAGGGACCCCAAAAGCAGCTTGAGGCTCAGGCAGCGAGAAAGAGGCCGCAGCGCCACCCGCGGCTCGACCACCTTTCGCTGAGGGCCCCCGCAGTGGCCAGAGTGACCAGGAGCCCCCCCAATTTGCACAGGAAGGGGAAGGGGCCCTCGTGAGGAAACCGGGGGCTGCGGGCAGGCAGGGGGCAGATCTCAGGCTGCTACCTAAAAATGGAAGTGGGGCCCCCAAGGAGGCCTGGGGGTAACCAGCCAGCCAGAGAGCCTCCGGGGTGGGGGTGGGGGCTCTGTCAAGACTTTGCCCACCAAAGAAACCCAGGGATCCCCTTGCAGCTGGAGGAGGGGCCTCTCTAAAAGATGTGGGGAGGAGCAGGAGAGCGGCCCAGGCAGGTCTCCCTGTTATTGTGGCTGCTTCTCCATTCCCTTTCCTGGAGGGGCTGGAGGAGAGGGGGCCATTTGGCAAGGGAGAGGGTGGCAGCAGCTCCCTTCTCCTCCCCCCCCCCCCCCGCCTGGGTGCCCCCCTCCATATGGCTGCCTGGCTTTGTAAGCCCCGTGGAAGGGGGGAGGAAGCAGGCGGGCAGGAGGTGGGCTTCCTGGGGAGATTGGCTTTGGGAGGATGCTGAGGGTGGGCGGTGGAGCTCCTGGGAGCCACCCGGGAGAGGAGGGCAGCGGCTAGTCCCGTGACCTGCAGGTGAGCTTTCCTGACAACGGAGCGATTGGGGAGTTTAGCTTTGCCGGCCTGCATTAAACTCCTGGAAGCATAAGCCATCCAGTGGCTAAACGTGGGAGCTGGAGGGAGAGATGGAAGAAGGGAAGAGAGGGAAGGAGGAGGAGAAGGCAGGCTGAGCTGGGATGGCCCCACAATCCTCAGCCGGCAGATGCCCAGCCAGGCTCTCTGAGGGTGAGCACGGCTGGACAAGGAGCACCCAGATCCCATTGCTCTCTGTCCTGAGATGCTGCCCAGCGCATGGCTCCCGACTCCAGCTCGTGACCCTGTGTGGCTCTCCTTGGCGCCTTCCCACCAGGCTGCCCACAGCAGCCCAGCCTGACCTTCCAGCACAGGAGGGAGGCCGGAGGAGCCCATTTCATGAAGAAACGAAATCCCCCTGCAGAAATCCCAGAGATGGTTTTCAGCTTCCAGAGAGTCAACATGGCAGCCGCTCCACCTCCCCTCTCTGTGAGGGGCAGCAGCCAGGCCCCAGGAAGGGAGGTGGCAGGGAGCAGGGCAGAGACCCTGGGCAAGGAGGGGTCACCGGAGAGGGCAGGGCAGGGCACAGACCTCCCCCCCTCTACTCCCACCCGGGGCTGGTGGCAAGGACAGTGCCTGGCACTGCTGGGATGTACCTTTGGGGTCACACACCGCCCCTGTCCAGCTCCCTGGCTTTCTGGGCCCTTCCTGGGCCCACCTGGGTGCACCTCCTCTCCTGATGTCTGCAAAAAGCAGGGACCTCCGTGTCCAAAGCTGCCTGGCCCCTCCTCCCCTGCCTCTGCCCTTGTGGGCTGGCAGCTCTGGAGCAGGTGGTGTTTCTCCGCTTCACTCCCCAACTCCATCCACCTGTCAGCCTCTGCATGCACAGTGCACCAAGGGGCTGGCACGGGACTCTCTTCCCTCCGAGCGCCTCCCACTAGGCCATCCTGTCGCCTTTCCTGCTCTCCCAGCCTGAGCAGGGAGCCGGAGACCAGGAGCCGAAGGGTTTGGCCGGATGGGGCGCAATGCTCTCCTAAGGACAAGGGGGACCCTGACTGGACCTCTTGCCTGTCCATTGCACTTGGGAGTCGTCCAGCTGGATGGATGCCAGGCTCTCCTATGGGCAGCTCTCCTAGGGCAACGAACAGCCCTGCAGAGTCGGCCAATCCAGCAGGTGGTGCTTGGGGGTGCAGAACATCTGCGCATCCTTTGGGGGACCCACTCCATGCTTCTCAGACATATCCTGTGGCTTAGCTCCAATTCCCCGTGCTGAGAAAGCCCTTCCAGGTGTCCTGCTGGCTTCAAGGCAGAAGCAAAAAGCAAAGAAAATGTGGGCCCCCCTTCTGCCCCCCCCTCCCTTCCTCCTCTTATTCTGCCGTGGACGGAATTGGACTGAAATGCTGCCAACTCCCTAGAGCTTCACAGCTGTTTACAACCAAATGAAAATGTCCACAAGGTAACCTCACTCTATCCATACTAAAGCAGAAAAAAAACAGCGCTGGCCCCGTCACAGCAAAGCCAGATTAAGCTACGATCAGCATCTCTTTACCTGGGACACACAATTAGCAGCTGGCCCAAACCAGCAAGATGCCCCAAAGGCCTCGGGCCACTTCTGTGCGTATCATTTGCCCCTTTAAAAACAGAGAGGTTCCATGGGGCACCCCTGAAAAGCCATTGCAAACGCTGCCCAACCTTTGCCCTGCAGCCCAAGCCAGCAGCCTCCCTCCCCCACCAAAGACCAGCAGTGGGTGGAAGCCATCCTCCTTCTCCTTCCTGTCCTGCTGGGAGCAAGCCCCCCCCCCCTTCTTCCAGGAAGGCCAGTTCGGAGCCCCGGAGCTGTCCAGCTTGGTCCCCCATCTCTGCCCCCTTCAGCCCCCCCCGGGCTTCCCCGCCCCCTCTTCCTCCAGGTGCCTGTCTTGGCCCTTGATCCGCAGTGATCCCTCTGCAGGACCAACCTGCCCTGGACCCCCGCGGTTCTTTGGGTGGGTCCTCCCCCCCCCCCCGCTGGCTCATTCAGCAACCGCCTCCCCCTGATCTGCTCTGCTCCCTCCGACCAGGCAGGGGCCCTTCCTCTTCCACCAGGCAGCCCGGCTCCCCACCTTTCCTTCCATTGAGCCTCCCTTGGGTGGGAGTCGACCCGCAGCTTCTCCCAGACCTGCTCCCAGGTGGTCTCAGGCCATCTGTGGGCAGCCACAAGGACTTGAAAGACACCGGGAACAACAACAACAGCCCCAAATGCACCTCCTTCCCTGAAGGGCCCTCCTGGGGGTGAGCCAGCGCTCTTCCCCCTTGGGCCCCGCCTGCAAAGGGCCACTGAGGTGCCCCAGGCATCCACTTTGGGCCGGTGTGGAGCAGCAGGAAGCTCCAGGACGGAGCTATGGATCCCCTGGTTCCAGGCATCTTTGGCCCACCCTGCATCCTCGGGATCGGCTCTGCGGCATGGGAACATCCCTCCTGCCCCCCGCCCTCCAGCAGCCAGCGTGACTTCTGTTGGGGGGGCTCCCACCGACGGGCAACCTTCCTCCAGACTGAAAGCTCCCAGGAAAGGCAGAGGCCTGGCGGGGGGGATGGGAGCTGATTCTTCCTTGCTGCCTCTTAAGCTGCCTTGGCTGATGGGATTGGAGGCTCAGTTGGGCAGGGAAGGCAGCTGCCCCCACCCGCCATGGGGAAACCCACAATTGGGTCTGAACTGACCCGAATCAGGACCTCATCTATGCTACTTGAGCAGGACTGCTGAGGAAAGGAACTGCTATTTGGAAAGAGTTAATGGGATGGTTTGGAAGGAGCAGTTGCATAAATTTACTATTTGAAACATACACATATTTTTTATAGTGATGGGAAAAGAGAGACCGAAGCCGTTCTGCAAGGCATCTTGGGAAGGCGAAGGAGACTCCAGAAGTGGAGAAAACCAGGCTGTTTAAATAACCATAAATTGAGGGTGTGAGCACAGATAGCTGGAAGAAGCAGAGTTATAAAGAGAATTTAGGGTGCAAAACAGTCATCTAAGAAAAAGCGAACCTCATTTTACTTACATTAATCTATCATAATATCTGTACATTTATGAAATATTTGAAAAAAAGAGCTATTTTATGACCTGAGACTAGTTACAGAAAAGATCACTCACATTGTATTTTATTGTCCATTATTATCTGTAAACCATAAAAACCGAACTGTTTTGTAAATCATTGAACATTATTTAGTAAATAAATAGAATTCAAATAACTGCACAATCTGGTGACTGAATTTCTCTGTTTCCTGAGTGATGCATCCACCCTGGTTCTTGGTCTCTCAGCCGCTTCTGAGGCCATCCATCTTAGAGTGCTTCTGCATGGGCTTCATGGATTGGGACCCGGGGTCCCTTTGGTTAAAGGGTGTCATTTATCAGGACCCGGATGGCCGGCCGGTTCTGCCCTGGCACCTGCCCTCTGCAGCAGCTTCCCCTCCAGGGGTCCCCCCCCCCCGGTTCCGCCTTGGAAAATGTTTGGAGAGCTACTGAAAAGCTGGCTGGCCTTCCAGGCTCAGGAGTGCAAATTTCTCTTCAAAACGGAACTAAGGCCAATAGATGGACTCGGAATCCTGGAGTCCCTGAAGAGGAAAGTCTCCATCAGCCCACAGCCAAACTTAGTCGCCCCGTTGGATGGGCCCCTTGAAGGTTCCCCCAGACTCGGGGGTCTTGAGCCACGAGACCAGTTTCCACTCTCAGCTGCCCCGGGTGGTTCAGGGGCAGAAGAAGTGGCTAAAGGGGCATTTAAGTCAGCTGAGGAGCAGAGCGCTCAGGCCAGGTGACCAGGGCCAGGGAGGAAGGGAAGCCCCTCAGGCTGTCTGGGCACCAAGCCAGGGGCATGCGAAATCCCTTTTCCGTCTCAGGGCAGTTGGATCTAGCTTGAATGGAGGGTGGTCATCTAATGGGTTTGGGGCTGGGAGTTTTCCTGAAGACCTGATGGTGGCTTTCCGTGGCCATGGTTTGTGGTGAGGAGCTGAGCCAGGGTTGCTTCAATGCGGCCTGGCCCTGTGTGTCAGTCTTGGAGTGAAATCCAAGAAGAAGCGCCTGGGGTGCTGTTGAAGGAAGACAACAAGTGAATCCAGCCGAACACGAGGAAGAGCCCGGAACAGAGATTAGGCCTTGGCATGAAAGTGGCCAAGCACATTTTCCCTGCTGTTCTCCTTCAGCAGCCACCATCTGGCAGCCCCTTCAGAATGACCCATGCTTGGGAGGCAGGCTCGGAGAAGGATCATTAGCAGGTTAGGAATATTCTGAGCACCCAAGTGGATTTAATGCTTAGGTTGCTTGAAGGTCCCATTAAGGTGATGGAAACCACACTGAGGGCAGTTAGCCAGAACATTTGGGTCTTTCTTTCTTGAGAGGGGGACCATTGGCCATTTCCCCTTCCAGTTGGCCAAGGGCGCCCAGGAGGCGGTGAGGAGTTGGGCCGGAGTGGTCATCTCAGCTTCCCTGTGGGAGGGGCTGCCCCAAGCCCTGAAAGAGGCAATGATGCACCCAGTCTTTGCTGCACCCAGCCGGGCAATGCTTGTCCAGTCCTTTTGAGGAAGTTGCTGAGAAGGCTGTGACTGCAGGGGGTCCTGGAGGAAACCAGGCACCGGAAGGCCTTTCAGAGAAGGGAGGGAGCAAGGGTTGGGAAAACCACTCAGGAGATGGCAATTATGGGTGTTTCTTCTTGTGCCTATGGAATTCACTTGCTCTGTGAGCTGCCCTGGTTCCCCTCAGGCTGCTAAGGCACAACTGAAGGTGCTGGTCGCGACCAATGAAGCCCTTCAAGGCATCAGGCCTGCTGAGCCACCGGCCTGTGGCTTCTGCATGCTTTGGCTAAGGGGGGAGATGGAGTGGGCTTCCTCCTTCCATCAGGCAGTCTGCAAAAGAAACCTTCTCTGCTGTTGCTGCTCCCTCCTTCCGACATCCCCTCCCCTCCCAAGAGAGGCCTGGCCCTCCCCCTGCCCAGGGGGGGGAGGGAGGCAGAGATGCAGGTCCTTCTGTGTGATCTCACACTGGTCCTGGGGACAATCCTTGGGAGATGCTAACTCTTCTTCCAATAAAGAGCTTCCCAAGGCCCACCTTCAGATTAACAGGATAAGAGTTGGAAGGGACCTTGGAGGTCGTCTAGTCCAACCCCCTGCTCAACCAGGAGACCATTCCAGACAAATGGCTGTCCAGCCTCTTCTTGAAAGCCCCCAGTGATGGAGCCCCCACAGCTTCTAAAGTTCCTTGGTCAGAGTATAAGGCCTGCACATTTTGGGGTGTTAGCACATTAGCCTCGTCCCTGTGAGTGAATGAAACCAAGTGGGAAAGTGAGAGAAGAAGGAGGGCTGAAGGGAGGCTCAGGGAGGCTGTCGGGGTTCGGTCCTCAGGGACTTTCAGGCAGGACAATGGCCAGTTGTGCCTCCCTGGCCTGGCAGAGCATTGTGATCTGCGGCTTCTCCCCTGAAGGGTCTCCTTTGCCCCATTGCAGGCAGTGGGTGGAAGCCTCGGCCTGGAGGGCCACAGGTGTCTCCATGGGGACAGCAGGTCTCCTGTTCGTGTCTGCAGGCCGGTTTCCATTGGCAACGTGGAAATCATCCAGGTTGCATGCTTTATTTACACCCAACGAGGCCCACTTTGGAAGGCAGCGAAGGGGACTCTGAAGTTCAGAAGAGACTGGAATTGACTCGCTTTCTGAAGAACCCCGGAGAACGACCAGCCCCCATAAGCACATGGAGAATCTGCATGAAGGCTTAGGGAGCTGCCTGCTGTCAACGTGCGAGCATAAATAAGGGCAACACCGGAGACCATTGTCTGTGAACTGCCCTTAAATATCACATTTCGGTTCTTACTATGTTACAGAGCCCCTGATTATGACATTGAACATGCAAACAAGCTAAATTTACTACTAACATGGGCAGCATCCTGCCCACATGCTTTTATCTTTCTTGGTGACTTCAATCTACCTCATATTAACTGGACCCTTAATGAATGCACAACTGAACCCACACATGCAACCTTCTACAATGCAGTAACAAATCTGGGACTAGAACAACTAGTACCAATAACACTAGACTTAACAACTGCCTCGATCTCATCTTCTGCAATAGTTTGAATTCAATTTACGGAATACAAATTAAAGAACCTTTTCCAACAGTGACCACAACATGATTGACTTTGTCTCAACCTACGTCCACACAAAAATCATCACAACGACGGAATCCCCAATTATAACTTCAAAAAAGGCAACTATGATCTTATAAACAACGATCTCTCATCCCTTGATTGGCAATTTCTATTCTCTGGATGCAATACTGTAGAAGACCATTACGACATATTTTTACTTGAAGTCAAAAGAGTCATCAAACTATATGTACCATTAACAACTCCCAAAACCAGAAAAAACAAATTACCCAAAACAATAAGGAAGCTTCAATCCAAAAAGAAATCACTTTGGCGGAAAAACAAATCTGGTCACGTTGCCAACTTCAAAAGCTGATACAAAAACTTATGCCACCAGATAAAAACTGAATGCACCAATTATCACATTAAACAAGAAGAAAACCTTCTACGTGCCAATTCCACCCATGCTTTCTACAATTTTGTAAACAACAAACTAAAAGACTCAAGGTCCATCCCACCCCTGAAAGGATTTAATGGTAAAGACTGTAATGACGACCTCTTTAAAGCCAACCTCTTTAACACATTCTTTGGCTCAGTATTTGTAAACAGCAATAGATCATGCCCAGTATTCCCTAGTCGAACCACAGACAACTACAATGATCTAATACATATCGATTTTACAGAAGACATTGTTGAAAAAGCACTACGCAATCTAAAACCATCTCTATCTATTGGACCGGACGGAATATGTGCCTACTTCTTAAAAAAGCTACTGCCATAGCAGAACCTCTAAGCATAATCTTTGAAAAATCTTTCAGGACCAACTCCTTGCCAAAACTATGGTCACAAGCCACGGTCATCCCCATCTTCAAAAAGGGAGACCCCAGCCTAGTTGAAAATTACAGACCAATTTCTTTATGCTACACCACCTGTAAAGTTATGGAATTAATTATTAACTAATCCATCATCCTCCACTTAGAAACAAACAACCTATTCTCTAATAGACAATTTGGTTTCAGAAAAGAACTATTCTGTAATCTGCAACTCTTACACTACAGAAACATATGGACTACACAACTCAATCAGGGCAAAGCAATAGACGCAATCTATATAGACTTCTGTAAAGCCTTTGATTCAGTGGTACATGACAAACTACTCCTAAAACTAAAATCTTACGGTATCTCTGGACACCTGCATAACTGGACAGAAGCATTCCTGTCAAACAGACAACAAATGGTCATAATTGGGAGCGTACTATCAAATTCTATACCTGTCAACAGTGGTATCCCCCAAGGCAGTGTTCTAGGACCAACTCTTTTCATACTCTACATAAATGACCTCTGTGATCATATTAAGAGCAACTGCGTTCTCTTCGCTAATGATGTAAAGCTATTCAACACCACCGACAATACTGCTACCCTTTAAAAAGACCTTGACTATGTATTAGTATGGTCAAACAAATGGCAACTTCACATCTCAACAAATAAATGTTCTGTCCTGCATATTGGCAAAAAAAATCAGAAAATAAAATACAGACTGAATAGTCAAGACTTTGTTGATGATCCAAACTCTGTCAAGGATCTTGGAGTACTCATCTCTAATGATCTAAGTGCTAGAGCCCACTGTAACTACATAGCCAAAAAGGCATTAAGAAATGTTAACCTAATCTTACGTAGCTTTTTCTCTGGTAATATTACACTAATAACTAGAGCATACAAAACATTTGCTAGACCAATACTCGAATACAGCTCATCAGTCTGGAACCCACATTACGTATCTGATATTATTAACACAGTTGAGAAAGTCCAGAAATATTTTACAAGAAGAGTTCTTCACTTCTCTACTCGTTGCAGAATACCTTATGCCACCAGACTTGAAATTCTAGACCTAGAAAACCTAGAACTACACCGCCTTCGATCCGATCTAAGTATAGTATATAAATCATACATTGCAATGTCCTACCTGTTAATGAATACTTCAGCTTCAACCATAACAACACAAGAGCAAACAATAGATACAAACTCAAGGTTAATCGCACTAAACTTGATTGCAGGAAATACGACTTCAGCAGCAGAGTGGTCAATGTCTGGAATACTCTACCTGACTCTGTAGTCTCTTCCCCAAACCCCAAAAACTTTAACCTTAGACTATCTACTATTGACCTCACCCCTTTCCTAAGAGGTCTGTAGGGGGCATGCATAAGCGCACTAACGTGCCTACTGTTCCTGTCCTATTATTTCTTTTATATTTTATTTTTCTTATATGTATCCATGCATTCATAAGTATGTTTTACTTATACCTATTATCTTGTAAGCAATTGAAAAATAAATAAATAAAAAACATTGGTATACAAACAGCTGCTGTAAAAAAATAAATAAATAAAAATAATAATGATAAAAAAAATTTCAGGCCAAGAAAGAGTCCTGCATAGCATACGGAGAAGACCAGAATGCCCAGCACACAACTTCCTCCTTGGATTTTGCAGCTGGAGCCACCAGAGAAAAGAATTGGACTGCGGGTTTATCAGGAAGATTTGGCTGACAAAGTAAGAACTTCAAACAGGGCAACATGCAGCCAGGGAGCAACTAGGGTGGCTCAGCAGCAGAGATGATGGATGGGGACTCTTCACAAGTGCTGCAGGTTTAGGAGCTGGAGGGGCTGCTGCATAACAGGAGGCCTCTTGGGAAGCCACAGACCAGGTGAGGGCAGCCACAGGGAGGGGGAATACTTTGGGACTTTCCAGTCAGCCCGGCTGCTGGGGCTGAGAATGCAGGCAGGATGCTGAGGACCCTGATCCAGTCCTATTGAAAGGAGTGTTATTGGAAGAGGGTGGAGCTGATGTCGCGGCGATACGACACACGATCTTGAGGCTCCAAGATCGTCATTGATATCTCCGCTGTTGGACAGTCCCACTGGACCTAAACCATCACGTAGAGACAGTGACAGAGAAAGGCACATCCTGTTGATCCCAGGGATACTGCAAAGTCCCTGGTAGATCCAGGAGAAGCCCTTTTTGCCAGCGGCGGAGAGGCAGCCATTCAAGCTGCTGAAGCTGAGACAGCTCTGGAACAGAAGAGATCTGGAAAGAAAGTGTGTCAGTTTGGTGAGATGAATTTCTACTTACTATTTGGAGAGAACACCCTAAAGACTTAAAGTGAAATTAAAAGTGAAAATAAAAGAGGTCAAGCGGTGAGATTAAGCTAAATTTAAACTGAAGGGTTTTTTTTTTCCTTTTTTTGGAACCTGGAATTTGGCAAAAGCTTCTCAATTTTAAACTGGACTGGTCTTCTTTTCTAATTTTTTAGTTTTTAAATAATTTGTTTGAAAGTCTCTTTTGATTAAGATTCTTTTTTTTTAGCTTTTTCATTTGAGATTTACTTTTTTCCTTTTTTTCTAAAGACTTTACTTTTTTATCTATTCCTGGCTTTGGATATATGAGGGGAAGGGAAATAAGTAACACTGCCATGTAGAGGCTTGGATACATTGTTTTCTTTTCTTTCCTACTTGTTTCTGCATTGATGTTACATTGAAGGACTCTGAGCTTTTTACTGAAAAGATAGTGGGATGAGCAGGGTAGATTGTTTATACAGGTGCTCTTCTGTGAAACTATTGATCGCTGGAGTCTGGAGTTGAAGCTGAAAGAAAGAAGATTGAAATGATCTTGAAAATAGAACTGGAAAGTCTGATTTGATTTACCAAAGAGCCTTGGACATTTAGTGGCAGAGGTTCACTTTTTGTCAGAACTGTTTGTTATTATTATTCTTTTTACTTCCCCTCCAGCTGGATTTTTATGTTTGGACTTTAGCCTTTTGATCCAGGAACTAGAGTCCCCTCCTCCTTTTCTTTTTCTTTTGCTTTACCTTTTTTGTTAAGGGAAATACATAGACTTCTATTTTTTTATTTTTTTAAACTCTTTTACTTTTTCACCCTCTCTTCTTTTTACATTTTTCTTTTCTTCTTTTTTATATAATTGGAAGCAATTGGATTAAGGTATACAAGTGCCTGAAGATTTTTCCTTTTCCCCTTTTTATTTTTTCTCTTTATATTTTTTATTGGGGTGCTCGTTTCTTCTTTTTTTTAACCAAGTATCGCAAGATGAGTAGAAAGAAAGCAGCCTCAGTTTCTTCAATACCAACTGCTTCCTCTTCACCATCTGGAGGACAATGATCAATACAGATGATGTTGCAACAGGAGGAGAAGGAAGTGACACTGCAGATGATTATGCAAGGAATCCAAAAGATACAAGCAAAAACAGATAATATTGAAAAGAGAATAGAGAATATTGAGCAAAGAACTGAAAAGACAGATGAGAAAGTTGAGAATATCCAACAGATGATGTTGAAATATGAGGATAGATTTAAGAAAATTGAAGAACAAGATTTACAAAGAGATAAGAAAATTTGAGATATTGATACTCGATTGAATGAAGTTGAAAGAGACAGGAGCGGATCATTGGGATGGGAAATCGACAGGTCAGAATTCTATCGGAGATTCCAAAATATAGAAGAAGAAAAGGGTGAAAACCTTACTGAAATAATGATAGAAATCCTGGCAGAAGCATTACAGATAACTAAAGAGAAGATGATGGATGGAATGGTTGAAGTGTTCTGTGTCTACACAAGATACGTAATGAGAAATAAATTACCAAGAGAAGTTCACATCAGATTTATTAAGAAAACTATCAAAACACAGATACTGCAGGTGGCAAGAGAGAAAACATTAAAGTACAAAGACAAAGAAATTGTGGTACTGAAACAACTACTGAGATGAATGAGAGAGATGAGAAGAGAATACTTATTCCTGACTAAAGAGTTACTCAAAAGAGGAGTAAACTACAGATGGTTGATACCAGAAGATCCCATGTTCACCTGGCAGGAACAATGACACAGAATTGACACAGTTGAAAAAGCTGAGCTATTCTACCTAGAATATTTTAGAGGAAAGGAGGAAGATACAGGAAAAGAAGAGTCGCTAATCAAATTTCAAGAGGAGTGTATAACAGCAATTGAAAAAGAAAAAGGTGCAGTAGGTGGTGTACCCAGAGAGCAACGAGAACCAAGATCTACTAAAGCAACAAATCCTTCTTATAAAGTCTAAAATGGATGAGAGAAAATTGATTATGATTAATGTAAATGGACTCAATTTAGCTACTATAAGAAGAAAAGTATTCCATAAACTAGAGAAATTAAAGTTTGATATAATCTGCCTACAAGAAGTACATATTAAAAAACAACATGAATATATACTGAAACAAAAAAAATTAGGGAAATTATTCACATCATTGACACAATGTAAAAAAAGAGGTGTGGTCTTATATATTAGAGATACAATTCCTGCGGAACAAATTTATACAGATGATGATGGAAGGATTTTGATGGTGGAAATAATGGACAATAATGTAAAAACACTTTCAATAGCAATTTATGCTCCAAATGATAATCAAGAAGAATTCTACAGGAAATTACATATGAAAATAATTGAACTGGACTATGTTAATATTTGTATAATGGGAGATTTGAATGGAATGATTAATGATCAACTGGACTATAAAACACAGAAAACAACAAAGAAACTTAGAAAGACATTGCTTTTTTCGAATGATAGAGGAAATAAACTTAAAAGATGCATGGAGAGAGAGAAATGTGGAAAATAAACAATATACTTTTTATTCAAATAGACTTGCATCATGGTCTAGAATAGATATGATATGGATGTCAACAGAACTATTTTCCAACATACAAGAAATTGAAATACAAACAAGTATTTGGGCAGACCATAATCCAATGACAGTTACATGGAAAGGACAAAAGAGGAGATCTAGATGGACTTTAAATAATACGATATTAAAGAAAAAAGACTTTAAACAAAAAATTGAGAGAGAATTGGTTTTCTTTCTTAAAGAAAATAAAAAAGAGGATACATCTTTACAGAATCTCTGGGATACGATGAAGGCCTACACAAGAGGCTTGATAATTGAATATACAAGAAAAAGAAATATAAAACAGAAAAAAAAACCTTTTAAAACACTGGAAGATGATTATAAGAGACTGGAAAAAGAGTTACAGAAATTTCCACCCAAAAAAGACATTAAAATTAAAATGGACATAACTAAACATAAAATGGGATTAATGGAAAAAGAGGAATTAGCACAAAAAATTAAAAATAAACAGAATTATTTTGAAGATGCAAACAAACCAGACAGATGGTTAGCCTATAAATTGAGAAAGGAAAGAGAATCAAGAAGGATAAGTCAACTAACAGATGAAGAAAGACATGTCTGCTATGGAAATGCGGAGAAGAAAAAAGTTATACAAGATTATTATGGAAAATTGTATCATCAAGAAAATATTCAAGAAGAAAGAATTAAGCAATATCTACAGGAAGCTAATTTACCCCAGATACCCAAAGACATTGAAACAATGTTAGAAGGGAACATAACGATGATGGAATTAACAGAAGCTTTAAAAAAACAAAACATTGGAAAAGCACCAGGTCCAGATGGATTGCCAGCAGAATTTTATAAAACCTTTCAGGAAAGGCTGAATCTTCATTTACTAGAAGTTATGAATGAAGTTATGTCAAAGAAGAGAATACCCAAAACATGGTCAGAAGCATACATTACACTTGTACCGAAGGAAGATACAGACCCACAGCATGTTAAAAACTATAGACCTATATCCCTATTAAATTCAGACTATAAAATCTTTGCTTCAATATTGGCAGAAAGACTGAAAAGATATGTAAACAACTTTATTCATGTTGATCAAAACTGATTTCTGCCAAAGAGACAAAGATAATATGAGAATAATTCTGGATACTTTGGAATATTATGAGGCACATCCTGAAAAGCAAATGACTCTGATGTTTTTAGATGCACAAAAAGCCTTTGACAATATGAGTTGGCGATTTATGTTATTGCAACTGGAATAAATGGGCTTTGGTAAAAAATGTATTCAAGCCATAGAAACGATATATTATAAGCAAACTGCAAAGGTTATGATAAATGGAGAGTTAACAGATTCTATAGATATAAGAAAAAGGACTAGACAAGGTTGTCCACTGTCATTTCTGTTGTTTGTGTTAACATTGGAAGTGATGAATAGGAACATTACAGAAGAAAAAGAAATAAAAGGATAAAATGAAAATTAAAAAGGAAGAGTATAAATTGCAAGCTTTTGCAGATCACCTGGTATTTATATTAGAGGATCCACTGGAAACAGCACCTAAATTAATAGAAAAGATAGAAGAGTATGGAAAAGTAGCAGGTTTGAAAATGAATAAAAATAAAACAAGATATTAACAAAGAACATATTAGCAAGACGGAAGAAAGAGTTGGAGGAAGTCTTGGAAATCCAGGTCACAAATAAGGTTAAATATTTAGGGATATATATATAACAGCAAGATGTAGTACACTGAAGGAGGATAACTATCTTAAACTCAGCAGATTGCAACAGACTTGACAAAATGGGAAAATTTACAATTATCATTGATTGGGAGAATATCTACAATTAAGATGAATGTATTGCCTAGAATCTTATATTTATTCCAGACAATTCCAATTAGATTAGGGAAAGAATTTTTTGAAGATTTAAATACAATAGTGTTAAAATACATTTGGCAGGGAAAGAAAGCGAGAATAAAACTTAAACTGTTACAAGATGAAAGAATAAGAGGAGGATTCGCTTTGCCCAATTGGGAATTATATTATCAGGTGACAAACGTGTTGTGGGTAAAGGAATGGATAACATTAAGGAACAGTAGATTATTGACTTTAGAAGGACATGACTTGCTGTTGGGATGGCATGCTTTCCTCTGGTATAAGAGAACTAAAACACAGGGGTATTTTAGAAGACATTATATTCAAGAGGCATTGTTTTTAAACTGGAAGAAGATAAAAAGAAGCAATATTATTTAAAAATTCCATTATGGATATCTACTATTGAAGCTTTTTCTTATCCAATAACATATAAAAAGGAACAAACAGTTAGATATGGTGAGATATTGAATGAAAAGGATGAACTTAAATCTATGCAAGCATTGGAAGAACAAGGTATGAAGATGTATTGGTTTTCATATTTACAAATACAATTTAGATTTGATAAAGATCTTAAAACAGAAGGTTTTTATGATAAGTTGACTGATTTAGATAAAATCTTGATAGGTACTGATGAAAAGGTAATTAAAAAACTTTATGGACATTTACTAGAATTTAAATTAGAGGAGGAACAAGTTAAAGAAACGATGATTGCTTGGAGGAAAATTTTTGGATATGGGATTGCCTTAGAGAAATGGCAAAAATTATGGTCTCAAAACTATAAAATGACTGTCAACTGCTTATAAAGAAAATTTGCATAAGATATTTTACAGGTGGCATCTACTCCCGATGAGAATTGCGAAAATGTTTAAGAACAAATCAGATAAATGTTGGAAATGTCATCAGATACCTGGTTCATATTACCATATGTGGTGGACGTGTTCGGATGTAAAAGGATATTGGATTAAAATCCAATATCCATCCAACATGGTTGGAAAAAATAATAAAACAACACATAGACTTTAAATCAGAGATATTTTTATTGGGAATTATATCGGAAATATACAATAAAGAATTGAAATATTTGATTGTAAATGTTTTAACAGTGGCTAGAATTGTATTTGCTAAGAATTGGAAAAATGAAAAAATACCTATGCAGGAGGAAGTTGTTAAGAAAATTATGGACTGTGCTGAAATGAGTAAATTGACATTTGAAATTAGAGAACAAGAAGATAAACAATTTTATATGATATGGGACTTATTTTATCAAAGGTTAGATAAAAAGACATGGTAATGAAATAGACTAGGAAGTTTGTAATAGAAGATTAATAGATTGATATAGAATATAATACAAAATATATAACTATTGGGTGAATGTATAATATAAATTTATAATAAAATCTAGAATATCTCATGACATGATGGAATAATAGTTTAGTCAAATGAATGATTAATAACTGATAGATATATAAGCATATGATAGATTGACAATTTGAGAACCTTTACAACTTGTGAGTAAGGACTATGAAAGGATAGCACAAAAGATTTGTAACCAACTGACACACTGTATGCATGTAATTGAAATATGGTTTTACGTTTTTGTCTGTATATGTTTGTCTTAAAAAAAATTACAAAAAGAAAAAGAAAGGAGCATTACTGGTTTAGGGTGAGGGCAATGGGATGGGGCCATTACCCTCTCACCAAAGCCCCGTTCATGGCAATAAGAGCAGAGGGCTTTTCCAAATCTGATTTGCGGTGAGGTGTCAGGTGCGGGTGGGAAGAGTTAAAGTGAGTTCAGTCTCTTTATCCAATTGCAAAGGGTCAGGAGCAGAAACGATATAGGAGGAATGGTGTGGAAGGCTAGATTTTAGGAAGTTGCTCTTGACAGACACAGCTGTCAATCAGTGGAACAGGCAGCCTCTTGACTTGAGGGTTTCCTCCCCTTCACTGGAGGTTTTCCAACAGAGATGGGGGGGGCAACAGTATGGGGAATCCCGCAGGATGCAGGAGCTCGATAACCTCTTACGTCCCTTCAAGCTCCAGGATTCTGTGATTCTGTGGTAGGAGGAGAGGAGAGTGAACATGGATTTGTTACAGCACCAGAGGCAAAAGGCAGGCCTGAAGTGGCCAGAGGTGTCCTCTGTGGACTTATGCAAAATACAGTATGCATTTAATCAGCACCACAAAGCATCTGGTAGGATTGTCACATCTGCCTGTGAGTGAGGACAGTTGTAGCGATGAACACAATGGCTTGAATTGGAGAAAGAGGTGAGGGAGGGAGGCGCTGGGGAGAAGCGGCTTTGGTCTGGCCTCCCAAGGCGCCTGCCATCGCTTAGCACTTCCACCAGCCCTGCGTGTTTTCTGGCTGAGCTGACAGTTTTATCCTCCCTTGCCTGACAGCACCGTTTTTTTCTCCTTCAGCAAGCAGGCAGTTTCTGCTTCCTTTCCAAGGTCATGTCTGCCCACACGTAAGCCAGGATTAAATCAGGTTTGTAACATCTTTTTCTTGACAACAGCACATTAGTGGTTTGCAACTTGCTTCACTCAGGATACCTTCTGGCTTGATTTGTATATCTAGCTTAATTTTTTATATAGCTGGGAGGCAGACAATCAATAGTTAAACCGGTATCATAAAATACTTTAAAGAATCACTACACAGAAGATCAAAGACAATAAAAAAGAGTTTGTGGGAGCACACCCACCTATACACAACGCAACCACCCTGCAGGGACCCCCAAAGTTGCTGGAAGAGCCACGTCCTTCTTTTAAAAGGTTAACAGGGATGGGGCTACACTCACCTGTGTCCCAGCAGACACCTGCCCCACAGTCTCCTCCCAGGCAAGATGGGATGGGTGGATGTGATTGGGAACAGGTGGTCTCTCAAATAACCTGGTCAGATGAGGGCTTTAAAGGCTAAGACCAGCCCCTAGAATCGCACCTGGAAGCAACTGGCAGCCAATGAAGTGTGTGGAGCAGGTGTGACCCCTGCCATCCTAGAGGCACATGTAAATGCAGCTGTGTTCTGCACCCACTGAAATTTCTGGATACTCTTCAAGGGAAGCCCCACATACGAAGTGTTAAGAGTAACCCATTCTGCAGGTGACTGTGAGCCCCATGGACCAGGAAGTGGGGCAGCTGCTGCACAATAGAGAGGATTTTTATAACAGGTTCCACCCAACCACAAATTTGGTAAAGCTTTGCTTCCCTTTGGCTTCAGGGTGCACTCTGGGTCCAAGAATTATGACCACGGGGAGCTCCTTGGTCCAGTAAAGAGGAGGGTTGGCCAGAATGCTCCGCTCCATTTGCATGGCTGCACCTCAGAGTCCCAGCTCAGGATGAGGAGTTTGGGGCACAGATGCCAGGGGCTCACCAAGGTCTTAGCTCCAGGCCTTCCCCCAGAATAAGGCAGGATCTGGGCAGGCCCTCCCCACGGAAGAGGGGGGCTGTTTCAGAGGGGATTTGGAAAAGCCATACAAGCCTAGGTGGGGGGGAGGTGTAGGGGCAGCTGTTTCCATGCAGAGCTGGCTGCTGCCTCCCCACCCCACCAGGTCCTTCTGCAGGGGGGTCTTTTTTCCCAAATGGCCATCCCAGCCATTCTCTGGGGGGAGGGGAGGGTAAGTGGGGAAGGCCATGGGCTGCCGGCTGTTTGTTCCTTTAGGTTTCATTTATTCTGAACATAATTAATTCCAGGGCACCGCAATGGCTGACATGTTTCAATAATTAGTACAATCAAATCACTGTAATTGGAATAGTATTTGCAAACCCTTGGAAGGGGTGCCCACGGGGTTGCTCCCTCTCTCTGTGTGGCACCTGCGCGCATCAGCCCTGCAAAGTCACACAAGGCACCAGTGTCTGCAGCACAACGCTGCACAACCCAGCAGCACAAAGGCCAGCCCTGGAGTCCCCTTCCCTCCCCCATCCCCGTGGGGCCTGCTCTGCCACAGCTCCCCCCCAACAGGAAGCGGTGCCTCGTCCTGCTGGATCAGCACCATGGACAGCAGCCAGGCCTCCTTCCCTTGCCTGAAGTCCTCCTCCTCCTCTTCCCCCCATGCCACACTCCCCCGCCCTCCAGATGCCGTTGTGTCCTGGGCTGAAGCGCCCAGGGCCTCCTCTCCATTTTCAGCCCTTTGGGACCAAGTAATTCCTCCTCTTCCAAGGCCAGCACTGAAAATTAATCCTTTCTGCAGCAGGGGCTGAATCCCTTCCCTCCCTCTTGCACCAACCACCATTCTTCAAGTCAGTTCTTCTTCTTGGCGGCTTTTGTGGTGGTCCAAACTCTGCCCAGCTGTGCCTCAACCTTCTCCTCACTAGCTGATGGGACTGGAACTCCCGGCGTCGGCATTCATGGCAAAATGCCTGTCTCTTGCAGCTGCGCCACCCTTTGCCCAGAGACGAGGGTGGGAGGAAAGCCAATCCCTACGTGACCTGAAATTCTGGGGCCACCATTTTGCGCCATGTTTGGGTCTCTCCAAGCAGTGGAATATCCCCACAGCCCAAATGCCAGCCCTGGCACATTGGCACAATTGCCGCGTACAACCTGGCCCAAGATTGTGTGCCCCAGGCCTGCGGGGTGAGAGGTAAGGCTCCGTCTGCATGGCCCTGCTGTGCATGGGCCCCACCTATTCATTTGCTGGGATCGCTTTTACTTGGTTCTGCTGACGCCCGAGACGCAGCACCTGGGACAGAGGCTGCCTCGGCCTGTCTGGGAATCAGCAGCGGTCGACCTCCACCCAGCAAGGAGTAGATGGGAACCGACCCAGCTGCGCAGAAGATGGGGGCTTCTTCCCCCTTCCTGTGGGGCCAAGCCGTTTCTCATTAGAGTCTTGGTGGTGGCTCCTCAGGCGTGTGCAACACCCACCTTCCTGGGCTCCTCTTGGCTCCTTCCTGGGGAGCCGCATCACTGCAGATCTCCAGATTGTGTAGGGCAGCATCCGGGGCCCCTTTCCTCACTCGAGAAGCAGCACTCCCATGGGTGAGGTGAGGAAGGAGCCCCCGGGGCAAAGGGCTTCTACTAAAATCCCTGGGGGGCCTGCCCCCCCCCACAAAACCCTTGGTCAAGTGGACCAAGGTTTATGGGCGGTGTTCCTCGGTTCAGAAGTGTGGAATAGAAATAAAGAAAATAGAAAATAGGAATAATCTAACTGCACCCCCCCCCGCAACAGAAGCAAAGGGACCTCCAGCCCCACCTTGTGCCCCCCCAGTCAGGCTGTGTTTCTGTGTCCATTGGGAAGCTGAACACCAGTGGTGCCCCCCCAGCCAAAAAGACAGCGCCTGGCCCAGCTTCTCACTACTTTTATTTGCTTCCAAAGCTCGACTTAAATCACTTCTCCTGCTTGCCCATCAGGAGGCCAGGAGCAGCTTCGGAGCGGGGCTTGGGGGGAGCTCCTCGGTGGTCCGAGTGCCTCCATTCACCCCTGCAGGCGTCAGGCTCCAGCTGTGGGCAGAGGCTGTGGGGGGGGAGGGGGAGGCGTGGGGGGGGGTCTCAGCGACTGTAGCCAAATTCATCAGCATCGTCAGCGCGGAAGTCTCCGTAACGCCACAGGTTCAGCTGCAAGGAGACAAGCGGGCGGAATGAGCCCCCCCAGCCCCGGAGAAAGCCCCTGCCACTCAGGCAGGGGGGGGCGTTCCAGGCCAGGGCTTGCTTCCCCTCCCCTCCCGTGGCATGGGGAGAAGACCGCTGGCTCACTTACTCGAGCACCCTTGGCCGACTCCTGCGCATTCAGGTACTCGGTGATCTGCAGGAGAGAGGGGGGGCGTCAGAGACCGCTGGTCCCAGAGCCCCTCCCCCCCGGTGTCCTCCCCCCTCCCCCAGGCTCACCACTTTCTGGAACTGCTTCTCCTTGCGGGGCTCCACCATGACCAGGCCCGTCTTGACCAGCCCCAGCCCCACGTCGGCCTTAGAGTCGGCAAACTGCAGTGTGACGTGGGGGCAGCTGGGCCCCACGTACTCCACGTTCAGCAGGCACTGCGTGTTCTGGATGTCCCGCACGGCACTGTCCACCGCGTCCGCTCGGGCCTCCTCCTGCCGGGGACGGACGCTGCCGGTCAAGGGGGCCCTGGGGACAGGGAGCGCCAGGCCGAGACGGGGCCCAGGGACCACAGGGCCCCCCCTCTCCCCTCTGCCGAAGGGGGAACGGGCGCTGCCCCTCCCCACGGACAGGCTGGCTTCCAGGGGGCGGTCAGAACCCTCCATGAAAACAAGAAGCGCTATGCCCCACCCTCAGGATGCCGCCCACCAAAGGAACAGCTTCCTAACTGTGAACGCAAAAGCATCGGAAAGCAGGAATCAAATTAAAAAGGTTAAAAGGGGGTGGAGCTGCCTGCCATCAAGCTCCCCCACTTTTTTCTCTGCTGCCACCCCTGGGGGGGCTACAGGACCCCTCCCCCCGCTTCCTTCCCTGTAAGCCTGCCCTGGACTTACATCCTGAGGCACCTGGATGAAGGCAAACTTGTATTCAGTGGCCTGGGCTGGCAGGACCCGGGAGCCAAATGCCTGTGGCAGGGCGGCCAGGCGGGTGGAAGGCAGGGTCTCCTTCTGCAGGGGACGGGGGGGGAGAAAGAAGGAAAGCAGGCAGTTAGTGCCTGCAGCAGCCCTTTGGAACCCCCCCCCCCCCGACTATGGCTGCAGCAGTTCCAAGCAGCCAAGATGGCCGCCAAGGTTGGCACCCCCTGAACCTCGGCAGACAGAGGCTGAACAATGGGGGAGGGTTGCTGGGGGGGCCAAAGCAGCCACCTATGGGAAATGAGAGGCCTACAGGCCCCCTCGGTCGTCCTCCCCAGGCACACCTGGGATGGAGGGCGACCACCTGCCCAGGGCCCTTCTGCCCTTCCTCCCAGCTGCCTCAGCTCACAGGGCCCCTTCTCTGCCTCAGCTTAGCCCGGTGTGTGTTGGGCAGCTGTGGGGGGGAGGGGGCACCCTGGCTGCTGAGGCCTCGGCTGACTCCCCGAGGATCTGCTGCTGCCCCATCGACACCCCCTCTGCCCCTCCGTTTCTCCGGCCCCAGAATCTCTCCTGTCGTGGGTAGCTGCTTCTGGTGCCTGCAGCTGCTGCAGCCACTTCCTGCCCAGGATCAAGAGGAGGGGGAGAATACCTGCACCCCCCCAAACCCTCCCCACTCACATTGCCGTAGTCGATGTAGAAGACGTGCACCTTGGCCAGGGACTCCACCTTCTCCACCCGGGCCCGGTACCTGGGGGGGAGGGAAGAGGGCACAGCTGGGCCTCTCCTACCAGGCCAAACTCTGCATGCTTCCCTGCCCTGTGACCGTCCAACCTCTGGGCCCTCCCAGCAGCCCCCTGGCCCCGGGGACAATGGGCTTCTCCCCACGGCCGTGCATGGGACCCCCCTCGGAAAGCCCAAGCCCGGCCCCTCCCACTGGCGATCGGCTGGAAGACGGAGGGGTCCAAGGCTCTTGGTGAGGGGGGGCTGCCGGTCAGCCTGGCAGGGAAGGGGCTTCTGGGCATACCATTCTCCATCCACAAATTTGGCAATGCAGAAGTCCCCACGACGGGGGGTATAGGCCCCCTCCACGGGGGGGCAGGCAGCAATCTCGGCCCGCATGCTCTCCATCAGCTTCTCCAGCTGGGTCCCTGCCGGGGGGGTGGAAGAGGAGGAAGAGTGAGTCAGGCCAGCCAGCCCCCTCCCCCCCCATTAGCCTGGCCATTCCCTGGCCACTGTGCCCCCCTCTGCTTCTTGGGGGACCCCCAGGCCTCCCCTGCCGCCCCTCCCTGCGACCCTCTTCCCCCCGCCCGGAGCCTCCAGCTGTCTGTGTCCCCCTAGACTGGGTGTGGGGCGGAAGGCCGGCCCCTCTCCAGCTGCCCTCACCCGTCTCCACATCCTGCACATAGAAGTGGAGATCGTCGGTGACCTCGGTCACAAAGACGGGCTTGTAGTTGGCCGTGCGTTCCTTCTCCTCGGCCAGGGGCACCACATCCTCCACGGGGGGCTCCTCATACTGTGACCACACCTGGGGAAGAGAGATGGGGGGCGGGTAATGCAGCAGCCTGCCCTGGGGGAGAGCAAGCCCCCCCTCCATGCTAGCCCAGGCTGCACAGCCAACTCTTCCAGGAGGGGAGGGGCACAACTGAGCGCCCGTGCCCCCCGCCCATTTGAATGCTAATGATTTATTCCATTGGTTGTCCATCACCGACAATTCTACTCTTGGCAGCCAACGGCCCCCCCCCCCAAGGCCCCCCCACCCACTTGGCCTTCTGCTACGCAGTGGGAGCAGCTGCCCACTGGCCTTCCTGGGCAGCCCCACGTCCCCCCCACCGGCAGGGATTGGACTGAGAGGGCCCAGGGGCTGCCTGAAGAATCCCTGCCCCTCCAGTCCAGGAAGAGGCCCGGCTGGAGAACCTGCACAGCCGCCGCTCCCTCCCAGCCATGGCTGCCCCTGGCTGCTCCACCAACTCATGCTCCTCCTGCAGCTCCTCCTCCCCGCCTGGCCCCTTTGCAGGGGCAGCCAGCCAGCACCTGCCCCCTTCCGCCATCCCAGAGCCGGGGATGTGTGGCCCAGGAGCTGCCCAAGCGCTGCTGCCCCTTCGAGGGTTGTTCTGAGCTCTGCCCTCCCCCCCTCTCCTCTTCTCCCCTCAGTCCCCCCTTCTAGCTTTCTTCCCGGGCTTCTTCTTGGCCCCCTGCTCCAGCCCGCTCCTGGCCTCCCCCTTGTGATCCCACCGGTTTCCTGAACCCAGTGTCTCCCCCGGCCCTCCTTGCCTGCAGAGCCCAGGCCACAAGCCTCCCTGGCTGCTTCCCAGCTGTGCAGGACGGGGCTCCTACACCCCCCCACCCCCTGGGCTCTCTGGGGGTTGCCTGACTTGTGAGGCTCCCCCTTCCTCTGGTGCCTCCAGTTAAGCCCCCCCCCGCAGCCCCTGGCCCAGGTGCCTTCTTCCCATTTCTCAGCTCTCCCCTTGCCAACATCAGCCAGGTGTTCGCTCCCAGCCTTCTCCTTCATCCTTCAACAGAGAGGGGTGAAGAGAAGCCACCCTCCCCCGGTGTCCCTCCCCCTCTTCCCCTTGGCCCCTGGCCTCCAGTGGCATCTGGCGCTCTCGTCTGTGCAGGAGGGGAGGGGGTATCACGGAGATTCTTTCCTTCCCTTGCTGGCCTGAAAGGTCTATAAGCAACCCCCCAGGCGCCCCACCAGAGATGGGCTGCCCAGCCGGCCGGAAGGCTCCCCCCCCGTTCTCGCTTGACCACTCCCAGCCCAATCTTCCATCTCAGCATCAGGGAGAATGCTTCCCATCATCCTCAGCCTGGGGCTCTGGACAGCTGCTCTTCATCTGGGGGGCCCGGAGGTCTCTCCTGAGCCTCTGCAGCTGCCCCGCTTGCCCCCACCTGCAGACAGCCCCCTTTTGGGGGGCCTATGGGGGGTCTTTCGGCAGCCCCTCCCCACTGGAAGACGTGTCCCTGGGAGGACGATGGCCCCAAGCACGGCCCTCCCCAAGGCCTGGTGGGCTGAGCTGGGGGGCCCCCATTGGTTGCTTGCTTCCTTTGAGCCTCTCCTCCTGCAAGGGCAACGGACTCCCGGAGGTTGGGACTAGGTGGCCTTCAGGGTTCTCTTCACCCTGCAAGCGGCCTCATTTTCTGGCAGCAGCAGAGAAGCCCCAGAAAGCAGCTGCCTACTTTCCTGGAGGGCCTTCCTCCTCCCCGATTCCTCCTGCTGCCCTGGCATTTGCCCTCCCTCCCCCTCAGGGGGAAATTGGCCAGAGACCCTTTGGGGAGGGGAAGAGCCTGCAGCCTGTGAAGGCGGCTCCCTCCGCCTCCATCCTCTGCAGGGAAGTCTGAGTCCCCGCTCCGCCCCCCACCGTGCCCGGCTGGTACCTTCTCCTTCTTCTGCTTGGCAGAGGCCTCGGCCACCGTCAGGGGCTTGTAGTAGTTGCTGCGCTCGGCTGTGAAGTGCACTTTGGAGAGGGCCTGCTCCACCAGGGCCACCGAGAGGTTGACCCCCTCGATGTGCAGCCACCCAATGAAGTTGCCGGCCTTGTCCATGCTCTCCACTTCCACCTCCACCTGCAGAGACACAGCAGCCAGCGGCTCAAAAAGGGGCCCATCCCCCCAGACACACCCTCGGCCCCTTAAGAGATGCCGCCCTCCTTGGGGCGGGGAGAGCCCCAGGACATCCCTGGAGGGAGGGGCTTCTTAGCCCAGGCTTGCTGCTGCCAGTCTCCAGGTGAGAAAACAGCTCCCCCCCGCCCCAGTCTTGGGCCAGGCGCCAGCAGTCGGTGGCTTTCATCTGGCGAGCAGCGAGCAGGAGCAGCAGAAGGCAGGGTGCTCGGCTGAGGTGGCTTCAGAGGGGCTGCCCTCCAACTGCCCAGCTGAGCCCACCTCCGCAGCAGCCTCTCCCAGGGGCAACCCTGCTGCCCTCTTCCAACCTGAGCCCCCTCCCGTTTCCTGGAGGGCTGCTTTTGGGCCTGGGGTCTCTGCTGCTGCAGGGATTGGCTGAGCCCTGCTGGGAGGAGGCTCTCCTTCAGCTGACCAGGAACCACGGCCTCTGGTGGGGGTGCAGGAGCCCCCTTGTAAAAGGGCAGCCCTGAAAGCCACCTGGCAGGACGGAGGAGATCTTTCAGCTGACTCCCAAGGCCAGAGGACCCCAGGGGGAGGCCTGGCTTGCTCCTGGGCCATAAAACCCACCCTCCTGACTACGAACCCTTGTATTCCTTCCAGCCCTTGTTTCAGGCTCTATGAAGCAAAGATGATGTCTAAATATCCAGGTTTGCAGACAAGAGGAGGCCTGGCCGAGGGAGAGACCCAGCAGAGGCCTTGGGAGTTAGCCTTGGGCGGGGTGGCCCAGGGCTCACTGTCAGGTCGCCTGCTCCTCCATTGCCAAGCTCAGCTCTGCGGAAGGAGTGCCAGCTCAGGTGCCCGGCTGCGGCCAAAGGAAGGGAGGGATGAAGGGATCAGGCTGTGTACAGTGTCTCCCCGGATGCCCCTATTAAGCAAGGAGGAGGGCTGGGGGCTCTGTGGGGCCTCCACCAGTTTCCCCCACAGGTTTGGTGGGTTCTCAGCAGCCGTGGCTCTGAAGCCGCATATGGCTCTTTCATCCATCTGCTGCGCCCCCCTGCGCAATTGAGAAGGCTTCTGGTTAGGAAGAGGAAAAAGGACGCTGCACTAGGAGACTCTATGGTAGGGGAACTGCCATAGTCTGGCCAGCTCCAGAATTGAACCGGTTAGGACCTTTGTGGCTCTTTGAATGTTTAAGGTTGCCGACCCCTGTCCAAGACCGAGGGGCCAGAGGGAGACCCAAGGCTGAACTCTGGGCCTTGTTGCTTGAAAGGCGAGGCAGCCTGATCCCCCTTCCCTCAGCCCCCACCCCAAACTTTCAGGCCTCAGGGCAGCTCCATCTGCCTTTGGGACAAATCCACCGGGGGGGGGGGGGGGGGCGGTGTTAGAAAAGGCAAAGGGGAGCCCCTCCTGCCAAGCCCACCTGACTTTCCCAGGGCTGGGAAGGCCCACACATCCTCCCGGAACGGCTGATCGACCCACTTACCCTCAGTCCTGGATTCGGGGGGGGGGGGGGCGCATCTGGGGCTCCAGCCTCCCAACCCAAATCCTGCCTTTCTGCCGAATGGGGCAAAGGCGGCTAGGCTGGCTGGTCATCCTGGGGCTGGACTCGGGGCCAGCGTCCCCTGGGAGGGCAGCAGGGGAAGAGACGTTGAAGGCCCCCCACCCACTTTGCAATGCCCGGCCTTCCAGTTCCAAGTCCTATTGAGAGGCAACCGCCTGTAGGGAGAGCTCTGTTTGGGGAGCAGGAGAGGGGAGCAGAGGAGAGCTGGGTTTGTTTGGTGGGGGGAGACGTAACCCAGAGATCACCTGCGGAGCTGGACCCCCGACTGAAGCCGTTGCAGTCCAGAAGCCAGTGGGGATGGGGAAGAGGCCCACTGCCAAAGCCCAGCTTGCCCTCTTTGCTCCTGGGCCCAGCAGCCTCTTCCAGAAACATTGCGGCCTCAAGCCCCCCTTTGCACCTCCGGCCGGAGCCTTTGGCTGAAGAGCCCAGGAAGGCCCCGTGAGCACAGAATGCAACAGTTGGCACCAGGAACTGGGGTATCCCTCCCGCACGCAGTGGGCGTTGGGTGAAGGCCCCCATCCCTGGAACCCTGCTGAGAATTTAAGGCAAACACCACAGACACCCCAAGGGTCACTGTTCCTTCCCTGCCAAAGACCCACCCCAGAGGGTCCGAAAGGCCCCCAGCCCTGTCTGAAGGGCAGGATGGGGGCACACGCTGGAAGTGTGCCGGTTGCCACCAGCTTTTAAGGAGAAAAGGAGAGCAGCCGCCTCCCAAAAGCTCCTTGCAAAGTGGCTTCTTCGTGGACAGGAGCAGCCCAACCCGAGGCGGAAAAGGAACCAAGAAATCCTGCAGAAGCCCTGAAGCCGACGCCCCTGATGCCATCAGTCCTCGGGGGGACGGCAGCCTGGGGTGCCAGGGTGGGAGAGGTGCAGAAACGAGGCCCCTGCAGTCTTCGAGGGAAAGAGGGGAGCTCCGGTGCCAGGCCCACAAGCTCTCCGGCTGGGCTTCTCCCTGCTCCTCCTGGCAGCCGAGGCTTCCGAGCCTCAGGCCCTGCTGAGGGCAAAGTCACAGCAGCTGGGCGGTGCCAGCCAAACAGCGGAGGAAGTGGGGACACTGCACAGGCCCCAAGAGGGAGAGCCACTTCAGGAGAAGCCCCGGGATCCCTGCCAAGGTTCAGCAGGAAGGCAGCAGCCCTCCCACCGCGCGGAAGGAAGAAAGCAGCCGAGGTTGAATTTCAGAAACCAGCCTGGATTAGCCACACTTGGGTGCCCGTGGCTCACTCAGGCGGCAAGAGCAAAAGCAGGCCAGGCAGATCGGCCGGCCAAAGGAAGAGCTGAGCCCCACTGGGCAGCTGGGAAGGAGACGCCCTGACAGAATCCTCCTCTGGGTGGCCCTCCAGCCAATGCAGGAATCCCCAGGGAGGAGTTGCCTGGCCAAGGGGACACCGGCCTGTCCTGGCCTGTCCTGGGCCCTGAGCCATCTCCACCCCTGGGGGCTCTCAAGACCTGCTGACCCTCCTGACTACTCCCCAGGGACTCCTGTGGCCTACAGCCCCCTCGCCCCCTTGTGCAAGGCCAGGGAAATGGACTTCCTCAGAGCCTGGATGGGTGAGACAGTGGGGGAAATAGGCATTTTTCTAGCACTGAATCCGGGTTCTAGAGTGGCCCGAGACCCTGCGTGCCAATCCTCTTTCCCCTTCCCTCATAGCAGGGTCAAGTTCCGAGCTCTCCACGTCCAACGCCTGGATTTTTCAAAGGTTTCGTGACTATTCTTCTCTTGTGTAACTCACACTTGCCTTTCTGTTCCAAGCTTTTTGCTTTGACTGGCTTACTCATGATTTTTTAAATTCCTATTATTTTATGGCAGAAAAGAGAGAGGCACAACTCCCATAAATGACCACACAATTCTACTGAGAAAACAGAGAAACTGCTTGGAGTGTGAGGTGATGGGTTCCTTTCTCCTCAGGAACCACAGGCCCCCAAGTGAATGGCGCACGTGCTTGGGAACCCATTCAGTGGCGCCCAAAAGCAAAGCAATGGGGGTCTGGAAGCCACAGAACTTGCTGGTCCCCCCTCCCCAAGTGCCTCTTGCTTTCTCCAAGGTAGCTGGAGGGTCCTGAAATGCAGACAATCAGCAGCCTCACTTAGCCCACCCCATGGAGCCCTTCCCACATGCAAGGGGGCTCCGAGGGTCCTCCGAGGTGACCCAGAGCGGCCCAGGACTCTGAGCCAGGCCTTGCGCTGGAAGCAACGGCCAGGGCGCCTCCTGCTGGGGAGGGGGGCAACAGCAACTCCCCCCCCACCCCCGCCTGAGGCTCACTCCCAAGCACGACGGGCAAGGGGGTCGGCCTCGAGCCTGCAGCAGGCCCCACCCTGGCCTTGCCCCCTTGGCCTCCCTTCTGGCCAGAGAGAGCCCTCCCCAAGGCCCAGGCAGCCTCTGTCCCAAGAGAGCCCCGATTCCTGTCCGGGACGGCAAGAACTCTTCGAGGAATGATGCCAGGTGGGCAGCGGAATCCCGCGCCGCCATCCCCGGCCTAGACCGGCCCAGCAGGGCTGCAGTGGGGCGGGGGCAAAAGGGGGTGTCCGGTCAGGGCTCTCCGAAGGCCCGGAAAACTCCCGCTGTAGTCGGCACTTTGGCCACAGCCGGACGGCTGGCCGGCCTGCATTTCTTGCTCGCCGCTCGCGCCAGCGCTCCGCTCAATGGGGGGCTGAGCGGCTGGCCGCCTTCCCCGCTAAGCCCCGGAGGGAGGCGGCGAGGCGAGGGGCGGCGTTGGCTGCGCCGAGCGAAGCCGCCCGCCCGCTTGACGCTGCCGCCCTGCCTGCCGAGAAGCCCCTGCGTCAGCAGCAGCAACGGCAGCGGCAGCAGCGGCGGCCACGGTGGTGGCGGCGGCGGAGTGAAGGACAAAAGGATGCGAGAGGCGCCCAGGCGGCTGCTACCTGCGCCAGTCCCGGGAGCCGCGAGGGGGGCCGCTGCCAGTCGCGGCGCCGGCTTAGGATGGTCCGGGGCTCTGCCGCTGCTGCCGCCGCCCCCGCTCGCCCGCCTCCGCCGCCCCCGCCTCCCGCAACAGTCGCCGGGCTCCGCTGAAAGCTGCAGGCGCGGCGGGTTGCAGGTGCCGCAGCTCCCCGCCGCCGGGCCGCGGAGGGCCGCCAGCCGCCTCGCCCGGGACTCCCGCTCGCCGCTCCTCGCCGCCCGAGCCCCCCCGCCCTAGGTGCTGCGCCCCGCCGGGCAGGCAACGAGGCGCGGGCGAGAGGGAACCGCCGCCGCCGCGCCGGCCATGGAGCTGCGTCCCCCGCAGCGCCCCCACCGCCGCCAGCCCTTGTCCCGCCGCCCAAGGACGCGCCCGCACAGCGTCGGCGCCGCTCGCCCGGGCGCCCAGCGCGGAGTGCCGCGGCGGCCGGCCGCCCCGCCAGCCCCTCGGGAGGCCTGACTCGGGCCTCGGGCGACCCGCCACCGCCTCCGGCCGGCCAGCCCCCGCCCGCCGCCCGCTGCGCCCTGTCCCTCCCCCCCGATGGAGAACGGCGGCGGCGGTGGCGGCGGCTCCCGGGTCCAGCCGGGCTAAGGCGGGAGGGCGGCTCGCCCCGCCGTCGGCTCCGAGTCCCCCGCGATGGTGAAGAATGCTGGCGCCGCACCATGAAGCTCCTGCGGCAGGCTCCTCCGCAGCCCGCCCGGAACGCCGCCCCGCTCGCTTGCCTAGCCTGCCTCGTGGCGCAAGCGTGGCTGCTGGCGTGCGCCGTGGCGGCCAGGCCCGGGCCGCAGAGCTGCCCCTCGGTCTGCTCCTGCAGTAACCAGCTGAGCAAGGTGGTGTGCACGCGGCGGGGACTGGCCGAGGTGCCGCCGGGCATCCCCTCCGGCACCCGCTACCTGAACCTGATGGAGAACAGCATCAAGGTGATCCAGGCAGACACCTTCCGCCACCTGCACCACCTGGAGGTGCTCCAACTGGGGCGCAACGCTATCCGGCAGATCGAGGTAGGGGCCTTCAACGGGCTGGCCAGCCTCAACACCCTGGAGCTCTTCGACAACTGGCTGACGGTGGTGCCCAGCGGGGCCTTCGAGTACCTCTCCAAGCTGCGGGAGCTGTGGCTGCGCAACAACCCCATCGAGAGCATCTCGTCCTACGCCTTCAACCGCGTCCCCTCCCTCATGCGCCTGGACCTGGGCGAGCTCAAGAAGCTCAAGTACATCTCCGAGGGGGCCTTCGAGGGGCTCTACAACCTGAAGTACCTGAACCTGGGCATGTGTGCCATCCGGGAGATGCCCAACCTCTCCCCTCTGGTGGGGCTGGAGGAGCTGGAGATGTCCGGCAACACCTTCCCGGCCATTAAGCCGGGGGCCTTCCACGGACTGAAGTCACTTAAGAAGCTGTGGATTATGAGCGCCCAGATCAGCGTCATCGAGCGCAACGCCTTCGACGACCTGACGGCGCTGGTGGAACTCAACCTGGCCCACAACAACCTCACCTCTCTGCCCCACGACCTCTTCGCCCCTCTGAGATACCTGGTGGAGCTGCACTTGCACCACAACCCCTGGGATTGCGACTGTGACATCTTGTGGCTGTCTTGGTGGCTTCGGGAATACATCCCCACCAACTCCTCTTGCTGTGGGCGCTGCCATGCCCCCACGCACATGCGGGGCAAGTTTCTGGTGGAGGTGGACCAGACGGCCTTCCAGTGCTCGGCCCCCTTCATCCTGGACGCCCCTCGGGACCTCAACATCTCCGAGGGGAGGGTGGCCGAGCTCAAGTGCCGGACCCCCGCCATGTCCTCCGTGCGGTGGCTGCTGCCCAACGGGACGGTGCTGAGCCACGCCTCCAATCACCCACGAATCTCCGTCCTCAATGACGGCACCCTGAACTTCTCCCAGGTCCTCCTGACGGACACGGGCACATACACGTGCATGGTGACCAATGTGGCAGGGCACTCCAACGCCTCGGCCTACCTCAACGTGAGCACGGCGGAGCTCAACACGTCCAACTACAGCTTCTTCACCACCGTCACGGTAGAGACCACCGAGACGTCACCCGAGAACCTCTTCCCCAAGCTCACCAAGCCGGTGCCCACCACTTCCACGGGCTACCAGCCGGCCTACACCACCACCACCACCGTGCTCGTCCGGACAACCAAGACGCCCAGGCAGGACGCTGCCCTGGACGGCAGCGATAAGACGCAGACCAGCCTGGACGAGGTGATGAGGACCACCAAGATCATCATCGGCTGCTTCGTGGCCGTGACCCTCCTGGCGGCGGCCATGCTGGTCGCCTTTTACAAACTCCGCAAGCGCCACCAGCAGAGGAGTACGGTGGGGGCCGCCAGGACCGTGGAAATCATACAGGTGGACGAAGACATTCCGGCCTCTTCGGCGGCGGCAGCGCCCACCACTGGCGCCACCGCCACCCCTTCGACCGCGTCCGGCATGTCAGGTGAGGGGGCAGTTGTGCTGCCGGCTATTCATGACCACTACAACACTTACAAACCCTCCCAGGGGGCCCACTGGACAGAAAACTGCTTGGGGAACTCGCTGCACCCCACGGTCACGACCATTGCCGAGCCGTATATAATACAGACCCACCCCAAGGAGAAAGTGCAGGAAACCCAGATCTGACTCCTTTCCTCCCGGGCCTCCCTCCCCTGCCATGATTAAATAAATGCAATAGGATGCACAACAGACAAAACCAACTTTCATGTCCAGAGGGAGGAGGGCAGTCCCCCCCCGCCCCCGTATATGCTTCTATATTAAGTCTTGGGCCGACAGAAGCAGCAGATTCTATTCAAGTGTAAAGAAAAGCCTGTTTTCTAACTTGTTAGCTGTATTGGGAAGGAAGCGTAACTCCGAGTCCCTCGACCCCCCCCTCCCCCCAGGGACAGAGGCACAGATCCCCATGGCGAGTTTTCGGCATCAGACCTATTTAAAGCAGAAACATAAGCAGCCTTGCTCCCAAAGACAGTGGCGGAGAAGATAAAGCAGAAAATTTCAAAACCAAGGAACCGTGGGGGGAGGGGGGAGGGTGGGTGGGAGTTGTCCTTTTTAGAAGATGTTACTTAGAATGCAGTAAAAACAAACCCGTTTCTATAGAGACGCTCTTTTCTTAAAGCCTTGGGAAAAAGCCGTCTCCATATTTACAGTTATCTTATTTCAAAAAGAGGAAAGGGGGGGGGAGGTGCACTGAGGGTTTGTACTGTGCCAAATGTTACAAATGCAATAAAAAGGTCATTTTTATTTATTTCGTTTTTTAAAGACAGTTACCGGAAGGGAATTAAATACTTGTATCAAATTGCAAAAAAAATTAAACCAGCAAGATTAATTGCTCTGTCCTCTCTCGGTGAGGATGGGGGGGAGGGGAGGCAGAGGGGTGCACAGGATGGGCGGGGGGGGGGTGTATGTGTGCTATTTTTTGAGTGGCTTGCTTGCACTCCCTCCCTCCCTCCCTCTCTGCCGATGGAAGAAAGAGGGGCTGCTTTGCACCCAGGCCAGCTTCTCTCTCTCTCTCTCACTCTCTCGCTTGCTCGCTCTCCAGCTCTGCGACGAGACGCATTCCTGCGGTCCGGTCCTCCCGGTTAACCCTCTCGGGGCTCGGGGCCTGGTGCACAAGCCCTCCCTGGCTGGCAGAGGAGCAGGAGGAGGCCCCCTCCCCACAGAGGTGCCAGGGAAGCCTGTCCAGTGGGTGGGCCCCCTCCCCCCTCCAGCTGCTGCCGCTCTGCCCCTCCCATCTCTCGGAGGGCACAAGCCCTCTCTGTCTGCCCCCCCACCATCCGCCCGCCCCACTCCCACCACATCCTCCTGTGGGGAGGGGCCGGCTCTGCCTCCTGGGCTATGAAACCCCCCATTGTCCTGAGCCTGGCTCCCTTGGGCCTTGGGGCCATGAGCAGGGGGGGGGGCAGGCGGAGGGAGGGAGCGCTGGCCCCAAAGGCAGGAGAGTCTCACTGCAACTCCGAGGCAGCTGGGGGGCTGCAGTTGATTAAACAGTGTTGAGGCTTTTAAGAATGCCATCTCCCCAAAGACTGACCTCCAATGCCAAAGGCGGGGGAGGAGTGAGAGCAGCCCCAGCCCCAACGATTGGGAACCCCAAAACCGCCAGCTAGGCTGAAAGGCAGAGACCCCTTGGGGACACGGCAGGCGAGCAGGGAGGGGCCCCCTCCTCCGGTCCAGCCCAAGGCCGAGATCAAGGAAGCCCCCCCTTCCAGACCTAAGTCTCAGATCGGCTGCTTCCCTTTGGGTGCTGCAAGTGCATTTCCTGGGGGGGGGGAGATTCCGGAAGGCAAGGAGCCCCCCCATGGAGAGGAGGCAGTTCCCCTCCGTGCCCCCCCCCCGTATCCAGAGACTAGGTAGTCACACCCCTTCGCCGGGACTCCCTGGAAAGAAGGCTCTGGCCATGTTGCACAGCTCCTTCTGGTGGCCTCCCTTTCCAGTCTTTGAATAGGACAGGCCCCCAAGGGGACGGGGCCTTCAGAGGCCTTGGGCCCAAAGGGCGATGCCCCAGCCCCCCCCCCCAAGGAAGATGCCTCCACCGGAGCCAGCTGGAAGAGGAAAGGGGCGTCGCAGAGGGCCCAGATTTTGGGGTGCCCCTTTTCCAGGGTACAGGCCTCATTTTGGCCACATGGCTGGCCCAGGAGAGCGAGTCTCCGGAAGGCCCAACTCTCCAGGGCCCCCACATACGCAACGGCCTCTTTTCCCCCTCCCAGGGCCCGTTCAGCTCTGCAGGGCTGGGGAGAAATGCCTCCCTGCCCCCCGTCCGGGCCACGCCAGGGCCGGCTGCTCCCTTTGGCACCCTCCCTTGCTGAACCACCCCCTTAGGGATTTGGGATTGGGTCTCCAGCTCCCACCCCCCAGGCGACTGCTTCCCTCTGCTGAAGGAGGCAGGCAGGGCAGGAGGGGAGGGGAAGGCTGCTGTGGCCTCAGAAGCTCTACTGCTGCCAGTCCCTACAAAGGGCCGGAAGGGAAGTGGCCGAGCCAGCTCTTTCCCTCCTCTGAATGCTGACTCTGCAGCTGACGGCTGGGGCCTGGGGGGGAGGGGGGGGGCAGCTGCCACAGCATCCCACTCCCTGGCTGCTGCTGCTGCTGCTGGGCGTCCAGGCGGCACTCTCAAGCCAGAGAGTCAAGGGAGCGGACAGGGGAAGCAGTGAGAGGACACACCTCCGCTCCCCACAAGAGGCCCTGGGGTCAACACCGTTCGTCACAGGCTCAGGAGGTTGTTTGGATGCAGAGGAGAGAAGCAGCGCACAGGTGGGCCAAGGCAGGGGGTACGTGTGGGGTGGGGGGAGAAAGGGGGTTCCCAGCCCAAGTAGGGCCCCAGGCGCCCCCAATCCCTCTCGGGCACAGGCTCTGCTCTTCTTCCTCGCTGGCTTGGCTCATCGCCCCACCAAAACCCAGAGCAAAACACAACATCACAACAAACATCACAACCATTAATAATAATTATAATCAACACCAGTAAAACAGTAAAACAGAAGAGAAAACTAGCCGTGCTCCAGATTAACGGTTAGTGGATTCAAACAGGCAATTAAGCCGCTGCAATTAGCTCAGAAGTCGGGGCGCCTTGGCAGGGGGTGTCGGTTCCCCGGGAAGAGCCCTGCTGGGCCCCCAGGTGAGTCCCCCCCAAAGGCCAAGGCAGCTCAGAGCAGAAGGGCACAAAGAGCAGAGAGAAGGACCACCCCAGAATTCCTTCCCTTCCTACTGCTTCTGCTTCCCTGCCCCCCCTTCCTCTCAAGCTTCAGCTGATGGGGGGTCCTTGGTCCGGCCAGCCATGCCGCAGCTCCTCCCCCCGCAGAGAGCATCTCGGGGTCCCACTCTGGCCCTTAGCCCCCAAAGCAAGGGGGCAAGGGGTGCAGCCCACCTTGCCCCTCCCACTCACTGACCACCTTGGCAGAAGCAAAAGGGGCTGGACAGCTCTGACCCCCCCCCCCCCCCAATGACACGGTGGCAAACAGAAGCACGAGATAACTTTAAACGTTGATCTACTGTTTTTAATCTCCATATTTTATGGCGTTCAGGGGGCTGTATTTTTTTTAACATCAGCATCACTTCAGGATTTACCGCTGACAGAGTTCCTGAGAGTCCCTGCCGGGCAGGACCAATGCCAGCAGCCTCTGGGCACCGGAAGGAAGGCGGAGACGGACAGACACCCACCCCCCAGACAGACCCAGCACGAAATCGGCCCCGAATGCGCTGAAAGCTCCTAGAGAAAAGGGGCCTCAGAACAGCCCCCCCCCCCGTCTCTGAAGGTCGGCAGCTGCCAGTCAGCTGAACCCAGCCCCCAAAAGGGCCAAGCCGCCCTGGGTGGAGAGGGGCTCTTCTCCTCTGCCTTTAGTGAGGGAGGGCCCTGCGGCCCCCACCTCACAGGGCCAAGGGCCGTGGCAGCCCTGGGGTCTACGGACCAAGCGAGGGAGGGGAGGCTGAGGAGTCGGCTACCCAACCGGCGCAGCTCTCTTGCGGAAGGCACCCAGGATAGGCAGTTGGTGGCCAAGCTCCCTTCGGCCTGGCACCCAGGGGCGCAAGACAGCCAGGATGGCAGCTGAGCCCCCTTCTCAGGACAGCCAGAGGAAGAGGGTCGGCAGGAGGTCTGGGCTGGGGGGGCAGCCCACGCTAGAGTAGGTGAAGGCAACCCAAGCCCCTCTCTAGCCTGCCTTAGGAACGTGGGGATCACAGCTACTGAACCTGGGAGGCCTGGGAGGCTGTGGGAATCCGCGAGGACCAGCAAGCCCTGGATGGTTTCCCCCACGGGCTCGTCCTGCTCCTCCCTCTGGGGACCAGCAGCCCAGAAAGCCTCACGCGGGGCCAGCAATGGAAGGCAGGGAAAGGACACGGACACCCCCGCCCTCCCTCCCTCCGTCCTCTGCCTGCCCACCTCTGTTTTCGGAGGACCTTCTGCCCCCCTGCCCACCCCATCAGCTCTTGTCCTCAAGCCTTCTGTTTCGACCAGCTGCCTCTCGGCATCCCTTTCCTGCTGGTGACTCAGTGCTCCAGCCAGCCAGCCAGCTAGCCTCCCTTCCTCTCTGGCTTCTTTTCTTAAGGGCCCCTGCCCACTTCTCCCCCCTCTTCCTGGCCCCCGACTCTCTCTCTCTCTCTCCCCTAGAACGAGTGGGCAGAGACCCTCCCTTGCGGGCAGCCATTTTCCTTGCCTCTGTCACCACAGATGCACGTTGTTCCCTCCTTGGCACATCTTATGCCATCCCCTCTCTGCCTCTGGGGACATCTTTCCACAACAGGCGACCCCGCCATGTGCCTTCCGCCTCCACTCTCCTATGTCTAACTTGCAATCCTTCACTTTTTCTGCGTCCCCTCCCCTGCCCCGCCTCCGCTCTTTAATCCCAGGTGGGCTGAAACACCCAGGCCATGGCTGCAGCCACTGGCAGGCAGGCAGGCAGGCAAGCAGGCAGGCTGGGGAGGGCGAAGGGGGCCGGGCCGTGGAGAGGGAGGTGGCAGCCTCAGAATGGCCCAGGCTGCCCCACGAGCTCCCTGAGCAGCCCAGCTTAGTCCCGTAGCCCAGCAGAGCCTCCTCCAGAGGTGGGACCCTCCCCACTTGGTCCTCTCCCAAGCCAAGGACTTAGCCAACCCCTCCCCCAGATAACTGGAGGATGAAGAAGCAGCAGGGTCTCCCAAAGGGAAGGCAGGCAGGGGGTCCGTGGCCCCAAATGGCCCCCTGATATATTTTCACTTCACAGAGAAAGTGGGACCCTCCTGCGCTTCCTCCCCCCCGGCCAGGGTCCCCCTCGGAGCCCTGCTGCTCTGCCCCAGGAGCCCCAGCCAGCTCCTGGGGAGGGGCAGCCCGGAATGGGAAGGGCCAACGCCTTCCCATTGGGTCCTGTGGAGCCCTTGGGGAGCCTTCCGCCCTGCTTGGACGCCCCCCGTACCTCAACCGGATGAGCTGGGCGGGGGCCTTGCGGGCGCTGCATTATCACAGCTAGGGAAGACCTCCCTCCCTGGCCCTGGGGGCAAGGTACCCAGTTCGGCTAAGGAAAGGCCTGCAAGGAAATCGCCAGCTCAGAGGGCAGCAAGTCAGAACCGTCCCTGAAGGCTACACGGCTCCCCACACACCCAGAAAGGGCTTTGCTTCTCCTCCCCCCCCCTTCCCCCCCCCCCCTCAGGAAAACCAGGGCCATTGATTTCCACGGCTGGCTTTTCAAGGAGCTTAAAAACCTCCAGCCCCTGAATTTCCCCCAATCCCCTTGATGGAGGGACTCTGGCGGAGGGCGCTCCCTGTGAAAGCGGCGGGGCTCTTCCTTTCCTGGAGGGGCAGGGGGGCCTCGTCCCTGGGGGGTGGTCGGGGGGGGATTGGGATGGTGGGAAGCCTGCCATGCAGGCATGAAGGGGGGGCTGGACTGGGAGACCCCCAGAGTCCCTTCCCTCCCTTGGATGCCACCTTTCTGCCTGGCCCAAAATCCCCCAGCCGGTTTTCAGGGCAGAGCCACCCCCTCCAGCTGCCTCTGCTTCCGGACCCAGCTTGCCTGCGAGGGTATCCCCAGGGCCTGGATGCCCAAGGGCTAGGAAAGGGTGGTGTCCCCTCTATCCGGGCACCTGTTGACCCCCCTGAAAGGCCTCTGGGCAGTATCCGCCGGGTGATTCCCCCTTTGCTGCACACATTACAATGACGTCCCCCCCCACCCCGGTGATTTTCCCAACCTCCAATAGGTTCCTTCTAAAAATAGCGGCCTCGCCTTGCCTGCCACCAGGGGAGCCACCACTCTATTTGTGGCATCCTCTGAAGCCAATGGAGAAAGGAGGGGGCTCTGGGCTGGGGGGGGCGGCACGTCCAGGCCAGAGGCTGCCCCACACCCGCTGGTGCCTGGAGCTGCTGCCGTCCCCTGGGGAAGGTCCAGCCCCCCAAGCAGAAGCCTCACCAGGGTCCCCAAGGGGCCCGGGGTCTTTGGGGCCCCTCAGAGACGGAGGCCTTGTCCCAAGCGCTCAGCCCTAAACCTGGGTGGCAAAGGGCGAGAGGAACACCAGCCCTCCCCTCCCCCGGGTCAATGGCCTGCTCTTGTGGGGGTGGGGGCTGCAGCAGGGGCCCGGAAGGCCCAGAGCCAGGGGGCTGCCCTTTCCCTGCCTTTACCTGCTCCCTGGATTGGCAGACAAACCATCAGGGTGCCCCCTTGCCTGAGCTCAGCGAGCAGCCATGCCAGGGACCCCGCTACAGCTCTGCCCCCCCAGAGCCTGCCCGGGAGGAGGGGGGAGGGTCCCCCAGCGTCGGCTGCCTTGACCCTGACTATGTCAGAGCAGAGAGGGGCAGCAGGACCCTGTTCCTCAGACAGTCGGTCTGTAGCTGCACCTGCAGGGGAGTCAGCTGCCAGCCGGGGACCTTTGGAGCCCCCTGGGAGAGGCTGCCCCCTCATCCCTGCCCACTGGCCCTGGAGAAAGTCCGCAGGGGGGCTGCCTGCTTCTGACACCCAGGGCCGCCTTTCCCTCCTCCTCCCTAGAGCACGGGGGAAGGGAAGGCCCTGGTTTGGCAGAGGGCGGGGGCAGGGGTCTGGCCAGGCAGCCCTTGTGCCCAGGTGGCAGAATCGCTCCCCCTTGACTGGGCCTCGGCCTTTGGAGAAAGCTGAGCCTGCCACCTTGGCCCCCACCTGGGATGCTGGACGCCCCCCACCCCTCCCCCATCCCCAGAGTAAGAAGGAGAGGAGCTCCAAGCAGCAGCTGGGCCTCCCTGGCTGGGAGAGGGGACCCTGGGGGTCTTCTGGGCAAACCCTGGGAGAGAGCCGGGGGTTGGAGTGGGTGGGGGCCCCTTTCATTCAACTGCCCCCTCCGAGCAGAGGGGGAGCCGAAAGGAGCAGAGCCGCCAGTGGGAGACAGAGGAGGAGGAGGAGCTCCAGAGAGAGCGCCCCCTCCTCACAGAAGGAGCCCTAAAGAGCTGAAAGTGGGACAAACGGCAAGAGAGAAGGGGGGGAGGCTCGCAGTCTCCCCCTCTCCAGTTTCCCCACCAGAGATGGGGGGAACTTGGGCTGCTTTGGTTAAAGGTGCTTAATGGCTGAATCAGACGTGCCAGTAAAAGTGTCATAATTATCAGGGCTTGGCAGCAAGCCACGGAGGGTGGGGTGCAGATGAGGGGGGGTTCCGGTGTGTTGAGAAAGAGGCGGGGGTCTCCTCCCTTCGTCTGGGTGGAAGAGAAAAGGGGATCAGGAAGCAGGAAAGGGGGGGGGTCCCCCAGCAATGTGGACTCTGAAGGGGGAGGGGTGAATGGAGTTGAACGAGGCAGCTCAGGGAAGGGAAAGGGGTGCAGGAAAGCGGGGATCCCAGGAGGGAGATCCGGGGCAGAAAGGGGCCTCGTGGGCAAGAGAGAGGGATGGAAATGAGGGCAGGAGGGGGGATGGGCCAAAGCTGAGGGTCACTTTGTTTATTTCTAACTGCATTTATTCGTTTTACAAATAACTCAAGACCACAAACCCCCCCCCCACCTCCACAGTTGGATTGGGCCGAGGGGGAGGGGCTGGCCCTCCTGGCCACGGCGGAACTTGAACTCATGATCTGCCAACTCTGGCCTGGTGCCTTAACCACTAGACCTGGCTGCCCCCCCCCCTCTCCAGGGCAGACGAGGGCCCCCTCAAGGTCCCTTTGGCAGACCCATCCGTGCACCCATTGCATTTAACCTGTTCATTTGGCTGCCCAGATTAAAGGCAGCCTTGCGGACAGGAACCCAGGAGGCCAGAGGTTGGCTAACCCCGCCATCAGCCCCCCTCCCCCCCCCCCCCCCCCCCCGGCCAGCCAGTTCAGGGCGGCTGCCCCAGAGGGAGGGGCGAAGGGGAAGTGCAGGTGTGGGGAAAGGGCTGGTCCGACTGTTTGGGAGGAAAGAGGGTGTTCCTCCGAGGTTGCGAGGGGGCTCTGTGTGGGGGGGAGATAGAAAACGGGAGGGAGGGGCCTTGATCTGCCAGCCAAGGGGCAGCAGGTCAGGCGGACGGACAGCAAGGCCCTCGGGAGGCTCCTCGGACAACAGAAGGCCGCAAAATGGGGATGGGCAGAGCGGCAAGAGGGGCTGCCGTCAGGAGGGAAACGCACAGAAAGGAGCATTTTTTGCATCAACAGCCGTATGAAGGACGTTGTCTGGGGCGCAACTCTCTCTCTCTCTCTCTCTGAGAAGCAGGCAGGGCTCAGGCTGAGAGCAGAGAAGACAGGATGGGGGAGGGGGGCTGCACCGAGGGGGGCCTCCAGCCACGCCCTGAAGGGGGTTAATGCCAAAAGGAAAGGAAACTGGGGGGGGGATCCCAGCATCTGATTGGGGAGGGGCCAGGAAGCCCAGGCTGAAGCACCCGGGGCAGGAGGTAGGGGGCAAAGGAGCGAATGGGAGAGAGACGAGGCCATGTCCCCAGCGGGAGGGGCAGGCGAGGGCCACGCTCACCCTACTTTTTCCCCCTTTATGGCAGCTCTGCCGGGAAGGCGCTGCAGGGAAGGGAAGGGGGCCCTGCATCCTCTCCTGGGCACTCTAGGGAGAGAGGCCGGGTCCACACAACACCCCCTCCCCACACACACACCCTGTATGTCACCTGGAACTCTCCCCCTCCCTGTGCAAGCTTTGAAAACCAGGAAACCGGCCCCACGCTGGGTGGGCCCTGCATGGAAGGCCCCCTCCCTCTCAGGGTTCTGCTGGGCTGCTCCTGGTCTGGCCAGCCGCACGGGACCCTCTCCCAGGACTGACCCCTACATCTCCCCTAGGGGCAGGGCCGCTCACTTGCCCCCCACTCAATGGCCCTAAGTGGTCAAGCCCGAGAGCCACAGGCCAGCCGGCAGCCTGCAAAGGCACCTTTGGATGTCGTAGCCACCTGGGCCTGCTGTCTGAAGCCAACCTGAGCCCCCTGCAGTGTCAAGGCAGGCCGCTTGTGGGACGGGGCGTGACAGCAGCGGCAGAGGGAAGGCCCCAGCTGACTCTCCAGGGAAGGCCACACACCTGGCCCCTCTGAAGGTGGCAGCCAAGGGCAGAAAACCCAGTGAGCCAAGAGTGGAGGAAGAGACCGAGAGAGCTGGGAAGACCCTCCATCACAGCAAGGGAGCCCCCCCCCCCCCCCCCGGCCTCACAAGGGGCATCGAGAGCAAGCAGAGAAAGGCAGCAAAGTGGGCAGGTGGGAAAGAGGTGAAGCCGAGGCACAGAAATGCACGGAGGGCCGTTCTCCTACCTCTCGCTGCAGCACCAGCTCTTTTGTGAATAGCATGGCTTCTTCGCTGAAGGGCTCCCCTTCCTGGACCAGGCCTGGCAGGTTCCGGGCTCCACGGGGACATTCGATGCCTGAGAGGGAGAGCGAGACCTCCGTCACCCACAAGCGCCCCCCCATTTGCAGCCCCCTGACATCGGGAGGCGTTTCCTCCAGACCGGTCAGAAGAAAGCCAGAGCCGTGGGACCCCCCCACCCCCCGTATTATTCTGCAGGAGCACCAGACCCCTTTCCTCCTCCACCACCCCACTGCGCTCCCCAAGGGAGGAGGAGGCGGCGGCTATCCAGAGAGAGTCGCCCTCAGCCCAGTGGGGAAAGGCCTGGCCTCTGGAGGACACCCATCCAGGCCCCCCAGGCACAGTGAAGAATCACCCCCGAGCACCCAGGGGGTCCAAAAGGAGCCGGGAGGTGACAAGGTGCGAAGTGGCCAGCCAGGGGCACAGAACCAGCCCCAAAAGTTCTGGCTTCCAGTCAGATGAAAACCACTGAATAAAACGCAAGCGAGAAAAATGCAAAGGTCTTTACCGAAAGAGAACAAGAAGGGGGCGCAGGCGGCCGCCTCCTCGGGCGGCAGAGTCAGGGGAGGGCCGTGAGGGCAATTCAAGGGACCAGCTGGCCAAGACAGGCAGAGGACCGAGTTTCTCACAAGGGTGAAGAGGAATTTGCTTGGGTTGCCTGTTGGTTTGGTTTTGCCACCACCTACGGACTCTTTGGCAAGCCCCCCCCCCTTTCCATGGGTCCTTCCCATGCCGCCACCCCACCCCCCATGGATGTCATAGAGGTACCACCACGACACACCTGCCTTTCCGGCTTCCCTCCCTCGAGGCAGAAGCCCCGGGGGCTTTGAGTGCCTCTCTGTGCCGGGCCTCCTGCTTCTCCCTCGGCCCTGGGCGACCGGTGGAGAGTAGGCTCCCTTTGAAAGGGTGGCCACACCAGAGCAGCAGCCCTTGTCACGGGCAAGGCGTGGGTCCTTACCGCCCTGGCGGGCTGGAGCAGAGGCCGGGGTGGAGGTGGGTAGTAAACCCTGAAGGAAGAGGAGGCCGGGCCAGGCATCGGGAGGGGCAGTGCAAAAGGGGGGCTCCCAAGATTCAAGCCACCTGGCAGCCCCCCACCCCCCAACTCCTGGGCACCTGCAGCTCCTTTAAGGGGGGCAGCAGGAGGGGCTGAGTCTGCACGGGAGCCAGCCATTCAGTTTTGCACAGTACTTAAAAGGGCAGGAAGGGCCAGTTACCTATTTGATTTCCAGAAGGAAAAACTGGAATATCCCATTTTGGAAAACCAGTTCAAAAAAAGGGATACACGTTTCCTATTGCTTAAAAGAAAAGCCAATCATCAGAAAATATTGTTATGGATCCACTGGGCCATGTTTGGAAAGCGGTGAACGTTGGATTCCCTATGCTGGCAACATAAGAAACGGGAAGGTTTTTAAAACTCACACCATTTCCCTTGGTATAACTTCGTTTTTCTTTCCAATTCTTGTGAGTATGAATGCAAGCACACGGCGCCTGAAACTGGCAAGGAGCTTTGGCTCCACTCAGCCTGGATGTGACAAGAGGATAATCCCAGGTAACTGGAAACTCTGTCAACCTCCCGACTCGGAGGAAGGGGCCCGGGACACCGGCTGGCTAGATGTGGCTAAACATGGCTTAAAAGCCATGTCACAAGCGTGTTTTCTGAGACAGCAGAAATGCCAGTCAGTTCTGTGTCATCTAAAATCTAATCAGAATTCCCTCTGCCTCTTAACGACTCTTAATGAAGTTATTAATCGACGCCTGGAGAAGCAGAGGAGCCGGAGTCCAGCCCCACAGCACCGCCTTCACCTCTTCCCTGTAGCTCTCCTGCACCTTGCCAGGCTGGGCAAAGAACAGCTGGCACAAATGCCACAGGGCACTTGGTCAAACGCGTGGCTGGAACCAGGACACTGTATACCTCAAGCATTCCCCCACTCGATTAGGAAAGGTCGATCACATAAACTTAAGCCTAGGAAAGCCAGCTTTTCACCCGACCAGCTTTGGTGGCCTTCTCTCCCCTTGTGGAAGAGGGGAGGGCTCAGCCGAATCACCAGCTGCTTCCTAGGGCACCTTAGGAGGCCGGTCGCTTGGCCCGAGATGACCCTTGGAAGAAAAGTGGCATCCTGCCTGCACCTCAGGTTCCAGCCTCCCCGCCCCCCGACCCTTCTTCCTTTGTGGAACAGGCAGCAGAGGGGACGGAAGGCCAGAGGGTGGGGCTGGAGGTGTCTGAAGAGGTTCCTCTCCTTGTCTGCCCTTCCCAATGGGAAGTTGGGCACAAAAGAGGCCGAGGGGGCTGAATAACTCACTCCAAAAGGGGCCCAAACTTTGAAAAGGGTGTCAAAAGATCCAGCCTGACAGTGGACAGGATGTGGCCGAGGGGGGAATCCAGGCCACGGAGGGACCTGGCGGCATAGAGGGGTGGGTGGGCAGCGGCTCAGCATGGAAGCCTCTGCCCCCCCTCCTGGTCAAGTGCCCCACAGGTGTGTGTGCACACAGAGACCCAGGCGTGCACACAGAGGCAACGTGCTGCTACTCGACTGCAAAGACGACAACTGAAGGGCTTCCTGTGGCTGCACAAAACGGCTGGGAAGAACGATACCAGGCGGAGTCTGCAGGTTTTCCCTGCCCTCTTTATTCTCATTCAGCTTCTAATTAAGAGAATAACAAAGCTGGAAGGGAGCTTGGAGGTTTTCTAGTCCAGCCCCCTACTCAAGCAGGAGTCCCTACACCATTCTGGACAAGCAGCTGTCAGTCTCTTAAGGGTTGGAGCCCCCACAACCTCTGGAGAGAAGCCCTTCCACTGGCTGATTGCTCCTCCACAGTTCCAGACTGCTTCTCTCCTGGATTAGTTTCCATCCGTTGCTTCTTGTCCTGCCCTCAGGGGCTTTGGAGAATAGGTGCCCCCCCTCTTCTTTGGGGCAGCCCTTCAAGTATTGGAAGACCCCCCCAGTCCTTTTCATCAAGCTGGACACACCCAAATCCTGCAACCTTTCTTCCTCTTTTAGCCCCCAGCCCCCTAATCAGCTTTGTGGCTCTTCTCTGCCCTCTGGCTAGAGTTTCAACATCTTTTCTACATTGGGGTGCCCACTTGGCATTCCAAGGCATTATAAAGTGGCATCAACACTGCACGTGATCTTGAGTCTACTGTGTTGGCTTTTGGGGCCACTGCAGCACGAGGCTGGTTCATATTTATTTATAGATTGTCCACCGAGACTCCAAGGTCCTTCTCACAGGGACTGCTGTGGAGCCAGTGGCACCTATTCTGTACCTTCTTCTCTTGCCACTGAACTGCACTTTCCTGGATTGGGCCCCATGTCCTCCTGCATCTCGAGCCCATCATGTTGGCTATTCCGACCAGCTTGGTCTCATCTGCAAATTTCAATTGGCTTCCTCCACTACGTTCCATTTTCTCCTCTCCTTGCAGTTATTTGCAATTGAGCTTTTATCGCTTATTTTGGGGGAATTTCCACTGACTTTTAAGGGCATTTTTCAGGATGTAGTCAAAGTCAGCCAAGCCTGCCTCCAGAATGGCCAAGGAGGACAATGGGCTGTTCAGCAAGCAGCCAAAAGCCAGGCACAGGGGGGAGGGGGCTCTGAGGAGGGGAGAGGGAGACCAGGCCTTGGCCAAGGGCTGCCCCAGCCAGGCAGCCTGCCTCTGCTTCCGCCCCGCTCTCTGGACCAGAGGAAACACTGGGACAACAGAGGAAAGTGCCTGGTGTGGCACGTGGCACCCGGCCCTGCCAGACCCACCCCCTGGAGAGAGCAGCCTTTTGCCTACGAGGCATCCTGCGAGCTGGCACCAGGCACGCACGCACGCCTTGCTCGCTCCGGCTGCTCCCTGCGAGGAAGCGCTGATGCGGCAGCAGCAGGGAAGGAAACTGCTGGCCACAGGATCCCCCCCTCACTCGCCCTCTGTCCCGGGAGCACTGAGCAGCCCAGGAAGGGCACGTTATCCTCTGCAGCTCCATTTCACCGTGTCTGTGCTGGGAGCAAACTAACCCCCACCAGGCATGCTGCCCCCTGCCTCAAAATTGGGAGGGGGCTCCCTGGGGGAGGAAGAGCGAGCGAAGGATCCCAATGTCCCCTGCTTGCTGGGGACGGATATTTGGGTCAGCAGACTGATCCAGGGAGAGGGGAGCAGGCGAGAGGCACGGATGTGGGCAGCCATGCCAGGAGGAGGAGGAGGAGCAGAAGGCAGGTGGGGAGGGAGACCCCCGGCCCCCTTTCTTCTACAGAGAAGCAGGCTGCAAGAACACAGAGGCCGCATCCGCTCTGGACACATGCCTGGGTGGGCCTCTGGAGAGCCTGGGCCGACTACAGAAAGTGAAGGGAGGCCCAAGCGAGAGGCGCAGCCCAGGGCCAGTGCAGCAGGCGGCAGCCGAGGAGATCAGGGCCGCCGGAGCCCTGGCAGGGAACGTGGAAGGGCCCCCATGGCTGGCAAGCAGAAAGGGGGAGGGGGGAATTGCATCCTAAACAAGGGGTCGTTTTAAGAAATCCGGCTCATTGGGTGCCATCAGATTTGGAGCATTGTGCATCCCTCGCTCACGGAAGGTGAAATGGGGAAATCTGGGGGGCAGCTGTGCGATTCTGCCAGGAAGGAAGGAAGGAAGGAAGGAAGGAAGGAAGGAAGGAAGGAAGGAGAGCGTGAGAAATCTCAGCCCTGCAGCAGAGCACTGGAGAGGAACCGAACCGAAGGAAGGAAATTCGGGGGCAACTGCAGGCAGCCGCATCCCGAGCAGATGGCAGCCCGCGAGGGGAGATGCTCTGGGGCGCAAGGCTGCCCTCCCAGCAATGGAGGCGCCAAGAGGGAGAGCCATGGCATGCACCTGCACCGCAACCCCGGCTGCATCTGCAGGGTCACCTTTGCCCGCTGCATGCCCCTCCTCTCCCCTCCCCAGAAGGGACTCCAGACAGACTCCTCCTCCTTGGGCTGAGGGCCGGTTTGCCGGGGAAGGCGGTGTGGGGAGGGGCATGTTGGGCAGGCTCTTTCGCCCTCAGAGGGCATCAGCAGCAGCAGCCGCCACGGAAGCCCTATTTGGCAGCATCACAGTCTAAAAACAGACCATCTTTGGGGCGCAAAGAGAAGCAAAAGACGAGCTTAGACCGCCTCTCTGGAGGGAGGGAGGGAGGGAGGCTGCCCCATGGCCAAGAGGTCCAGAGGATACCCGCAGCCCTTCCTGGGGCTTGTGCCAGAGCTCCCAGACCCTGCAGGGGAAGGGAAGGGAACCTCCTGCCAGGGCACTCCTAGTCCAGGCGAGAGCCAGGAGCACAAGGGAGGGCAAGGACAAGAGGCCGGGCATGGCATCAGTCCAGGCAGGTCATGCCAGGGCAGGCGGGCAGCACTGCAGCTCCCCCAAAGGGCAATGTCAGCTGGAGCGCATCCAGACAAGGGCCCCCCTGGGTCCTGCCACAATTGGCACTGGGATTTTGTGGTGGTCCCGAGGGGAGGCCCCCGCCTGACTGGGCCTGACTCTTTGAACCTCTTTATGGCAGTCGTTAAGCGATTCCGTTCTCCTGAATGGGGACTTTCTGCAGGAAACAAGCAAAGCAGTGGGGAACCAGTCACAAGAGACCGCAACCCATGGTGCACTCCCTTTCTAGGTGGCCACGGGGGACGGGGCGGGGGAGAGCATTTCCTAGCAGCTGAAGGTACTTCCCAGGCCACAGAGCACCCCCTCCTGGCCTGTGGTCAGGAAAAGACCGGTCGCAATTCGAGGACTAGCGGTGCCCTCTGCCTTTCTCCAAATTGCTAATTCCTGCGAGGCCCAGAACTGGAGACGGTGCTCCAAACGCCGCCGGATGCGAGTTGCAGGCCCCCAACGTGGGAGCCACAGAGCTCCTCACCGCATCGGCCTTTGTGGCAGCTGCGTCACAGCGCTGACTCACGTCTTTCCACGCGCTGCCTCCCCCACATCGCCCCAAGCCAGCCCCCCCCCCCCCCCCCCCCCGGCCTCTCCCCAGAGAAGCAGCCGGATGTTCCACTCCATTCTGGGGCTTCCCTCCGGCCCTTCGTCCCATCGACCCAAAGAACGGGTGAAGAACGAGAGGTTTCTGGCCTTCTGGCGCTCGCCCCCTACAAGCCCTCCCCCCCCTTCCTTCCCAGGGGACCAGGCAGCTGCCCTGAATGCCTGGGGGAGGGCAGGCCGACTCTGGGGGCCCCCAAACGCAGGGCAAGGAGCTTCCAGCCACCCCCCCTTCCCCTCCAGCCCTCCTCTACTGGGCAGCTGCCTTGGACCCTTCCCCAGAGACCACGGGAGGGCCGTGTAAAGGTGGGAGGGACAGGCGGGGCTCAGCTGTCCCTTGGGGTCCTACCTGGCCTCTGTCCTTGCCAGGCAAACCCTCCTTCCGCCCTTCTCTCCAGGATGGCCTCCAGGGCCCCAGCATCCCAAAAGCAGGGCCAGGCGTTCCCACGTGAGAGGGGCCCAGCCCAGTCCGGCAACTGTGGCCCTTCTCCATGGTCACTGGGCATGGGTCGCCTGTGCCCCACCTGCTTCTCTCAGGCTGCGCAGCTGGGTGAGGGGCTGAATTCAGGGCATGACCAACAACCCACCAGCTCCCATGCCCCTACAAGGCCCAGCCGGGCAGCCCCACCCCACTGCCTTCCTCACTCCTCCCCTTTGCGGCTTCAAGGCCTTGGGCCTGGTTTCCTTCTGGGCAAGGCCACCAGGGTGGGTGGGGGTCTCCCGTGCCCCCTTTGCAGCACAAGGGCCAGGGGGGCACTGCCTGCAAATGTTATGCCCCTACCACAATGCGGGGACGATGACGACGACAGGGTGGCATTCGTTCCAGGGCCCCCCCTCTCTGGGTACAGCCAGGGCAGGAAACAAGGGCCCAGCTGGGAAATGGGGGCATGCCTGGGCACCAGCCATTGGCTGGGCACCCATCATCAACCGGCATCCCCTTTGGAAGCCCCCGCAGAGCAGCCTCCGAGGTGGGAGGGATGAGTCAGCCGGTGCAGCTTCTCTTCCTCCCTTCACCTATGATTTGGGTGGGAACTTAGAGGGCATCTAGTCTAACCCCTGCTCACTACCGATATCTAACAAACCTTCAAACTTCCAGTGGGGTGTGTGTGTGTGAGAGATGGCTGCACTGCTTAACACCCTGGAATGGAGGGCTGTTGATCAAAGCCCAGCAGCCCAGCCTGCTCTCCCCTCTCCCGCCAAGCCAGGCGCCCGAAAGACAAGCGAGGTTTGGCCCCGAGGAGCCTGGCTGCTCTCTCTTGGGGCAGAGCCAGGACGCGGGCTGCTGGACCCTGCGGGAGAGGACAGGGAAAGTCCTTTCCAGCATCCCATAACAGTAGAATTCAATTAGAGAGCTAAAGCCAATTCTTACATCTCCACATTCCTACTAAGGCTGTAGTTCAATGAAGGGCTGGGCAGGCCAGGAACCCCATTACGCCAAGCAAGGAGCCTCCCCATCCCATCCCGGGACACCCTGCAGGCCCACCGGGGCTCAGCCCGGCCCCTTCAGCCTCCTCCACGTGGGCATCTCCCCCTCCCCTCCCTCCAACAGGAGTGGGAGTTTTAGCATATTAACATTTTTAAATACCAGCGTCTCTGCAACAAGGAGCCTCATTTTCTTGTCTTGGGCAACTGACTTTAGGATTAGTTAATTATAAATAAGATTGCAAGTCGAGGTATCTCCGCATCAGGCACAGGCGGCCACGAAGGAGCCCAGGCGGCCCCCCCTCCATTGCCTCCACCTGGCCTCTGCACCAGCCTTTGCCAAGAGGAAGAGGAGGAGATGGCATCACCCCAATGCCGGGGAGGGGGGGCAGGAAGGACACAAGCCCAACGGGCGAAGCTCCTGCCTGGGGAGGGGGCTGCGTGGGAGGAGGCCAAGGACCAGGAGCAGCCCCTCCCTGGCCAAGAGGCCTCCTCAGACAGCCAGTGGGGGGGCTGGCATGGGCACATCCCCAAACAATTGGATGGCTGGCACGCAGCCCACGCTCCTTCCCACCCCCCCACCAATCAGGCAGAAGGGGGTCTGGGGCTGGGCCCTGACCAGCCACCTCTGCCTGCAATCAGGGCTTGCCCAGCCATCAGTCCCAGCCAGGCAGGCAGGGAGGGGGAGAGGGGTCAAGGCCAGTCCAGGGAGGGAGCCCCAAAATCTGGGAGGGGGTTCTAGAAAGCAGCCACAGCAGAACATGGCGGAGGGGCCCCTGTGGGCCGGGGAACTCCTCGCTCAGGAAGAGCCTCCCCTCCCCAGGGCAAGGCCAGCCGGCATCATGAAGGCTGCCCTCCTGCCCCGTCAGCCCTTCGCCCAGAATCCCTTCCTGGGGCCTTCTGGAGAGGAAGCCCCCTCCCCTCCCTCTGGTCCCCACTCTGAGGGCCCCAATTCCCCAGCCTTACAAAGCGAGCTGTGTGGGTGGGGGGGCATTCAAGGGCACAGGAGGAGCCGAGAGGCAACCCTGGCTAACTCAGTCCTGCAATGGAGGCTCACCACAACCCCACCCTGATTCTGTCTGGGGCAAGAGGGGCTTCCAGGGGTCTCAGTGGGGTGGCCAGACCCTGGCAATGGCTGCCCCTCAACCTCTCCGACCCTCAGGGCCCGATCAAGGCAGCGTTCTGTGGAGTGACCGTCTCCTTCCTCCCTCTTTCCCTCCTTTTCTCTCCTTCCTTTTCCTTGCTTCTCCTCCTCCATCCCTCCCTTCTGGGGCACTGGTTGCAAATGACCACAGAGCCCCCCGCTAGGCCTGGAGCCTTTGTTCTTCTGGCCAAGCTGCTCCAATCAAGGCTGGATGAGTCCCAAGGGAAAGAAGCTTTAACCCCAGACTGTGACTGGCAGCAGCAGCAGCGCCCAACGTCCCCCACCTGCCCATCAAGGGCTGATAATCCGCCCCCCGCCCCCCCGGCAGGCCACAAGGGCAGGAGGAGGGGAGGAACCCCGCCTGGCACAGGCCATTCATTGGCTGAATGCCGAGGCAGAGCTGTAGGAAAGCTCAACGGCTTGGAGGGGTCTGGGGGGTGCTGGAGGGGCCGGGCAGGGACACTTCCCCCATGGGCCAACAAACGGGCCCTGCCCTCAGCCAAAGGCCCAGCCTTGCCTTCAGAAGGGAAGACAGCAGGGAAGACCCCCAAAAGAGGAGCCCGGGGGTGGGGGTGATATACCTGGGAAGAGGTGGAGCCTTTTGCTCCCCAGCAATGGGGCGGGGCAACCCTTGATGAGGTCATCTCCACCTCCTGGGGCATGGCCCCCACCCTATCTGGGATGAGCCTGGGAGGGGTGGGGAAGAGGCCCCATTTGTGGGAGGGGGAGCTACCAGGGCCCCTCTTCCGAGGGCTGGGCTTGGGCCCAGCTGCTGCCCTGCATCCAGCCAACCCTGTGGGGGAAGGGGGCTGAGGCCAGAGGCCAAGGAAAGGCTCCAGAAGAAGCCGGTCCCTGGGACCACTTCGATGGCTCTGCTTGGGACCCAGGACGGGGCTCTCATGGGTGAAGGTGGCCAAGAGCTGCTTTTTGTGAAGCTGGATGGCTGGCGAAGGCGCTCCGCTGACCGACGGCCTTTTCCTTTTGTGTGCCACCTTGGAGTGGCCCAGCGCATCGGGGAAGGAAGAGCCAAGGGCCGCAGCTTCTCCTTGGCAGAGTCCCAGGGGGGCTGCAGGACCAAGGGGCTCCCAAAGAGATTAGGCCCCAGAGCATGCACAGAAGGCTTTTGTCTTGGGGTTTGCCCTGCTCCCCTCCCCTCATTTTATACTCCCCTCCCACAGTTACTCCTGGGAGGAGAGCAAAGGCCAGCCACCTGAAGAGCCCCGAGGAGGAGGAGGCTGGACTACCTAAGCTGCCTTCAGGCTGCTGCATTCTTCTTCTTACACCCCACCTGGAAGGACTCTGCAGCACAGGAAGCAAGGGGGCCCACTGAGCCAGGGACCTGGGCATGGGGGGGCTCCCGGGGCAGCTGCCCCAGGGCTTCAATGCCAGTGGAAGGGCTCTCAGATCCCAGGGGCCAGGGAAGGGCCCCTGTCAGCTCAGGCTGGGCCCCAAAGGAGGCACCTGGACCGGCTCCCTCCCTGCCCTTCTGGCTGCCCTTCCTGCCAAGGAGGCTCTTTCAAACGCCCACCTCTAGCAACCGCTTCAGGCAGTCCTCTGGGGAAGCAAGTGTGCACCCAAGCCCACGGAGGGCCCCACTTGGCCTCCCATCCTCATCTGAAGCCCCGAAGCGGAATTCAGCCCTGCCGGAGGGAGCCTCCAGCTGCCCCTGCCCGGCTCCCCAGCCGGACTGAGCCCACCATGGGCGTCCCCTGCCCCCTCCCTCCCTCGCTCGCTCACCTGCCAGCAAGAAGGTGATCAGGCAGGTCTCCTTGGGCAGGTAGAGCTTCAGGCGGGAGCCGCTGAAGACGTATTCCACCACCGCTTCAGAGCGGCCAGCCCGTTGCAGGAAAGGCAGGAACTGCTTGGCCTTCTGGGTGTCCTGGCGGAGGAGAGGCCGGTGAAGGAGGGCTGGGGCCCACTCTCCCCCCTAGAGCAAAGGGGGCTGCTGTGCCCCCTTCTTCCTGCCCGTCACCTGCCCCAGGAGAGCCCCCCCCCCCCCCGAGGCTGCTCCCTGGCACGGCTGCCCTGTTGTGAAGTGGCTCTGCTCCCCGCTTAGCCCGAGGGAGCAAAGGAGGAGGGTCTCTGCGGCCTGCCCACCAGCCGGCTCCCTCTACCCACAGGGAGGCAAAGGAGGCCGGCTTGAGTTCACATGAAACTGCGCTCTTTGCCGGCTTCACGGCTGGGGACCAGGACGGCCAGAGCAGCCGCCGTGCAGCCCAAGCTGGGCGGGCCAAGGCTGCCCCCTCCTTTGCTCTGGCCAGGCCTGCCCTCTTTGAGTGCAGCTGGAGGAATCCAGGCCCTCTTCCGGCAAGGGCTAAGAACCAGGCTGTCTTCGGGACTCCGCCCACCCGTCATCATGCTTAGTGGCCACGGCCTCTGGGCACAAACTCAAGGAGAGCATCCAGGGACTTAGCGGGCCAGAAGGAGCCGGACGGAGTTTCCCCGCCATGGCCGCCTGCCCTGGATGGCCAGCCTGGGGGGCTGTGAATCCGCCCCCTGCCCCGGCAGCAGGGAGCTTGCAGAGGGGGCCACAGCACAACTCTGCTTCTGGCCAGGGCCATCCCGATCCAAGGCCCCTCGGTGGCACAGCCAGACTGCTCAGCAGCCATTCCTCTCTGGAGGGAGGCCGGCCCCTGCCTGGGTGCCCATTTGAGTCCTGGACCCCGAGGGTCTCCCAAGGCCATTTACCACAGACAAGCATCTTGGGCGGCAGGCAGAGTCAGGCAGCTGAAGGCCAGGGGCTCTTGGGCAGCCTTGGGGGTGAGTGGCAGGGCACAGGCCCTCCGTCGGCAGCTGGCTCTCTGACTGCGGGGTCAGGAGCAGCCCTTCGCTCCCTCCCTCCCTCTCCAGCCCCGTCTCTCTGGGGACGCCTGGCCTGGCCCAGCTGGGACCAAAGGTTTGCTCCTCCTTTTCAACCCTCCCCATCTTAATTATCTGCAAATAGAAAGGAAATGATGCATCGCCCAAAGGAAGGAAAATGGAACCGTAGCTCCACATTACGGGAACGGCTGCCAGTTATGCAAAACAAGCATCAGGGGGCTGGCAAGAGGAGGAGGGGGCTGGGGGGGCCTTGGCTTCACCCCATGCAAAGCCCCAAACGGAGAGTCAGGGAGCCCCCAATTATTTGGCCAGTGGCTCTGGGGTAAGATTGCTACGCCAGGCAGGCCAGCCTCCCCCACTCCCTTTTGGGTGGGTGGGGGAGCCGCTTTCATCAGTGCCCCCCCCCCCCCCCCCCGCCTTTTCCTGGCAGCCCCTGAGTGTCTCAGCTGCAGGACCAGGTCAGGTGACTGAGGATGGCGGTGCTTCACATCACAGGCCTCCTGGGATGAAATTAGATCCCCTGCCAACGGAGGTAGCTCCAAATTGCTTAGCTGGCACAGAGCCCCTCACACCTCATGGGCACAAGTGGGCGCCTCCCTCCTGTGCAATCAAGGCTCCTGTTTTGTCCATCATGGGTTCCAGAAGGGTCAGGTTGGAAGCTGCCCGGCCGAGGGTCCCGTGCCAGCCGAGACCAGGCTCTCTCGCGGGAGGCTGCTCAGCAGGGCCTGGCACCAGCCACCTGCCTGCCAGGGCTGTGCGCAGGGGTCCTTCCCACTCCCGATCCCACCTTCTGGACAGGAAGGTCCTCTCCTCCCTGGGGAAGGGAAGCCAGATCCCCTCGGGAAGGGAGAGCTTTCCCCCTTCCCCACGCCTGTCTGGGGCAGGCCTCCTCTCCCTCCCTCCCATGAAGGCGGCTGGGGCCAACCGCACGGAGGCTCAGGAGAATGGGCGTCCCCAGGCCTAGCCACCCCCTGAGCAGGAGAGAGACCCCTCTGGGGACAAAGGAGCAGCAGCCCTCTGCCCCAGGAGAACGTGGCAAGCAGGGGCCGGGCTCCAGAAGGGGAGGGGCTGAGTGGCTCAGGCAGCCTTTCCCTTCTACCCCCCTGCAGGACGGGGCACTTGCCCCGGGGGCAGCTGGCGTGGGCCTCCCTGTGCCCTTCCCAGCCGGAAGCTCATCCAGCCCTCCCCAGCTGGAGGACCCCAGCTGTCCAGCCAAGCGGTTTTCCCCCAAAGAGACGGCTGCTCCCCATGCACCTCCCCTGGGGCCTCCGGCCTTCCTCTCTTCCAAAGCACAGGGAGACTCTGGCCTGCTTGACCATCAGTGGCATTGGGGGGATGGGGTCCCTTCTTTTTCCTAGGCCTGCTGGTGGGTAAAGGCCCAGCCCTGTGGCTGCTGTCCCAGCCGCTCCCGAGACGGCCTAGGAAGGACAGGCCGGCCATGCAGGCAGCCATTCGACGTCCCCTCCGCCCTCCTCAGCAACCCGTCACAGCCTCCAGCTGGACCGAGGCTGCTCTGAGGGCCCCACGCGCTCCTCAGCTACTCAACCCCAAAGGCACCCGGAGATCCTCCAGCCCAGACCCCTGCCCAGGGCTACACCAGACGAAGGACTGCCCAGCTCTACTTGGAAACCTCCAGCGCCGGGAGGCAAGCTGCTCCGAGGTCTGCCCGGAGGAGTTTGCAACCAGCCGCCCTTTACACCGCAAAAGGCCACTGGCTGGCAAGGGCAGCCTGAGCGCCTCAGCCAGACTGGAGCTTCTGGCACTGGGGGGATCCAACGGGGAGTTTGGGCCAAACGACCCACGCCATCCCAGGGGCCCCCTGACCTCCTGGCCTCACTTAAGGGAGGAGCATCTTCCAGAGGCCTCCCCCTCCCCCCGATCAGCCCAGGGGACAATGGAGCCACCTGTCCCAGCCTGAATCTGCCCCGGAAGAGACCTTCCCGGGATCCTCTCGATCTGGTCAATGACTCCAGCAGGGAGCAGGTTCCGTCCTAGTTCAGGAGCTTCATCGCTGGACCAGGGAGTTTCTTTCAGGGGCCCCTTCTGAGGGTGGCCACTCAGTGGAAGGGGACACCCAGCGGGGCCACTTTCAGAAGTTGCTGGGTCTCCCTTGCTGGACAGAACAGGAAATGGAAGGAGCCCCAGACTCCTGCCAGTAGCCCCAGGAGGACCAGGAAGTCCATGGGAAGATTGTGGAGACTCGGGCCAGTCCAGCAGTGCTGAGCCTCCTTACCCCCCACCCCCGCCTGAGCCGCTCTCCGCTTGCCTTGGCCGGCTTTCCCCCTCGTCACCTGGGGAGCGTCTCTCCACGATCCCTCTCCAGAATCCCGGCCGTCTCCCTCACGGTCTCCTCCGTGGCTCTCCAGCCACTTAGGAAGCCCACCGCCTGGGCCAGCCCACACCCCCAGTGGCCCCCCAGGTTCTGGTCAGGAGGAGGAGGGGAGAGGGGGCACAGGTGGGGCGTGGTCCTGCTAAGCATGGATGGGGTGCTCCTTGGATGCTCAGGGGCAGCCAGGCTGGGTCGCACCAACCAGATGCCCTTGTGAAGCAGGGCAGGAAGACCCCTCCCCACCCAGGAGTGCTGGGGAAGAGCAGGAAAGAGCCTTGCCAGGCAGCTGATTCAGGGACAGCACACTGCCGGAGCCTGCCAAGGGCAGGCAGGAGGCTCCCCTTGAAGGAGGGAGGCCACAGCTGCCCCCAGGAAGAGCCCAGAAGCTGCTTCCCCCCAGGATGGGCAGTGGGGGGGGGGGGAGGAAGAGGAGACCCAGAGCCCCCCTGGGCCCCAAAGAGTGTGGCTTACCCCGGAGATGTCGGCCACTCGGTGGATTGGGACCTCCTTCTTGCTGTGCAGGCCTTTGCCATTCTTGACCGCCCTGTAAGGGACAAGGGAGGGTCAGCAGCACCCAGGAACTACAGAGCAGCTGCTGTGCTCTCTACCTCAGAGCCCCCCTCCCTCCTCTTATTTATTTATTTATTTATTTATTTATTTATTTATTTATTTTATATTGCCGCCTATTCGCCCATGGCGACTCGAGGCGGCTTACACAATGTAAAACCATATTTGAAACAAAAAAATAAAAATAAAAACAATAGAAATTAACAAAAAGAATCAAATAAATTAGTAAAGTACAACAGAACAATATTTGGGAAAACAAAAAAAACAAAACAAAAATCAAAAACCAACTCCCACCCCGCCCCGATGACCCCCCTCTGGGTTCCCCAGGCCCACTGGAAGAACCAGGTCTTCAGTGCCTTCCGGGAGAGAATCATAGTGGGGGCCATTCTAATCTCTGGGGGGATGATGTTCCAGAGAGAGGGAGCCACCACAGAGAAGGCCCTTCTTCTGGGTCCCACCAGGTGTATCTCCCTCAGGGGTGGGACCCACAGCATTCCCTGCCTCCCCACTCTGATGGGTTGGGTAGATGTGACCAGCAAGAGATGTTCCCTCAGATCACCTGGTTCCAAGCCATGAAGGGCTTTAAAGGTGACAACTAGCACCTGGAAGCAAATGGGCAGCCAATGCAGCTCCCGCAGGAGAGGTGACACATGTGCACACTGGGGTCTGCATAAAACCATGTGGGCAGCTGCATTTTGCACCATCTGGAGCTTCCGGATGCTCTTCAAGGACAGTCCCATGTAGAGTGCATTGCAATAATCAAGAGGGGAAGTGAGCAGGCCATAAGTGACTGTGAGTAGGGACTGCTCATCCAGGAAAGGGCGTAACTGGTGCACAACCTGCAGTTGCACAAGGGCCCTCCTGGCCACGACCGCCACCCGCTGTTTGAGCAGGAGTCATGAGTCCAGGAGAACCCCCAGATTATGCCCAGGGTCTGTTTGGGGTAGTGCCACCCCAGCCAAGAACAAAGGTGGTCATTCTTCCTGAACCAACAAACTCCAGACCCAGAGCCACTCGGTCTTGCAAGGGTTTGGTTTCAACCCTATCAGCCTCCAGGTGCTGCGAGAGGGAGGACACAGCAACACTTAACTTCCCACAGGCCGAGACATACAGCTGAGTCTCATCAGCATATGGGTGACACCTCAGTCCATGGTGAGGGATGATCTCACCAAGCGGCTTCATGTAAATGTTGAGTAGGAGCTGAGAGAGTATCGAGCCCTGCGGAACCCCATAAAGCAGTGGGCGAGGGCTGGATCTTTCCCCTCCTATCAACACTGACTGAGAGCAGCCGCAGAAGAAGGAAGTGAACCAAGACAGCACAAGACCTCCCACTCCCATCCCCTGAAGCTGCCCCAGGAGAATCCCATGGTCAATGATATCAAAAGTCGCCGAGAGGTCAAGTAGAGGCAGGATGGATGCACTACCCCTATCCTGCTCCCACCAGAGATCATCCAAAAGTGCAACCAATGCCGTTTCTGTCCCAAATCCAGGCCTGAATCCTGACTAGTAGGGGTCGAGATAATCCGTTTCATCCAGAAACCTCTGGAGCTGCTGTGCGATCACCTTCTCAACCACCTTCCCCAAAAAGGGGAGATTGGAGACAGGTCGGAAATTATCCAACTGGGTGAGTCCAGCGATGGCTTCTTAAGAAGAGGGCAGACCACAGCCTCCTTAAAGTGCTGGGGCACCGTCCCCTCCTGTAGGGAAGCATTAACCACCACCAGTCCACCCACCTGTCACCTCCTGGGAAGCTTTCACAAGCCAGGAGGACATGGGTCTAAAACACAGGTGTTTGTGCACACACTTCCTAGGATCCTGTCCACTTCCTCAGGAGGAACAGGGTCAAACCGTTCCCAAATAACAGGGCAAGAACCTGCCTCAGGAGCTTCCGCCGGATCAGCAACCACACCGGCATTTAACCGGGAACAAAGTCAAGTGATTTTGTCTTCCAGAAAACCTGCAAATTCCTCAGAGTGTCTCTTCAGGTGGACCTCAGTCTCCTCCTTCCCTAAGAGGAGACGGGCTCACCTTAAAGAGGGTTGCTGGGCGATTATCTGCAGACGCAATGAGTGTGGAGAAAGATTTACACTTCACCTCATGAATCGCCACAAGGCAGGCCTTAGTAGCAGCTCTCACCCGTGTTCGATCGAGTTCATCTCCTGTCTTCCGCCAGCAGCGCTCTAGAGTCTCCTCTTGCGTTTCATCCCTCTCAGTTCCTCTGTATACCACGGGGCACAGAGAGGTCTACGGGAGGAGAGGTCGCAGGGGTGCAATCCAAACAGTGACTAAGAGCTTGGCTGGACTGCATAATAGATTTGCAGTTATAACCCTCAGCTCCTTCTGGAACCTATCTGGGTCCATTAGGCGACGGGGGTGGATCAATCTAATAGATCCTGCCTCCCGGCAGGGGGATGCAACTTTTGAGAGACTCATTGTCACCAGACTGTGATCTGACCATGACTAGGGGACCAAGGAGAGATCTACCAATTCCAGGTCACATAGACACTGGTCCGACAAGAATACCAAATCAGGAGTGTGACCGCTATTACTAGTCGGGCTCTGGATAATCTGGGACAGGCCCATGGAAGTCATGGTTTCTATAAAATCTCGGGCTACCTCCGATCCCAGAGAAGGCAGGTTGAAACCCCCCAGAACTACAAGCCTGGGGGGGGGGGTCCAGAAGCCCAGGTAGGGAAGCTGCCACGCAGCAGGGAGTCTGGTATAACAGCAGCAATCCCACCGGATCTCTTGAGCCCAATCTAAGAAAAAGGGTCTCACAGCCGGAGACTTGATGAACAGGGCCTCTGGAGCTACTAGAGATGCTCTGATGACAACAGCTACACCTCCTCCCCAGCCCTGAGGTCTAGACTGGTGCCATGCTCCATGCTCTGTAGGGGGCGTGCATAAGCGCACCAATGTGCCTACCCTCCCTGTCCTATTGTTTCTTTTATATTTTATTTTTCTTATATGTATCCATGTATTCATAACTATGTTTTACTTATACCTATTATCTTGTAAGCAATTGACAAACAAATAAATAAATAACCCACTGGGCACATTTCTACAAGAGGAACGCCTCCCTCTGGGCCCAGCCAGGTCTCAGTTCTACAAGCCAGATCCACCTTCCCTTTGAGGATCAAATACTAGCCTTATTGCAAGCTGATCTCACATTTAAAAGCAGCAGTCTAAGATCAGGGCCACCACAGATCTGCTGACCAGGAAAATGAGGTGAGTGCAATGGGGCAGAACACGAGATCCGTACTAACCGTGTTCCCCGTGCCTGCGCTCTCCCTTGTCTCCCGTATCTCCTGTAACCCGACACCACTGAAATAGGACGCCCTCCTCTGCCTTCCCTGAGAACCATTCCATCCCCCATCCCCAACACTCTTCTTTAAAAAGGGGAGGGGGGAAATCTACTTCCACTGACAGATTGTTGGGGGCAAGGGGAGCTTTACAGGCACTAGAGCATTTGCTCTCAGCGCCCTCAAACTTACACCACCCCTTACTGCTGCAGGGGGTCACATCCAGTTCCCCTTATCTCCCAAAATAATCAGAATACGTCCACTCGATGCATAAACAGCACCCTGCCCAGTTGCTCTCACCCACCAAGCAGGGAGCCCCCCCAGCTCTCATCCGGGGAAAGGACCAACATACACCCCAGGATCCCCCAGCAACCCTCCCAGGCCTGACCACACAACACCCACAAAAATGCAGAAGCAAAACTGCAAATGATAGCTAGAAAAAATAGCCAGCAAGGCTTGCTAGGCTGCATTAGAAATTTAGCATCTTTGTAGTCCTACAATGTCTCATGAAGTTCACCGTTCCAAGCTCCCACTTATCGTTTAACCTCAGGAAATCCCAACGGCCTCCTGCCACTCTCCACCGTGTTATTAACCACGAGTAGGCCCAGTTGCCAACAAAGGCCAGAGAAGCTTCTCTCTTCTGTCAGCTCTGCCTCCATCCGATGACCCCCACCATCAGTTCAGATCAGCAGCTGCTGACTCTTGGATTCCCAGACCAGGGTTAGCGTCAGTCCGGGGAGTCCAGGGGGAGATCAGGAAAGCCACATCAGTGGGAGGGGGGCCCTCTGGCGCGAGGGGCTCCACCCTCTGGGGGCACAATAGGGCCCAGGTTTTGGGGGGGCAGAAAGCATCAGCCTGGGGGGGGCTCTGACTTCCGGGGGGGGGGGCAGACAGAAGGATCCCTGCCTGGCAGGAAGCACTGGGGGGGGGGAGGCAGAGCCAGCAACCCCAAAGAGCCCAAAGCCCCACATCCGGTTTGGAGAAGGGGGTAGGGGACAGAAGGCACCTGGGAGACACCCACTAAGTCCGAGAAGAGCCCATCTGTTTCTAGGCCCCAGAGCTTGGCCCACCTCCTCTAAACCCAGGCAGGGCAACTGCCCCCTCTGTTGGACACATTGCTGAACCTTCTGAGAAGGCCGGGGACCACCAAGAATGCTGCTACTGGCCTGGAAGATGGGGGAGGGCATTCTCTGGTGGCCCCCTCCCTCTCGTGTTCCCAGCAACCCCTTCCTCATCGCAGAGCAGCTCCTGCAAAGGCTGCCTGGCTTTAGGGCTGCCTGCATGGGTTCACAGCCCCTCCTCCCACTCCAGAAACGGCTTCCCCACCAAAGAGCCTGGCTTTGCTCTGCTCCCTTGGGTGCTGAAGGACCAGCGTCTCCTTTGCAGGCCCCTACTAAGGCGAGGGGAGAATGGGGACTCTGGGACCCCAAGAACGGCCCCGGGAAAAGGCCCAGTCTGCTCAGTGCTGCTCCCCTCCCCAGCCTAGCTCTGCATGGGGGAGACCCTTGGGCCAGGGCAGAGGAGAGGCCAGCCGGCCAGCCAGAGGCTCTCTCGCTTCGCCTTCCTTCTGGCTCCTTCCTTCCCAGAGGGAGTGTGGGAAGTGGCTGGGGTGCCCCTTGTCCCCTCTTTCCCTTGACCTCCCACCCTGCCCTACTGGCCACAAGAAAGCCCGCCCCTCCCAATACCAGCCTGTCTCGTGGGGCAAGAGCCCCCCCAAGCCCCCTCCTACTCACCGGGCCTCAGCAGCCAACAGCTCATCATAGTGGGAGGAGCGCTGGTCATCGTCCTGGCGGTAGCGGATGACAGTGGCCAGTCCCTTGCTGACCAGCGCTTCGGCAATGTTGCTGCAAGAGAAGGAGATGGGCAGGAGTGAGGTGGGCGGGGTCTCCTCTCTAGGTGGGCAGCTGAGATCCTCCTCCCCACCAAGGAAGGCTCCCGAGGCAAGGCTGCTGCCCAGGAGAAGAGCCAAGGCCTGTTGCCCCTTTGGCCTCCCAAGGGCCCCCCCAGCCCCTGGGGAACCCTTCCACAGAGCCCAGAATAGGCTGGCCTGAGACGGGGGAGGCCAGTGTCAAGGATGGGCAAAATGCCAAAGTAGGACCCCAGTTCTGCCAGGCAGCCGGGAAGGAAATGCCTGAAGCCAAGCCGCCCCCTCCCCTGACCAGTACTTGGGCCCCAGGTGTGGGGCAAGAAGGGGGCTGCGCACCGATTGGTGAAGGGGGGGAAGAGCCCTCTTGAGAGGGCTTGGGAGGCCTCAGGGGGAGGCCCGGTGCAGCCAGCAGCCTCCTCACAGAGGGCCACAGTGAAGGCAGCCAGTGGGGGGGGGGCAGGGGGCGGCCTGAGAAGGCACCCCTCGGTCGTGGCGGCGGCACCAGGGGGCTGAAGCAAAGGCCCGGGGGCAGCCAGGTCTGCTTGGCTGAGACAGGCCGTTCTGCCTGCCCGCCATCGCCCTCCGTTCCTGCCGGCTGCCTGAAATGCCCACCCACCCTCTTCTCGACACTCACATGCCGCCAATGGTGACGGTGGCACAGGTGCGCTCTGAGAAGGCGGGAACCGTGTCGGTCGCCCCGCTGGCTGGCCGGATGTAGTCCACCGTGACGCTCACCTAGAGGGCAGACGGGGAAGGCTCAGGGGCTTTGGAGGGGGAGGCCTGCGCCCGCCTCGAACTGCCACTCGGAAGCCCTGCTGAGGAACAGCGGCCCATCCAGAGGGGAGAAGAGGCTCTCACCGCCCGGGGGAAGGAGGGAGCGAGGGAGGGAGTCCTGCTCCTGCATTGGGGGTGGGGTGCCTTCTGTTTGCTCCCCAGCCCAGGGCGATGTCTTCCCAGGGCAAAGGCAGAGACCGTTCAGCCCCCCGGGAAGCAACTTCATTCAGCCCTGGAGAATTCTGGTCTCTGCCCCAAATAGCCCCTCCCCCCGCAGCCCTGCATCCCAGCCCAGCCTCCTTCAGCACCGCCTGGGGGGAAATGGTTTTGGTGGTGGCGGTTGCACCAGAGCAGCCGAGTGCTGGGCCACCCCCCTACCCCCCATGCCACTGGTTTAGGGTCCCCGCTTCCTGCAGGCTTCAGGACCAGAGAGGAGAAGAAGCAGAGGGGCCGCAGAGGAGGAAGCCACCAGATCCAGCAGGTGGCCTGGGCACCCAGCCTGGCATCCCCGGGGCCGCCTGGTGGGAGGCTACGGCCTTTCACGGAGCCTGTCCAGAATGGTGGCTGTTGTGAGGAAAGCTGGAAATAAGCACCCCTGGAAGCCCCTCCGTGCGCCCTTAGGGGCAGAGAGCAGGCCCCCAGGCCCCCAAGCCTTCCTGCCATCAACCGGAGACAAGCGGGAGGACAAAGAGGGTCTTGACAAGCCTGGCTGACAACTTTGTCCCCCAAAAGGCAGCAGAGGGCCAAGGGGGTCAGCTGCCCTGGGCTTCATTCTTACTAGCAGAGATGAAATGATAAAGGGGGTGCAAGGGGAGAACTTGTGGGGGGGGGGCTTGGCCACATGGTGTTGGAATTCCTCGTAATGCAGGAAATCCTAAAGGGAAGAACAAGATCCGTGGGATCATCAAAGCTCAATCAAATAAAATACCCAGAGAACCAAAAAGGGATCCCAGACAAACCAGCATGAAGATTCTGACACATTGAAAGGAAAAAGGGACACAAGTGAAAAAAAAATGAAAAAAGAGGAATGGGTAACTAAAACCAAAGCCAGCCAGCAGCCCACGTCTGCCCAGGATGGAATCAGGAGCGCTGAGGCTCAGAATGAACAAATTCCAAACATAACCACCACAACAACCAACTTTACATCCATACACAAGGAACAAGAGCAAAAAGTCCAGGAAACAAGATCGGTCCACCAATGGGAGAAGAGGGCCAGGGGCTGAGGGGCAGCAGGGAGAAAGGAGGCTGCCCCACCCGTTCTCTGCCCCTCGGTCTTCGTGCACAAGGGGGGAAGCTGCCCAACCGACCAAAAGAGGCACCACAGGAGACAGAAGAGGTCAGAAAAGGCACGAGAGCCCCCCCATCCACTCCAGTCGCTGGGGGACGAGAGACGCTGGAGGGAGCTAGGCAGGACTAGTCTGGCCAAGAGAGGAGCTACGGGGGACACGCTAGCAGCCTTCCAGTATTGGAGGGGCTGCCCCAGAGAAGGGGGGGTCCACCCATCCACCAGAAGGCAGGATAAGAAGCAGCGGAGACCCATCCCAGGTCCTGACCATGGGGACAATGAACCAGGGAGGACTTTGCCCTTCAGAAGCTGGGGGGGCTCCATCACTGGAGGTTCTCCAGGAGAGGCTGGACGGACCATCTCAAGAAGAGACATCCTGCTTGAAGGGGGGGGTTGCTATCTGCTCATCGGTGCCAGGCCCGGCCAGAGAGGCCTTTACCGTGAGCCAACTGGCGGGGGGGGAAGGGGGGGGGCGGCGGGGGCTGCATGAAAGCCACGGGCAAGACTTCGTCCCCTGCTTCTCTCTCTACGCCCCAGCAGGCAGAGGCAGCTGGAGGAGGGAGGGGAAAGGGGGGGAGAGGAGAGGGACCTGTTCCAGGAGGCAGCAACAGCTGCAACTTCCTCGACTCCCCCTTCCCTTCATAGGAGGGGGGTCCAACTGGGAGTTCCCAGAATGGGAAGCCCAGAGTTCCTTCGCATGCCAGGCTGGTTGGTTGGTTGGGGGCATGGGGAGTACGGGGGGTGCAGAATTGTATACCCCCACCAGCTCTGAAGGCTGTCCATCTCCCAGCCTCCCTAGTCAGAATTGCTAATATGGGGAGGGGGTCCCACGCTTGCAGCACTGAATCCTGACAAGGGGGGCTGTTGCTGGATTCTGGGGGGGGGGGGTCTGAGCAGGGGAAAGAGTGAACTGGCCAGGCTTCTGCCTGCCGAGGAGAGAGGGGTTGCCTGCCCCGCTACTATGGGGCAAGAGAGAGGCTCTCCCCCAGCCACCTTCTTCCCAGCCAAAGAGCTCCTCGACTCAGGAAGGGGGCCTGTGGGAGTCAGGCCCTCCAAAGGCAGCAGCTCAGCCTAAAGGCAGGAGATAAGCCCCAGGGCGATGGCCAGAGCTGGGCGGTGGGGCCAATGGAGGTGCTGCGGCTTCGTGGCCTGGTCTCGGGGACGGACGGAAAGGGAAGGATGGTGGTAGCCCAGGGCCGAGCGAGGCCGTCCTGGCGCCTGGCCAGAGAGAGACACCCCCCCCGGCTCGTGGCTGGAACATGCCACCCTGCAGCCGCCAGGCCTGGGGAGGCTGGCCTCCCCTCCGCGGCTCCTGCGCCTGGTTGCAGGGCACCCGTGACCTCAGCCTGTCACTTCCGATCAGGAGGCAACCCAGCCCGGGGCCTCTTTCCATCATTAGCACAAAGGACTTTCTCATCGCCGGCCTCCATCAGATTCATCTGAAGGGAAGAAGGTTGGGCTGACGAAAGGCGTTTGGATAAAGCGACCCCGGCCGAGGAGGCCACCGAACCCCCCCGCCCGGAACAGGCAGAGAGAGCTGCCGGCAAGCGGCCTCAGGGCCCGAGGGCCACCGGCTGGCAAGGGCAGGCTCTCCTTGGGTGGCACTGGCTGCCCTTCGCAGCCCAGGCAGCTGCCCGTGGCACCAGGGGTCCCAGCAAAGGGCCCATAGCAGAGGAGCCCGGGATGACCTTGGCCTCGCCTGGCCATCAGCCCTGGCTGACTCTCATGCTCAAAGCAGCAGCAGCAGCTGCTGCTGCCCGGCCAGCAACAGGCCTCCCCTTGGAGACAGACGATCTTGCCAAGAGAGCCCCCAGCTGCTCCCCAGAGAGGCGTCTGCATGGAGGTCCCAGCCCTGGAGCTGATGGGGGGAGCTGGTCCCTTCCCGGCCTCTCCCTCTGAAGCTGGGGTCTCCGCCTCCCCCTGCCCATTCCTTGGGGGCTTCTCCCAGGCCAAAGGCCAGGGAGCAGCCCCTGGCATGTTGGGGGGCTGCTGGGGGCCCCTCCCCCGCAGAGGAGCCAGGAAGAGGTACCACCCAGGAGCCGAGAGTCTTGGGGGCTGCATGGGCAGGCAGAGCAGCTTCCGAAGGAGACAATTGCCATTGGGGGGGGGGGACAGGGCAGAGTTCATTGTTAGTGAAGCCTACCCAGTCACCTCCACAGGCCCAGCACAGCAGGGGAGGGCCAGAGCCCACCAGCCTTTGGGGAAGGGGATGAAGCACTGCAAGACACTAAATTACCCCCCCCCCCCCGCCCCCGTTGAAGCCCAGCTCTCTGTCTTTACCTCCTCCTCCCCACCGCCCTCTGCGTGGCACTCCAGAAGGTTGCCAACTGGCCCTGGGAAGCCCCACCATCAAATTCAGAGGGAGGCTTGCAAATTTACTCCTGGGAGTTCAAGGGGACGCGTTGTGAAGCCCTCCCCCAGCTCGCTCTCTGTGTCACACACACACACGCAAGGGGGCACTGCCTCTTCAGGCCCAGGGCTGCTTCCCCTTCGTCACCAGCCCAGCCCGACCCAAGGAAGATGGGGCAGCAGGGTCCCAGAGCTGCTCCCTGGGCTCCCGGAGGGGGAGAAGGCAGGGGAAAGCCGCTGCCCTCCTCCCTCTGCAGGCCAACCCGCCCAGGTTCTCAGCACCAAGCAGCTTCTGTGGGACGGTTGGCAGGGAGGTGCAGAAGCCCCAAGGACGGCCATTTCCCCCCCCCCCCCCCCCGCCCCAGCAACAGAGCCCAGGCCTTGAATACAGGCAGAAGTGACCTCACCCTGGTCCAACTCTTGGGAGGAGTTGGGGGGTGGGTCTGTTTGCAGCATAAGGAGAGAGATTTCTGGGCCAGCCTGAGACAGCCGAGCCTCATCCCAGAGCCAAAGGGGCAGGAAGATGGCCACCCGCAGGGCTCCCCATGGCCCCCCCCCCCCCCGGCCAGACGGGCTCAGCTCACCTTCTTCCCGATCAGCTTCCTGCGCAGGAACTCCCTGGCCTCAAACATGTAGGGGATGTCGTAGAGGGGACGGAGCTTCCGGTTCTTGTCCTGGGGAAGGAGAGGGGGGGTCATCGCATTTGGCCCGGCTGGCCGAGCTCCCAGGCCCCAGACAGGGAAGCCCACGGACCCCATGGGCCCAGACCCAGCAGAGGCCCCTAAGGCTGCCCCCACAGCGGTGGCACTGCAGGGAGCACAGCCTACTGCCCAAAGCCCCACCCCAGAAGCAGCTGAGGGGAGGGGGCAATCCTGGACCCTCCCCCGGGAATATTGGGGCCAGGCCACCTTCCCCACCACCCACGGCAGCCCAAAGCCCGGCTTTTTTTCTGGGCAACAGCGTTTCTAAGCCTTTTGCTTTCTTCTTTAATGAGTGGATTGAAAGAGCAGGTCCCTTTCCTTAGAATGGCTGAGGATTATGGGTCATCCTCATTTAGCGACTGCAAATCCGTCATTAAGCAAAGCAGTTGCTAACCAAAAGCCCAGCTACCCACCCAGGATCTCATTTCAGCTCTGCAAAGCTTGTCAGTGGTTGATTTTTTATCACTGTGGTAATGGTGAACAGTCACTAAACGAGGAGTGGGTGGAGTGGGAACCCCCAGGACAGAAAAAACCCCAGGAGGTGGGGACAGTTTTGGGGGAGGAAGCCCCCCTGGCAGGTTAAACAGCCAACTGGAGAAAACCGGAAGTCTCTTCGAAACCCTCTAACTCAAGTATGGGACAACTCGATGGGGTTTCCAGGAGGGAATGCGGGGGGGAGGGGCAGGAAAGGCAGGAGGGGGCCCATTTTGAGTTCTTCAGGAAGAGGAAAGGGAGGGGGGGGTCTCTCTCTCAGGCAGCCCAGAGGAGGGGGGCTGAGGGACGGAGGCTGGATTTGGGTGGCTCCCCCTGGAGTCCCTCCCCACAGCCACCCAAGGGCCCCATCGTAGTCGGGGGGGCTCCTTGGAGGGCAGCAACTCCTCCGAGGGGGGGGAACCTGCAGGGGGGCTCCTTTTTATTTTGCTGCATAAGCAGTCTGACAAGAAAGCCTTGTGGGCAGCATGCCAGGGCCGGCTGGCTGGGCAGCTGTCTATCAAAACTGCAGTGCAAGGCCAGGTGCCCCGAAGGCAATGGAGTGGAGCAGAGGTGGCAGCCGAGTCCCCAAGGGCCCCTTCCCCAGCACCTGGGTGCCCGTGAAGAGGCTCCCTCCCCCCTGCACCTTGGAGCCCCCTCCGTGACCGCCTTGGGTCACCTGCCAGGGCCAGGGGCTTGATCTAGCAGCCAGCCCCCCACCCCCTCCAGCAGCTCCCCAGACTCCAGTTGAGGGGTCCCCAAGGGACTCCGGTTGCCCCAAGAGGCCTCTTGGCTCGGCCCCCTCCCAGGGTCCGAGCATCAAGGCCAGCTAAGCAGGGAGACACCAGTCCTCCTGCCCCATAGATGGAGGAGGGTTCCCTTTGGGGAGAGAAGCCGCCCAGAGTTGGTGGGGCCTGGCAGGTAAGGAAGAGGCTGTCCCTCCTTAGGTCTGTGTGGATGGAGACTCAGGCACCACTTCGTATCTCTGCATGTAAATTGATAAATAATTTCACAGACGATAAAGCCACTCAATTAATCTTCCACCCTAGTCACACCAAATAAAATCAATTAATTTGCATCTTGTTCCCACTTTATCCCACACTGGTAACTTCTCTTCAATTACAATTAACCAAGGGGATTGGCTATGCTAAAGTGACAAAATGTAGAAAAGAGGAACACCTCTTCTCTCTCTCTCTCTCTCTCTCTCTCTCTCACTCACACACACACACACACACACACACACACACACAGAGGGAGGGAGGGAGAGAGAGAGAGAAAGAGGAGTTTTGTACCAGGAGGGAGTTCTGGAATCTGACAGGATGTAAATCCCAAAGGAGCCTCCCTGTATAAATCCAGCAAATACATAATTAAAATAAATATTGGCCTCACCCCAGATTAATTTCTGAACAAATCTTGCTCCTATTTCACCGATTCATTCATTACCGTATTTTATTTATTTATTAAGCAGATTTATATGGCCATCCATCTTGGAAATATGATTCTGGGTGGCTAACAAGAGATTAAAAATAGTAAACCCCCCCCCAGATGAACAAAAGGTGGAAATGTCTCCTGTTTGCGGAGGGCAAACCCAGAGGAAACAAGACTCCCTCCCGAACCCCATGCCCTGGGGCACACCAAGAGGCTGGCAGGGTCGGGGCCAGATGCCAGGGGGGTGCATATGTCCTTGGTGCCCCAAGAGAGAAGGGCATCGTGAGATGCCATTCTTCCGTTGAGGTGCCCCTCCTGCCAGGATGGATGGAAGCAGGGGGGAGGGAGGGTCCCCACAACAGCCCACCCCAGGCCTCAGGGGCTTGGATAGGCGGCCACCTGCAACTGGGAAGCCAGCCAATAGAGGAGAAAAGTGAGGGGCCGAAGGGCCTCCGCCCCACTGCCTTGACAGGGAGGGCGGCCAAGGGCAATCCTGGGGCCATGGGGTCCCCATCACGGGATGGGGGCTGCTGCAAGGACCCCAGAGACAAGCAGCTTGTGGGGCGCCTCACTCTGGGCCACCACCACTGGCCTCTCCGCTCCTTCCTTCGCTCCCAATGCCAGCTGAAGGAAGGGTGGGAGGCCTGGGAAGAGCCTCTAGGGTGGCCTCCCCACGTGCCTCCCCTGGTCAGCCGGCTAGGGAGAGGGAAGGCATCCCACTCCTTGGAAGCAGCAGGGAGAGGGGGGCCCTCCAGGCAGAGGAAGGCTTGGGGGCCCTGCAGGGGGTTCAGCACTGAACCAGCCACTCCGAGGAGGGCTCTTCGATCCCTTCTGCAACTCCTGGGGGGTCACCTGGGGCCTGGATGGGGGGGTGGAACATGAGCTTCCCGCAGCTGAGCCCCGGCAGCAGGAGGGCCACGGTGCCCCCCCTTGTGGGCCCTGCATGGGGGGTGGGGGGCAGTGGTTCTGCCCTGACCCAAATCAGGTCAGTGAGGGAAGGAGCCAGGAGCTGCAGGGGACAGACACCCCCGCCGTTCTCTTTGGGGAGCCCCTTGGCTGGAAGACGTGAGAGGCAGGGGGCCGATGGCTGCCGTGCCCCCTCCGACCCACCCAGGAGCAGGAGGGAGATGGCCGCCCTCTTCCTCTTCTGGAGCTGCCGCCAGAAGGATTTATGCTGGGCCTCGGAGCGCCTGTCAAGGGAAGCCATCAATCCAGGGTTGCCAGCCCCTCTGAGTCACAGGCGTTGCTGCTGCTGCTGGGCCTGGGGGGCCCTTCCCCTCCAGCGCATCGCCTGGGCTTGTCTCCCACCCCATCCCGGCGTCAACCAGGCTGCAGGTCTGCACTGACCCCCAGGCCAAGGGAGGTGGTGGGCCTGCCTGCCTCCCTCCCTCCCCAGCCGGCGCTGCAGAGGCAGCAGGCCCCCCTCTGCGCCCCCCCTGGCACTGGGGATGCTGCAGGGCCAGCCCCTTTTTCCAAGAAGAGCCCCAGCCTGTCCTGGCCCTAAGAAGCCAGGGTGGGGGGAGCTCTTTTGCCGCCCTGCCCTGGTTTCTCCCAATGAAACGCCCGCCTGGCCCTCCCAATCCCCTGGTGCTGCCATTTGCCCCTCCGGTCTGGGCAGGATCCAGCTTGTTTATGGATGCTGATCTCCCCGGCTCACACAGGCCCCAGCAGCTTCTCTCCTCCCTGCCTTTGACCTGCCCTGCACCCCGCCCTGCCCTGCACAAAGCCAAGCAGGCCTTGGCCACTGGGCCTCGAATGCCCGGGGGGGGGGGGGGGGGGCATTTCCATGGGGACTTTGCCCGGGCTCTCTAGCCCCCACATGCTGGGGGCAGGGTCCCCATTTCCCGCTCTGGCCGAGGGAAACCTGTACCTGCAGCCCTTCCTGCCACCAATGCCGCAGGTGACGCCTTCCGCATCGTTCAGCAGCTAAATAAACCCAGTTAAGTCTCCTGCTGCCCCATCCATTCCCTGCTCCTTTTCAGTCAACCCCTTTTAACGGACCAAGCTAAGCCAAGAAGCTGCCAGCGCAGCCCGGAAATTCTCCCAGCCCAACTTGGAGAACCTTGGCCAAAGCCTTGAGGCCCAGAGGCCACTGGATTCTGGGGGAGTCTAGAGGCATTTTAGGCCAATTTAAGGCAGCGATGCAGAGTCGTCCCCCCCCCCCCCATACACTGCCGGGCACAGGGGCACCACGGAGGGCATCAGGGCTGCCTTGGAAGCCTATGTCCCAGATGGGCAGGAGCTTCCCAGGCAAAGGGGGGGGGGCATGGTCTTCCTGAAGGCCAGAAGCAGCAGGTGTGGCCAGGGCAGTTCCCCACTGCAGACCCTCTGCCCCCCCCAGGAGAGCAATCAGGAGTCCTGCTCTGGGGAGGCCTCACACGGCATGGAGCGTCAACCCCTCGCCCAGTGCCTCCCTTTAAGCCTGCATCACTCAGGCATGATGAGGCTCCTTGGGCTGCTTCCCCCTTGATCTCCTCCTGCCCAGCCCCACAAGCCCCCCTCCCCTGCTCCTCACTTGGGGTTCAGGCAAATGGAATGGAGGAGGAGAAGGCCACGATCTACCAGAGCTGCCTCCATGAAGAGCGGAGCAGCACCTGTGCCCCCCCCCCCCTGAGCTCTGAACCTGACCAGGGAGCCCCCCTGTGCAAGATAGGACTCCTCAGAGCCCCCCAGACAAGGGGATGTCTGGCTTTGCCCCACACCCTCCAAAAATGGGGCTCCACAACTCGAGGCTCCCCCACCCCCACACTTGGCCCTGACGGGCTGAGGCTGCCCTCCTTCCTTCCTGCAAGGAGCAGCAGCACAAGCGCGGGGGGGGCAAGTCTTGCCAGCCTGACCCCACCCCTATTGTCTGAGCGGCCCCAGAAGGACGTGGGTGCAGCCTGGCTGCAAGGCAGACTTTTCCTCCATGGGGAGAGAGAGCAAAAGGAATGGGGGAGGCCAAAGTAGCAGCCAGGAGTAACTCCGTCCGCCTACAGCCTCTGCAACGGGTGGCGGCACCAGAGGAGGGTCTGCAATGCAGCTGCTGCCCGGCTCTGATGGAGGGTCCCTCCTGAGCCCCCTTGGCTACCTCTGAAGCAACTGGGGTCCTCGGCTGCAGCAGCCCAGTTGGAGGCCGGGTCTTGGCTGGCTGGCGGGGGAGAGCCCAGCACCAGCACAACCGCCACCCCACCCCACCCCCTCCGGCTCTCGGGCAACCCAGGCGACCCTCGTCTCCCGAGAGGGAGCACTGGCAAAACCCATGAAACCACCCACCCTTCTGGGCAGGGGTTGGACAGGAAGATCGCCACCTCCTTCTCCCTCTGGGAACTTGAGAAGTCACAGGACACAATTGCCACAATACACCCCCCCCCTTCATGGCTGACCCAGAGCAATGCTCACCCCCCCCCCGGAAGCCCCCCTCCCCACCTGAGAGTTATTCAGGGCCTCTCCACCCTCTGCAGGGCCTCTTCAACCTCTTCCCACCCATCGTCCAGCTCAGCTTCAAGCAGGAAGGCTTCCAACCATTGCCTGGAAATCACAATGAAATTTCCCTGTGGACGGATAAGCCCCCTACTCCCAGGATGCAGGAAGGCTTCCATCTGCCCAGCAGGCTGACAGGCTTCCAGGACACACGCAAACCCTCCCTCCCCCAATCTATCCTCTACTGTCAGGCCTTGCGATTCTGACCCCCTTGACCGAGAGGCCGGGTTGAGGGAATTAGAGCAGACAGGCGGAGGCTGAATTGCCCGCCCAGCATGACCGATGGCCGAACCATCGACCAGAGCCGGATCAATGGCTGGAGGTGACCCACTGAAGGCCGACCTCAGAACGGAGCAGGCACCACGCCTGGCACTTACAGCTCAAACCTCTCAACTCCACAGCTAATGAGCCGCAGTCCCCTCTGCACGTGTGTGCTGTGCGTGTGTGTGTGTTATATGTGCGTGTGTGTCAAGCTTGCATTCAGGCAGCCCCACAACCGGAGCTGATCCTCACAAGCAGCTCAAGGACGGCCAGGCCAGGGGGGGAAGCAGAACTGCTGCAAAGCCAGAGGTCTCCTCCCTCCCCCTTCCCCCGTCCACCTTGGCAGCCCCCTCACACCCACACAGCACCAGTGGCGTCCTGGCCTGCTTCTCCTCTGGTGGGATCCTCCCACGGGGCAAGCGGGGCCACCTGTGTGGGCATGCAGCACGCTTGGCATCCAGGCTCAAAACAAGGACAAGGTTCTGGCGGAGCATTTGGGCCTCCAGGAGAGCCCAAAAATGCCTTTTAAGTGAGCGCTGAGCCTGCACCCACCCCGGGGTTTCAGGCCACTTCAGAAGGCCTCAGGCAACACAACGGGGGTCTTAGCACATCACGGCTCTGGATTGGGAAGGTGCCCTCTCTCTCTCTCACACACACACACACACACATGCCCTCAGTGTCTACACAGCCCCCTTCTCTTCCCCTGCCCTTCCCCCATTTAAATTCCAGGTTGGTCTGCGGAAGAGAATAGCTCATGAAAGCCGCTGCCTCAGAATGGAAGGTCTCGCCTTGAAGGACAAATGCCGTCTGATTTGGGGCTGGCACAAATCAGCAATGCCTGGGCACCCTCCTCGGGGAAAGTCAGGGCAGGGGCTCCAGCCCGCAGGACCCAGAGCTCTACGGGGCACCCCAAAGGAGCCTGAAGCTGAATGGGGGGGGGGGTGTCAAGAAAACCAGACTCGCTCAAGGATACCTGGAGGGAGCCACACATCAGCCCTCTGCCTAGCAAGGAGACACTACACGGAGGCTCCTCGCTCAATAACCACAGTTGGGGCTGGAAACCCCAGTCGGTGAATGGAAAATCCCAGGAGCACCATGGATTTTCCCTGCATCCCAGCCGATGGTAAGGCAGTCTCTGTGGTGGGGACGCTGCCACGAAATGCACTTTTATTCCATGCTCTGCCTTAACTCTGCCCGTCTCGAGCGTGCTAATTGCGCTCACAGGGTAAGCTGCAACGGTCCAAATGGGAGGGGGATCCATCGCCAAGCAGTTTTCCTGCAGCAGTCACCCCACCAGGCAGTCCGTCCGTCAGCGAGGACTCAGAGTAACCCTTGGGTGGCCATTCCTCGTCCAGTGACCTTCCACACTCAGGCAGCCAGGCAGCCAGGCAACTGCGGGCCTGCACTCATCACTGCACCACCGAGGCCCTGTGATCGCCATGCGGATGCTTGGCAAAGGACCGGCAGTTGTGACAGCCGCAGGGTCAGCCTTGGCAACCTTCCCGCCGGCTTCCCACATCGGAGTCAATGGGGAAGCTCCCGCAGACGTGGCCTTTTCTCCCAAGGAGCCCCCGGCAGCATGAGGACCTGACAGGCTGGAGTGCTTGCCCACAGCACCTGCCCAGCCCCCTTGGCTCTGTGGCCCCTGCAGCACCTGCCCACCCATTGCCCGGGACGCAGCTTCAATGCCCTTCCTGGTTGCATTCATGCCTATGACCCCATGAGGCATATTAAAGGTGGCAATGGGACGGCCAGCATTGCTACTGTTAAGCAATGCACCCCACAATGCAGGTTGTGGGGTATGGCCGCCCCAATTGCCATCATGACTCGAGGACTGCCTACAGCTGCAGCTGCCCTCTCCCCTGGATCCGGGTTTGGGGGCTTCACATGTTTTCCGGAAACAGCCAGATCTTTCGCAAGAGGCTTCCCTCCTTTGGGAGCCCTTCCTCACCTCTGGGGACTTTTATTTGTTATTTCTTCAATTATGAGGCCATTCAGCTCCGTAATGACTCTGGGATGAAAATTAAAAGCAAACCAAGGCAGCTGATCAGCACCCAGGGCCCCCTCCAGGCCCATCGGGACCCTTGCAGCTCACCAGAGGCCAGAAGGACCTGAGCAGCACGGCCCTCCAGGGAGCCTTAGTCCAAGGGGCAGAAGGCAGCCCCAAGAGGCCCCAGCTGACAATGCTTAATTGATGGCACCCAGAGCATGCCACTCGCCCTGACATCACCGGATGGGCCAAGACCTCCAGGGGGGTGGAGAGGCGTTTGTAGACCCTAACCCAGGCACAGTGCTAGAAGGGAAAGTGGCCCTCTGAACTGCCAACTGGGAAGCACCTCCACACATCCCTACTGCCCCCCCAATCCTGGGTCTAGATCAGTGGTTCCCAAAGAAGGGAATCTGGGGGAGGGGTGGGATGCCTTAAGGGGCGTTAAGAGGCAAGGGGGCTGGCAGGGGGGCGTTCAAGACGCCGGCCCCGCAGGTTCACCCCATTGACACCGGAGCGGTGCAAGGGGCACAATGGGGTGAGCCTGCGGAGCCAGCGTGTCAAACGCAGCAGCACTTTGGGAAAGTAGAGCAAAGCCAGTCTGGGAGGGAGGGAGAGAGAGAGAGAGAGACCTGATGCATCAGATTGAAATGAGACCTAGTTTAGACTGAGGCCCTTTTCCACATTGAAACCTCTTTGGCTTCTATTAAAAGTTTTGTGGACGAAACATGGTCATGACTATCAGGAAGCTTCCACATTTTGTTGAGGCTTTAAACAGGATCCATTGGACCAGCTCTCCACCCTAAAAATTACTTTTCCCCAATATATTACTGTGCCAATTCTGAAGAAGGCAAAACCAAAATGTACTGGTAAATTACAAGAACACACACACACACTCCCTTCTAACCCTGCTGGAGCAGGTGATTGGACTAGAATAGATATCTCATTATCTTTCTTCTCCCTCTCTCCCTCCTTCTTTATTTCTTTTTCTTTCTGTCCCTTCCTTCCATCCCCCCTTCTTTGTATATCCCTTTTTCTTTTTTCCCCTTTTCTCTTTCTTTTCTTTCTCTCTCTCTCTTTCCCTCTCTCAGACTCACCCCATTGACTTGGTGCACTGCTCTGCACGGACTTGCTTGGGCAGGTCCCTCCAGTGCAGTGGGCTCAATGGGTGGACCTGCCGGGGCAGCACCTAGAACGCTGCAGTGGCGGCACGTTTGAAAAGTAGAGCAAAGCCAGAGGTCGGTAATTTTTGCTGCAAAGAATCACAAAAGCTTCCGGGCTGTGCACAAAAAGGGACACACGTCAATGCAATTCAGCAACATAAAATAAAGAAATACAAATAAAACAAATCAACAGGAATCGGCAAGCATCTAGATTCTATTCACTACTAGAATCTAATCAGAGATGCTTTGCCAATTCTAGTCCAATGACCTGCTCCAGCAGGGTTGGAAGGTAGTGTATGTGTGTGTGTGTGCATGGCTGTCAAAACTCCAAAAACAGGTCAAGTAGCTCTGGGGAGGCCAGTCATAAATTAGAACACTTGCTAAGCAACTGGCCATTAAACTTGTATTTGGTTTGCCAGTCACCTGGCCATGCCCACCCAGTCACATGACCATCAAACCACATGTGACCATGTACCTGGTCACATGACTAGCAAGCCACGCCCACCCAGTCACGTGACCAGCAAGCAACACGCTCAAATTAGGCCACGCCCACAGATATTTGAATCCCATCCCTGGGTGGGGGGCACCAAGGATGAGTTTGTAGCACCAAGGGGGCGGTGGACTGAAAAAGTTTGGGAACCACTGGGCTAGATAATCCCGAAACATCAAGCCAAGATCAGCTGGTCATGTTTGTGGGGGGGCCCAACCCCCCAGGGACTTCACAGCTGAAGCTCCCCCAAACCTGGAGCTGTGGGTGACGGGGACACCTCCAGCCCTGGAGATCAAGTGGGACTGACTGGGTCTTTGACTGGGTTGGTGCACTGTCAAAGATCGGCTAATAATGGGATCGCTGGCCTTCCAGGTCAACCGTCGGCTGCCTTTCCATCCCCTACGCCCGTCGGAAGGAAACATCCATGCTGCCCTTGCCTCCATCCGCTCCTTTGGTCTCCCTGCTCTTCAATGGGGGGGGACAGCGTGGGGTTTCTCCCCCCAAAGACTCAAGGCCGGAACGAGGGATAAAGCAGAGGCTCTTACTCCCTCCTCTCCCAGACTGAAGGCAGGGCTGGCCACGGGGGAAAGCGGGTGTGGGGCTCAGGGGCTCCCGAAAGGCCAGTACACAAAAGTGCCCCCTCCAGAGTCTATCAATGGGGGGGCACACCAACTTGCTGTGGGACAATTTGTCAATTAAATTATTTAAAATAAACAATTGTTCCAATGTTTGTCATTCAGATTTCGTTTTGTCCCTCTTTCTGCATCCTTCTTTTAATGATTCCAATCCCCCGTTTCTTTGATACAAGTGTTAACGCTTGTCCTGCAGCCAGTTGTCCTGGATCCCCCCCTCCTCGGGGCCCAGATCCAGGCCCTGCATCCTGCTGCAGGAGTCACTCCTCCTGCCCAGATCCTGCCAGGAACACATTTCCATTGCAGGGCGCAGCCCTACAGTCAGCCTGGCCTCCTCTTCCTGGCCTCTTTCCCCAGGCATTATTCGCAGGGGGGGGGGGACACATTAAAAGCGGGGCAGCCTTCCGTTCTGGCCATTCCCTCTTTTCTCCCTCCCTCTATCCCAGAGCATCCACTCTCCAAAGGTAGAACCGAGGAAGAGCAACTGGCCATCCGTCCGGGGCCTGTTCCAAACCTTCCTCACCCCAGAAACGGAGCCCAGCCCAGGGCCCTCCACCCATCGAAGGAACCCACCCAGCCACCCCCATTCAAGCTGCTCCGCAGAGAGCACCCCCTCCCACCGCCCATTTCAGCACAGCAAGACCTTCCCCTTGGGGCCCCGACAGGACGCAAGAGGAAGAGGAGGGCGCAGAGAGCGAACGAAGGAGAGGGCCTTCCTTAAGGGAGGCCAGCAAGAGGGGCTCCCTAGGCCAAAGGGACCGAAACATTTCTTAAGCCCGGAGAAATGCGGTAATGCTTGGAGGTGGCTCAGGCAGGCCTACCTAGCAGGGCCGACAGAGGGGGCCTCTGAAGAGGGATGAGCAGCAAAGCCAAGCATGGGCACTGAAAGGAAAGTAACAACAGTTCTCAGAATATAAACAGATGACTGTATTGCTTCCTGAGGCTGCTGTAAAATGGATTTCCAATAAAATATGGGAATTGCAAAGACCTGTATCTCGGGTCCTAGTTCCACGAAGGCCTTTTTCCATGGCGATGAGCAGCTGCTTCCCCCTCTGACAGGAAAGGGGCCAAAATGCAGGAACCGCCTCCTCCTCCACACGCTCTTCGCCAGCCGTGGTTCCGGAGCCACGCTCTCCACCACCAGAGCGCCCCAAGTGCCACGGGTGCAGCCGCGTCTGCTGCTTCAGACAGGCACAGCCCTCCAACCCCCCCTCTGTGTGTGGAGAGGGGGCTTTCTCCACAGGAGGGTCCTTCGAGAGCCACTGCAGCCTTTCTGGCGAGTGGATCCCTTCCAGACCAGCCTCGGAAGGGGAGACGATGCGCTGACCTGGTCCGGCGTGAGCATCCCCAGATCATCCCACATGGCGGCTTCTCAGCCCAGAGACAAGCAGGAAGCCTGAGTTCCGCTGGAAGCCCCTGGAGAAAGGGCCGGGTGGCCAATTCCTTCTGCTCAGCCATTCTGGGACCGAGTGACCTACATTCCTTCCAGCTTCTCCTCTTGGATGGATACCTTGACATTCTTCCGCCCAATTTGCCAATATTGACGAGAAGCCGTTGCTCCACTGATGGCTGCAACCTGCCAGGTCCCGAGGCTGCCAAGCAGGCCCAGAGCATCTTCCTCCCCTTCCTCTTCACAGCTGGGCTGAGGCCGAGACTCCCCTTCCGGTCAGGCCGCCTGGCGTTTTCTTCCCCTTTCTCATCAGCCCCGTGAAGTCCTGCTTTCCTCCGGATCGGCCAGGTGCTCCTTGGTGGCCCCTCTGGACAGCAGCCCCCTCTTCTTGGCCCCGCTCCTTCCCTGCCTTCCACAAGGGGACCCTCCAAGCCAGGCCTCTGGCCCTGCAAGAGAGCCCCCAGACCGTGTCCCACTATCCAGGGGGGCTTGGTGGGGCGATGCACTGCTGGGGCAGGATGTCTGGGGGCATTTTCTCCCTCTGCACTTGCTCCCCCCGATGGATCGCTGAGGGACCCAGCCCTGACCTCAGCATGCTGACCACCGACCTGTCTCCAACAGCAGACTGCGTAGCACGGGGCTTTTTACACGGGGCAAGCCTCAACCACGACACCCGACTGGCCCCTCACTGACTGACCCAGTTAAGAGAGGGGATTATCCCAGGGCTACGCGTCCCTTTTTCCATTAAAGGCAGCGGACGCTGGCCAAATGTGTTCAGTAAGTATATGTCATGGTACATTATTTATTAATAGGCCTCAGAAGACACTCAGGTTGCCTTATCGGCCAGAGGGCTTCAGGAACCTGGATATTCCTTAAGGTTTCCTGCAGGCCGGCCTTTGGGGGGGAAGAACCGGAGGGCAGAGCCCTCCGAGAGTGGCCACCCTGCAGCCGAGGAGACCATGGGATGGACACGTATCTGAATAAAGCTGTTGGCCGAGAATCAAAGACTTCCGCAAGGCATTTGATAAAGTAGACCACAACCTTCTCCTTGGTAAACTAGAAAAATGTGGGATAGACAGCATCACCACCAGATGGGACTACAAGGTTCTGTCTTAGGCCCAGGACTCTTCAACATTTCCATCAATGACTCAGATGAGGGACTAGAAGGGGAACTCATCACATTTGCAGATGACCCTAAGTTGGCAGGAATGGCCAACACGATCCAAGAAGACAAGCTCTGGATCCAAAATGATCTCGACAGACTTGAATGATGGGCCCTATCTAACAACAGGACTTTCAGTGTGGAGAAAAGCAAGGTTTTACACCTAGGAGGAAAAACCAAAGGGACAAATAAAAATTAGGTGAAACCTGGCTCAAAAACATCAAGGGTGAGAGGGACTTGGAGTCCTAGTGGACGATCGCTTAAACATGAGCCACTTGTGTGTGTCAGCAGCCCAAAAGAGCCAATACAATCCTTGGTTGTGTATACAGCGGCATAGAATCAAAATCACGTGAAGTCTTAGTACCGTTTTATGCATCCTTAGTAAGGCCTCGCCTGGAATACTGCCTCCAGTTTTGGCCACCACATTATAAACAGATGTTGAGGCTTTGAAAAACAAGTGCAAAGAAGACCAGCTACGATGATTAAAGGCCTGGATACAAAAACATACGAAGAACCGTTACAGGAATTGGGCCTGGCCAGTCTAGAGAAAAGGAGGATTAGGGTGACATGAGAGCAGTATTCCGGTATTTGAAGAGCTGCCCCAAAGAAAAGGGGGTCAAGCGATTCTCCAAAGCACCTGAAGGCCAGACAAGGCATAATGGATGGGAACTAATCAAGGAGAGAAGCAACCTGGAATTCAGGAGAAATTTCCTGACAGTGAGGACAATTAACCAGTGGAATCAGCTTGCCTCCAGAAGCTGTGGGTGCTCCCCATGCAGGAGGCTTTTAAGAAAAGACTGGATAGCCATCTGTCTGAAATGGTAGAGGGTCTCCTGCTTGAGCAGGGGATTGGACTAGAAGACCTCTGAGGTCCCTTCCAGCTCTATTCTGATTATGACTATTATACATGTATTGGAAATAAACCTCAGTGGGAGTGCTGAAGAGACCCTCCTGGGGAGCATGAGCCCGAGTCATGGGAAGGGGGTGCTGTCTCCTCCTCCTCAAGGCCTCCTTCGGGATGCTCTCCAGGAGCAAAAGAGGGGCAGCCTAGAGCAAGTTCAGAGGGCGGCCACCTCTGTGGCCACGAAGGACAGTTAAAGGAACCGACTACCAAAAGACGGCTAAGGGGAGACATGATGGCAGCCTTCAGTCATCCCAAGGAGTGGAATTATTCTCTGGTACCTCAGAGGGGGAAAGTGCAAGGAGTGAGGTTCGGGCCGAAGAGTCTGCTCTTCTTTTGAGCTCAGAGGCTGCCAAGGAGCCAAGGGCCTTCACCAGAACCCTTCACTCACTCGGGCTGCACAGTCGGAGATGCACTCAGGGCTCCTGCAACCAGTAGCCACTTGGATCCCCCGCCAGCCCCCTCCAGTCTCATTGCTATCAGTGGGGGAACTAATGAAAGCAAAGCCATTACTAGATCTACTGCCCAGAAGAGGTGGCAAGGGAAGCCTTCCAAGAGCCCCTGCAGATCTTTCAAAGGGGCCCTTTCGTTACAACGACCACTGGGGCCCCAGGAGTCCCGCCCAACGCAGCTCCTGCCTGGTCCTGATGAAGGACCTGAAGGCTAGAGTAAGGCAGGCCTCGGCCTCATCGCCCAGGCAGCTCTCCTCACCATGCCCATCACTCCCTGAGCTGGTAATTCATCAGCAGGAGGTGGCAAGGTGGGACGAAGCAGCAACCGCAGGGCTGGAAAGTCAGCAGGGAACAGCCCAAGCCTTGCCTACGAAGGGGGAGCTGATACATCACCCCTCCCACCTTCAAAAAGCCCTTGGCAGCAGCACTCCATGGCTAGAGAAGCCAACCAGAGGAGGCTCCCAAGGCTGAGGGGAGTTTCTAAGAAGGGAGCCACTATAACAGCACAACTGCAAACACCTCCGAAGGAGGGAAACGAGGCCTGTGGAAGCAGCCGGTGTGGGGAGATCTGAAAGCCGAGTGCAGCCAGATGGAAGCTGCGCCAGGAAGGTCGAAGCTGAGAAAGAGTTCCTGAGTGATGCTCAAAGGGAAGCAAGGCTGTCCACGGGTAGTTTCCACATAAACAGCTGCCCAAGGAAGGAAGCAAAAGGCCGCCTGCAATGGGCTCCCACAACAGCACTCGTTTTCCCTACAGAGCAGGGTAGATATTCTGAAGCCGGCGGAAAGGGACGCTACTGCAAGGGCCCCGAGGAAGCCAGCTGAGCCGATGCGCCTCATTGATGAGAACTGCAGAAAGCCGGCCAAAGAAGCGCTCGCCTTCCTTCCCAGAAGAGGGAAAGAGGAACCGGAAAGATTCCAAGCACGAAATAAAGAGGCTGACTGGTGGGCACCTTGGAAACAGGGCAGCAATGGCTCAGCGGGCCTCGGTCCCCCTCCAGGCTGCCACACTCACCTCATCTCGCCTCTGGATCAGGCAATTTCCAGAGTGGACGGGGGAGAGGGGGAAATGCCGGGGATGTATTTTCATTTCAGCATTTGACAAAGCATCCCGTGACAAACTCATTAGTCGTCTGTCCAGGCAAGGACCGAGGGGGGGGGGGGGTTTGCAGGACAATTAAATGGATACACAAAATGACCGGCATGAAAATCGTACTCCAGAAGGACCCAACTGGGAGATGGTGGATCTGAGCCCACCAGCCCTTGGGAGCCCCCTTCGGCCAGTGCAGCTTCTCCTCTGCTCTGTGAACGGCCAAGTAACCAGCAAGTCCTCACAGTCAGTCCCCAAGCCTAAATGGTGGCATCGTCAATTGGCAGAGGAAAGTTAACTGTTCCCAAAGCAAATGGCATTGGACACTGGCAGGTTCAGGGAGGGGATCCCTGTTTCGCACCCCTGTCCTGCATTTAAGAGAACGCCGGGAGCCAGCATCCAAGAGGCCCAGCAGGTCAAGGAGCCTCCAGTCTCCACTGAGGGGAGGATAGGTGTGCTTCGGTCCAGCCTCCCAAGTCAGCTGCCCGTCTGCCCTTCAAGCCAGCCAGTGGCTTCACAGAGGCTGCCTCCTTATTGCCTCGGGGGCTAGGCTAGCCCAGAGCAGACTGATCCAGGCTCTCCTCTTCTGCCTAAAGGGAGGCCATTCCTGTGCTGGCGACGGCTGAATTCCAGGCGAGCTGATGGGCCTCCTGGCAGAGGAAGCAGGCCTTCAGCAACCCAGAGCAACTGAACTGGAAGAGAGGCTACGTGCAGAAGCAGCAGGTCCTGGGGTGGCCGTCCAGGTTTATTAGAGGGCTTGGCAAGGGAGGGCGCTGTCTCCCACCAAGGTGCCAGGGGCAGGCGGCCCTTCCCAGCAGCAGCCCAAGAGAGAAATGATGCAGCTGCCCAGTTTTTCTGTCAAGGGTCTCTTGAAGCCCCCTCCCCCCCAAGCTGAGTGGCGCAAGAGAAGCAGCATTAAATTGGGGGGCTGGACAAGGGGGAGAGGCTGAGTGGTCTCTTTCTCTTCCACTGGTTCACTCCCTTCACCCTCATTTATTTTTTAGTAAAGAGATGTACATGGCTGCCCATTTTAAGTAACTACTATGGTTGGATAACACAAAACATAAGAATACTTTATAAGACCACACACACATACACAAAAACCAGTTAAAAAGAAAAGAGCTGAAACAGCTTGCCTCTAGGGAGACACAAGAACGTAGTCTCCCCTTATTTATTCAACCTACTGTAGCTGCGGAATACCTGCAGAGGGAAGCAGGATTAAAAGATGAGCACTGGAGGCTTTAAAACTGGAGGAGGAGGAGGATGAGGAGGAGAGGCCGATGCCCTGCACTGACCTGATGGCTGGACAGGCAAAGGACCTGCCAGTTCCAGGAATAGAAGTCAAGGCCCAGTCAGTGAGAAAAATGGGATTAAAATGAAAGGAAGACCAAAGAAGAGGCAGAGCCATCAGCCTTAGGACGGACAACGCAGACAATCCAAGTGCCTCGTAGTTTCTGCCTTCCTAGGATTAAGCCTTAAAAATAATCAGGACCCAAGAAATGCGCCACAGACCAGCCCTTGGCAGAGTAGCCCCAAGGCCTTGTGAAAGAGCTACAAAGGTCAGAGTCTTGCAAGCCTTGTTATGAATGACGCTGTGGGAGGAAAAGTTGGGCCTTGAAGAAGTCTTGATGCCTCTGAACGTTGTGCTGGAGAGGACCCAGAGTAGACCGTAGACGGCCCGGAAAATCAGCCCAGAGTTCAAACGATCCTCCTTCAGACACGTGTTGGGGAGAGCCAGCTCCCTATGGAAGGCTGAAGAGAGGAACCAGCGGCCAGCCATATGGGCTCAGCTGTCGATGCACCCCCAGAAGTCCTGAGGCCGGGAACAGATCCTCATGGAGCCAATCACTCTCTCGGGTGGCTGAGAGCCCACTGGGACTTAATGACCGACCATCAATCTGGAGACTTTCCTGGCTTTGGCCTCCCTTCTCAGACCGATTCCACAGCTTGTTCCGCGGACACACGGCTGGCTGTCTCTTCTCACGTTCCCCCTGGTTCTCTGCCACTGAGGTTCAGGGCTTCCAAGCGATTCCCAGCTGTGCAGCCGAGTCCATCCGGTGGAGCCAACGGCTCTGTTCCCTTCTACCTCAGCTTGACTCGGATGCAGCCTGCAGATGAGTCATTGGGGGCCTTTCCCACAGGCAGCCTCTAGCCACGTCTTCGCTATGAGAACTCGGCTCTTCAGCTGGCGACGCTGTCAATCGATTTCCCTGGAACCCATCTGAAAAGGTCCAGGCAGACAGCAGCAGAGGCCATGGGGCTGCTGGGAGGCTTGTACTAGCAACCAAGAAGTCACTGAACTGCCCTAGACCATAAAGTTTCCTCCTGCTTTACTTCTGCTTCCTAGGCCGTATGGCCCAACTATATTTTCCTCCTTAATATTTCCAAATTTGGCACTCCAGTTCCCAACCGTAAGTAGCAGCACATCTCGCTTGCACTTTCTGAAGATGTAGAAAACAGAGGGCCTGCTCTGGCTCTCCATCTCACACAGCGATCCTCAGCAGCAGCCACAACCAGACGAAACAGAACCACCCAGTTCTGCCGGCTCTTTAACAGGGAAACAATCCAGAAAGGACCCGATAAGCCATGGTGCCCTCCCTCCAGCTGGAAAAGAGCCTCTTTTAGCCTCTCCCTGCAATGACAAAAGTGCCCACCGGCTGGCTACAGAAGCAGAGAGGTGGCCAGGATGGGCTCCTTAGTAAGGCAGCAGAAAGACCATCGGCCATAGCCCTAGGAACCTGCCCTGCCATCCCCTTGCCAGAAGAAACAAGCCCAGTGGTGGGACTCAAGTGATTCACACCACTTCGCCTGAACCGGTTGCTGAATTGCTGGCTGGCATCGCCCCTCCCAGGAGTCCCGCTGTGGCTTCCACTAAGTGCAGGGAAGCCCACGAGGCTCACAACGGAGCACAGCCCATTTTTGCTCCCAGGGGTGTACAGGAGGCAAAGTGCCATTTCTGGCTCTGCCTCAGACACACGGGGGGGGGGGAGGGGGAAGAGCTGGCTGTGAAGTTGCCGCTTGCATTTTTATTTTCTAGACAGGCTGATGGGTGACGCAAAGTGCCTCTCGTGCTCAAACAAGGTAACAGGAACAATTTCTTTGGTCATTAAACTGAGATGCCCAGCTTTAAATTTTCATGCTCCCTGCTCTGCTACCGGAAACGAAGGCGTGTCACTGTTCCCGTGGCCTTGTTTACAACGTGGTTATAGCCTTTCTGCCTTGCTTGTGGCACAAATACGCCGCAGCGGCATCTTCGGAGTCAGGAGCCGATGGGGAAGGACAGGAGCCGAGGAGGTCACAGGAGGCTCCGTGGGGGAGGGGAGGCACACCCAGACACCAGGCCAATCCAAGGCACCAGAAAGGCACCAGGGGGCCGTGATGAGCCAGGCGGAAGGGGGAGACCTCGGAAGCAACCAGAAGTCGCCTGGTCCTCCATCCTCTAAAGGGGGCTTTCTCTCGCCCCAGCCGAGGCCACCTTCCTTGGCCCCTTCCCGGAGGCAGCTGCAGCGCTGGGGGAATCCAGACCTCCTCCCATCACCCTCCACCATTCCTCCCTTATTATCGCTGCCTTCCCATGTGACGTTCTCCTTCGCTAGGGGTCTGCAGCTTATATAAATGAAGTGAGGAAGTGAGATCCATTCCAGGAAAGTCCCAGAGGCTAAAACAAGCCCCTTGCTGGCCTCTTGCCCTGAGGGGCTTCAGAGCATAGCAGAGGTCCCAGCCCAGGCACCCCAAACACCTGCCCTGCCCCCACCGGCCTCAAAGGGGGACACACGCTGAGATCAGCCAATGAGGCTGAGCAAAACCCCCTCCCCTTGCCATGAGTAAGCCCTGGAGGCCTCCCCCCCCAGAGAGCTAGCAGAAGGGGGATCTAGGGCTGCTCCCAGCTGGGCAGGTCCCCTCCTCCACAAGGCTCATGGGAGGCGCATTTTAACAGAAAGGGGCCAACAGCATTTTAACAGAAAGACGCTGCCAGATCCCAACTCCCCAAATCAAGAAAGGGAAAGCATAATCAAGAAAACATCCTGGGGGTGGGGGCAGGGGGGGGTGTCTCAATGTCTTTGCTTCCAGGCATCAAAATATAATCCATTTTGTAAACACAGAGTTTTATGGTGCCGAGAAACTTCAGCAGAACTTTTGGATCCAAATAAAATTCCTTCTCTTGCCTCCCAAAAGGAGCAAATCTTTGGGGCAAGCAGACCCCACTGGAAGACAGGCCCTGCTCCCAAGTCTGCATGCATCTGTCTACAACCATCTTCCATTCCCCCTTTCTCCTCCTCCTCCTCCTCATCCCCCAGGCCAGGCACAGGTCAGCTAGGAGGATCTGAGGCCGGAGAGGCTCTGCCTCGTTTCTTTGGGGGGGGGGGGGGATTCCATATGCTGGTCTTCAGGGCCAGCTCACCTGCCTGTCCTGCCCTGTGCCTGCTGCTGGTACCCCAAACCACCCCATGGCAGTCCCTGCCCCCACCATGTTTGCCAGGCCCCCGCCGGCTTCTCCTTCCATGGGGCTCTGAAGGCCTGGCTTTCCCTCCAGCGCTGGGAGGCGATTGGATAGGAGTAACCCATCAGAACTGATTTGGCACCAGGTTTTGCTGCTTTTGACGGGTTTAGTTTTATACCTTTTATTTTAACTTTCAATTGAGAGACACCCAGAGTTGGTTAGAAGAGAGATGGCTAAACAAATACTTAAATAAACAAACCCTCCTCAGTCCTTCCTACCGACTCAACCCATCCTCTGCGGGGAGCATCCCACCCAGGCAGCTGGAAGCCCACCAGAGGATGGGACAACTTTGGTGGGGGGGGTGCTGAACACGCCACCCTGGCTGACTCGTAAGGGAGCCACTTATTCTCTGGCCGAGGAGATCGGCACACGCAGCCGTGACTTCCCTCTCCTGCATGGAATAGCAGACGAAACCCACTGCGGTCAAAAGCTGTGGGCCACCTGGGTTAAGGGGCTCCTCCGCCATCTGCCCAGGTTTGCTGAAGCCCACCTGACTCACGAGAGGGAAGTCCTCCCCAGCCCCCTCCCCGCAAAGCCGCCCAGGCCTGCCAGCCTCCCCGGGCCAGAGAGCAGATCCCTGGGCCTCCTTGGTGGGGTCAGCGCAGTCCTCCAGGGGACTCCGGGAACCTTGAGGAGGGAATGCACAGGGGGGCTTCACTGCCCAAAGGCTGGAAAAGAGTGGAGCCGAGAGGGGGAGACCCCACGGACACCCCCCCACAGGGTTCTCTGTGTGAAATGGGGCGGTTCCCAGAGGGCTTGAGCCCCTCCGACCTGCTAGGCTTCAGCTTCCAAAGGAGGTCGCATGCAGAGCTCCCAAAGCCGCCCCTCAGCCCTCCCTCCCTCCCTTCCACTCTCTGCTCCCTTCCCAGGGGCCCTCCCAGAGGCTCTTCCCCGTGGCCCTGGGCCCCTCCCGGTCTCTCCAGGTGCCCCCCTTTCCAGCCCCTCCCCAGCTGGGGTGGTTGTCTGCTGGAAGAGGCTCCCGATTTAGAAGCGCCCATTAATACCTTCCTAACTGGTGGGGAAAAGAGCGCAGCAGCAGCAGCAGCAGCCGCCAGGGCAGATCAGCAGAGCGGAGACCAAGGCCTTTTCCAAGCATGCAGCGGCCCTCCTCCGAAGGGGTCATCTCCTCTGGGCTGCCGGCCAGGTGACCAGCGCAGCCCCCCCCCCCAATCAGATCAGGAGCCAGCTGCCTCTCCTGCCCCTCGGGATGCTGGACGAAGCTGCCCCAGCAGCTACTTCCCCAGCCGGGGGAGAAGCCCGCCCACCCACAGGCTCCGGGGACGAGCCTCGGGGCAGCTGCCGAGGAGCTATTCTGGGAGGCTGCTCCAGCCCCACGGCCAGCAGACCATGTCGCTGGGGGGGGGGGTCACCTGGCAAAGGCGAAGAGGCGCTTGGGGGGCCAGACCGATTGAGGAGGGCAAAGGGGAGCTCCCACCCTGCGTGGAAATGCGCCAGCCCCATGCCAACCTGGGCCAGAGGTGCATGTGAGCACCCAGGATCTCCAGCCGGAGACTCTGCTGCCAACGGGCTGCTCCCCTGCAAGAGACCCACTCGGGCCGCCCGGCTGCCCTCCTGGCACTGCCACGCTCCAGATGGGAGAGTCGCCATGTGGGAATTTCTGCATCAGGGCTGCTGCTGCTGCTGCTCCACGGGGGGGGGCGGGGGGGGTGTCAGAAGCCTCGCGAGGCCAGAGGGCCTGTCCAGGGGATCCTCCTGTTGGCTGGGAAGCCTTCAAAGCAGCTCAGCTCCCCAAGCCCTCCTGCCAGCCGCAGTCCAAAGTCTGGCAGTCCTCATTACCACCACCACCCACCGGGGGGAGGGGGGGGCATCTCTATCCAGCCTTTCTATAAGTGCACCAGTTGCAAGCCGTGTTTCCAACCTCCGACCAATAGCTCCTGCCGCCCCTTTGCCACCGGATGCTGGGTCAAGAGGCTGGCTGCCCCTCCACAGCCAGCCGCCCCTCCTGCGGGGCCTGTGGGGCCAAGCCTCGGACTCAAGAGAAGTTCAAGGGCACCCAGCGCATCTCCTCCTCCGCCATCACCGCCTGCTAGGAATGCCCAGAGGGAAGAGAATGAGCAGGCCCAGAAAAGTGACCTCTCTCCGGAGCCCAAAGCTGAAGCCCACCCTGCCTGGCCCCCACCAAGCAGCTCCTCCTGCTCCTCCTGCACTCTCAGCCGAGGAAGTGAATGCCAGAGAAGGCAGCAGAAGAGGGGCCCAGAAGGAGGCCCTAACAGATGGGGGGCCCTCAGCCGTTCCTCTCTTAAGACCAGACTCTCCCACCGATCTGCACATGCCAGGCTGGTCTCCGTGTGGCAACACCAGTATTAGGGCCTGCTCCTCTTTAATGGGACTGCAGCTCAACCCAGGTCATCCTGAATCAGCCAACGCCGTGCCCCCACCCTGACCTGCCCGAAAGGTGTGCCCTACCTGAGGGCCTTCTCCTTCCAGTCTGGGAGGCCGGATGCTGGAGAGATGGATGGTTTTGTAGTCCCCAGAATTCAGCTTCACCACAATGGCATCTGCATTGAGCACCTGCACCACCTGGGAGAAAAAGGGAGCAGGGACTGAGCGGGGGGAGGAGGGGGGGTGATGATTCTGGGCCACCCAAGCCCCGCCCTCCCGGCCAGCCCTTTCCCAGCACTGGCAAGAAGAGGCCACCTCAGGGGAGGGTCAGCCTCACTGCAGCTCAGAAAGCCGGATCCCAAAACGCCCCCTTCCCTTAAGAGCCCCTCCCCAGCACTTTAAGGCTGCCCCGGAGTGCCTTCATGGGGGAGGGGCCCCAGCCAGAAATGGGCCAACCCACACACTCCCTGCCGGGGGCCCAGGGCACCTCCCACCCCCTCCTGAGCTGCCCCGTGTTCCCTTCGAAACGCTCCAGGTCTTGTCCTCCAGAATGCCCCAACTGTCTGGCTGAGGCCCGAGGAATTCCTGCGGACGAGATCCCACCGGGCAGGTCTCGGGAGGCCCTGGAATGCCGGCACTCTGCCTTAGCCTTTCTGGCCCCTCCAAATCTCATGGGGCCACATGGGGCCCGGTGGGGCTTCCCTCTTCCGCCCCATCCCCTGCAATCGGGGTCAGAGCCGGGACAGCCCACCCACCCTCCTTCAGGATGGATCCCACAAAGGAATCCCTGGCCTTCTGCCACCACAGCCCAGCCGGTACTCCAATGGGGGCAGAACCGCCAGCGGGGGCCACTGCCCCGGCTAACGAGGCCATCCCCCACCCCCGGATCTCTGCTTTCAGGCATCGCCAGAGATACGGGCAGACTTCCGGCTCCTCAACCCGGGGCTGCGGAGAGTAAACCGGGCTGAGCGCGCGAGCTCAGGGTGGCAAGCGGAAGCGGCAGCCTCAGAACCCAACCGGCCCTTGTTTGGCCGGAATGGCCGTTGCTGGGCTTTTCGGCTGCAGCCGACCCAAGGCACCCCAGACGGAGGCCCAGGGCCCTTTGGCAGCGCCTTCTTGGCCAGCCTTTGCCCATCCCTGTCTCGCTACAGGAGCCAGGAAGGCTCTGCTTGTTCGCTCACCAGGGTGTCTCCCGTTCACCTCATACGGGCACTGCAGGGCCTGGCCAAAAATAAGCACCCCTGGAATATATTTAACTTTCAGCCACCTCTTTCCTTCTGGCTGAAGGCCTGCCCTACTTCCAACACTCCCCAGGGACTCTCTGGCAACCCTGGGGCTGGGGGGGGAGGCTCCCTCCAGACACAATTGGCCCAACCGAGTAGCCCCACCCTCACTGCTGGCGGCTGCATTAAGCTCCCCCCCCTCTTGCCCAGGAAGGTTATTGGGGGAGGGGGGGCAGAAGGAGAATCCCAGGGAGTCGAGCCTTCTTTGGAAGCTGTGAGCAAAGTGAGACGGCCACCAATCTGGCTGCTGCACAGTGGAGCCCTTGGGCCACAGTCGGTAGCAGCTCTCTTTCGGGGGGGACGCTCCTAGCCACCCTCCTGGCAACCCAGGCAGGAAGCCGCAGGCGCTCAGCCCAAATGATCACAAACCAAAACGCCCGATCCTTCAGGATGGGTCCTTCCCAGCTTCTTCCTCTGACCTCCACACCCCCTTCCCCAAGGCCCACTTTCCCTCCTCCTCACTTCCTCTCCAGCTGCCTTTCCCCAGGGCCAGATGCACTGAGGAGAGCCAAGGGGGGTTAACCCTGGGGAGAAGGACATGCACCTTGACCTCCAGTCAGGCAGGAGGGGTCCCCAAGTGCAGGACGGCAGGCCCCCACCCAGCCGCTGGAAAAGGGCTCCGGAGGGAGGCCCAAGGGGGGTCGAGATGCCAGTGACTATGCCAGCTTCCTTCTCCCTCCCCCCTCCCGGGCAGGAGCGCCCAAGCAGAAGCCCCGGGGGAGGGGGGGGGAGCTGAGCTCCGGAAGGCGGAGGGGCTTTCCAGGAAGTCCAGCCAGCCAGGCTGCCTCCTCTGCCCTGCCAGCACAGCAATGGCGCCACCTGGTGGCCGTTTCCAAGCTGACCTTGGGCTCTGCAGCACCAGCTCTTCTAAGGGGCTGCAACACCTCCAGGGATCTGCAAGCCAGGGGAGGCTTCCCACAGGAGCAGCCATTCAGGGTACCCAAGTCCCCAGGGCTGCCTGAGAAAGCAGTGGGGCCAGGCAGACGGGGGCGGGGGGGAAGTGCCGTGAGCAGCTGCGCAAGTTGGGGCCCATCCTGTTTGCCGTTTTTGCCTGTTTGCAGCCTGACAGCTAAAGCAAGATACGGAGCGGACCAGCGCTGCTACCGGACAGTCCCCAAAGCCCCCTCCTCCAGCCCAGCCCCCCCAAGAGCGATCACTCGCAGGGCCCTTCTGGAAGGCCTCGCCTACCTTTGCCTGAAACTGCTTCTCCTTCTGGTCCAGGTTGGCCGTGGGAGCCACGTAGTCCCTCCAGATCCTCAGCTTGTGCTCCTTGGCGTACCTGGGCCGAAAAGACACCAGGCAGGAGCCTTGAGCCAGGGCAGCCGCTGCCCAGCCCCAGGGCCCACCTGAAGCTGCGGCCTGGTTCCGGCTAACCCGGCTGCTCTGATTGCCGGAGGCCTCCTCCCTCCAGGCGGAGAGCTGAGCATTTATGCAGGTGGGCTCTACCCACATTTGGCACATGGCCCTGGGAAGCCAACGGCACATCACACCCCGACAACTTCGCCCTCCCCAGGGTGTGCCGGTGACGGGTTCTCAGGAGAGGGAAACGGGAGAAGAGGCCTAAAAATCCCCCAGACCAAGTGCCCCTCCTCCTCCTGCCCCACCTGGAGGTGCTGTCTGAACCCCCAGCAGCGCCTGGAGTCCAAACTAGGCCCCGTCCCATCCCCCCCCAGGTCGAAAACCTTGGCTACAACTGGCTGAGACTCCAAGTGTTTCTAACCCAAACAATTCTGCATACATCCGCAAGAGACCCCAACGCTTCTTCAAGGCAGCAGAGCTACCACAGCAGGTTCTGTGCACCTGCCCGCCTCCCTGGGAAGTCACATCAGGCAAGCGGCAGTTTAAGGCAGGGCCTGGTCCCCCACCTCCGGTGCCTGGGGAGAAGGCCTGGGGGGGGGGGGGGGGCCGCAGGGGAAGCAGCCCAAGGGACAGGCCCTCCCTGCCTCCACTTTCAGCCCCAAAGCTGGTTGTTGCTTTGCTGGAGCTTGGTCAGAGGCCTCCGACGATCTGAGCGCAGCCGCCCTGCAGAAGAGCCCCAGGCAGGAGGGCCGGCATTACCGTTCCGCGGCCCGCAGCTTCTCTGCCCCCCGGGTGTAGACGGCCATGGACCAGTCAACGCAGCGTGCAAATCCTTCCCTCAGCAGCAGCTCCGTGATGTTCCCATTCTGGGTGGGAGGGAAGGCGGCTGTCAGGGACCCATCTCCCCCATTCCCAGGCAGCCCCCTTCCAGCAGAGGGCCCCTCTCAGGCAGCCTCCAGCGCAGTCCAGGCATCGGCTGCCCATCAGAGCGACCCTCCCAGTTCTTCCCCCGAGGGCCCAAGGGAACTCCGGAGGCCACGGGCCAAGCGCTGCCGCCATGTGAGGAGGCCCGAGGCCTCTCTGCCATGGCACCCGCCCCTCCGAGGATCAAAGAGCCTCCAGCCTTGGGGCAGCACTGCAGGCTGCCTTCCTCTCAGGGCTTTTGGCCTGCATGTGGCCCGAGTCCTTATGGGCTGGGTGGCTCCTAAAGACGGCTAGAAAATAGCCTGGCTGAGTGCCCAGGCAGACTTTCTGCCCGGGAGCCCCTCCCCACGCCGGTCCTCTCTCCTCCGCATGAAACCTGGGACGCCCTCAAGGTTCTCGCCTGGGCTGCAGGCAGGCCTTTCCCCTCCCCCTCCTCCGCTCTCCAAAGTGAGCCCCCCGCCCACCCGTAACCAGCGCCCCCCGCCCCCACTTGCCGGGTGCAGGATGGTGCCCAGGACGTTCTGGTTGTGGCAGCTCTCCAGGACAATCTGGACGTCTCTCTGCAGCAGCCGCGACTCTGTGAAAAACTTGGCTTCTGCCGCAAAGGGCTCGGGGGTCTCCGTGCCATCTGCTTCCCGCTTGAACGTGGGGCACTGGAAGGGGGAAGCCAGGTCAGGGAGGGGAACCCACAGGGGGAATGCCAAGCACGCCCCCCCCTCACACACACATACACCCTCAGGGCCGCTAGACTCTGCCTCCCTCTCCCCGCTGGGGGCAGGGGGCTACCTGGGAGAGGACGCCCCTCCAGCCTCCATTAGGGAAATCCCGGCCAGAAGAAGGCAGCTCCGTTTAACAGGGGCCCAGCAATGTCCAATCTCACCCAGCCCTCCTCCTGGAGCAGGTCTTCTGGGGCTGAGGGGCAGCCCATTAGAGAGAGGAGCTGCATGGGGCCCTCGATACCATTGGCCACGGTGCCAGCTGGAGGGATCAGGACCAGGTGGTGCAGTCCTGTCCCGGATTGGCTCTGTTCTCCAAGGCTGGTCCCAACCGGTGTGGACAGGGAGAGGCCCAGCCCCCAGCCACTCTTTCGTGGCCTGCCACGGGGTCTGTGGCTCTGTCGGCTCCTGTTCAACAGCCCCAGGAAACCCCCGGGTAAGAGCGTCCGCCCCAACGGGAGCCTTGGCCCTCCAGCTGGCATTTCCACCCCGGTCCCCAAGGGAACCTGTCACTACCCCTCCCGCCCAGAGCCTGAGTGGCTGTGGGTGGGAGGGACCTCAGAATCGTCTCTAGTTCTGGATGGGGCCGCTCTCCTGGACGGGGACTCCTGCCCGCAGAGCCAGGCAACCAAGAGGGCCTTTGCACAACCTCACGCTGGGCGTCAATTGTGTTCTTTCCTGGATCAGGAGTCCCTGTGCTCATTCACTCCAGTGCCAGCCTGCTCAGGTGTGGCCTGCTGCAATGCGATGTGGGGCTGCCCTGGAAGAGCACCCGGAGGCCCACCCGGTGCAGAACACAGCTCCATGGTCGGCCCGTGTTCCCCTCCTTCTCCGTGAGCTGCCCTGGCTGCCAGTTTGCTCCCGGATCCGGTTCAAGGCGTTGGTTATATCTTCTTCACGGCCAGATTACCGGTGGGACTGACCTGCCCGACCCGTTCCAGCCGAGAGGGATCCCAGCTGCTGGGAACCAGAGAAGAACCTTTTCGGCTCTACCCGCCCCCTTTTGGCCTTCTGATGGGCCTAGAAGGCCTGGCAGCCCAGTGGAGGAGACTAATGGAGTAGCCTTAGCTCCTCCTTGGGCACGCTTGGCTCCCTGCCTCTCCACCCTGCTTAGTTCAATTGAATTGTTAAATTCAAGATCCTTATTTAATGTTTTACACTGCATTTTAATTGAATGCCTGTCAGCCGCCTACAGTCACCTCTGGTGAGATGGGCAGAGATATTTAATAAGTACACACACACAGAGACACACACGCACACACAAAAGCTGGAAAAGGCACCAGGATAAACTGAGGGTTCAGATGCTCCCTTTGCAGGGCACAAAACCTGGCAAGCCAGAGTGGACAGGAGAAGTCCTGCCCCCGCCCACCCCTCCACCCCGCCACCCCGGAAGAGAAACTAGGGTGAGGGAGGGAGGGAGGGAGGCTCAGGAGAGGACAAAGGGAGCTTCTCTGGGCTGGGGTTCTGGGGGGGAGGCAGCACTGTGGACCACCAGAGGCCGGACTCGAGGGGGCCTCAGCAGCACCTCCTCTTCCAACGACCCCTGGGAGAGGCTGACCTTGATGCCGGACAACATGACGGTGACCAGGTAGTAGTCTGGCAGGAGCAGAGCCCGGACGACACTCCCATCCCGGACGTGTTCGATGATGGCTGCAGAGAAAGACCACTCAGCGACTGGTCCGGCCTCTCCCTGCCCGCCCCCCCAACCTGCAAAAGAGGACTAACCATTCACCGGCTTCTGGTGCATGGAGTCCACGAAGTGCCGGGGGTTCTCGATGGTGTACTTGAGGTCTCGGAGCGTGTGGGACCCCGTCCCTTCACTCCACATCCCCTTCTTGGCGGTCTTGGCCTGCTCCTCCAGCTCAGCCAGCCGGCTTTGCTCAGGACTAGGAGGAGGAGGAAAGCCCCCGTGAGGGAGGGTGCCGTCGACATCTAGGAGGGCAGGAGACCCCACCAAGTCTGGCCCATGCACCCTCCTCCTCCTTTCCGCAGACTAGCCAAGTTCCCAAAGAGGCTCCCTGGACTCAGGAATGGGGGCGCTGGCCCTCCCAAGCAGCAGCGATGGTGAAGAGCCCCAATTTTTTGCTCCTGTTCCTCAGCCTTTGGGGCCTGGAGTCCCGAGGGGAGGGAGGTGCTGTGGAAGGAGGCCTTGCCTTTCACCCTGTCCTCCACACAAGGAGACGCACATTTTGCACCCTGGAAGCAATAGGGGTCATCGTGACTGAAGGGACACACAGATTTTGTGCCTAGACCGGAGGTGGGAGGGGGTCCTGGAGCCAGCCTGGATGGTCCTGGGAGCTCCTGCCTGGATTTGCACCCGGGATGCTCACAGGCTCAGCCCTCTCTCCAGCAGCCTCTTGGGGTGGAGACCTCCCTTCCAGCCACTGGGAAGACCCACCCTGGATGGTGGCTCTCCTCCTCGGAAGCCGCAGCCGCCTCCCAAACGCCCCCCGCTCCACAGACCCTGCAGCCTGCTAGCCCCCCAGGGCCCCCCAAGACTTCCTCAACGGGGGCAGGGCAGGGCAGAGGGGGAAGCCCACCCGGAAGCTGGCAGCCAGGCTGCTCCAACAAGGTCACTGCCGGCCACCTACGGACACCCATTTTAACAGGTGTGTGTGTGTGTGTGTGTGTGACAGAGAAAGAGAGATGGGATGCGAACCACACTTCCGCCAAGGCCTGGCCAGCCAGCTAGCCCGCCCCCCCCCCCAACCATTCCAGGACAGCAGCTGCTGCAATCCATCCAGAACTTGGGGGCAAATCACCTATAGACAGTCCTGCCTTCCCCCCCCAGCCCCTCCCCCACTGCCTCATGACCTTCCAGGCTTTGGGTTCAAAGGCTGCAAAGGCACTGGCTGCTCCCAATGGAGGGTAGGCAGCGCTGACAGACCAGCTGCCCAGAGCCCCAATTCACCCGGCACTCCCGGCAGCCAGCCTGATGGGAAGCCCCTTCTCTTAGGGCCGGATTCTGGCGTTACTAGGCAGCGAAGTAGCCAGACCACACCAGCTGCCACTGCCCGGCACGAGGCTCTGGGCAGACTTACTTATTGGCTCGGATCCCTTCCCGGCGACAGGCCAGCCCTTCGGCCACCAGGGACTCGGCAATGTTCTCCCCAGATGTGTCTGCAATTGAGAGCGCAGCGTTAAGGAGGCGGAGGGGAACAGGAGGCAAACCATGCCGGAGGCTCCCACCATTGCCACCAAAGCCAGCCCAGCGCCCATCACCAGGTGTCACAGTGGGCGCCAGGCCCAAGGGGAATGGGTGCCCGAGTCCCCTCAGGCCCCGTTTGCTGCAGGGGGGAATGGGCTGCCTTTGCTGGGCCCTCCGGAGAGACTGAAGCCACAGGGTCTCCCTGCCGCCCTCTCAGCCCCTACAGCCTGGCAGGCGGGGGCCTCTCCCCTTCAGCCTGCCCAGCACATCTCAGGCTGACCGCTGTGGGGCTTGGCACGGCTGCCTCCAGGCATTCAACACCCGACACTTGAAGGATAGACTGCATTGCTTGGCTGATCTAGGACTCTGGGGGATGCACAGAAGTTAGCCAGACCAGAAATCAAACACAATTAAATTCTAAAAAGCCCTTTAGAGGAGAGCGCAAGTAGCAGGCCCACTCCATGGGGAGAGCGCATTCCTGCCCAGGACAGACACTGGGACTCGGACCACCGGTTGCCGAAGGGTTTACCAAAAAGGAGCAGCCTGGCCTTAGCCAGCTTTCCCCTGCGCAGGCCGCAACAGCCTCCAGACCCCGGCTCAGCCCAAGGCAAGGACGCAAAGGGAGGCATCAGACCGGGATGGCCCTTGAGCCCCCGCTGGAGGACAACCTCGTCCCATGGTTCCCCAGGGGTCAGATGGGAGAGCCCCCTCCCATAAAGTGCTGACCACAGACTCAAGAACGGCTGCTCTAGGATTAGTGGCGAGACCTGCCCAGTCCCCAGGAGCCCCAGCAAGAAGGCCAGCCCGCCCCAAACCCTGGCAAGGCCTGAAGGCCTTGGGAGGGCCAGCCCAAGTAGAGGAAGCCTCTCACCTTTGCCCAGGTACACCATGCCGTACTCCCGCCGGGGAGAGGTCTTGTACTCCACGGAGAAGCAAACATCTTTGCCAATCAGCTTCTTCCGCAGAAACTCACGAGCTGGAAACGCCCAAGGCTGGCAAAGCAAGAGGTTAGGCAAAGAAGCTGACACACACACGCACGCACACCCACCCACCTGGTGGACAATCTCCCCCTACCAGGCCTGGGTCCCCCTCCTCCGGCCTCACTGCCTATGGCAATGGCCTCCCCAACACGAGAGCAGGCGGGCCTGGCTGGCTGAGGGAGGGGCAAGGGTCTCCCTCTCGGAGACCCGCCCCCTTTGCAGGTTCTGGGTCCCTCACCCAGGGCAACCTGGGAGGGGGCTCCACACCCAACCCAGGCTTCAATTTGTGAGGGGACTGCCAGGGGGGTTAGTGGGCCAGGAGGAGCAGATGGTCCAAGCTCCTGCTTGGGGCACATCGGAGGGGGGGCACATCACCAGCACCCACGGGGTTCTTCCAGGCACTTTAAGGGCAGGGGCCTCAGGAGCAGCAGCAGCCACAGGACACCCAGCCGGGGCAGGAGGTGGCCTGCTTTTTGAGCCCCGCAGTTCCAAGTGGGAAGAAACGCCTTTTATCTCCCAGGACTGATTAGTTGGCCATGACCGATGGCGACCCCCATTGGAAGTTACCAAGGACTAGCTGGGGGTGGGGGAGACAGAGGAGCTGCGGCACTGGCATCAGAAGCCCAGGGGAGGGGACCCTACCTCGTCAGGGGTGTCTTTGCCATCGGGCTGCCCTGCAGCTGCTCGGCGTGCCAGAGTCCCAGCGCGGATGTTGCTGAGGTTGATCTGTCTCTCGGGAGGTGGGCCTCCCCGGGGCTGGCCCCGGACAATGATGGCGCAGCCCGAAAGGACCTGGCGAGGAAAGAAGGCAGGCAGGCATTAGGAGGGGCAGGCAAGACCCACCGCCCCACAGCCCCCCCCTTATTATCAGGAAGCCCCAGGGGACTCTCCCACCTCCCACCCAGCCCTCCTGGGCAAGAGCAGAAGGGAGCCTCCCACCTTCAGATGGAGCCACTTGGCACCATCCCAGCCCCCCTCCCCTCCCCCATATCTTGCAAGAGCCCCCATGGCAGCCATGACCCCTGTCGCTCTACCAATCCCCCCCCCGCCCCGCAGAGCCAAAGGAAAGCGCCCTAAGAGCCAGGCTGAAGGCGGCTTCCCGGGCCAGCCGTGCGACCGGCCCCCCTGGCTGAAGGCTGCCCCAGAGACGTGGCTGCGGCAGGAAACCCAGCGCCGAGGCAGAGACGCTCCGCGGGGAAACATTGCCACAGCGGGTGGGTGGTGGGGAGGCGGGCAGTGGGAGTTCTCTGGGCCCCCCCACCCCCTCTGCCTGCCGCGCAGCCTTTGCAGGGGGAAGCCGGAGCGGCCAAGACACCAGCACGCCGGGACCACACCGACCAGCCCCGCCTGCCCTGCGCAGCCCACCAGGGGGAAGAGAAGAAGCGCCCACCAGGGACCCGGGAAACATCCCCCCGCCGCCAGCCCGGTCTCCCCTGGCTGAAGGCGGCGGGGTGAAGGCGGCGGCCCGGCGAGACCTGTGCAGGGACCGGCCCGCCGCCCGCTTCCCCCGCTGGCGCTCTGCACGCGCTCAGGAGCCCTTTACCATCTTGACGATGCCGCGCTGGAGGACGGGCGCCTGGGCGGAGCCGGCTGACGAGGAGGCGGAGGCGGCGGCGGGTCCGGCGGAGGAAGCCATGGCGCCGGGGGTCGCGGTGAAAGTCTCCGCGGGAGGAAGCGGCACCGAGGAAGCGGCGGCGGTGGCGTCCGGGGAGCGGAGGGAGGAAGGGGGCGGAGCGGCGGCTGGGTATTTAGCCGGGCCCGCCCCCCGGCGCACGCGCAGCACACCCGGCGGGCCCGCCCCCTCTCGCGGGAAAGCCAATCGGCCGGCGCAGTCCGGCGCCCCACCCCATGGGCGTCTGGCCAACCAATCGGCACCCCGGGAGGCGGCCAGCGAGGGAACGGAGCGTGTTCAAACCGAAGCGTCGCGGCGGCGGAGGCAGGACTTCCGGGTCACTCCGCCAGAAGGACACGTAGGCAGAGAGCGGCACGCGCGGCGGGCCACGTGGGAAGCGCGCGTGCGCCATGCCCGGCCGGAGGGAGGGAGGGAATCCTGGCGGTGCACGTGGCCGGTGCGGGGGGCAGGAGCTCCTTCTGGCGGAAGAGCGGCTGGTTCGCTCGCTTCTCCTCTGTCCGCCGCCGCGGAAGCCCTACCCTCACCCTTCCACCTGGGCCTCGTTGGCGGGTCTGCGGGGGGGGGGCGCAAAGGGGCGCCCCTCCCTCGAGCGCTCCGACCCTCCCTGAGGGGAGCCCCCCACCCGCTTCCCGCAGGGCCCCCCGGAGGCTCTGCGTCGGGGAGAGGCCGGCGTCCTCCCCTGCCCCGAAGGCCCCCACTTGGCTGCCTGCGTCTCCGGGGCGCCCGTGTCCCCGCGAAGAGACTCCCATCCCGGCTGCGTCGCCCTGATGTCGGCGGGGCGTGGGGGGGATTGCTTTCGTAGCTGCAAATTGGTTGGTTTTTTCCCCAAAACTTCTGTAAGCGTAAAAGGCGAGTTTCCCCCCTGAAGAGATTCCTGCTCGCTCCTTGGCAGCCCCCGGGCCCGAGGAGGCGGGGAGGGCAGCGGCTAGGAGGGCCTCGACTCCGCGAACCTCGCCGCCTTGGACCCCGAAAGCCCCGATCGGCTCTGCTGCAGGCTACCCGATGAACCGCCTGCTTTGTTCCCCCCACCCACCTTTTGGTCCTGCGATTGGCATATTCTGTGTGTTTTCCTTCTCGTGGTTTATTCTACTGTTTTACTTATGTTTTTTGTCTTGTAATTGTTATAAGCCATATGGAGAGATAGGCACAAATAAATTGAACGAATCAACGAACCCCTTCGTTAAAGAGACTTCTGCATAGAAACGCGCTGAGCTCAAAGGCTCTCCTTCCTCAGCCCTTGAGCCAGCCGATGCAAACGGGGACCAATAGCCATCCCCCCCCCCCCCACCAACGCAGGACTCCTTCCCAGGAGCCCAAATCACTCCAGCCCAAGTTGACCTGTGGAGTCCTGGGTGCTCTCTGGACTTCAAGGCATTTCGTTACCAGACTAGGTAACACCATCAGTGCCACCAGCAGCATCGAGGACACCACAAGAGTCCTGCCCCTCCCTTCAAATGCATCCAGCCTGCAGAAACTCCTTCAAGGCACATGGAGTGGGCTTAGCCTGGGCTTTTCACTGGAGCCTGATATTGGCTCCCTGGCATTCTTGGGGCAAGATTGACCCCATACGATCATCGGGGGGGGGGAGGGGGGAGAACTGGCTTTCCTATTCGGGGCACCAGAGCCGAGCGTCTGTGCTAATGCTGCCCTCAGGTAATACCTGCCCCAGTTGGGTCGCCAGAAGGCTCAGAGGAGGGGGAGGTACTGCTGTGGGAGGGGAAGTGTGGCGAGGTTGTCCCAGTGGGAAAATCCGGAACAGGCAGCTAGGTTTGTGCTTCAGTGCGGAGAGCGAAGACTCGGGTTGGGTCACCGAGACAGCCTTTCCTAAGAACTTTGTCACATATGGTGGGGGGGCGGATTTATTTATTTATTTTATTAAACTTATAAATGGATGGAGTTGCTGCGTGCTCTGTTTGAATCCCGGTTTGATTGTAAGGCTTCCTCTCCGCTGGACTTTCTGGCATCAGCCCCACAAGGCTTTCGGGAAGCCCCTTTCCTGCTCCCCACTCCCAAAGGCCGGTTCGTAATCTACTGCAGTCTCCTGAACGCTCCAGTGGTGGGGGAGGGGCGGGCAAAGGCTGCTGCGCTGATCTCCTTTCATGGTCTCTCGCCGGGCACGAGATTGGGAAGTCCTCTCCGTCGCCGCTCGCGCTCCCTGCTGCGGCCACGGAAGCGACTTGGGGGCTCCGCGCGTTCCCTCAGCTCTCTTCCTTCGTGCCGAAGCGCCCCTCGGGAACAATCCCGAGTGCCTCCTCCAAACGAGCCTGCTGCCTTCGGGGACTGAGAGGAGGACGCTGGCCGAGGGCATCGGGAGGAGCCGAAGGACTGCAGTGCAGCGCGCAGGAGGCTTTGCCCCGACTCGCCGCCTTCCTTGGAGCCCAACTGCCTCCGTGGTTGCTGGGCTGCGGGATCAAGGCCGGCGCCCAGACAAGGTCCCGCCGCGGGAGTCCGGCGATGCCAAATCCAAACGCTGGTGGTCCCCAGAAGCTCACGCCAGGCCGGAAAACGTGAGCCGCAGGCCGGACAGACTTCTCTGGCTTCTTGTCCAGTTCAGCGGGTCCCGTCGAGGCCAGGGAGGCCGGCCGGGGAAGCTGGTGGCTCGAACTGTCCTTCCACACATAAACACCTCCTTGCTGGAGGACAAGCTGAAGCGGATTGAAAGGGGACCGGCTTAGAACCCCCTCCTCCAAGGTTGTGGCTCCTAAGAGAATTAGTGGGGGAGGGTATCGGCTGCTGACGCTGGAGGGGGAGACTGGTCTGACTGCTGCAGGGAAGAGCAACAGCTCCTGGACCAGACCTGCAGACGAAGGAGTAAGATCTGTCCAACGAGGCATCTTCTCTCTGCGGAGGCCGTGAGTCCTCTGGCCCTGGAGGCTTTTAAGGACGGTTATACAATCTCTCTCCAGGGCGGTGTGGCTTTCCTGCATACTGCAAATTAAGTGAGCTTTGCGGAGATTTCAAATGCACCATTGGATAAGACGAAGAGGACTACAGTTGGATCGGGGGTTCCTTCTGATTTAGTGTCCCCTGGAAGCCCAAGAGCAGGGGACTCCTGCCGTTCACGCTACCCAACCAATGGGAAGTCTCCACAGAGAGTGGATCACTTGGAGGGTAACTCTCCCCCCCCCCCCCCGCCTCCAGCTTGCTGGCCATTCCTACCGCGTATGAAAGAATCCACTTGCCCCTGATCTCCCCTCTGGAGTCCCTCAGCTCCTCAACAGCACAGGCTCCGTTTCCTCAGGAAGACCCCAAGGGCAGAATTGTAGCTGTGCACAGTAAGTGCCAAGCAGAAGGGGGGGGTCTCTTCCTTCCTCAAGCAGAATATACCCCTTGGGTCCCCTGCTCGCTCCCTTCCCAAGAGCCTGGACTCCCTCATCCGCTTCTCCCTCTTGCTGCACCCAGCCCTCTTCTTTCTTTCTTTCTTTCTTTCTTTCTTTCTTTCTTTCTTTCTTTCTTTCTTTCTTTCTTTCTTTCTTTCTTTCTTTCTTTCTTTCTTTTTTTCTTTCTGCTCCCAGACTCCCCCTCACTTCTCTGCTGATTTCTGGAGTCCTGTGCTTGGCTCCTCTCTACCTGCCAGATTCCGCCCACTTTTCCCTGGCAGAAATCCTCCATGGGAGCCACCTCTCAGAGTTTGCTCCGAGAGCGCACATCTTTCCCCTACTCCCGGCTAAAGAGGCTGGCAGAAGGAGAGCTGAGCTGCCCCTCAAGTCTGACGCTACAGCCCAACTAGAAAGGGCTGCCTGAGGCGGGGGGGGGGGTGTTGTCTTCTAGGCGTGGGTTTCACTGGATCAGCTTTGCTCAGCGAGAGGGAGAGAGAAGCAGGGAGGCGTCTTCTGTTGTGCGCCCTGGAGAAACCTCAACACCCGCCCGGGATTTCAGACTCCACCCGGGGAGAGCGGATGCTGCCATCCTCATCTCCGGTTTGGATCCGGCGCAGACTCAGCTCCTCTGAGGGAGGACGCGAGGGCTAAAGGCTACAGCAACTTGGTCCTCCGACAGGCGAGGAAGAAGCCGCTCCCGGCGGTTGCCATCTGCGCTGAGCATCCTTGCGTGCACTGGGCTCCCACGTTGTGCGGCTCCTCCGCTGCCCCCTCGGCAATGGAAGGGTGGGAGGCTCCGAAGCTCGAGAGCCATTTGGCCTATAACCTCCCCTCCGCAGTCGTGTGGGTTCAAGGCGAGACAGAGACTGGGAGGTGCTGCGACTCTCGGCGGCCGTCGGGGATGGCGAGGCGGGAGGGCTCCGTGGTTAATGTGTAATTGGGGCCAGATGGTCGCCTGGGAGGCAGCCTGTTCGGTGGAGAACCCTGGCGGGAGGGACGGTTGGGGGGGCATAATGAGGGTCAATTGCTGGGCACCTGGGCCGCAGGAGAGACTCCTGGCCCCACTATTTGCTCATCAAATATTTTCTCGGCCAGCTTGGCAGCGAGTTGATCCGTCGGCCAAGCCCGAAGCCATCTGGGCAATCCAATGGGGGCAGGACGCCCCCGCGCCAAATCAAAGTTACCTCTGTTTGCACAAAGCAACCGCGGGTAGAACCGCGACAATAAAGGAACCACGTCTTGGCTCTCCTGGGCCGCCGCCGCGTTGATGTCTCCGGGACGGTGCGGGGCAGGTGCGGGTGAGTGTAGCGGGGAGCCCTCCCGCTGGGCCTCCCCAAGGGAGAACCGCGAGTGAGCGGCGGAAGGTGGGAAAGGGCCAAAGGGCTGTCAGCTGGCTGGCTCTTTGGGTCTTTGGCAGGTGAGGGGAGGCCGGAGGAAGTTCCGTCTCCAGAAGCCGGTGCTCCTGTCCCGCTGAGGCCCTCGGCCCCAGGGGGAAGGGAAGTCGCTGCGGGAGCCGCTCCTCAAGGGGCCGCGAATAAAGATGCCGGCGGGCCAGGAAGGCGGAGGCGCCGGGGTTGCTGTCCGCACCGCCCTGGTGCTGAAATGCCAACCGCCGCTCGCCCAGCAGAGCACCTCTGGGTGGCAGCAGGAGAGCATCCTGGAGGCTGGGCGCAGAGCGGGAGGGAGGGAGGGAGGGAGGGAGGGGGCGCCTGGGGGCTTGAGGAGGCGAGGGGTGCTCCCCTTGCCTTCGTCCAGACTCAGGGAGGGCTCACCTACCGAATTCCCAGGACCGCATCTTGTGAGGCAGGGAGGCCAAACTTTGACCAGGACGGTGCCTCTCCCTGTCCCCGTTTCCCCCGCACAGCCTGGTTTCTCCGGGGACTTCAGAGGCTCCCATCCCAACTGCTGCTGTTGGCCTGAAAGGCTTCATCGGCTGCAGAGCAGGAGCTCCTTTGAGAAGGTGAGAGTGTCTCCCTTGGCTCTGTGGGAAGAAAGGGGGGCAGAAAGCAGCAATTCAGGTCAGTGGGTACAAGGGGGCAGAGATAAAAGTGCACAGCTGGGGAGACTGTGGGACAGTGGTGCCTGACTGCTATTCAGATGCCACATCAGGAGAAGGCAAGAGGGACACCAGGTTCTTGGCGTCTTCCTCCTCAGACTCCCGGCAGCATTTAGCATTTTGCCTTTGGGGACATGGGGGGGGGGTTGGTTGCTCAGCTGGAGTGCTGATTGCTTCACCCTTCCTCTTGAAGGCCCAGCACCTTCATGGCTCAGTGGTGCCCCGATGCCATCCCACCCTGGGGTAAGCAACACTTTTCTGACCAGTTTAAGCCCTTTGCTCTGCAGAAGAGCCAGGGTCTGCCTTGGCCTCTGGTGGGAGCAGTAGGGCTGTTGCTCATTGCAGCCAGGAGGTAGCCTGCAGGGGGCTTTGGGGTGACCCCCGGGACAGTGGGCTTCTCCTATCATTTCTCCACCCAGCAGTGAGTTTACTTCCTGCAGGAAAGATAGAGCAAGCGAGGCTAGCTAAATATCAACTATTGATAGTGGCGACAGCTGTCCAAGGCCTCTCAGGGCAGGGCCTTCCCAAGCCAGCCCAGACGCATGGAGCGGAGCGGCTTGCCACCACAGATGTGGCTTCAGATTCAGTTGCCACTTGCCCTGGCAGCTGGGCATGGGTCCAATGCTGACCCCACAACAATGTGGCTTCGTTCTCCAGTGGGAAGACAATGAAACCAGCCTGAACTACAATTCTTCAGTGGGCACAGGAGAGCGTGGGAGAGGCCTGCATTTGGCTCTGGGTGATCTCTGAGCTGAGCAGCATCTCTGGCCCAAGCGGGCTGGTGGCCTGATCTGGCTCTCCTGCTCCTTGCAGAGCTCAGGCGAGTGAATCAGCTGGGGGGACTCTTTGTGACCGGCTGCCCTCTGCCCGATGCCAAGAGAAAGAAAATTGTGGAACTGGCCCTGTGTGGGCTGCGGGCTGCTGACATCTCACACCAGCTGAAGGTAGTGGCCTGTGAGGATGGGTGAGGAGGGTCCGGGGTCCTCACAGGGGGAGGCAGAGAAGGGGCTGCAGAGAAGAACAGGGCCAGATGGGCAGCATTGGAGGGAGGGCACCCTCTTCTCTTCCGCCTGGCCTTCCTCTCCACTTCCCCCCTCTGACCTTACAAACATACTTCCGGGCAAAGGCACAGCCAGGCTTCCCCCTTCTCTTTACGTGATCCAGGTCTCCAGTGGGTGCGTCAGCAAGATTCTCACCCGCTACTACAAGGTGGGCATTGTCCAGCCAAAGACAAGGGGAGGCAGCCGGCCCCAGATCGCCACCCCTCAGCTGGTAGCTGGAATTGCCCAGCTGAAGCAGGAGCGGCCGTCTCTCTTTGCTTGGGAGATCAGGGAAAAGCTGGAGGCAGCAGGAACCTGCGCTGCAAGCGGGATACCCAGTGTGAGTTGTGATGGGCGTATTGCCGACACTGGACCTCTGTGTGTCTGTGTGTCTGTGTGTCTGTGTGTGTGTGTTTGTGTGTGTACACACGTGAGCATGCCCACCTGCCAGCAAGAGCAGGCACATGCAGTCATGCGTCTTATGTTGAGCAAAGAGGGGCCAAAAAACTTGCTTCACCTTCTCCCACCGACCACAGGGACCGTCCTCCCTTCCTTCTTCTGCTCTGAGTGACAGCTCCTTTTGCCAGTGCTGGCTGGCTGCCACTTTCGCTTGTCTTGCTCTCCACTCCCTTTCCAGGACTTTCATGGCGTCTGGAACAAGCTGGTTGTTTTTAAGGAAAGGGGGAGTGAGAGAGCGATGTTGGGCTGGGAATGACAAGAGCCTGGTTGGCTTGGCCAGGAAGGGAAGGTGCCCACCCGGTGAGGCTCAGCGGCTCTGCCTGTGTCTGCTGGGCTGCCACTTTTCCTCAAGAAGGGTCTTTGCCAGGTGTCTGATCCCCGTGAGGCTTCCTGAGCCCCAGAGAATTCAGAGAGTGGTTGCCACCAAGGGGTAAGCAGTGAAAATTCTTTGGGGCAGAATTCTCTCGCTGGAAACCCAACATGCTTTGTCAACCAGAGAGTGACAAAGCCTTCAAAGAAAAGCTTCAAAATAGTTGCAACCATTTACAGCCATTTCCTTCCTTCCTTCCCTCCCCGCCTTTCTTTTGTTTTCACTCACTCAGTCTCCATCTTTCCTAATCATCCCCTCACCCCCATTCATTTTCAGATATTCATTGCCTTTAAAATCCACCAATGTACTGGTGGACATGCACACATACACCCCAAACACCCACCCCCACACATGCACAAATATTCTCCCACCCTTATTGCTTTTTTCTGGAGAGGCCAAAATCGTTTCCTTCCCAGAAGGAAACTGGCCTTTGGGGGCAACCTTAGGACACTAGGCTGGATGAGAGTGACACTACAACCCCCCCCCCCCCCCGCCAGCATTTCCCCAGAGGATCCTCCTTTCACTGCCCCCCACCCCCCAGCCATCAGAGGGAACAGCCTGGGCGGCTACCTTTCCATCCTTTGGGCTCTGCGTCCAGGCCTTCTGCTAGAGCTGTGCTCCCCGGAGTGCAGCCCCATCACTCTGGGTGCAGCCTCATTCTGCCAGCCTGGCTAAACATTGAGGGGCTCAGGAGTAAATTCCCACCTTCACAGAATCTGGGCTTTCACAGAATCTGGGCTTTCTTCTGCTCCTCCAGATCTCTTCCATCAACCGCATCCTGAGACGCCTGGAGGCCCCAGGTGGGTCCCCCTTCCCGAGGAAGCTCCCACAGCCAGGTAATGGGGGGATGTTTTAGGGAACCCTATGCAAAGGAGACTGTGCCTCCTCCTCATCATCATCATCATCACCACCAAAGGGAGACTATCGGGAGTACCAAAGCATCAAGTGAGGGCCAGAAAAGTGGGGGGATCTCCATAAGGAAGTTGGGTTGGCTCTGGATCTCCATCGGGACCCTTTCTGCAATTGCGAGGGGTGGTGCTGGTGGTGGGAGGGCTGGCGCTTCCTGCTGCCTGGCGAGTGAGAGAAGTCCCAGGGTGCCTGGCCTTGGCCAGTGGGGGGCCCTGTCTCCCTGTGGGATCTGCTCCACAACCCAACCCGGAGGAGCTTGAGGGACAGGAGCACTGGGAGGCCACCCACCTGCCAGCCTGGCTCTTCCTGCTTGGCCAAGAAAGGGCCAGGTCTCGCTTCCAGGTCTCTCGAGCCTCTTATTTGGAGTGGCAAGGAAATGGGGGTCCCATTCATAGCATTCCCATAGTTCCAACCTAACTGGTTTATAAATCTAAAGTGGTGTGTTTGACTTGCTCCAGCCCCCCACCCCCCCCACCCTCATCCCCACCCCCACCACCAGTAGCCTCTACCATTAAGCTGGGATCTGACCAGGCTGGGGTGGGGGGGTGGCATTGTGGATGTGGTTGGGAGCCACTCCAGCAGCCTCTGCTTCCATTTGAGGGAGGGTGAGGGGGTGGTGCATCTTCATTTCTGTCCCCCCCATGAGTGTTCTTGCTTGAGGAGTCATAAGGGTGGATTTTTCAGTTCTGCAAACAATTCGGGCACGTTTCACTGACTCTCGGCTGTGTTGGGGTCCAATTCTCACTTCCCGAGTCACAGGCAGGGCACAAAGGGCCTTCATTTAGGGAGTCTGAATTTGCGGGGGAAGATGAGCTGGAACTGACCAAGGTGGAGAGAGCAGCTCCGTTGGCCTTGGAGGAAACTGGGGAAGGTCAGAAGAGTCAGTCCAGGCAAGGCTTTCCTGATTTAGCAAGGCCTGCAGGCAGGGAGCGCTCAGGAGAAGAGCAAGGGCTCCCCCACCCGAGAGCCAGGAGAGATCAACGCAGATGTAGCCAGCTGGGAGGGTGCTGGTGGGAGGGGCATTGAATCTGTGGAGCTTCCTGTGCATTTGCCAAAGCCTGGCGATTGCTGGGCTCTGTCTTGGGGGGCTTTCCTGCTTCGCTGAACTTCTTGCTCTGGTTAATGTTTGGGCTAATTGGACTGCTGGCCCTGGTTGCTGTTTGGTTAATCTGGCTTCCTGGGCTACTTGCAGCCAGAGGCTTCTGAAGGTGCATGTGAGAGCTTTGCTCCAGGACTTGTAGTGATGTGGGAATTTGGGGCACAGTTAGAGCAATAGAGGGGCGGTTTGAACTACCAGCTGTTTCTGTTATTTGTGTGCCGTGCTCTGGGTCATCACAGAAGGGCTGGAATGGCTGAGTCCTGAAGGTGCCTATCTCCCTTCCAGGAGCCCCCAGTCTGGATGCCCATCCCCCCCTCCCTCCCTCCTGCTTTGGGTGAGCAGCCTGGGGGTCCCGCAGCCACCACTTTCTCTGCTACAGTGCCAGAGAAAGAGTCCTGGCAAGGGGAAGGCAGATTTACATTGCAAATTCCTGCCCGCGTGGCTTACACGGGTGAGATGACAATGCTCTCTTCCCTTCTTGGACTAATCTCACCAGAGATGAGCAAATGCAAAGTGTTAGGAAAAGAACTTTTTTTTTAATGTTACACATTCAGAGGCAAATTTTCCATGTTACATTAGACACTAAAATGCAAAATTGAGAATCAACAATGAAACAACCTCACCACTAAAAAAAAACAGATGAAAATTTGCCCCAGACCAGCCACAAGGTGGTACTGATCTGCTATATATGGATAGAGGGAAAAACACTTTCTAAAGAAATTGGAACGGAATTCAAGTTATTGCCAGACAGTACAAGATTCTAGGGAAATATTGTAACTTTATGAATACTGAGAAATATACCATAAGACGGCGTTGAGCCCAGCAAAATGGATGAAACCCAATTTTTCTAGCAACCTGTTTCAGGAAACAATTGTCTATCTCGGAGACTCCAGGTTTTTCCCCATTTGTACCGTTCTTCTCCCAACCTTCTTCCAATTGTGCCTCTGGTGTGTCAAGATGCTGAAGAGGCAACTTTGCCAATTCTTGAGGAGATCCGCTAGTCACCCATCCTTCGCAGCCACACAGCCCCTCCCCTCCCGCCACCAGTTCCGGCTGTGTCCTCATCCTATGGACCATAGGTGCAACCAGGGCCAGGGCCTTGCACTCTAAGTGTTACTGCCTGTGATAAGCGGAGGGTGCGTTTCCTTGGCTGTAAAGGTCCAGGACATGCACTGTCACTCTGCCTCTCTCTCCCTCCCCCCCCATAGGTCCCCTCTTGGCAGGAGAAGGGGAGAGGAGGGATCTGGCAGAGGCTCCCACCTCCCCATCTTCCTTGCAGTCAGCGGGGGTGACTGGGCTGCCCAGAACTCGGAGCAGGACTGTCTTCTCTAAGGAGCAGCTGCAGGCCCTGGAGAGCGGTGAGTCAGGAGGGCATCGAAGGAGGGGGATCCAGGGAGAGGGCAAAGGTTTGAGGGGAGCACTTTATAAAACTGCCTTCTTTTGCTTGATTTCTAATGTTGCCATAGAAGCTTTCCGGTAAGAGGTAGCAAAACACAGTGGATTGAAATAAGGAGATTACTGTGAGTCATTAAAATCATGACTCTAGGCTAGATTAAAAGAAATGTCCTGATGCCCTTTGACACCCCCTCCCCCAAGAACTGGGCCCTCTCACGCCCAGGTGCTTCTGAAGACGGGAACGAGGGTGTGGCAAGAGTTCTCAACCAGCTTAGTTGAATTTTGGCAAAGGGGGGCGGAATTGCATTTCGTCATCCAGAAGCATCACTTCAAAGGCCATTTTGGTCCTGCCATCTCAGGAAGAGCCTCACAGACATGTAAAAGAGAGGAAGGAACAAATGATAAGGAGTCAGGGAGCAAGAGGAGGGTAACCTGTTTAGGGGGAAAAGCAGCAACCCAAAGATCAGTTAAGGCAGGAGGTCTCCAAGCTTTGCCGCTTTAAGACTCGGGGACTTTGTAGCTGGCTGAGGAAGTCTGGGAGTTGAAGTCCACAAGCTTTAAAATGACCAAGGTTGGAGACCTTGCCTTTAAGGCATGGAAGATACAGAAGGGAGAGAAAGAAGCTTGCAAGTGATGCCAGTCACAATCACATTTCTGTTGGGGCAGAGAGAGATGTGGCCCCTGCAAATCTCTGGCCTCGGACTTTGCAGCTGCTGGGCAGGAGGAGGGCCCCTGCCTCGCTCTAGCCGCTGGCTGCTTTGACCTGCTCATTCCCTCTTTCAGCTTTCCAGAGAAGCCAATACCCGGAAGCAGCCACCTGGGCAGAACTGGCTGGGCAGTCTGGACTGCCTGAAGCCACGCTGAAGGTGAGCCGATGGAGGCCCCTCCTGCACTGCTGAACTGGACAAGGCTTTCCCAAGCCAGAAGAAGCCCTCAACTGTTCCTCTTTGTCTTTATTTCAATTAGGTTTGGTTCTCTAATCGGAGAGCGAGATGGCGACGGGAAGCCATGCGGGCACAGCACGCTGGCTCTGGGCCTGTGACCCCAGGGACTTACTTAGGATGGTAAGAGAGATGAGTCCCATAAATCCTAAAAAGAAGCTGATGCAGGATTCCTACCCATTGGCAAGAGAAGCTGGCACCTGGACGAAGGACATGCCAGTTGCCCCCCCAGCTATTGGGAGTCTTAATGCCCACCCCAGGCTGCTGCCACTATCTGAGTCAATGCGCAGCCTTGGAGGGCAGCGGGTGGGAGGCAGCTGCCACTTTTCTCTTTGCCCATCACAGCCCTCAGTGGGACACTCAGCTCCTCCTCCTCTGTCTCTTCCCAGGGGCTGCGGGTGAATGGCAGCTGCCCACTAGGGCACCAAGTCTGCAGCCTCCCTCCCTCTGTGGCCAGGTAGGTGGGCACCGGCCATGCCTGCTGCAGCTTCCCCTTCTGGGGATTGCTGACCCTAACAGGGCTGGCCCTGGCACCCTCCAACCTATGGCAATGGGCAAAAGCCTCCAATGCCACCGGACTGGCCACCTTTCCCTGGCTGCCTCCTCCCGATGCCGGTGTGAGGGGTTCGGCCCAGGGAGGGAGAAGCCGAGTCTCTACTGCGTGCCGAGCAACAGAAAGGCCTACCTTCTTAACAGGTTTTGGAGTTGAGGCAGGACAGCGGAGAGATGCCTGAGCAAGCTTTGGGGAAGCGAGGGGCGCTTAAAACGGGGGAGACCATTTCTACGCCTACAGCGGGAGAGGGTGCCCGGCTTCCACCGTCTGCCAACCGGGATGAAGCGGGCAATCAGCGGCGGCGCGCTCCAGTTAGAGGGAAGGCCAGCGCCACAGCCGCAGCCTCCCAGCACCCGCCTGAGCTCCGGCTCTCCGGCCGCTGCAAGGAATCGGCCGCCCCGGCCGCCGCCCGAGCAGGGGAAGCCCCGCTGCGGCCCCGGGGACGGAGGCGCAAAGCAGCCTCGCCGCCCGAGGGCTGAGCTCCGCCGCTGCCCCTCCCGGAAGCAGCAGTCGGCCCAACTCTGCCGGGAGCCTTCGGGCCTCCCGGACTGACTGCCAAGTCCCGCCTTCCTAGGCAGCCCCCCGCGTCTCCCGGTTGGGGCGCTTGAAGGGGGAACGCCAGCCGCCGGGCTCGGTCCCTTGCAGAGGAGGCCAGGAGCGCGTCCCGCCCCCTGGGCTGGGGAAGCGGGGCCTGGCAGCGGGCGCGCATCGAAAGGGCGGCCGCCTGAACTGCAGCCGTGAAGCTTGTGGCTCTTTCTCAGCCAGAATGCAAGCTAAGCAGCTAATGTGCTGGTTTGGCTGTTTCTGCCTCCCGATGGGAGAACCGAAAAATTCCCTTCCCGGTCTGGTGGCAGTAGGGAAACCAAATCCAGCCCAAGAGACAAAAAACGCCGCGAGTTTGAATTTGCAGGAAAGTCAAGCTGTAGGTTAACTACTTGTGAATAAAAGATTATCTGGCTTGCTGCAGGCAGAAATGGTGTTTTCTGCTTCCTGTCACTGAACTGTGATAACACAACAGCTTATAGTACAGAAAAAGCAATTTGGTCACCGGAAGATGCCAGAATTAGCAAGGATGGTGACTTTAAAAAAGGTGCCTGGCCAGTTCAAGCACAAAGTCGGTTTAGGCCCAACTAAAAGCCCAGCTGATGGGATTGTTCGCGAATGAGGACCGAGCCCTGAAGCGAAGGACAGAAGGTGGGGCAGGCAGTTACTGTGCAGCGTCAAGAAGGGGGTTTGGGGGAAATGAAGAAAAGAAGGGAAGAAAGCAGGACTAGTGGAAGACAAGTACCAGGAGACCCATCCAAAGGAGTCCCAGGGGAACAGATGGGGCAGAGCAAGAAGAGGCTGCTGCATGGAAGAGGCAGGGAAAGAGGTTGGAGGGGCCTGAGGAAAGATAAACGGGGAAATGACAGCAGCAGCATGGGTGGGGGGGGGAGACCCCCAGAGGGAGCCGAGCAAACCCAGAGGGAATAAAACACATGGACGGGGCTGCTGGGAAAGCAAAGGGGTTTCTTAAGGCATGGAAACTGAGGCTGGAGACGATCAGATCCTGCCAAAGAGAAAAACACAAGCTAAGGGCTGGGGAGGGGAATAACTAAGGTGGACAATTGCCTTTAATCCCCTCCACATGGAAAAAGGGGGAGAAAGTTTGCCCCATCCTTTCCAATAATGTTGGTAGTCCTCGACCCTCCTTCCCAGGCCAGGAGGGAGGCCCAGCAGCTTCCTGGGTGCCCTTCTGCCCCCCGAGCCCTGGGGGAGGCAAACCCTAGGCCTCTGGGCAGAAGACAAGGGACACTGCGCACGCAGCACACACATGGGTCTTTCCAGGGCCCAAATGGATTCTTCCTTTCCTCCTCTGGACAGGCAGTGCCCAAGAACGCCCTAAAGCTCTTGCTGAGGCCGAGAGGCAGCCTGGCGGTGGCCTGCCTGGGGAGATGGGCAGGGAAGCACATCCTTAGGGCCTCTTGGAGTGGCCCTGCTTCCCAGACAGAGCAACTAGCCTGGTTTGGATTCATTCGCTGCTCCCCCACCTCCCTCTGGCCATTTGAACCCAGAGCAGAGACCTCTGCCCTACTTCCCAAAGACAGGAAGCCAAGGAGAAAATGCAACAGGGGCCAAAAAAAGACAAAAACCACTTCATTGGTGCAAAGAGCTGACAAGGGGCCCTCCCCACGGGACTTCATAGGTGAAGGGAGGGCCCCCCTTTGGCTCACGGGACAGCAACAATCTCTTCCTCAGCCGCTGGGCAGCCTCCCCTGAAGCATCGGGGCAACCAATGGTGGCGTGCCCTGGAGAGCATGTCCAGACAGACAGCCGCTCAGCCGGGGCCCTCTTTCCGACAAGGCCTGCAGACAAGGAGGGAACGTCAGCCAACCCCCCTTGGCAGACCCAAGTGGGACCCACGGGGGGTGGGGAGAGGGCAGGCTCCCAGAGCCCCCATCCTCCCAGGACCGTCCCTGGCCCTCCTTACCTTTCCTAGGCTAGAACTCCCAAAGGCAGTCTCGGGCGATTTCCTCACCGTCGGCCACCAGGCAACCCTCCCGGTCTCCACGCACGTAGTAGCCATTGGGGGCTACGATGGCCAGCAGGTTCTTCCCCTGGATCTCCAGGTAGAAGTTCAAGGCAAACTTCCCCCAGGGGCTGAAGGTCCTTTCTGGGGTCAGGGACCAAAAGCTCTTTCCACGGCCTGAGGGAGGGAGGGGAAGGGCTAATCCCCCATATCTCCCATCAGCAGCCTTCCAAGTGGGGGAGGGCTGGGGAGGGAAGGCCAACTGTATTTCCGAGGCGTTTGTACTGACAGTGGTCCCAAACAGGCCACGGCGGTGCCCCTCCTGGCCCGGCTTCTTTGGAGAGGAAGCCCCACATCCCCCCAGGGTTTCCCTGTGAAGCGGGGGGGGGGGGGATCTGCTGCTTACTTTGGAGGTGGTAGACGCCATGCTTGCAAGGCAGGATCTCCACAGGCTCCGGCTCCAGGAGGTTGCCCTGCAGGGTCTCTCGGCAGGGGGAGCTGCCCACGTAGCCGTAATGCCCACGCAGCACCAGGAAGGAGCGGTTGGCAAAGCGCAGCACAAACTCCTCGTGGGGCCCTACGGCAGGAAAGACCTGCGGAGGCTCCGTCTGGCCCGGGATTGGGGGGAGGGGGAAGGGGGCTTGGCACAGAGCGCGGGGGGGGGGCACCCGGAAGCTCCCATCAGCTCAGCCACGGTTGGGGCCACACGCACCCCTCCCCCTCCCCTTCGCAGCATCCTCCTTCTCTCAGGGGGGGTTTCCAAGTGAGAGAAATAAATGACACAACCAATCGGACAGACAGGAGGGGGTATGTCATCCATACATACAAACATAAAGGGAGTATGTCATCCATACATACAAACGTAAAGAAAACCATGCTGATCTTTGACTCTGCTATACAGGCTTCCAAGTTAGAGATACATTTCTTAATATATACCTGAATTTTTAACACAGATAGTCCTTGACCTACCACAACTGAGTCCAAATTATCATTGTTGAGAAAGTTGTTTAGTGAGTTTTGCCCCAGTTTATGATCTTTTTCATCACAATTGTTAAGTGAATCATTGCCGTTGTTCAGCTAGTAACCTGATTGTTAAATGAATCTGGTTTCCCCATGGACTTTGCTTGATGGGAGGTCGCAAAAGGGGATCAGGTGAACCTGGGAACACTGCGACCGTCATAAATCCAAGTCAGTTGCCAAGATTCCCATCAAGAGATTCAAGTTCAGAGCCTGGAGGGCCGTGCAGGGAGCCAGAACACACAGCTGTGGTTGATTGATGGCTCCTGTGTGAGGCAATCTGTGGTGTGATTGGCTGCTGCAGGTGTGAAGGGGGTGGTTCCCTGTTTTCCCATCTTTTTCTCCAGTGTGCCCTTCTGCACTCTGGGATTTACCTCAGGAGTCTGCGCTTTGCCCAACTCTCCTCTGCTGCACGCAGGTGGATTGGTTTGACAGAGAGATCAATCGATCGACAGACAGATACCACATTTTTCCAAAAAAAAATATATATATATGGGTCTTATTTTTAGAAAATATATATATATATTGCCAACAAAAAAGGCACCGGGTCTTGTTTTCGGGGGAAGTCCTTCACTTGCACACGTCACCCCCGGCCTCCTTTTCGCTGTCCGAGGCCTTCAGGAAGTTCTTCTTCTGCAGCCGGCAAGGCTTTCCTGAGGCCTCTGCAAACTCAGGATCGATCCGGAGCTTTGTTCTCAGCTCCAGAGACCTTCAGAAAGCCTGGCCAGCCTTGCCGACTGTAGAAGAAATGGGCCAGCAAGGCAGGTGTCAGGGTGTGCCTGGCTACACCTGTCCAAAGGGAAGTAGTAGGGCAGCTCCACACACACCCCCATCCCCACCCTAGGTTAATTTTTACCCATCCACTCTGAAGTGGGCAGGATCTTAATCAGGGCTTATATTGGGTGCACGTGTAAACATCAAGCTAGGATTTACTTTTCAGGTAGGTCGTATTTTCAGGGAAACAGGGTAGATATGGATAGACAGACAGATACAGATGAATACATAGATAGATGTAAAATCTATTTATGTAAAGCTAGAAGTTCCCATCAGTGTCTCTGACTTCATTTGGATGCCTGCTGTGCAATTCCCGTGACCCCAGGGATGCAGCAATGGTTGTAAGGGTGAAAAACAGTCACAAGTCTCTCTTTTCGGTGATATGGTAACTTTGAATGATCACTAAACTGAGTCCATTAGAGGCTCAGCCGTTGCTGAAGGCAGCTAGTAAGCAGAGACCCCTGAAATGGAGGAGGGTGCTGGGAGTGGGGACAGGCGGCCTTGCCTTCTCTGCTGCTGGGGCCTTGGAGGCCCAGCAAGGCAGTCCTCCCCTCACAAAGGATGTTGGCTGGGATTCCTCTCCTTGCACCGCCCCCCCGCCCCCTGCTTAGAGGCCCCAACTGCCATCCTTTAACTGAATCCCAAGCAGCACCCTGCCAGCTCCCCACAACTGGTCAGTGGAGGAGCTGAAGGGACATGGCTGGCAAATGGCTTCTGCCGCTGGAGGGGGGGGCATGGGGGGTGCTGAGGGCAAGAAGGATGGAATCGGCTGTGCAAGGAGGTTGAGGAGGGTGGGCGAGGGAGCGCCAAGGGGCTGAGGGAGGCGGGTACAAGGGAGTACGGCTGGGGCTGCTGGAATGGAGAGAGTTCGGAGGAGGGGGCAGGAGGAAAGGTCTTCCCAGGCCAAATTCTGCCCCTCCTCCACTCCAAGGGCCACAGGAACAGCTGGAAAAGGTGTGCAGGCCTGGGCTTCCTTCAAGGCACAGGTCCTCCTTACCTGGGTGTGCGGCTCGAGTTACCAGCAGCCCCACTGGCAGGGTTCCCAGGTAGCGGCCCCCAGGAGCTCTCAGGAAGATCCTCCCATAATGCCAGAGGACCTGGAACTTGGTCTCTGCCTCCTTGGCATCCCCGTTGGCCAACACGCTCCGGAAGGGTCTCTGGGGAAGGGAAATGCCTCGGTCAGGAGGGGGCATGCTTTCTAGAAGCTTCCTAGGAGCCCTCCCCACTGGAGGGAGGCGGGCAGGATCTGCTCTCCCTCTAGGGTTAACAGAGGGGGATGAGGCAGAAATTAGACCCCACCCCCAGCCCTGTCCCCAGGGCCATCAAGAGAAGCCCCTTCCTAGCTAGCAGGGAAATCAAGGGAGAGGGAAAAGCCTGGCCAAGGAAGACGTGCTGAGTGGAGGATAGGAGCAACCTCCTAGGAGCCATGCAGGCTCTCCCCAAACTGGGCTCAAGGGCCGGGAATGGCTCTTCCGGCCTCCCGCCAAGGAAGGGCCAGAAGCAGCCTGGATGGTCATCAGGTTGCCTTGCTCAACGTCAAGCCCAAGCAGGGCTATCCAGCTCTAGTCGACCTAGGGAGGCCCCTCCAGCCTAGGTGGACTATCTCCGCTGCTCTGTTCTTCATTCCCAGCCCACCCCCCCCCACCCCCCCGAGACTTCGGCTGACTCCCCAGGGCTTCAGCTCGCCCCTTTGAGCCTGCCCTGCCTCAGTTCCAAAGGGCCCCTTCTGGCCCAGCATGCACCCCCGCTTGCTTGGTGGATGGCTGCCAGGCTGGTCTCCGTCCCCGGCCCAGAATCCAGTGCTGGATCTCCCCGCACAGCTCCCTTCCCAGGGGTTTCATCCTGCCCTCCCATTTGCTGTGGGGAAGGGGCAGCAGCAGCAAGGGGACTGACCTGAGCCAGGTACTTGTGATGGACACCTTTTAACTGCACCGTTTGGCTGTTGGAGTCCATTTCAAAGAGGAACGTGGACATTGGGCTCAGCTTCTTAGGACCAGCATAGACTTCGGAATCTGAGGAGAACGAGAGAGAATTGAGAGTGGAAGGAGTTTCACCAATTGGCTACTCAGTTTGTGCCAAAAGTAGCTAAAAGCCTCTGCAAGCCTTCAAACCCTCCCTCACAGAAAACCCTGTGATCAGTTAAGAGAATATAGACTTCAGAATAGCGTTCCTTATTCATTTATTTATTAAATTTCCATGCCGCACACCTCACTAATACAGCGACATTGGGTGACTTACGATATAATAAAAAGTTAAAAGGTGCTAAAAAGAAGAATTAGGACTGAATAGAGAAGTTAAAAGGTAAAAGCTAAGAGGACGGACAGCCAGACCTCTTATTTCAAGAGATGTCACAGGGTGGCAGGAGAGCCCTCCTTCTGTCCTCACCTGAACTCTGAAGTAGCTCAGCTGTGCAGAGACCTGACCAGGTAAGGGTGGGATGAGTCCCTGCTCTCCACCCTTATTTCTTGAGCTGGAAAAACAGGGATTTACTTGCCAGAAATGATGCTGATGAATCGGTTGGCTCTTGTTCTCAGGCTGACCCACGGTGGGCACCGCTTGATGACAAACCACTCCTCGTTCTCCTCTGGGTGGTCCCCAAGGCAGAGGAGCCCCCGACTGCCCTGAGGGTATAAGACATGCCCCTCCAAGTCTGCAAGGAAGGCCAGGCAGCCAGGCTTCAGGTTCAGGTGAAAGGCCGTCTCCGCAGAGGGCGTCGTGGCCAGCTTCTCCGTTCTGGAGACAAACTTGTGGGTGGAGGTCTCCAAGTGGCAGGCCCCCTTCCTGAACCGCAGGAGGAAGCCGCATTCCTCCAGATAGGGCACGGGTGCATCCACCCAGACCCGATTCAGTTCCGGGTCAGTCCGGGCATAGAGCTGGCTGCTGGGGTTGAAGAGGACCACGTGCACATGCTCAGCCAGCTGGGGCATCCACAGGTGGTGAGCCGTCAGGCCTCGGGCCACACAGAACACGTCCTCACCATCAGACTCCAGGAACTTCTGGCTTTCCGGCTGCTGGAGGGTCCAGGCCCCACTCAGATGAACCTCCAGCAGAAACTGGCTCTGCTTCTCGGCCACCGGCCGTCCACAACGCACCCTGCCATCTGCTTCCACCAGGAGGTGCTGCCCTTGATGCCCAACCAGTGCCACCACATCCTGCTTCCCTTGTTCTGTGGTCACCCTCAGCTTCCAGGTCTGGGGGAGCAAAAGTGGCCAGTCACCAGCCCAGCAGAGCAGTCAGGCAAAGCCTCATCGCCCTGGTACCCCCCCTCTTGTCGGTCTACTGTTGAAGGGGAGGGTGAGGGACAGCTGGTCAGAGGAGCTTGCCCAGAGCACATGCTCCCAGCCGCCCGCTGGCCGAGAGGAGAGCCAGGCCTTTCCTAGCCTGGCTCTGGGCTCCCATCCAAGGCTGGAGCTCTTCCTTCTTCCTTTTCTGCAGGTGAACTGGCTCCTCTTGCCAACCAGCTCAGCCTGGATGCTCCATGGAACCCCAAAGGGGGGGTCCCCTTCCCTGCAGCTTCCCAAGGATGCACATTGGTGCTTGTGTGGGACTCTCCCAGCTCTATGCCCTCAAGATGGCCCAGGAGCCTCAAGCTCTTTTGAGGGCCCTCTCTGCCTCTTCCGAGGCCAGCCAGCAGCAACACTCTCCCTGCCGTGATGGGAGGCTGCGGGAGGGAGGGGCAGACTTCAAGGCACCCATGGGTTCCTAAGGAATGGAGAGCATTCTCCCAACTCAAAATAATGAAAGTCAATAAACGAAAGCACCCCTCTTTTAATTCCTCTGGTGGCAGCTGGAGCAAAAGAGGTCATTGGCAGGCAATGGGATTTGGTGCCAGGAGGCCGGGAGCAAGCATTGCTGTCAGGGTGGTTGTCCTCCCACTGCCTGAAGGAGCCCAGCCCCTCCTTCTGCACCCAGAGCCAGCCATCGGGGCGGGCGGTTCCCTCACTCCATACCTGTTTCTTTCCCAGCGAGCTCCCCAAGACACTGACACCATCCCCATAGCACTCGCAGGTGAGATACCCCCCTGTCCAGTTGACGAGCCCAATCTGCATGAGAAGAGCCGAGCAGGAATGGCAGATTCCCTCACCCACCCACCCATCCACCCCTGCCCTGGGGTCCCGCTTGGTCCAACCCCTGGCGCGTGGACCCAGGCAAGCCCTTCGGGTGGCACTGGGGAGGCCTCCTCCGGGTGGCACTTCCCAGCATTCCAGGGCTAGAAGCCCTTGGCAGCTCTGCCCTTTGTGACCCCCTGGTTACCTCACAATGCGGGCACTGAAGACCCGCCTGGCTTTCCACTGCCCTCCGGACTCCCAAACGGGATGCCCTCCCTCCCTCACAGTGCCCCTCCCGCCCCAGAAGCAGAACCTCCAGGCTCACTAGCCATTTGCTTGCCCTCTTGGGGGGCTGCAGCCAAGGCAACGTGGCACAGCTGCCTCATTTGGGGATTCTATAAGGGCTCCTCTGTCAGGGGGCACATCGGCCTGGAATGGAACTGCACCCAGGGATCCTCCATGCCTGCAGAGAAGACTTGGCCAACTTCACTCCATGTTGCCTGGAAGCTCAGAAAATGGGCGAATCCAGCGACTGGATAGGGGCTGTGTGGACACGCGCCTGGGAGGTTTCCAGGGAGACCCGATTCCTCCCTGGAAGGCACCCTTCTTCTGCAGCTCTTCCGCCTGGTGGCCCTTCAGGGGCTTGGAGATGGCAACGGGACCTGGGGACCTCGACCTCCTCCTTTGTCTTCCTCTGCGCCTCCAGCCTCCATCTTTATTCCTGGCCTCTTATCCTCAGGGTCGCTGCCGCCCGCCCCCACCAGTCCTTCCTGGCTCTCCAACCCAGGAGATTGGGGACGTCGCTAGCGCCTCTTTTATTTATTTATTTATTTATTTGGTTTGTCAATTGCTTACAAGAGAATAGGTATAAGTAAAAACAGAGTTATGAAGACCTGGATACGTATAATAAAAGAAACAATAGGACTGGGAGGGTTGGGGCGCTTATGCACGCCCCTGGCCAAGGACTCTGCGGGCTCCTTCAGCGGCTGCCCCATTTCCACTTTGAGGCCCCCGAGAGCCCCGCGTCTACTTCCCACTTGCTGCTGCGGCCGCCTAGGGCAGCCGCCGACCGACTGCCGACCGCGCCTGCCTGAGGCGCCGTCGCAGCCCCGGAGCCCTCCTGCCCCGGCAGCGATCTGGCCCAGATTCCCGCGCTCCTCCTTCCTGCCGGGCCCTCTCGGCGGCTCCCTGCGGATCGCGTTCCGGTTTGCCGGGTCCCTTCCTCGAAGGCCGGACACAGCGTCGGAGGGAGACGCGCTGGGCAGCCCGGACCGGCCAGGGGCGCCGGGCGGCTCTTCTGCAGCTGCGTCCCGTCGCGCTCATGGGACGCCCGGGGCCTCCTTGACCGCTTCTCCCGCTCGCGTCGCGCACCTCCTGCTTCTTCCAGCTGCGCCGCGGCCGAAGTACGCGCAAGGCCAGGCAAGACCTCCGCTGCGCCCCACGGACCGGGATGGAGCCGGAGGCAGCGGAGGTCGGGGCAGGCAGGCCCCCGGTGACGTCACAGCACCGCCCCATCCGCTCCCGGCGTCCCCCGCGCTCCAGGGGGCGAGCCCGCGCAGGCGCGTCTTCCGGGGCGATGGAGGCGGCGGAGGCGGCTGAGGGGCCGGGCCGGCGGGAGCTGCTGGCAACGGTGGCGGCGCAAGAAGAGCAGCTGCGCGAGTACCAGGCGCGCCTGCGGGATCTCGTCCGCGCGCACAAGGGGCTGCTGGCGGAGCGGGCGGCGCTGGAGGCCGGCCTGGCCGCGCTGGCGGGGTCGGCGGCCGAGGGGCCCGCGGAGGGCGAGGCGGCGGCGGCGGCCGGCCCCGAGGCGCGGCTGGGCGCTGCGCTAGCCACGCTGGCGCGGGAGAAGGCGCGGCTGGAGGCGAGCTGGCAGGCGGAGCGGCGCGGGGCGCGGGCCGAGCGGGAGCGGCTGGAGGGCGAGGCGCGGGAGGCGCGGGCGCGGCTGGCGGCGCAGCAGCGGGACCGGGCGCAGGAGCAGGCCGACCACGCCGACATGCTGCGCGAGCTCCAGCGGCTGCTGCAGGACGAGCGGGCGCGGCGGCGCGAGGCGGACCTGGGCCTGGAAGAGGCGCGCCGGGAGGAGCCGCGGGAGTTGCTGGCCGAGCTGGAGCGCCTGCGGGGCCACTTCCAGGCGCAGCTGCTGCAGGAGGCTGGCAAGGTGGGCGCGGCCCCCCCTCCCTTCGTCCCCCCTCCCTTCGCCTCCCCCCGCGGGCGAGAGTGACCGCCTCTTCTCCTTCCCCCCCAGGCCGCCCAAGCTGACGAGCACCTGCGGATGGGAGAGCAGCGCGGGGCTGCCCTGGAGGCCCGGATCTCCGAGATGTCGGAGCTGCTGGGCGCCTACGAGAAGGCCAGGCAGAAGGACCAGGCTGCCCTCCAGAAGCTGAAGGACCGCATCGTCCAGCTGGACCTCGAGAACAAGACCCTGGCCGTTGCCGCCTCCGGCCACGCCACCGTGGGCCTCATCCTGGAGGACAGCCGCCTGGACGCCAGTGTGCTGAGAGACAAGGTGGAGAAGCTGACGGAGCTGGCGCGAGTGGCTGCCGAGCACACACCATCTCTCGTGGGAGACGTCGAAGTTGTCTGCCCGGCTGAGCCCCCTAAGGACGCAGAGTCTGGGGACGGCGAGAAGGCCACCCTGGCCTATTATCAACAGGAGCTCAAGCAGCTGAAGGAGGAGTTTGAGAGGTACAAGGTGAGGGCGCAGGTGGTCTTGAAAAACAAATCGGCCAAAGATGGGAACCTGGCCAGAGAGCTGGAGGAGAGCCAGGAGCAGCTGGTGGAGCTGAAGGAGAAGTACGTTTCTCTTCGGCTGTCCTGTGAAGTGGAGGCCAAGCAGCACCAGGAGCAGCTGGAGGCCAAGAGGCGAGAAGCGGCTCTGCTCCAGCAGCTTCACCGCCAGGAGTTGGAGCGATGCCTGTCGGAGGGCCGGGAGAAGGCCCTGCGACTGGAGGAGGAGATGCACAAGCAGCGTGACCGGGCCCTGGCCGTCCTGATGGAAAAGGACCAGGAGCTGCAGCAACTGAGGGTCCTGGCCGTGCCCTTCGGGCTGCAGGTTCCCAAAACGGCCACAGGGCCAGGTAGTGGTGGCAGCGGCAGTGCCCACAGCGACAGTGGGGTGGGTGACGATGCTTTGGAGCACCTGACGCTGCCTCTCTCTGCCCCCAACGAGCCCACCTTCCTGCTGTACACGGAGCAGCTGGCTCGGAAGAAGGTGGAGATCTTGGCTCTGAAGAAGCAGAAGCACCAGCTGGAGATGGAGGTTCACCAGTTGCAGGAGAAGCTGCTGGAAGAAGGAGAGAAGCACCGAGAGGAAGTGTCTCTGCTCCAGGGCCACATTCAGAAGACCTTCAGGGACCGGAGCAGAGAGGGAGCTAACCTGGAGTACCTCAAGAACATTTTCTACAGGTTCCTGACTTTGACAGATTTGCTGGCACGCCAGCAAACCCTGACAGCCATATTGACTATTTTGCATTTTAGCCCAGAAGAGAGACAGGCTGTCCTGAGCCATGTGGGCGGAAGCAGCAGCTGGTGGCTTTCGGGGAAGAGATGACCCCCCTCCCCCCGGCTTGCTGGGGGTGGGGGGTGGAGGGGTGGGGAGGGTTCTTAGTGAGGCTGGCTTCCCTATTCTGGCCTCAAAGCAAGCAGTAGCCATTCCCAGCCATTGACTGGGTAGGCCACAGGGCCAGCCAGGACTCCCAGTTCAGACTCCAGCCTCCCTGGGGCTGCAGGGATTCTTAGTGAGGCTGGCTTCCCTATTCTGGCCTCAAAGCAAGCAGTAGCCATTCCCAGCCATTGACTGGGTAGGCCACAGGGCCAGCCAGGACTCCCAGTTCAGACTCCAGCCTCCCTGGGGCTGCAGGGATTCAGTGTGGGATCTTTGTTCTTTTTAAAGGACTCCATTCAGGAGTCTCGCCAGTGTTTGTTCCAATACTTGTGCCAAATGTGGACTGGGGCAATCCTCTGGACTCAAGCCTGAAGTTGAAGCCAGCCAATAAAGCATCAGCCATTGAAGCCTCTCCTGTGAGTGTCTGGGCTGGAGCCAGACCCCGCCTTTAGGTGGAGCCTCGGGGTGTTCCTCCAGCACGGCTGTCACCCTTGGGGCATGGAGATGCAGCATCCCTGGGGGTTGCTGGGCCAGAAAGTGCTATGATTTCCCACTCCTGATCTTGAGCGCTCCCTTCATGACTTCTCCCAGCCAAGGATTGGAAGGCAGGCCAAGGGCCCTGGTTCGCTCCTTCTTCCCTTTGTGGAAGTCAATCAGTACGGCTTCTCATCCGACAAGGGCAACTCTCGGTGGCCATATGGGATGGGGGAAACCGGGCAGGAGTCCTTCCTGACTCCCTTCACAGCTCAGAAAAGAGCAGCTGCGGTTTGTTGCTTGTCTTCCCTCCAGAGTCAGTTGGCCTCTGGGTCTAAAATGCACTTTCATGCTGTGTGTGAAAGGATGGAGCACTACTGGCCACCTCGCACCAGTTTTTGGCATGGGAACTCGGCTGTCGTCTTAGCCTCTTGGAGATGAGGCCATTATAGCATTAGCCCTTAGATTTACATACCGCTTCACAGCCCTCTCTGAACAGGTTACAGAGTCGGCCTCTTGCCCCAACAATCTGGGTCCTCATTTTACTGACCTTGGAAGGCTGAGTCAACCTTGAGCTTGTGAGGACTGAACTGCTGGCAGTCAACCTGCAATCCTGCATTCTAAGTGCCATGATGGCTAAAATGTGTGATTCCTTGGGGCAGGGTTTATGTAAACATAGTTATATTTTGTCCAGATGGGGTTAGGATTGCATGTCTTGTGACATGAAACGGTTTTCTGTAAAGGAACCGGGTGCAGGTTAGAGAAGCTGTGAGGTCAGAAGAGAGTTGGGCGCTCTCATTGCTGGGAATTTTGACCAAGGACTGAATAGCTCATGTTGTGAGCAATTCTCTCCCTGTGTTTCTCTCTCTCCGTCTCGGAAGCACCCTCACTGGGGTGCATCACCCATCGCATACCTTCAGAGGAGCTGCTATGATCTGCCCCCTACCTTTCAAGGGCCAACCAGCTGGTGGCTGTTAGGGTACCTGAGCGGGTCAATTCTAAAGGTGCTGCATGACCTCTTGGCCAGTGCTTGTCCACTCCTGTGGCAGCAGAGAACTGTGGGCTACAGTTGCCGTTTTGTGCTCCTTTCTTTAATGTCTGGGCTCCCAGGGCAGAAGGCTTAGCCATCCATCCTTCCGCCTGCCTCTCTGGGGAGGGGAGGTGAGGTGGAGGGCCCGAGGCAGGAGGCCCAGAGCAGCTGCAGCTTATTGGGTTCCTTGGAGTTCTGCCATCTGGACAGCCAGAATATGGCAGGTTCCTAGGTCTGCAAAGCATGTTTTGGAAAGAAATTGGAAACAGGTTTGGATTTCTCCCTGTCCAGCCATACAAAAGGAAAATGGAAAGGGACTGGGCCTGCAGCAAGGGAGAAGTTGTGGGGTGGGGTGGGGATGAGTGTGGAAGGAGGACAGAAGCGAGCCTGGGGGGGGGCATCCCTGTGGGCTTGGCAGCGGCCTGGAAGGTCTTTGACCCCTCTGTTTTAAGGCCAATCCCATGACCTTCAGCGGAGCTTGGGGGAGGTGGGGAACGATCCAGTATCCCAGCTCTGCTTGCTCTCCCTCCGTGCTCTCCCACTACTAGGCAGAGGCTTCCAGCGTGAAATCCCCACTTGTCCCCCTGGGAGTGGCTTCCCAGTGCTGCAGCCTGCCCTGTTCTCACCCCTTCCCATCACCCCCCCAGTGGAGCTGCTGCTAACCCAGGACTGCCGGTCTGCTGGTCGGCCTGTGTGGAGGGAGCAAAGGCGGCCTAGTGCTTTAGGGGCGGAGGGGGTGTCTTGGGCAAGGGGCCTCCTGGCTCCTTCAGGGAGGAGGAGGAGGGTTGGGCTGAGGCTAACTCTGCCCCGAGCATCTTGGCTTCATGGATCTCTGGCCCCAGAGCGGCAGGGACCCTTCTGGTTGGCTCAGTTCGCATGAGGTATTTTCCTTAAATCTCCACACTGGCCGCATCTGCTGAAATGCCTTGCATGAATGGTCCTGTGAGAGCTGGACGGCTGGCCAGGCTGAAATTAAGAAGCCGCCCATTGAGAGGTTGGCAGGCTCCCCTTTCGCCCATGGGGCTCAGTGGCCAAATGCGGGCAGCGTCTTGCTCTCCCCCCCCTCCCATTGGGTGGCTTTTTAACTGAGGGACGACTGAGCCCTGAGCTTGGATCCCAACGGTCGCTTGCCAGGCGCGTTCTCCTTCATGGGACCCAGCCCTGCCCAGGCGGCTGTGCAGCAGAGGTCTGCGCAGGGAGCCATGCAGGGAGCCCGGAGCCTCTGCTGGGAAGAGGCTGGCCAGGGGAGGGTGAGGAGCCCGGGGTTCAGCAGAGCAAGAGAGCTGGAGGCTGCCCCCTCCCGCAGGGAAGGGCGCCCCTCCCCTTGTGTTGGCTCAGGGCCGTGGCCAGGTGAGGCCTCAGGCAAGGGGAGTGGCATCAGATGCCCTTGGGGCAGCCTCCAGCCAGGCCCCCTTGCGCAAAACAGCTCAGCTGAGAGGGAGGGCCCAAGGGGACAGGGCGAGGTCAGTAGCCGAACCAGCAGCAGCAGCCGTCCCCATGGCTGAGGAAAGCAAGTGGGGCTCGCCCCTGCCAGCTGACAAGGTACGCCCTCCAGGGCTTGAGCACATTCCTAGGAAGAAGCAGTGGTTTTGGGGAGGGCAGAAATCACAGTTTGCCAAACCTGGATGGTGCTGGCTTGGCAAAAGGTAGTTTGGTGCCGGCTAGGCTTCCTTCCTCCCTCCATATCTGGCTTTGTCCGTGGGAACGCAGAGGTGTGCACTGTAGGCAGTGTGGAAGCGTGCATTGCCCAGGCCGCCAAGTGGATTATTCCCCAAATGGCTGCCAATTCCAGGTATCCAGCCCAGCTTGGAGATGGGTGGGACCTCCCAGTCCAGCCCTAAGAACAGTGGATCTGCGCACTTAGGATATCTGGGGTGCAGGTTACTCCTTGCCCCCCCCTCCCCCAGAGTTGAATGGAAAGTCAGGCTGGCCTAGGCAGGGTAAGCCAGGGCACCCCTCCTCTCGCTGGGCTCCAAGAGCCCCTCCCCATCACCTGTGGGCAGGCGGAGCTCCTCCCTTTTATTCACACAGCCAGGTTTCTCAGGCCAGGTGGCTGCAAGTCCTGAGCACTTGCCCTATAGTTCCCTCCCTTTGGCTGCCAAGATCAGCCAGGAGCCCACATCTGTCCTGGTACTGCACCAGGCCCACTGCTGGCTTTCCAGGGCAGCCAGCTGGCTTCCTCACCAGTTCGCTGTGCCTGGGAGCCACGTCTCCAAAGCTGCCACTGCCGGCTGTGCCCTGAACTCAGCACCTCCAAAAGAACCCAGGACAATAAGAGCCAGACAGCCATGGGCCTCGGCCTCGGAAACAAGAGGGGCTTTCTTGCAGATCAGTTTGGATTTTGTCAGCAACAAATTTTTGCAAACTAACTTGAATTTACTTTTTTTACCTGGCTAACTGCCTTGCAGAGAGTATCAAAGTAGCCTATCAAAGTGTTTGCTAAAGTATCCCATGTCATGCCGCTTTAGCCAGCCGATGAAGCGTGCTGGCCGTTAAGCAGAAAGCGTCGCTGACACCAGAGTCCTGAGCACTGCTCCCTGGTTCCCCCTTTGAAAAAGGCACCAGGGTTTGGATCTTGTCAAGGAAAGGGCGGTGAAATGCTTTCTAGAATTGAGTGAGATAGCGAGCACCCTAAAATACAATATGCAACGGGACATCAACAGGTGGGAGATCCTAACCTAAGGCCAAATTTAGTTGAGAAAACCGGGATGGCATTTGGAGTGACAGTAAATCACAAGCCGTGAATTGGCAGCATGATGTGGTTGCAAAGGAGACATGCAATTCTAGGTGGCACCTTCATCTTTCTGCTGCTTCTCTAGATCCTGGTCTTGGTGTGGATCTACCTGGTGACCCTCTCCCTCAGGTGAGCAGAGGGGCTGGCTAAGCTGCCCTGCCGCACTCCCAGGGGAGCCTCGCTCACTTCTCTTTCTCTCTAAACCACCGGGTCTGAATCTGGTCTTGCCCTGCCTTCTGTGGGGAAGCACGGGACAAAGGAACTCTGGGGCAGGGCGGAAATTCTCCACTCTCTGGCTCCCTTGCAAAGGAGGCTGGGGGCCTGTGCCTGGCCTGGCCAGCATGGGCTTCCTTGTGGGCCTGCTGGGGGGGGCAGGGCCCTGCAGGGTGTAAGGTCCAAGGCTTGGGCTGCAGGGCAGTTGGGGGAAGGAAGAAGGGTAGCGGGGGGTGATCTTCCCTTTGGCATCATTTGTGAGTGATCTCCCCCTCCTGTGGCTGCTGCATGAGTACTCTGCCTGCCTCGAGTGCAAGGAGGGGGGGGCTGGAGGGAGGCCCCTGTTCTCAGACAACGGTTGCTGAAGGGGGTTGCTGAAGGGGCGGGGCGGGGCAGGGCGGGGGGAGTCCTGGGACTTCTGCCTGCTCCCAATGCAAACTTGGCGGGGGGCAGGCAGAGGAGGGAGGTGAAAGCCCAGCAGCCCTGGGGGGGCCCACTTGATCCTGCTGGGTTTCTCTTTCAGCCTGCTGGGCAGTGCCTCCATTTTGGCCATGGCCGTCCGCCGAAGACAATGCTGCTCTGACCAGGTCTGATGGCCGATTCCAATGACCGGCCCACATTTCGCAACCTGTTTTATAGTTCACTACTCCTCTGGATTTCCACAAGGCCCTGAAATATTATAACAAGCTGTGCAAGATTTAACGCCCCCCCCCCCACATACACACCCACTGTACACTCTGATGTCTGAAAGTTTGGCAGGGGGTCCCTGATGCCAAGATGCCAATCTCTGCTGTGGGCTTGGTTGATGCAGCACCGAAGGAAGCCGCCTGTCCCTGAGGGCCGCTGCCAAAGGCAGAGTGCGGTGCGGCCCATTTTCCCTTCGCAGCCTTTCCATCCTGCTGCTTCATTTGCACAGCTCTGAATCTGTGGGGTAAAACACCCTAAACAGCCAAAAATGGGGATCAAAGAACTGCCATCCAGCACACGTAATTCTACCTAGAGAGCTAATTTTTAGGGAAGGCCACCTGCAAAAATGCCTCAAAGGGCAAGAGTGACCGCTGCCCGCCCCCCGGAGACGGACAGCCCCTATCCAGGGCCAGGTGTGGGGCACAGGAACCAGCCACTTGCCCAGGGCCTCTTTGGGAATGGGTGCATTTTTATTAACCATGCAGTGATTCTGCCTCCCGTGATTGAGCCAGCACCAACCCTGAGAGGCTGAGGCTGCCGCCCCAGGCTGAGTGGCACGGCAGCTCTGATTTCCTGCTAAAAGCCTGGCACTTCCTGGCCCAGCTGGCTAGTTCAGGCTGTCAGGACAGGCACGGAGACTCTGAAAAACGGGTAGGCCTCTTCACTTGAGAAAGGTGTAAGGACTCCTTCCTTGGGCGAGGGGTGGACTAGAAGACCTCCAAGGTCCCTCCTAGTCCTAGGATAGTAGGGCCTACCTGAGGCAGGTTCCCCTGTAGGTGTTTGTGCTGTCCAAATGTGGCTGCATTCAGCTGACAACCCCCCCAGCTGACTCAGGTTCTGCAGAGATTGTCCATCGAGGCTGCCTCCGCCTGGGCTGTGCCTGGCTGGGGGAAAAGGCTGGAGCAGCCAGGGAAGCCCTGCTTTGGGGGCCAGGAGAGCCTGTGCTGCAAGGGGCACAGAAAGGTGGGTGGCTCCGCTTGCTGGTTGGCTGGAGGGGGCCTCTGACCTGTTGCTTGTCCACAGCTCCGGCCTCTCGTCCTCCTCTCCCTCGCGGACTTCCTGGGCTCTGCGGTGCTGATCCCCACCATGGCCATCCACCTCCTTCCCACCCAGCACTTTGGGGCGGCCCACGGCTTCTGCCTATATGGGCGGATGTTCGGCATGGTAACTCTGCCCCTCCTCGGGTGGCCCTGGAGGGGGGCAGCTGTGTACGTGGGAGGGAGGAGCGATTCCTTGCTGGCCCAGCCCAGTCCATGCTGGGGAGGGTGGCTGGTGGGTCAGTCCCGAGTCCTCCATCCGGGCAGAGGGAAGTCTTGTCCACAAGGGAAGAGCCCTTGGCCTCTCCTGGGGCTGGACGGGGCCGCTTCCTTCTCTCCTCTTTGGCCCCCCACCTAAGAGCCAAAATAGGAGGGGCTGCCCCAAAGCCTGGGGAAGGGATGGTTCCAGAGGGAGAGCAGAGCCCATGCCTGCCTCCCTTCCTGCCCCTCAGATGTTCTATGCCATCTCTCTGCTGATGGTGCTCGTCTACGCCTGTGAAGTGAACCGGGCGGTCAGAGGCTGGAGAGTGGCTCAGGTACAGGCTCTGGGGGTCTTCAGGGTGCAGCCCAAGCCCCCCACGCTCCCTTCACCCTGCTGCTGCTTGGCCGCCTGAGTGTGTGGATGGGCAGAGGCCGGACGGGGAGTTTGAGAGCAGCTTTCTCCCCCCCATCTGCCCCCCGTAGGAGAGCCCAGGCGGGAGGAGGGCCCAGCTAGTCAGCCCCAACCTTGGGCTTTGTGGCACTTGGCTTTCCTGCACTTCCAGTTCTGAAGTCCCCATTACCCGTGTGTGCAAGTGAGGAACTGCCTGAGCCCGATGGGGTGGGGTTGTGCCTTGCATTCCCTTTAGATAGGAGCTGGGCTGCCTTTTCCCCAAGGCCAGCAATGCTCCTCTTCGCCATGCCCACAAGAGCATCCTTCTGTTACTGCTCCAGATCTCTCTCTCTCTCCCAGGACAGCTTCTGCTGCCTCAGGTTCCAGCTGGCTCTGCCCTATACCCTGGCTTGGTAGGTAGAGCGCAAGGGAGCCTGGGAATGGCTGGAGGAGGGTCTCTGGCTCTCTAGGGCCCCTCCCCAGAGATTTCCCTTTGCCTCCCAGGTTGCTCCCTTGCCTGGTTGTTCTGGCTCTGATGGTGCTACGCAGCAGTGGGCCCATGAGTAGCGAGGCCCTCCTCCAGCCTTTGCCCCAGGCAGGCCATGACTCCTCAGGGGCCCCCAACCTCTCCTGCTCCAGGTGGGCATCTCTTCTGGGTCCCAGAGGGTTAGGGTGGAGTGGTCCTCCTGCAGGACGTGGGGCCTGGGCTGGGGGCTTGAGACCCATCTCACTTTCTTCCCTTCCTTCTCCTTGCAGCTGCCTCATTCTCATCCACCTCTCCCACAATTCCTGCTATAAGGTATGGCATCCCAGGGTCAGCTGCACTCTCCAGTCTCCCTTTGGGTTGGGGGGGTTCAAAGCATCCCTGACCAGTGATGGTCCACCCTCCCTCTGAAGATGCCAGTGAAGGGCAGCCTCCATTGCCCCAAGCGTCATTGGTCGGTTGCTGTTACGAGCTGGAAAGGCCTCCTCCTCCTGGAAGTGAGTAGACCCTCTCAGAGGTCCCCCTCAGGGGGTCCAGGCAGTTGCAAGTCGAGTCTCCAAGGGGTTCGGAGAAACGGCCATTGTGCTCAAATTGCACTCCGTGCCTTTAAAAGGACGCTGGGTTTGCCTGCTTTTTTTCCACTACTCCCTTTTGGAAATAAATGTTCATTGCTTTTAGCCATTATAAACCTTTGCATCAAGAAATTTGAGAGCACAAATTTCCTTCAATACTTAGCAAAGGAAGGTTTAAAGACAATTTTGAGGAATTAGACTCTAGAGGTTGACATAGATGGGTTGCTATGCCGTTACCCTCAATGGTGACATCAGGTCTGGAATGAGGAGGGGGGGTCAGTTTGTTGAAAGGAGATGGGGGGAGGAGGGGTGGCTTGTTTTAAGGAAGGGCGATGAGTGGAAAGGGGAAGAGGGGAAAGCCACTTCTCGATGTGTGAGGCTTTTCTTGACCATATTCTGATCCTGCTGTCCAGACCCCCAGGCAGCCAGGCCCCCTTCTCTCCCATCAGCACCTGGGCAAGGAGAGCAGCATCTTCTTCCTGGCCTTTGTGGCCCTGGTTGTGTCCGCTTGTGTGGTAAGTGATGCGTGTGGCCATCCTGTCCCATGCACTTCAACCTCTGGGGGTGGGAGAAAGAAGACCTGGCACATAGCTTGGGGAGGGGCTTGCTTACCAAGCTAGCATCTGCCCAGACCCAACGAAGGCACTTCCGGGCTCAAGAGCAAAGCAAGTGGAAGAGCTTGCTTTTGCTGAAGCTCCAGGGGCTGGGCTGAAACACCTGGCTGAGGCAGGGGCTTTAAAGGGCTGTTGAGATGCCAGGCCAGCTCACAGGCCCACCTTCCCTGCCTGAGCCCAAACCAAGCCGGCGGCAGAAGAGCCACCCCCTTGTCCCTGGCTTTTGCCCCTCGGGCTTTATTTCACGGCCAAGGAAGCCACCTCCGGTGCCAAGAGGAAAAATGCCTGGTCTATCGTGCTGAAAAGGTTATTGCCTGGACTTAAATTTTGTGAGTTTGTTTTAGGGTAGAGCTTTACAATCAGTGGCAGAGCTCTGTCTGCAAGGCAGGGGCTTTGCAGAGGGCGCCCAGCCTCTGGCTATTGGCTGCCGGGGTGGGCACGGAGCCTCTGGGTCCCCAAAGACCCCATGGAGGTTGCCCTCTGTCGCCCCCCTCCCAGCAACAGGGCTTCTCCAAGAGGGCCGATGGGGACAGGAGATGCTGAGTCTGCCAGGCCCCAAAGGGAGGGTGAGGCTTGCCCCCTTTTACTTGAGGGGTGTCCTCCAAGCCAGGTGGTTTCATTACCCGAAGCAGGGAACATCATCTGGGCTACGGGTGGGGTGGGGGGAGTGTTTGCTCTTGGTTTGTATTCTGGCAGCTTATCTTGCTTTATTGGCCCAACATGGCAGAGACTTTCCTTGTCTCTAGGGCTGCTGCCCTTTCTCCAGCCCAGGGCTCCCCTTCTATGCAGAGTCCAGAGCAGACTGGGGCCTCCTCTCCGCAGCTTGGCCCTTTCCAACGCTGGGCCTTCCCTGCGCTGGGCTGCTTCCTTTCCTGTTTGGCTTGCCCGGACTGGGGGCTGCTGCCAGCCGAGGTTTGGATGGGGCCTTCCTGATGCCATTGCCCTCCCTGGGCAGGTTCTCTACTGCAGGGTGAAGAGGTGGCAATGTCGGGACTGCCACAGGCTGCGGGGCGAGGGGGGTCTTGCCGGCAGAAGCCGTGTCTCCCGCAGCTTCCAGCTGGTCCTCGTGCTCTGCTGGATGCCAGGTCAGTGGCCTGTGCCCGTTTTCCAGCCAGCCGGCCTGCTGCCGAGCACGTCACTCAGCATATGGACAGGGACCAGGAGGCTGAGCGGAAGCAGTGACTGGCCGGCCTTCTTGTCCACAGCATGCCTTCTCGTGGTGCTGTCATTCACCGGCCTGCAGCTCTCCACCCTTTTTCCTCTCTTGGTGACCACGGTGAGTTGGCGGGGGGAGGAGAGGGATCTCCTCAGGTAGAGGAGACACACCCAGAGGGGAATCACGGCCGGCTTCTCTGCCCTGCCCAGGCCCTGACTGCCCCCCTCCAGGGCTTCTTGCACAGCCTGGTCTATGGCTGGTTGCGGGACAGCTTCCGCCAGGAGGTTGCGGGCGAGCGGCTCCCGCTGTATTGCTCGCCAGACCTGAAGGCCGCCTTCGATGACTCCTTGGCTGCGTCCAGCTAGCCCTGGAAGCCTTCAGCTGCACATGAATAAAACATAGGGATCTCAGAGGTCTTCTAGCCCAAACCCCACTTGAGCAGGAGACCCTGAATCATTTCAGAGAAATGTCTGTCCTTTAACATTCTGCTAAATAAAATGTGCAGGGGCTGCACCCCACAGTCTCTCTTCAATGGGGGTGGCGTGCAGCCCTCTAGTTTTGGATCACCCCTGCAAAGTCTAGGGGCCTTTGAAGCAGGGGTGGTAGGGGGACAAGGAATCCCACCCTTTAGACGGTCAGTGCTGAAGCAAATGCTGCCAGCAGCCCTGAGACCCCGAGACAAGAAATGGCTGCCCTCGTAGGGCAGCTGAATCCCCCTTCTCCCGTGACCTCAGACGCCCTGTGGGCAGCACCAAACCTCCGCTCACCTTGATAGGCATCCTGCCACCTCTGGGACTCCTAAAAGGGTGAGGAGGTGGGAGAGCATTCACATAGCCCCGCCCCACCCCATTCCCTCGTCTCTTGAGGGCTAGGAGGTGGCGGGGGGGCTTTTCCTCCCCTGGCACCTCAGCCGAGCCACTGAAACACGGGGGGGGGTGGGGGGGGTGGCGCTCTGCACGGTTCCTCCCACGTAGGCCTTGAGGCCTTCCAGTCCCCCCCCGGGCCAGACACGGGGAGAAGGAAACCCCCCTGCCATCAAACAGGCACCCCGTTGGGCTTCTATTCGGTGAGCTTTTTAGCCATCTCTCTGCGCCCTTCTCTGAACAGAGGAGCTCTGGAATGAATTTGGAACTGGGGTGGGATAAAGAGCTCAGTTGAAAAAAAGCCCTTCGGACAATTCAGCTTTATTAGCTTCTCTCGAGAACACACCACCACTGTCCATCACGCAGCAGCAACCCACGACCACTGTGCCCCTCTGCTCCCACCCAGGCTGGGCACCTCTTCCCCTCACCCCCCAGGGCCCCCTCCCTTGGCCCCCAGGGAGCTGCCCTTTCAGCTGGCACTGGCCGCCTCCTGGTGATGCAGGGTGGCCTGGAGGTCCTTGGGCAGTGACCGGACCACAATGGCAATGTGCTGGCACACTCGCTGGAGCGTCTCCTCTCTGGCAGGAAGGCCTTGGCTCCTGGCTCGGACCTGCATGCGGGAACCAACCAGGCAGCAATCCCCCTCCTCCGAGCCCACGATCCTGGCAGGGGCCCTCTGGACAAGAGGCCGGCTGAACAGGCTTCCCAAGACTCTTGGACCCCTCTTCCTCCCGCCGGCGCCACGCGGTTGCTTTCCATGCAACGGCTGCATTCGCCCGGGGGGGGGGAGCCCATCGTGGTGGGGCCAGTGGGCTCTGTTCCTGGAACGGCTCAGGTGGTGCCTTGTGCCCCCCCTTTCTGGCTCCCTTGTACAGTGATCACAGGGTGGGGGAGGTGGGTGGGTGGGCGGGGGAGGCTGAGCGAAAGCCGCTTACCAGCTTCTCACGGAGCTTCAGCACCAGGTCCACCACCTCTGCCTCGGACTTGTCCACCATCCAGGCCCTGACATTCTAAGGGAAGAGGAGCAGAGGAGGACCCCCTCCTGCTCCCGCTCTGTCCAGGGGTGCCCATGCAGCAGCGCCCGCCTGAATCCGGAGCCTGCTTCACCCCCTCACTCCCCCATGCTCTAGAGCCTTGCCCTACAGCGAATGGACAGACTAAGGCGTGTGTGTGTGTGGGTGTGACCCATTCAATGGTGCCCCCCCCACACAATGTTCCCACCCACCGCTTCAGCGATGGCCTCCAGGTGCAGAGCTTCCAACTTATGCGTCATCTCTTGGTGCCTCTGGCGAAACCAGCCGTCAAAATTGGGCGACTTAAAGAATCGCCTGGGGAAGAGGAGGGGGGTCAGTCTGGAGGAGCCTCACACTGGACAGGCTTGACCAGGTTTCGGTGGCAGGAGCCCACTTGGGCCGGTTTTAAAGAGCATCATGCAACCTGTTAGTGGCTCCGTAGTGCAGAGCCCAGCTCGTCCGTGACACGAGGCCTTGGCTTAAGAAGGGCAAATCCCTCCCAAGGGAGCACCTGTGTCTGCCCCAGGTGGAGGTGGGATTAGGGAGCAAGATCCTGCCTCTGGGGGGGATCCCCCGCATGCAGGGCTGGGGTGGGAGTTGCTCTGTGCCCACAGGTCGGGCTCTTTGACTTCAGGAGCTCTGAAGGGGGGGGGGGACTCGCCTACCTGTAGAGGGCCAGCCAGTCGCCCTTGAGTGCACAGGTGAGCTGGGGCCCGGCCTGCTCCAAGCTCTTCAGGAAGTCTTCCTGGTGGAAAGGGCGGATCCGAGGGGGAGTCTGGGGAGAGGGAGGGAGGGAGGGAGGCAGCAGCAGTCCTGCTGGACAGCCAGAGAGTGAGGCCACCGCAGCACAGGTGTTCCGGCTCTGCAACAGGGGAGCCGGGAAAAACCTTACCTTCCACGGGGTGAGGGTCCTTTGCAGAGGCATCAGACTTGCCATGTAGTGCTCCTAGGGAGGAGCAGGCAGGGGGGAGTCGGCTGGGGGGAGGAGCTTCTCAGGGGGCGAGGACAGTGGGGAGCGGCTCCTCCCTAGGGCCTTGGCTCCTCTCCCAGCCACAGCCCCCTTTCCTCCCCCCGCACTTACCAGAGGGATGATGAAGCTCTGGGTGAGCTCCAAGAGCTGGCGCCTCAGAAGGGCGCTCTGGGCCTCGGATGGGTGCTGCTTCTGGATGCCCTGCGGAGCACGGCCAGAGGTCAGCCAGGATCCACCACCCGTGCCCTCCCTCCCCATTGCAAAGGGGACGTTCCTCTTGCGCATCGGTTCAGGGAGCAGCAGGGACGGGGGAACCCACCAGGCCCCGCCTGCCTGGGAAGGGCCTCAGGAAAGGGGCCACAGGGCAGGAAGGTGAGGTGCGCTGAAGTCTGAAACTAGCCACCCAGCAGGTCTACCAGGACCGCCCTCCCTGAACTGCCTTTGTTCCTGCTGAGCTGCTCCGGGAGGGGGGGAGCCCAGCAGCCTGGGTAGCCTTGGACCCGATGGCCGACTTTGTGCCTAGGGGAAGGGGGATCCCGTGCCTCTGGCAGGGTAGCCTCCCCTCGCCCCCATCCTTCTCTTCCGACTCTGCGAAGAAAGGAGGCCCAGGAGAGCCTGCAGCCCTTTTCTGAGGTTGGGCTCTGACTTGCCTTCAGGAGTCTCTTGATCAGCATCTTATCCTTGTGCAGAAATGCTTTGTATGATGTGTAAAGTCCTGGGGGGGGGAAGAAGAGCCAGGCAGAAAAGAGGCAAGGAGGGCGGAGTGAGGGGGGGGGCACCCTCTTTGCCAGCTGCAGAACAGGCCCTGCTTGGCTGGGGCTCCTGCTTGGGCCTCCTTATCCAGCAGCAGCAGCAGCAGCTGGGCAGGAAGAGGGTCAGCGGGAGGCTCACCTGGCTTGGTGTCCAAGGTTTTCAGCCTGGCAAGTTTCTTCAGCTTGACCTGCTTGGGCAAGTCCCCTGCACAGGAGGAGCAACACAATGCCAGGCTGGGCTGCCATGGCCAGACCCCCTGCCCAGGCTCCAGATGGGGCTGCTCCATGGGAGCCAACCCTCCTCCTGCCTCCGACCTCAGCTGCCTCTCATGCCGACGCTATGGGCAAGCTCTCCTGGTCATCCCCAGAGCCGCACCCAGAGGGCCCAGCCCTGCCTTACCAGCCAGCCGGAGCTCCCCGAGGCGCAGGAGATGGGGCCAGTGCTGCAGCATCTTGATGAAGAAGGGGTTCGTGACGCCCAAGAGCACGCTGGGGCTGGGGGAGCAAGCGGGGCTGGGGGTGAGGAAGGGGCTTCCTCCCTGGAGCCCCTACAGGCACCCTGGCGGAAGAAGACTCACGGGCCCTGCGTCCGGGTCGTGTACTCTTTGAACTCGTTGTCATGAATAGTAAAGTATGGGCGGAAATCACAGCAGTACTTCAGGGGCGCCAGGCAGCTGGGTGGGGGAGGGCAAAGAAATCAATTCCTGTCTGAGAGCAGCCGGAGCTGGGGAGTGGGCAGTGGGAAGGCTGGGCTGCCTGGAGAGGGCCCCCTGGCCAGGAACTCCCTATCGGCCACGGCAGCTTCACAGGGGATGGTAGGCGAGTCTGGTACCTGGCTAGGGCAAGGACCACCTCGGAGGACATGGCGGGGGAAGGGGCCACCACCACTAGGGGCTCCCCGAGCAGGACCAGCTCCCACAGCAGCTGAATGTGGACCAGCACCGACTGGAAGCACCTGTTCCGAGAGCAGAAAAGGGAAGAGGGCACAGCTGGGCATCGAATGTGGACACGCCCAAGGCTGCCCTCCAGCACTGTGCTGAATCATGCAGCCCCCAGCCCCATCTTTGGTCAGGTTCTGACTCAGCCACTCAGGGTGTGGGGTGTGAACCCCATTTTGAGCACTCCCAATCTCCTCCTCCTCCGTGTTTCTGTAGCCCAGGCTGGTTTGAGGGTTTGGCCAGGCAGGTTTCCTCCCCACCCTGGACAGGAGCTGGGTTTTTTGCAAGAAGCAGGGCGATCCCTCACCTGAAGAGGTCCAGTTCAGCAACACTGGGGAGGATGAGGGGAGCTGGCAGGAGGTTCTGAGCAAGGAAAGAAGGGCAAAGGGAAAAGGCAAAAGGCTCTGAGCCTGGAGGGACACAAAGCTGCTCCTCTCCAAACACGCTTGGAAGGGGAAGCAGTCAAGGCCTCCGAAGGAAGAGCCCAATTCAGACTCTGTGTGGCCTGGATGGAGAGGAGCCTCCAGAAGGTGAGCTCCAGAGAAAGCAGGCCCGATTCAGAGCGGAAGGGGGGGCGTTGTGGCTATTTCTAAGCAAAAGCAAGGACGCACTAAACGACCTCCCCCACCCCACCCCCAGGCGCACCCACACACAGGCAGAACATCCTCCGCTTCCCTGCACCCCAGGAGAGAGAGAGACCAGGGCTTGTGGGCTATGCCACCTGCCAGCACAGGGACACCCGGGAAGGGGGTTCAGAGAGCCTGATCAGCCACGGCAGGGCTTCAAGCGGGGTCCATGGGCAAGCCCGGGAGGCAACCCCCACACCAGTGGCTCAGCCTTTACAGCCACTCCCATCGAGCACTGGGGCCAGGCGAGTGCTCAAGGCAAAGGCCAGAAGAGGCTGAGCTCCCAGGCCAGCCTTCCCGGGCAAGCTCCACAGCAAGTGCAGCCAGAGGAACCGCTTCTACTCTGGTGGAAGGCTACATGAACAGAATCTTGCAAAGCGGGAGGCACAAACTTCCGGCCCTTCAGTTCTTTCCCTGGCCGCTGGGAGCTCCTCCTCTTCCCCTTGTCGTCCCAAGGCCACCCGCAGGTGCCACTAAGGCGGCCGCTTCCCCTCACCTCCCGAATCAGCGGCTTGGCGGGGCAGGAGTCAGGCTTGTCCACCCGGGAAGGAATCCTCACCTGCAACAGAAAGAGCAGAGCAGCAAATGGAGCCCCCTCCCTGAACAGAGCCACCCACGGTAAGTGGCACAAGGTAGGAAGCATACCTGAATAACCACCCCCATCACTGGCAAGGTCAGCGTTTGGCCAGGCACAGGGGGCGGCCACTGGTCGATCTCACTGCACACTGGAAGAAGCACAAAGGGAGCAGCGGCTGAGTTCTTCCCTGGCTTGACTCACTCAGGTCCAGGAGCCCAGAAACAAAAGAGGGCCCTCCAGAGACCCCCAGCTTTCCCCCAAAAAGGGCTCCTGGCTGTGAACAGCCGCCCCCCCCCCGCTGCCCTCACCTGCCTCCAGACACGGGTCCAGCTTCTCAAAGTACTCCGGGGCGACCAGGCGCAGCAGCGAGTGGAAGAGGGTCACGTAGGGCAGCCGAGTCACCAGCACCAGCGACTGGAGCGGAAAAGCGGAGACCTTGAGCGGCCGCCCTCCCTCCTCCAGGGCAGGTCCTCCCCTCCCCTCCCGCCGCTCACCTTCTGGAAGTAGCCCCTCTGCACGGAGCTGTCGCGGACTTGCCGGAAGAAGACGTAGCCGAAGAGGTGCGCGGGCTCCGGCTGGGGAGAAGCAGGGCAGCCCCCTCACCTCCGGCCCGCCAAGGAAAGCGGGGCGGCCGGTAGGCCCCAGCGGAGCCCTCCCCTCCGGACGAGGCGACCCCGACCCACCTGCAGACTCGGCGGGGCTTCTCGGCTGCACCGCCACTCGCCCGCCGCCGCTGGCGCCCGTCCTCGCCCCGCAGACCGGCGGAAGCGGAAGCTGAACTGGGTGTCCCCGAGGCTCCCTGGGGCGCAAGCGGGAGGAGGGGGGTCAGCGAAGGGGCGCTCCAGCCCCCGCCCTGCCGCGCCCCGCCCCGCCCCGCCCCACTGACCGGAGTAGGAGTCGGGGAAGGCCAAGTAGCAGACACTCGTCCTCTGCGGGGGGGGGGGTAAAGGACGTGAGAGGGGCGCGGGCCGCCCGCCAGCCCCCTCCCCTGCTCCTTCCCCCCACCCCCAGTACCTCCTTCTCGGTCAAGCGGCCCTCCGGCGGGTAAATGCACTGCGGGAAGAGCAGAGCGACCGTCAGCCACCCCCCTGATGGGACGGACCCCCCCCCCACGCACCCCCAGCGACCCACCTCCAGGGCCTGGCCCAGCTCCAGGTCGAAGGTCACCGCGCAGACGCACTCCAGCCATGCCGACAGCCGTCCCCAAGGCAGCAGCGCCGGCGGGGAAGGGCCGCAGCCGCCCGGGGTCGCCATCGCCGCCGGCGGAACACGCATGCGCAGAGCGGGCTCGCAGCCCGCCGGTTGGCCCCTCTCGCGCGTGCGCGCTTGTGCCCCCCGCCGCCATTTTGCTTCCGGAGCGGAGGCGGCGAAGGAGCGAAATAGACGGCCGGTCCGTCAGCACGGAAGGAGACGCCTGGCCGGTGAGGGCGCGTCCCTAGCCCGGTGTGTCCGGCCCTCCCCTCCGCCGCTGCCTTCCGCTCGGCCTCCCTGGCCCCGCGGGAGGGGGGCGCCTTCCCGCGGGCCTCGGAGGGAGGGAGCCCCGCTGCCCCCGGCCGGCCTCCCGCTCGGCGCCTCTGTTTTCCGGCCCGGCCGCGTCAGGGGAGAGGGGCGCGAGGCGCGGCTGCCCTCCGGGGTGAGCGGCTCTATGCCCGTCCGGAATAGGCCGCGGAACCCCTCCCCGCTTGGAGCCTCCCTGGGGGGGGAGTCCCGGGCCCTGCGGCGACTTCGGGGGGCGTGTAGGAGGCTGCCGGCAGCGACGGCTCGGCCCCTCCGGAGCCGCTTCGGGTTGGGGCGGGCAGCGCCGTGGGGGCCGCCTGGGAGCCCCTCCCGCTCCCTGCCTTCCTCTGGCGAGGCTCCCTCCCGGAGTCTTTTTCCTTTTATCCCCCGCGAAGTCCTGCTCTTCTCTGGAAGCCGCTTTGCCCGCCTGGACCGAGCCGGCTTTGAAACCCCCTCTTTCTCCCGCTTCTCAGGCGGGGACGATCCAAGGCAGCTGGGGTTCAGCGGAAAGAAGCCGCCTCCGAAGTCAGGCTGGGTGCTGAAGCGGGAAGCCCAAGTTGCGCCTTTTGAAAGGAGGCTCCCCCGGATGGCTCCATCCAACGGTTTGGCGACTGACTGGATCCCTGGGAAGCCCAGCGGTGCCTAAAGGAGAGGAGATAAGTAGAAGGTGCGCCTGGTCAATGGGTTGGTTTCTGAGAGTGAAGGGCCAGGTGGGCCTGGCAGGTGACCAGAGGAGCCCTGAGAAGATGGGCCTCCTCCGCCTTTGGTTCCTGACTGGCGAGCTCTGGCTTTCCGGAAGCGCAGGAGGCTTCTTCACAGCTCCGCTCTTTGGGAAGCCGTAGTGGGAGCCTGACTGTGCTCCTCTTCCCCTTCCAAGGTTGAGGCGTTTCTTTTGGTAATCGTGGAAATAGGAAGCTGGAATGTTTTTAAGTGAAATGCCGGAGCGGCGGCTTTTTAAATCCCAGCCCATAGACCGCCATAAAGGAGGGAGTGATGTGGCCTGCCTTGCTTTCTTAGGCTGCTTAGAATTTAGAACTTCCATTAGGTGACTTTGAAATGGATCAAAAAATCAAAGGGTCTCAAGCAAATTTGGAATTTCCTTTTGGCCTAAATGGGAGCCTGGTTTTGTCCCTGTAAAGGGGTACTTCTTTTCAAGCATTTCCTCAATACCAGGTAGCTGAAGCCAAGCGCTGCTTGGCAGGAAGACCCTGGATGGAGGACCCCAGAACTTTGTCTCTGTGGGAAGGAAGAAGCCTCTGGCTGGGTGGTTGCTCCGATCTGCCCAATGGCTCTTCTTACCCTGCTTTATCTATCTTGGCAACCCACTAGGTCTCCCCAGGTAGCTTAGGAGAGAAACAGGTTAGCAAGTATATTGATTTCTTGGCCCACCTGTGTTAGAAGGAGCAATTTCACCTTCAGTTTCTTTGGCTGCACCATTTGAATCGCTCTTAGGTCGGGATTCAAAGTTAGAGGGACAAGGCAGCCGCTCTGCAGCTTTTTGTGAGTAAGGGCGGACTTCCTTGAGACTCTCCACCTTGAGAATTGTTTCTCTAATGGAACCTGGGAGACGGAGTGCTGAGGAAAGCCAGTTGCGTATCTTCACCCTGGCTAGTCAAGCAAGGCCGCTGAAGGAATGTCCCTGTTCCTGGAGGCTGTGGGAGAGACTGGATGGGCCGGAAGCAGCTCTGGCTAAACCCTAGCAGCAATGTAGGGGGAGGGGTGGCTGAATGCCCCCCTCTGGGTTTTGGCCTTGAACCGGTTTGCACTAGCCAGCTGGGTCTGACATGCACTCTGGGGTTTTTTCTGGATTCACCTGTAGCTCCTGCTGCAGGAAGTGGCAGCAGCTGCGGCTAGAAGGGTCTTTGCATGGGTGCCAGCTGTGCCCTTTCTTATGGTGGCTGAAGCCCTGGGTAGATTGTTGCCAGGTGGGACGTGCATGGAGCTGCCTTTCAGGACCACTTGGAAGCTACAGCTGGCCCAGAATGTAGCCGCATGAGCAGTGATTAAGCTTGGCTGTGTCACAGATGCTTCGTGAACTGCTCTGGCTACTGGTTGGCTTCCAGGTGCAATTCAGGCCCTTATCTCGCCTTTCCTGGGATGGAGCCTAGAAGGAACCATCTGCAGCTTCTGTGTGTCCTGTAAGATCTGACAGCCTAACCAAAGCTGGATCTTGCCGATTAAAGAATACCAACAAGTAATACCCAGGAAGAGCCCCTTCTCTGCCATTGGACCTTCCCTGTGCAACAGGGTCTCTCCAGGGATTTGTATAAAAAACCTCCCACCCCCCCACCAAAACCTTATTGGTCCTTAAAAGAATATTACAATCATGGTTATTCCCTGGGCCTTGAATTAGTGTGGTTGTGTGGTTGTGTGACTTTGTTGTCTTGTTTTTGAATTTGCTGGTGGTTTTCCTTTCAAGGGATGTTATCTACTGGGTTTTATTGTTGACTTTATAGTTTTTCTATATGTTTAGCTGCCCAGAGTCATTTGGTTGGACAACCTAGAAATTTGATTCATAAATAAATGTTGCTGCATTACAAAACAAGACTTCCATTGTCTATTAATCAATTTTACAATTTTCAGCTGAAAAGATTAAAAAAAGAATCCTAGAGATAATAAAGATTTGTTTTAGTAGGTTTTATTTTTGTAATTTATCTGTATGTGTATTTGTACAATCTTATTTCCAGAGTAGTTTGGCAAGTTGGTTGCCATATGGAATAAGTGAGTGAGTGAGTCAATCAATCAATCAATGAGAATATTTGTAGCTCAGGTTGAAATATGGGATCCTTGGTGCTCTCTGAGCTTGGTTGTTTTCATGCAGATATTTCATTACCCAAACTAGGTAACATCATCGGTACTAGTTCATTTATTTAGCGCATGGCACGTGTTAGACAGGGATCACTGAGGTGGCTGGCTGCCTCTGTGAAAGGATTTTTTTTGGGCGGTGTTATCTTTACCTGCAGGATGCCTGAATGCAATCAGGGGGAGGCTCCTTTCTTGTTCCTCCGCGGTTTATTCACTCATGGGAATCGAACCACCGAGCTGCCAACCTCAGGGGTACATGGGCCCAGCGTCTTATCACGTGAGCCACTGCGGCCCCATCAGTACTAGTGACTAACACTGATGATTTTACCTAATTTAGGTAATGAAATGTCTGGAAGAAAACAACCAAGCCCAGAATGCACCAAGGACCCCGAATGAATGAATGAATGAACAAAGAATGAATGAAAATGAAATTGCAAATCAAATTTTGCCAGTGCATGTATGAATGATTTGGAAGACATCAAAATTCAGAATGAGCTCTGACTGGATATAATTTTAAAGGGTTGAGCCCTGGAAACAACAGATACTTTGAATGTTTTTTTTTTAATTTTATCAAAAGCTTTTTATTTTTATAACAACAAAAACAAACAAATAAAACCTTTCTGTTCAACATTGTATCAGTTGGGTACATATATCTTTGTGCACATAATAACATTATCATACATATTTTACTTATATATATTTATAATTGTTCTAATCAGTATTTTATATCATTTATTATATTATCTTTAACATTGTAATTATTGATTTTCTTACTCTAACTCATCCGTTTATCAGTAATGATATACTATACTTATATATTTCAATTTTTTACTCTTCTAGCCAGCCATTCATAAAATAAATTCCAAATTTTATAATAATCTTTTTCTACTTGTTCTCTAATTGCCATTATCAATCTACTCATTTCTGCACATTCCATTATTTCCTTAATTATTTCCTCATCCATTGGAATTTTCCCCTTTTTCCAATTTTGTGTAAATACAATCCTAGCTGCTGTTAATACATTGATAACCAAATCCATTAATTATTTATTGTAACCCTCAGGCAAAATTCCCAATAAAAATGTCTCTGGTTTTAAGTCTATAGGCTGTTTTATCATTTTCTTCAGTCACATGTGTACTCTAGTCCAATACTTTTTGGCTTCTGTGTATGTCCACCACATATGGTAATGTGATCCTGGTGACTTCTGACATTTCCAGCACTTTGCCGATCTTGGCAATTCTCGGGGGTAGATGGCACCTGTAAAATTATCTTTATAGGCTGTTGACATAATTTATAGTTTCTAGACCATAATATCTGCCATTTATCCAAGTCTATTCCATATCCAAAGTTTTTCCCCCACGCAATCATTGATTCTTTTACTTGTTCTTCCTCTAATTTCACACCTAATAAATAACCATATGTTTTTTTAATCAACTTCTCTTCAGTGCCTGTTAGGATTTTATCCAATTCAGTCAATTCCTTATAAAACCCAGCCATATTAATGTCTTTTTCATACCTTGTACGTATTTGCAAATACAAATACTAATTTATATTTATCCCTTGTAAGTCTAATTCTTACTTTGTTTTGAGTTCATCCTTTTCATTTAAAATTTCTTCATATCTAATAATGTGTTCCTTTTTAAATAACTGTGGATATTTAAAGCTTCTAATGTTGATAACCAGACTGGTATTTTCATATAATGATAGTCTCTTATTTTTCCCATACTGTTAATAAAACATCCCTAATGTAGTGTCTTCTAAAATATCCATGTACCTTACTTTCTTTATACCCTAAAAATGCATGCCACCCCAATTGTAAATCAAGCTCTTCTAGTGTTAATAATCTGGCATTTTTCCAATCCAATCCATTCCTTCATCCACATCAATATTGTTGCCTGATAATATAGTTCCTAATTGGGTAATCGAAAACCCCCTTTCACCCTTGCGCCCTGCAATAGTTTTATCTTAATTCTTGTCTTTTTCCCCTGCCAAATAAATTTCAACATCATTTTATTTAAATCTTTGAAGTATTTTTTTTCAATCATTGGAATCATCTGGAATAAGTATAATATTTTTGGCAATATGTTCATTTTAATTGTCGCAATTCTATTAAAGATAGTTGTAAATTCTTCCATTTTTCCAAGTCCATCGCAATCTGTTGTAATAATCTCATAATTATCTTCTTTAAATGTTCTGCATCTAGCTGTCATTTGTATCCCTAAATATTTCACTTTTTTTTTGTAATTTGAATATTTAATTTGTCCATTAATCTTTTATTTTGTTTTTCTGTCGTATTTTTCGCCAGGATTTTTGTTTTTCTTTATTTTCAGTCCAGCTACTTCACCAAACTCCTATATTTCTCTCATCAACTTAGGGCCTGTTTCCAATTATTCTTCCAATATAAAGACCAAATCATCTGCGAAAGCTTGTAATTTATACTCTTTTTATTTTCATTCCCTTTATTTCTTCATTTTTCCTAATGTTTCTATTCAAAACTTCCAAAGTCAGTACAAACAATAATGGGGATAGCGGACAGCCTTGTCTGGTTCCTTTTTGAATGTTAACATTTTCTGTCAGTTCTCCGTTTATCATTACTCTTCTGTTTGCTTGTTATATATTGCCTTTAATGCTTTAGTAAACCTATCTCCAAAACCCATCTCCTCCAGTTGCATCAACATAAACTGCCAATTCACATTATCAAACATTTTCTGTGCATCTATGAACACTAATGCCATTTGTTTCTCTGAGTGGGTTTCATAGTATTCAATATTACTCTCATATTATTTTTTATTTGTCTCTTGGGTAGAAATCTATTTTGATCTGAATGTATAAAATAGTTTAAATATCTTTCTGCCATTATGGAAGCAAATATTTTGTAATCAGCATTCAGCAAGGATATTGATCTATAATTTTTTATTTGTTCTGGATCAGTATCTTCTTTTGGTATAAGTGTAACATATGCCTCTGTCCATGAGTCAGGTACTTTATTTTTTGTCAAAACCTCATTCAATACTTCCAACATTATAGCTTAGATTGCTTCCAGTATTGTCTTATAAAATTCAGCTGGTAACCTGTCTGGGCCAGGGGCTTTTCCAATATTTTGTCTATTGCTTCTGTCAATTCCATCATTATTATTTTCTCATCTAACAAGATACTTTAAATCTTAAACATCTTTTCCCCCCCTCTTCTATATTGGGAAGCCATGGCTAATAGCAAATGGGCTGGGAGCTGGCAGCGGAGAGATATTGGATGCTATCTGCAGGGCAGTCACAACTCAAGCATTAAAGGATTAATAGGTACTGTGTCCAAAATGTTATTTTTCTTTTGCTGGTGATTCATACATTCTTTTGCCAGTTGAGAGTCTGTTGTTAAGCCACCAGGCAAGAGAATATATTATTTTACAACCAGGTTCTCATGTCAAATCAAGGCATGGTTTTGTTAATCCTAGTTGCCTGCATTCATCCCTGAACGTTAGTCATGAACTTCATTTACAAACCATTCTCCGTTGTGATTCAGTTTCTGCATACTTGGGTACATCTGCTCTCCTTTATTTAACAGAGCATCACGAGCGTGCTAATTCTGCAAAGTGACTGGGACCTAGGGGAGCTGGGGACTTTGGAACAGCCAGGTTCTTTCAGAGTCTTCCTGAAACAGATTTATCAGTGGTTCAGCATGCAGTTTATCTCTAGGCTCAGGAAGGTGGAATGTCCGGCCGGCTCCCTTGATGCGCTAGGGAGATAGCTGCTCTCCTGGCAGAGGAAAAATGCATAGATGTTCCACAAACCATCTTCATTCCCATCTCTGAGGAGCCCATTAGCTCAACTAACTGGAAATTGAAATAAAAGCACTCTCAGAGTGGGCTGCCGAGCCTGGTGGAAGGGCCTGTGCCGCCTCTGAGGAATTCCTGCTTCTAACATTTTTATCAAAAGTTTGATTGGAAAAATCACATCCTTGTGACTCAAATCCATCACTCTGTATGTACTTCAGGATAGCAGAAAAGGGGGCTTCATGGGTTCAGTGTCCTTCCAGGCATTCCATGTGGGCCTTGGCAAGTTTAAATGTTCTTAATTCCTTCAGTTTTGTTTTTTAAGGTTGGGTTCCTAATCCCCTCATTGTTCTTGCTTTTCTCTCAAAATCAGATTATTAATTAACTAATTAAGACAAAGGGTTCCCCTATCCAACTGTGTCTCATTCTAGAGGATGGTGACCTGTAAATTCCAACACTGGAAGTTTTCAAGAAGAGATTGGATAACCATTTGTCTCAAATGGTGTATGGTTTCCTGCCTACACGGGGCTGGACTAGAAGACCTCCAACGTTCCTTCCAACTCTGTTATTTTATTCTAATCTACCTTCTTCCTGTTTTCCCTACAGTAATCCTGTGAGCTGAGGGATTATCTGTCAAAAATGTTGTAGGGTTGCTTGGGCGGGGGGTGGGGTGGGGTTGGACTAAATGACCTACACGGTTCCTTCCAATTCTGTTAACCAGTATCTGGGTAGTATCTGTATTATGACTGGCTCAAGATCACCCAGCTGTCTTTCATGGCCAAGGCAGGACTTGAAATCACAGCCTTCAGCTTTCTAGCCCTCTGCCTTAACCTCACCAAGGTTAAAAAAAACCCTCCTAAACAACTTACAGAACTTCATTTAGAACAGCAATAAAATTCATGGCACATTTAGATCAAAAAACAAAAGTAGAAAAAGAATTTTAAGTTCTGACCATACATGCAAGCTAATAAACCGACGGCATCACTTCAAACTCCAAAGGGTTTCCAGGATGGTTCTGGGATGTTTGAGAATGTAAGCAAGCCAACAGCAGGGAAGGTGGTTAAATTTGGAATTCAGTAGTACAATGTGCTAATAGCGAAACAATATTGGTAGGCCTCTTCCCCCCCACTCCCCTTCTAGCAGGCAAGTGTTAATCCTTTCCCCCAGGACATAAAATTCAACAGGTTTGAAACCAATTGGACTGTCCCGCAAGTAGCTCCCTATGGGGCTTTAGAACCAGCCCTTTGAATTGCACTGAGAAGCCCGTGGGAAGCCTTGCTGTCGAGCCCCTGGAAGCCCATCAGAGCGAGCCCTTGAGCCTGATCATCCTGAATCCGTTGCAGCTTTGGCATGGTCTTCAAGAGCAGTGCCCCCCTCCCTCGAGGGTCAACTTGTGCCGATTGAGCTCTAACTGGCACATCGTCCAGCAGTAGCTATGGGCCTAGAAGCCCCCCCCCCACAGGTTCTGGAGCTGCTGCTTCATTGGGGTAATGCCACCCTCCAATGGTTCCAGGCGATGCTTGTCCTGTCCTAAAGCTTCCTATTTTAGGGAAGGCTGTTGAGAATGGTTTGCAGTGCTAGAAGGCCCCAGAAAAAAGAAACCCCCTTAATTCAGCCTGGGTTGTAGTTCCGAGATTATTGGTTGCCCTTGTAGGTGGCCCGGGTCAAGATCCAGGCCTTCATGCTCTTCCAAAGGAATAAAAGGCTATTCCAAAGGGTAAGGATTGCCCCAGAAAAGGTGCGGCTGCGAGAACTCACAAGATGGTATCATTAAAGGGAAAGAACCCCTATCTACCCAAGTAGGACGGGCCGATACCCTCAGTGGGGAGGGGCTTTGCAAATAACCTGGCTTGGTGTCGTTTAAGACTTTAAAGGGGATAGCCGGGCAGCTTGAATTGCTCCTGGAAAATGTGAATTGCCCAGAACTGCAGGTTCCACCAGTTGAAATTTCTGGGTACTCCTCAAGGGTAGCCCCACGTAGAGCGCATTGCAGTAATCTAACAGAGGAGCACTAGAGCCGGAGAGATCATGAAGAAAGTCTCCCAGCTTAGAAGAAGAGCACAAGGGATGCACACAGGACCGTGGGGGAAGGCCACTGCTATGGTTGCCCCTGCTCCTCAAGCAGGAGGTTCCACATGTTGCACACCATCAAAAATGAAAAACTCACGGGGAGGGGTCAGAGCCAGCTGTCTAGGAGAGAAGACGTGGAAGCAGATCTCTCTGCAAACTTCACTTTGCGGGACCTTTCGGGGGTCAAAAGGAGGCCCATAGGGTTTCCGAAGGTGCAGGGGTGCCGAAGAACCATACGGGCAGCGGTTTGTGCGGGGAAGCGGAGAGAACCTGGATCGAGCAGGCGAAGGAAGGATGATCTGCAGATTGTCCATAGAAGAAGACAGCTGGTCATACTATTGGTGAATTAGCGGAACGAAGGTGCATGTAAAATGGACAGCCTTAACAACTTTAAACTTTAAAGTGAGTAAAACAAAAGGGGCGCTGAAAGCAATCGATATAACGAAAACCTGGCATTAAGAATCAGCCCTAATTAAGAACAGAGGGAGCAGCAAATTTTATGGCGGGCAAAGAGCTCAGAAGAAGATAGGGAAGCCATTAAAAAAATATCTAATGAACAGAAGGGAGAAGATTGGTGTATACGGCTATAAAAGAAAAAACGATCAGATTGGCATCTGGAATTAATGTAAGAAGAAAATTTTGGATTAAACTTTCAGAAGGGTGACTTTTGAAAGTGTCAGGTGTTGATTTGAGAAAGATCTGTGGGATTATAAAATAAAAACGGAGATTTGAATGATTTGACTTAAAAACCTGAGAGAATTGATAATTTTGATCAAATATTTATTTATTTATTTACAAGATTTATATACCACCGCCCTCTCCCAGTGGGACTCGGGGTGTACAGCCATTAAAAAAATACAATAATTAAAAACAATTAAAAAGATTAAATATTGTGGCTGAATAATAAAAACAAAACAAGGGTTTAAAAATAAGGACTAAAACCAATTAAAACTGAATTTAAAACCCCATAAAACCCTAGGCCAGACTGGCTTGATGAAATAAATAAGTTTTCAACGTGCGCCGGAAGGTCAAAAGGTCAGGGATGATCCTCATCTCCGGGGGTAATTCGTTCCAGAGGGAGGGTGCCCCCAAAGAGAAGGCCCGCACCCTCAGGGTCGCCAGCCGTCCAGCCGGCGGCACCCTGAGGAGACCCCTCTATGGGAGCGCACTGGCCGACGGAAGATCGATGGTGGCAGTAGGCGGTCCCGTAAATACCCAGGTCCCAAGACATGGAGAGCTTTAAAGATGGTAACTAACACCTTGAAACGCACCCAAAAGACCCCCGGGAGCCAATGCAGCTCGCGCAGGAGTGGCGTAACATGAGAGCTCCAAGAAGCCCCCAAAACCACCCGCACGGCCGCATTCTGCACCAGTTGGAGCCCTCGGGTGCTCTTCAAGGGGAGCCCCATGTAGAGAGCAAAATATTGTGGTGAAATTGGACTCTTTTGGACTTTGGCTCTATATATCTTTTTGAACTGTTCTGAACTCTTTTGGAAAAAGAAACTTGGAATTAATTAAAATGGATGGTACAAAAAGTTTTGAAGTTGACAAAGAGACATTATAGCACTTCGTGAGAGACACCTGCTGGCCACTGAACTGAAGAGAAACTGTAATAAGGAAAAAAGGGGATACTTGGTTTCTTTTCCCTCTGTGTTAAAACTTCTGGCTTTTGGCTTGCTTTGTTGATTCTCAAATTACTGCACATACAGGTAAATGTAAGATTCTGCTGGTCTCTGTATATACTGGATAATACAGATTGATATAAATCAAATATTATATACTTGGCAGTTAGATTGACTAGTTAAAGCATAAGAGAATTTTTTTTATTACTACATAGCTTGATATATTGGTACAGTATATGTTACAGATTAATTAGATATATATTTATTATCCTTAAGGCTTGACTAAGTGGGATTAGTTTAATTGTTAAAATTAATTACTATATACTGATTGTTGTTATTGTGGATATAATTTAGCATACAGTTGAATACTAGATATTAGATTGAATTTATTTTTTAGATTGGCCTTAATATAAGCATTCAGATAATTGATAAAAGTCGATAGTGGTTATAGAACTGATATAAGGGTGGGAGAGTCAAATATTGTAGTGTGATGTGTTAAAGTTAGAAATTACAGAATTGGAGGGATTTGAAAGAGAACAAAAAAATTGGAAGAGATGGTGGAAAAATAATATTACAGCAAAGATAATTAGTATGACAAGTAATACAAATATACCTAAACCGGGAGTTGGGAAAAAAAATACCCACCCAAACATTGACAACAGCTTCAATGGCAAGTCCCTCCACACAGAGAGCTCTAGACAAAACGTTACCAAGGGAGAGATTGAACTCGATAAAAGATCTACAAGGATTAATGTTGAAAATGGAGGAAATGCTATCCAAAAATCATGAAGACTTGAAAACAGAGATACGATCAGTAAGATTGAGTTAAAAGAAAAATCCAAATCATAGATGAAAAATTCTAATGCTACTAACAAGAGATTTATTTATTATTTATTTATTTACTTATTTTATTTATTAAATTTTTATACCACCCCCTCTCCCAAAAAGGGACTCGGGGCGGTGTACAGCCTACTAAAAACGAACAATATATACAGTTAAAAACAAATTAAACAGAATTAATCCGGCCGAAATCCCATTAAATACAAAAATTTAAAATTTAAGGATTATATTAAAATTTAAAACCGATTAATTTAAAACCCCCAAAAAACCGTTTATTGGGCCAGGCCGGCCTTTTGAAAGAACAAGGTCTTTACTGCGCGCCGGAAGGTCTGGATGTCGGTAATGGCCCGTATCTCCGGGGGCAGATCATTCCACAGGGAGGGGGATGCGGAAAAACCAAGAAAAAATAGTGAAAATAGAATCTAGAATGGATAAAGAGGAGAAAAAAGTGGAAGTCTTGACTGATAAGTTGATACAAGCAAATAAAGTTCTGGAATCTGTGGTAATCCTTCTGGAAGCAGAAAAAGCAGCCCATTAACTGAGGTTCCAAAATATTAAGGAGGAAAAAGAGAAAGACTTGCCAGATGTAATGGGTGAGATAATTGCAAAAATACTAAGAACTGAAAAAGTAGAAATTGTGATGAAAATATATGAGATGTACAGAGTACAGACGAATTATGCAAGAAGGCATAATCTTCCTAGAGAAGTTCATGTCCGATTGATTATAAAGTCAACTCGTGATGAAATATTGCACAGAACAAGAGACGAGCCAGTAGAACATAGCGGAAAGCAAATAACTGTCCTTAAACAGGTGCCAAGAAGAGTAAGGGACTTGAGGAGACCTTACCACTTTCTGACAATGAAACTTATAAAATATAATATCAGTTTTAGATGGTTGATGCTGGAGGGAATTATGGTCAATTGGCAGAAGAGATATCGACTAGACACAATTGACAGAGCGGAAGATTTTTATAACCAACAATTGAAGGAGAGACAGTAGTGGAAGAAGTGGAAGAAAGGAAAGACTCGGCAGAGGAAAGAGGAGCAGAGGCAGCAAACAAGGAAGAAAAATCACTGGATAATAAGGAGAAAAGATAGGAAGAAGAAAGGCAGAAATATATGAAAGACAATATGCAGAATCTAGGGAAACGAGAGCAACAAGAAGAACGAGACAAAGAAATTGATAAAGAAAAGAGAGAAATGTGAAGTAATTTCGATGAACATTAATGGCTTAAACTCTCTGGCGAAAAGGAAGAAAATATTCATAATTTACAAAAATTGAATGCAGATATAATAACCATACAAGAGGTGCATATAAAAGAGAAGCAAAAATACCTGCTAACAGAAAATTAGGAAAAGATTTTATGTCATTAGATAAGCAAAAGAAAAGAGGGGTGGTATTATACGTAAAAGATTGGATCTCGACTAAATAAATTATTAAATATAAAGATGGTAGGATATTGATGGTAGAGAGAGTTAGAGAATAAAAAGATTCTATTGATAGAAATTTATGCTCCGAATGGTCCACAAAAACACCTTTCAAAAATTGTATAATAATATTAAGGAAATACATTATAAAGAGATTTGTATCTTAGGTGATTTTAATGCAATTATAGATAAAACAATGGACTGTAAAGCTGAAAATAAGAAAATAATAAGGAGAAAAGTATTACCAAAATTTTTTCATGATTTGGCAAAAGAGGCTAAGATTTATGATTCATGGAGAGAATAACATCCAAGTAAAAAACAATTTACATTTTATTCTAACAAACATCAGTCTTAGTTGAGACTGGATATGGTATGGATGCCAAAGAAGCTTATCCCAGAAGTAACTGAAATAGAAATTGAATCGATCTTCGATCCAAGACACCAAGATGGACTTTACAAAGAGCGATCCTAAAAGAGGAATTTAAAACTAAACTGGAAAAGGAAATGAAACTCTTCTTTAAGGAGAACAAAGAAGAAGACACATCCCTACAAAACACCTGGGACATGGCTAAAACGTTTATGAGCGGGGCGGCGATAAATTATATGGCGAATAAAAACAAAAATAAGAAGCTACAACAAAAAGCATTAGAAATGGAATTTAGAAACTTGGAGATGAAGCTGCAAGAAGAACCAAAACAGAAAGAGATAAAAATACGAATGGATTTAATAAAACATGAAATAAACTTGCTGGAAAAAGAAGACCTAGCCCCAAAACCGAAACGAATAAAACAAAATGTATTTGAGAATGCCAATAAACTAGGAAGATGGCTAGCCTAGAAATTGAAGAAACAAGCAGAAAAAAGATGGATCACTAAGCTATAAAACAAACAGGAAGAAATAGGTGATCAAGAAGAAATGAAAAGGAATATAGTCCAGAAATCTTATGAGGATTTATATAAAGAAGAAGAATACATAACAGAAGAAAAAGTGATAAACTGTGTAAAGAAAGCGAACCTTCCGAGAATATTGGAAGAAAAAAGCTTATTGAATAGAAGAATAAATCTTGAAGAAGTGACTTGGGCAATAAATAAACAAAAAAACAATAAAGCGGCTGGCCCAGGTACACTCCCTGCTGAATTATATAAAACCCAACAAGAATTATTAGGCAACAGATTACTTAAATTATTTAATGAAGTCCTGGATAAGGCAAAAATTCTGAAATCATGGAAGGAAACAACGATTACGATCATTCCAAAAGAAGAAAATGACCAAACAAAGATAGGAAACTACAGGCCAATTGTAACTGTAATAGCCGAAAGATTCAAGAAAATATTAAACAAATTTATACACACAGATCAAAATGGCTTCCTTCCACATAGGCATCTTAGGAATAATGTCAGGACAATTTTAGACATCATAGAGTATAATGAAGGTTGTAGTGGAGAACAGGTAGCACTATTATTCTTGGACGCTAAAAAGGCCTTTGATAATCTAAAATGGAGTTTCGTTCTGCAACAAAGTATATGGATTTGGGGCAAAAATTCCTAAATGTAGTATTAGCAATATATCACAAACAAGAATCAAGGATATTGATAAATGATCACACAACAAATAAATTTGAGATACAAAAAGGAATGAGACAGGGATGTCCATTATCACAATTATTATTTATTTTTACATTAGAGGTATTAACAAGAATAATTAAGAAAGAACCGGAAATAAAAGGACTAAAAATAAATAAAGAATATAAATTACGAGCCTTTGCTGATGATTTGGTTTTTATTCTAGAAGATACGCAAAATTCTGGACCAAAATTGTTAGAGCAATCAGAGGAATTTGGAGAAGTAGGGATAAAAATTAATAAAGAAAAAACTAAAATACTTACAAATAATATGACAAATGCACAAAAGGAAAATTTAACGAGGATAATGGACATCCAGACAACAAATAAAATTAAATATTTGGGAATTGTAATTTTGGCAAAATATATAACCCTCAAAGAGGATAATTATACTCCACTAATTAAAAAAATAACCAAAGATTTTAGGAAATGGAACAACTTCAGACTTTCCTTTATGGGGAGAATTGCATCTATAAAAATGAACGTATTACCAAAATTATTGTTTTTATTCCAAAATGTTCTGGTAAAATTAGAGAAAAATTTATTTGATCAATTGGATAAGCTAGTATCAAAATTTATATGGCAGGGAAAAAAGCCCAGAATTAGACTGAAATTGTTGTAGGATGCTACTGAAAGAGAAGTATTTGACCTACCAGATTGGGAAATATATCATAGAGCGGCTACTCTGACCTGGGTTAAAGATTGGGTAAGTGTTAAAAATAAAAAAAATATTAAAGTTAGAAGGATATAACTTACAAGCAGGGTGGGTGGCAGCCTTTTTGTGGCAGGACAAACATCAAATTCATGGTTACTTTCAAAGGCATAAAATTAGGCAGACTTTACTAAATGCATGGAATAAAACTAAAAGGCAAATCTACATTGAAATACCAACTTGGCTATCTACATTAGAAGCGTTAATGTACCCACATTTATTGCATTGAGGCCAGGTCATTACATATGAGAACATATTAGATGAGAAGGGTGATTTAAAAACAAAACAGAGTTGAAAGATTTGGGATTTGAGATAGAATGGTGGACCTATTTACAATTATAGTTGTGGTATAGTAAAGATATGAGTAAAGGAAAACAGAAAACAGAATTAGATAAAATATTACTAGGAACGGATGAGAAATTAATTTAAAAATCTTACGAAGTATTATTAGAATGCAAACTGGAAGAGGAAAAGGTGAAAGAAACTATGCTGGCCTGGATGAAAGATTTTGGATATGGCATAAATTTGGATGATTGGCAAATTTTATGGGACATGAATAGAAAAATAACCTTTGGCAGCATCATATAAAGAAAACTTACACAAAATGTTTTATGGATGGCACATTCCACCATCAAAATTGGCAAGAATGTATCCAAAATTATCCCCTAAATGTTGGAAATGCAACAAAGAAATTGGAACATACTACCACGTATGGTGGAAATGTGAAAAAGCTCAAACATATTGGCTAAAAATTAGAAATTGGTTAGAAGAGATGTGTAAAATTAAAATAGAATTTAGACCTGAAATTTTTCTATTGGGAATCAGTGTGGGAAAATATAAAATAGAATATTGGCCAAGTGTGATAGGACACACAAGGAATTTGTCTTGGTGTAAATACTCTCAGTATACCTAAAGAAAAGATACATTTGTTAAGAATCAAGAATCATAACGTACAACACTTAATGATAGTCATAGGGTACAATCAGCAATCGAATCATACTAGAAAACAGTCAATATAAATCATAGGATACAAGGGACAATGTTATAGTCCTACAATCACAAGTGGGAGTGGATGGGTGATAAGGAATGATGAGAAGATTAGCAGTAATAATACTGCAGACTTTGTAATAGTTGAACAGTGTTGAGGGAATTATTTGTTTAGCAGAGTGATGGCTTTTGGGAAAAAACTGTGCTTGTGTCTAGTTGTTCTGATGTGCAAGTGCTCTATAGCGTCGTTTTGAGGGTAGGAGTTGAAACAGTTTATGTCCGGGATGTGAGGGGTCTGTATATATTTTCACAGCCCTCTTTTTGACTCGTGCAGTATACAGGTCCTCAATTGAAGGTAGGTGGGTAGTAATTGTTTTTTCTGCAGTCCTAATTATTCTCTGAAGTCTGTGTCTATCCTGTTGGGTTGCAGAACCAAACCAGACAGTGATAGAGGTGCAGATGACAGACTCAATCATTCCTCTGTAGAACTGTATCAGCAGCTCCTTTGGGCAGTTTGAGCTTCCTGAGTTGGTGCAGAAAGAACATTCTTTTTTGGGCTTTTTTGATGACGTTTTTGATATTAGGTGTCCATTTTAGGTCATGTGATATAGTAGAACCTAGAAATTTGAAGGTCTCTACTGTTGATACTGTGTTATCGAATATTGTAAGAGGTGGTAATATGGGAGGGCTTCTTCTAAAGTCTATCACCATTTCTATGGTTTTAAGTATGTTCAGTTCCAGATTGTTCCGGTTACACCATGAGGTGTATAACCTCCTGTCTGTATGCAGATTCGTCGTTGTGTCAAATGAGAACAATCACTGTTGTGTCATCAGCAAACTTCAGTATTTTAACAGATGGATACAGTCATTGGTATATAAGGAGAAGAAGTGGAGAAAGCACACAGCCTTGGGTGGGCCCTGTGCTGATTGTAAAGGTATCGGATGATAATAAATAGATAATATACTTAATAGTCCATGTCACCATTGCTGCGAGATTATCCTTGCACAAAGATGGAAAGGTAATGATATGCCAGACGAGATGGAATTAATTAGAAAAATTTGGATGTGCGCTTAAATGGATAGAGTAACCCAAGAATTAAAAGATAAGACTGAATCTGATTACAACAAAATTTGGGAAAAGTTTTATCACTGGTTTAGAAAAGAAAGGAGTAAATATATTAATGATGATTAATATTTATGTACATATGTAAATTTGTATTTTTTGTTATATGTATTATACAAGGATGTAATAGGTTTGTCGGGATGTATGCATTGTTTTTAAATGCTTTTCTTTTTGTTGTTCATTAATAAAATTTATATTTTTTTAAAAAAAAAATGACAAACTCACCACAGGTGGGGGAGGAAAGGACTCACAGACATACTGGTTGGCCAGCCTTGAGGCTAACCTGGTTCTTGCCCATCCAGGCCCTCCCAGCCTCGGAAGAGCATCTCCTGCATGTTGGTGACCTCACTCCACGGCAGCCAGTCGGTTGGAGGAGGGCCCTGAGCCCTCTTCCCTCTTAACAAGACTGACCGGAAGCGGCCCCAGAGGAAGGAGGAGGCCCCCTCCCCCTTCCTGACTCCCAGGGCTGGTCTGCAAGGATGCCCTAGTCGACAGTACTGAATGCCCCAAGAAATCCAGGAGGGCCAGAAGCGAGGGGCCCTCTTCATCCGAGCCTCAGTTCTACAATTGGGCCTGCTTCCAGCACGGAAAAGGCTCTGGGGTCGGTCAGATTCATTTGGGGCCCACCACCCTCTCCGCCACCTTCCCTTGGAGAAAGGGGGATCCAGGGATGGCTCCTGCCTCTGTCCCCAACCTTGGCCTGTCCAAGCGGTGGGAGTCAAGAGTCTTATCCCAGGGTCCGAAGGGAGGGGAGTTCAGTCCCAGCAGGACTGAAGGGTTGTGGTGGTTTGGATCCGCCAGGGCCAGACACCCACCCCCCCCCGTCCGCCCTGGAGTTCCTGTTCAGGAAGGGTTTTCCTGGACTTCTTGCAGCTTCCGTTGAAAGAGCAAAGGGTCCGTGTAGCAGGAAGGACTTGGTACATACTCCTCTCTTGTACCCCTTGCAACCTTTTGTGGGCTGGGCTGGGGTGTCTGGACTGCCACTCCCACCCTACTGGCCTTGTCTTTAATGCTGTACGTGGCCCAGGCTCTCCTCCTGGAGCCGGATGGATCTCCAGTCCAGTCCAGCCATGCCATGGCATGGCCCTTCCAGCCGAGAACCTGGGCATGGCCTTCTTGCCCTCCTTTCCGTGGTCTTCCGTTGTCTGAAGGAGCCCATGTTTCATTTGGGCCTTGGGTTGTCCGGTCTTCTAGCCGCCCAGTGGGAAAGGAGGAGGCGACCTTCACCTTCGGACCCAAAAGCGGTCAAGCCTCTTGGGGAAGGGAGCCACATGCCCCTGGAGCTCTTGGGCTGTATTTTAAAGCTGAGAAAAGGGGGCTGGTGAGAGGAGGACGGAGAGGGGTTCGCTCCAGCCGGCCTTTGGGAGGAAGTTCGTGAAGGCAGGCGCACTTAAGCTTTTGGCAAGAAAAAAACCTTCAGAAGTTTTTTCCTGGAAAGTCCGCAGGATGAGGGCCGTTTATTTGAGAAGCCTTTAGCAGGCTCTGGAGCGCGTGCAGAGGGAGAGGGAGAAAGGGACAGAGAGAGAGAGTCTCCTCCTTAGCCTTGAACGTTGGTGTCTTGTGATGGAAGCCGTAGGAATTGTTTCAGGCCTCCTCCAAGAGGAACGTCTCTATTGCCCTGGTCAGTTTGGTTGTTGTCATTTGTGTTTTTTTCTAGTTGAACAACATCTTTTGTGTGCCATGGTTATCATATTGCTAGTAGATTTGGAAGTGGAAGGAAGCACTGTCTCAGAATACCTTTCAGTGCTTTTTTATTCCAAATCTCTCAAAAATGTGTTGAATGAAAAGTCCACCTGAAATTATTCCGCGTCCAAATCACAACCTTTCGAGAAAAGACAACTAAGGGGAGCCTCTCGACTGGCTGTTCAGCCCCCTGGGTCTGCAGAGCCAGACTGGCAGGTGCTCCAGCCTTGGTTTTCCACGTTGACTTCAGGTGACAGACGTGGATCCAAGTGGAAAGAGAGCCCTGCCCTCCGGGAGCCCCCTCTCTCTGAGCCTCCCGTGATAGGCAGGCCCAGCCTTTTGTGTGCCCAGCACCCCCCCACACACAGACACACCAGGCCTTGGGCGCTGAGGGCAGCTGGGCCCGTTGCCCCTGCTGGGGAGCTGTGAAATTGGACTCCCCTTCCTGGCTGGGGGACCGTCTCAGCAGCACTGATTCACTAAGGTCTCCTGTACAGGCAGTCCTTGATTTACAACAGTTCACTTAGTGACTGTTCAAAGTGGCAAGGGCATTGAAAAAAGGACCGTTTTTCATTCCCAGGTATGACCTTTGCATCCTCCCCATGCTCCTGGGGTCAGAGTTCATACTTATGACCATGGCCGTGTTTCAGGGTCACCTTTTGAACACTTCTGACATGGAAGTCAATGGGGAGGCCACATTCACTTAACAAGCGGATTACTAACCTATCAACTGGACTGATTCACTTAACAACCGGGGCAAGAACTGTCGTAAAATGGGGCAAAACTCACTTGACAAGTGTCTCACTTAACAACAGGAATTTTGGGCTCAATTGTGGTCATAAGTCAAGGACCCCCAGCCGGGATGCTCTGGGTTCCCTGCCCGATTAGCCGAAGGACAAGCACCCGGTCAGTTCCGCCCAATTTGCCCTGTGAGAAACGGGGGGGCACGTAGGGCGCAGGGAGCGCGTTGGGGTCGGCGGAGCAGGGGTGAAGCCATGTCCTCTTCCCCGCCAGGTAGGGGCGAGTGTGGCCCCAATCCCACCATGTTTTGGAAGTTCGATCTGAACGCAACGTCCCACGTTGACCGACTGCTGGAGAAAGAGGACGTGACTCTGCGCGAGTTAATGGACGAAGATGACGTCCTGCAGGAGTGCAGAGCTCAGAACCGGAGGCTGGTGGACTTCCTCTGCCGGTCGCCGTGCATGGAGGAGCTGGTGCAACTGATCAGCCGCGAGCCTCCCCTGGACGTGGACGAGAAGGTCCGCTTCAAGTAGGTACTCTGAGGTCCAAGGCAAGGAGGTGTCCCTCCCGCAGGGGTCCCGCTGTCAGGCCTCCCCCTCCTCCTCCTCCTCATTGTGCGGAAGGCGCCTCTTGGCGGCTGAGCAACCTGAGCGGTGAGAAAGGGTGTGCAGTCCCCAGGGGAAGTGAGGGCACCCCATGGAAACCTTGGACTCTCCAACCTCCCTCAGTGGGACAGAAATAGGATCGTTTCAAAGCATGGATAGGTAATGGGATGTGATAAATACCAGGCACATTTGGCCCTTGGCGTTCTACTGGGTAATTGAAAGATCAGCTCAGATCTTGCTTGTGGACAAAACAAGGGTGTCCCTGGCCCTGACACCTGTCTTCACCCCCTCTGGCAGAAACGACCTAAAGCAGGTGTCCCTTACGACCATCTCGCACGCAGGGCCCGTTCCACATCAAGCGGGATCTTGATGGGACTCCAGATCTGGGATTTGAACCCCCAGCCGCTCCAGGGCCTTCCGTTCCTCCCTCCCAGCCCCGCCCTTCCCCCCCCCCCTTTAGCCATTCCTCGGTGGGTTTGCTGGAATGTTTCCGTCAGGGTCCTTTTGCAAGGTCCCAGCTTCCGTCCTCTGGCAGGCGGCCTCTGGTTCTCCTCCAGAAGAACCCTCTGGCCCAGGGAAGGGGGCGTCCTGCTTTCAGTCAGCTGCCCAGAGGCAGCGAAGCAGCTCCAACCCGTGACATTGCTGTCCCCAGGCTTTGCAGGGGCTTTCCTGGTGAGACGCCAAAGGTTGCCTTTGCCTCGTCTGGATTGCCAAGGGCACCCCACCCCCCGGATCTGGTCTGTGCAGCTTCTTTCTTTTTTTTAAATAAATTTTATTTGGATTTTCACAAAACAGAATACAAATAAAATATCTGTTTTTGAGAATAGTATGATCCCGGGTTATCACTTCTCCATACAGACACAAACTCAATTTCGTATTCGTCTTTGTGTTCTATTCCATATCTTATTACTATTTTAACATTTTCTCCATAATTTTTCCCCTTCCTTAGTTTTCTCAACTTTATTTTTAATTATCTCATACCTATCTAAATTCAATTATATATCTTTTTCTAAGTTTCAGTGTCTTTCTAATCATTATATTTATACTTTTGTCTGTCCTATTCCAATTTCATGTTTTCTTTTCTTGTTAAACAAGTTTTCCCCTGTAGTTACTAATTGGAGTATAACACCTTTGTATCTTTTAATTTTGTCCATTCAACTCTTATTTAAACTTCAATTTATGCCTTTACAATTTATAACATTCAATATAACTTCCAGTCGAATTCTGCTTGGTACATTCTTAAAATACACACTATGTTCTTAAAGAGAAAAAATATATATAACAATAGTAAATAAAATACTTATTCTATTCCAATTCAGCTCTATCATTAATGTTAGTTACAATCTTTAACATCTTTAAAATTTATTTTCAATTGAATATCATACTTCCTTAGGAACACTTATAACATTTCCATATTTTTTTCCTCATATTTCTTTCATGTTTCTCTTCACGTAAGTTTTTATAATTCATTAATAATAATTAAAATGTTCCTATCCTTTCAGTTTCATTCTTTCTTATTTATTAACAAACATTACATTACAATAAGTATTTATCTATCATTTTAATCATACTTTTTCATATTTTTCATTGTTTCATAAGTTCATTTCTATTTGTAATATAACAATACTATTTTATGTATCCTTGCAGAATCCCTCTTTCAATTAAATTTCACCCATTATCTCTATGTCTTCTAAATAGGTTTATACCTTTAATCCTTGTACGTTTTCCCTATTTCTCTATATCTTGTTTCCCTCCTTTATAAGTTCTTTTCCTTTCTTTCATCCCCCTCTTCTTCTCCCTTTCATCCCCCTCTTCTCTCTTTTTGACCCCTTGTCTCTGTAATTCTAATTCTCTCTTCTGTAATCCACTCCTCTGTTTCTTCCTAGTATTGTAATTACTTTTCAAACTATTCTTTTTTTTTTTTTGGTTGTTTTTTCAAATCTTAAACTTTTCACTCTCTTTCCCCCCTTTCCTTTTTTCCCCTACATAAAATTACTTGGTCATTAAAGATGGCTTCTTCTTTGTCCTGTCCTTCTTGTTCTACAAGCATTTCTTGTTGTTTCTCATAGTTCCAGATCTCCATTTCTAAAAATTGAAATACGAAGCCAAAAAACCCTCTTCCTTCTTGTGCATCTTTCTGTTTTTTAAGTTCCAATTTCTGTTCTTCCAAGAGTGATGCTATTTTAAAGACTTTTAAACAACCACCCGATTGATTTTAGTCATTTAAATCCAATAACCAAAAATCACCAAATAATCCAAAGCTGTTTCTTCTTGCTTCTTTTTTCCACTTTCTTTTCCTGGGGTTCTGTTATCTTTATGACTTGTGTTCGCTTAACAATTCTGGCAAAAAAAGTTTTTAAGTGTGTCCATTCAACCCATGCTCCCCAAGGGGTATGACGTACAACCAAAACAGGCAGGCTCCGTGATGGTCGTAAGTCCAGGACTACTGCTGCTCTGCTTTCATTGTGTGTTGGTCTCTCCATTCTTTAAACTTGTCCTTTTTCTGGGGTCCTCGGTGTTCTGCGAGGGTGGCTGGTTTCGTTATCAGACTAGGTAACAGCGTCAGTCTAGCAAGAAAACCACCAAGCTCAGAGAGCACCAGGTGATCCCACGTTCCCCCCCTTCCTCCTCCTCTCCTGAAACCCCTTCCCTTCCGGCACTGAGGATGCAAGAAAACAACCAAACTCAGAGAGCATCCAGTACTCTCTTAGTTGTGTATTGCTCCTTTTCATTTCCCAATGTACTGGAGGACTCATCAGCTGCCTCCCATTGTTCTTCCTCTTTAGTATTGTTTGTGTGAGCATCTCTTGATTTTTTTTTTTAGAGTTTCCCGGAATCTCCCAGAATGGAAGGATTTTCCCTCACAGAACCTTTCCCCCTTTGCTTATTGAGGACCACTCTCTTGAACCCTGAGTGGGCTCCGAGGAGGCCCCGATCCGATTGCAGGCGAATGAAACCTCGGCCCTACAATGCAAGGGCCCCCTATTTCTACATTCACCATCTAATATTATCAAAGGCTTAGGGTGGGATTCAACCGGCATTACTACCGGTTCAGTAATTATGTTTTGCTGCACACGCGTATAATACACCATCAGCTGTGCCACCCGAACAGCTGATAAGCGCTGCGTGCGGGTGCGCAGCATTTGAAAAAGCACTTTTTTACTTCTTTTTCAACCTCAGCTGTGCTGCGCAAAGCAGCTGAGTTTTGAAAAGCAGGAAATAAAGGTCAGGTAAGAGCCCGGGCGGGCGGGTGGGCCACACAGCAGCAGACACACAACTGGTTCTGTATCTGCTGCTCTTCAGAGCTTTCGGTTCTATAGAACCGGGCAGAACTGGTGGCATCCCACCCCTACAAAGGCTCTTCCGGAACCCACAAAGGCCTTCTGTCAAAATGGAGCTGTAATGTTTCTGGAGAGACGCCCTGTCTCTGCAGTGATTCAGACACAGAAGAGCCAAAGAAAGACGGGCCAGCCCAGATGTCGGGCAGAGGCCATCCGAGCCAGTCGGGAAGCCCCACTTTTCCTTTTGCCCTGGCTTCCAGGCTGCAGCACTCTCTCCAGAGCCAATCAAAGCGCCCCCCTCCCCCCGGGCTCCCTCCCATGAGCTGCCCTGCCTGGCTCGGAAGGGGGCGTTGGGCCTCAGTCAGGCTGGGATCTGTTTCCTAGGCCAGGCTGAACTGCTGGGAATTGTCCTGTTTGGCTCTGTCTGTGTGTTTGAGAGAGAGGGAGAGCGATTAAGGAGGAAGCAGCCAAGCTGAAGGAACTTCTTTCAAACCAGTTCTCCCCCCACTTCTCTTAACCCTGGATATATACGATAAAACATCTTCATTTCTTTTTCTTGACTCAGCCTACTCGTTCTCAAAATGGTTAAGTCTATTCTCCTCGGTTAAAACATCCTCCTGAGGAAGACACTGCAGAGAGAGACACACACACACACCCCAAAAAAAGTGGCAGCGTACTGATTTGGAAGGATTACGAGACACCCCACCTGTCCGCCCGCCTGACCCTCCCCATGCCTGGCATTGGGGTCTATGGATGCCCCATCACCAGAACTCCCTGCCAACTCCTTTGCATTGCCCATGCGCGGGTGGCGGGCCTTGGCAGTCCCCGCTTGCCCGCTCTTCAGGAGACCAGAAGAGGCCCCTGCTTGTCCTCAACCTGGGCTTGGCTTCTGCTCCTGCAGGTACCCGAACACAGCCTGCGAGCTGCTGACCTCGGATGTGCCCCAGATCAGCGACCGATTGGGGGGAGACGAGGTCCTGTGGGACGTCCTCTACGGCTTCTTGGACCAGGAGCCTCCCTTGAACCCCTTGCTGGCCAGTTTCTTCAGTAAGACCATTGGCAGCCTCATCGCTAGGAAAGCTGAGCAGGTGAGAGGTTCTTTTCTCTCCAACCGGCTCCCCTGCTTCCTTTGTGGGTGCCCGGCTTGACGAGAGAGATCCTTTTCCTCTGGGGCAGGAGGAAGAATGGACATAGGTTCCTTTCTCTTCCTCGCCAATAAGAAGGCTGCTCTCCCCCTGGCCATTCTTTGGTGTTGCCCGTGCATTTATTGTGCCCCTCCATGCTTCACTCTGTGGCCAAAGCATCTGCTTGTGCCTCATTGCCCTCTCGGGCTGGGCTGGGCTGGGCCGAGAGATGGCTCTGGGCGCAGGGTGCCCAAGGCTGGGGCGTTATGCCTGGGGCAGAGTTTCCCAGAGGAGTCTGCGTCCTTCTACTGTACGGGTGGTTTTCCTACAGCCCTGTCCCTCGGCCCTCCTATATATAGCTGCTTTAGAAAAGAACCCGTCCGCCCAGCTGAACTGGACCAGATCCAAAGGAGTTCTGAAGTGGGATGGGAGGGAAACAGTTGCAGCTCAGCGTTCCCCAGCCAATCCCTGGGAGCCCAGGAGGCAGCCTGAGTCCTTCGGCCTGGGAGCTCAGCTCCCAGCCCCTCCAGGCCGGTTAAAGCAGCCCCAGAGGTGGTAGTGTGGGGAGTGGGCTCTAGTGGGGGGGAATGCTTCCCGAGTGAGGGGGTATTCCTTGACTTCTTCAGGCAGCTTTGGTTTGCCCCCTCCTCAAGAAGCCATTGCTGGACCCACCTGGCAGGACTGTTTTGGTCCCATCTCTAACCTCCCCTTTCTGGGGAAGGTGGTTGAGAACATGATGGCACTGAAACCTCAGGAGGCCTTGAGATGGTCTGAACCGTTTGGATGATCTCTGGCAAGGTTGGGGTGGAGATTGTGCTCCCACCCTGGTGCGACTTGACCTTTTGGTAGCTTTCTGTCAGCCCTGGATCCTCCCAGAGGAGCCGGTGGGTGGCACGGTGTGGGCCAGGGGTTGATTCCGGGGTTGGTGGAGGTTCCAACCATTGGCCCCTAACTTGGGCGGTGGGCTGCATGTCCTCTGCAAACATTAGCTAGAAGGTGCCCTTGCTTGAAATGAAGAGCTCTCATCAGGTCTGGCCGCTGTGGTGGTTCCCCCCAGGTGGTTTCGTTCCTGAGGAAGAAAGCCGAGTTTGTGGACCTGGTGCTGAAGCACCTTGAGACGTCCGCCATGATGGACCTCCTCTTGCGACTGGTCAGCTGTGTGGAGCCGGCCCCCCTTCGCCAGGAGGTGCTGCAGGTCAGGGCTTGCTTTAGGGGACCGGGGGCCCTGCATTGGTAGAGTGCCCCCTTTCAAAGGGCCAAGCCTGGGTGGGGGTGGGTGCTGGGGGACACTTCCCCTCTGGCGTCCAGGAGCAAAGGTGGCCAGAGCAGGAGGCTCCACAACAGGGGCTTTCTCTGGGTGGGATCATCCACCTTGGCTGGCCGCCCTCATCCCTGATTGCTGGGAATGGCGGTTGGGGGGGCGGGTTGGCTTTCTTGCAGGGCTCAGGGTGAGTTGCTCAGAAGTGCCTGTTCTGAGAGCCCCTTTTCTCCAGGCAGACTCGGCTAGAGATTGCTGGGGCTGGGGCCGCGGGGGAAGTCCTTCTTTGGCTGCCATGGGCCTCGGCCTCTTCCAGGCTGTGGTTTCTTTGGAGCTTCTGGGAATAAAGCCTGCGAGATTGGAATAAAGGGGGGGGGGGGCTGTAGCAGTGGTGGTGGGAGAAACACCTGAGGTTCAGGTGGGGCACTGGCTTATCTGTTGTTCCCCCCCTCATTTTGTGCTGCAGTGGCTGAATGAGGCAAAGCTGGTCCAGAGGCTGGTGGAGCTGATCCACCCGCACCAGGAGGAAGACGTGAGTGTCCCTTGAGCAGCGGTCAAGGAAGGAGAGTGGCCCAGAGGAGAGATGGGAGGCCAGCAGGCTCTTCCTGGGGAAGCCCCCCCCCCGTGGCCCTCCCCCCTCCCACTCTGCCCCCGAGGGCTTCTTCGCAGGGAGGGGCCTTTTGGAGAGGGGAGTCCTTCTCGGCAGAGCCTCTGGGCCGCCTCCGGTGGGGGTGGAAAGCTTGCCAGGATTCTAGCTCCTGTCCTGGCTGGACGTCTGCCTTCTTCCCTCCCACCCTCGCCTTGAGGGGCAGCCATCACCCTCAGGGTTCGGCCCGTCCTCTTCCTTGGGGAAACGCTTCTTGGCTGCCATTGCTGGTTTCCCTTGTCGCCCTGAAGCATTCCTGGTCCTATAGTGGTTTGCTGAACAAGCCCACGTCCGCTTGATTCACGCCACCACGGACGGCTGTTGCTGGGCTTAAATACTCTGCTGAATAATAAGGAGATGCCAATTCATGAATATAGAATACATGCAAAAAAAATTTTTTTTTAAATTACATTTATATGCTGCCCTTCTCCGGAGACTCAGGGCGGCTTACAGTCTATGGAGCACCATGCTAGGTGCTCAGCAATAGCCTTCATTCCATTGTATATGCCTGCTTATTAGTAGGGCTTTTTGGCCCCCCCAAGCGGCATTTTTACAAAGTCAGCTTATTGCCCCCAACAATCTTTGGGTCCTCAATTTACCTACCCCGAGAGGTTGGAAGGCTGAGTCAACCTTGAGCCTGGTGGGATTCGAACCTGCACTAATTGCAGGCAGCTTGCACTAAGTGCTAGATGATTAACAGCCTGCACCACCAAGGCCCTTCATTGACACGTTTAAAAGGCAGGTGTAAAGAAATAGTGGAATAGCAACTGGTTGATACTTTATGATAGAGAGAATGGATGCACCGGAGGCTACAACTCCTAGTTCAGTCCATCAGAGTTAAGTAGTGCATAACATAACCCAGGAACGTAGGGCCCATTCAGAAATCCCAAGGAGCATCTTGGTGTTTAACGTGGTGAGGATTTAGGCTGAGCCTGGGAGTTTTGGTGCAACCGGGGAGGGGGCCTCCTGCTCTCCCACCTCCCCCCCCATTTCCCCAGGGGTTGAGGGGGGGAATTGCTCAGGCCTTTGAAGGGCCCTCTTGCCAGAAATGACTTGTTGCCTGGTTTGCAGAGACAATCCAATGCCTCTCAAACCTTGTGTGATATCATCAGGCTGAGCAGAGATCAGAGCAACCAACTCCAGGAGGTGGCCGACCTGGACCCTCTCCTGGCATCCCTGGAGTCGTAAGTGACCAAGAAGGCAGCAGCGGGTGGGTAGGTGGGAGGGAGGAGGCCCTGGGAGACTTACTACCTGTACCGGAAGTTGCAGCCTGTGCGGCCCCCCCTGCGGTCATGTCACAGATTGGGTGCCCCCACGAGCAAACCACCCGAAGGACGGGGGCGCTGCAACTCCCCCACTACTTGTCTGCCCCCGGGGCTTCCACTTCATCCCCCGTAGCCACTGCCGTGGAGAAAGGACGCCTCAAGCCCCGTACAGCGGTCGGCCACGCCAGCCCCGGCTGCCCTCACTACGCAGCCTCTGCTGTGCCCCACGGCCCTTTGCCATTCTCCAGGCTATCCTCCAGACCGCACAGCCCACCCCTTCACCGAGCCCCAGGTCTCATTTCTTCAAGCCGCCTGCGCCGTCTGCCCGATCCTTCAGAAGCCTTCCGGCCTTCTCTGGCTCTCGGAGAACTAGTGGGCGGCCTCGTTCCCCTGAAGCCCCTTGCGAGTACGGGAAGAAGCGGGGGCACTGGAGGCCGTCTGAGACTTCTGGTGGTCCCGGGTCTGTACTTAAACCCCAGCACTGATGCCAACGAGTGCTCCTGTGCAGGGCGGCCCACAGGGCAGCCATCGGGGGCAGTGGTGGTGACTGAGGATTCCTGGGCAGGGGTGGCTGCTTTGTGCTGCACTGCTGGGACAGCTGAGGCTTCCTGGAGCGTCTGCAGTTTCCTGCAGCCCCTTGCAGCACACTCCATGCTCCTTACCTGGGACCCCGTTCGCTTAACGACAGCAGTTCTCGGCCAGCGATGGCATCCAGAATGTTGGGACTGCAGCCGCTAAGTGATGTGGTGATGTGATGCTTTATGGTCACCTCCCTTAGCAGTGGGGATTCTGGCCCCAGCTAAGCTGCTCAGTGGAGGGCTGCCTGTGACACACGTACATGCCCCGGTTCCTCGCAGTGGTGGCGTCGCAGCACCCTACGGCCGTGTAATCGCCCTTGGCAGCCCTCCCTGTTGGATTCCGAGAAGTGCGGTCAACGGGAAGGCCGGCCGGAGGGGGTGATTGGGTGGCCGTGGGGTGCTGCGATCTCTCGGGGCTTCCGGTTGGGAGTGCCACCGCGTCCGCCCTGCGTTGGCGTGGTCATGTGATGTCACCTGGGTCCTTTAGCTACAGAGTGGCCGGCCCCAATTTCTTGCAGGATGCTGACTTGCGTTTGTTGTCTCAGACAGGAGTGCGTGGAGCAGCTCTTGAAGAACATGTTTGACGAGGGGTTGACAGAGACCTGCGTTGTGAACGGGACGCAAGTTTTGCTGACGCTGCTTGAGCCGAGGAGAGCTGGGTAAGCGGGAGGGTTCTTTCTGCAAGGCTCCCCCGCGCTCCTTCAGGTCTGACTGGCTTTGCGACTGACCGCTTCCTCCGTTGAGCATGCCACCCTAGGAGGCCCCCAGGGGGTTCCTTGCTTGCGTTACGTGTGAGCACAGCGGCCAAGTTATGCTGAACTCAGTCTAGGGGGAAGGCCTGGGGTGGGAGTCCAGGCTATGTATGGGCCAACCTGGAAACGAGGGATTTCCTGGCAGAATGGTTAATCCGTGGAATGGCTTGCCTTGCGGCTGCTCCATCACAGAAGGTTTTTAAGGAAGAGGCTGTTTGTCCAGGGTGGCATAAGAACTCCCGCCTTGGGCAGTGGGACAGGCTAGAAGGTCTCCGAGGCTCCTTCCTGCTGTGGTTCTAGGCACAGCCATCCCCAGTGACTAGGCAAGGAACTCAACCCAGGGGGGTTCCGATGTTCGGATATTTCTTGAATCGCGCCCACCTCGAGCAGCGCTGGCTGGGTTTTCTGGCAGAGCGGGGGGGGAGCTCTGCTTTGTGGCCCCAGGGCGTTTGGCCTGAGCCCCCTCTGGTGCTTTCCTCTGGCCGGCGGGTCCTTCTGATTCTAGGTATCACTTGCTGCCTTTCCTTGGTTTGGAAACGGAACCAGTTCGGCCTGCCTGTCATGGTTAAGGTGCTGGCCCAGCAGTGAGGAAAGCTGAGCCCTCGCCCAGCCTGAGGCCCCTTTGGGGCTGGTCCCTCCTCTCAGCCCTGGGAAGAAGGGCAAGAGAAAACCCGGAGAGCTGAGCCTGTCCGTATTTCTGCTCTACCCTTTTTCATTCCCATTACTCTGCACCGTGCTGCTTCTTCCCCTGGGTGAGAACTTCAACTACATAAACTTGGAGGTGGCTGTTCTAAGGCAGCAGCCATGGCTCCAGTATGGTCAGAACATGATTTGTTTCTGACGTTGGCTTATTTTTCGACCCACAGCTTGGAAGGCCTTTCTGACTCCTTCTGCCAAGGGTTTGAAAAGTTTCACCCTGTCAGTAGCAGCATCTTGCAGGGCATCGAGCCGCGCCTGAAGGACTTCCACCAGCTGCTGCTTCATCCCCCCAAGGTATGGGGATTCCCCCCCCCCCCCGCTGATTCCTGCACGCTGGCCTGGATACGGGGACAGGGCTGGCGTTCCGTGGCAGCTATTGACACCCTCAGCAAGGGGAGAGGGGGGGCAGGCACTAGGACCCAGAAGGAAGGTGTTGAGCAAGAGGATGGAGAAAAAGAGATGGATAGACAGAATGAAGAGGAGTTATAAATCCTAGCTGATAGTGAAATATTGGAAAATAAAGGAATAAAGGATTGTCAGAAGAGAAACATAAATGACAAATCGGAATTGGGGGGGGGAAGGTGGGCTAGAACTTATTGTATAAAACCTTTGAAATGGGAGAAAATGTGTATTCAATGCTACAACAGCAACTTGATGAATTAAAGGTTGTTAGATGTAAAAGAAAATTTAAAGTTAGATCAGGGTTAAAATATGGAACATTATTATAAAATTCTGGAAACCCCTTTATGGACCTTTAGCCGACATTTGGAGAGAAACGACAGTGAAGGGATTTGGGGATGGGGGGGTTGGGGGGAGAGGTGCCTGGATGGGATCTGACGGGGCGGGGGGCCCAGGGGGAGGACTGCTGGCTTGCCTGGGCTTGTGGCCAGGAAGATCAGGAGCCATTTTTTTAAAATGCTTCCTTTTTCTATCATGTTACTTTTTTCCCCCTGTTATTTTATTTTCTTCTTGACTTCAGTATTAGCTGTTGGGATTATAGAGTTCCTTAATAATAATAATTTTAAAAAGTCTCATTTTTTAAAAAAAAGAGGGGAAATTAACCGGCTCTGGGTGAGGTTGTGCCAGAGCTGAGGGTGACTGGAGAGGCCAAGGGAAGTGGGTCAGGAGGGCCTTTCCTGGGGGGGTTTGTTGGTGTGCCTGGCAGAGCCTTCCCCAGTGGAGGAATGGAGGCTGCTCTCCGGGCAACAGTGGAGGCTGGCTTGGCTCAAGAGGCAGCCTCCTTCAGAACGAGGCCTGCCTCTCCGGCGGGGGCCTCGGGCAGCCCCCTTGGCAGGGGAAAGGAGGTGCACACTCCCTCCCTGCTCGGGCTCTGTGGGGAGCCGGCTTGAAACGCTGGTTTCCCTCCCTTGGTCGTGACAGGTGGCTCCTATCCTGACAACCATCGGGATCCTGGAGGAGCCCCTGGGCAATGCTCGTCTTCATGGCGCCCGCTTGGTCGCCGCCCTTCTTCACACCAACACGCCCAGAATCAATCAGGAGCTGTGCCGGCTTAACACCATGAACCTGCTGCTGGTGAGTGGATGGGCGGGGGGCTGGGCCTGCCCCCAGGGCACCTAGAAAGTGGGTTTTCCGGGGATAAGACGTTTTCATACCGGAGAAAGGCTCTGTGTGTGTGTGTGTGTTTTACTGGCTTGATGGCAGATGACCAACCAAACGTTGGTCTATTTCTGTAAGTGCCAGTCTTTGGGGAGGCTGAAGCGTGCAAAGGAGGTTCTATGTGCCTCCGTTGCCCTGAGAGTTTTGATGGCTGATGACTGACAGGATGCCTTGTTTCAGGACCTGTTTTTCAAATACACTTGGAATAACTTCTTGCACTTCCAAGTGGAGCTGTGTGTCACAGCCATCCTGATGCACTCGGTGCCCGGAAGCAAGCTGCTTGCGGAAAACGATGAGGGGACGGATGGAAACGTCGCCTGGGAAAATGCTGAAGCGCCAGAGAACCTCACACTGACTCACGTAAGCGTCCTCGGGCATCGATGGAGTCTCCTGAAGGGAGGTGGCAGCTGCCGCCGTGGAAACCAACCGTGCCCCAAGGAGGGGGCTGTTCGGACCCTCAGCCATTGGCAAAGAGCAACCGGCGCTTCTTGGCAGTGTCTTCCTCCCTGCCCCCCTTCCCTACAGGAGCTGGAGTGGAGGCCCTGGTTCCCTGCCAGGGGGATCGAATGGCCCTCCTTCTCCGGCGGCCCCTGGGCTTCATGTGGCAGCCCTATCTTTGTGGGCGACGATGAAGGCAGGCAAAGCCAGGCCAAGGATAAGGGCAGTGCTGAAGCTTCCCTCTGCCTTGGCATGAGAAGAGCCCAAATCTAAAGGGTGCGTTTTCAGTGATAAAAAAATGTTCTTGTCAGAAATGTCAAAATCGAACCTGACAGTTTTGTGGCAAGAATGTTATTAAGTGTTGTAAGACGACAACCCCCTCATAGCCTGAAGTCTTCGTTTGTACCTGCTCTATGGGCCGTATGGATGGTCCCAGGTGGGACAGGGAGAGCAGCCCAGGAACTCTTCTCTGGTTGAAGGCTGGCTTCCTCCTTTCCTTCCTCTGGGGTCCTAGCAGACACCGACAGGGACAAGAGCTGCCTCAGAGCCTCGGTTCATGGCTCTGCCTCGGGAGGAGAGGCAGGCCTGGGCCCTCCAGGGAGCTGCTTTGGCCCTGCTGCTTCATTCACAGAGCAGCAGGGGCCTGCGCCTTGGGCTGCTCTCTCTCACCTGCCCTGGGGCTTCCACTTCCAGGCCTCTCGTCCTCAGCCACCCACCCCAGCGGTGGAATCCCGGGACTTGAAATCTGCCCACCTGGGAGGTTGAGGAAGAGAGAGGCTGACCTGGGAGGCCCTGTTTTCTCTGCTCTTTGCTGGGAGAAGGAGCTGGGAAAGGGGCCCCAGGCCTGGTGGCAGGGGGCAAGGGAAGCCCCAGAGCAGCGCTGGCCTGCCCAGGTTTTGGATGGGCAGCTGCCCTTTAGGTGGCAGGGTTGTGTCATTTTCCAGTATGAATGATCCCTTGTGGAAGTGTCAGTGGGACCAGCTTCGGCCTCCCTGTGGGGTTTGGCTGCTCGTGCCCGTGTCAGAAAGATGGGTTTCCACTCCTGCTCCTGAGACGCTTCCGCTGTCTTCCTCTCCCAGCTCTTCCAAAAGTGCTGCTTGGTGCAGAGGATCCTGGACGCCTGGGAGGCCAACGACAAAATCCAGTAAGTCTCTGAGGGCCCAGGGACCCCGGGACTCGTCTCTGCGTCCCCCTCAGGCCTTTTCATCTCCTCGGGGGGGGGGGTGGAGACAGGCAGCGTTTAGCCCAAAACACAGCCAGAATTGACCGGCTCACCTGAATCGCTCGACCTCCTCGTGGCGCTCCCCGCACGCCATCTTTTCCTGGCTCAGCTCTGCTGTTGGTTTCCAGGTGGCTCCTTTGAGGAGCGATAGCAAGCAGGAGCAGGAGACGGCCCCTTGGGCTCCCTGCTAGAGCCCTTGGACGGAGACGAGGAGCTCTGGGTCCTTTTGGCCGGCAGCCGGGGCTCTTCGGGGAGGCCTTTCTCCCCCCTCCTCATCTCCGGCCAAAGGCGGAGGGCAGCTGATCTGCGGCTCCTCCGTGTTGTGGCCGGCCCGGCCCTGAGCTGCCTCCTCCCCAGCAGAGACCAGAGGCGAGATGGATGCTGCTTGGGCTTCGGTTTCTCAGTGACTGTTGCTCCTTGTGTTGGCTTTTTCAGGGCAGAAGGAGGGATGAGGCGTGGCAACATGGGCCACCTGACCCGGATCGCCAACACCGTTGTGCAGGCTGTGGAGAAAGCCCCCCCCGGGCAGAGCCAGGCCAGGGAGTTCATCATCAGAGGTAGGAGATGCTCCTCTTCCTCGGGCAGCCAGGGACAAAAACCTGCCCGGCCCAAGCGGGGGGGGGGGGGGGAGGAGGAGGCAGGAGGCCCCGCGTGCCTGATCCGAGAGGAGGGGGGCCAGGAGGGAGGAATGCTGCCCTTGCAACCGGGGTCCGATGCTCGGAGGCGTTTTGCTTGGGGTCTGGACTCGGCTGGCCGGCTGCACCTGGTGGACTCCCAGGCTGGGGCCGACAGGACAGCTTCCCGTCCCCTCAGCCCTGGCATTAGGAAGTTGGATTGTCATTTTTTTAAATTGTTTTAGAATTATTTGCCTTACATGGTTTTGTGAGTTGCCCAGAGTTGCTTCAAAGCAAGATGGGTGACAAATGAACTTAACAAATAGATAAGTCAGTGGGTGGGTGTGGGTGGGTGGATGCCAGCCAGCAGCTTGGTCCCGTGCCTGGCCCCAGCGCCCAGAGTTCCCTGCCTTGAGTCCTTCAGCCCTTCTGAGCAGCCAGCAGATCCTGGCTCTGTCCGAGAGAGGCTAGAGGCCAAAGCCCAGTGCTCAAGCTCAGCGGCCCAGGCGACTGCAGAGCGTTGGCATCCCTGTGCACAGGAGGGTCAGCCGGCTTCTCTCTGCTCTCCCCCTCCACGCTCTGGTTCTGGCCCGCCTGAGGCTCCGGCGTGTGGCCCTCTGAGCCCTGCGACCTCTGCCTCCGTCCTTGCAGGCCTGCCTGAAGACTGCCGAGGCCGCTGGGAGAGCTTCGTGGAGGAAACTCTGGTGGAAGCCAACCGAAGGAACACAGTGGATTTGGTGAGGCGGTCTGGCCTCCTGCCATTTTGAACCGGGGAGGGTGTGTGTGTGCATGGGTGTTGGAGCTGAGGACCGGTACTGGAAGGGGAGGGAAAGAAGAGGTGGCCCCTGGGGATAGCCGGCTTTTGCTTCCCGGCCGCTGGACTCCATCTAGGGTTTCTCCTCTCTGCAGGTGACGGCCCACCACCTGCACTCCTCCAGCGAAGACGAGGAAGCCAAGGCCGCCTTCCCCAGCGAAGTCTCTCGCCAGCAGGTAGGGGGGGGCTCCCTTCGCCAGTTCCTGCTCAGCTGGCTCGCTTCTGAGGCCCTGGTGCCATCTGCGTTCATGGCTTTGGAAAGAGCTGGCAGGCTCAGGATCGTGGAAGGTTTAGGGAGTCAGTTTGTGTGTGGAAGGTGAAAGATGGGGCGGGGGGGGCGGGAGGACTTGTGGTCTACCAGAGCCTCGGGTCTGGCCCCCACAGGCCTGCCGAGGCTGCCCCTGCATCAAAAGAGCCTCAGAATTTCCGTTGCCTATTCAAGGTCACTTGCAGCCTTTTGAAGAAGAACAAAAACGGGGGGGGGGGACTGTGCTGAGCTGGTGAGGTTCTCCCGCTTGCTGTGGACGGGTTGCCTGTGGGGCTGAGCCTGGGGAAGCGCATGGGGCCCCTTGTGGGGAGGGCTCTGCTCGCTTTAGGCTCAACCCCGGATGGGAATGGGGGTTGATTGACGCCTCTTTGAGGAAGGGCACGTCTACCTCAAAAAAAAGGGAGGCACAGTAGTTGATTGACGTCTCTAACCATCCCTTTATGGGGGAGAGGTTAGAGAAGAGGACAGGGCTCCCATCCTGGGTGAAGCAGATTACCTGGATTCCGTCCCGGGCACGAGAGGGAGGCCCCATCGGTCCCTCTGGAGGTGGCAGGGACCCACCCCACGGAAGTGGCGGCTGCTTCAGCAAGGACACCCCCCTGCTGCAACTTTCTGTTTTATGTGCCTGCTTGCTTCCTTACGCATGACTTGTGTCCTGCCTCCATTGTCCAGCTTCAGCCGACACAGAACCTCTGTGTGATACAGCCCTTTAAGGGGCCCCACCCATCCCCACCTTGAGCAATGCTTGGGGTGCCTGGTTGTGCATCATATATGGGGGTTAGGGGGTTGGATTAGGTCTGGACGGAAGGGCCCCCTGGGTGTGGTCTGATCAGACCCATCGCCTGTCCCTGTGCTTTTACGGGGGGGAAGGGGCTGCTCCACCCCACAAGCCAGTCACTCCTCCTCCTCCTCCTCCTCCTGGTGCTGCTGCTGCCTCAGGCCTTCTCCGAATACCAGGTTCAGCAGATGACGGCCCTTTTCATGGATCAGTTTGGCTTCAACGACGAAGAGTTTGCCGATCAGGATGACAACACCAAGTGAGTCTCTCCCCCCGACCCCACCCTTGGACTCAGATCCTCCTCCGAGCTCCCTTGTGGATCCCATCAGAGAGGCTCCCTCCGGCCCCTTCCCTGCCTGCTCTTTCATCCGGAGGGCATCGGAGGCCCCTCGGGAACCAAGGACAAGTGTGCGTGGCCTTCCCTGATGGAGGCGTTCCTTCACACCCGGTGAGTTTTGTTGAAGCCAGCTGCCAGGGGAACCTCCCTCCAGAGGAAGGCCTGTGCGTGAGGCAAAATGGAGAGCTCCCCTTCATGGAGGCTTTGCCTAGGGGCTGGGTGGGTTAACCGCCTTAATCGGTTCTCTTGCGCTTCGGCGGACGTGGAAGTAGGAGGCGGCCGTGGCCTCTTCCACCTTCGCAATTCTGTGGTTCTCCCTGGGGGCTTCCTTCCCCCTCACAGGTTTCTGGCGGGGGGGCCTCTGAAAGCGGCCCCTCATGGCCTTTCTCCCCCATCTGTTCCAGCGCCCCTTTTGACCGGATCGCAGAGATAAACTTCAGCATTTCTGTAGATGATGATGGCGTAAGTAGTCCCGCCGGCCAGCGACTCGGGGGTTGCCGGTGCTGCCCGAGAGGCACGAAAGCTGCCCTGGCCCATCCTAAGACCCCTCCGCCTCCAGGAAAGGTGCTGGGAAGCAGCGGAAAGGCCTGAGTCCCACTTGCCTGACGGTGCTCCCTGTTCCCGAGGGGCTGGGTGAGCTTCCTTTCTTCTGTGGCTGCAGAAGCGAGGAAGCCCATTCCCCCCAGCCCCGCCCCGCCCTGTCGAGTGGTGGTGGAGGTGGTGGCCTCCTGTGCTTTGTCCTGCCCAGAATGCGTGGCTCCTGGTCTGAGCCCTCTTGCACAGCATTCCGCATCAATGAGCAAGGCAGCGCCAAGCCCTGGAGGCACTCTGGGCAGGGCACAGCAGAAGGTGCCAGGGTTAAACTGGGAAGGCTATGGAGAGCCTGGAAGGAGAGAGCCAGCCAAAGCTCTGGGAAACCCTACGGGGGGGGTGCTGCTGGGCTGCTCTTTGCAGGGCTGGCCTCTCCAAACGATTCTCAGCATTCGGCCAGCGACCGCTGCAAGGCAGGATAGCCCTGGACACACGTGAGTTCCAGCCCCTCCCAGCACCCTCGCGGTCATTCACGCTTACGAACGAGTACCCCGTGATGGTCCCCACTTGCAAGCTTCCTTGTCGCTCTTCCAGCTCCCCACCTGCCTGGGACACACAGCTTCCCCAACTGACTTTGGCTGTGAGCAGCTTCAGCTCTGGGATTGAGTTGCCAATGGCAATTGGCATGCTTAGCGGTCAGAATTTATTTATCTCACTTCAACATCACCCTTCTGACCTAAGTGGCTCTGGGTGGGTTACAGTAAAAGAAAGGTGTTATAATGAAAGCACAATTTAAAAAGTTTGAATTGTGATATTAAAACTTGAAAGGATTAAAAAGTTTAGAAGACAGAACATGCTCATGGCACGAGCCGTCCCCCAGGGTGCAGCCCTGAAGGGGAAGCCTTTGTAGAGCCCCCTTTATCGGGATCAGGGGAGGCCTAACGGGGCTGCCCTGGGTACAGCCAGAGCAGAGTGAGGAGCGGTGCCTTGGCTGCCACGAGGTGGGCCATTGTAGCGGCTCTAACCGGTGATGGATTGGGTTCGTCCCTCGTCTTCCTCCCGGGAGGCTCCAGGCCTCTCTCGGCCATTTTCAGCTCCTCTGGGAACTAGGGGGGAGCAGTGGGGCAAGGGAGGCGGATCCTCTGCAGGGCCTCCAGCATCTCCCTGTCCCAGTTGCCCTTGCCAGCCCAGGAAAGGTCTCCTGGTCTGAGCCGGCATTCGCCTCTGCTCTAGGCCAGCGCATCCCTCTTTGAAACCTGCTGCAGCGAACGCATCCAGCAATTCGATGACAGCGAGGGGGAGGAGGAGGAGGAGGAGGATATTTGGGAGGAGAACGACGTAAACTACGCAGCGCAAGCCAAATCAAGGTCGCGGTAAGACGAAAACTGGAGATTGGCCCTTAGCAGCTGGGAGAAGAGAGTGGCCTTGGGGTCTGGGGTAGAGGCTGCCCATCACTGCAACAACTCTGGGCGCTCATACAATCAAAGACAGAAAAGCCATGTAAAAAGATTGTGCTTCGCCAAGAGGCAGCCATCACAAGGCTAGAACAATGAAAGGTTAATCAACTGGTGGGGAAGGGGCCTTGAAGGCCCCCACGAGAGCCGGCAGAGCCAAGCTTTCTGGAGGGGGGTGTCCCACGGGTGGGAGTGGGGGTGGGGTGGTGAGGGCTCTCGTCCTGGATCCAGTGGGTCAAGAATCCTTTATCTGGCCTGGTCTGCAGCGCCCCTCCCCTGCCTGATCGAGCGGGACAAGCCAAGGAGTGCTTTTAAAATATAAACCAAATAAATACTATGAGATGGTTTGGCCCTATAAAGGGAGTGAATAAAAACTGCAGTTTTTTAAAGAAAAACAAGCATGTCGAGAGGAAAAGAGAAGGCAGGCAGACTCCCTTGCCTCAATAGAGAGGAGTTCATGCCCATTTCTGCCCTTTTGGGGCAAACCTTGAGAGGATTTTAAAGGGACAGAAAGAACTCTGCAGAAGAAAGTTTCCTTGGGGGCCTTAGCTGCCCACCTACCAGCCATGGAGCTCTGCAGGTGCTGCCATCATCCTGCCCTTCCTTTCCTCCCTCCTCTCTCCCCCTCCCTCTCTCCCTCCTCTGAACTAGGAGGAGGGAGATCATGCTCTGGCAAATCTGTGGGTTGAAAACTTGGGTGTAAACACAGAGCTGGAAGCTCCTAGCCATGTTTGTTTGTCAATAGAATAGAACAGACCTGAATGGGAATAGAAGAGAAGAGTTGGAAGGGACCTTGGAGGTCTTCTAGTCCAACCCTCTGCTCAGGCAGGAGACACTATACCATTTCAGACAAATGGCTGTCCAATCTCTCCTTAAAAACTTCCAGTGCTGGAGCAGCCACAATTTCTGGAGGCCAGTTGTTCCACTGGTTAATTGCTCTTACTGTCAGGAAGTTTCTCCTTAGTTCCAGGTTGCTTCTCTTCTTAATTTGTTTCTACCCATTGTTCTTGTCCTGCCCTCAAGAGCTTTGGAGAACAGCTTGAAGCCCTCTTTTTGGGAGCAGCCCCTGAGATATTGGAAGACTGCTATTGCCACCCCTGGTCCTTTTTTTCATCCAACTAGCCAAACCCAATTCCAGCCACTGTTCGTTGTATGTTTTAGTCTCCAGTCCCCTAATCATCGTTGTTGCTCTTCTTTGCGCACTTTCTAGAGTCTCAACATCCTTTTTTACAACACTGGATGCAGGATTTCAAGTGTGGTCTTACCAAAGCATTATAAAATGATATTAACAGTTCACGTCATCTTGATTCTGTCCTTCTGTTAATGCAACCTAGAATCACATTGTCTCTTTTGGTAGCTGCAGCAACTCGGCTGGCTCATATTTAAGTGATTATCCACTAGGACTCCAAGATCCCTCTCACAGTTACTACTGTTGAGCAAGGTACCACATATACTGTACCTGTGCATTTGGTTTTTCTTGCTAAATGTAGAATCTTACTGAACTTCATTTTTTTAGATAGTGCCCAATGTTCCAGCCTGTCAAGATCCTTCTGCATTTTGAGCCTCCCCGTAGGTGCAGTTCCACTGAGGGCTACTCCCCTGTGCAGTTCCTTATTATCCTTTTGTTTCTGGGTCACTTTAGCTTTGGAGGACTTCCTTCTATGGAAGGTTCAGGCAAAGGAAGCCTAGAAAATGGGGAACATGATGGCGGCATGGACTCTGGGGAAGAAGAGGCTGAGAAGGGGACAGCTGTCCATTCTGAGGACCCCTGGAAGGCAGGAAACCAGGCCGCAGATCCCTCCTCTGAAGGTAATGAGATTTGGGGGAATATAGACAGATCTCCGGAGCATTCGCCACCCATTCAAAATGGCTGCACCCCGCACCTCCTTACTGTGGCTGTACAAGCTTCTTATTTCTCAGGGCTGCCAGGTTGAAGGCTGGAGGGTGGGACCCCAGAACCATCCCCTCCCCCACCTGCCTTAATTCGTGGCCTTCTGCTTTCTGTTCTCGGATGGGAGGCCACTGGTGCAGGGGCTAAGCCCCATGTGGAGTTTGAGCACACGGGATCACCCCAGGTCATTGACGAAGACGCCGGCCCCTTGCAGTGCAAGATGGGAGCCATGGCCTCTGGAGGGCGTGTCTGCGCTCGCCTTGCCCGTCCATCACGGAAGCTGCTTCCGCCCCGGTCAGAGGGCCCAGACAGCTGATCCCTAGCAGTTGCTGCCCCTGGAGTGTTGTGGTTGTCCAGCTTCCTTCACAGGCTTTACAGAAAACTGGAAATCCGTTTCTGTCAGCTGGAAACCTGGATTTGGGCTTAATTGTGAGGCGCTTTCTAAGAAAGAGTGAAGGTGGCAAGAGCTATTAAAAGAAGCACGTACCTTTCAAGATCCCAAAGGAGCTCTCTCCAAAAGGCAACTGGACTTTCTCGGGTTTTTCCATGAAAATGTTTCGCTTCTCACCCAAGAACTGAAGAAGCTTCTTGGGTGAGAAGTGAAATGCCTCCCAGGAGAGGAACCAAGAACGCCCAGTTGCTTAGCCGTGCCTTTTGGGGTGACCACCCTCCCAGCGGTGCCCAAGTATGAACAGTTTTCCAGGCATTCGTTATCGGAAGAAACCTGCAGTGCAAGACCCCTCCGGCTGGCTCCGCATGCCCCCTAGCTTCTCCCCCCCGACTCCCCCCCTTTGCCCGTCCCTGGTTCACGGTCACCAGAGGTGGCTGTTGCCTTCCTCTGAGTGGAGCAGCAAGGCCCTTGGCCAGAGCCTTGGGAGGCAGGCAGAGGTCACCTCCTGGCCAGAGAGCGTGCTGAGGGACGGCCCCAGAGAGCACAGGCTGCACAGAACAGGGAAGGGCGAAGAGCGAGGCAAGGCACCTGCAAAGGACACTGGCTGGCTTCCCACATTCCAGATTGGGGGGGAGGAGGGGAGGTCTGGGTTTCTGGAAAGGGTGTTGGAAGTTGGCCAGAGGGAAATGCCCTGGAGGCAGGCGTTGGGGACTCGGAGGGGGGCTGCCTCTTCCCACCCCAGGAGGGCCGTGACGGGAGCCCCGTGAACCTCCCCATCTGCTTCCTTGCCGCATCGAGGGCTGCTGGGTCTGTGGGATGGGCAGAGCCCCGGCTTCTCCTCCGGAGGCGGAGGAGCCTTTGTCCTGCAGCTGAGCATGGGGCAGGGCCCTTTCTGGTGACTGAGCTCCCTGGGCTGCCCGCTGCGGCCCCTGCATAGCAGCCCCGTGGCCCTTTTGCCTTGCAGGGCCTGGGTGGAGGACGGCCGCTGAGCCCGTGAAGTCCAAGCCTCCGGCCTCTTGGGTGGCCACAGACATCGGGTCCAGCGTGTGGGATTCCATAACACCCGGCACGAAGGCTCCCGAAGAGCGAGGCTGGGCCCAGTTCCCGGACTTCCAACCCTTCTGCTGGTAAGGGGACAGGGGGATGCCCGGCCACACCTGCTTGGCAGGCCCCGATGGCTCAGGCTGGGTGCAGAGGTTGCTCCCTGAAAGGGATTCGGGGGTGCTCCGAAAGGGAGCAGAGAGGACAGTGCGGAGGCCCCTCCGTCCTGCCTGTGCCAGTTTGGAGAGGGGCCTCATATTCTGAAACGTTGGGCGGCTCTGGGTGTTAGCTGAGAAATGGCACCTCCAGGGCCCATCCTGGCAGGGACCTGTTTTGTGGGGGGAGGAGAGGAAGTTCTGGAAGCATCTAGAAGGCGGTTCCTGGCCTCCTCTGGATCATCTCGGGGCAAACCTTTGGGTCGCTCTTCTTGAGAAAGCATCCGAAGGATTACAAAGCAGCCCAGGCCATTGGAGCAGCTGCTAGTTCAATGGAAGAGTGAGGCCCCCCCCTCCTCCTTTCCAGCCCTTTCGTGCCTTCCCCTCTCCCAGCCGCCCCGTGACTTTCTCTCCCCTGCAACCCGCCCACCCGCCTTGCTACCCGTGGCGCTCCTTTTCTCTGGGTGGGGCAGTTGAGGGCAACTGCGGCGGAGAGAGGAGGGGGCTGAAGATGCGGAAGCCAGCAGAGCCCCATTGTTCTCGTAGGGGGCTTTCTGTTAGAGACCCCCAGCTGAGGGCCAAGGCAGACATCTCGGGTCTTCCCTTTGAATGACTGCCCTGATTTTGTCTCTCACTTGGGACAAAGATCTGGGGGAGGGGGAGGCATTTAGTTTCCCAGGGTTGGGGCCCAGGGGGCCGTGCACAGGGCCAGAAACACTCTGCCCGAGCGAGCGAGCGAGAGACTCAGCTTTTCCCTTCCAGCTCCGAAGCCGCTCCCAGGTGTAGCTCCCCTGTGGAGAAGGACAGCCACGACTCCGAGGGAAGTCCCAGGCAGAGCCAGGACGAGAACGGTAAGAGGCCGCTGTCCCCTACTTTCGTCCCCCAGCAAGGAGGGGAGGGAACTTCTGCAGGCCCTGGTGGAGGTGGGGGTAGGAGGAGTCAGGTTTACCTTGTGCCTGTGCCAGGTGAGGTGCAGAAAGGCTTGGACTTGGGAAAGGCCATGCCTCCCACGGAGTTTTGCTGGAAAGACCCCTCCCTCCCCCTCCCTTCCCACCACCAGCTTTGCCCACCAGCCTGCCTGCCCTTCTCCCCTGGCCCTGTTGCCTGTTGCAGGAGGCAAGGAACCTACCTGAGCTATAATAGGCCTTTTGGAACATTGATGTAGATTTAGTCAAGGTGAGGCAGAAATTTAGATCTCTGCCAGTATCCCCCTGGAAAGGTTTTTGAGTGGAAAGAAAATGGCTTGGAAAGAACGCAAAGGCATTGGAGGGGACGCTTAGCCCCAGTTCCCTGTCGTTGGGCGCCGGGCTTGCCTCACTCCCTTACAGCTGCCGGCTGCCCTGTCTCGGGTGCTCAAGCACTCCAGGTTCTTTGGAGGTCTTGAGTTTTGTCAGCTAGCAAAGGGGTCTCCCTCATTTTAAGGCAGCGCACAAAAGAGCCGAGCCTGGGCACGTATGGCCTGGTGCAGGAGGAAGCCTTGCATGATGGGGCATTGCCCGCTTCTCCTTGTACAGCCAGTGCTGCCGCCTCCCCTTGCGCCTGGAATGTCTGCGTGGCACGGAAGGCACCCTTGGTGGCCTCAGACAGCAGCTCCTCTGGCGGCTCAGACAGTGAGGAAGAGGAAGAGGCGGCCAGCGTGGTCACAGAAATCCTCAGCCCAGGTTCAGACCAGGAAACCGCCCCGCTGACTGTGGACGCTAAAAAAGAAAAGGTCCTCTTCATCAGGTGCGGACGTAGTCAGCAGGGGGCCAGGGGCGAGGGCCCAAAGACACCCTCCAGACGCCCGGGCAATGGCACAGAGAAACCGGGGAGGGCGGGGTAAGGGGAGCCTTCTGAGGAGAAAGCCCTGCAAAGCCGGAGGATGGAAGGGGGGCATCAGTGGGACTCCCCCGGGGCCAGAAGCTCCCTTGCAGGCAAAGCCTCATTAGGGGGCAGCTGAATGAACAATGTCGCCCTTAAAAGTCATTTGGGACCCTTGAAGGACTTGGAAACTTACCGTATATTTTGGACTATAAGACGCATCGGACCATAAGACACACCTAGGTTTAGAGAAGGAAAACAAGGGGAAAAATAGTTTTTGGCCTCCACGACATCCAGAAGCATTCTGCCGGTCAAAAACAGGCCCATATTCACTCTATAAGATGCACAGACATTTCCACCCATTTTTTTTTTTTTGGGGGGGGGGGGTGTCTTATAGTCTGAAAAGTACGGTAATTTCTTCCCTTTGCATTTCATAAAAGAAAATGCCTACACAAAGGTAACACAGTCACATAAGCAAGAAGAGTCCCTTTATTATCTCCAACTTTGCCCCCAATGTCCAGGTTACTTTCGGCTGGAGAAAAACTCTCCCAGGAACAGCCTTTAATTGTAGAAAATTCAGTTCAAAACAAGGTACATACAGACTAACTAAAAATCCAAACAAACAAAATTATAGTAATTAACTTGCTGTGTGCAGCTTCCCTTTTAAAACACTGTGTTCCCAGCTGCAGCTAATGAAGGGAATAGCCCCTTTCCTCCCCAGTAAGCCACGCAACCCATGTTGCTCCCTTCTCCGTTCCTCCCTGCGTTCCCTCGGATGACGAGGGGGTGGGCCTGGGTCTTCCTCTGAATTCCCTCTCCCTTGCTCTCCCTCTCCCCTGCTCTGCCCAGCCGGACTGTGCTCTTCCCCAGTTTCCTCCACAGCCAACAGAGCCACACTCCCGCTCCCTGTCAGCTACTCGGCCTCCCCCTCCGAATCAGATTCCGACAGGGGCATAACACAACTTGAACAGCAGCAGCAGAAGCTGCTAATCCTTGGATCAGGTCCAGAGTGGAGGTGGAACACCCCCCCCCCAAGAGTCTAACCTCCTTTTCATCCTTCCTCTGCACCTGAAGCGTTGTCATGACAGCCCCAAACTCTTCCTGGAAGGGGTGGGTTTCTCAGATGTGGATGTGAGGGGTGTCTCTGAAGAACAGTTTTATTAAGAGGGCTTTAAAGGGAAGAAGCAACCAGGCCACGGATTTTGAGGTGCGGGTGGGGGGAGGCTAGTAAATGGTTTTGCTTCTCACGGGCCCTAAAAGACAAATGGGCCTCCGTGTAGAACTAGTTGGCATTCTGAGTTTCCTTGGCAAGAACAGACCCGGCCCTGCTGCGGTGCCCTTGGTCGAGAGCAGTTGGAGGCAGCCTCTAGGCGAGCCATTAAGTGGCCGGGTAACATCACCCAGCAAGGAGTGAAGATCTCCAAGCTGCCTTCATGGAAGGAAAGTGACCAAGGGGAGAAACAACCGCGAGCTAAGGAGGAATTCCCTGACAGTGAGAACAACCAGCCAGTGGGACAGATTTTGAAGTTGTGAGTGCTCCAGCACTGCAAGTTTTTAAGAAGCGATTGGACAGTCATTGGTGTGAAATGGTGCGGGGTCTCCTGCCCCTGAGCAGGCGGCTGGACTAGGAAACCACCAAGATCCCTCCGACTCTGTTATTCTGTTCTGTTCCTTAACTGGAGGTGAAAGCCAGAGAAGCTTCACCTCTCTCTTCTGCATCTCTGCTCCCGCAGATGCTTCCCAGGAGGAAACTTGGCCCTTCGTGGCCCATTTCACTCCCTGCATTTCATTAGGGTTGTGGCCAGAAACAGGCCGATGTCGCCCCAGGCCCACCAAGCTGGAGGAATTGAAAAGACGGTGCCAGGTGGTTCATGAATAGAAAGGGAATTAGTGCTGTGGTTAGCCAGCAGCAGGTGCAGATGGCTGAAGAGAGCGAGGACTCTGATGAGGGGCCAGGACCATCAGAGAATGGACGGCTGCCTTCAGAGATTGTGGGGGCTGGCAGCAGTGATGAGGAGGTTCCCGAGGAGCCTGTGCAAGTGCACATGCACAAAGGATTGCTTGCAGGAAAGAACAATTACAGCAGCACAGGCGACTCAGGAGTAAGGCTGCAAGATAATGGTCCTCAACAGGATAAAAGCCAGGTTTGAAAAAGCGTTCTTTGCAGAAGGCAAAGAAGCTCTGAAGCTCAGCTTGTGGACATCTTAGTTCGTATTTGGAGAATCTTGTAAATTAGTTCTTATCTCTGGGTTTTTGGCAGCATTGACTTGGCAAGGCTCTTTCTTGTCGGAGCTAATTAGTGGAAAGCAGCCTTTTATCTGTAAAGGAACAGAATTCATTATTAAACCTTAAAAGGTGAGGACTGCTGCCTTTGTCTATGTTTGCTCTTTGGGAACCCAGTTGGGTCAGAACAATTGCGGGCTGTTATGGGTGAAAATAGGAAGTGCGCAGGCCCGTTGAGGAGTATTAATGTTGTAGGATGAGTGTTTCTTCTCCATTGAGGCTCATAGTGCCCCAAGGACCAGGTTGAGGGAAAGAGGGCTGGGTCACCCTTTATTTTTGTTAATAAGCACATGGTGCTGAGGGAGGCAGATGCAGAGCTGGGGCGCTCAGCTTTTCCCCTCCTGGGGCTTTTGGCCTGCCGGATGTGTGTGCCAGCAACTCCACACAGGGTTCCAACCCTCCCTTGACAATTGTACCCTTCTTTAAGGGCCAAACTTTGCAGTGGTGGCTGAAATCCTCAAGCGGAATTCAGAGGGCTCCCATTTGTGTGGCTGATGTTAGACTGGAGTTTCTGGCTCTGGCTTTCAGTGCCCGGTGCTCTGACAACTTGGCAGACGCAGCAGTCTGCGGGCACGCAGGATGCGCCCAGGTTGCGCTGGGCTGGGCTTGACGCGCCCACGTTGCCCGTGCGCTGCAGCCCATGGGTGGAATTGGCCCCCCTGCTTGAACCAGGCCAGGTCCCCTCGCAGAACTAAGGGTGGGGGATTGGCCTCTCTTTGCCCATCGTTTGCTCTGTGACTGATCTTACCTGTGAAAGCGATAGGAGGGTCTGATCTGAATGCTTTTCCCCTGGGAAGGCGGGACATCCTCCAGCAGGTATCCGCCCCCCATTCCCTTCGGGTAGGAGGAAGTCGGGTGCTCTTGTTCTGTCCCCCTCCTCCCCTTAGAGTGACTTCAACAGGGTGGCTCTTGGCTGCTGCTTCCCTTTTCCTTTCTTTTCTCCCTCCCTCCCTCCCTCCCTCCCTCCCCAGCATCAAGTAACTGACAGCAAGCCATTATCCAGGGATATGTTGAAGGTGTCCCCCCCGCAGAGCTGTGTCTAAAGTCCCTGGCCCCAAGGCAGGTGCCCAGGATGGAGGCTGCTTCTCTGGGGTCGGATGCCCAGTTCCCGCCCTCCCTCATCTTGGCTCCCCCCAGCGGAATTAGCTGCGGGGGTGGGAAGGCAGTGAGGTCTGCCTTCCTGAGCTGAACCTGAAGGCCCCGTCCCAGGAGCCAGTCAGTTCAGCAGGCGAGGGATGCCCAGTCAGCGTCTGTCTGCCAGGTGGAGCCGAAGGAGACCAGCGGCTGTTCGCTCCCGATGGCTCTTCTGGGAATTAGTTTTCCACCAGCCTTTTAGGAAGTTCTGGAGGTCTCAAGACATCCGAACTGCTGGTCCCCGTGGATGGGCCTCCAGGCAGCCGAGTGTTCCCGAGGGCCACCACACCCACTTTGCACCACCTCTCCCTCAGAACCTCCAGCAACGTCCTGGGGGCAGAATCCCCCCCCCCCCCCGCTCTCCTTTCTCCCACCTTTTTATGTGCTTATTTCAGTAGCCAACCCTGCAAATGGTCCCAGCCCTTCCCTCCTAGGCACCTCTGCTGGGGAGCAGAATAGACATACAGCCTCTCCCCACATCCTGGGGGGGGGAGGGAGAGAGAGAGAGAGAAGTGCAAATGCCGTCCAGCAGCAGAGCTGAAATGTTCCTTGCAGGGCCTTCCTCCTCCCTTCCTCCTCAGGTCCCACAGGAACGTTACTCAAGCTCAGCCTATCTGGGCAGAAGGGACTCGGACGGCAGGGGGGCCAGCTGAGAAAGAGGCCACCACTCATGGGCGGCCACTTAACGGTGCTTGGTTCTCGGTCAATGGCGCGATGGCCGCCAGAAGGCAGCGGTGGCTGAAGAACTGCCCCATGGACTGCAAACCCTCCAAGAGGGTTCGGCCCCAGCATGTGTTCAGAGGGGGCAAGTTTTTGCGGAGCTTCTCCTGGAAACCCAGGGGAGGGAAGGAAGAAGCAACGCCTTGAGCCACTCTGTGCAGGGCCAGGGGAGTAGAAGATTAGGCTGGGCCTGGCTTTCCTCCGGGAGCAAACCAAGACCTTCCCTGTGGGGGAAGCCCCCAGAAGCAGCTTCCCTGTGGGTGAGAGGCTGAGGCAGGCTTTGCCTGCCAATGGATGTATTTATCACCGCCCAAGGTCCTACAGGCTGCTTGGCCTAGCCGTAGTGCCAGCTTCTCACCAGACTTTCTTCGTTCCATCAATTGGCCTCCCAAGTGACCGAAGGCCAAAAAAGCCACTGCCTGCAGGGCTCTGGCCGGACATAAGAGGCAAGGAACCCTTGCGGCCTCGTGTTCACCTTCTTCATGGTTTCCAAGAGGTCTGTGAAACGGTGCCCGATCCTGAGTCAGAAGGGAGGGCACGACACCGGGTGGGGGGTCTGAGGCCCATTCCAGGATGCTTCCAGGAAACAGGCCCCCCGGCCCCTGGGCTTAAGTGCCCCAGAGACGTTCCCAAGGGTTGCAGACCAGGGCTCTCTTCCCTTCCGTCGATTTTCCTGTTGTCCGTGAAGGTGACGGTACTTTTGGGAGTCCACCTTGGATCCCAGAGAATCTACCTGCACCCCTACTACAGGACCCATGACGCCAACACGCGTGGGCCAAGTAGGGGAGAAGGAAAACAGCCCTGCAAGGTAGACCTCGGTGGAGAGGCCGCCTTCAGCCCACACCCCAGGGCCATCCCGGGTCTCCAAGCAGCTCCTCTCAGGCGTTCTGATCCTCGCACAGTCTCCTGCCCAAATCGGGTAGAAGCTCCCCTGCTTTGGCTCTTGCTCCGGGCTTCCCAAGCATCTCTGACAGGTGGCCACCCAGCCTGTTTGGAGAGGCCCAGGGAAGAGCTGTCCTCTCTCTTTCCCTCCCTCTCCCTCTCCCCCTCCCTCTCTCCCTCCCTCTCTCTTTTCCTCTGCAAAACTCTATGCTGTTCCTAGTGTTTCCCCTCCTTTCTGGGCCATCTTCTCCTTGGCTCCCTCACTGAGTCCCATGAACCAGCAGTTTTCTCTCTCGTTAGGAGCCCCTCCTGGTATAGAGGCACCCCAGGGTTTCCATGCTACCCCTCCTCCGTCTAGTCACCGCTTCAGGGCCTCCTGGCCCTTGTGGGCATCCAAGGCCAGCTCCGGCTGGGTCGCCCCTTCTTTCCTTCCTTCCCTCCTTCCCATGCAGCTGAGTGGTGGCTCCGTTCCCCTTTTCCTCCTCGATCAATCTCGGGGGAGAGGGTGTTCCCTTCCCTTCCTCCTGGGCCACTGGTCCAGCTGTGTTGGCTCTTCTCTCCTACCCTGTCCTTCCCCTGCCCTGGCCCAGCCTTCAGGTGCTCACAGTGGCCAGCCCCCACGGCTGATTCTGGGGTGCTGAGAAGCAAGAGGTGGGGGTGGGAGTGTGTCTCCTTGTTCCTCTGCCGGTGGCCCTTAGGCAGCTGAGAGAGGGTCGCCTTCCGTGAAATTGGGCTGAGTTTGCAGGGGGCCCTGGCGTCCCCTCCCCCCTTCCCAGCCCAGGCTGTTTCTCCAGTGGGGGTCAGGCGGGGCAATAATTGGCCCTTTAACCGGCTTTGGTTCTTCTCACCCAGCAGTAACAATACTCTGACGGTTGACAAGCTGGCGAGTCCTCCAACAAGGAAAGCCTCCCCGGCACTGGGCGTTCCTCCCAGTTCAGCTGCAGCTGCTACACCGGAGGAGGCCAAGAGGGACCGCAGGTGAGGGTGGGAGCAGGCACTGGTTAAAGCCGGGTGCTGGGCTGCTGGCGGGCTGAGTGGTGCTGCTCTTTCGGGTGCGGGTGGGGCACGGCCAGGAGTAAGAGGAAGGGAATGGAGCTCAGGCACTTTCTGCCGCCTCCATGGATCTTGGGGCCCAGGCGGGCTCCCAGCAAGGCACTCCCGGCAGGGTTTCCCTGAGCTGGAAGCCCTGCGTCGTGGCAGGAGGTGATGGTCAGCCAGGTGAGTTCCAGGCAGGGCCCTGCCCTCCTTGTCCCCAGCCAGGATTGGGTAGCTCACAGAGGATGGTTGGGCCTGCGTAGCTTCTGTGTCCTGGTTTTGACTTGGGTGAAAGAGTAGTTGCTCTGCAGGAAGAGGGAGGCCAAAGGAGGGAAGAGCCGGGGAGGCCTGGTCTGGCTTGGAACTGCAGAGGCCGTGAGGGGAGATTCGGTGGCTGCCCTTGCCCAGCCATCCGGCCACCTGGGCTTCCCTTGGGAGTGGTGGGGGGGGGGTGGCTGAGGGCGGTGCCAGGCCCCTAGAGCAGCCCCATCCTGGTTCCAACCAGCTGGCTTTGTCCAGGCTCTTGAGGGTGGCGCTTGTACTCCACCCCACCCTTCCGTCCATTCAGGAGGCACCCAGAAGTGGGGAAACACGGCTGCCAGGGCGACTTGGATCGATGGGGAAAGGCCCCTTAGGTAGCAGCTGCTAACCTCTCTCTCCCCCTCCCCCCCACTTGTCTGCAGGAACGAGGAGCCCCACCCGGGAACCGAGGCCCCGCTGAAAGGCCCCGCTTGACGGGGGGCGGTCCAGAAAGTGCCTGACTGCAGCTGGGCTGCCCACTTCTCCCTTGTCATCCAAGCTGCCTTCGGAGAGGACAGAGAGTAGAGAGCAGGCCCCCTCTTCAGCCCCCGTCCCCCCGTGGCTCAAGCTCCTTTCCCCCCCAGCTCCCTCCAGCCATGACTTGCTGGTCTGGTGCCCATTCTCGGCTCGACTCTTGTGGGTGGGGGGGAGAGAGAGGGCCGCCACCTCCAGGTCTTGCCTCTGCTCTCTAGGAAGGCCCTGGACTGGCCCAGGGATGTTGGGACGAAGGTGGCACTGGAACTTCCCCACCAGCTTTTCATCAAGCAATAACGCCTCATCCGGAAGGCGGCTGCTCCTTGAGGAGGTTGGGGCAGGGGAGCAACGGAAGACGGGATCTCTTCCCACTCTTGGGAGGGAGGGAGGGAAGGACGGAAGGCAGCCAGCATCAGCCTTGGAACAAAGGTGACCTTGCAAGGAACGAGGTCCTGGAGCGCTTCTGGGGTGGGGGGGTGGGGGTCTCTGGAGACCCTCCCCTTTCACGTAGATGATTGATATTTCCTTTGGTTCGTTTAATTTTGTAAAAATTTTAATAGAAGCAAGAACTGCAACACTTTGCACTTTGGACCTCATGCCAACCTTGAACGTTGGAAGAGACATTTGAGGAAGCCATGCCAGTATGGCCTGGCAATGCCTGAGGAGCGTGAGCCGTGCCCTAGGCACGAGATGTGGACTCCAGGGCAGCTGGAAAGGCTCTGTGGGGCAGGGGCAGTCTCTTCCCCCCTCCTCTCCCCCCCCCCCCCCCCCAGCATAAGAATGGCAGGTGGCTGAGCTGCTGCAGAATCAAGACTCTGATTTTGGGCCCTGAGCCGTTGGATGGAATTGGCTCCTTTGTGCCCCTCCTGGTGTTTCCTGGCTCCCTGCAGCCACCTGCTCCTTGCCAAACCTCAGTGGGACTTGATCCTCAGCACTGGCATGGGGGGGGAGGGCAAAATCAGATACTTTGGAATGAAAAACTGGAGTTTTTCTGGAGTGGGTGAAGAATGTGAGCTTAAATCTGGCACGGTTACAGTCCACCCCCAACATAACAATGCTCTGTTTTTAGAAGAAAAAAAACTCAATGTCTGTTGTCCCATGTTTTTTGCAGATTAAAGGGTTGGCCAGAGGCCTTTAAGGAAGAAGGCCAGCCCACTTTTCTCTCACTCTGTGAGCTGTGTGGTTTGTGGTCAGGGAATTGGTGGATGGAAGCCATGTCCTGGGTGTATCATTTTTAGATTTTTTTATTCAGTGAAGGGTTCTTAAAATATGTGGTTCTACACCTTCAAATCTGTTATTTTTGCAATTGCACAACGTTTAGCTTTGAATGGTAAATCCACATCTGATCCTATAACCCTCAAAAGTATTTTGTAACCCAAGTACTGTTTATGTTCTCAAAATTACATTTGTGCTACCAAAATTAAAGATTTGTTTTCTGCATGAATCTTATCTAGCTAAGCAAAAAAGTAATCCATGCAACCATAAACTTAGAGAAAGCAATTATCTGAGTTACAAAAATGTTTAAGCGAGCTTCTTCAAGCCTGGTTTTGATTAATTCTTCCACATCAGCCACCAACTTGCTTGCTTGGCTTGGCCTTTGATATAATCCTCCTGTTTCTCCTGTGTCTGCCCTCTGTTTGCTGCCTCTGTGACCTGTTTCACACGTGATCTCCATTAATTGGGCGTGACAAGGCCACTGTGGTCCGTGCTTTGGTTCATCAATGAACTTCTTTATTTCCATTGTCAGTTTGCACATCAAAGGTGGCTCAGACCAGTCAGCCAGCTCCAGCAGAGAGGATGCTCTGGCGTTGATTAAAGGCATTTTTCTTGCACATACAGAAAAAACTCCCAACATGTCGTCTGCACCCTTCAAGTCAGTGGTCTTTTGCACACCAGCTCTCCTCACTTGAATGTCACCTGAAGACAAGAGTGTGTGGATTATCATTTTACTGAAAGTGTACCATACTGAGTGCTGAATGGTTGGCAAAATAGCATCTACAGCCATCTTTTACAGTCTGATTTGCTGTAGCTGGAACAACATATGAGGCGAGCCTTCAATCCAGGAATGTTTTACTTTAACGTTGAACAGCAAAGATAGTACACACCAACAACGTATTCCACTATCTGTCATGATCCCGACTAATGAACTCAAACAAAACTCTGAGGCTGAGGTCTTCCTCTAAGAACTTCTTTATTGGGTACATGATCAAATGGAAAACCAACTCTGTTTCCTGCAGTTTCAGTGTAATTAAAATAGAAAATAACTCCCTCCCCAAAAGTCACAGGTCACCTTGGCCAATTAGGTTAATTGGTGGGCTTTCCAGGGACTTCTCCCCATCTCTATACACCTGTAAAAATGACCTTGGTTCCCATGAGAGCGTTCTGTTTTGTCTCGCAGTGTATTTCATTCTCCCACCCACCCACCCCTCTGTGGCAACTGAAAAATAGGAAAAATGGCTTCTGCCATGTTCAATTTGAAGTTGACACTGACATTCTTAAGTTTTGGAGAGGTTTGCCTTGAAAGTCATGTTTTGAAACCCATAATTGACAAAGTCTGTTTTCAGTTCAGTTCTATTTTCAACCAGTGTAAATGGTTTATGGGGCTCATTTCCAGAAGAGCCAGATCTGTGGTAAGTTATCCTGTCATTGCCTGTGTGATCTGTTGAGGTATTCCCCGTTAGGAGAACGAGTGCTCTCAGAGAAACATAAGAGTGGTGATGGATAACACACAATTAACACACAGATACACTGAATAATAAAATGTAGGTTTTACTTCCAGTAAACGGATAAGCAAAATCCAACAAACAGTCCAAGTCATACACAGTTAAGACAGTCAGTATTCAGTCCAGGGATAATCCAAAAACAAAGTCCAGTATCATAAACAAAATTCAGTAAACGTAGTTTGCTAACAGTTGCAGAACAAAAGATTCACAGCAATCCGAGCAGAACAACGATCAGGCAAAAAGCAATTGGGAAAATGCAAGAACAAACCAGGTTTTTGGCTCCATCTTATGGCTGTTGGAGGAACCACACCCAATTACAATTACAGCATTCTCTTAATAGAATACTTTATTGGCCAAGTGTGATTGGACACACAAGGAATTTGTCTTGGTGTAAATACTCTCAGTATACATAAGGAACCTGCGTTAAGAATCAAGAATCATAATGTACAACACTTAATGATAGTCATAGGGTACAATCAACATCAAATCATACTAGGAAACGGGATACAAGCAACAAAGTTATAGTCACAAGTGGGAGGAGATGGGTGATAAGGAGTGATGAGACAACAGTATTAAATGACTATCCTGGTTTATATATTGCCAATCCAACTGTTAGGTGACTTACATTCCTAACATTCTCTCCTTTGGGTAGGACAATATATAACACCTTACAGTTTAAGTCCATATTCCTCACAATTTTACAGTGCCTTGGGCTTTCGTAAAATGATCTGCAATGTTATTCTCTGACATGCAGTACTCCAGTTTAATCATTTTACTTTGCACACATTGTCTCACATTCAGATATCGTAGATCTGTGTGTTTTGATCTTGTTTTTACGGTGAGATTGGAAGCCATCTGAATTGCTGATTGGTTGTCTTCATATATAACAATAGGATCCTTTACATTAATTCTCGTATTATAAGTTGTTTATAACATACTAAGTCCGTACATAATAGAGAAAAACATGAGAATTCAGCCTCCATTGTTGATAAGCTTAGATGTTCTTGTCGAATAGACCACCATCCAATTAACACCTTTCCTAATAATACTACAGTACCTGATGTTGATTTATGTGTAGGTACATTTGTAGCAAAACTTGCTTCAGCATATGCAGTGAAACTTAGTTCATCCTTAGGCTCCAAATATAATGCATAATGCATCGTTTGTTTAAGATATCTCAATACACACTTAACAGCTTGCCAGGGCCTTTCAGTAGGCTCAGCATTAAACCTGGCTAATTGGTTGACACTATATGCTATGTCTGGCCTAGACCAATTACTAAGATAGGATAAGCTACCAATTAATGACTGATAAATGTCTTTATCAAAAATAGGACTTTGCACATCACTGTGGCTAAACTCCTGGCTCATTGGTGTCTTAGCCGGTTTACAAAGTTCCATTTTAAAGTTCTTCAGTAACTGGTTAATTTTATCTGCCTGTGAGATTTTGTAGCCTCCCCTAGTTTTATCTATTTTCAAACCAAGATACTGTTTAATCTCACCTAAATGCTAGATTTCTTCTCTACCAGTGAAATAATCCCAGTAGCTTCTTGCTCAATTTTGGTGATTAATGCTATGTCATCAGTGAACAATAGCAACAATGAATCTACACCATTATTTTCCTTTTTGAATAAACATGGATCTGCCATGCCAGCTACAAAACCTATCTTTGTTAATTCCTTCACTATGCACTGGTTCCATTCATAGCCTGATTGCTTCAAGCCATAAAGACTCTTTTTTAATCTCCAACAATCAGTTGTGTTATCAGTTTTTATCCCCAAAGGTTTCTTTAAATACATAGTATGTTGCAACAGTGCATGTAGATATGCCATCTCTACATATAAATGGTTTATTACGTATTTCTCCTTAGCTGCCCATACTAATGCTGCTCGTAATGTGGTAGCCTTCAGACTAGGTGCAAACACCTCATCATAGTCATTGGCTGATTGGTTGAACCCTTGTGCTACTAACCTAGCTTTATGGCTAACAGTCCCATCCACACCTGTCTTAATTTTATAAATCCATTTACACCCTATGGCATGCTTACCTGATGGTAACCTGACATTTTCATATACCTCCAACCTTTGTAAGGATTTCAGTTCCTTATCCATTGCTTCCTGCCAAGCAGCCTGATCCTTAGCAGGATACAGTTTCAGCTCATTATAGTTAGTAGGAACTATATTTACTTGGTATATTAGCCTGATATCTATCTGGTGATCATGTTATACGGGTTGAACGTCTAGGTAATTCAGAGCTTACTGGTGGACTTTCCTGTTCCACTTGCTCCTGTTCTTCTCCATCCTCCTGTGCCTCTTCCTCCTTTTTAATGGCTATTGATGGTTTAACTATCTCATCATTAGGGACTACTTGGGTGTCAGTAACAACATCATTGTTGAATTCCTGTTCTAGTTTATGCCACCCAATGTGCTAAAGAAATTTAGCACTAGCGCTACAGTAAACATGAGCTGTGCCTGGATCCCAAAATCTAAATGATCTATGGTTGGTCTCATAACCTATGAAAAATAATTTTCTAGCTCTATGTTGCCCTTTCAGTCTTACTTGTGATGGAATATGCACCCATGCTGGAGCTCCAAATGTATGTAGATAATTTAAATTTGGTTTTCTGCCATGCCAACGAGTGAATGGCAATTCACCATTTGTTGTGTTCACCACACTGTTTAACACATAGTTAGAACACATTATGGCTTCACCCCACAGTGTTTCAGGCAAATCTGAATCGGATAACATAGTGCGAGCCATGGCTTGTAACGTTTGCCCTCTTCATTCTATAAATGAGTTATGTTGTGGCCTGTAAGGTGCAGAACACTTATGCTCAATACAAGCCAATTTCAACATCATTTGGAATCTATTGTTAATAAACTCAGTCCCGTTATCTGTAACTAAAGTAATTGCCCTACTCCTCATTTTTCTCTCAGCAAATCTTAGCCAGTTAAAGAAATGTTGGAATGTTTCTGTTTTGTTTTTCATTAGATAGCAGAAACCGTACCGTGAGTAATGGTCCATTATACTCAAAACATAGCAGGCACCTCCCAAACTGGATTTCTTAGGACCAATTATGTCAGCAAAAACAACCTCTAAAGGTTCTTTGGTCTTACCCCCATTAAGTCTTTTTGCAGGAGTAACCTTGCTTTTCTCCTGCTTACAGGCATTACAGTTTAAGTACTTGCTACAGGGTTTTAATTTCACTCCCTCTGACAATTTGGCAGTTTGTTTCAGTATTTTGAAATTAATGTGTCCCAGACATCCATGCAGTAAATGTATACATTCATCATGTGGTTTAACATTGTTATAAACCAAGTTAACCATCTGCAGCTGGTCATCATTTATCACGTATGAATCATTCTCTAAAGTAGCAGTAACACTTTTACCCTCTTTCTCTATTATATCTCCCCTAAAGGTTACTACATAACCAATATTAACTAAAGCCCTTACTGATAAATTAAATTTCAGTTTCGGTACATATAGATAAATGCTCATTTACACATGAACAATATGCAGTACCTTCACCAGATGCTTTCATCTTCCATCCATTTGCCAATGATACATGTTGTTTACTCCTGGACATATTTACAAACCTCTCTCTATTTCTAGTAATGCACTGCGATGCTCCACTATCAACTACCCACAAATTATGGTTTACAGTTGAATTGCTAGACATAGCTAAATTAACATTCTTCTTAGCCTTCTGGTGATTACCAGTATTCTGTCGTTTTCCCTTCTTACAGAATTTAACTATATGTCCCCTAGCCCCACAAGAAAAACATTTCCTAACAGTATAGGCAGTTGAAAACAAATCCTCTTCTTGTGGTTGTTTCCCTCTAGGTCCCTATCCAGCTTCTTCTTGCCTCTTCTAACAATCTTCCGGTTATGTCAGCCAATGTCAGTTCATTTCTGGTCAGGACTTCCAGTGAAGATACATAATCATCATAATTTTCATCCAATGAGGAAAGAAAGATGTAAATCTGATGCAGCTTTGAAAAAATCAGTTCCTTTTCATGTAGCTCTTGAAAAGATATTTTCATGAAGTTCAAAATGAGCCAACATATCTCCACCTTTCAGAAGACGTGCTCTAAACAGTTTACGTGTAAGATGTATGTGTGCACCTACACTGTCGCGAACATAAATCCTCTTCAAAGTCTCCTAACACCTAGCAGCAGACTCTTCTCCATGAATATGGACTAGCTGCTGGTCACTCAGTGTTAGTCCAATTATACAAAGAACTCATTCGTTATTCCGTTTAGATAGCTAACTTCTTGGCATCATCCTCATTATCTGGATCCCAAGCATTTACATCTGGTGGATTCTGAACTACAGCCCATAACCCTTCCTACACAGAAGTAGACTGCACTTAGACCAGGAAACATAATTTTTTCCATCCAACTGGGTTATCAGTGATAAACTTGTTGACGGATCTTGTGCCATCTTTACCAGGACAGTAAGCCACAATTAAACACTAAATAGCTGTCTGTATACAGTACTGTATATTCACACTAACTCTCAGTTATCTGAGCCTGGGCCCATAACCAGTGTTGAGGTATTCCCTGTTAGGAGAACGAGTGCTCTCAAAGAAACATAGTGAGAGTGGTGATGAATAACACACAACTAGCACACAGATACACTGAATAATAAAATGTAGGTTTTACTTCCAGTAAACAGATAAGCAAAATCCAACAAACAGTCCAAGTCATACACAGTTAAAGCAGTCAGTATTCAGTCCAGGGATAATCCAAAAACAAAGTCCAGTATCATAAACAAAATTCAGTAAACGTAGTTTGCTAACAGTTGCAAGACTCACAGCAATCCGAGCAGAACGATGATGAGGCAAAAAGCAATAGGGAAAATGCAAGAAGAACAAACCAGGTTTCTGACTCCATCTTATGGCCGTTGGAGGAACCACACCCAATTACAATTACATCATTCTCTTAAAGAGACAACAGTATTAAATGACTATCCTGGTTTATATATTGCCAACCCAACTATTAGGTGACTTACATTCCTAACATGATCCTATATCCATAAACTTGATCAGTAGACAGATCCTTTATAACACTTGCTCAATGAAATTGGAAGCTCACCAATTGAAACTGGCGAATGAAGGATCAGTGTCAAGCAGTGTTGCGGTGTCTAGCATGCTGCCAGTTTTACCAGCCCATTTATTATTAGACAAGGTCTTCCCATCCAATTTTGTGATTAAGTGTCATAGAGGTAACTCATTCCTGTGGAGTGCACACACCAACCAGATCAACTTCCGGTCAAGCTTGACCTCTACCCAGTGTATGGCACCACCTTCACAGGCAGTATTAACATTTGTAGAATCTCCTCCAGTGGCCTTTTGTCAGTGCCTTTCTTCATGAAATACACCAGATTATGTGCAATCATACGAGCAGGTTTTCCTATTTTTGAGCTTTTCTCTGGAGTGAAATGATAGTTATCTTCCGCCTGGCTCACTGCACATAGAATAACGTTCTTTGATGGTACTGGAGAATTCCTGGCCTGAACTGTTTCCTTTTAGCATAACTTTAGTTGCAGCTATATGGCCATCGAAGAAGATGCGTTCTATTTTGCCCTTCTTACAGAGCTCATCAAATTCTTGATCTAGGGACTTCATAATTTTTTCCTGGCCTCTTGACTTTATTGTGGTCAACCACAAGTTTCTTGTCTTATTTATTTATTTATTTATTTGATTTTATATACCACCCCCTCTCCCATCGGGACTCGGGGCAGTGTACAGCCAAATAAAAACACACACTTACAAATACAAATTAAAAATAGAATTAAAAGTAGATTAAATTAGTGGCTGAGGTACAGTGATGATAAAACTAACAAGATAAAAATTTAAAAAGCTAAAACCATTAAAATTAATTAAAAACCCTACCAATAAAACTAGGCCAGACCGGCTTGTTGGAAAAGATGAGTCTTCAGTGCGTGCCAGAAGGTTTGTAGGTCAGGGATAGCTCGCATCTCTGGGGGTAATTCATTCCAGGGGGAAGGTGCTCCTACAGAGAAGGCCCGCACCCTCAGGGCCACCAGCCGGCATCGCCCAGCTGGCGGCACCCTGAGGAGGCCCACCCTGTGGGAGCGCACCGGCCGACGGGAGGCCGATGGTGGCAGCAGGCGGTCCCATAAGTACCCAGGTCCCAATCTTCAGTGATCAAGCCAGCATCTATGAAGGGGGCTGTGGTAATGGCAGCAGTGGCACCTAGACCAACACCGTCTTATGCTTTGTCTACTAATTAGGTCTACTAATGAAGCACATGGATACAGCGACATTTTATATTTCTAATCTATTCTGTTTTTTCTTTTGAAATCGAGGGCAATTGTGTTTGGTCCAAGACACTTCATAATTTCCATCACATTCCCTCTTCATCTTCTTCATCAGTCATCTGTCCATTTTGATCATGAGATAATTACTTAATTTGTCAGTATCAAAATGTCTGGAATACTTTTCTGCTTACATTTAGCAAGCCTTTGTCTCTCATCATGTTGCTACTTTTACTTTTTGCCTTGATCTTTCTGCTCGATCATAACATCAGACAAACTAATCTGATGCTATCCAACCTTGTCTCTCTGACTGTTCTGTATTCTGTACAGTGATGGATTTGTAAGCTGTACAGATGCAGATAGATAAACTCAACATGATGTCCATAACAAAGTACATTTATTGGTTCATCAGGTATCCTCATAACTCACATTTATGACAAAGTTCTTCTTTAATGACCAATCCTTTGCATATCTGCCTTGTAGGTAAAAAGATGATTATCTTCTATCCTTTTCCCCTCATTTCATAGCGGTAGAAATAGAACAGTTACCACGAGTCCGTGAGTTCAGCCAAAAGTGAGAAAAACCTCCTCCAACCTATCGAGGGTCAATTTAGTGACCAATCAGGATTACAGATGTGGTCACGTGACATAGACTACATTTCCCAGGATACCTTTACTACATTTTCCATGATGCATTTCCTTAAGGGGACAGCTCACAATTGCTACCTAACTATCCAATTCCCATACACTGGCTGGACAGCACACTCCCTGCCTGGAATTGTAAATTCCACTATTAAAAGAAGAAAAAAACTTAATTAACTATAAACTAAGATAAGCAGTAGACAGTAATACTATCTGAATAGCATATAACTCTATAACTAAGATAAACAGGTATATAACTAAGAGAAACAGTAAACATTAATAAAGCATCAAACAAAGCAAAGCATGCAAAGCTTGAGGTTCAATCTTCAAGGTCAGTGTCTTGGTGCAAGTCTGCTGGTCACCTTTGGCAGCTTTTTAGGGTGTACAGGTATTCTTGATGGCAAAGGTAAAAGTCTGGTAGTTGCTTCTGGCGGCCTTATAGAGTTGGAATGGTACTCTTGCTTCCACGGTGTCAAAGGGTGTCAGGAACATCGGGAAGCTGTTGGAAAGGGTGTTGCAGAGGCATATGCCTGTGTAGAGTGTCTTAGTGGACGTCTTGGTGGTTGCTAGCAGCCATTTAGGGTGTCTTAGCGAAAGTGTACTGATCACCGGCGGCCTTTTAGTCTGGAATGGCATTCTTGTTTTCAATGGTGCTAAAGGGCGTCGGAAGGCTGTTGGAATGGATGGTGCTAAGGCATTTGCCTGGGTTGGGGCCTGCATCCGATCAACACAGACAATTTCTACGATCCCCCATCCTAGTGGAGATTTGATGGCCACTGGGCCATCTATAGGGCCACCGACTGACTCGGAGAAGAGGAAGGTGCGTGGGGCATTATTTCCCAGCAAGAATAGGATCTCAGCCTCTGGATCTAGAGTGGGGAAGTGATGAGCCAAGTGCTGTAGGTAAGACATGCTACTTATGACCTCAGGTATTGTGATCTGACTGTGGTTGTCCCCATTGCATTCAAACACGGGCGGTAGTGGAAACCGGGAACTACCATCCAATGACTCTATACAGAGTCCAGTAGCTCTCCTCCCCGCCATGCTTCTTGGTCTATGGCACATTGATACAGTGAAGTGAAGTTCATCCTGTTGCACCTCAAAGAGGTCGAAGAATGTGGGTCTGTCCAGGGTTCAGGTGCTTTGAGGGTCTATCCGCATGTACATTTTCACGGCATCTTCAGGGCATCCTTCAGGGTACACTTTGGCTAAACAAATGGGAAGACACGAATGAGGGTGTGGTGAGTCGGTGCACAGTGCTGTGCAGTTGACACTCATCCTCGGTTTAGGTTGTGGTTTGGCCATCTGCCGAGGATCCCTGTATGCTTCTGTGTTATGTTGAGGCTCCTTATTCGAAGGAGGGCTATGAGATATCTGCAGTGGCGGCTCAGAGTCTGGATGCAGTGCGGTCGGGTGTTGATCACTATTGCATAAGTCACCTTGCACCTTGGCTGTGCAGTACTTGGACGGGTGGTTGGATTTGCAACATTTGTAGCAGTATTGATACTCTCTTATCAACTCTTTTCATTGGGTCAGTGATTTCGCTGCAAACCCAGTGCAGCTGTTGAGTGAGTGACGAGTGTGGTGCATAAGACAAAACTGTATTCTCTTTGTATTTGGAGATCTAAATTGGGTTGGATGGGATGAGTTAGCTGAGGAGTGTACCTTTGTCTTATGGACAGGCGTGAAGGGTCTTTCCCTTCATGGTAATGTGCATAGGGCCTGAGGGCGATATATGGTTGCTGTTGTATCTTCTGTCATTAGGAGGACTAACAGCTCTGAGTCCACAGGCCCGGTGTGTGTTGCACACTGTCGCCCGGTGGACTCAGTAAAAAGATGATTATCTTCTATCCTTTTTCCCTTGTTTCGTAGCGGTAGAAATAGAACAGTTACCATGAGTCCGTGAGTTCAGCCAAAAGTGAGGAAAACCTCCTCAACCCATCGAGGGTCAATTTAGTGACCAATCAGGATTGCAGATGTGGTCATGTGACATGGACTACATTTCCCAGGATACCTTTACTACATTTACCATGATGCATTCCTTTAAGGGGACAGCTCACAATTGCTACCTAACTAGCTGGCTAATTATTTATTTATTTATTTGTAGGATTTCTATACCGCCCTTCTCCCTAGGGACTCAGGGCGGTGTACAGCCAAATCCAAACCCCAAAAAACAATACAAAAATTAAAAAGTGATTAAATAATGGCTGATTACATTAATTAAACCCACCCCCCAACTTTAAAACCCAATTTAAAATAAAAAATTCGGAGACAATTTAAAACTACCTCAGCCCAGGCCAGCCTGCTCAAAGAGCCAGGTCTTCAACGCGCGCCTGAAGGCCCTCAGGTCCGTGCTGGTACGAAGTTCAGATGGCAGAGTATTCCAGAAGGCAGGGGCCCCCACAGAGAAGGCCCTACTCCTCGGGGCCTATACAATTAGCCTATACACTGGCTGGACAGCACACTGACCTTTAACGAAAGCAATGTACCTTCATCTCCTTAGGGCAGGTACAGATAAGGTGAGCTTTTTTGCAGCCAGCAGGGTTGCCAAATTCAGCACACAGAACAATTTGACGCTTGCAGTTGAGGGTGTCAAACAGTTTATCAAGTTTCACAGTGAAAATCTCTGACATCTAGCTTTCCTTCACCAAGAGATATGTTTCTGGCTTGATCCCAGCTCTCTTGTTCAGGATTGTCACTTGTGAATTTACAACAGGGATCACAACAGAACTTTTCTCTCATTCCCACTTTTCAAGCACTTTTGGATATTTATTTATTTATTTATTTATTTATTCGATTTATATACCGCTCCCCTCTCCCCGAAGGGACTCGGGGCGGTGAACAGCCAATAAAAACACATATACAAGGTACAATACATGAGACAACATAATAATATTAAAATTTAAAAACTGAAATATAATATGGCTCTAATTAAAATATAAAGCAAGTATTAAAAAGATTAAAACCCGGTTAAAATTAAAAACCCCTAGGCCAGTCCGGCCTGCCGAAATAAATGCGTTTTGAGTAACCGACGGAAGGCCATGAGATCGGGGGCGGCCCTTACCTCCGGGGGTAATTCATTCCAGAGAGGGGGTGCTCCCAATGAGAAGGCCCGCGCCCTCGGGGTCGCCAGCCGTCCAGCCGGCGGCACCCCGAGGAGACCCACTCTATGGGAGCGTACCGGTCGGTGGGAAGCCGATGGTGGCAGGAGGCGGTCTCGCAAGTAACTTGGTCCCGAGCCATGGAGCGCTTTAAAGATAGTGATCAAGACTTTGAAGCGCACCCGGAGGGCCACCGGGAGCCAATGCAGCACGCGTAGAAGTGGCATAACATGGGAGCCCCTAGGTGCCCCCATTACCACCCTCGCGGCTGCATTCTGCACCAACTGGAGCCTCTGGATGCTCTTCAAAGGCAGCCCCATGTAGAGAGCGTTGGCATAGTCTAGGCGGGAGGTCACCAGGGCGGAAGTGACCGTGCGAAGCGCATCCCGATCCAGAAAGGGCCGCAACTGGTAGATCCTACGGACCTGTCCAAAAGCCCCCCTGGCGACGGCCGCCACATGATCTTCCAATGACAGCCATACATCCAGGAGGACACCCAGATTGCGGGCCCCCTCTGGGGAGGCAAGAATTTCCCCCCCCACAGCCAGCGATGGAACCAGCCGGCTGTATCGGGGTGCCGGGAAGCACAGCCACTCAGTCTTAGATGGGTTGAGCTGAAGCCTGTTCCGCCCCATCCAACACTGCACGGCCTCCAGGCACCGGGTCATCACTTCGACGGCTTCATCGGGGTGGCCCGGGGTAGAGATGTACAGCTGGGTGTCATCAGCGTACTGATGGAACTCTACCCCAAAGCCACGGATGATCTCACCTAGCGGCTTCATATATATGTTGAACAGGAGGGGCGAGAGCACTGACCCCTGAGGCACCCCGCAAACCAGGGGCCTCGGGGCCGACCTCTGCCCCCCTGCCAACACAAATTGCGAGCGGTCAGAGAGGAAGGAGGAGAACCACCGCATAACGGTGCCTCCCCCCCCCAACCCCCCCAGCCGCTGCAATAGGATACTGTGGTCGACAGTATCAAAAGCCGCCGAAAGATCTAAGAGGACCAGGACAGAGGAATAACCCCTGTCACGGGCCCTCCAGAGATCATCCACCAATGCGACCAGCGCCGTCTCTGTGCTGTGCCCAGGCCTGAAGCCCGATTGGCGTGGATCCAAATAGACAGCTTCATCCAGGTGCTGGGGAAACTGTTGTGCCACCACACTCTCAACAACCTTCGCCATAAAACGAAGGTTGGAGACAGGACGATAATTAGATAACAAAGTTGGGTCCAGGGACGGTTTCTTGAGGAGGGGTCTCACCACCACCTCTTTCAAGGCGGCGGGTAGATATCCCTCACTCAAGGAAGCGTTAATAATACCCTGGAACCAACCTCGTATCACCTCCCGGGTGGCCAACACCAGCCAGGAGGGACACGGGTCCAATAAACATGTGGTCGCATTCAGTCCCCGCAGTAACCTGTCCACATCCTCGGGGGTCACAGGATCAAACTCGTCCCAAATGACTGTTCCAAATTCCGCCCCTGATTCCCCGCCCAGAGCTGCCCATTCGGAGTCCAAGCCATCCCGGATCTGAGTGATTTTATCCACCAGGAACTTTGAAAAATCCTCAGCCTGTCCCTGCAAGGGGTCCTCGCGCGCTCCCCCTCCTAAGAGGGAGCGGGTCACTCTAAACAGGGCAGCCGGGCGGTTTCCTGCGGACGCAATAAGGGTGGAAAAGTAAAGACGCCTTGCCACCCTTATCGCCACTAAATAGGTCTTAATAAAAGACCGTAAAAGTGTTCGGTCAGGTCCGGAGCGAGTAGTCCTCCAAATACTCTCCAGGCGTCTTTTCCGGCGCTTCATCTCCCTCAGCTCCCCGGAAAACCAGGGGGCCGAGCGAGAGCGGCGCCAGGTCAGAGGCCGCAAGGGCATGACCTGGTCCAGGGCCCCAGCCGTCACCCTTTCCCAGGTGGCGACTAGGTCCCCCACCGAGTCGTGAGTCCGAATGTCGGGATATGGCCCAAGCTCCATCAGGAACCTATCTGGATCCATCAGGCGCCTGGGGCGGTACCAACGTATTTGTGGATACGTGCCTATCTGGATATGTGCCTCTTGCAAGACTGCTGGGTAGATTCTAGCATCATCACTACTTTGTTCTCTTAACAGTAGGCTGTATCTGAGAATGTCTCACAATGTTGGGAGTTCAGACGGCGACAAGTTTCTGCCAGTCCCAATTAGGTTTATTTTTTTATTTATTTAATTTATATACCACCCCCTCTCCCAAATTGGGACTCGGGGCGGTGCACAGCCCAACTAAAAACAATACAATATCAAATATAAAATTTAAAAATAGATTAAAAATGAATTAAATTTATGGCTGAGTGATTAAAACTATAATAAAATAATAAAAACAGGGTAAAAATTACAAAATTAAAACCTTCCAATAGTACTATGCCAGACCGGCTTGCTGGAAAAGATGGGTCTTCAATGCGTGCCGGAAGGTTCGCAGGTCAGGGATAGTCCGCATCTCCGGCGGTAATTCATTCCAAAGGGAGGGTGCTCCCACAGAGAAGGCCCGCAACCTCGGAGCCGCCAGCTGGCATCGCCCAGCTGACGGCACCGCAAGGAGGCCCACCCTGTGAGAGCGCACTGGCTGGCGGGAGGCCGATGGTGGCAGCAGGCGGTCCCACAAGTACCCGGGTCCCAAGCCATGGAGCGCTTTAAAGATGATCACCAACACCTTGAATCACACCCAGAAGGCCACTGGAAGCCAATGCAGCTCGCGCAGGAGCGGTGTAACATGGAAGCTCCGAGAAGCCCCCCAAATCACCTGCGTGGCCGCATTCTGCACCAGCTGGAGCCTCCAGATTCTCTTCAAGGGGAGCCCCATGTAGAGAGCATTGCCTAGATGGGAGATGACGAGGGCAGAGGTGACTGTGCGAAGCGCATCCCAATCCAGAAAGGGCCACAATTGGCAGATCCGTCGGACCTGATAAAAAGCCCCCCTGGCGATAGCCGTTATATGATCTTCCAATGACAGCCATACATCCAGGAGGACACCCCGATTGCGTGCCCTCTCCATGGGGGTCAAAATATCTCCCCCCACAGCCAGCAATGGAATAAGCTGGCTGTATCTGGGCGCAGGAAACCACAGCCACTCGATCTTGGTCAGGTTAAGTCGGAGCCTGTTTAAACCCATCCAACTCCGCATGGCCTCCAGGCACCAGGTCACCACTTCAACGGCTTCGTTGGGGTGGCCTGGGGTAGAAATGTATAACTGAGTATCATCAGCATACTGATGGAACTCTACCCCAAAACCACGGATGATCTCACCCAGCAGCTTCACAAAAATGTTGAACAGCAGGGGCAAGAGCACAGATCCCTGAGGTACCCTGCAAATCAAGGGCCTCGAGGTCGACCTCTGCCCCCCTGCCAACACAAATTGCGAATGGTCAGAGAGGAAGGAGGAGAACCACCATAACATGGTGCCTCCCACTCCCAACCCCCCCCAACCGCTGTAATAAGACACTATGGTCGATAGTATCAAAAGTTGCTGAGAGATCTAACAGAACCAAGACAGAGGAACAACCCCTGTCACGGGCCCTCCAGAGATCATCCACCAACGCCACCAACGCTGTCTCCGTGCTGTGCCCGGGCCTGAAACCCGATTGGAGCGGATCTAAATAGACAGCTTCATCCAGGTGCTGAGGGAGCTGTTGTGCCACCACACTCTCAACAACCTTCGCCACAAAGCAAAGGTTGGAGATTGGACAATAGTTTGATAATAATGTTGGGTCCAGGGACGGTTTCTTGAGGAGGGGACTCACCATCGCCTCTTTCAAGGCAGCAGGCAAAAACCCCTCACTCAAGGAAGCGTTAATAATACCCTGGAACCAACCTCATGTCACCTCTCGGATGGCCAAAACCAACCAGGAGGGACATGGATCCAGTAAACATGTGGTGGCATTAAGCCCACCCAGTATCCTATCCACATCCTCCAGGGTCACAGGATCAAGCTCGCCCCAGATGACCTCCCCAGGATCTGCCCTAGTCGTCCCGCCCAGAGTTGCCCAGTCAGAGTCCAACCCATCCCGAATCTGAGTGATTTTGTCCTGCAGATACCTCGAAAAATCTTCAGCCCATCCCTGCAGGGGATCCTCCCACACTCCTATATCTAAAAGGGAGTGGGTCACTTTAAAAAGGGCAGCTGGGCAATTTTCTGCGGACGCAATAACGGCGGAAAAGTAAGACTGCTTTGCCGCCCTTATTGCCACTAAATAGGCCCTAATATGGGACTGCAATAGTGTTCGGTCAGATTTGGAGCGGCTGGTCCTCCAACCACTCTCTAGGCTTCTTTTCTGGCGCTTCATCCCCCTCAGCTCCTCGGAAAACCAAGGAGCTAATTGGGATCGGCACCAGGTCAGAGGCCGCAAGAGTACGACCCGGTCAAGGGCCTCAGCCGCCATCCTATCCCAGATGGCTACCAAGTCCCCAACTGAGTCGTGTGTGCGAGCCTTGGGAAAAGGCCCAAGCTCCATCAGGAACCTATCCAGGTCCATCAGGCGCCTGGGGTGGAACCATTTTATCGGCCCTGCCTCCCCGCGGCGAGGGGGTGCAGAACGGAAGTCCAGCCTAAGGAGTGAATGATCAGACCATGACAGGGGCTCTATAACAATGTCCCCCATACCTAGATCATTTTGCCACTGGACAGAGACAAAAACCAAATCCAAGGTGTGACCCCCAGTGTGTGTGGGGTCCCAAATTAATTGGGTCAGGCCCAAGGCTGTCATGGAGGCCATGAACTCCTGAGCAATCCCTGAGGTCCCGCCAGCAGAGGGTAGGTTGAAATCTCCCATGACTATAAGCCTAGGGGTCTCAACCGCCAAGCCGGCTATAACCTCCAGAAGCTCAGGCAGGGCTGATGCCACGTAGCAGGGAGCCAGGTACGTGATCAATAGGCCCATCTGAACCCCGGAACCACACTTCACAAAGAGGGATTCACATCCGGTCGTCTGAAGAACAGTGGATTCCCTAGGACACAGATCTTCCTTAATAACCACCGCAACTGCTCATATGAGTGTATGTTCCCAGTCTTGTTTTTTTTTTTTTTTTGAAGCCATTATAACTAACTGGGACTACAGAAACTGCCACTGTGAGGTGGTATGGTCCGTGATATTTTGCTAATACAGTGCCTCACCTAGTGATGGAAATTCTGGTCCCAGGTAGTGGGGCAACCCATCCTTGTTCTATTTGGAAGTTGAGTCATGGCAACGGGACTTATTTCCTTTTTGGTTTGAAACATTTTGCTGCTGCTTCAGTTTGAAGAAACTACTTGGATCAGCGGTCACCAACCAGTGGGCCATGAGAAAATTTTGGTGGGCCGCAGAGAAATCTCACTCCCAGATCACCCACCCCCAAAGCAATTAATCCAGGCTGTGCAGAAACACAAGGCTGCTCAGCCCACATGGCCCGCCGGAACCCTCCCTGCCCACTCACTCCTTACCCAGCAAACTTGTCTGCTAAGTTGCTATTCTTCCTTTTTTCGACCATCATCTGTTCTGCTGTGCTGGGAGATTTAGATTAGCTAAGAAGCAGGAAATGGTTGCATTTCTTGCTTTCTAGCTAAGCACAGCCGAACCTCCCTTAAGATTGAAGGTTTGTTTGCAAGCAAATTCAGTGCAGACTCACGGCAAGAAAATTTGAGAGACTGAGCTAGCCGATGGCAGATAGATAGATCACTGAATGATTCTGTGAGCAACTCAATCTGCCTGCTTTGCCTGATTTTGGATAAAAGTTGCTTTTTTATATAAAAAATTCAATATTTACATACATGGTGTGTTGTGAATTAATTTTGTGAGTTTGCTTGCTAACAAATTTTAGGTGACAGACTGAGCTAGCCAATGGCAGATAGATAGATTTCTGAATGAATCTGTGATTCTGTTGGCAACTCAATCTGCCTGCCTGCTTTGCCTGATTTTGGGTAAAAGTTGCTCTTTTTTTTAAATAAAAAATTCAATATTTACATGCATGGTGTGTTGTGAGTTAATTTTGTGAGTTTGCTTGCTAGCAAATTTTGGGTAAAAGTTGCTCTTTTTTATATAAAAAATTCAATATTTATATAAATATTTATAATATTTACATACAAGCCATGCCCAGCCAGTCACATGACCACCAAACCACACCCACAAATTAGGCCAAGCCCACAGAACCAGTTAGTGGTCCCTGGGATCTAAAATTATGAGTTTGTTGGTCCTTGAGGTCCAAAAGGTTGGCAACCCCTGACTTGGATAATATGCAGTGAAATGTTACAAACGAAAAAGGAAAGTTCAGTTGCTACAACTCAAGTTCCAGACAATGAAATGGATGCCTAATAATCTTCATCAACGTCCTCCCCACGTTCTGTTTACTGGCGACCAAATCAGTTTCCTCAGAGCCATCCTTGAGTGAAAGCTGACCATTGCCCTCTTCCCTGCCTCCCCCTTCTTTCTTAGAGAAAGGGAAGCAGAGAGTCCTTCTCCTCTCCCTGCAAGGCCAGCTGCAAACCCCCTTATGAGCCCCCAGGTAAATTGATATTACTGCAAATGTTTCCTTCCGGGGTTTTCATTCTTCCAGTAAGCGCATCTCGTAATTCCACTATTACATTTGTTTTTTTGACAGTGGATGTCACAATTTAAAAAAAATGTGTCCTAGGAAAATTATATGGGATATTTGTGTGAGTGTGTGCTTTCAAGCACTGACATTGCACTTTAATCACCCTCCATGCCTGAGGCCCATCATCCTCTTCTGGTAGTGAGGGCCCCTTGTCACAGAAGGAGCGCTACAGTGGAGATGGAAACAGCTGGCAAGATCCAAACTGTACCAGAGATCATCTATTCTATCTGGACTGCAGTTTTTCTTGTTATGAAAGCAAATGCTGGTAGTTGGAATACTCTCTTCCCAGTAACCTGGTTAGCAAGTGTTTTGCCCATTGCTATCCATAATAGAAATCTTTGGCTTGTTTACAAGTTCAGGCCCTTTCAGAAAAGTGAAGCCTACATCAGAGGGCTGGAAAGAACAGCTGGATCCAATAGCTGTTGAATCCGGGAGAGAGGAGTTGGCAGCAGCAGAGATCTTGGTTATAACGGCAATTACGAAAACATTGGGTCCGGTCCGTACAGCCAAGCTTTCCAAACTGCATTGTACTCCAGTACAGGCTCTTGTTTCCCCACAACCGCCTCCCCTCAGTGAAACCTGAGTTTCCAATAAAGCCTACCAACAGGCAGCAAGAATGAGCCTCAGTACCTGCCATGCAACAGCATGCTGCCTTTGACCATAGCCATAATGGTTAATAAGTTGCTGCTTTCTCTTCCATGGAATCATCTTCTTCTTATGGCATTGGTGTGTGTGTGTGTCACACAACCTGTCCACACAACTATAATTTGAAGATGCTTTGTGCTCAGGAAGTTAAACACCTTTTCTTCCTGTAGAAACCTTTGTGATAAGCTAATGTCTCCATCTGCTCTGCTAAATGTAATTTGATGTTTATTTCTAGCTTACCACCAGTGTTAAAGGAGAATAATTTAATTCTCTTTTTTAAATAATTAAAAACTTTATTGAAAATTAACATATTAAAATATATACAAATATATCTATAAAAGAAAAGTATGTTGATACATTTCACCGTCGTTTTCTTGACAGTACAAAATCTTGGCTGTATTTATACATTCCAAATGTCTATCCATTTCAACAGATTCTCATTGATCATATAAGTATACAAAATATATTTTTTCTCTTTTTAACCTATATCTTTCTTGCTTTGCTGTCTAACCATTGGTACCAATTATTCAAAATTGTATAGTATTCTGAGTCCTCTGTTATTCAATTCCATGATGAGTCTATCCATTTCTGCACATTCAAAATTTTTATGAATTATTATCCCATCTGACAGTGTGGTAGACATTTCCAAGCTTGTGCTAGAGCAATTCTTGCTGCCATAATATGTATATTCAAATATTTAATCTTTTTAGGGTATTTGCCCTTAATAATCCCCAGGGGAAACAATTCAGGCTTCAACTCTAACCTACAGTGGGTAATTTCATCTAGCCATGTTTTTATTTTAATCCAATATTTTTTAATTTCCGGGTATAGCCACCAGACTTGGAAGAAGGTACCTTGCGGTTGTTTACATTTCCAACAGTTCGGGTTTGGATTCGGATACATCTTTGCAAGCCTAGATGGTGCTAAATGCCAACGATAGAACACTTTGTATAAATTTTCTTTGTACACAACAGACTGTTAAGAAATTTTTAATCCACACTTTTTCCAAATCTTCTAACTCAATAGTACATCCGAAATTTTTGGCCCAAGCTAATATTGGCCCTTTTACTATTTCCTCTTTTAAATCGAAGTTTAATAAGTAGTTATATATTTTGGATATTTCTCTTCTGTTCCTAGTAATAATTTATCTAACTGGGTTGCTTTCATTCCAAATCCATATTCTTCTAAATCTTTTTTATATCTTGTTTACAATTGGATATGGCCACCAATCTATAATTATTCAGAGTTTTTAATTCTTGGTTTGTTTTTAGTATTCCTCAATTGTCCAAAACTTGATCATATGTAACCATTTTATCAATGTCCAGTGTGTTGGGGTGGATCATTGCCTCCATAAGGCTGTCTAATCAAGACTCAAGGTGGCATATAGAATTAAAACAGCACGAAAAATGCAAATATACAACTAACTTGTACTGGGGAAATACAGATAAGTTCCAGCCAGCCTTGATCTACCAGCTGGTTTCTGATTCATTTTTTGGAAAACCAAGTTGTTACACATTTTCTGAAGGGTATCACCTTGGGACCAGATAAATCTGGAATGGGGTTGTGGGGAGGCAAGCATAAGGTGGCATGTGACAGAAAGGGAAGTCAAGATTCTGGATGTTAGGTTTCTCTTATAAGGGGCAAATCAAAAAAGATAAGCCAGAGAATAATGCCCCAAGCCATTTAGATAACAAGTGTCACCTTGAGTGTAACCCAAGGAGCAGCTCACCAAACAGAGGGGGACCACATGAGTGCTCCAAGATGTGCCCATAACGCTCACCTGGTCTGTAGCATCAGCTGGTATTGAAGGTCAGAGCACATCAGAACAATACAAGAAATGGTGAAAGCATGAGTGATGGCCAATCTGCCAGCCCAGGAAAGAGCACAATTAGTATGTGGGAATGAACCTGTGCCACAGTTGCCATTTGATCTTATAGCAAGAATCCAGAAAGACCGCCCAAATAGTGCACCGGTTCCCTCTGGGGAAGCAAAACCCTATTGAGAACTAAAGATGGCCGATTTCTGGGCATGGCTCTACTGAACCCAAAGCTACCCAATCTTGTTAAGGTTGGGCCGATGAGCCTCTGGTGCAGGGCTCCAACAGCCTCCTGGCCCTGAGACAGCAGAGGGACAGCATCACTGGGTGAGGCAAGCATTGAGACACAAGTGGGCGTTACCAGAAAATTAATGCTCCACCACCTTCCTGCTGGGGGACACACAACTAGGGGGAGGGCATGAAGGAAGAAGCCTTGGGGCTGGCTTAGCAGTCCCAATCTGGACCATCCAACATCTAGCCGCAGTCGCAAAAGCCTTGCTTTCTGCCCCATATGAAGATTGTCATTCATTGTAGATTACAAATCCAGAAAATGTATGAATAGGTATTTTAATGCATCAGAAGAAGAAGACTGAAATACATTGTTATCAAATTATTTCTTTTTAAATACTTCCTTTTCTAGCTTCATTCTTTTAATATAATAAAACGATATCAAAATGAAATCGCATCAACTTTTGTATGTATTGAACAAAATTCTCCTTTGGTGTGCAGGACTTGGCCTGGAAGAAGCAGCCATCTTGTGCTTTTTTTTAAACTGTTCCACTGCCTGGTTCTGGACACTCTCCTCCAAAGGAAAAGCCCCCCCCCCTCCCCTGCCCCCAAGTTCTTGGAAGGTCTCTGAAATGGACCTTAAAAGAGCATCCAGACCAAACTGATCTGTGGCAGGAAGGCCGCAGGAACCCCTCAGAGAGGCACATAGTCACATCTAGCCAAACCCGTGATGTGTTTTTTTTATTAAATTCCATTAGTTTTTTTCTCTTCATATATATTTTTCCTCTAAGCACAATACAATACAAGAACTCTTTAGGTTTGACACAATGTACAGAAACTTCAATAATCTACAACTGCTCATGAAGTTACAACCCCCCAAATTCACACCAGCCCCAGCCTTTATGGTACCAATAAAAAAGTAGGAGAGGGAGGGGGCTCCGTACTGTGGAGAGGGTCTGGGCTTCTCCCGTCAAAAAGAGAACGGAATGGAGGGCGCTGCAGCCTGGGGGGGGCACGGAGGGGGCTGGTGGTGCAGGAACAGAGAGACCAAGTCACATGATTTGCTCTCGGGTGCTAGGCTAGGCTCTGGGGGGGCGGAGGGGGGGGAGGGAACGGGAGGGGGGACAGGGGAGGCACTCCAGGGCAGCCCTGCGGATGCTTGGGGGGAAAGCGAGGGCTGGGAAGTAAGAACTTGGGGGCAGGGGTTGTCACAAATAAATGTCTTCACACCACCTGACTGAGCCTTTGACCAGGAACTGCCCACTCTGTCCATCAGCAGCAGCAGCAGCATTAAGGGTCAGAGTGCAGGCGCCCCCCCCCCTTCTTTCTATCTTCCAACTTCTCAACATCAGGACTTGGGGGAGGGGAGGGGGGACAGGAGGGACTGCTATCATGCTTTGCAGCAATCTCTTGCCACCTCTGCCCCACAGCCAGACCCTCAGCCAGCCTCCCCGACAAAGCAGAGCCCGTTCTCGGCCAACCAGAGTTGCTCTGGAGTTGCTCTGGGGCGTGGAAGTCCGATGGCTCTGCCAACCTCTGGTCAAGAACGGAAGACGGACCAGTCCCTCCCAAGGATCCATCAGGTCGGACGCATGACTGACTCTCCTCTTCACAAGGCGGGAGAGGCTGGACACGCCCTTCCCCGCAAACTGCACGTGGCCAAGCCAGGTTGGGGGGTCTCCCTCCTAGGCAACACACCCCGCCGCCTTCTGTCCTGTGCTGTGCCAGGCCAGGCATGGCACCTCAGGCATCAGACAAGCAGCTCTGGATACGATCGATCCACTGCTGGGCCAGCTGCACGTCCTGGGCGCAGAAATTGTAAACCCGCTTTATTGTCTTGACCTGCCAAGAAGGAGAAGTGGAGTCCTGAGAATGAGGGCCACGGGGGCAGCCCACACCAGCCACTTTTCACCCTGCCCCCCAACTGGGCCACCCTCTGTCAGGCGCAAGGGTCACTTACATCGAAGAAAGCTTTTTCATCCACCATCTTGGGGGCTCCCATGGTGGGGGTGCCTGGTGTGATGGCCTCCACCTCAGCCAGATCAATCATCCCTTTGCACTCTGTGTCCAGGTTGCTGTCATAATACCGCAGCTGGAAGGGAGGGAGGGAGGGAAGACCAGAGGTCAGAGCTGTGCCAATTCACCAGCCAGGCGGAAAGGGTCCCTTGGCCAGCAAAGCACTGCCAACCTCCCCCTACCTGATGCTTGGTTTTATCCAGAACAAACCAGCGCAGCTTCCAGGGCTTCATGAAAGCCCCTTTCTTGTAGAGGGAGCCCTCGTAGGAACTGTGGAGGAAAAGCATCTTGGTCAGGAGGAGGGAGAGGAAGCCGATGGGCTCCATCCCACTTTGCGCCCACCCAGACCCTCCCAAACCACCCATCCGCACCGATTCTCGCTCTCGGCTGTCTGGAACTGGCTGTAAAGCGTGCCGGTGCTCTTACGGCCACCTTGCTTCCCACTCGAGGGGGTGGACGAGCTGCTGGTTTCACTGTCCAGGCTGAGGTTTAAGGTGGAGCTGCCACTGCCCACCTCCTGCAGGTAGACGCCGAGTGAGCGCCGCTGGTGTGACAGGCTGGATGCCATCAGGAGAGAACTGGGTGCTGCCTGCAGGAGATGGGTGGTCAAAGGAAGGAAGACAAAAAGCAGGCCCTCCCCCCTTCTGTCCTGTGTGCACAGCCGGACTCCGTACTTTACTGTCCAGCACGGAGCCCTCCGACTGCTGGAAAGCCTTCACTTTGTCCCAGGTCTCCTTCCAGCGCTCTGGCACCTGGCCCAGCTCCATTTCCAGATTCTGCACCTCCTGGAACCAGGAAAGGGGTGGACAGGACTGGTCAAGGCTGCCTGCTAAGTCCCCTCTCCTAGAGCCAGAGGGTCCCAAAACCCAAACCTTTCACCAATTTCTGCTTGCAACTAATTGGAAAAAGTAAATATAATTTGTTTTTGTTTTATTTTTCTTATTAAGGATTTCCAAATTTCGAAGTGTAAGTATATGCTGAATTTTAAAGAAACTATCAAAATGGATCTCAATAATTTAGTCAGAGTAGAACAGTTTCAACTGAGCAAATTCATTTTTCCTTTTCTGATCCAAAAAGAAAAAGAAAAAAGAACATTGTATGTTCTCCTTTGAAAAGCTGCATGGAAACCACCAGATGCCTAATCTCATGGCCAACCTGAAAGGCAGCCCACTTTGTCCGCTTAGTTGGGGCCTTAACCTTCTTCCTCTCTTCAAGCAGCAGCAAAGGAAACCCGGCTTCAAGGCTTGTGGAGGGGGAGGGGGGGCGCTCTGAGGCCCCCAATTTAAGGTTATTTGCTTAGGGTGGCTGCTTGACGCTCTGGTGCGCCATTCGCCAGAGGCCACTTAAGAATATTTGGAGTCGCTATGAACTCCCCTCTCATTTTGAGCATGCAGGAATCTCCCGCCCCCACAATGGCCTCCCCATGAAGCCCTGCCTGGTAACAGGAGCAGCAGCCACTCTCGCTCGCGGGGGGGAGGGGGGGCTGGGGAGGGGGCCATGGAGGGAGTCCAGCGCCTTTCTCCAATGGACCGGGATGATGTGCGCCTCCCAAGCTCTGTCCAAAGGCTGCTGCCAGGATGACGACTGAGAGCCATGCCTCTGCAAGCCCCCCCCCACCAAATACCCCCAATCCCAGCACAGCTCCTCACCTCCAGCAGCCGAGAGATGGCGTCTGGCTCCACCCGGCGGCAGCTGTCGTAGCAGGGCCAAACGATCTTGCGATGGCTTTGGGGGCTGCTGGTGTCCTGCTGGCCAGCCTCCTCACTGAGCTCCCCCTGATCCTGCACCAGCTCCCAGTCATAGGATGGTCCCTCCGCGAGAGCCTCGTGGGTGTAGTAGTCCCACACCTTCAGGCTGGAAATGTTGCTGTACGGGCGCAGGACCTGAACACAAGGCAGGCAGGCAGCAGCTGACGCGCCGTCCAGCCCGACCCCCGACACTCCCTACTCCTCGCCCAGAGCCTCCCCTGGGTGGCACTGCTCACCTCCCCATCCTCGGGGGCATACATGTAGTTGAAGAAGATGGGGGACTTCTTGTTCAGACGCTCCACGTAGTCCCAAACAGACCGGTAGGGCTGGGGGCCCTTCCGCTCCCCTTTCTCTTCATACAGGAGACCTGCAAGCAGAAGCCAGTTCAGAGCTGGCCGGTCCTGGAGGCTTCCTGCCGGCCCCTCAGGTCCCACCCGCTTTACCCAGCTCCAGGCGCTCGTAGTCAGAATCCAGGAGGAAGGTGCGGAAGCGGCTGGACACATAGTGGTAGCTGAGGAACTTCAGGTAGTACTGGCTGAACTCAAACTCCATGGGGAACTGTGTGTGAATCTGCAAGAGACCCAGGAGGTCCTCAGGAGGAGGAAGGGGAGGCCGAAGGAGGCCTGGCAGGACCCCCCCTCTCTCTCTCTCTCTCACCTGATGGACACAGTCCAGAAATTGCAGGAAGATGGGCGTGAAGCCGTTGCCCTGGCTGGCCAGGGTCTGTGCCCCGCGATGGGCAAAGCGGTGCCCGAAGGACAGCCATTCCTTCTCCACCAGAAGCCGGAAGCCTTCCATGGTGCGGTAATAGGGGTCTGAGAGCAGCTGCACCAGAGAGACCACCTAAGGGGAAAGAGGCGGGTCAGGGGGAGCCTCGGGGCCCAGCCTGGGATGCTTCTGGGAGGGGGAGGAGCCCTGCTGACCTGGGTGGTGATGTCCCAGCCGTCCTCCAGGCTGACTAAGACCGAGGAGCCCGTGTCCAGCAGTTCCACCACAAGCACTGAGATCTGCAGGATCTTATGGATCTGCCATAGAGGGAGGAAACGGAAGGGAGGGAGGGAGGGAGGATGGCTGAACAGCTGCAGAAGTTCTCCTTCCCAGCCCTTTGTCTTTCCTTTCCCACCTTGAGGCTTCCAGGCAGGTCTCCCCTGCCTGGGATGCAGCTGCCTTGAATTCAGGGGCAGGGTCTCCCAGGGACCCCAGCAGCAGGCTTGCTCCGCTTGCTGCTTCCCCCTGAGCTGCTCCTCCCCCCTCAGCCCTGGCCCAAGGGGAGGGGATAGCTATGCTGGGGCTGCTTCAAACCCCAATCTCCTGCCAGAGCCCCTTCGATCGGAGGGGGCGATGTTCCCAATGGCCATGGCCATGACAGGAGAGGCTCCCCTTCTGCCCCCAGGAGACAGACCTGAGCTGACGGCCCCCGGAGGCTGCCCCTCCGGCTGGGTCACTAGCATGAGAGGGGCAGTTGGGAGAGGCTCAAGCCAGGAAAGTCATAACCCAAGACAGACCTGTTAACCCTTCCCCCTCACCCCCCACCCCCATGTCTGGAAAGAAGAATCTCAACTTTCACCTCCCAAAATATTTAAATATTGTTAAACCATAATTAGAACAAAGCCCCTATCTCAACCGGGAAATGCCTGAGAAAAAGAAAAATTTTAATAATATCCTACATGCAGGGGCCCCGCATCTCCTGGGGGCTGCCTGCATCAATGGCCTGCCAGAGCCTTGGCCGGCCGCTCTCTAGTTCCCGCCTCCCCCAGCCTTTGAGGCGTGAGGAGGGCTGCCTTGGTCTCCTGGAGGAGACAGCGATGGCACGGCCTTTACAGCCTCCAGCAGGCAAGGGTGCGCGTGCTGCTTCGTGCAGGCTTCCTTTCTGGTTAGAAAGACTGGCCAGGACACTCAAGGCCAGAGGGGAGGGGGCAAAGCCAGTGGGGGACCCAGGTGCTCTGCCACTGACCTGCACCAGCCACTCTGACTCCTCCAGGGAGCGCAGGTAGGTGGGGCCGGCCTCTGGGGAGGGGCTGCCAGGGACACAGGCCTTCATCAGCTTCTTGAAGCTGCTCTTGACCTGCCGCGCATCGAACACCTCGATGGGCACCATTTCCCAGTGCTGCAAAGGATCCGGCTTTATTCCCTGGGAAGCACAAAGAGCAGCTCTTTATCTCCACAGGCAGCTTTTGGCACCACACCCCTTCCGGCACTGCAGCCCTCGTGTGGGCCGAGGGGGGCAAGGGGAAGGTGACAATCTCCCCTGGCCCAGCCCAGCCCAAGAGTACCCGCAACTGGGACTTGTCTCCGATTATGTACAGCTGGCGGAGGAATCCGGCTTCCGAGGGAGATCCGTTGGGCTGTGCCCCAAATTCTTTGCCAGCCAGTCGGGACCCGATCTCCATGTTGAGGGCGTAGCTGCTTAAGCGGCCCGTGGCTCTGATGCTGCCCCACTTGCCTGGAAGGAGGATGGCGCCCATCAGGAAACACAGCCCCTTTGGAGCGAGCTACCCTTCCAAAGCAGGACAGGATCCGGGGCAGGGGGGCTTTCCTAAGAGGGGCCCCAAAGCATGGGGAGAGGCACAGAGCATGCAGGGAGGGTGCAGGACAGTTAGTGCAGAGACAGAGGTGGACGGAGGAGGAGGAGGAGGAGGAGGGCCTGCCCAGCTGGGGCTGGGGGGGGAGCTGGGGGGCGGCATGAGTTAGCCACGTGGGAGGGCCACGCAAGTGAGCTCGGAGGCCATACAGTACCTCGGGGGGAGTCGGGTTTCCTTGAGGCGGCACTCTTGGGGCTGGAGAAGGTAATTACCCTAGTTCTGTGACCTAGGGCTGAGAGGGGACATGATGGAGAGGCATCTCAGCAGGGGAAGACGGGGCGGAGGGGACTGCTCACTCTCGGGGGGGGCATGGGGTGGGGGGACAAACGACTTGATGGAGGAGCAGACGAAATGAATGACAAATGCCTGGGAGAGCTATAGGCCAATCTGGGACCCCCGCCCCACCCACCACCCTGCTTTTGCAAGGAAGCCTCCATCGCCCGAAAGCCACCCCTTCACCAGCCAGCGAATGAGGAGCGAGCCAGGGGTGGCGGCAGAGGCTGCTGCCAACTTCTCACCTCCACGGCTCCCTGTGGCGGACCCTTCGTCTCTCCCGCCCATCACCTGCTTCATAAGGGACCCCAGCTTGGGCTGCCGCTTCTCAGATGAATCTATAGCGCCAAGAGAAGGCAGACATTCCCACCAGGGCTGAGGAGGGCAGCCTCTCCCTCCCCCTCCCCTGGGAAACACCCCCCCCTTCCTCCTCCTGCCTTAGGTCCCGCAAGAGGGCAGAAAACCCTCCCCACCTGGCTAAGCCTCCCCCCTCCCGCTGCTGTTGCTGGACCCCTTTCTGGGCAGGCAATATGGTGAGTGAGGGCAAGGTCCCAGTTGCCACAGGCCAGCCATTCCAGGTGGTGCCAACGCCAGTCACACAAATGAGAAATGAGGGTGGGTTGTACGGAGCAATGAAATGGGGGAGGGGGGGCACCTGATAGCAAATGTGATGGAGACGCCCCCCCAGCAACACGTGACTCACCTGGCCGAGGCTTCCTTCCCTCGGCCTCACAGGGCTACAACAGCCGCGCACCCACAGTAGCTCCTTGAAGTGGCCACAAAGGTGCAAGAAGAGCAGCCGGCCTCCCTTGGACTAACCTCCAGAGTAAGGCCGCCACCCACCCACTCACCTGAATGGCTCATGTGGGCAGAACTGAAGCCGCCACTGAGTGTGTTGCGTCCACCGGTATCCGCATAATGGGGCATGGAGTGGATGATGGCTTGCAGGTACTTCTCTTGCTCCAGACTGGTCGAGTCCGCCTGGGAGGGGCCTGGAAAGAGAGGCAGGAGGGGAAGACCTCAGGGGAGGGGAGGGCAGGAGGAGGGCACCACGAGGAGACCCGCCCTGGAGGTACCTGTGGCAGGGGCGTTTTGGGACTTGAAGAGACCCACCACGCCCTTCCCGTGCAAGCCGCCCGATCGCAGAAGCACCGCTTTGGTGCGTGAGTTCCGCCAGCAGACCACCGGGAAGCGGTTCTGCCGGTAGCAGCGCGAGATCCGCTGAACCGTGTTGTCCTGTATGCCCTGCGGGATGATCAGCAGTCCTGGGTAGCTGCGGAGGCAAAGCAGAGCCTGTAACCCCAGCACGACGATGCGGGCAGAAGACAGGTGTGCATCCACGGGGACCTCAGACACAAACCACCTGGAGAGGAAGCACCTTCTGTCGGGCTTCTCAGACCTACCATCTTTGGCCACATCAAGCATTTCCACCCAGGCAGGCCTACCCTGGGGCCTGGGACAATCAGGCCGAATCTATGACATGGGCATCAAAGGTGGCATCCCGCAACATTTTGGGTGACATGCCAGCTTTCCCCATTAACCGACAGGAAGCGTTTATGAAAGGACACCCCATTCTCACATGATTTTCGGAGGCTGTGAAGGCCACATGGGATTGGTGTGTTATGTGTCCTCCGGAGCCTCTGAAAATCATGCGAGGACAGCGTGGTGTGCTTTGGTGTGATTATCAGAGGCTGTGTAAGAATGGGTTGTGCTCTTGCAAAGCATCCGGGCCCCCTGGAAGTTGCACAAGTGGGGTCTGCTCTCACGTGGCCCTGAAAACCGTGAGAGGCTGGGGTGTTTTCACGTGGCCCTTGGAGAAGCTCTGCGGAGGGCGCAGAAGAGCGGTCCCTGAATCTGCTCCAAGAACAGGAAGGCCGCAGGCCCCAGAAGGCCCCAGGGAGCAACCACGCCGTCCCCCCAGAGCTCTGGTGTGGGGCAGCCTGTAGGAGCGGCAGCAGGGTGGAGCCAAGGCCTCTGCTGAATGGCACTGCTCACAGTGGCTGAGAGGAAGGGGAGATGGGGGGGGGGGCGGCTTGCAGTGTCAAGTCCCAAGGACAGGCACACGGACAAGCAGCACGTTCTGATCATGTGACCGCAGGGGCGCTACAACGGTCGTAACTTCAGGCAGCGGTGTAACTCCCTTCTAACAGTCATTGGGTGTAACGGTTGTTAAGTGAGAACACTGGTTTCAATCCAACTATTAGTAGTTGGTTAATAATAACTGAATGTTTGTTTAATGTTATTGTATAATTATTACTTAAAATAAACATTTCTCGTTTCTTGTGAGATTTGTAATTCGTAACACAAAGTTTTAATTTCTTTCATGTTCTAGCACTGTTATGGAGGAATCTCAAATTTGAAAAACTCAACTGAGTGATAAAGGAAGCGGCTGAATCTTCAGACCGAGAAGCACAGGGTTATTGACCAAAACGGCAAAACTTTGGGCCCGTGCAGGGATCCGTGGAGAAATGAAGCCGAGGAAGGTGGAGGGTGGGGGGCTGGGCGAGAGCCTGCTGGCCAAGCCGCACAAAGGAGGGAGCTTCAGCCGGGAGCCCAATCTGCTCCAATGCCAGGTATTCGGCCCCACCGCTTGCTCACCCCAGGAATGCATAACCTAGGTGCCCCTAGAGCCCCAGGCGGGCTCCTTCCCTGGCAACACAGTGTGGCTTCCTGAAGCAGCCACCATGCTCCGGGGGCAGCGGCTGAGGGTGGGGAGAACGCTCCCTCCCTCCTCGGCTCTGACCAAGAAGGGGGAGAGAAGGCCGCCCCAGGCCCACCTCCTGCAGATGGCATACATCCGGTTGACGGTGGAGATGCGGAAAGGCTCGTTCTTGGAGCGGGTCAGGCTGTTGCTCAGGGTGCCCAGGCCCAGGCGCTGGTAGTCTCGGCAACAGGCTCGCTCCACCAGGTGGCTCATGGTCATCTTGTCAGAGGGCCTGATGGCGGCCGAGGGGGTCAAGGTGCTCCTCTCCATTTCTTCAGACACTGCAGGAGTCAAAGGCGTGTCAGGGGGAGGCCAGGAGTTGGCCCAGCCCCGGGGTGTGTGTGTGTGCATGCATGTGGGAGGGGGGCAGCCGCCCTACCCGAGATCTCGTCCTCGTTGTCCTCAGGGAACGGCTGCTGGCTGCCCCGCTGCTCCCAGGGAGGCGGGCTGTACTTCTTGCGGGTGACGTACTGGCGGCCAATGGTTTTCTTGGCATTTTTCACCAGGTTCTTGGAGATGGTCCTAAAAGAGCAGGCGGGAGAGGAGGCCACTCCCCTGTGAACCTCTGGCAGCCCCTCCTCCAAAGGCCCATCAGGAAGAGAGACACCCCCTCCTCCTCCTCCTCCTCCTGCTGGACTTTGGAGCATCTGCTTGGAGAGATGCCCATCAGCCGAGGGGCTGGGACTCCGGACATCTCCCCCCCACCCCCGGCCTTTCTGTCTCCCTCGTGTGGGGCACTGGGGCCGGCACGCTTCCCCCAGGAGCCTCTGCTGCTGACTCCAGGCTTGCTCAGAGCCACACAAAGTCATCCAAAAGGTGCTGGCTGCCCCCTCATCCCCGACCCAAGCGAGCCCACCCTGGAGACCCTCCCCCACCTGAGTGAGGGGTTCTTGTCCTTGGCTTTGGGAGGCAGAGCGGGCTTGCTGGTCTGTCCCACCGTGAAGGCAAAGGTTTCGGAGACGTGCTGGGGGTAGCGCAACTTGCTGAGATGCTTCCGGAAGGTCTCTGTGCTCTCGGAGGCCACTTCCTCATCAAAGACGATGCGCAGCACCTGGAGGCAGACCGAGGCAGGCTGAGGCTCCCCTCCCCGGCTTCTCTCAGCACCAGCTTGGAGGGACTGGCGAGGGGGGCAGCAGGGAGGGGTCAAGGATCCCCAAGCGACGCGGCACTGCCCGACGTGCACACTCACCTGGAATGTACAGGAGCGCAGCTGGAGCTGAGCACAGCCCTCCTGGATGAACTGATCCAAGGGAGTCTGGGCCGTAATCTTCTCCTCTTTGGTCAGAGAGGCAATGGGGAAGGAGCGGACGACCACCTGCTCTCCCACTGGGGGGGGGGGGAGAGAAAGAGGTCAGGCCAGTGAGAGCCAGGCAGGAGCCTTCCCTCACAACCCAGGTGCCAAGGTCAGCCAGGCGGCACTGGGACGGGAGGAGAGTTCTGCCAACAGGGCCCATGTGACCAGGAACCCTCTTGCTTTACTCGGCTCCTCCCTGGGGGCCTGTCTATGTGCATGTGTGTGTGTGTGTGAGAGAGAGAGAGAGAGGGAGGGAGGGGAGGAGAGAGAGGAGGGGAGAGAGGGAGGGAGGGGGAGAGAGAGGAGGGAGGGGGGAGAGAGAGGGAGGGAGGGAGAGGGAGAAAGGGGGGAGAGAGACAGAGACCAGCTGTGCCAGGTCAGGCTTGTCTCTTCCTGAAAAGCTCCCCCACTCCCCCGAATCTAAGCAGACGGTTGGGCTCGGGCTCTTCCCTTGGGGCCTGGCTCTTAGGATGGCCTGTCTTCAGGATCTTTCTCCCGCTCTCTGGCACTCCCTCCCAGAAGCCTGCATCACCCTGGTGCCCCCTTACCTAGCGGGTCGGTGGGTGTGCCCTTGAAGATGATGCGGTAGGTGGTAAGGAAGACCGCTCCTTCGGCCGGAAGCAGAGGAGGCCCTCCGAGGCTGCCTCCAGCGCCTTCTTCCCTGCCGTCAGGCACCAGGTAAACGCGCAGACCGCCCATCACGCTCTCCTCTCCAATCAGCAGGTTGGGCTGGAGGAGCTTGGGCTGCGGGGAGCAAAGCCTGCTCACCTCTAGCCAGAAGACCGATGAGCCTGTAGGAACTCAGGCTGCCCCACTCCGCGGGCAGCTCCTCCCCAAGGCGCTCTGGGTGGAGCTCTCACCTTCTGTATTGGAGGCAGCCTCTTGCTCTCTCGGTGCACGGCATCCAGGGTCTCGATGTGCATCTGGACAATGTCTGGGGATTGCAGGAGAGCAGGCGATGAGAGCCCCTCTCCGGGCCACCCCCGTCCCCTGCCGACCCCTCTCGGCTCGGGGGCCACTTGCCTGGGATCATGACATGCAGCCCCTTGAGGTGCTCATTGGTGACGCCGCTCTCTGTGCAGACTTTGTCCACAAAGCGGTTGATGAACCGCACCACGTAGTTGGCCACATCGGAGCTTTCGGCATCCTCGAAGCCGCTTTCGGTGTCGTAGCTGTCCGCCACACTGCCAGCAATACTGAGAAGGGAGAGAAGCCCCTGAGCACAACCGCTTCCCGCCCCGTCCTGCCCTGCCCTGGCTCAGCGGGGCGCTACCTGCTGGTGATGAAGCTGTTGCTGACGCTCTCGACGTCTCCCAGTCCAGCGCCCCGCAGGAGCCTGTTCTTGCTGGTGTCCAGAGGCAGCAGGAGGTAGCTCATGCGGTTGGCATAGTGAATGGCCTGGCTGAAGACGGTGCTCTCTTCCTTCTGAATGAGCTCCTGCTGCTTCTCCCGGCTCATAGTGGGCCAAAGACGGCACTGCACGGCAGCGATATCGAGAGCCGACTCCTCCTCAGCCACCTGGGAACCAGGGAATCGAACTGCTGGATGAGCCGGGAGGCAGCTGCCTCAAAAGCCCCTCCCTCTATGCTCCTTCCGAGCTCAGCCCTACCTTCTCAGCACAGTCCTCTTCGTTACTCTCCACGTAGAGAGCGCGGATGTGGTTCTGCACGTCACTGTAGAACATGGCTTCCCAGAACTGAAGGTTGGTCCACACCAGGTGCTCCTGCACACAGCTGTAAGCAAACTGGGTGATTCCTGGGCTGAGCTTCTGGAGGACGGCAAAAGGAAAGGGAGGGAGGAGTGCTTGAGCGGAGGATAGGCGTCTCCCTTCCTCCTTGGCCACTGCCATCCCACCATTGCTGGCCCGGCTACTTACGCGGCAAAAGGCGGTGACCAAGGGCAGAAGTGCGGCAGCGACCCCATGCTCATCCGCGGCATTGCAGTCCTGTGGAGATAACAGCCCTGCTGCAGTTCAGCCCCAAGGAAGCCGGGCCCTGGGGTGGGGAGGGGGTCCCCAGGCCTGCAGTCACACCTGCAAGCAGCAGTTCATCATCCGGACAATGAAGTCAAACTGCTGGTGGTCCAGCATGGCCCGGTTCTGCTGCACGTGCAGGTTCAGCTCCTGGGTGAGGCAGTGGCGAGCAGCCCGGCTCTTCATGGCTCGGAGCACAGCTGGCAGGAGCTGCAAGGCAAGCGGGGGCGGGTAGCGCTCAGCAGGGGCCCTGCATCTCCCTTCCAGCCTGTCCTGCTCTGGGGACACCTGAGGCCAGCAGGGAAGGAGGCTCAGCCAATTCTCCTCCTTCTCCCCCACCCGGCAATACTGTATTCTGGGGATTCTGCCCTGCTCCCCTCCACAGGTCAGAGGAAAGGCATCCAGCAACTGGTCTGCTTCAGGTTTCAAGCGTCTGTTTTATAGATCATGGGCCCTCCTCTTTTAAAAATTTCTACAGTGGAAGTATTTAGTGCAAAATGCATTCAAAAATTACAGACAACCCCGCCCAGCTCTCACTTTTTTGGCTTCCAGCATCTTGCTTTCAAAGACAAAGGAGATGCAGTTCCTGACCACCTCCAGCCGACGGGCACTGTTGGCCAGCAGCAGCCCGTTCCGCTCCATGAGGGTCCCTGGAAGGAAGAAGAGCTAGCCTCTGGTTTGGAGTCTTGGGAAAGGGCCCCTCCTGCCCGCCTCCACGGGGCCACCTGGGCCAGAAATGGGCAGGAGACAGCCAGCAGCATCCTTGCCTCCCCCAGGCCAGTGGGGGCATTCAAGAGCCTCCCTGCTTGGCAAACTCTCTCTGAGCTGCTCTTAAAGCTCCACCGCCTCCTTTTGCTGAACCTCAAAAAGGAGATGGAGGAGCCGGCAAACATGCAGGCAGAGGCAACCGGAACAGTCAGGAGAGGAGAGCAGCTCCCTCAATAGGAACGGCTGGGGAACACGGAGGCTCTGGAGTGCAGACTGAAGGCAGGGAAAGGGAAGGCTGGTCATTACGAAGCTGCCCGTGAGAGAGGAATAAAGGGCCATCCAGTGAAGTTGCTGTCACCACATCCAGACGAGCGAGACGTGGCCCCGCATCTCCTGAGACAGGGGCCTGGCCACCGGGGACTCCTCGATGGCCACGGCATGACCCACAAGGCGAGAAGGTCCTTGCCAGGTCCTGCCTCAGGGTTCCTGTCTTATTAAACCCGGCAGGAGTTGTCCAAAGGGAAGGCCGAGGCCCTCGGGAGCCCACGCTGCATGCAGGAGAGAAGGCCGGCCATCTCTTTCGGAACTGGGCCGTCTCGGACTCAGGCTGGTCCTTTTAGTCCTCCATTCCCATTTTAGACGTGTGCCCTGCTTTTCTCCACCGCCCCAGAGAGAGAGAGGCTGGGTTGAGGGAGCAGCCAAAAGGCTCTGCCTGGTTCTCCCCAGGGCCTTTCCCATCGTTACTCGTTTCTCTAAATGCCTCCGAGCCGCTCGTAGGCTCAGCCTGGAGCCTTTGTTCCAACCACCGAGCCCTGGATTCACCAACGGACCACGCTACCCCAGGGGCTGCCGCCCTCTTGGCACCAGCCACTGGCACCCACGTACCCAGGGGTGGCCCAGATGGCACCATGGCTTTCTTCTCCGCCTTCACCAAAGGAGGCGCTGTCTGCTGTTTGGCCGTGGCCTGGTCAACAATCCACTGGATGGTCCCTTCATCCAAATGGGGGAACGGCCTCTGGTGCAGGCGCAGGTGGCAGCCCTCCGTGGGCTTCTGCACCTTGTGCATCGTCACTGCTGGGTAAGGGTTCTCCTGGACCAAGAGAGACGGCAGCAGAGAGAGGTCAAAGGCGCAGCCCCGAGGGACAGCAGCCCAGGCAGCGCTAGGAACAAAGCTCATCACCACCCAAGCAAGTGGAGCCCTCAGGAAGTTTCTCCAAATGTCCAGCCAAGGTCGGCATCTCTCCTGCCCCCCACAGGACCAGGCAGACCTCCGAGGTTTACGGGACGAGACTTGCCTGAGCAAAACCAGGGATGTGCGGTTGGATGCCAAAAAGCAACCCACTGGTTTGGAGTGTGCGTGTGTGTGTGCGAGAGACCGGGGGGCGGAGGGGGGTAGGGAGGGAGGGGAGGGGAATCCCAGCCAAGCGCCTATGCAGTGTGGGGGCCTGCATCCCTTGCCCAATCCTGGAAGTGAAAACAAAATCAGGAGATGTGGGGGGTGGTCAAAGATGCCACGGAGGGCAACTGGCTGCATGGCTGGCGCACTTCCTTACGCCCAGGGCTATGTCGGCCTACGTTTTTGTACAGCTGCTCCGCCAGTTCCTTGACGTGGCGTAGAACTTTTGGCTTGCTTCCTTCATCGGCCTGCATCCGTTTGGCTTCACTGGCCACAAGCTAAGAAAGAGGAAAGGAAGGAAGGTTTTATTTCAGCACTCTTAACGCGCACATACACACATGCTCACTGATCAGCTGGAGCATCGGGGGAGAGAGCACTTCTCACCTCATCGAACAAGTCCGTCTCCCGGTAGGGGGGCCCCCTCTCGGTTACAAAGCCTGCGAAGGCCATGCCCTCCAGCACCTTGGGGAGGAACTCGTCCTCCACCAGCCCCCTCTGCCCGAGGAAGGCAGCCTGCAGCAAGGGAGAGAGAGAAGTCTGGGAAGGGGGCCTGTGCTGACTGCAGCATCCACTGCCCCGGCTGGCAAATGGACCCGTCCCAGCTCTGGGCGAGGGAACTTCCGCTCTGGATGAAAGAAACCCCCCCCCCCCCCCCGCTGGACATAAAATCCCGAAACCTCAGCCGCTCCTAAGTATTGGACGCCCAGGACCTGTCTCTGCTAAAGGCCCCCCTGAGCAAGCTTTCTACAGAGAATTTGTCCTCATGGCTGCTCGCTCTGGCCACTCTCCTCCACAGCCAGCCTACCTACCTTGTGGAAGCGAATGACCGGCTCCGGGTGAATACGGATGATGTGGAGGCACCAGCGGTAACCCTGCAGCAACTGGGCGAACAGGCGGAGGAAGACTGCCCGGATCTCCTTATCCTGCAGCCAGAGGGGCGAGGGAGAAGGTCAGAAGCAAATGGAAGGAGCATTGGCCGTGGTCCTGAGAGACCCCTGCAGCCCGCAGCCCTTTGGCAGAGCTGCGCATTGAGCATCCCTCAGCCCAAGGAAGACTCGGGACGGAGAAGCCCAAAGCCAAGCAAGTCAGCTTTTCGGCAGGCAGCATGCTCTCTCTCTCATTTACCTGCATCTTGAGGGAGGAAGCGGAGATGGTGGAGGGTGGGAAGGCCAGATCTGCCATCTGCAACTCTGGGTCCAAGACCTGTTCAGACAAAGTCAGGGATTCGTTCAAAGGATTGTGTCTCCATCGCCCTCTCTCCAGGGCAAATGCAACTTACACATCTGATTGGGCTGTACCTCTCCCCCTTCTTACACTCCAAGGTAGCATCGGGGAGGGGCCTGCCTGACCCACCTCCCAAATGTCATCTGGTTGCTCTGGACCTTGGAAAAAAAGCGCTTTTTTGCCAAGGTAGCAGTTTTTGCCTATTTCCACTGAGATCACCTTCCTTACTCTACAGCGGCCTCGGAGAAAGCTTTTCTCAGCTCTGTCACTCTGCCGGTCCCCAACCCAACCGCACTGGACCCAAGGCGAGGTGTCCTTTCAGCTGCCCCAGTCCTGTGGCTTAAAAGCTGTCCTTCTCCACTTTTTGTGCAGTTAATAAAAAGAGGCTAAAAGTAACGCAATTTCGGTGCAGTTTCCTGAGACTGCACGAGATCCCGCTGGCACTGGTGAACCTAGGCTTTGTCCCTGCTGATTTTTCTATGCCACCCAGAGTCCCACTGTGAATGGGGCAGGCACATAAAGGCGATCGACATGCAGGTAAGCAGACAAGTAAAAATAGAGTTCCGAAGACGGAATGGGCAACTTCAGAAATGTTTGATTAAGCCAGGAGAGGCAGGGTTAAGAACAAACAGAGATACTCATCACACACTCCTCCCTTTTGAGTTATGGGGAGCAGAGAGAAGGAGCAAGGAGCGGTCAGCCAACCAAAAAGGGGAGGCAAGGAAGGAAGGAAGTGAACTTGGAGGTGGCTTCTACCCACCCTGTTCACACCTTCCTTCCTCTGGCAAACCGTCTTTGCTTCCACTGCACCATAATCTCCTTCACGCACTCCTTGCCTTCGGTTCCTTAAATTCCCGGCCTTTCGCATCGGCTCAGCCCGCCTCATCTTTCTGTCCGCTCATCCTTCCTGCCTTCATTTTTTTTTTGGGGGGGGGGAGGGGGGGGGTCAGAGTTTCCTCGGGCTGGAACCCCACCCCACCCCTCGGACGTTACTCTTTCCTGGCTGGGACTCATCCACCGCCTCCCTCAGGTACTCTGAGATTTAAGGAAAGTATTTTACTATATTCATTTTTCTTTCGCTTGATGTTCTCACTTCCGGGCCACAGGGTAGGCAGAAGTATGTTAATTATACAAAGACATTTTTCTTTCTCCTGGAAGTGTGGAATATAAATGGAGCAAATGCGCTCCTCAGAAAAGAAAAGTTTCACTTTAAAAAAAATTAAAGCAAGGCATAATTCGCTTACATGAGGTTCTTATTAGGAAGAAAGGTATAAAATACTTGATTTGCAAAACTTTGGGAATAATTCATTTCAGCACGACTTAAAAATAAATAAATTAAGTGGTTTTATAGGTTAATCCCCAATTAAAACCAGAACTTGTATTGAGCAATGAATTTGGCAAATTTATTGGGGCGAAAGTTGAATTACATAGGATTGAAATGTAGGTTTTGAGACTTTACACCCAGGGGTGGGCTGATATCGGTTTTCCCCGGTTTGAGTGAACCGATAGCAAATTTTATATTACTTTTAATGATTGCTTCGGTGAACCGGTAAATCCCACTGATGGCTGGCCCCGCCCACCTTGCCCTGCCCCTCTCAGGAGTCCCCACGTGGCCTGTTTTGGATGCCAGGTAAGTATAGGGCCTGCACGGAGGCTCAGGGAAGGTGAAAAACAGGCCTCCGGAAGGCTTCCGGAGCCCGGGGAGGCCGTTTTCTTGAGGAAAGCCTCCAGAGCCTGGGGAGGGAGAAAATGGGCCCCTGCCTTGGGTCCTGTCTATTTTATATATAAGTAAAATAACAGCAGCATGATTTCAGTATGCATAGCGGTGGAGAGATTTGACATTACTTGCAATGAAAGAATGAATGGTGAAGTTGATGGAGCTGGCTGAGATGACAAAATTGACAGTTTGGATTAGAGAAAGAGAAAAGAATAGAGATAGAGAGAAAGAAATGGAGAGAAAGAAAAATTAGAGAGAAAGAGAATCTTGAGTCGAGGGACTTGCTTGCAAGCCGGGGCTGGGGAGTCCTCATCCCACCAGCTCACAGGTAAATGCTATTTCCTGACACAGAAAAGAGATGCCAAGAATGAACAAGGGATGAATAAATGTGTTGAAGGGAATGGACAGCATGCCATGATGGTTTGCTAACACCAAGAGAAAAAATGACGGTTAAATTGCAAAAAAACACAGGAAAACAAAGAATTGGTTGAGAATCTCAAAAGTTGTGGTTGGATGGAATTGGGGGGAAATGGCAAAACAAAAGATAATGAAGACATTTCTGACTTTAATTGCAAGAAAGATATTTGGCAAGGAAGGAAAGGTATGGAGAGACGTTACCTTGTATTTCCTTTTCTTGGTTTATCATATGTTTTTATTATTTTTGATGACTGTATCTCACTCCTTTGCTGGATTGTCCCCCCAAAGTGAATAGTATGATGGGTATAAATGTTACGTAGGTAGGCACAGTTTTGTTCTATTTGATTTTACCAGACTAAAACATTTGTTTTAAGTTTGCTTTGTTTGAAACCACCTATTAATCTGAAGGAAAGGGTTTTCTCAACTCTTTCAGACAGGTATGGGGAGAAATAACTTAAACAAATATTCTGTTTCTTTGCTTTAATGCTTTACTTTAATTTTGTTTTAATCAACTTGGTGACAATTTTTAAAAAGAATTTATGAACCACCTTATATGTCCAGCAATTTATGTAAGAGAGCTGAGCAGAAATACCTTGAAAATTTAGAAATGTTCCCCAAACAAAGAAATAAACAGAATTAAAAACCATCCTATAGCTCTCCAAGAGTAGAAAAACACCTGAGCCTGCCCCCAATGACACAACTCCAAACATTTTCTGAAAGTGAGCAGTTGCAACCCGTCCTCCGTCTGGTATTCCGCAGAGAACAAGGGATGTTACCCTTAGCACCAACTGCCTCCTGCAAAAAACGGCTTCTGAGGATCTGATAAAAGCTCCACCACTTTCAGGGCACCAGCCACCCCAAGAACAAAGCACCAGCCACGGCAGCGCCTCTGGTGTCCGCCCTCCAATCTATGTTGTGCCCCCCACCCCATTTTTGCTCTTAATTTTATATTTTATTATTTATTTACTTATTATTAGAATTTCTATACCGCCCTTCTCCCTAGGGACTCAGGGCGGTGTACAGCCAAATCCGAACCCCAAAAAAGTACAAAAGTTAAAAAAGAATTAAATACTGGCTGGTTATAGTTAATAAGAAAACCCACCCCCCCAACTTTAAAACCCCGATTAAAATCGAAAAAATTCGGAGACAAGTTAAAAACTATCTCAGCCCAGGCCGGCCTGCTCAAAGAGCCAGGTCTTCAACGCGCGCCTGAAGGCCCTCAGGTCCGTGCTGGTATGAAGTTCCGGCGGCAGAGTATTCCAGAGGGCAGGGGCCCCCACAGAGAAGGCCCTACTCCTCGGGGCCGCCAGACGACACATAGCGGCCGACGGCACCCGGAGAAGGCCCTCCCTGTGTGAACGCACCGGCCTGCTGGAGATCACCGGTAGAATGCGGTCCTGCAGGTATATTACTGCGATATCAGGGGATTTCAATTCAACTGCACAGAATGTGAAGGATGTGTGCTTTTGTTTTATTTTTTATAGTTTTCTTACGTATAATGTACACTGAAAATGGACAGCATTTAATTTCATTGCATGAGGTGCAATGGCAATAAAGTACTACTCGTACCCTCCTCCCACTTGGACAGGGTTCTCCAGGCCCCTTCGGAGAAACAGAGGGAGGCAACACTCACCATCGAGAGGGCTTCGCGCGTCTGGTGGAGGAGAGGCTCAGGCAGCAAAGAGATGTGGATGCACTCCGGGATGGTGACCGTCCCTCCTTCGAGATCTGCGATGATCACATCCAGCTGGGAAAAGCAACAAAGGCCTCTCAGTCCACAGCCTCCCCCGGGTCCAAATGACTCAAAGCTCCCCTACAAGTGGACCCACAACACCTTCCCGGGAAGGGGCAGGAACGCAGGAGCCCAAAAGGCAATTCCAGGGGGCCCCACTGGCTCTTATGGAGTTAAGCCCAAAGGGCGGCTAGCTCTGCCGCTGGCACCCATGGCACTCAAGGTAAAGTACAGTCACGGCAATTTGGCCACTGAATTGGCCTTCCTTTCACGGCCCAGTCAGCCACCAACACCGCCATGTTTTGAGAGGTCAAGTGCTGTAAGGCAAGGTTGCCTTTCGTCTGCTATGAATTTTCTGCCCACTCACTGGCTGGCCCCTCCACCTGGTCTCCCTGGATGGCTGAGCCCTGGATGTCAATCCCCCCTCCTCCCCCCCTCAGCATGGAGAAAGTTTCCTCCCTATTACATCCTCAGGACAAGGGCCTTCGTCAAGTTGACCGGAAAGAGGTTCAGAGCACAAGGGGGGGGGGGAAACCTCTTCACCCTGCTATTGTTTCCTCAAGACAGGGTGACCATTAATAATTGGGGGCTTTCGAGGGGGAACTGGATGACTTCAGGGAGGTTTCTCCATGCCATCTTCGGCTGGGGGCAGCCTCCCTCCAGAGACCCCTGCAGGGGAAGGGAAAGGGGCAGCCAAGCTCCTTCTCATTAGCACCACGGAGGTATACGGGTGGCCCCTGAGGGAAACCGAGGGCTGGATCATGATGGGCTTTGGCTTAACCCAACAGGGCTACTTTCAGGTTCTTATCCCAGCCTGTATATTCACCCCAATCTTTAATCTAGGCTAAAGAGTCTTGCACCTTGTAATGCATTCTTGCGACAGGTTTCAGTAACTCTCTTCTGTTGCTGTCGTTAAGCAAACCTTGGGCGTCTTTAAGCAAGGATGTCACGTGACCACTACTTGCAACTTCCTTCTGACTTCAACAAGTGAAGTCAATGGAGAAGCCAGCAGGGAGCTACAGGTGGCTGGAGGCTCATGAGTAGATGGCAGGCGGGCGGGCAGGCGGGGGATCTGCCGAGTGCCACAGTTGTGATCCTATGACTGGAGGGGTTCGTGACTAGCTGGAGTTTCAAGGGCTGGTCATATGGACCCCTTGTTCAGCCCTTGCAGAACTTTGAATGGTTGTGACCTCAAGGGCACCAGCGCAGGAACAGCCCTTTACTAACCCCTAACCCTGCTACCCGGCAGGCAGCTCAGGAGGAGAGAGAAAGCAGGAACAGGGAAAAGAGAAAATCCAGCCCGTCTCAAAGCCTGGGCTCCACATCCAAGGTCTGCCCGGGCGGACGCTCCACTCACCAGCTCTTGGGTCTCGGACTGGAAGATGGAGCTGACCCCGATGATGAAGGGGGTGGGTGTGCTGAGGACCTCCAGCAGCTGAGCTGGCAGGATGGGCACGTACGTGAAGCTGTAACCAAGAAACCCACAAAGCAGACCCTCTTCAAGGAAAGGCTCCAGGGCTCCTTGGCACCCACTTAGTCCAAGGGCGGCAGTGGCGGCAGCTCGGGGCAGTGTGGTGCTGCTAGGGCGGATGAGCTCCAGCCACCTCAGCCTCTCTGGACTGACCTGTACTTCAGGGGGAAGAGGAGGGCAAGCAGGGCGCGACAGGCATCGGTTAATCTCTGGTAGCTGCTGGAGAGGAAGAGGATCTTATGCTCAGTCAGGGCCGCGCAGAAGAGAATCAGGACGTTGGTAATTCCTGGAGGAAGAGGGGGCTGTCTCTGAGGCTTGCCAAGGGACCGTCCTGCGCTTGGACACAGCTGCCAACAGAAGGACCCTCCCTCCGACAGACCCTCCCTTTTATATGGAGACGCTGTGGCCTCCCAGGACCCAACAGCCTTGAGGATTCTGGGCCCTGGGGGCAGCTCTCCCGAGAGCAGCAGCAGCAGCACCAAGGGCCAAGAATGGAGCCGCCCCCCGAGCGGCCTCACCTAGCTGCCGGAAGAGGAGAGCCACGCTGCAGTTGCTGACGGGGAGAGAATCGCTGATGGGCGTCTGGATCACCTGCCTGTCGCCCGCACCGAGGGAAATCGTCCTCTGCAGCAAAGGAGGGGAGAGAAAGACAAGGCCCCAGGGTCAAAGGCTGAACTGGTGGGAAATCAGCTCTTGGCCCTTCCTCCTGTCACAGGAGCGGCTGAAGCCTGAAAGACAACCTGGCAGGACTTCAGAGAAGTTCCTACGTCTCGCCCCATCAGATGCAAAGCCACGGTGGTTGGCTGCTGCTCAGTCCCGTGGCTGGGAAGGGGCCTGCGCGATCTGCCCCTGAAGGAGGATTCCAGGCTCCGGCGGTGCCCCACAGCCCCTCCTGGGCCCTGCAGCAGAAGGTCCAGTCCAGCTCAGTTTCCAGCTGAGCACCCTGCCTGCCTTCCCCCAGCCTCACACATCCTCTCTCTCCCTAGCACACGCCAAAGGGGCCAGGGAGCTGCTCCTGGCCACCCCGGGCCTCTGGAGCCCCCCCCAGGCTCCTTTTGGGGAAGAAGGTGCCCCGAGGAGGAGAGAAAAGTCGTGCATACCGCTGCTTCGTCATCCAGGTCAGGCTGAGATAGAGACAGACAGAAACGGCACAATCAGTTAGAAACACAGCACAACACAGACTGAAGGCCAAGCAACAAAGAGGCAGCAAGCACACACACACACACACACACACACACACACACACACACACAGCAGAGGGCCACAAGGCAGCTGCACAAAGCGGGGGGGGGGGAAGGGAGCAGGAGGAGCACACTAACTGTGACAGCCCCCAGAAGAGCAGCCAGACCCTTCCTCCCGTAACACTGCTGGAGGCCTGCCTCTCGAGAGAGTCCTGGGGAGGAGGGGGGCTGGCAAGACTGCTGCAAGGGACGCAGAAGGCAGGGAAAGGCCACCAGAGCAGCCTTGCCCCCAGGGAGCTCCCTCTGCCACTCGTGGCACACAGACGCCCACCGCTGCCCTTCGCTGGCCCCCTGGAGCCCTCCCAAGCAAACCACAGCCACTTTTAAGATGGGCGGCTAAAGAAATCAAATAAATAAACAAGTAAACGAACTGGGATATAGCTGCTGTGTTATTTTTGGCAAATAAATAAAATTGGCGAGTTAATAAACAATACACACATTTTAGAAGCCCCTCTAATGAAAAATGAAGGCCCAGCTGCAAAAAGATGGTTGGTCCCTGAAAATGCCCCAAAGGCTGTGAAAGCGCGAAAAACTGCCCTGCAGGAAGGAAACAAGGCAGCCAGCTATCACAGCCCCACCCCCTCCCCCCCTCCATTGCTCCCAGGGCTTTCCTCGGTGCCTGGTCTGGAGAAACTCTGCGTGCTGCTATGCATCGGCCTTTCAGAACCATAGCAACGTCGACCAAGAGAAGAGAAGGGACGTGTGGGGAAGGCCCTCCCTGCCTGGGCATGTAGCCCCCTCCTCTGCCCAAAAGACTCGGTCACTGGAGGATCAACCGTGTGGGGCAGATGCGGAACTCACCTGGGAGCCCCCCGTAATGGGGATGGTGCACGTCAGGAGATTCCCAACCACAGTCTCTAGAGAGGTGCTCAGTCCGTCCACGTAGATGGTGTAGATCAGCCCCAGGCAGTTCTGTGGGGGGCAAAGGAGACGGGGGGGGGGTGCTCAGCAAAAGGCACCCGTCAGAGGCATGGGCCGCCCTGTTGGGACACTGAGCTCAGCAGCAGCACCAGCAGCAGCAGCAGCAAAGCGTGTGCTCTCCCAGGGCAGCTTTCCCTTTGCAAAGGGCTCCGAGAAAGGGCCCAAAGGAAGGCAGGAGCCTGCCCCTCAGCAGCTTCCACCCATCCAATTCACCAGAGGCTTAAGGCAGCAGCACCTCCCTCGGCTTCAGGAGGAAATCTGAACAACTGAGGAGGAGGAGGAGGCCAGGCACCCAGAGGCCTACACGGTGTGACTGTATCCCTGCGCAACCTTTGACACCACACCCTAAATCAGGGGTAGTCAACCTTTTCATACCTACCGCCCACTTTTCTATCTCTGTTAGTAGTAACGTTTTCTCTAACCGCCCACCGGTTCCACAGGAATGGTGATTTATAAAGTAGGGGACAAAACCTCTACCGCCCACCATGAAAGCTGGAACAGCCACTAGTGGGTGGTAGGGACCCGGTTGACTACCACTGCTCTAAATCAAAGGAGCATTTATCATAGGTCAGCATAATAATTCTGAACGGTCTCAAGGCCTGGGAGCTGGGGGCAGCGTACTGCAGTGGTTCCCTTTTTTCCAGCAGTGAAATTGCAACTTGCAGTCACATGTCTCACTTAGCAAAGGAATTTCTAGTCCCAGTTGTGGTCACTAAGTGAGGACTACTTACACCTTTTTTTTTTTTCAGTAAATGATTGCATAGTCTATTTTTCTGTTTTTTCCCCAATTATATCACCTCTATATACCATTCAAATGGAAATTAAAAACTGATTTATTCCTATATGTTAATGAAGAAAGACTTTACTTGGGTTTATGCTTATTTTTTCACACAAAAATAAAAACCACTAAATAAATAAAAAGATGTTTAACCCAATGGGGGACTGGTCTGCCCACTTCATTCAGCTGGTGTCTCTCCTGGCCCAGTTCCTCCAGGGCTGCCTGATCTCCCCACTCGATTGCTGCCCTTTCCCGAGCTGGCCAGAGGGCAGCAAGAGTCACATGCTGGGCAACAGAAAACCAGCGCTGTGAGATCCGGCGTGTCTTTTTAAATCACTCTTTGCAGCGTGTTTTGGGGGACAAAGAGGGCAGGGCTTTGGAGCTCCCCCACTGTTGACAGCCTAATTACCCAGGGAGGCCTGTTGAACCGAAGGCTGGGGCTACTTTGGCTTAGAGCTAAGCCCTTCCTGCCAGGCAGTGTTTTTGCATGTGCACAGCGTCTCAGGCAGGACGAAGCCTTTAATGCAAATGCCACCTCATGAGCCTCAGGAGGGACCGTTAGGGAGGTGGGCGAAGTGGAGGTCCAAGGAGAACCAAATTTGATGTTTGTTTTATTTTAAACTAAAACAGATACTTTTCTACTTCTTACTACAGTGTCGGTTGTGGGGATCTTAAGGATAAGATCTTGAGTTACGGATCCAAGGAGAGCCCTGAAAAAGGCTCTTTCCTTCTCAAAGGGAAGCATCCTTAGGGTCAGATCCTTGGGGGTTCAGGCTGAAACATGCATCTTAAATCCCATGACTAGACGCAGGGTACCATCATCTAATCACAGAATTGGGAAGGACCCCACAAGTCTTTGAATTCCTGCTCAGTGCAGGATCCAGCTGCCCACCTGCAGAATCGGCTGTGCGAGTGGCTCCCCAAGGCTGTCATAGAACCAGCATCTTAACCAGGAAAACCTGTCATTATCCACACCCGTTGAAGGAGAGAGATGCACTTTAAAAATACCCAGTTCTGCAAAGGCAGAGGAAGCAGAGCCTGGATGGCCATTGATGGCTGTATTCTCAGGTGGACATGCACGCACGCACACACACACACATGGCTTCTTCCCACTGGGATTCTGAAAAAAAAGACTCTGGGGTGCCTCCATCACTCAGACAGCCGGCATTTCAGAACACTTTATAGCCTTGTAAATGCCTCGTACGCCTCTCCTAGTTCTGGACAAGCTGAACTGTCTATATGCTTAACAATCCAATCCAAAAGATAAGAAGGGAGAGCCCAGATGGCCGAGAGCTAACAGACGGTAAACCGTGGTTTACGGTAACCCACCTTAGGCAGACGCTGGTTTACCAAACTGCCTAGCAAGACTTACCCGGAAAACCTCGGTGTGGTCCAGCCGGGAGACAAGCACCAAACTCTTTGGGGCAAAGAGCTGCGAGGGATGGACAAGGGCGGTCACTTCCAGCTCTTCCACTTCCTCCTTCCTCCAGCGGTTCTGCAGCTGCTGGGGGGTGGGCAAAGGAGCAGTCACCTAAATCTGCTGGCTGGGATGAACTGCCCACCAGGGACTGGCACAGGGTGGAGGGAGTGGGATCCCCCTTGTGCTATTCTGTATTCGGTGGGGGTCCTGGCCCCAGACAGGGCTCAAGATGAAAGGCCTCTCTTTACCTGGATACTTTCAATGGCCTCCCAAAAGGTGAAGCAGGCACAGTAATGGCGCTCCGAGTTGATGTCAGTCAGGACAGCAATGAAGAACGTGGGAGGGTTTCTTTCCCTGAAAAGCTGCCATCCACTTGGCTGGCAAAACTGCAGGAGGAGACCTCATCGTTAGGACAAGCCCCAATCCTGCCAGGATCCCTCCTTCCCCACCCTGGGGCCTCCCGCCGGACCACAGAGGGGATCCTTCCTTTGGCAAGGAAAGCCTTGAGCATGGGACCCCTCCCTGCCAGTCGTCACTGATTGGCATTGACCCTAAAGAGAGGATTGTGGCCCAATCCGCAGAGCTAGTCCAGAAGGAGACCACAGCTGATGGTGTCAAAGGCCTCTGAAAGATCAAGCAGGCCAAGAATGGAGTCATGATGGTGCAGTGGCTAGAATAGAGGATTGCAGGAAAACTCGGGCCACGGCTTGCAGTTCAATCCTGACGGGGCTCAAGGTTGACTCAGCCTTCTATCCTTCCGAGGTTGGTAAAATGAGGACCCAGATTGTTGGGGGCAAATAATGCAGACACTGTAAACCACCCAGAGAATGCGATAAAGCACTTTACACAGTATATAAGTCTAAGCGCCATTGCTATTGCTATAACCCTCATCCCACTCTTGCCAGAAACCATCCAAAGGTGCAACCAATCTTGTTTCCATCTTATGCCCAAGCCTGAATCCTAAAAAGGGCCCACCTGTTCACAAAGGGGGGGGGGGGCAGTCAAGGCACTGGATGAAAATTGCCCAATATGGTGGATTCAGCGCTGTCCTGGGGGGGGGGGGGGAGGAGAGGAAGGGAACCAAGGCCTCCTTAAGAGTTGAAGGAACAATACGCGCATACGTGGCAGTTCTAGTTAGCCAGGAGGGACAGGCAGCCAACTCGCAGTCCTGAGGGCCCAGTCCACTTCCTCAGGCCCAACAGGTTCACCTTGTTGCCTATCTCTCTCTTGGGCTGACTAAGCCATGTCCTGATGTCTGCAGCGGTCTGGGTGAGGAGAAACAAGGTTCACCTTAACCAGAACAGGACAGAATGGGAGATTTTACAGTCTCTCTCCCACCCCACCCCGGTTCTGGAGATGCTCCACCTTTAGTTTGGGGTGGAGTTGCATTTCCTCAGACAGAAATAGTACGCTATCCGGGGGCTCTCCTGGAGCATTGAGGGGCTGCCACAGAGAAGAGGGGATTGACTTAGTTCTCAAAACACCTGAGGGCAGGACAAGAAGGAGGGAGTGAAAGTTTGTTAAAGAGAGATCTGACCTGGAAGGAAGGAGGAATGGGCCCTTACTTGAATGACCACCCTTCTCCAGGAGTCTCTATCTGCCCTATTGGACCTGGCAGCAGGCGTGTGTGCTATGGATCCATCGATTTTTTAAAAATGACATTTTGTGGGACCCAGGAAACATGCCTTTTCTGTTGTGACACCTGTCCTCTAACACCTGTCCCCTAGAATACCTGGCTAGAGGGTCAGAGAGAAGATGGGCCTGAAGATGCTGGCCTTCCAGAAAGTAATGGGAAACTCGGTGGCTTGCCCAAACATAAGGTTGATGTCACTTTATATAATTTTACACACTTTCTGATTCGAACCATATGCTCAGCACTGCTGTGAAGGTGTTTAGGGACTATATCAGCTTCTGTTGATACTGTATTGCCTACTGGAGTGAAAGGAATAGTGATCCAGATCTAAATAAAAACAGACAACCCCAAATAAATGCATAAATAAATAAAACTCTGGGAGTTGCTCTACATCCCAATGTCCTCTGCTCTTCCTTGTCCCTAGGCAGCAGCCTACTCACCAGTTCGATCCCCTGGGGGAAAGGGTTGTCCTCCCAGTCCTTTTCTGGAAACCGCTGGAGTATTTGGCCCTGGCCGTCTCTGCTGCCTAGAAATGAAACCAGAAGTTTTAGCTCCTGCTCCGGCAGCCTTCCTGAATTCCCTGGCCTTGTGGAGCGGGGTGGAGCACATGCTAGCAACTACTCCTGCCTAGCTGAGACTGAAAAATTATACCTTAATCTGATTTGACAAGAGGAAGTATAAACATCAGACCTCAGATTATAAAAGTACTAGATTTAGTCACTACAGGTAGTTCTTGACTTAGAACAGCTAACTGAGTGACAAAGTTACAACAGCATTGAAAAAGGCGACTTGTGGATGTTTTTCACACAACCACTGCATCATCCCCTATGCTCCCGTGATCAAAATACAGACGCCTGGCAACTGACTCGTACTTATGACGATTGCAGTGTTCAGATCATGTGATCCCTTTGACGACCTTCTGACAAGCAAAGTCATTGGAAAGCCAGGTCCGCTTAGCAACCCAGTTACTAATTGTCATTCCCTCCTTCCGAGGTTAGTAAAGCGAGAAGACCAGGTGGTTCAGGCCCAGAGACCGCTATAAAAGCGTCATACACGTCTAAGGGCTATTGCCATGATTTGTATTATTTGAAAAAAGTTGGAGGTCACTATTGTTATATATTTGTTTAATTTGTTATGTCCTGCTATTCCATTTCCTTTTTCCTTTTATGTTAGAATTGTAATGTTTGATTTTGAAATCTAATAAATATATTTAAAAATTATTTAAAAATGAAAAACATTAAAAGCTGTTAAAAACAAAGCTAAAAAGAAAAAATAAACATTAGACAAATGGATGTTGTTTATTTTTAGTGCTATTTAAAAAAAGAATAGAAAAAAGGAACAAAACACAAAAATAATCATGACAGAAACGCACACGTTAGTACACAATTCCATTAAATACAAATTGTTTTTTATAGTACATAATTCAGTTGAACACAAATCAGTTTATTTGACATCCATTTAAAGAAAGACATTTCTTAGATACTGATAAATAAGAGCCATTAAACTTCACCCTTTTGGGAAAGGTGAATGCTCTCAAAATAAATATTATTTCCAGATTAATTTATGTTCGGAACAACTCTTTTCCCAGCAACGGACACAGAGAGAGAGAGAGAATGAGAGAGAGAAAGAGAGAAATGAGAATGAGAAAGAATGAGAAAGAATGAGAGAGAGAAAGAGAGAAATAAGAGAAAGAAAGAATGAGAGAGAGAATGAAAGAGAAAGAATGAGAGAGAAAAAGAGAATGAGAGAAAAAGAGAATGAGAGAGAAAAAGAGAATGAGAAAGAGAGAATGAGAGAGAGAGAGAGAATGAGAGAGAATAAGAATGAGAGAGAGAGAAAAAGAGAGAAATAAGAGAGAAATAAGAGAGAGAATGAGAGAAAGAGAGTGAAAGAGAGAGAAAGAGAGAGAGAGAGAGAGAAAGAGAGAGAGAGAATGAGAGAGGGTGGGGGGTTCCAGACAGGATTCAGAAGTTTGGACTACCAGTGGGTGACCAACAGGGGGATGAATAATTGTCTGCCACACCTATTCATCTCCACCCCTGCCTGCTTAGCTAGCAGCAGTGGCTCTTCCATCCTGAGGATCAAGCCCATAGCTGCTGCTCTCCTCTCCTTTCCTCTGCCTTCTGTGCAGCGCATCAGGCAGCACAGGACCCAGCTGTTCTTCCTCTTCCTCATCAGCCACCTCTGGACCTGGGGGCTGTTGACTCTCCATCTGGGGGCTGGCAGACGGCCCAGGCTCTGCCTCTGTCTCTCTCTCTGACAGCTCCATTCCCTCTTCTCCCCCCTCGGAGCTCTCAGGTTGCCTTGATGCTGGCCCCGACTCCCACCCTCCTCCTCCTCATCTGATTCGGCTGCTGGGGAGGAGGGGGGGGCAACAGCAGACAAGCCACAACAAAAATACTTGCAGAGTTCTTCAATTACCGGAGTATCTTTACAGAAAATGCAATTACCAATTAATGAGATATTCAGTTCCCCAAATCAGGAGCTTGATCATCAACCTTACTTACTGTCAAATATTTATACCCTACTAGAACTCTGAGGTTTGTACCCTTTCACTGGCTGAAACAGTACATCATAGGCACTAATTTTTGAACCATGGTACCAGGTTGTCAGCTGCAAGAAATCAGGAAGCAAGGCCATTCAAATAAATATATCGGTTTATGGTTTGCTAACACTCTCTTCAAGAACCTGAACTACTAACGGTCAAAGCAGATCAGCAGGAGGTAGAGTCAGCAGAATTCAAGGTGGGTTGGATCTTTGATGGACGCAAAGGGACTCGAGACGGATGACACACTTGACCATTACCTCTAAACTGTCTAAACAGCACATCCCTCCCTCCTTTGGATGCAGCCTGGTCATCTCCCATCTTAACTGACAAAATCCTGGCATATTCGTGGTCGCTTCAGTATGCTGACTGCTACCCAGAGGTTCGGTAGACCATACTGCCCTAGTCCTCCACCAAGGCCAGGTAGACTGGCCCTACCATTGGCTGCTGGAAGGCAGTGAGCAATGGTCAACCCAGTAAGCAATCAGGAGTCACTCCTGTTTCCAGGGCTTTTTTGCCCTTGATCATTGTGTTTCTCTGTTTAGGTAAGGAAGCATCTCTGAAATAATGACTCAGCAGGTCACAGATTGCCTAATTAAATATTGGAGGTCAACAACTGCTGTTTATTTTATGATGTGAACAATTTTGGAATACATGTTTATACATAAACTTACATACATACATACGTACATACATGCATACATACTACCTTTGGTTGGATGGACAGAATTAGGATCTATATACACTAGTGGCAACTCTAAAACACGCCCCCAAGATGGCGACCGGCAGCTCCGCTCGAGGGGAGCTCCGCCGAGCGCCCGCTTTTACCGGCTAAGCCGGCCTCCCCCCTCAACCCCCATGTATCGAGGGGGTATCGAGAGGTTTCGCCCCGTCCGGGGCGTCAGAAGAACCACCAGGAGGCCGCCCGGGTGATTTCTTGGGGTGGCGGCGGCGACGATTTACTGGAGGCTGCGGAGGCCGCGGCAGCCGAGATGCCGGGCTTGGAGGCCGCGGCGGCCGAGATGCCGGGCGTGGAGCCGGCCTCCCCCCTCGGCCCCCATGTATGGAGGGGGTATTGAGGGGTTTGGAGGCGTCCGGGGCGTCAGAAGAGCCGCCAGGAGGCTGCCCGGGTGATCCCTTGGGGCGGCGGCGGTGGCGATTTTGCGGAGGCCGGGAGGCCGCGATGGCGGGCGTGGAGCCGGCCTCCCCCCTCGGCCCCCATCCATTGAGGGGGTATCGAGGGGTCTGGAGGTGTTCGGGGCGTCGGAAGAGCCACTGGGAGGCCGCCCGGGTGATCTTTTGGGGCGGCGGCGGCGGCAATTTTGCGGAGGCCATGGCTGCCGCGATGGCGGCCGTGGAGGTGGCGGCCGCCAACGCTATTGGGGCTGCCCCGGGGTCGGGGGCTCCTTGGAGGTCCCCTGCCTGGGTGTCGGCGGCCCCGAAGACGGTCTGCCTGCGGCCGTTGTGGCTGCCGCGGTCGGTGACAGTGGATGGTACCGCGGCGGCGCGGAGGGGGCGGAGGCCTCGCTGCGGCCATTTTGCGGCTGGAGGCCCCGCAACGAACCCGGACCCCATTTCATCTGGCTGCCCCACGGTTGGGGGCTCCTCGGAGGTACCTTATCCTGATGCTGGCGGCCTGGAGGATGGCCCTGCTGTGGCCGCTGCAGTTACTGCGGACGGTGGCAGCAGGCGGTATCGTGGCGGCTGCGGGGGGGGGCAGAGGCCTCGCCGGGGCCGTTTTGTGGCTGGAGGCCCCCCCCAGGGACGCAAATGGCAGGGGCAACAGCGGGACTGGCCGGCCCGAAGGACGCCGCTGATTTTAATGGTGGTTCCCGATCCGGCGACGGCGAGGGTTAGAAGATCATACTCCTCGGCGGAACTACGGGCTCTCGGGAGGGTCCCCCACTCCCTGGAGTGGCCCTCCGGTCTATCGATGGCCTACCTCAAGGACGGTTCCTGGGATCCGGAGAGGTGGCACGGCCATCAAAAAAGGATTTTTAGAGGGGGTTTTAAACTTTTTAAATTTTTATTCAGGGTCTTATCGAGGTTGGGGAGGGTGACGAAGAGAGGGTTGGGGGTTGGTAACCTATTGGGGTTAGAGAGGATACCCGGTCCGGGTTTGGGGGATAACCCGGGGGGGTTTGGAGTCAGCCAGGCTGGAGTGCACGTCTGGGAGGGCCCAGAGGGTCGTGAGTTGTGGGGGCGAACACAATTCGGACAACAGGGGGCGGGTCTCATTGGCACCATAAGTGGGAAGGGCAGATATGACGGGGGTAGAGGGCCATATCAGGTTAGGGGATCGCGTGCCCGCTGTCTCCAAGCGGTGGCGCGCTCCGACCCTCCCAACCCGTCTGGCAGGCCTGGTTGTGCAGAGTCTCAGGCCCTGAGTACCCGGCTGATGTTATGTAATGCCAGGTCCGTCGTTAACAAGGCCCCCCTGATCTGCGATCTTATTCAGGAGGAGGGTGCGGACCTGGCGGGGGTCACCGAAACCTGGTTGGGCCCAGAGGGTGGCGTCCCTCTGGTAGAGATGTGCCCACCAGGTTTCCAAGCATTTCATCGACCGAGGTCTCAGGGAAGGGGTGGTGGGGTGGCGGCGATTATTAGAGAAGTCCTTTGTCCTAGGGAGGCCACTGTCCCTCAGACGGCTGGTTGTGAGTCTCTCTTTGTGAAGTGGGGTCGGGGGGTTCAGATGGGCCTTTTGATAACGTACCTGGCTCCCTGCCACGTGTCATCGGCCCTGCCCGGGCTCCTCGAGGTGATAGCCGGGCTAGCGGTTGAAACCCCCAGGCTTCTAGTCATGGGTGATTTCAACCTGCCTTCGCTCGGGGAAACCTCTGGGGTGGCCCGGGAGTTCCTGGCTTCCATGACGGCCATGGATCTGACCCAATTAGTTTCTGGCCCCACTCACACGGGGGGACACACACTGGACCTGATTTTCACCTCTGGTCAGTGGTTGAATGATCGTGCCGGGGACCTAGTTATAAAACCCTTGTCATGGTCCGATCATTCTCTTCTTAGACTGGACTTCGGTGCCGCCACCCCCCATCGCAGGGAGGCGGAGCCGAGGAGATGGTTCCGCCCCAGGCGCCTGATGGATCCTGAACGGTTTCAGATGGAGCTTGGGCCATTTCCTGAAACTCTGGCTCATAACTCGGCCACAGACTTGGTGGCCACCTGGGATAGGTTGGCCGCTGAGGCTCTGGATCGAGTTGTGCCTTTGCGACCTCTGACTCGGCACAGATCCCACTTGGCTCCGTGGTTTACGGGGGAGCTGAGGGGGATGAAATGCCGGAAAAGATGTCTGGAGGGCATCTGGAGGGCCAGTCGTGCTGAGTCTGACCGGACACAGGTGAGGTCCTATATTAGGACCTACCTAGTGGCGATAGAGGCGGCAAAGAGTTCACACTTCTCCGCCCTTATTGCGTCGGCAGAAAATCGGCCTGCTGCCCTGTTTAGAGTGACCCGCTCCCTGCTTGAGCCGAGAGCGCGGGAGGACCTCTTGTAGGGTAGGGCAGAAGAGTTTTCCCGATTTCTGCATGATAAAATCGCTCAGATTCGGGATGGGCTTAACTCCAGTTGGGTGGCCCCGGGGGAGGTGTCCGGGGCAGGTCTTGAGACGGTTATCTGGGAGGAGTTCGATCCTGTGACCGCCGAGGGTGTGGACAGATTACTGGGGAGGCTGAATGCCACCACATGTTTACTGGACCCGTGCCCTTCCTGGTTGGTTTCTACCTCCAGAGAGGTGACACGAGGCTGGCTCCAGGGGATTGTCAATGCTTCGTTGATGGAGGGGGCGCTTCTGACCGCCCTGAAAACGGCGGTGGTGCGGCCCCTCCTCAAGAAGCCTTCCCTGGACCCAGCTCCTTTGAATAACTATCGTCCTGTCTCCAACCTTCCCTTCGTGGCGAAGGTTGTTGAGAGTGTGGTGGCGCGTCAGCTCCCTCAGTATCTGGAGGAAGCATTTTATTTAGATCCGTTCCAATCGGGCTTCAGGCCCGGGCACAGTACCGAAACAGCATTGGTCGCGTTGGTAGATGATCTCTGTTGGTTATTCCTCTGTCCTGGTCCTTTTAGATCTGTCAGCGGCTTTTGATACTATCGACCATAGTATCCTATTGCGGCGGTTGGAGGGGTTGGGAATTGGGGGCACCGTTTTGCGGTGGTTCTCGTCCTTCCTCTCGGACCGCTCGCAATTTGTGTTGACGGGGGGGGAGAGGTCCACCCCTAGGCCCCTCATGTGTGGGGTGCCTCAGGGGTCGGTCCTCTCCCCTCTTCTGTTCAACATCTATGTGAAGCCGCTGGGAGAGATCATCCGTGGTTTTGGGGTGAAATGCCATCTTTATACTGACGATACTCAGGTTTACATCTCCACCCCAAACCACCCCAACGATGCTGTGGAGGTTATGGCCCGTTGCCTGGAGGCTGTGCGGAACTGGATGGACGAGAACAGGCTTCGACTCAACCCTTCCAAGACCAAGTGGCTGTGGTTTCTGGCGGCCCGATATAGTCAGTTGACTCCGTCGCTGGCTATTGGGGATGAGATCTTGACCCCCACAGAAGGGGCCCGCAATCTTGGTGTCCTCCTGGATGTACGGCTGTCTTTGGAAGATCATATTACGGCCGTCTCCAGGGGGGCTTTTTATCAGGTTCGCCTGATACGCCAGATGCGACCCTTTCTCGATCGGGACGCCTTACGCACAGTCACTCATGCCCTGATCACCTCCCATCTGGACTACTGTAATGCCCTCTACATGGGGCTCCCTGCGGGGAGCACCCGGAGGCTTCAACTGGTACAAAATGCAGCCGCGCGGGTAGTTATGGGGGCGTCGAGATACTCTCACGTAACGCCCCTCCTGCGCGAGCTGCATTGGTTGCCGGTGGCCTTCCGGGTTCGCTTTGAAATATTGGTTTTGGTCTTTAAAGCGCTCCATGGCATCGGACCAGGATACTTACAAGACCGCATTCTGCCAGTAGTCTCCCACCGACCGGTGCGCTCCCACAGAGAGGGTCTCCTCCGGGTCCCGACGCCTTCTATGTGCCGCCTGGTGACCCCGAGGAATAGGGCCTTCTCTGTGGGGGCACCCGCCCTTTGGAACGGGATGCCCCCGGGATTACGAACGACCAATGACCTGAGGGCGTTCAGACGTGACCTGAAGACCTGGCTCTTTGAGCAGGCCGGCCTGAGATGACTCAAATGGGATTTTAAATGGGGTTTTAGATTAGTTGGGATGGGGTACAAAGTTTTAATTTATTTTAATTGGGGGTTTTAGATTTTTATTGGGGCAGCCTAGGATTTAATTCTTTTTTAACAATATTTATATTTGTCTATGTTATAAGTAAATTTGGATGTTATACTTGAGAAACTACAGAACCAGACTGCAGCCATTTTGTGTTCGTAGAATGACCTTTTTAAAAGAACAGAAACGTTGAGAAATATGTTTTTGTACAATAAACATGTGGTATTGCGAAATTGTCCTTGGAAAAGGTTCTAGAATGTGTAGGGAACAACTTGACATTATATAGTCATATTAATCAAAAATATAATCCTCTGATAATTGCATAACCGGATATCTGGAGATAAATCTGGGAAAAGGATGTTGATACCAATCCAAATGTCAAGTAAGAAGAGATCAGTAGAAATATCCATAACTTTCCTATGAGAATCTATGTATCTTTGTAACTGAAAAACAACATGTGATCTGTAATTGTTTATATCATTATATTTGGGTATAAATATATGGTCTGTCTGGTAATCGGGGTTCTCCTTTGTCTCATACTAACTTTGGTATGGGTTAAAGGGTGCCGGTACTGCAGTATCTTCAATAAAGCCAGTTACGTGTTTCAGTATTTCAAGTCTGTTCTAATTATTTCTGCTCATACACATGACAAGTTTTGGCGAGCCAGGCAGGAGACAGGACAAGGACTCTGGAGGTGGTTCTTCTGAGCTGCAAAACGGGGCCCCCTGCTGCTGTTCTGCGGGGTTTTGTGCTTTGGACGAGCCTCCGTCCAAAGGCCTTGCTCCTGGTGACCTGCATTTGGTTGACTGATTGCTGGGACCGTGCTGGCTTCCAGTGGCCATGGGTGAGTTGTGGTGCACCGAGGGATCAGGTGAGCTCTATCTGAGTTTTTTTTATATATATATCTATATATCTATAGATATGTTTTAGGGACTTGTGTTGCAACGTTTTTTTTTAACAGTCTAACATTTTTGTTTCTCCCTTTTGACACGTTTCATATATTATTTTTTTTTCTTCTCTAAATGAAGGCTTGTTTGGCTTGTGTGCTTTTTTTACTTCGTGTCTAGAGTGTGTGTTTGTGCAGAGGGGTCTGTCTGTGCTGTTACATTGTTTATTCCCCCTTTCTCTGTCTCCTTTCCTGTGAATAGGGGTGTGGAAATGGGAAATTTATTTTCCTGGTTAAAGAAACCAGCTGTTGCTAGTGAAGTTCCTTCCATTCCTATGTCATCTTCTCTTGGGGAGTTAATAAATCAGTGGAATGAGGCATGGTTAGTTCAGTATACTAAACTTTTGGATAAGATACGGTTAATTGAGCTGTGTACAGCTCGCTAGCCGGATCATATCTTGAAACCTCCGAATTATAGTCACGGTTTGGGGAGTCTAATGTATATTGGATTAATGCTTTAAAGGATGTCTTGACTAAAAAGAGGTAGGTTTCTCAATTGTCTTATGTTGTGCCTTGGTATCATGTACACTTTACTGATCCATTTCCTCCTCTTGGGAAAACTTCTAAGAGACTTTTGTATACAAAGGAAAGTGATAAATGGGATCCTTTGGATTATGCTGGTCCTGTACGTCCTCCTCCTTATAATGTAGCTAACTCTGTGCAAGATGTGGGAGAAAAGAGGGGGGGAAATTCCTCCGCAGTTTCTCAGTATAGAGAGTTAAAACAGGAGTTGGATTCATTAGCAGTTGCTGGACCTTCTAGTGGAGCTATAACTAGATCCAGGGCGAGAAAGGAACAACAGGTGTTATATCCATTACGTGAAATGCCTAATGGAGTTACAGCTGAGGGAGTTCCTATAACAACATTTGTAAATGTCCCACTTACGTCTTCGGATTTGAGGAATTATAAGTTGTCTATGCCATCTATTCAGGTTGATCCAATATCATTATCACAGAGTTTGGATTTGTTTTTGGGTCCTAATATTTATACTTATGTGGAATTACAGCATATCTTGAGATATCTTTTTCCTTCTGAGGAGCAGATTAGACGAGCTGGCATAGTATACTGGAATAGCATATTGGAATAAGACACAGGAAGGTGTAGTAAATGCAGTAGATGGTGAAGATAAGTTTCCTTTGGCAGATCCTGGTTGGGATAGTCAGGTTCCAGAGGATAGAGTACAGATGATGGATATGAAGAAACTTATTGTGCAGGGTGTGAAGACTGCTGTACCTCAGGGTAGAAATCTAGCTAGAGCATTTGAGGTAGGTCAGTTAAAAGATGAGTCTCCGGCTGAATTCTTGAATATAATCAAGGATAGTTTAAATAAGTATTCTGGTCTTGCCCCTGAAACACCAGAATATCAGGCTTTAATGAAACTGCAGTTTGTTACTGAAGCCTGGGGTGATGTGCAGAGGAAATTGCAGAAGATAGAGAGATGAGCTGAATCGGACATAGCTACTTTGTTGCAAGAGGCCACCAAGGTGTTTATTGGTTGCGATCTTGCAAAGTCTCGTCGGAAATCCCAAATTATGTTTTCAGCATTGAAAGCTGCTACAACTGATAAGGTGGATAAGCCAGTTGGACTGGTTGCAGCTAGGAATACTAGAAGAGCTGGAAGTCCATCTACTAGAGGTGGATGGAAGCGTCCTGGGAGAGGACGGAGGGGATTTTTTTTCCTTGAATAGGAATAGTGAATTAAAAGGTAGTAGACATTGTTTTGCTTGTGGAAAGGAGGGGCATTTTGCGAGAAATTGCCCGGACAAGCAAAGACTGCAACGAAGAAAACAGAGACTGTATACCCTAATTGAAGATTAGGGGGGTCAAGGGCTCCTGACGTTGGAGTCCCACCGGGAGCCTTTAGTAAAATTGAAGGTGGGACCTAAGGAAATAAGTTGCATTTTTCTGATAGACACAGGGGCGGCTAGAACGTCTTTGTGTGAGTTACCTGAAGGTCTTACTCAGGAGGGAAAAATGATGATAGTCTCTGGGGTTAAAGGGGAACCCTTTGAAGTTGCTGTTGTTGAAAATGTATCTCTGAAAGGGGAATACTCAGAGATAACATTAAATGTCTTGTACATACCTGAAGCAGGTATGAACCTTTTAGGACGAGATGCTTTGTCTTTATTAGGATGTGAGCTTATCTTTTCTGCAGATAAATGCACAATTCAGCTATTAGATAGTGAACAGGAGAAATATGTAGATCCTTTTGTGTGGGAAGCAAAAGGAAACAGAGGTGTTTAGAAACTCCCACCTGTTGAAGTGATTTTAAAAGAGGATGCTGAGCCAGTGAGGCGGAAGCAATATAATATTTCTCCAGAAGGGAGACGTGGTCTAAAGCCAGTGATAGAGTCTCTTTTAAGGGATGGACTAATTGAACCTGCAATGTCACCATATAATACACCTATCTTACCTGTAAAGAAACCTGATGGGTCCTTTCGTCTAGCAGATCTGAGGCTCATAAATGGGTTGGTAGTAGAATGACATTATTACGCCAGATCCCTATACATTATTGGGGAGGATTCCACATGAGCATAACTATTTTAGTATAATAGATTTGAAGGATGCTTTTTGGACGTGTCCTTTGACTGAAAACTCGAGGGATATTTTTTGCTTTTGAATGGACAGATCCAGATACATATCGAACTCAACAGTATCGATGGTGTGTGTTACCACAGGGTTTTTCAGAAAGTCTTAATTTGTTTGGACAGGCATTAGAGCAGGTCCTTGAAGGATTTAACCCACCTGTGGGGATAACAGTATTGCAATATGTGGATGATTTGTTGGTTTCAGGAGAGAAGAAACAAGAGATAGAAAAAGGCACGAATGCTTTGTTAAAAATTTTCTAGGGCAACAGGGCTTGAGAGTGTCAAAGAAGAAACTACAATATGTTGAGTCTGAGGTTAAATATTTAGGATATTTAATTAGTCATGGAAGTAAGAGAATAGATCCAGAAAGGATTGAAGGGATAGTTAGATAGCCTGTACTGAAGAATAAGAGGGAAGTTCGGAAGTTTTTGGGATTGTTAGGATATTGTCGTCTATGGATAGATGATTATACAACTAAGGTTAAATTTCTATATGAGAAATTGTTAGATAATGAACCCTGGGAGGTTACCGTATTTTCCGGCGTATAAGACGACTTTTGAAACCAAAAAAAGACAACCTAAAATCCGGGGTCGTCTTATACGCCGGGTCGTCTTATACGCCGGAAAATATTACGGGCGTCGCCGGGAGACGCTCCTCCCCTTCCCGAAGAGAAGACGGCGGCCGCTCTGCCGGCCCATCATGCTCCGCGGGAGGCCTGGTCGTCTTCCGTGTGTGTGGGAGAGAGACCGAGAGAGTCGCCCTGGGGCTGGAGGAGGAAGGCTGATGCGAGCGCGAAGGAAGGAGAAGCATTTACAAATCCTTGCAGCTTAATTTTGAATACCCGTATTTTCTGGTGTATAAGATGACTTTGAAAAAAGTCAACCAAAAATCAGGGGTCGTCTTATACGCCCGGTCGTCTTATACGCCGGAAAATACGGTATATGGAATAATGAAGAGATAAATAATATTGAGAAGCTTAAGCATGATTTAATACAAGCTCTGGTACTAAGTTTGCCTGATTTAAAGAAACTGTTTCATTTGTCGCAGTTGAATATGGAATAGCTAAGAGAGTTTTGGCTCAAGTCTGGGCTGGAAAGAAAAAGCCTGTAGCATTTTTATCCAAATTGATGGATCCAGTAGTACGTGGTTGGCCTTTATGTATACAGGCAGTAGCGGCTACAGCTATATTGGTAGAAGAAAGTAGGAAGTTAACTTTTGGAAGTGCTTTAGTGGTAAGCAGTCCACATCAGATGAGAACTATTTTAATGCAGAAAGCACATAAATGGCTTACACATGCTAGGTTATTGAAATATGAAGCTATTTTATTATCTCAGGAGGATTTGCTCCTCTCACTGGACAGGAATTGAAATCAACTGAATTCCTTTCGGGAGAGAAACAAGAATGGGATAATATAGAGCATTATTGCATTGAGGCTATAGATTTACAGATGAAAATAAGAGAGGATTTGGAGGATAGCCCGATAGAGGGAGGTATTAATTTGTTTATAGATGGATCTTCTAGAGTAGAAAACGGTAAACGAATGAATGAATGCTCTGCACAGGTATGTGAAGTTTTTGCTTTATTGCAAGCCTTGAAACTTTTAGAGAATGAAGTGGGTAATATCTATACTGATTCTAGATATGCCTACGGTATTTTACAAACTTTTGGAAAAATTTGGGTAGAAAGAGGACTGATTACAAGTAAAGGAAAAGAAGTAAAACAAGTAGATCTTATCAAAGCTGTATTAAAAGCAGCTGAAGTTCCGGAACGTTTAGCTATAATACATGTTGAAGCTCATAAGAAGGGAAAATTCTAAAGAGATTTTAGGAAATAAATTAGCAGATCAGGCAGCTAAAGAGGCTGCCCGTAAAGGAAGAGAAGTGAAGCTAATGGTTTTAATTCCTGTTTTGGAATGGGATGGAAAACCAGATTTCACTGATGAAGAAGAAAAGCAAATGCAATTGGAAGGTGTTACGTGTGTTGATGGAAAATGGGTAACAAATGATGGTTTACAAATAGTTAATAAACCTATTATGAGAAACATAATAGAGAAAGTACATGAAGGTACTCATTGGGGAACACAGGCACTTGTGGATTTTGTGAAACGGAAGTATATTTGCAGAGGAATGTTTACAATAGCTATGCAAATATGTAGAAAATGTATACATTGTATAAGAATAAATAGGAAAATGATGAGAAAAACATTACTAGGAGGAAGAAATTTAGCTGTCTGACCATTTCAGAGGATACAAGTCGATTATACTGAAATGCCAGCTGTAGGTACATTGAAATACTTATTAGTAATAGTTGATCATTTAACAGGATAGGTGGAAGCTGTTCTGTGTGCGAGAGTGAATGCACAAATGACTGTGAAGTTAATATTGGAACAGATATAGATATGCATTGATGGTGCATTTATAATGATAGAGGTACACATTTTATTTTTCATGTGGTAAAAGAGGTATAGGAAAGAATTGGAAATAGACTGGCAATAGACCTGTTGGGTTTTTGCCTCAGGTGGGGTGAAGAATGAGACCTATAAAACAATATATTAAGGAAATTAATGTTAGCAGTTTAATTACCCTGGATGAAATGTTTACCTCTAGCTCTATTGTGAGTGTGTACTAGTTTGAGAAACAAAAGATGTTGAAATTTCATTGTATGAAATGATGTTTGGCATACCTTATACTGGAAGCGTGGGTATGTTTAGAGTTGTATTTGAAGATATTTTATTTTGTTTAGAAAATATATACAGGGACTGTCCCAGTGTTTTTCTCTTTTAAGGTCTAGAGGACTTTTGGCGCAAACACCACCGTTTGATTTCCGAGTGTATGATTTTAAGAGTGGAGACTGGGTCCTGATTAAGCAGTGGAGAGCTTTTGGAAAGCTGAGGCCTATCTGGGAAGGACCGTTAAAAGTACTGTTGACTACTGAGTCTGCTGTACGGACATGTGAGTGAGGCTGGACACATTGTTCGTGTCTACAGGGATTTGTGGATTCGGTTCCTGTTTCCAGTGGAAGCAAGCTTCAGAAAGACTGGACTTTTTATTTTCTATTTCTTTTAGATAGTGGGAATAGATAATTACATGTCTAGTTTAGCTTAGGTTTGTGGAACTTTGAGATGTATTGTTGATTATTTGGTTGCATGTAATACATTTTTCTTTGTATTGTTTAGAATTTTAAGACATGAAATAATAGACTGTTGTACACAGGTAATATATCCTCTGTGTGCGGAAGAAGATAAAGAAGTGGATGTAAGTCCCCAGAGACCGGTTGTAAGTTTTGAAGTGTAAAACTACATATGTTAAGGTGGGTGGGGGCCTAGTCCATTTGTGAATATGATGTGGATAGTGATTATTGCCTTATGTGGGGTAGGTATGGAGGCTTCTGGGATATTGCCTGGTTATTCATTAACATGGCAATGGTTATGTTTCCAAACTGAACCCAACAGTACTGAATACGAAGGGCAGATATCACTGACATTGATGGAACCTATGGCTGAGGTTGGAAACTGTATAAGATCCACCTTAGATGATGGTTCATATTTGAGAAATATCAAGCATGTAACCGCACATATGACATATGACATGAGGACTTGTCTAAGAGGATGAAACAACTATATGATCGTTGTTTTGACCTGTATGGCAATTATTCTCCTTCCTATATGAGACCTAAAGCTCTGGAAGAGATGTTATTTATGCCATTCATTGAATTAAGAAATACTCTAATGAGGTTGATGTTTTTGTGTGACAGTTGGTTAGTGCAAAATGTTCATTTAACTGGAAAGGTAGATGTACAGTTAGATGTTTTGAGGTACCAAGAATTCTACAGAGAAGTGTAAGATACTGAAAGGAACAGAGCCTCATGTGGAAAGTGAAAATGTTGTTCTGAAATTAATGAGAGTAGTTTTGAATAGTTTTTCTTTTTTGTGTGAAAGGAATGACTACAGTTACAGACATCATGTCTATTTGTTTTATAAAAGTTCCAGTGTCAGAAGCATTTTTATGGTAGAGTTTATCCTGATGATATTTTGTATATTTGTAAAAGGTGATACCTTGTTTGGATTTCCTGTGAGGCCAACAAATGGACTAATCAGGAAAGCTGACAATTTTTCAGCTTATGATTGTATTAAGTATAAACATGCAGATGACAAAACAATTTATACTTATTTGCCTACTGAAGAAGTTTTTTTTTATTGAATGGAGGTTGAGGACATAGGTGGAATGACACATGTGTTGTATTTACCTAGAGGTTGGTTAATGTTTTGTAGAGCATATGTATATGCATTGATACCAATTAATACAATGAGTGTGCAATAGGTCGCTTAATGACTGTTATGGTAACTGCCCATACTAGGGGTGAACATGTGAAGAGATATGGAGAACAACGTTAGTGTTTAGTGATACTTCTTTTACAGACTGTAATGATATGTAAGTTGTGTTTCTGCTGTTGTAAGATTAAGAAACCTGAGGAAAAATGCAAGATATATAGTCAACAGGAAGTTCGGCTTATGTTGAGAGAGTTTGATGATCATTCTCAAGTATAAATTGGTAATTAAAAAAAAGGGAGGAGTTGTTATAAGTAAATTTGGATGTTATACTTGAGAAACTACAGAACCAGACTGCAGCCATTTTGTGTTCGTAGAATGACCTTTTTAAAAGAACAGAAACGTTGAGAAATATGTTTTTATACAATAAACATGTGGTATTGCGAAATTGTCCTTGGAAAAGGTTCTAGAATGTGTAGGGAACAACTTGACATTATATAGTCATATTAATCAAAAATATAATCCTCTGATAATTGCATAACCGGATATCTGGAGATAAATCTGGGAAAAGGATGTTGATACCAATCCAAATGTCAAGTAAGAAGAGGTCAGTAGAAATATCCATAACTTTCCTATGAGAATCTATGTATCTTTGTAACTGAAAAACAACATGTGATCTGTAATTGTTTATATCATTATATTTGGGTATAAATATATGGTCTGTCTGGTAATCGGGGTTCTCCTTTGTCTCATACTAACTTTGGTATGGGTTAAAGGGTGCCGATACTGCAGTATCTTCAATAAAGCCAGTTACGTGTTTCAGTATTTCAAGTCTGTTCTAATTATTTCTGCTCATACACATGACATCTATATGTATTTTAGTTGGCTGTTCACCGCCCTGAGTCCTTTGGGAGAAGGGCGGTATATAAAACCTATTAATAAATAAATAAATAAATAAAACGACCATAGAAATATTAGTACCTCTGAAAATACAATACAGAGATGCTAAGAAATGAGTAGAATAAAGACTTAGAAGTTCCTATATTGCATAAACAATGGGATAATATGTGTTAGGAGCAAAATACCAGGTCCATACATGAAAGTCCAATTAAAATAATTTATTGCTATTCATGGCTATGCCCAGGAATCTTCTCAACTAATGGTTAGCACCCACTTGGAGTTAGATAAGATCTATTAATTCAAGAGGGGTTGGATTTAGTTCACTTATGGTTACATAAGGATCCTAGGCTGATCCCTCTTTTTACTCCATCCCTAGATTCTGCCACTCTTTCCCCTACAGTGTGTTAGCTTCTATAGTAAGAGCATCAATGGATGTTAAACTATAACTTAAACAAGTATTTCTTGGATCCACTTTACATTTATATAGAAAAAGGATTGTCTAAGACAGCATTTTGTTGGAAAGATAATAAGAATACTACTACTTTAGTGGACAATGTAAATGAATGTAACATGCCTTAACTATGGCTAAAAAACTAAGAATGCAGCATTGGAAAGGGGTGTGTGTGTGTGTGTGTGTGTGTGTGTGTGTGTGTGTGTGCGCACGCACATACTTAATTATTAATCAAATTTCTATAGTCCCCCAATTTATGATGTGACTCCGCATGTCCACATGGTGTACAACACTCAATAAAACAAATGCACATATAAAACACAATGAAAGATACAAAAAGCAACATTAAAGTGAAAATTGATTAAAACTAAAAAAATATACAACCCCAAGCAGAGAGAGAATGAGTGATAGCCATCTGAACAAGTCCCTGGTTCGTTGGAGCCCCCAGGCCTGATAACATAACCAGGCCTTGAAGGATGGACTTCCCGAAACATCAACCACGACCAATGTCGGGAGGGAGACTATTCCATAAGGCCGAGAAGCCCACCACCACCACCTGGCCCCCTCCAATGCAGGAAGGTCCTTGACAGATGGCATCCAAGCCCCCTCCTCTCTGCAGGTGTAATCAACGGGAAAGCTCAACCCAATGAAGGGCAAATGATCTGACTACAGCTGGGGATGCTGAGCATCAGCAAACAGACCCAGACTGGGATGCTCCCTCTGAGTCAGAAGGAACGAGGGCAAAAGGGCATCAGGCAGCTCTGTCCTTGGCCTCCTTTCCCCTCTTCCCTCCACTCGCCTCATGGGTAGAAAAACCAACCTATTCCCATTTCCCTTTGATTGCTGCACATCCAGGGTGAATCTATAAGGTGGCCTCATTCATTTTTATAGTGCACGGATTGTTCAATATCCCAAGTGACATTTTAAGGCTCTCCTAATATGCCGTGTGTTCAGCAAGAACAACTTCATAGACTAACTTCCCCTTTTAATCTGATGCTTTGCCTTCTCAAAAGGGGCCCGTCTGAAATACAATGATGGTAGCTATGCTAAAATTAAAGAGGTCTAACTTGGACCTTTGTGAACCAGCCATTCTCCTCCATTCTCCCATAAGTTCTTGACAGTCCCATATATCGCATGTACTTCCTGGTTGATGGGATGAAGGCACAGGAAGTTGGCTTGCAAGCTCATCTCTGGACTAAAGATTCTGGTTTAGAAAAATTCATTTAAGGATTTATGATGCTGACTGTCAATCTTCAAAGAAGACCCTGAATTCTTATTTAATCGTGTCCCTATCTTAGCTTAATATGCACATACCTCTCTAAATGTGAAACGTTAGCCCTGTTCTTATCTACGGTTAAGAAGACTTGCAAAATTTTCCACCTCTCCTCATTAGATAATCTGGCAACTGGCCCAGATCCATCTGGTGATTCTCTGGTATGCCAATGGCACAGTATCTCTGATCTCCCCCCTCTCTCTCTTTCTCTCTCTCTCCCTCCCTCTCTCTCTTTGCCATGTTGGAATCATTAACTACCATTTCCTGGGCATTAACCCCTCGGGCTACTCTAAAACTTCCTGTTGGACCAACTTCATATCAGCTGCCCCCTCATTCTCCTATAAGCACGATGATGCCTTATGAAGGTCTCCGCAGGTTTACTCATCAGCAAAGCTCAGCACCAAGGGTGTTTGCATGGATACAAGAAGAGCCCACAAAATGCTACAGCAGAGAACGAGGGAATCACAATCACTTGACATTTTCTACAGGTTTTACAATACAAGCCAGTGGTTCTAGTAAATCTTTAAAAACTGAATGAAAAATGGACTTCTGGTGGCATTTCCATCGAAGACGGACCAGAGACCGCAATCATGCGTGGTTTTGATCCGTGCTTGTCCTGTTGGAGGGGTCCCCGAGGGACTGGAACCATCTGACCCACCTTGTAAGGGTGGGGGAAGAGGGAGAGACCGCCAGCTGGATTGAGGGGAGCCGCATTTCCCCTCCCTGGCTTGGTACTTACTCTCCTAGAAGACAGGGAGAAGTGGCAGTTTAATGACTGCCCTGAAGCTGCCTATGAAATAGGAACAAAAGGGGCCTCTCATTGATTTAGCTCTGCTGAAGCCGTTTTGAGTTTCATTTGCCTGATCTATTGAAATCTGAACGAGGATATGTTCAATGGCAACACTCACCCCTTGATCACCTACTTGGTTTTGTGCAATGAGCTTTGCCTGGGGCAGCCTTTAGCGATGACCCAAAAGATTCAATGAGCCCAGAATACCACAGTCAGATGGCTGGAGGGACGAGCCCACTGTTGGAGCAAAGCCAAATTTGAGGTTGCTGCATCAACTTTTGAATCCAGTTCAAAGTACTGGTTGTTGCTTAAAGGGCCCTCACCACAAGCCTGGCATCTCCCAGACCCTGCCTTGCCAAATCTAACCTGTCTCAACAAGGCCTGCTGAGTTCCCTCTACAAAATTCATAGGACCAGAGTGAGGTGGCAGCCCCTGTAATAGGCCCATTGCCTCACCTGGAGGAGGGAACCGCATCTACACTCCTTATAGGCTAAAAATGACTAATCCCTTGATCTGGGTACTTAGTTATGCTACATTCTCAGCATTTGAAATTTAACAAAATATTTACAGTTATAAATTGTGCATAAGGAATAGCTGAAGTACTCACCGTATATCGGCGGAAAGTAAACCTGCATCGTAACTGCGGCAGCGGGTTGTTGGTCTCTGATCTCTGGTAACCCCAAATTTTATAAACCTAACCCTGTCCCAGTACCGCTGGGGCAAACCATTGGCTGCATTCTAATGAGCCTCTTGGTAGCTGTGCAGCCACCTCAATAATTGTGCACCGACTATAAAGACTGAGGTTTCTGTGAAATCAGAGCCAGCGGGCAGCCCAAAGGGAAGTGCTTAGTTGGACAGGGCTAGGGCTCGGGCCGTAGCCCTCTCTGCAGGGAAGAGCGACTAAATCGCTGCTTGAGCTTCCCCTGCCTCAGGCGAAAGCCTAGAACGAGGTCAGCCACAGGTGACCGGCTAAGTTTGGGACTGGCTACAGGAAACCTCTCTTTGGAAACTGTGCCACGGGAATATTTTAGGCAGCTAGACTTCACCTACCGGGCCTCATTACCCCAGCCCAACAGCTCTATTTAAGGCAGCTGCAGATGAAAAGGAAAAACCACAGAGGAACCAAGCCCTCTGCAGACACCCTGGCAAGGCCTTCCCCCCTGGCAGTTCCTAAGCAGAGCCAACTCTGGCCACCATGGCAAGCCATACCTACTGATTATGTGATGTATTTTTTACCCAGTGCTCAGATGTTCCCATTTCATAAAATGCACTATGTTTCTATAGATAACTCTGTCCTGCTGGAGCAAAAGAACAGCAATTTACTGCGGGCGAGAACGTTTCTTCCCTGGAAGAAGGAGCAGTCCTTGGCAAGGATGGAGGAGCCTGTCCAGCCTCCTCCAAACAGACCGGAAAGGCCTGGGAGCCGGACAGTCAGTGGCTCCCAAGTGGAGAAGGGAGAGTGGCCTTGGGAGGGTGCTTCTCTTGAGGCCACTGAAAGGGAAGCAGGCGAGGAAGGCAAGCCAGGAAATGCTTCGTCAGCACAAGCAGACCTCCACGAATCCAAGTCAGCAGGCAAACAGTGCTAAAAGTATTAGGATGGAAGGCTGAGTCAACCTTGAGCTGGTGAAATTCGAACTGCCAAACTTTTGGCAGCCGGCAGTCAGCAGAAGTAGCCTGCAGTACTGCATACTGAGCACTGTGCCACCGTGGCTCTATGCCTTTCTTCCCTTCTCACTTTGGAAACTGCTGTCCTCTTGGCCCTTTCCCAGGAACGGGGTGGAATCCATCTTTATCAAATGGCAAGTGCACCACTCATTTTTATTCTCCTTTTACTTAATATGTATCTAACAGGATAAGAGAGCTAGAAAGGACCTTGGAGATCTTCTAGTCCAACTCCTGTTCAGGCAGGAAACCCTCTATCATCCTTAGTCCCCCTTTTCATCTTAGTTCTTTCTGTCATGAAATCCTATTATCACTCTTCATTAAAAGGTGGTCATTGTGATTAGAGGTGGGGCTGGAGAAATGTCAGGAGCGACTGTGGCTGGGAGGCCGTGCCAGGGGCTGCTCATGACCCATAAAGCCCTTCAGGGCACAGGATCCATGGGCCATTTGCAGGGCTGCCTCTCTCCACTGGAGGGCTGGCTCTGCCTCCCTGCCGGTCAATGGTAGCATCTGACGAGGCTCAGGAGGGACGCCTTCTTGACCGTGGCACCCTCCTTCAGAACAACAATACTCCAGAAATTTGGATGGCCCCTGTTCTGCCGTTCTTTCCTTTCACAAGGCATGGGAGGATCTGATTCTTCTCCTGGGCACCAGGCAGGTTGTCAGGATTTTTAGCAGGGCAGAGGGAGGGATGGAAAGATCTATTTCCATCTCACACAAATATCTATTATCACAGTATCCATGACAAATGGCTGCCCAGACTCATCCACCCATAAACTAGTATCTGCAAGGAAACACATCCTCCACTAACTACACAACTTCAAACACTTTTCATGTCTCCCCACAGACTTCTCCTAACATCTGGTGGAATTGGGTTAACAACGACAATAGGGCGAGCAGGGACAGCCATCACTAAGTGACACTGTCACCTAGCAATAGAAATTCCAATTTAAACTCACTTTTGTAACTCAAGGATTCCTTGTATTTTCCTTCCAGGGCCCGCACTGCCTGCTTCCTCAACTAGGTGCCGAAAATTGACGCAATGTTCTAGGCATGGCATAATGGAAGCAGAATAGAGGTAAATGAAGATTTCACCCAAACCTGACCTGATATTTCTGACAAAGCAGCCAAGGATCCCATTTGCATTTTTGCGCTAGCATCTCAATGTGGTTCATATTCCGTTTATGAAACTCAAATAATTGTTGATGCAAAGCAATTTCTGTGATCTTCTGCATGTTTGAGACCCTTTTTGATTTCTCACTTACCTTTTTATAATATTTTGTCTCTGGTAGAGCCTTTTCTGCTGGGCATCACTGCCCTTGAAACTTCGTCCCGCTAGAGAAGAGAATGGCTCCCACCCTGGTTGCCTTCCAAAAGACGTCTCTGTCACTGCTGCTGCATCCAGGGATCCAGTCAGAATTTGGAGCTTCCTGGATGGTTATATTGACTGAGCCATGACATGCACTTGGCCCCTTCTTATGCATTATGGCTTTAACCCAGTTCTAGTATGGCACCAGTTGTTTTTAACTGATATCTGTATCTTGGGTTGTTGTTGTTTTTTTGGGGGGGGGTGTCATTTTTGTCAAGCATGGTGGTTTTAATTAGGTGAGCTATCCAAAGTCACAAATGTGAAATGGGCAGCTATACAAATCAAATGAAAGAATGAATAAATGAATAAAAAATCGGAGGGAGAGAGAGGACACGCCTTGGTGTCCACTATTGTTTCACAGACCTATTTCAGTGCTCTATAGGTTCTGTATTTTGCTATATCTGTAAATGTCATTTTTTTCTTTAAAATCAAAAACTGGAAAAACATTAACAATTACCCATTTTATTGAAATGACACGCAAACAGACACACAGCAAAAGACAAAGGCCATTGTTGTTAAGTGTAATCCCGAGCTTACAAAACAAGAGGCTTTCCCTTCACCACAAGGCGGCTAAATAGGTTGGCTGTCACTCGCAAAAGACTCTGTAGGACCTCTGACTCGGGAAATGCCCCCAAGCCACCGGTGGGAAGCTGGCCCTGCTTACCTGCCGCCACCTCCCCCGCCCCATTCCCACCCAATCAAGAGGACACCTGCAAGGGAAGCAATGAGAGAGAGAAGAAAAGGCCGACTGCCAATGAAGGTGGGAGGAGGCTCAGGGCATCCTCACCACAGGGGTCTGCACTTAGGCTTAGACTAACTTTATTGTCCCTTTAAATGTACACTAATCGGCAGACATTAAAATGAAATTTGCATACAGTTCTCAAAAGGGTCACCACCTCCTATTACACTACATAAAAATGACAGGCAGGCAGGCATAAAGCCACATACCCACATATATTATATGACACGGAGAAACAACACACTCTAGTTCGGACGTATACATGAACATGGCGAGAGAAATGAATCTTGCAAGTTTACCAGACGGATGGCACAGGGAACAAAGCTGTTACAGAATCTGCAAGTCCTGCTAGAAATACTGCGAAACCTCCTCCCAGAGGGGAGCAACAGAAACAGACCGTAAAGTGTGTGTGTGTGGGGAGGGGGGGGGGGTTCTAACAATGCTTTGAGCTCTAAGCTCATAGTGCTTATAAGCAGCATCCTGAATAATGGGAAGCGAACTTCCCATAGCCTCCTTGGCTGTCCTTACCAATCTCTGTAGGGACTTTCTATCTGAGGCAATATTACCAAACTAAAACATATGAAGAACGGTTACAAGAACCGGGTATGTCTAGTCTAATGAAAGGTAGGATTAGGGGAGACATGATAGCAATGTTCCAATATCTCAGGGGCTGCCCCAAAGAAGAGGGAGTCAAGCTATTCTCCAAAGCACCTGAGGGCAGGACAAGAAGCAACAGGTAGAAACTAATCAAGAAGAGAGAACTAAGGAGAAATTTCCTGATTGTTAGAATAATTAATCAGTGGAACAACTTGCTTCCAGAAGCTGTGAAGGCTCCAACACTGGAAGTTTTTAAAAAGATGTTGGATAATTACTTGTCTGAAGTGGTGTAGGGCTTCCTGCCTAGGCCTCCAAAGTCCCTTCCAACCCTGTTATTCTATTCCAAACCAAACAGTGATGTAGTTTATTAAAATGGTCTCAATCGTGCCTGTGTAAAAAGTGACCAGGATGGAAAAAGAAATATGTGCTCTCATCGATGCAGGAAATGCAGATGCCGGTTTGCAAACGCTTCGCTAAGGATATTGTGTGGAGAGGCCAGTTCCGATTGTTAAGCTATCTGCACCCCCAGATACTTAATACTGTTGACCCCCTCTATGGCTTCATCCTTGATCCTGAGTGGAGCAGGACTATGCGGCTCTTTCTAAAATCTACAATGATCTCCTTTGTTTTATTAACATTTAGAACCAGGTTACTTTTATTGTAGCAGTCCACCAGAGCCTTCACCTCTTCTCTAAAAGCATCTTCACTGTCATCCCAGATAAGACCCACCACTGCCATGTCATCTGCATACTTCACAATATGATTTATAGCACCTTTGGCACAGCAGTTGTGGGCCATCAAGGTGGACAGTAGCGGACTGGAGACACAGCCCTGAGAGGAACCTCTACTCAAGTAGATGAAGTTGGAAAGTTTTCGCCCAACTTGCACAAACTGGGGCCTATCGATAAGGCCATCAGGTATCGAGTTACATAAAGGAGTATTAAAACCTAATAGGCCCAGTTTGTTCACCAAATGCCAAGGAATGATTGTGTTGAACGTCAAACTAAAATCAACAAACAGCATTTGCACATGAGTATTCTCCTCGAGGGGTGCCAAGCTAAAATGAAACACCTAGGAAAGTGCATCATTTATAGAGCAGTTCTTCTGATAGGCCAACTGTAATGTCTCAAGTGTAGGGGGAAGGTATAAAACCATATAGTCCTTTACCAATCTCTCAAAACTCTTCATCATAGTGGAAGTGAGTGCAACTGGACGGTAATCTTTAACACAAGTGATTATAGATTTTTGGGGGGCACTGGTATAACGATTGCAGTCTTAAAACAAAATGGAACCATGGCCTGATGCAACAAGAGGCTGAAGATGTCTGTGAGAACAGTGGTCAGCACACACTCCTTAAGTACTCGTCCAGGGATCTTATCAGGACCTGCAGCTTTCCGAATATTGACTTTCTGCAGGACCTTCCGAACAGCAGTTGTATCAAACCAGTTCATCAAGAAGGGGAACAGCCTTCCTTTGCAGAATGTTATTTGCTGCCTCAAACTGTCCAAAAAACATATTTAGCTTGTTTAGAAAATTTAAAAACAAACAGCTGCCTCACATACCAGGACCGAAGCTCAGCAGGGCTTGTAGGAACCAGCAAAGCTCAAAAGAAGCCTGTTCACCGGGTCTTCCTCAATGTGACAGGATGTCATAGCCCTCAAGAGAAACACTTCATGAGATGCGGGCAATAGAAAAGCCACCAGCTATATTTCGACTCGGCTCCTATGGCCAGGCGGCAGGATTGTGATCTCAATCTTCTCCCGGTGCAGACCAAGGAAATACCTCCCACGTGCAGCCTGTCTTTGCAGCTGGCAAAATGAAAGACCCCAGAGACATTCCCCCACTCCTCAGTGTCCAGTGCTTCATGGGAGGCTCTTGACTCAGGACAATGCCGTTGGCAAGAATCAGGTGGGAAATGTCAGCCTCCCAAGCGGGATGAGGAGGCTCTACCCAGAGCTTCTAAGGTGAACTCTTTTATTGTTCAAGCGCTCTTTTCCAAGGGATGGCCAACATGTTTAATTGCACTGTGATGTCAGAATGCAGGAAGTAAAAGCCTCTGTTTTTACAGCTCTACTTAAGGGAAGAGAAGCAGCAAGCAATAAAGTGAACAGATACCGGGACAAAATGTTCCTAAAGGGCTCTGGTGCCACGGGTCACGTGTATCTGGATTTGACACAAGTCTCCTGAAGCACAACTCGAAATCTTTTTGCATTCAAACTTTCCAAAATGCACCAGGGTGCCCACCGTGTGACAGCACAAAGCAAACCTGGCCTCAAGCTAACAGTGGCGTCCATTCAACCTCAGGGCTGCAAAAACTCCGCTGCTTGTGGGAGACGTGGGCCTGTCCCAGCCCTGGTTGGCACCATCGCAGTTGCAGGCCGGGCCTGTCCCCACAAAGTGCAAGCATCCGGCTAACCCTCCATTATGGATGCTGGGATCTGAGCCTTTTTGCTTTGCTTCTGGCAGGTTTCACATCGCCTGTCTTGTGGCTATTTTTGAGAGGGCCAGTTTGATGCAGTGAAACCGGGAACCCGAGTCCTATCTTGGACACGAAGAGAGCCAGGCCCCCTCGGGCATTAGATCAGCCAGATCCCAGGAGCCAAAAATGACTTGAACAAACTAAGGAGAGATCATTTTACAGGTAGTCCTCAACTTACGACCAGTTGCTTGGCAACTATTTGAAGTTACAACAGATCCCCAAAGAAGTACTTACGACCCATTTTGTTCCGACAGTCACCCGTCCCCGTCCCCCCAATCACATGGGATCATTTTGCACACCTGGGAACTGGCCTGCATTTACGGCTGTCTGCGTTCTGTTGTGTTGTGTTGTCCCACAGTCACGTTGACCACAATGAGTGACCTTTTTTTTGCCAGTGTTTACTTATGGTTTACATCAAAGAATGACTAAACTGGGTTCACTTAGCAATGATGGTATTTACTTAAATGATCATTGCAAAAAAGAAAAGTAATAAAATTGGGCACGGTCAGATGGTGATCTGCTTAACAATGTACAACTGTAATTCCAGACTCGGTCAAGTTAAGAAGCACCTACAGATATATATTTAGAAAGTTGTTTTTCAAGATCATGCCACTCACTCTCGTGTGCTTTAAGACAAACATTTTATCTTAGGTTTTCAGATAATACAAGTATTGTATTCTTTCAGAGGCTGCCCCAAAGAACAGGGGGTCAACCTCTTCTCCAAAGCACTAGAGGGCAGGACAAGGAGCAACGGATGGGAACTACCGTATTTTCCGGCGTATAAGACGACCGGGCGTATAAGACGACCCCCTAATTTTATAGTTAAAACATAGGTTTAGGCCTATATTCGCTGTATAAGACTACCCCCCCACTTCCGAGGCAACACCAGTTCTTTTTTAATTAAATTTTTAATGAACATACCGTAACATACCGTACATTGATACGATAAATGGAAGGTCTCTTCACAAATGGCAATGCCATGAACTTGACCGAGAAACAAAAAATCCAAAAGAGAACATTAACAATGATGGCATCATCTGGAAAGAAAATTACATGCAGAACTTGCAGAAAACGCTTATTTATGATTGACTGGGATGATAAGAGGTTTTTCTAGGCAGAGGAGCATTGTGAGCTTAAAATCCTTCAAAATTCTCATCATGTTCTTCTTCTGACATCATAACTTCATCGATGACCTCTTGTGGCACATTTGTAAGACAGTCATCATATGGATCAAATTCCGAATCAGATGGTGTGGCTTCAACTTCGGCGTCCTCTTCATCTTGCCACAAGAAGTCATCCTCTATACCATCCAAAGAATTTGATATGCCACACTTCTTGAAAGACCTGATTACTGTTTCTTCAGTAATATCATTCTAGGCTTTTATGACAAAAGTTACACAAAACATCCAATTGTGGCGCACGCATGTTTCCTCCTTTTGTGAATGACTTCGCCGCTAACCATCCACTCATTCCACTGTTCTCTAATACGATCTTTAAATGGCTTGTTTAGGCACACATCCAGTGGCTGTACCAATGATGTCAATCCTCCAGGAATAACTGCTGCATCTGTGTTCATTCTTGCAAGCCTTTGCTTGGTGCTGGGAGTTAAATAAGCCCTGAACATATCCCACACCAATAGGCTACTTTCTTGACGAAGTCCACCTGGTCGCCTGCTCCATACATTATCAAACCATAGCTTTACCCCTTCTTCATCCATCCATCCTTTTTCATTCACATGTACAAAAACTCCAACAGGGAACTTGATTTTCGGCATTTTCTTTTAAAAATAACCATTGGTCTTAGTTTGGCACCATCAGCTGTACATGCTAGTACCACTGTGAAACTGGACTTCTCATGTCCTGTTGTTTTAATTAACACTGTTTTTGAACTTTTTGGATTAACGGTTTTATTTCCAACCGTATCAAAATTCATAGGCGTTTCATCCATATTTCCGATCTGGCTTAATGCATAGCCATGTTTCTTGCGCTGTTGTATTACATATTGATGGAAAAGACTTACTTTGCCGTCAAGATCTGCAGGCAATTTTTGTGCAATTTTGGTCTTTTGCCTCAGTACCAGATTGTACCTTTCCAAGAACCTAGTACTCCAGGATACAGTGGCCTTAAATCCTTTGCTGTTGTCTGGGTTAGATTTGGCCCACTGAAGTGCAAACAAACGTATTTTGTTTCATGTCACTACATAACCATTTTGACGATGCTCAAGAACCATGTCTGCTACATGCTTTTCGAGTTCTGGCCAATATGGGGTGCCTCTTCTTAATGCACACTTACTCCTTGGCATACTCTTTAATGCATCTTCATTTGCTTTCCAGTCGCGGACCATCTTTTCTGTTACTCCATATTGTCTTGCCGCAGCACAGTTATTGTGTTCCTTGGCAAAGTTTACAACTTTCAGTTTGAAACTGGCTTCAAATTTCCTTCTTATTGCTGGATCCATGATGGGTTCTTTTCTATCAGCCATTTGTAGTACACCCACTCCGGTAATCTTTTAGACCAATGTATGTGTGGTTATACAGTACTGTAGCTTCAGCTACACACAGAATGTTCTATTACGGTACCTTTTAGCTCGCTGGAGGTGCTCTAATACAGTCCATTCAATTACTATGCATGTGTCCTGATACAGCAGCCTTGGCTACACAGAACATTCCTGTGCTGCAACTGTATGTACCACTGTGAGCCAATCACAACAAGCAAAGGTTCAAAGGTTATACTGTAATAGACTTCCTCTCTGACTCTGGTCAATCTGAGCAGGCTTTTTACAGTGTAGATTCGGGTACAGAACATATAATTTGCATGCATAAAAAGCCTGCTTGGATTGGCTGAGTTAGAGAGGCGGTCCGAGCAGCCTTGCAGTGATTGGTGCAGGATCGAGTTGGAAAATTCGTTTCGTGGCAATATCCAGACGATTTTCGTTTAGCGGCATATCGAAACTTTTTCGGAATATACTCGGCGTATAAGACGACCCCCGATTTTCGGTTGACTTTTTTTCGTTTCAAAAGTCGTCTTATACGCCGGAAAATACGGTAATCAAGGAGAGAGGCAACCTGGAATTAAGGAGGAAGATCCTAACAGAGAGGACAATTAACCAGCGGAAGAGCTTCTCTCAGATGCTGTGGGTGCTCCAAAATGGAAGCTTTTAAGAAGAGAATGGATAGCTATTTGTCTGAAAGGGCACAGAAGGGGTTGGACTAGAAAATCCTCAAGGTCCCTTTGAACCCTGTTATTTTGTAGTTCTCGAGTTACGATAACAACTGAGCATAAAATTTCTGTCATTAAGGGAGACAATTGTCAAAAGAGAGAGGGAGAGACAGAAACAGACAGACAGACAAAGGCATTAGACTTCATCAGCAAGGCTTCCTGGTCCAGGAATGGTCGTGCCTGAAGGTAGCAGAAGAACCTGTGCAAATGTCCTCTGTTGCCACAATGGCCACCTGCTCTTTGGACAGGAACGGTGAGCCCAAGAGAACTCCAAACTGCGCCTCCGCTCTGGCTTGGAGAAGTGGACCTCCAGGCAGTGAACGAGGAAAAATCACCAGAGCCAGGGTATAGGAGGGCACAATCTGGGGGCAGAGTCAAAAGAGGGATCAGCCTAGAGTCCCTAGGTAGCCATAAGCAAACTGAATCACAATGACCCTTAACTAACTCCAAGCAGGTACTAATCTTTATTTGAGAAGATTCCTGTAAAAGGGTTTTAGCAATACATCAGTTTCATTGGCCTTTCATGTGTGGACCTGGTCTTTTGTGCCTGACACAGGGGACCTTAAAATGCACAGCTACTCGATCTTTGACAGGATTTAACTAAGATCTCTTTCCCTGCCCCCTTCCTGACCTTCACAGCCTCCAGGCACTGAGGAAGGACCTCAATGGCATCACATGGCTCACCCTGGGTAGAGATGTATCATTGAGTATCATTGGCAAACTGATGTTACCACACCCAACGTCAAGAGATGATGACCTCACCCAGTGGCTTTTACGTAGATGTTACATAGAAATGGGCAGAGCCCAGAGGCAGCTCAGAAAGCAGGGGCCTTGTGTTGGATCGCCCCACCTGCAACTCTGACTGGACTCAGCCTTGCAGAAAGCCTAACCCCTATAATGCAATTCCCCCTCTCCCAACCTGCTAAGTTGACCTAGATGGGTGTGACGATGGGTGATACTGAAGGCCAATATATCTATCCCTCAATATAACCACAGATACCTAGCACTGTCTCTTCAGGAAAACCTCCAAAACAACTGGGTCTTCATTGCATTCTGGAACACTATTTCCTTCAGGGGCCTGCTGCTTCAAAAGGTGAGGCCCGCGCCAGAGAAAGCTTGCCTCCTTTGGAGTCTCTAGTAGCAACATTCCCCAGAGCTTGGAACCCGGAACAGGTCTTCCTTACCGGATCTGATTGAATGAGCAGATTTCATTCGAAGATATCCAGATCCTAATTCATGAAGAGCTTTGAAGTTTTCAAGCAGAACAATAAGCACGCAGAAACCGACTGAAAGCTGGTGCCATTCCTGAAGTGGTGATGTCACACCCCAAACCTAGCTGAGCCTGTTACTAATTGCCCTGCCACATTGATGAGCAGCCAGAATTTCCAGATGGGCTTCAAGGGCAGCCCCAAGTAGAGTGAATTGTGCCAATCCAAACAAGAAGCATGATTAACCATCAAGAATAACACTTCCTTCCAAGATGAATACATAGAGAAATAAGTTTAAGATTGTTACAAAGATAATAGACATAAGAAATAAGGGTTATATAAGAAATGTGATTCTTTGTCAAAGATATATATACCGTATTTTCCGGCGTATAAGACGACCGGGCGTATAAGACGACCCCTGATTTTCAGTTGACTTTTTTTCAAAAGTCGTCTTATACGCCAGAAAATACGGGTATTCAAAATTAAGCTAAAAGGATTTGTAAACTAACATGCTTCTCCTTAAGTGTGTAGGCAAATACATTTTTATTCAATTCAATACAGTCAGCATTATAAATGAACTCTACAACTTTCTATTAATGACATATTTTTTAAAATTCCGGCCGCTACTCCGCGAAAGAAAACAGCCCGATCTGCCGTCACTAGAGCTCTGAAGGAGAGAATAGCAGCTAGAGAGGCAGAAGCCGGGCGACCTCCCGAAGGTGTCAAAGAAGAGCGAAGCGTCTCTTTCACAGGCCGGGTGAGCGGCTTAGAGCCGCCCTCTGTTATCCCTCGCTTCTCGCAGGAGGCAAACAAGACAGAGCCACGCCGGAAGCTCCCGGCTTTCCGTGGCGCCTCCTCCCTTGATGTCCCTTCCGTGCCGGCAGCTCCAGAGAAGCTCAAGGCGAGTGGGAGTGAGGGGGGATCCTTGTCCTTGTGAACCGCTGCATTACCGGATCGAGCTGACTGGTTCGCTTCGCATCTCTCCCTTGCCTTGGAGGAAGCGCCCGCAAACTTATTTCTTGGCTCCCTCAAAGAGGAAGCGTAAAAGCGCTCAAGCTTCACTCCTGATGTACCGTATTTTCCGGCGTATAAGACGACCGGGCGTATAAGACGACCCCCGATTTTCGGTTGCCTTTTTTTCGTTTCAAAAGCCGTCTTATACGCCGGAAAATACGGGTACCCAGTTGACCCAAAATGAAAGATGGATTTATTGTAAATATTAAAAAACTTTACAAAAAAAATAACGCTTCCTGATCTAGGAACACCTTAAATGGTACCTGGGATGAAAATGTACAAACCCCATTCTCTTCAAAAGACAGGGTTTCAGGGTTTTTCTGAAGCTCAGCTGAATGAGGGGCTGCTGTGATTTCAGGAGATTATCTTAAATGGGTAGGAAGGGTGATCTGCCCACCGGAATGGAGTTACAGAAATCCCCAACATTTTCTCTCCATGGCCAAGCAGAAAAATAAAGTGCTGGGAATCTGGGTGTCCGGTGGTGCCCCAGGAGCTGGACAGTTGGGACAAGATGAGGTCATCCACCTCTTTTAATCAAGTCATGTCAGCACAAGCATTAATCTCCCCAAAGACAAGAAGTCTAACAAAATCTCCTGCCACACTGCAGTTCACTGTGGCCTGCTCACAAAGAAAAAACCTGCTGTGCAAAGAGGGGAGACGTTTATGTACTGAAATAGAAAACTCTCAAAATGAATATGCTGCAGCAGCAGCGAGATGCTGTTCCTCCTGCCGGCAGCCTTCCTTCCTTCCTTCCTACCCTCCAGCGCTGCTCTGCTCCATCACAAACTGCCCCATCCAGGCAAAGAGGGGTGTGGGAGAGGCTACCTTCCCTCTCCCGCCTCAGCCAAGCCTTCATGGCATTTTGGATAACGCATGTTTTACTATCAACCAACCTGCATTTAAAAGCAAAACAGTTGATGCCATTCAGGAAAGCCGGTATTTTCCCACCACAGCAACCACCCTTCCTGTCAGTGACTGCTCTCGTGCCGGCTCCCAGGCCAAACTTCTGTTTCAGTCTCACCTCAGCTCCCTGATATACGCTATAAGGCCAAGCCAAACGGCTCTGCAAAAAGGAGTTCTTCTCGGTTAAAGGCCAAACCCTTTCAATATTCAGATGGCCCAGTCAATGGCCATCTCTCCTGCCCCAAAGCAGTGCATCTAACACGTAAAGGGAGGCTGTTCTATAGTATCAGGGTCCTGATGGAAGACTACGGCCTCCTTACTTCACACCACTCTTCCTTATCTCACAAAAAATGTGGGATTATAAGGAGTTTCTCCTGGGATGTAGACAATGGATAGGTCAGTTCTGGTTAAAGAAAGTGGCTCAGAATACCTTGCTTCACAGCAAGCTGTGTTCTATTCAATGGCTCAGCAACATGGTGCAAAGGTGAATGCCAACCAATGATGAAGACAGGAAGTAATTTTGCTGGGCTGGGGCAAGTGAGGCTTCCAAGGGTGGTTGCAGCTTTGCGTTGCACTGCAGCACCTCCAACTCATGTGTGGCACCCCTTGGGTCACAACCACACTTCTGAGGCTCCTTCCAGCTTATGATCCATGATTCTTGGTTAAGGGCAGCTAGAAGTGCCAGGATTGTGGTCACACGATGCCTCACTTTACAACTGCCTCATTTAGCAACAGAAATCCTAGTCCCAATTCTGGTCATAAATCAAGGTTCCCCGTTACCACAATTCCTCATAGGAATGAAGCTTCCTTCTCAGGCTTATCCCCTACTAGCTCTATACCCGTGCTTCGCTACGAAACTATGTGGTCGGGCTTAGTTTTGGGGGAGGAAAATAAGGGGGGTGGGATTGTGCCTCTACCTACCAGTATCCATCGGTATTCATCTGGCTAGCATCCTGTCAGTGTGTAAGAGAGTTGAGGGCTGTTTGGAAACTGAAACAGTATTTGCTGTGGACAAGGAGATAGCAAGGAGCCTGGGTGTGGCTTAGCTCAACTATTCTGTACAAACCTGGTTGCTGCTGTGAAACTGAAACTCCTCTCCTCTGCTTGTGTTTTGCATTTGGAACAGATTTCTTTTCAGGTGGGAAGGGGGAATAGAACTCCTTAGCATCAGAACATGTTAATAATAATATAGGAAATTCTAATGTTCTGATGGTGAATTCTTCCAATGGTAAATAAGTCTTGAAGTAACACTCATTTTAACAATATTATTCCCAATAGATTATCTGCAGCATTTAACTATTTATTAATGGCAATATTAACCTGAAATTTACAATATGAAATACTCAACAATGAAATGTTCATTGAAAGAATTATTTCAAAGCACTTAAAAGAAATTAATACATAAGATTCCTTTCTTTATAAATATCCACCAATTAAATAATTTATTAAATTTATATGCCAGCAGACTCCCGACAACTGATACTTTTGATACTACCTGAAATATATTTCATTATAGCTAATGGAATAATCCCAAAATTTACCAAACGGTTTTACTCTCCATGTATATTGTGTTAAAGAACATTAACAGCTATTATGTGTTATAGTAATGTTTAATAATTTTCAGCTTATTGCATTAACAGGACAGGAGCTGATAATCATTGATTCAACTCCAACCACTAATTTCCAAATGATTATGTATCATAATCAGAAAAGACTCAAGAATATGACTTTGCCCAGAAATTTGCTAAAATTTCTATAGCTGGCCCTGATCCTTCCATCCTTATCTGATCACCTTTAGCACTGTTGCTGTCCACCCCATGGTGTCCTTTAGCACACAGATTTGAGGCTGGGGGGCCCTTTTCAGGTCTTTTGAAGATTTTCCTTGGTTTTCCATGCCTGTTTCTACTTTCAGTGACAGAGGATGGTTTATCTGACTGATCTGCTAGTCAGAAGAAATGTAGCGAACTGAAAGCACAAGTTTCAAGGCCTTAACACATCACTTGAGTTTGGTAAAGAGAACATTTTACCTAGTTCTCCCTAGTTGTTTTTAATAATTTTTTAAAATATATAGAAAAAAAATGAACACAATCAAAACACCAAACATTTCTTATTTAAGTAGCAACAGAAAGTACATAAAAGTACAAAATGGATAATTTGGGAAAATATAATTAAATTTGTAATTTTAAGAAGTATTCACAATTTTTCTTCTATAATGACAACTGTAGAAACAGAACTTTTAAGAGACAACTTTCTTGGTAGAGCTAAAATACGGAGGCCACGTATAAAGATTTTTCTGCTATTCCCCACATTTTTAAGTACTATCATCCAAGAAAAGTTGTGCTAAAGTTTTCTAACCTTCTGCTACATGGAATCCGATTGCTAACAAGCTGCATTTTCTTGGGTTGCCTCATTTCCTCCCTCGTTTGTGGTTAACAAAACATCTTTGCTCCAAGCGCTGGCGGTACCCCTTGCTAGTGATTCTCGCAAGAGCGTGCTGCCTTCTTCGGGTGAACTCAGGGCGGCAAAGCAGCCACTTTGAAAGTTAAACCGGCGCAAGCAAGGCTGGGGATCATGGAAAGCGCGTCTGCCCAATAATTAAAGTGAAACGTCTGGAAACCTGGCCCCACGGTTGGCCCCCTTACTGTGGGGGCTGAGACAGGGCAGGCGTCGTTTGACTGCCCCCCCCCCCCCCCCCCCCCCGTCTCCGTTGATCTGAACGGCCCACTTCCGCCGCCGCCGCTTTTTTCTCATCTGCTCCGCTCAGAGCGAAAGGACCGAAACCTGCTCCATTCTGCAGGCTTCGCCCATAAAGGCCGGCCCGCGAGCCTCAAGAAAAGCATCGCGGGAGACCCGACATGGGCGGAGACCCAGCTCAGACCTTCCACGCCCTCCCGCGCGGGCCCTTCCGCCACCGGAGACCGGAGCTTCTTCCCCCGGGCCACCGCCCGCACATCGCCTCCCTTTGGCTCCCGAGGAACGGCACCCCAGCTGCACGCTCGGCGGCGAGAGATGCTCCGCGGCCCTCCTCGGGAGCTCTCGCTGTGACCGGGCGGCGACCAGCGCCTGCCGAGCGTCCCGGTGCGAAAGCCCAGCCCAGCCCGGAGGCCTGCCTGGCAGCGCCGCGGGAGGCCTCCGGGGCCACCCTCGGCTCCCCGAGACCGGCTGCCGTGCAGAGTGAGCGGAGCCTCCGGTACCCGGGAAGCGCCAGATTCGGCGGTGGCTCCTCTCCCCGGAACCCCGCTGCCTGTTACCCCGGAGCCTCCGCGGGCCCAGGCCGGAGCGTGACGTCCCCGCCGGCTTGCCCGCCCTCACCCCACCACGCCCGGTCGCTCCCTTGCTGGCTCACCGCGCTTGCCCGGGCCGAAGGCGACCACCACGAAGTAGTCAGCGAGACGCGCCATGCCGGAGAAGCTCCGCGGAGCCGCCGCCGCCACCACCGCCGGAGAAGGAGGAGGAGAAGGAGGCGGCGGCCACCTTGCGGATCATCGCCGTCCGGACGCCGTCGCTGTCGCTGCCTCTCCGCCCCCGGGCGCGTCCAACGCCGCCAACGCCGCCGCCATCTTGCCCGGGCGGCGGGAGGCCGGCTGCCCCGAACGAACACAGGGCGCAGGCGCAGCTCTAGGATCCAGCCAATGGCGGGCAGCTCCGCGGAAAAAGAGCGGCCGGATTGGTGGCCCGGATGCAAACGGCCGCCCTTTCCCGTGTCCGCAAGGAGGTGGCGGGGGCCCTTCGCCGAGGCGCTTCCGCCCGCCCTCCGTGGCAGGGCCCCTCCTCCCCAGGGGCGTTTCCGGCTCAGGCGCTTCTCTGCCCGGAGACCCTCGGCCTCCCCGCGGAGCGGATGCTCGACCGCTGGTCTTTCCTTAAGCTGCCTCGTGGAGCCGGGTGAAGCTGCTGACCGGAGGCCTACGCCGCCTAGCCCAGGAGAAGGCCGAAACTGCCCGCGCCCTTTCCTGCTTGGCGCCCTTTTGCCACCTGCTCTCCGCCCGGGAAGGGAGCCCCGATGCTGCAGCGGGATCCCTTGGAGGAGGAGCGAAGAGTGGCTGAGGACCATGGGTCCCCGGAGTGAGAAACTTCCTGACGGGACAACCAACCGGTGGAACAGAAGTTGCCTTCAGAAGCTGCGGGGATTCCTTCCCTGTCCGAAGTGGTACAGGGGTCTCCTGCTCGAGCCGAGGGGGCGGTTGGACTAGAAGACTTCCAGGGTCCCTTCCAAGCTTTATTCCGAATTGAACAATTGAATCCCATGCGCGGCCCTGGGGGAAGGGGTTGCAAAAGCCGCTGGGCACCAGCTGCTTGTTTCATAATAGGCGCCACAACCACATGCTGATAACGTTGGGCAGCATCACAAGCTACCTTTTCTGGCAAGCTGAGGTTGTAACGTGGATACCAAATCTTCTAACATCGTTTTCATGGCTTCTGTGAAAGCTTATTATACTGTTTTGTCCTGTAATTTCTGTTCTCAAATTAGGTTTGAGAAATTGTAGTATTCCTGGTTATTATATATTACAGCAGGGGTCTTCAAACTTGACAGCTTTGAGACTTGTGGACTTCAACTCCCAGAATTCCTCCTCCAGTCATGTTAGCTCAGAAATTCTGGGAGTTGAAGTCCACAAGTCTTAAAGCTGTCAAGTTTGAAGGCCCTTATTTTACAGTATCACTTCTCCCCAGTCTAAGTTTTGAATTGTATATTCGACAAGTAGCTTGTAGCTCAAGAACTGCTGCTGAAATTTGTGGTGAAAAATAGCTGATAGCCAGTGGAGTCCACAAGGAAAGAGGAGGGTCAGGTTAACCAAAGCATCAGGAAGCGGGTCCTCTTTGTGGGGCCCTCTGAATCCTGGTTGGTTGCCTCCGGAGGCCACTTGCTGGGATGCTCTGGGCAATAGACCAGCCGCTGAGAGAGCAAAGCAATGGAGGGGCCGGAGTCTGATCCAGCAGGGCACTGCTTGTGTCTTTCTTTTGGGGGGGGGGGGGGGGGTAGGGCATAAGTTTTTTATTTGTCCAATTTAAAAAAACATCTCTTTTGGTGAACAATGTGGTTCCAGGTTTTTACATTTTCATACAAATATGACCTTAGTTACGTATTTTTTTCATATTCAATTTCAAATATGTTCATATATTTCCCATTTTCTGTAATTTTCTCTAATATTCAATTCATAGCTTAGCTTATCATTTTTCTTTAAATTTTCTCATTTTCTTTATACAATATCTAAAATTCTTATTTCTATATTCTATATTCATTAACTTTTATACTTTTATCTGTCACATTTGCAATTTCATCGCATATTTTTATTTCATTATTCAATAAGTTTCATCTTAGTTCTAACAATTCCAAAGATTTCCCCCTTTAATACCAATTTGAGTGTACCATCCTTTTTTCTTGTACATCACTCAGTTTACTCCCCTTTAATTCATAATTAAATTTAATTCACCTGCAGGACCGCATTCTACCAGTGATCTCCAGCAGGCCGGTGCGTTCACACAGGGAGGGTCTTCTCCGGGTGCCGTCGGCCGCTATGTGTTGTCTGGCGGCCCCGAGGAGTAGGGCCTTCTCTGTGGGGGCCCCTGCCCTCTGGAATACTCTGCCGCCGGAACTTCGTACCGGCACGGACCTGAGGGCCTTCAGGCGCGCGTTGAAGACCTGGCTCTTTGAGCAGGCCGGCCTGGGCTGAGATGGTTTTAATTGGTCTCCGTATTATCTTCGATTTTAACCGGGGTTTTAAGGGTGGGGGGGTGGGTTTTCTTATTAATCAGCCAGTATTTAATTTAATTCTTTTTTAACTTTTGTACTGTTTTGGGGTCTAGATTGGCTGTACACCGCCCTGAGTCCCTAGGGAGAAGGGCGGTATAGAAATTCCATTAATAAATAAATAAATAAATAATAATCACTTTTTAAATTATCACTTTCTAGGTTAATGACTATAATCCCCTAACAACTATATATCACACATACATTTTACGCCAGATTCCACATGGTATTCTTTCCCTTGGTTACACTCTAAATCATTTATTATTTCAATCACATAATATTCAATTAATTATAAAGACTGATATTAATCTTTTTATAATTCTCATAACATTTAACTATATTCTTAATTCTATTAATTATAATTAACATTTTTCTCATAACTTCCCATTTTCACATTTATTTCAATTATATCTATATATAATTTAAATAACAATTCTTGAATAGTAAAATTTTAAAAAGAAAACATCAGTCAATATTTTCATTTTACAAATCTATATTTTTATACACCACTTCCCATTACCTTACAGAATCCCCTTTTCTATTCCTTATCCATTATCTCCAAGATTCCTAACTGTATAGTTCCTTTTCATTTTTATTTGCTTTCTATATCCCCTTTTCTGGTCCTTTCTCTTGTTCCCCTTTTCCTTTATTTTTTCCCTCTATTTCTTACTCCAGTTTTTATCTCCCTCCCTCTCTTGAGCTTTCTTCTATAATTCCCTTTTCTGCTGTTTCCTTTATTTGACTTTCCATACCATTCCCTTTTTAATCATCCCCTCAAATCTCCAGATTTTAATTTTCAATCTTTTTTTCTCCTTGTTTTATTGTTCATTATTCCATTTGATCGTTAAGGCTGGCTTCTTCTTTGATCAGCTCCTCCCCTTCTGGGTCTCTTTGTCCTTTGTTCTTCAACATCGCCATTTTTAGTTCTTTTTAAGCAATACTGCACAGTTCTACTCTTTCATTATCATTTCCTTTATACTTCTTAAATCCAATTTTATTCCAAGTAAAGTTCTGTCGTTTTTGCACACCTGTTTTAATTTTTATTTATCTCTTGTTTCAGTATTTAAGTCAAATCCAGTTAACCAGTAGTTTATTTCAACCAGCTTATAGCAATCAATTTCTATTAATTCCTTTTAAAGTTATTTCCAAGGTCCATAAGGTTCTATTTTTAAATTCCTCCTGTTAAATTCTTAATTTTTCCAAAAGTCACCAATTAATCCCAGGTTTCAGCCTTCTTTGTTTTTCCTTTATGATATTCTAGTTTCACTTTTCAGGGTTTCTGTTATATTATAACAAAGTCCTCTTATTTTATATCAAAGTCCAATTTTAAAAGAACCAAACACTTTTTAAAGAGCCACTAAAATTTTTCCTTTACCATTAGGTGGCGCTCTCTGTTATGTCCAAATCCACCCTTTCTTTTCACTTTCTTTTCTCTATTTACGGCTTTTAAGTTTCAATAATCCAATTAAGTCCAATTATCAAATTTCTTTTGATACATTCAAGTTCAACTTTTAATTGTGCCTGTTTCGTGCTAAAATCATTTATCTATTCAAATTTAAGGAAGTATTTTTCTTCTGGCTTCCTCCTATTTTGACGTTCAAAGCCACTTTCATTTGTATCCGATTTTTCTTTTCACTCTCTCTAGTCGCCGCTTTTAAAACCTTTCTTAAAAATTTCTTTAGATCTTGAGTTCCGGTTCCGGTTTCTTTGGTAACGGACTGAAATCCGTGACTGTGTGAGGTTTCAGTTCGTGCTGACTGCTGGAGCGCCCCAATCCTTTGGATTCGGGGCTGAAGCCACCCCGTAGAGGTGGTGAAGACAGGGGATACTGCCAGCCAAGTTGAGGGGAGCCACATCTCTCCTCCTTGGCCAGTAAAACTCCCTTTCCCGAAGGCGGCCAGCGGTGGTCAGAAATGCCACCACAAAGAAGAACCGGACGGGATAAGAATGTGCAGGAGGAAGACAAAGAGGAAAGCAGGACAGACTGGGCTAAACACAGAAAACATCTAAGCAAGGTACCCTGAAGCTAAAAGTACTTAGTGGGATACCTTTGAAAGAACTGTAATTGATGGCGAAGAAGAGAGAAAAGGAAGTTAAGGTTAATCCTTTTTCCTATTTTTATTCCGTTAATTATAAATGATATGAGAAGAAATTTATGCTAAAATACTTTGACACTAATAGGCTATTTTAAGCTGAAATTTAAGTGTCAAAAGGAGAAAAAAAAGATTTTTTTTTCATCTGGTCTTTTTGGTCATCTGAAAGTTTTAAAAAGGAGAAGAGATAAAAAGGTGAAAATTGGAATAAAAAAACGGAGTTTCACCTGGAAAAAAAAAGTAGGAACTGTGAACTTTGAAAAGATTCCCAAGGATACATTGTAATTGAAATCTTATTAAAAGATACAATAACCAACGGAAAGGAAAGACAAAATAAGAAGGAATAACCTGGGGAAGAAGAGATTGGTTTCTTTTTCCTTTTGTTAAAGACACTCAGGTGGTTATTTAAAATGACATCACTACTGGAGCAAGTGAAAATGTATCTTAAAAACAAGAAAGAAGAGGCAGAAAAAGAAGGAAGATCTTTTGGCTTCGTATCTGAATTTCTTGAAATGGAGATTTTAGATTATGAAAAAAAGCTACAAGAGGAAGAAGAAGGGCGGGACAAAAAAGAAGCCATTTTTATTGAAACAATGCAAAGTGTGGGAAAAAGGGGGAAAAGGGGGAAAGGAGGTAAAAGTTTCAGATTAAAGGGAACAGCCAAAAAGAGAAATACTTTGAAATAGAAACATAATAGCAAGGAGAAGCAGAAAAGTAAATTACAGAAGGGGAAAAGAGAGAAGGTTACAAAAAAAAAGGGATGAGAAAGGGGGGGGGGATAGAAAGGGAAAGAAATTATGAGGAACAAAAGCAGGAAATAAAGAAAAAAGGGAAACGTACTAGGATTAAAGGTATTTGCTCAGCTAGGATGCACAGAGACAATGGCTAAATCAAAATAAAATTGAGAACTCTGTAAAGGTACTAAAAATAAGATTGTGATAGAATATTATGTGTTAATGAAATATGTAAGTAACTTAGGAGATAAAATTATATTACTATATTTGATATGTTCATTTAAAGAAGAGAGGGAAACGGTAATTATTTTTATAGATTGGTAAGATATGGAAAAGAAAGATGAAAGATATATACCAGCTATTTAAAATGAATTTGAAGACTCATTTTGAAAGATTGATAAAATATTCAAAAGAAAGAGTAAAAGATTTATATTCTAGTTAATAGAATGAATTTGAATAATTATCTTGTTTACTATATAAAGCTGCATAATTATTTAATGGTATATTAATAATTAATGTAAGAATTAAAAAAAAGGAGAGAAATATTTTAGTTGTTTCCAAAGATTGTTAATGCGAAGGATTATAAGGTTCATACCAGCATTAGAATGAATTTGAATCACTATTTTACTTACCGATGTTTATATATATATATACAATGTTTTTGTTAGTTGTGTAGAAATTTTTTTCTTTTATATTTGTATGAAGTACCAACCAGAGTTTGAAGGATGAGATTTATATGATATAAAATAGATATTAGAAATTTAAAGGTATAAAATTTAATGTTTGATGAGAATGCATATGATTATAAATATAAGATTTAATGGTGTTGTACTCCGATTGGCAATTATAGGGGGAATCTTGTTTTTTTTTTTTTTTAAGAATGTTGGAAGAGAATATATTCAATTGTAAACAATGACAGACGAAAGTATAAGGATAATGAATAAAGAGATATAGAAATTTAGATTGAAATGATCTTACTATAAAAGAAGATGTCAAAGGGGAAATAGTGATAAGTTGGTATAAAATGATAAGATGTGAAGTTGAGTATATAAGATAAATATATATATATATGAAATTGTGTCTGTATGGAAATGTGATAACCTGGAATCATGCTGTACTCAAATAAGATGTTTTATCTGTTTGTTAAAACCCAATAAAACTTGATTAAAAAAAAATCTTTAGATCTTAATTCCAGGGTATCTTTGTATCCATATGTTGCGCCTAATTTGTCCGGTCTCTACACTGTCTGCTGCTTCACCACGCCTGCACAATCTTTGTCCTGGATAGCCTTCTGTCTTCAGGGTGGCCATGTTTGGCCATTGCTACAGCCTGTCTTCGGAGAGAGTATACCTAGCCAGGGAGGGGAGATGCGGCTCCCCTCAACCCGACATGCGGTCTCCCCTTCTTCACCACTCCTTCAAGGTGATTCTGGCCTCATTCGGAGCCCTCTAACGGGAAAACACAGATGGAGCAGTGGACAATTGCGGACTTCGATCCCTCCACGATGGAAACGCCACCAGAAGTCAGACTACTTGTGTCTTTATGTCTCATTCACATATATAACCACAGGTGGAGGTTCATTCTGATGAATGCAGCAAATTCTTGCAGACACTGCTGAAAAGAACCATGTTGCCAATCTCTTTACTTCTTAGGCTGCTGTATAAGAGTTTCAGGTTTGTCATCCATTTCCATTTTCATTATCAAATTCTTCCCTTAGCAGGATATGCTGTTTACACTGGTTCTGTCAAAAGTCCTTTCTGAGTGTTTTCTTTCAAAATCCCTAGGTTGGTCAGTCTCCTAGTATATTTTTTAACCTCTCACAAAATTCATTGCTTCTACAGTTTCTTGAAGCTCAGCTGCAATGGACCTTCCTTTCTGTTTCTGCTTATGAAACTGGAATTGCTTTGCATGGAATAATGATTTTGCTACCAAATGTTCCTGATTTACTAGTTTTGTAAAGTTGAATCACATGGTTTATTTGTAGGGCCTTCAGCTTTTCAATAAAATATCCTCTTTGCCTCCCACAACTATCAGCAAAACAGACACTTTTTTAATAGCAACCATTTTATATGCCTCAAAAAATGGTTAAAGCCTTTCTGTGGTTGGTGTCCTCCATGGCACTAATCAGACATTTCCATTCTCCCAATAAAGTAGCCATCCTACTGTGCCTTTTCTGTTTGGTTTGTTTTCATTTTCCTCCTTTGGTTTTTACTGTCCTTTTTAACAACCCCCAAGATACTATGAGGCTTACCCTAGAAACATAGCACTGAAGCTTCCATTAAGTAGGAGCAAAAACTGGTTGAATCTAGGAGTTCATTTTTTTGGAAGAAGCCATTGACTTTTCCCTTGCAATCTAGGGAATTTGGATACAAGTAGTGGCATATAAATTTAATAAATAATTGAGTAATTTGATTCAATCCATGTGGAAAGGTCCCATGGTAGAACAGTTATTTGATTTGGATATGAAAGATATCCGTATCTTGTCTTTGCCACAGTCAGAACACTTCCTGGTTCATATGCATTGACCGCCATTGTTATCTCAGTGGCCCTTTCAAATGGTCTGCTCCGGGCCCCTGGCAAGTAATCCTTTAACAAGGAAATGGGGCAAATGGATTGAGGACCTGTTTCATTACTAGTAAGAGGCGGTGTCTCTGGCCCTTGTCAAAATCATCCCTGAGCAGCCTCCCAGGGTGTCCCCTTGGTTTGCAGAGGACTGGGGAGATGAAACAGTGGAAGCAGGCCAAGAATGACAGAATGTGGCCAAGCACAAGATTGATCACTCTGTGGTGACAAAGCAGGTGAAATACTCTTAGTTCTCTCTTCTTGCTTTGCTGGATTGTTGTCCAGTGTCCCTCCTTATTCAGAGGGTTGGTTGGTTCTCCTGTGGATAAGAGCCCTCCAGTGGGGTTGCCTCTGGGCCACTGTGGCTAGCCAGTAGAACATGACTGGCCATCTTGCTACATTATTTGGGATTCTTTTGGCCCTGTAACTTCCAAGGAATCGGATAGGCTGCTCCTCAGCGGATCCTCAGTTGCCTGAGCCCACTGATGGAGGCTGTTTGAAAGCTTGCAAATACAAATTTTATACAAATGTTATAAATAAGTTGGAAATTGTATCAAACATTTGTATTAATATATTGATCTATATGAGTACAGAGATAGCGTTAAAAACTATGCAGCAGCTCTTAGGAAAACTTGAACTTAGCCCAGAAAGACAGGAGGAAGAAACTTTAGATTACCCTGCCTTGGCTCTCTCTGGTATCAGAGTGAGAGAGAGAGACTGCTGGGCTTTTAAGATTCTTGGTGCTCTCGGAGCTTTTGCTGGCTTCCCCGTTGACTTAGCTAGTAGGAAGCCTCCAGGAAGTTGCTCCTAGGACCTCAGGATGCTGCAGCTGTCATAATTGCAATCAAGTCCATAATTGCCACTTACCAAGTGCCTGAATTGTGATCACGTGACTGCCAGGATGTGGATCTGTAAGGACTGGTCATAAAAGCCTCCATGTTGAGTCCCTTCAAATAGTCACCAAACAAGAATGATCGTAAAGCAAAAACAACCCGTATCCTTTTTTTTGGATATGCTTGATCTGTGTTATCATTGTTTTATTGTTTTCCTGCTTTTAATTCTTATGCAGTTGGGCAAGCTATAAGTGGGTGGGTGGATGATAGTGCCTCGTACCTAGCCACAAAAGTGAACTGTTGCAGAAATTCCACAGCTTTGGGGAGAGTTTAAACTGACCATCCTTCTCATAAACTAATTAAGTCAGAACATTCCCCTTTGCATTTCACTTTTTCAATCTTAGGACTAATGCCGTTGTTTGAATGTTGAGTCAGGCAACTCTTCATATGAATCTGTTTGAGTTTATATGAGGCAGTGCTATGCTTTTCCTTAAATGTGATTTGTTCATTAAAGCACTGGTGGCTGTGTTTTACACGGCTGTATCCCAGGAGGTACGTCTTGCCATTGCTCAGTTGTGCACTTCAGGTGATTTGTGCCAGCCTCTAGACTGGCCAAATGTCCTTCCCATTCAGCATAGCCCTTGGATCAGAGGCACATAAGTGAGTGTTGCTCTGATTTGTGTGTGCACCTGGCTAGAAATGTCCTGTTTCCTTGCCAATGGATTTACTTTATTGTACTGTTTACTGCTAAATTATTATCTTGTTAACCACTCTGAGAACATGTTAAATAAAGAAGAACCTGTAATTCTTAAACCAACACTGAAGAGACAAGTAAATGGGTTTCATGGTTTTGTAGCCAGGAGAAACCTGGAATGAGAAAATAACAAGGCTGTGCAGCTGTCCCAATTGCAAAGGAAGAAGGTGTTTTCTGGTGGAATTGCAGTGCAGCTCTGCTCTTAGCCAAGAGCCTGAAACAAATGTGCAACCTGGGTGTGAAAATTACTCGACTGGAGTTAAGGGAGCAGCGGTCATCCTGCATTTCTTGGACACTTTTGCCAGGATTTGGGGATAATGCTCTGTTTCACATTTTGAAGGCTTTGAACAGGGTTTTTCAAATAACTGGAGAGGTAGTTATTTCGGCTGTAGGTGTTTTTGGCACCGGAAATGTCCCTTGACACATAAAAGGCAGCCCTTCAGGCTAGCAAATGACTTTTCTTTCCCTCTTCAAATAGGACATGGAAATTCTGCATGATTCCGTGGAGTTCGGATTGTCCGACGGAGGCTCCCTCCCACGAATGCCCTGAAGCTGCGCCAGAGCCACTGGCATGGGAAATCCCTCGCGGGAAGCTACAGCCGGTTAAGCCTCGGACGAGCTGTGCTATCCCGGCGCGGGAGGGGTCGTCTCCGACCAGCCCTTCAACATCCCGCTGAGAGCTCCGCTCCGGATGCTTTCCCGCCAGCCGCGCCGCGCCGGGGCCCGGAGGAGTGGAGGGCTTGGAGCAGAGAGAGGCGAGACGGTGTGCGGTGGCCCGTCCTGGATTGCAGCTTCTCCTGCCGGGCGCCGCAACCACAACAAGCCTGGACTTGTTGCGGGATGGGAGCGCGACCCGGTCCGCCTGGCTTTGGCCCCCTTCGCTTTCCTGCGCCCGAGAAGCGGCCGCCGCTGGGCAAACGCCGCGCCGGCTGGAGGGAGCGCCTTTCCTCCAAGGGGCCGACCGTGCGGGCCCCGCACCTCCTGTAGGGCCATCCCCGAAGAAGGCAGCTGGCGAGCCCCGGGGCGGGCTGAGCAGGACCGCGGCGTCAGTGGCGGCCGGGCGCCCCGCCCCGTCGGGGAAGGAGCCGGGAGGAAACGGTATTTAACCCGGGGCCGGCCGGGTGCGACGGCAGAGACAGGAGACTACCCACGCGAGAGGCTGGAAGAGCGGCGGCTCAGTCCCCCCTCGAGTCTGGAAGCTGTCGCGGGGAGTGGGCAGCGTGGGCTCCGTCGCCGTTTCCCGGCAACTCTGCGGAGCCCTTCCAGTCTTCTGCCGCCATGAAGCGCCAGTCGCCGGCTGGGCAGAGTTGCATCAGCCGCCGCCGCTTCCTGCCGCTGCTGCTCCTGCTGTTTCTCCACCTGCCCGCCGCCGAACTCGAGTCGTGTTGCCCGCCTCCTCCGTCTGGGCGCGGGGCGCGGCTCTCGTTGCCCAGGTAAGCTCGTTGGCTGTATCTCCGCGCGGCCCCGGGAGCCTCCGGTCGCCTTCCCTAGAAGGACTCCGCTCCCGGCACGGTAGCAGGCTCTGTCCTTCATACTCCAGCGACTCTTTCCCGGGTAGCGTGGAGGGGGACCGGGGCAGTCCAGAACCGGAATCAGCAATACCGGACGGACACTCACAACCTCTCTCTCTGTCACACACACATACATACACACAAACAGAGTCCTCGTGTCCCTTTGCGATTACTGCCAGCCTCGCCTGCTTCGCCAGCGCTTCCTCTTGGCCGCTGGTTTCACGGACTGCCATGAACAGAATTTTCTCCTAGAGACGCAAACCCTGAGGAGAGTCCCGTGCAAGCCTGGGGGCCGGGAGTTACAAGTTTTTTTTGTTTTTTTTACCTTTTCAAGGGTTAGCACCAAAACCAATTCAGCTGAGCTGCCTTCTTCACAAAGGGTCTGATGCACAGGGCAACCAGCCCGGAGCGTGTGTGTGTGTATGCTTCAAGGCTTCCTTGAGGAACCTCGGTGGTGGTTACACTTCTTTTTCCCTTTCTCCCCGCTCCCCCAACTGCTCTGTTCAGATGCTGGGTACTTGCTGAGGGGCAGTGAGCAGTCCCAGGTGTGGATGGGAGGGGTTGAATAATGGATGCTTGCCAGTTGGGCTTACTGAGTTCCAGAGCTGCCTTATGTGCTCTGGCCATGATCCAGGACCTTGTTAAGTATCCCCAGCCCTTTGAAATGAATCGTTTCGAGCTTATGTAACAGCAAATTAGGAAAGCTGGAATCCACTCTTGGCTTGGAGTAAACCCACCCGATTGGCTTTAGGGCAAATGTGTGTAATAGGGCCGACCCTCAAAGCGTAATATTGAGTTCCATGTTCTTTCACATTTGGAAGCTTCGTCCCTTAGGTGTTGGTCTGCAGTGGAGTTCAGTTCATTAACCCTAAAAAAAAATTGGCATAGAAACAAGTCCTAAAAATCACCCTGAAACATTGGAACCACATAGCATTTCTGCCACCAATGATGCAATATCATTACAAAATGAATCAGCTGTTGAAACTGGAAGTCTTTTAAGGAATCCTTTGAAAGCCAGAAAGGAGAAGGCAAGGCAGGTCTACGGGGAAGAGTCCTAGTGTGCTGAGGGCCTTCCCCTACCCATTCATCAGCTTCTGGGGCACACTGGCTGATAAGAGACTTCCACCCTAGCCTGAGAGAGAAGACACAGTTGGGACCCTTGGCAGAAGGGAGGTTTTCCCCTGCCAGTTTTGGGATGGAATGTGGGGTGTAGCAAGGGGGGAGAAAGTGGACTTCTCCATCCACCCCTCCTTGTTCCTCTTCTGCCTGAGGCCCTCCTCTCCAATTCTTGAATGTGTCTTTTGGCTGTATTTTATACCTTTTCCTAGCAATGACAGATGCCCCACTTCCAATAAAAATATTTGTCTTTTTTATTTTATTCCCCCCTCCCAGTAAAAGTTGGTGCCTTATTTAAGTTAACCAACCATTTAATTTTCTTTTATGGATAGAGAGCTGTTCATTCTATACCCCTAGGATGCTTCTAGAGGGAGGAAGATGATACATGGCAGTCTTGTAAATAGACTACCTCTTGTTGGGTTGTGCATAACTCAACGTATGCAAGTGATATCAAGAAAGTTGTGGTTGCCAAACTCCAGTTTCCCTCTGGGCTCCTTTCTCGTGGCCTCTGGTTCCTTGGCCTTGGCAGGACAAGAAGCTTTTCACTTGGAGAAGATGGAAGACAAGAAGAAATCAGAGTTTTAGCAACACGGATGGAATCAGGGAGTCTGTGGGAGACCTCCTTGGTCTACCTGGTATGGACCCTAATTTGCTTGGTGTGCAGAGGGTCCATGCTGCCTTGCTGATTGTAGTATCAGGATCAGAGGCTGCCATCAACAAGAGGCATCAAAGGTGCAAAACCCTTTTTCCTTTCAAGGAGCTCCATGCAAACATCGGGTGCCATCCCAGGAGTCCTTGGGCAACTTGGAGGCATCTTTATAGCTTACAGAGATTGGGTGAAGGTGCAGGCAGAAAGGAGCGCACTTCCAGTTCCATTCCCCTGACACTTAGATTGCCATAGGGAAATGAACCTGAACAAATGGTTTTCAGCCAAGCACTCAAGAGGCACAAGTAGTGGTACATGGCCAGCAGGTGATCAGCCATTGCTGCCTCAATTCAGCCAACCTTGAGGACAGACAGGGTTAAGGGTAGGAGCTGGACAAACTAAAGCATTGCCTCTTTTGGGTAGCACAGGAAGCTGGACTAGTAAGAAAGGCCCCATCTTCTTATACTACAGATTGTAGGATTCCTAAAGTTCTCACCGCTGCCATCTACGATTGAACAGGAGCTGAACTGCAGTGTATCTACTGTCTCTCACACACACATATTAAGAGTGGTACATTGCACTCTGCAGGTCCACAGAGGAAGCAGTGGGTGCAAGACCAGGCTTGCTAGAGTGGCTTCTGCTTCTCATGAGTCAGGGCAACCTACTTTCTTGAGTTGAGTTGGAATGCTATCTTAAACATGTAGAATAAACAAGCACAGCAAGGACCTTGCCTCTGATCACTTCCTGGGTTAGAATCCAGCTTAATGCCCTATAATCCAACTGTCAAAGGGATCCAGCAATGACACTACGAGCAAGACTTTGGTCAAAGAATTAGAAGGAGCCTGGAAAGATCTCTTCTGACTAAAGGCTAGTCAACATAAAGCGGTGCTCCCAGACACCTTTTGATTTTTGACATGGATCTCCTCCTAGAGAATAAGACAAAACTCCTCCTTGGCAGCAAATGGAAAAGAATGCAACAAAAGACTGAGTTTTGACTAGCAATGATGGTTCTGCTTGTTATTTACACATGAAGCATCACGATGATGTATTCCACCTATACTTTTCAGGGGCCTTCCCTCCACTCCACTTTCTCCCCAGCAGCTCTGTGGCATCAGCTAGGCTATGGGAGAGACTTCCTGTCTGAATCAAACCCCAATGGGGTATCCCACCACAGGGGCACGCTGTGCTCTCCATCTGCCTCCGTGGAGATTTTGACCAAGACAGCTGGAAGGTCTCTCCAGCATCCCTAAAATGTGCGGGGTCACTCCATCCACTGCAGAGGGGCTCAGGCAGGAAGGGATCGGGTTGCTGACAGGGTTAGAAGAGGAAATGCCAGCAGCCATAGTGCTCAAGCGGTGGTCAAAGCCAAGGAATCGCTGGCCACATTGTCTGAGAGGTACCATCAGGCACTGAATTGGAGGCAGGTGTTGTTTTCAGGAAGTTTTTTTTCCAGCCATCCTGTGGTTCCCTGAAAGATGCGTCTGAATGGGAAAGAGGAGATCCATGTGAATCGGTTGGATGTCCTCTTTGGCTCCCAGCAGAAGGGCTTGGCTGGGATGGGGGAAGGGATGATGCAGGGAAAGGCACAAGGAAGGAGCTTTCTGTGACTGGATGCAGCATGAGATGCGCAAGAGGGCACACCCCGTCTTCCTTCCTCACCCTCAGCATGGTCTTGGAAGCCAGGCATCCTCTGCTTTAACAGAGCCACACAAGTCACAACCCCACTTCAACTCTGCCAGCCCCTCCCTAGGTTTTGGTGAGCTCTCAGAAACGGTGCTGACTATGAAAAGCCTCTGTGTAAGCTGGCTTGGGTGTGCAGGCTTACGCCTGTGATGCAGCTGGTGTTTGTGCACGCTCTCCTTGGGTGGCTACCAGTGTACGTGTCCTGTGGCAGGTAGCTTCTTTCCTCTCTGCACGTGCTCCTCCCTCCTCACTTTGCCCTCTGGCCATCTCCCAGGCTCTCCCATCTCATCCGCAGCCCAGGCTCCCTGCCAGGGATTCTGTCGTTGACCTCACTTTTTTCTCACCTTGGCCTCCCCTTTCTAGCCAGGCCTACCACCTTCCACCTCTTTTCCTCCCTTTCCACTCCTCCCCCTGTCCCTGCCCTTACTGCCCTGGAAGGAAGGAGGTTCAGCTGGCTGCCTCACTGCCTGAAAAGGGTTGAGTAGCAAACCCACTGCCCGACTTCATGTGGGGCTTTCAGAGCTCCAGGGAGCAACTCATTTTCCTGGAGAGCTCCCTCCTCCTGGCTTCTCCTGGCTATGGCTTAAGAATAGAGTTTGCCTTCTGGTTAGCACTGCTCTGGCCCACTAGGATGGGGAAGAAGGTACTCTGCCCCCTGCCTTGAAAAGAAGGGGGGAAAGCAGTGTTTAAACTTTAAATTAGTTTCAAATGGGTGTAGTATCTTGTTTTCCATTTCAATACTGCTATCTATTTTTTCTAGATTGGGATCCAGATTCCATGCATAGGAAAATATACTGTTCTCTGTCCATGTGGAAAAGCAATTTCTCCAGGTTCTCATTCACAGGGTGCTTTTGAGAGAGGCAAAGCCATGGCCATATCCATCTGAAAATGCAGCCTAGAAACATCAGTTTTAGCTTTTTGGCCTGCTTGGAGTTCCTGTAGAGGGTGTGGCAGAGAAGGACCTTGGTTGCTGGAGTGCACTTCCAGGCCCACCAGAAGGAAGCTGTGTTGGCCTCGTCTCCTGGGAAGCCGTGCAGTTCTCTTTCTCTTTCCCCTCGAGAGCGAGGATAATAGCCCAGCTGTTCCCAAAGGAATGCAGACTTTCTGGGTCCTGATCCCAAAGGATCTGCCAAATTATTTCCCCATTCTTTCCCACAGAGGACAGGTCAGGGTTTGCTTCCCTTGGTTGGGCAGAAGCATCAGAGTACAGCTCTATCTAAGTTTTATTTTTGTCTTTCAGCTTTTATATTTGCAAGAACTTCCTGATCAGCCTTGGCTAATGGAAAGGCCAGATGTTCCAATCTCAGCTTCATCTTTAGAAATCTCATTAAAAATTGAGAGCCCGAAATAAAGATGAAAGGAGCCAAAGTGCCAGGATACATTAATTGGGGCACAGAGGTGGTGTGGCAGCAACTAACACCAAGTCAGGGGGTCCAAATTAAAGGTGTTTGCAGCTTTTCTCCAACACTCACCAACTTCAGGAAACTTGAAGTTTCTGGCAGTAATGTTAGATCCACCACCTCATCCTTTGTGGGAGGTATGACAAATGCAGCCTTTTTAAGTTCGCACAACTCACAAAACATCTTATGGTCAGTACATATGTTGTATCTCCAAGACTAACCATATTATAGATAGCCTGATCTATATCCAGTAGATTCCCCAGCCTTTCAGAGTATCAAGTTCTAGAATAGGGAAGGAATGTCCCCACTTCTCATCCAGAGGCTTCTGAGCCCAGCATCCCTGCGCCTCCAGCTCTTCTTTCCTTCTTGTACATCCAGGGGCCCTCTAAACATCTCCTCTTCTTTGTGGCAGGAAACCGTGGGACTCAAACCACCATTCTACCTGGCTTCCGAAGAGGCTGTCGAAGAACGGGGTGCCTTGGCTGGCTCAGAAGCAACCTGGGATGGCAGACAGCTTGCTTCCCTTCCGAGAGCTCCCCAGGCCCAGACTGAACCCTCTGCAACTTGGCTATGGCCCTCGGCCTCAGCCCACACTGATGCTGGCCCTTCGTCGAAAGCGCCGCGCTGCCCAACTAATGCGCGTGGGTTGTGCTTTGGGCACTTGCCAAGTGCAAAATCTCAGGCACCGGCTTTGGCAGCTGAAGGGCCAGTTGGGACGCCAGGATTCCTCTCCCATCAGTCTCCATAGTCCCCACAGCTATGGCTGATGGCAGAGGGTGATGCCAGGACTGGAAAGACAGCTGCTCCTTGCCCTGAACATTTCCAGCAGCCCTCTCCTCCTCGAGACCTCCCATGCCACCCGCTGGTCTTCCTGCTGGACCTACGTGTAGGGTATTCCCCTGGTGGGTGGGGGGATGTGGGCCTTGAAAAAAGGTGGGGCGGGGGCTGCTGCTGGAGGGGCCTGAGTCCCAGCTCTCACCTCTCAGAAGGTGCACTGGGTGCGGCTGTACAGTAGCCTCGCTTTATCCTGGCAAGAGGGAGTTGAAGGTTTATCAATAGATGGGATCATTCCATATTAACACTGGTAGCGTCATAGGAGAACCAGCTCTGGCTTTCAGTGAATGAATCTCTTCCCTGCACACATTCTAAAAACTAATAAAATGATCTAAGCATGGATTTTATCTCCGCGTGCACCACCTCAAAGCTTGGGGCTGTAAGAGGGGATGAGCCATGTCAAAATGGAGGCATCCCTTCCCTTCAGAACGGCTCATGCTAATGCTATTAGCTAGGTAATATGTGTGAGTGTGCAGCTGTGCAAGTGTGCTCTGTGAGAAAGTGAGACTGGCTGGCTTGCAAGAGAGGGCATGCACCTCCTCAGCCCCTTCTCTCTAGCTTTGGTGCCTCATTTGAATTCACCAGGCTTTCTCCCCAGGGGTCTGAATGAGGGTTAATACAGGGTGTGTTTCAAACCCAGAGCTGTTCTTTGAATCACCTGGTATGCAGCTTTTTCTCCCAACTGCCATGTAAAGGTAGAATTGTGTGTGGAACTGCCACAGCAAAACAACCTCAGGCAATGATCTGATAAATGACTCTGGAGTCCAGTGCAGGGGATTGTGTCTTCTAGGCACTAAAAAGCAACTGCAGGCAGTTTTCCAGAACAAAACCTGTCCTGGGAAAAGTGGAATGTTGAATCTTAATAAAAGATATGAAGTTGTGTTGTTGGGGGGGGGGGGTGCACGAAGGGAGGCTCAGCCAATCTCATTGTACACAAGTTGTACACTGACAATTGGCACCCATGGTGTGTTGCTCAGCAGTAGCTCATGCTTGCTGGTCTAGTTCACACGACATGTTACACCAGGTTTTGTAGTTTGCGATTCAGGATATATGGAAAAGGACGTTATCCACATGGTAGGCTGTTTCCTGTTAAATCACAAAACTTGTTAAGTTATCATAGGATTATGAGTTTGGGCAGAGTATGTGATAAAAATCAAGTACGTTGAGTTAGTCTGGGTGAGGTGAACTTAATGGGGGGAGGCACTGGCATTCAAAGGCTCAGCATGTCTTTTGGCCCCGGGGGCTTCCATAGGGCATGCAGTAAAATAAACATTTTGAAGCTTTAGTAAAAAAGCAAAATGGCTAAAAAACTGCATTTTTTTGACTGGGAGTAAACAATCCCGGACTTCTGAAAGAGGAACTAGCCATAGCGCTAACCCACCAAGGAACAGCCAGAAAGCAAAAGGTCAAGGCAACTTCACGTTGGAGGGCTGAGTTTGCCATTTTGTTTGGAAGGGGCGGATGTCACAGCCCTGATCTCCCTCCAGGTGGGCTTCTAGAAGTCTCCAGAAAGGTCCTTATTACCCAGAATCCAGGTTTGTTCTTACTGAATCCCTCAGGAACAAGAGGAAATTTCAGCATCCAAACTTTGCCTCCGAAGCAATGAATGCTGAACAGAACAGCCCCCTCAGTTGTAACAGCAGGGTTCTGCATGAGTGGCATTTCTGAATATCCGCCGCAAGCAGGCAAGAAAGGTGGTTTGCCAGGGCTCTCCTTGGAGACAGCCAGGGCTGAACGGCCTTTTGCGTATATTTATCCCAGCATGCAAAGATCTGGAAAGCTGCCTTTTAAGAAGTGGGATGAACCTGACAGTGCACAGGGTCAAATTTCCTCTGAGACAGGTTATGCCTGTATAAACTCCCTTGAGTCACAGACAAATGCGACCATCTGGAAAATCTGCCTCGCTGATCAAGGGAAGGGTCAGATGGAATAGAAAGGTGGGTTAGCTTCCTTGGAGTGCTAGTTAAAATGACAGCAGAGCTTGTCCCTGGGTCCAAGGGCCACCACAGCTTTGCTGGCTAAGAGCTTTCTGAGAGAGGTCAAAGCAGAGGGGCTGGGATCTGACTCAGCAGTTTCCTGCATCAACAAGATGTCCTGGGCAAGCTAGCATAGCAGGGGACTCAGAAAGAGGGTCCCACCTGGGCTGACTCACCTGGAGGCTTCTCTCACAATCCCATGACATCAGAGGCCATGACCAGGAGTCCTTTTGCCAAGGACGATCTTCCCCTTCCCTTTCCAACCCCGGCTGCCTCCCCCCCCCCCCCAAACTATGCAGCTTCTGTTACTGTCCCAAAGATTGCCCCCCCTCCTCCCCACCATTCTGGAAGCGAACTCTGCCCTAATGAGGGAGGATCGCCTCTGTCTCCCGATCACAGTCTTCGTTGCCCTTCCTTGATTGACAGGTATCATCTGCCTGCGGGCCTTTCCTTTGATGCCCATCAGTTGCCTTCCCTAGTCCTTACAACGGGAAGCTGTACTGCCGCTAGGAGGATTTGCCAGCTGTGCATTTCGGGAATGCCTGGAGCCCCATAGGCGATGGGCGCCAAAGCCAAGCGCTTGGAAGTGCGGCCGGCACAAGGAGGAGCGGCTGGCAGGGAAGAGTTCTCTCTGCTTGGGTGGCACCTCCTGCAGCTTCCCCCTCCCGGCACCAGCAGTTCCCCATGAACTGGGTTAGGAGAATCGGTGTGGCAGTCGAGGCTCCCTCGCCCTCCTCCCGGGGCGGCCGTGAGGGAAAGGTTGCGGCGGGGAGAGGGCGCGGCGCCTGCCTTCGTCAGAGCCCGGTGGAAAGAGAGGCAGCGTAAATTTAAGCATCCGGTCCGAGGCACAGAGGCCAGCCTGCTTATCGAGAGGGGCTCGGCTGGCGCACGTACCGAGAAGCCTCTGACTGCCTTCGAGGCCGCAGCAGCGGAACGGCCTGGGCCGACCCGGTGCAAGGTGCAGCCCGTGGGATCCCTGACGGACGCTCTCTAAAGGAGCCGAGTTTCCGTTTTATTTTGCCCTCGGTCTCCGCGCTGCAGCTGCGCCTCAGGCAGGCAGGTTTGCCGCCGGTTCGCTCTTCCGAAAAGGCTCCCAGTTCTCCCAGCCATTCCGCGCAGAAGCCGCGGATCCTGGCCGAGGGTCGCCCGAAGGCGGCGCCCTCCCCCGGCCCGACCGAGAGTGAGCCCCGCCTCGGCCTCGGCCGCCACGCCCCCTCGGGCTCCGCCCACCAGCTGCGGGGAACGGCTTCCGCGGGAGAGAGGGCGCTCCCACCCCTCTCTCTATGGTCGGAACCGCGGTCGCATCATCATCGCGCGCCGAGGCGGGAAATTCGAGGAGCGGCCCTCGGTTTCCTGGCCCCGCAGTCTCTGGCTGGACCGCTGGAGGCTCCGGCTTTGGCGCTATGGCCCGGCGCGGAGGGTGAGCACAGTTCCGGCTCTGGCGGAGGTTCCCCCGGGGGAGGAGGAGGTTAATGCCCGTTTTCGAGGACGATCTCTGGAAACGCCAAGCGGGGCTGGGAGCGGCAGAGCTGAGCCACTCCCCGTGGTTTAGACAGTGGTTCTTAACCTGGGCGATATTGCCCCCAGGGGCCGATTTCGTTTTTCAGGGAGGCGATAGAACGAAAAGGGCGACCCGGGGGCGAAGAAATGAAAGGGGGATGATATGGGGGCGATGGAGCGAGACGTTTTGGGGATACTTTTGAGACTTTTTTCGTGCAGTGAACCGCTGTTTATCTGTCGTACAAAAACATCAGATCGCTCGCTATTAGTGGATTGAACTGTGTTTTACATTGTTCCTCCACCTAGCTTCAGTATATGTGAATACGCATCGCTCATCTTCATGCGCGTTGCGCAGCAGCCTCTATCACTCTACGCATTAAATTTGTCGCTCTGATTTTTGTTGCTTTCCTTCTGTAAAAAAATGTCTTTTTAAGCCTTTTTACAGTGTGCATGGATATATATTTTTCTCGAATCTTAATTTAGTTTCAGAGTTTTCATCTTGAAATTCTTAAGGTTTGTTCTTATGCCCTTTTTATATTTCTTTTTGTGTCTTAAAGTTCACTTGTAATTAAATCATTAAATGTTACTGTTTTTTTCGGGCATTTCATTTTCTTGCAATTGAATTTTGTTTTCAGTGGTCATTGCATTTAAGTGTCTTGAATAAATAAGATAATAATGTAATACATGTATCAGAAGTTTGGGAGTAAAGTGATGGGTGGCATCAGAATTTTTCACACAGTTGAGATATGGGAAAAAGACTGGAAATAAATTATTTGCATCAATATGTCCTGATGACAATTTTAAAGAAAACAAAAAACGTGTTTGCATCAATTGAAGAATTATTTCCCTGTGTTGTGATTGAGAGGTTATGTTGGGGGAGGGGGGCGATGATAACTTCCTCAATGGCTCAAGGGGGCAATTCTTTCAAAAAGGTTAAGAACTACTGGTCTAGACGAGCATGTCGCGTGCGCTTGGGGGTGGAGGTGGAGAGCTTCGACATGGGCCACTCTGTTCAAGGTCTGAACCTTTAGTTTCCTTGGACTTTTTATGAGGGAGCTGCCTGTCCTGCATTACTTGCCTTTCAAACGGCCTCTGTGCTCCTGGAGGTGCCTTTCTTACATCCGTAGATTTTGTTTTGGGCCACTAATAATCCTCTTGTGATCTGTTTCACAGCTCATCATCTTCAGGCAGTGACGATGAATTTGAAAAATGTAAGTATGTAAAAGTTAACCTGCAGAAGTAGAGAAAGTGCTTTTTTTTGGGAGTATGACTTTCAGTTCCGTTTTCCTAACCGTTAAAAAACAGTTGCTGGAACTGGGTATGTCTAGTCTGATGAAAAGAAGGACCAGAGGTGACACGATAGCAGTCTTCCAATATCTCAGGGGCTGCCCCAAAGAAGAGGGGGTCAAGCTATTCTCCAAAGCCCCTGAGAGCAGGACAAGAAGCAACGAGTGGAAACAAATTACCGAGAGAAGCAACTTAGAACTAAGGAGAAATTTCCTAACAGAACAATTAATCAAATGAATGAATGAATTCTTTATTGGCCAAGTGTTATTAGACACACAAGGAATTTGTCTTGGTGCATGTGCTCTCAGTGTACATAGAAAGAATCAAGCATAATAAGGCACAATACTTAATATAGTCATAGGGTACATCTAGGCAATCAAATCATACTAGGAAACAGTCAATATAAATCGTAAGGGTACAAGTGAAACTTGCCTCCATAAGTTGTAAATGCTCCAACACTGGAAGTTTTTAAGAAGATATTGGATAGCCATTTGTCTGAAATGCTATAGGGTTTCCTGCCTAAGCAGGGGGTTGGACTAGAACAGGGGTCTCCAACCTTAGCAACTTTAAGACTTGTGGACTTCAATTCCCAGAGTTCCTTGCTAAGGTTGGAGACCCCGGACTAGTAGACCTCCAAGGTCCCTTCCAATTCTGTTATTCTATTCTATCTGCTTTCTACTACAGGCAGTCCTCAATGTATGATTACAATTGAGTCCAAAATTTCTGTTGCTAAATGAAACATTAAGTGAATTTTGCTCCATTTTACGACCTTTCTTGCCAAAGCTGTTGTGAATTACTGGAGTTGTTAAGTTAGGAACATAATTGTTAAATGAATCTGGCTTCCCCATTGACTTTGCTTGTAAGAAAGTTGCAAAATATCAGACCTGCTGCAACATAAATCTCTAAAAAGAAATGATCCTTGGCTCCATTTGTTGAGAAAAATATAGTCAAGTATATTGCAGTAGTGCAAAGCCAGAACTGAAAATCGCACACCAAAATAGCCTGACTTTCCCTTTCTCATTTGCCTCCCATTGCCTACTCCATGTAGACAGTTGGGTTCAGGCAAGGTGTTTTCATAATGGTCAGTGCCAGTACAGGATGGCATGCGCTAGTATGCCAGGTGACCTTGAAACAGCTTCCCAAATAGATAAGGGCAATTTACTTTCTTTCCCCTCTTGCCTCCCCCTCTTAAATAGGAGTCAGTTGCTAAGCATCCGAATTTTGATCACATGATCGTGGGGATGCTGCGATAGTCGTAAGTGTGAAAAACGGTCCTAAGTCACTTTCCAATGTCATTGTAACTTTGAACAATCACTAAATGAATTGTTTTAAGTTGAGGACTTCTGAAGAACATTATAACACAGGTCTCTATGCTCTTCGGTGAGCATGGTTTAGATGAGGATGGTCCAATGTTCTGTATAAATGCTATGTTTTTTTCTAGATTTTTACCATTTAATCAGATCAATATATTTTTAACCTATTAATGGAAAGTTGATTTTGTTAGTTATCGGGAGCATTTGTTCATAGATATTTAACTTGTTTTTCTTAACTTTATTTAGAGAGGCTAAGAGAGAACAATATAAACTGCTGAGAAACTAAATAACTTTTAAAATGTACACACAAACACATATCCCACCTTTATTATTTTTATAAGTAACTAGAGGCAGCTAACATCTTCTTCCTCCTACTTTCCCACAGCAACAACCCTGTGAGGTGAGTTGGGCTGAGAACGAGTGGCTGATCCAAGATCACCTAACTGACTTTCATGGTTAAGGCAGGACTAGAACTCACAATCTCCTCCTTTCTAGCTAGGTGCCTTAACCACTAGACCAAACTGACTCCCTAAAATAATGAAAAATAATTGAGTAGGAGCATGTTATAATCTTTGTCATGTAATAACTACTCTTTGCACTGTGTGACTAATGTCTTTCTTTGATCTATCTGGCTCTCTTACGGTCTAAGTAGCCTCCTTGTGGCATTCTGCAGATAAGGAATCCAATATTGAAGATGCCAGTATGGGAATCAAAGTGATTGCAGATCAGTTAGGTCTGGAAAAAGAAGCGCTCTGTGCTGAGAATGCCAAGTACCTTCAATGACACAAAAGGGCTTATGTCTTGGTATGATTTGCCTCCTTTTCCTGTGTAAGAGATCAAATCATGCTGGGGAAAACATTGAGAAGGTCTCTTCACCTTAATTGCTGTAAGGCTATACATTTACATATCTGTATATCTATATCTGTATATATGTACACATACATACACACATACATATTACAAACTATTCTAAAAATACGAGTTCCAAGTATACTTGTAAAGGAAGAAACAGACATCCTGCAATCTCCGGAACTAAAAATTGTATTTATTGTACTTATTAAGCTTTCGTCAGCCTCTGCTGACATCGTCAGAGTATTAAACTACTATTACGGAGATCTATGCCTTTATATATGGGGGCTCCCGCCCTCTGGAATGGTCTGCCTCCAGAGTTACGCAGTAACACCGACCTGAGAGCTTTCAGACGTGCATTGAAAACCTGGCTCTTTGAGCAGGCCGGCCTGGGCTGAAATGGGATTTTTAGTGTAATTTTAGTATTCGAGTTTTAAATTGGGATTTTAAAAATTTGGGGTTTTATTAATTTATTGGGGGAGGGTATAATTTTAGGCAGCCTCAAGATATTTAATTCTCTTTTAACTTTTATAATTGTAAAAAGTTTTATGGTTGGTTGTACACCGCCCTGAGTCCTTCGGGAGAAGGGCGGTATATAAATATGTTAAATAAATAAATAAAATAAATATCATTAATCAGTTTAGCCCTTGCACTGTAATAGGCCCCTCCAACTGCCTCCCACCCGTAATTAACCCTGTTGTTTTTGCTTCAATCATGTTAGTCAAAAGGAGGGTTATTTCTTCTTGTTTCCTCTTGCCAGACCTAGCCTGGAATGCTTATCTCTAAGAAGTGATGTTAATCTTCCAGCTATTGCAATTTGTTGCCTTGCTCATGACCTTGTGGTTGGCCCGGCTCGGTCTTCGTTATTCTTGTCCATTATAACTTGGGGCGGCTCTGCCAGGCTCTTCTGAATTTGAACAGGCCTGGCTGTGCCTTCATAGGATGAATCCACGTGCCCAGGTGTGTGTGTGGGGGGGTGCCATCAATTCCTGCTTCCCGATGGGAAGTGGTCTCTGCTCCTCCTGCAGGGTGTTTCCTGGTGTCTCAATGCTTGGTAGGCCGGTGGTAGTTTGATATGCCTATCGATAGAATTGCTATTGGAAAACCAGGCTTCTTTTAATAGACAAGTGTCTATTACCAGATAAGAGTCAGTGGAATTCAGGAGGGATTGGACTTGGACCATTTATGGGAATGCAACGACTCTAGGCTGATGACATGCTTAACTCTGCCTCCCCCTCAGCTTTGCCTGCTCTTCTCCTACATCAGGCCAGTCTTTTCATCAACAATTCAAGTGAATAAGGATAGTCTTCTTACAAACTGACTTGGCAATCTGCAGCCTCCATCAACAACCAGGGCCTTGAGAGACTGCTATCAGGGACCCAGGAGTCCAAGTGCTGGAACAAGATCCTGCGGCCAGTCTCCCATGAATATCTCACTCCTTGTTTCCTGTCCTATCTCCTCCTACCTGTTGTTACTGGAATGTTGCAGCCTGCTCTCTCCTCTCCATAGGGATCCACACCTGGCCTGCACCCCTTACCTCAATCTTCCAGTCAGGGCTCCCTAATATTCGAGCTGCTTTTTTCAGTCTTAGGCATTCAGTGCCTCTGGTTCATCAGGGATCATCCCCACCCACCTCCAATCTACCAGCCACACTGCCAACAGTCATTTCCCTCTCACCAGACTGCTGTAGCCAAACTACAAGCCAATAACTAACCCCCCCCCCCCACTCCCTTATTGGTGGGAAATTAGAGTAGAATCCCACCGCCTGCTAAACTTTCTCCGATGACTAGTCCCCGTTGCAACTAAATCCATCCAGTTAAATCCTCCTGGATGGTGGCAATTGCTGATTAAAAGTTCATGCAGAAGGTGGTTCCCAGGGCCTTCCAGATCTCACCCGGGGGAAAGGCAAGATGGCTACCCAACGAAGTGACGGGGAGCTGCAAGCACAGCCCCCCGGCCAAGCCACAGAGATGCTGGATTGGCCCTGCCCCTCCCACAGCAGAATCCCTCATCGCCACACAATGCCCACAGCGGGAAAGGCAGCCCCTTCCAGCAGCGTCAGCCTTCCTTGCCCAGAGGGCCATGTGTCCTTTGACACTGGCCTCTCTGCTGCACAGAACACTTTCTTTGGGAAACAGCTGGTCCGCACAGCTGGTGGCCCCACAATCCAGCTGCCAGCACCGGTTCCCACAGCCAGTTCTGCCTGCAACCCAGGGAAGGAAATGGACCCTGGGCACCACACACACTTCTGGCTTGTATTTGGTGGGTTTCTCTGTATTAAACTTAGAAGCCACCCAGGGTCCCCTGTGTGAGATGGGTGGCCATATACTCCAAGGCGGCAGAGGGAGCAGGAACAGACCTGGCTGGGCTTGGGGAGGTCCTTTCAGAGCTATGTCCATCTGACGTCACCTTGAAGAAAGGAAGAGGAGAGGCTGCCTAGAAAACGGTCAGACGAGAGAGGCAGGAGCCCTCCCCCTGCCCCGGACTTTGTCTGAAGGTTGCAAGGGGGGGATCATGTGACCGCCTCAGCTCTTCGGCTGTCGTGAACACAGTTGCCAGGCATCTCAATTTTGATCACATGACCGGGGGGAGGCTGCAATGCTCGTGTGAAGAACAGTCCTAAGTCATGATTTTTTTCAGTGCAATTGTAACTTCGAACAGCCACTAAACAAACTGTTGTAAGTCAAGGACTACCTGTATCTGTATCCTGGACTCGCATATCTGAAGGGGCGCACTCCCCTTGACCGACCCTGGTTGCTTCCGTTTCTCTCCTGCTGCCTTCAAATTTCCAATGGCCATCCTAGCATGCTCTTTCCAGGAGGAGTCCAGTGACCTCCCCATTAGGCCCGAAAGAGCCTGAAAGGGAAGTGAATTCTTAATTAAGTTTAATTTGCTTTTGGAGAGTTTAATCGTTTAAGGGAACTAACTTTTGTTTTGTTCTATGGCTTGTTTTAGTTTTGTCTAGAATGAGAATCCCCAGATCTGCTTCATGTTGCACACCAAGGACAAGAAACATCAGGTGTGTCTGAAATTTTGTACTTTACGTTGATTTGGACTTTCTGAAACATACTCAGTTTTAAACATGTTAAGATCTGATTGGATAAAGGGTGTGTGATTTATGCTTAGTAAACAAAATTTTAAAAGCCGTGTTAATTTCTACATGGTTTTTGCAATTACCTTAATAATTCTGTAATTTATGACCAACGTATCAGTGTGTGATTCTGAGTGGTTTACAGCAAAAACAGTTAAAAACAACAGCAACTGTTCAGACAAAGTAGCCAAGTTTTAAGGGTGTTCTGGAAGGAAGGCTGGTAGATTAGGATCAGGCTAATCTAGGACTTTGCTGGTTAAGAACCAGGCAGGTTTGCTTTGGCTGAGCAGAGGACGTTCAGTGGGATTTGCTCTGGAAGAGGCATCTTAGATAAGAAGGGGCCATCCTGCATGTCTTACCCTTTGAATTAGTAACCACCCCAGGAAAAATGTTCTTTTCTAGGAGCTTCAGCAGTGCCAGTTAAATAAATATTCCAACAAAATCAGTATTTCCCAGATTTCAGGAAAGGCAGAAACATCATCTTTAATCTTACCAATATTATTAATCAAAGTTAATCTCTGCTTATCTGAATGTTGATTGCTGGTCAGGAAGTGTTTTCTTTTGAGCTTTGGGGAACTCAGACAAATCAGCTATTAAGAGGTGTTAGGATATGTGCAGAGTAACCCTTGTATAAAAAGGATATGTACACGGAAACGGTTTTATGAAAACAGTTATGAATAAATATATAGCCACACAGAGTTGAACAAGTTATATTAATGTTTACTTGAAGAAATAGCACAGTCCAATAAACAGTCCATGTCATACACGTTTTTATCAGTCCAGAAATATCCAGTTATAAAGTCTTACCGGTTTCAAGTCTTTTACAGCAGACAAATATCAAAGCATAATACAACAGATAATCTTCGATATCAACAGAATATCAAAATAAACAGGGTTAGTCAGTATCGGTCTGTAGTCAGTCAGTATCAGTATCGAGAGATCAGTGAAAAAGAGAGAAAGAATTAAACCATGATCTATAGCTCCCTCTTATGGCAACTTGTAGCATAATAATGCCACCTCTTGTTTATTGGACCCGTGCCCCTCCTGGCTGGTCTTGGCCACTCGGGAGGTGACACGAGGCTGGTTCCAAGGGATCATTAACGCTTCCTTGAGAGAGGGGCTTTTACCCGCCGCCTTGAAAGAGGCGGAGGTGCGGCCCCTCCTCAAGAAACCGTCCCTGCATCCAGCATTGTTGTCGAATTATCGTCCAGTCTTCAACCTCTGCTTTGTGGCGAAGGTTGTTGAGAGTGTGGTGGCACGTCAGCTCCCTCAGTACCTGGATGAAGCGGTATATCTAGACCCCCTCCAATCGGATTTCAGGCCCGGGCACAGCACGGAGACGGCGTTGGTCGCGTTGGTGGATGATCTCTGGAAGGCCCAAGACAGGGGTTGTTTCTCTGTCTTAGTCCTGTTAGATCTCTCAGCGGCTTTTGATACTGTCAACCACAGTATCTTATTGCAGCGGTTGGGGGGGTTAGGAGTGGGAGGCACCGTTTTACGGTGGTTCTCCTTCCTCTCCGACCGCTCGCAATTTGTGTTGACAGGGGGGCAGAGGTCGACCCCGAGGCCCCTATTATGTGGGGTGCCCCAGGGGTCTGTGCTCTCGCCCCTGCTGTTCAACATTTATGTGAAGCCGCTGGGTGAGATCATCTGTGGGTTCGGGGTAGAGTTCCATCAGTACGCTGATGATACTCAGCTGTACATCTCTGCCCCGGGCCACCCCAACGAAGCCATTGAAGTGATGACCTGATGCCTGGAGGCCGTGCGGAGTTGGATGGGTCTTAACAGGCTTCATCTCAACCCGACCAAAACCGAGTGGCTGTGGTTTCCTGGGCCCAGATACATTCAGCTTATTCCATCGCTGGCTGTGGGGGGGAGAAATTTTGCCCCCCATGGAAAGGGCTCGCAATCTGGATGTCCTCCTGGACGTCCTCCTGGCTGTCTTTAGAAGATCACATTACGGCCATCGCCAGGGGGGCCTTTTTTCAGATTCGTCTGATTTACCAGTTGCGGTCTTTTCTGGATCTGGGTGCACTTCGCACGGTCACTTCCACCCTCGTCATCTCCCTCTTTGACTACTGCAATGCTCTCTACATGGGGCTCCTGTTGAAGAGTATCCAGAGGCTGCAGTTGGTCCAGAGTGCAGCTGCGCAGGTGATCTTGGGAGCTCCTCGGAGCTCCCATGTTACACTGCTCCTGCGCGTGCTGCATTGGCTTCCTGTGGCCTTCCAGATCCGATTCAAGGTGGTAGTGATCATCTTTAAAGCGCTCCATGGCTCGGGACCTGGGTACTTACGGGACCACCTGCTGCCACCAACAGCCTCCCGCCGCCCAGTGCGCCCCACAGGGTCGGCCTCCTCGGGGTTCCGCCGGCTGGGCGATGCCGGTTGGCAGCCCCGAGGGTGCGGGCCTTCTCTGCGGGGGCTCCCTCCCTTTGGAACAACTTGCCCCCGGAGATACGGGCCATCACTGACATTCAGACCTTCCGGCGCGCAGTAAAGACCCTGTTTTTTCAACAGGCCTAAATTTGGTATTTTTAAATTTTTATCAGTTTTTATACTTGTTAATTTTATATTTGGCCACTAATTTAATCATTTTAAATTGTTTTTAACTTTATAACTTTACTCTGTTTCTGTTTTATCTGGTTGTACACCACCCCAAGTCCCATTTTTGGGAGAGGGGGCGGTATAAAAATCTACTAAACTAAACTAATTAACCAACCAGAACACAGCTTAATACATTACAGTATTTTTCCTTAAAGCTACAAACATATATATTTGTAGTTTATATATTGTCAACCCAACTACGTTATTTACATATACATAACATTCTCCCCTTTGGGTTGGTCAATATATAATACATTACATCTTTAATTCATAATTCTTTACACAATTAATAACTCATACAATTTTATAGAGATTAGAAGATTCTTTATCTAACTCTGCATACAAAGCTTGATTGACCTCTATTATATTTACGTCTCTCTCTAATTGACCTTCTAGAAAACTCAGTACATGTTTTTTGTTTATTTTCTTCCTCTAAACCCCATCAAATCTTTTGCAGTAATAGATGGTTCTTCTTTTACAGATTTATCAATATTCCTATCATTTTTATGATCAGTGAAGATGGAGTTTTTACAATAATACTATGTTTTTTATTATATTCTTGTTTAAACTTTCACCAGCCAACATGCTCCAGATATTTAGCACTTGCACTCCAATATATATTATTAGTACTTGGCTGCCAAAATTTAAATAATCTATGATTAGTTCCATAACCTACAAAATACAATTTCTTATCTCTATATTGTCCCTTTTGTCTTACTTGCGTGGGAATAAGAACCCATGCTAGGGTTCCAAATGTATGCAAATAACTAAGATCTGGTTTTCTTTTATGCCAACGAGTAAATGGTAATTCACCAGTTGTTAAATTTATTACATTATTCAAAACATGGTGAGCACACATTATTGCCTCATCCCACAGTTGCTCTGATATAGCAGAATCAGACATCATATTCTTAGCCATAACCTGTAAAGTTTGTCTTCTACATTCAATATATGAGTTATGTTGTAGTCTATAAGGATCAGAACGCTCATGTTCAATTCCAGGTTTTGTAACATAGTTTCAAATTTGTTATTAGTAAATTCAATATCATTATTTGTAATTAATCTAATAATTTTCTGTTTCTGTTTTCTTTCAGTAAATTTTAGCCAGTTTACAAAATACTGGTATGTTTCTTGCTTTGATTTCATTAAGTAACAGAAACCATGTCTAGAAAAATGATCCATAATACTCAATATATAACAGGCTCCACCTATACTAGGTTTTCTAGGTCCAATGGTTTACTGGTTTTCAGTCCATTTACCATATTTTCAGAAATTACCTTGTTTTCCTATTTATTACAAATATTGCAATCTACATACTTTATACAGGGTTTTAAGTTTATACCAGTAGACAACTTAACAGTTTTCTTGATCATTTTGAAATTTATATGACCCATTCGTCTATGGAGTAGATGAATACATTCATCATGAGACTTCTTATTCTCAAAAGCTGAGTTAACATTACTTGATGGATCATCATTTATAATAAACAAACCATTTTCCAATCTTGAAATAATACTTTTACCTTGTTTGTCTATTAAATGTGACTACAAATCCTGCTTTTTCCATTTCTCTTACAGATAGCAAATTAAATTTCATTCCAGGTACTTATAACATTGGTAAACTTTCATTTATACATGAACAATATGCAGTACCTTCTCCATATGCTTTCATTTTCTATCCATTAGCTAATGATATATGCTGTTCATTCTTTCTCATGTTAACAAACCTCTCTTTACTTGTGTAGTAATACACTGCGATGCTCCACTATCAACTACCCATATATCATGTTTTACATTTTTAGTTATATTTGATATTGCTAAAATAACATTCTTATGAGCTCTCTTTGTATCATTCTGTTTCTTACCCTTTTTACAGTATCTGGCTATATGTCCTTTAGCCCCACAAGAAAAACATTTCCTAACAATATAGGCAGTTGAAGACAGTTTTTCTTCCTGTGGTTGTCTTTCTCTCATTTGAATTCTATCTTGCCTTCTTCTTGACTCTTCTAACAGTCTTCCAGTTATGCCAGTCAATGTAAGTTCATCTCTATTTACAACTTCCAGTGAAGACACATAATCATCATAAGTTTCATCCAAAGAAGAAAGAATAATGTAAACCTGCTGTAACTCAGAAAAAATCAGTTCTTTTTCTTGTAGCTCCTGAAAAGTCCTTTTCATAAACTCCAAATGAGCTAACATATTGCCATCTTTTATTAGACGAGCTCGAAACAGTTTACGTGTAAGGTATATGTGTGCACCCACACTATCTCGAACATAAATCTTCTTCAGAATGTCCCAACATCTAGCAACAGATTCTTGACCACGAATATGAACTAGCTGCGGATCACTAGTGACAGTCCAATTATAGAAAGAGCCTTTTCACTATCCCGGTTAAAGTCACCTATTTTCTTCTTATCTTCATCATTCGATGGATCCAAAGTTATTACATCCAGTGGATTATTCACTACAGTCCATAATCCTTCTTTACGCAGAAGTAGGCTGCTCTTCATAGACCATGAAACATAGTTTGTTCCATCCAACCGGATTATCAGGGATAGACTGGTTGACTGTTCTTATGCCATTGTAACAATAAACCACAATTAGCTGTCTGAATATGAAACTATATTCACACTGGTTCTCAATATCTCTCTGGGCCCATAAGAGATCATCAGTGAAAAAGAGAGAAAGAATTAAACCATGATCTATAGCTCTCTCTTATGGCAACTTGTAGCATAATTAACCAACCAGAACACAGCATAATACAGTATTTTTCCTAAAGCTACAAACATATATATTTGTAGTTTATATATTGTCAACCCAACTATGTATTTACATATACATAACAAGAGGCACATAGAGGTAAACAACAGTCTACATACCTTTCCAAAGAAACAGTCAAATAATCATTTAATCACATCTATATCGCCGTTCATCTCATCAGAAGTGACTCTGGATGGCATACATAAATCAGACAAAACCACAATAAAAAAAACAATAATAAAACAGTAAACAATCTATAGTAAAAAAAATTAAAAATCATGTATAAATTAGAATATGGAAACTGCAGTAGAGAGAGAAGTATAAGTATACTATATAGTAGAGAGGTGATATTGTAATAATAATGAGAATTGAACAGTAGTATAGAAGTTACTCTAACATACTAATTTAGAAATGATGGCAATAGGATAAAATGTAGGATGGCGAGAATAGAAACCATTTGCATATAGATTTCTAAGTTTTACGTTTATATCTTGAATTTTTTTTTAATAATAAAACTTCTCCCCAGCGGCAAATACAGCAACTACCTGCCCAGTGCTTTGTGGCTCTTGAGTTTCCCCCAAAAACATGGCCTGGAAGAGCAGAAGCCAGAGTGGGCAGCAGCTTCCCGTGGCTGTTGGAGGAGCTCACAGAAAGGAGGTGTTTTGAATGGGAGGCTTCCCGCTTCCCCCGTGAGCTGCTTCTCTGTGCCTCCTGGATACTCCGCAAAGGGCCTCCGAGAGACGTGGCCACAGTAAAAGGAGGAAAAGAAAGCCTCCTCGGTGGCTTCATGGGAAAACCCAGGCTGCTCTGCTGAGAACAGCCCAGGAGGGTCTGTCTTTGCCCCAGTCAGAAGCTCTGAGGCTTCCTAGTTGTTCTCTCCCCCACCCCAAGGACCAAGGCCTGGTTCTTGTGAACGTTTTGAGATCAGTCAAAGTTGGTAGCAGAAAATGAAATAATAGTAAATACATGACCATAGAACCAACTAAGAAATATTACCTCTACTTACGAAATTAATTCGTTCCGGAAGCCGTTTCGTAACCTGAAAATTTCGTAAGTAGAGGCACATTTTACTTGTAAATGTCCTAATCCGTTCCAAGCCCCCGAACTGTAATTCTTCGTTATTACTTCCTGCTTTGCTGGATTGCTAGCGCGAGACTGAGAACGCGGCGCGGTGCATGCGCACAGATCCCTCCTAGCCAATGGGATGCCAGGAAGATAACCAATGGCAGCACAGCTCAGACGCGCCATTTTCCAAAAAAGCCTTTCGTATCTTGAAACATATTCGTAGGTAGAGACGATATTTTCTCGAAGACGCGTTTCGTGACCTGAAACTTTCGTAGGTAGAGGCTTTCATAAGTAGAGGTACCACTGTATATTTATCACTGCCCTAACAAGGCCCTTTATATTGCAAGCACTCTGTTGATTCAGCTGATTTTCCAGGTGAAGTCAAAGGATTTTCCCAGGGGTTGCGGGGAAGAGATTTTTTACTTTGACTTTCATGAACTGTTTTCTGTTTCTTTTGGTGATCACCCAAAAATGTATGATGAGCCTCAGGCCAATAATGGCCAAATGGGCTGTATATTCCATATTTAATATTTAAAACTTAGTTACGAAGGTTAAAGTGAGGCTTGCTTGCTTTTGTAAATTTAATCTCCATATCAGCTAAATGTTTTTAACAATGGAAAAGAAAAGTCAAGCAGACAGGAATTTAATTTCTTACAGCAGGGAAGGGAAGGGCACTTAATTAGGAGCCCAGTGAAAGAGGGGAGGTTGGTGTAGGAGAACTGGCAGAGCCAGGAGGAGGGGTGAAAAGAGGGATTATCCTGGTTTGAAAGAGTGGTCCAAGAGGCCATCTATGTCCAAACTGAATAGTCCTCTCTCAACTGGGTGGGGGGAGGAGAGGGATATGGCACCATCTATCTCCAGTCTACAACACAGTCCTCTCAGCAGTTCCAAGAAGGCTCCACACCCATTTACACTACTCAGGTGACCCTGAGGACACAAATAAACCTCCAAGTGGCCTCAACAACTCTCTAAAAGAATGCAATTGATCAGCTGTCTGCAAGGAATATAGATTCTTCCATTCCCCACCATCCAATCAGAGCTGAAGAAGCTTCTTGGATGAGAAGTTAAATATCTTCAAAGAAAAACCAGAAAGTCCAGTTGCCTCTTGAAAAAGCACCTTTGGGGTTATCCTAGCATCACTAGGTAGCCACAAGCAAAGTCCAAATGGCCACCCTTGACTGACCCTTATCTAACTAACCGAGTGCTGGCCATCAGTTGAGAAGATTCCTGTCCCTAGGCTTTTAGCAATAAATCAGTGACACGTGGAACTTTTGGCATTTGGCTTGTCATGAGCCCCAAGAGGCGACAGGGGCTGAGGGGAAAGAACAGAGCAGAACAACAGAGTTGGGAGAGACTTTGGGGCCTCTTTCAGGTCCAAAAAGGGCCTGCCTGGGTTTAGCCCAGCGATGTAAAAATGGGCCTTCTCAAGTGTTGGGCTGCAGCGCCTGCTAACTTCCTGGGTGGGAAGGGGGGAGTTTTAAAAATCCTTATTTGCTTTCAGAGGTTAATTCTTAATTCTATTTTTTTTCTCACTTCTCTCCATCTGAAAAGTTTAAAGGAGAATTTGTTTAGCTCGCCTGAAGATAAGTATGGATCTGCAGCAAAAGGCAAGTTGTCAACCTCCCCCCCTCCCCTTTTTAGGAGCTGGGCTTCGCAGTTTGTCTGCTTTTTTCTTTCCAAATTCTTAAAGGGAGCTTGAGTGCTGGTTCAGCATTCCAATTTGACACAGGACATCCCCTTTTGTGCAACTGTCAGAAATGCCAACTGGAGAAGATTATAATTTTGAAATGCTTTCCTCATCATTGTGACTGCTGTTGGGTGGCACTCTTGTAGCCACGCTAAAGGGCCACCATCTTTCAGTTAAGTTCCCTGGGAATAATGCTAAACACCCTCTCACCATGCCTTCCCTCTCCAGTAAGATTACCTAGTGGAAGGGTCTGCAGGCTGCATTGTTTCTGAGGAAAAGAGGCTAGCAGAATCTCCTTCGAGATGTTCTCTGAGGTTGGCTGTTTTCTTGCATTACCCAAGCTAGGTAACCCCATCAATGTTAGTAGGGGGTGGGATTTGGTCTCGGGTTGTATACCAAAGGGGTTGTCCTGTCAGTGGGGATGTGGTGGTCTTAGAAATTCTTGGGTTGGACTGTTCACCGTTAGCTTGTTGGGCAGTTCCTTGATTGGGGTATTGTTTACCTCTTGACTGTTGGTGTCAGGGCTGCCTCTGATCAGTCCCTAGGAAAGAAAATGCTTGACTCCATAGGCTCAGAGAAAAGGTACTTTTACTAGGGAAGAACTGCTTGCAGCAAAAGTCAGGCAAGGTCTGAAGTAAAACATGCGTGAAGAGAGAAATTGAAACTAACCCCACAGCCCAGCCCAGCCCAGCCCAGGCCCATCAACCAGCCAGCCAGAGTTCAGTCATCGGCCAGGAAGATGTCTCTGGTCCAAGTGCATTGCTCCTCCAGGATGGTTGGCCTTGAAGATGTTAAACGACCCGAGCTGGCCATTCTGAGGCCAGGCCTCCCCATCACTTCTCAGAAATTCCACTTTCTCCTCCTGCACGCTTCCCCTCCCAAATACCCATCGCTCCCCCCCCCCCGGCCCATTTCCATGGCAGCTGGCAGCTAGCTTGAAAGAAAGTGAAGATGCAGGCTTACATTTGGTCTGATCTTAAGAGTCTCCTTTGTCGCTGGCTGTTGCCATGAGTTTGAAATAAATGAAACTCCATGATCAGGGGCTAAATAATTTTATGTAAAATGTATGCCCAGCTATTCATGATGCCAAGCTAACTTTGGCTGATGTCATAAAACTGATCAGGGATTATGTGTGGAAGAGACACCACCAGGAAAGGCAGCATTGTAGATAGACTAGGGAGTTGAGAAAAAAACCTGAGGACAAGGCCTTCAAACTCCTGGCCCACGGGCTAGATGATGCGTCACGCGCTGGCCATGCGTGCACCCGGTTTGACAAAGGGGGGGAAGCCCCGATGCGTCACATGATGCTACCGTGACGCCATGAGTTTGGCACTCCTGCCCTAGGAGAAGGGAGCAGCCAGCCATTTCTGCCAAGAAGAACTCCTTCTCTGCTCTTCCTACTTTATGAATATGTGCAATCTGGCTTAGAAGACAGGATTTTGGAGAAATGGGAGGCATGAAAGTTTAATAAATAAATTTTTGAGAATATTTACTTGCATTGGATGGAACCTCAGGAGGAGAGAAGCAACCTAGTACTAAGGAGAAATTTCCTGACAGTGAGAACAATTAACCAGTGGAACAGCTGGCCACCAGAAGTTGTGAAGGCTCCAACACTGGGAGATTTTCAGGTAGAGACTGGACAGCCATTCGTCTGAAGTGGTACAGGGTTTCCTGCCAGAGCAGGGGGTTGGACTGGAAGACCTCCAAGGCCCCTTCCAACTTTGTTCTTCTGTTCTATTGCAGATTCACGACCTCTGCACGCAGCAAAAGCCTCCGATGTTGCTGGAAGGGCGGCTGCCTGCTCTGCTGGGTCTATTTTCTCTCCACCCTCGTGCAGTGACCCCGACAGTGAAGACGATCCCGTCTTTGTTGGAAACCTCCCAGGGAACCTCTCCCATCGCCTGCCTCTTGCCTCTCCTCGGAGGGGCTCCGCTGCTTCCTGGGGGAAGCCAGGCTTTTCCCTCCTCCAGAGCCAGCAGCAGAGCTCAAGGGAGTCAGAGAGCTCCGATGAGGAGGTGGAAAGACTTATGGTTCGCATGAAGCAAAGGTTCTTCTTCCCCGAAGCCAGGAGGGCCGGGAGCCAGCAAAGTCCCCGTGGTAAGAGACGGCCCTTTCCTGGGCTGATTCGAGTGTGGGGCTGGCTGGGCCACGCATGTAGAACGGCTCTTGTAGGAGTTGGGGTTGATGTAGGTTGTTCAGGATCAGAACCAATAAGGCTCTCAATAAGCTGTGCGCTGTTGTGGGAGCTGTTGCTTTTCCTGGACTCCTGTGGGAGCACGTGGGCCCAAGGAAATACAGGTTTGAGCCGGGGGGGGTACGAGTGCAGGTGGGGGACCCTGGAATAATAAAATTTTCGGTGGTAGGAGCATTGCTGGCATGGAAGAGGGGTGTGGGGTTGGGTCTTCCTGCTTCCAGTAACAGGCCAAAGGAAAACCGTTTCCGTGGATGTCTATGGAGTTTCTCAGTCATCCAGGTCATGGTTGTCCCAAAGGTGCTTTTTTCAAGAGGTAAAGTCCAGTTGCTTCTTGAAAAGAGCCCCCTGGGGACTGTATCTGGAGAATTTCAAGTCACAGAAGGAGGGAGGGAGCCCTTTTCGAGTCCACCCACTGGTGTTTAACCCACTTGGGCCATTTCGCAAATGACGATAAAGGCCTAGCTTCGTTATGTTGCCTGTGGGCTTGTGCCGGCTGTTACAGCAAGTCTCTTTGTCCTGCTATGTAGGCAAAGCTGCTTCCATGCTCCATTCTTGGTCTCCTGGCTTGGGGCTTGGGAATGGAAGAGCTGCTTGGAGTCCTTTGCCTGGCCACAGCTTCTCCTGAGCAGCTATTCCCACCTGGTGGGCCAAGCCTGGTCAGGTTGATTGGCAGCTCTGTGCTGAGCATTCTCTTTGCCACTTGCAGAGGAGGGAGGCCCTGGGTCTTCCCTTGAAAGCCCAGCCACGGCTGCGAAGAGAAAGGGCAGCCTTCCCTCAGCAGCCAGGATCCCTGCTCCTGGCACACCGCCTTCCCCTGGGACTTCTAAGAGCAAGGCCCTCGTGGATATTACTCAGTCAGTTACTCGGATGCAAATGGGGTGAGTCTCTACTGCTTCTTTACTATTCCTTTGAGAGTCCAAACAGCTGATTTTTCACACATCCTTTAGGAGAAACATTTTTGCAGCGAGTAAATAAGACTTGCAAAGTGAGAATTTAACACTGTTTGGATCTCGATCCTTCTAGTATATTTGTTTCTATCTTTATCAAATTTATATGCTGCTGAATAGTAATTGGTTGGAATTGATTCATGCTGGACAAAATGGAACCGCGGTGTTTTCAACTACAACAAATACAGTGCAATACTACTTTCTGAATTGCGCAATAGGGTTCAAGATAGCGCCCCGTTACTCCCCAAAGACCCTCCTCAGCCTTCACCATCAGCAGGGAAGCCCAGCATCCTCTCTAAAGAGACAGGAGAATCGTGGTGGGGAAACAGCAGAGTCTAGCTTCTGATCTTCCAGGAGCCAAGACATACGGATGCCTGGCTCTTCCAGTATTTCATTTTGACTACCAAAGGGCTCCCAATGTAACTGAGGACCCCCAGATTTCTCAATGGGTCTGCCTGGGGCAGTGCCACCCAATACAGGACTATTGGTGGAAGAACCTTGTCCCAGCGCCACTCCGTCGTACCTGGGTTGACTCGGAGCCCATATCATCCATCCAGAGCCTTGCAACTCCAGAGTAGTGGGAGAGCCACCCCTGCGGACAAAGAGAAGGGCTCATGTTTATACATTTCAGAAAGGAGGGGAAAATGATGCACGCATACATGGTCCTAATGATGTAATCAGTCTCAGGTTACTTCCTGTCCATCTGGTGTCCGCAGAGAACCGTTTGCACCTTGAGACTCCGGAGTGATGGTGGGTGGGACTGTCCTGATAAAACCTCACAACGGACCACAGTGAGTTAGGTATTGCACAGCCTTTTTGCCTTATTTATCTGAAAACTGATTTTCGCCACAGCACACACAAGCAAAAGAATAACACATTGTGTACAGGTGCCTTTAATATCCTAGTTTTGGCCTGATATTTCTGTTGCAATGTGTAATATTTGGAATATGGGGAGATAGAGAGAGGTGAAGGAAATGGAACATGTCTCTGTGTGTACTGTAGTTCGAAGCAGGCTAATGTTTCTTGGGCAAGATCTGAGGCTTCTCTGCTCAGGCAGTCATGGATGGATCTTGAAAGTTGCTCAGCCATGCCCAGTTCTTCAGGAGACATTTCTTATTTTATTTATGTTTTCAACCTGCTTTTCAGGATTAAGCATAGGTTGGGGTGGGAAGCTCATAGCTAAGTTATCTGAGGCAAGCCTTTACAGCCAGGGTGACCGTGTCCTGCCTCCCCAATGAGGACAGGAGGATGGGCTGCTCCTCCAGCCTTCTCTCGGCTTTTCTCTTCCCAGGGGACCCTGCCGCGTCCAGGGCTGCTTCCTGCAGGAGTTGTCAGACCCAGAATCCCAACTAGCAAAACATTTCCAGAGCAAAAAAGAAGAGCTGGCTCAAAGGCTGTATTCTTTTTACAACCATTCTATCTTTGAGGAGAAGGTAGGGAATTTGGGTTTTGCAAATTCAACTTGTGGCTACCCTTAACACGGGCTCATCTTCGCAAAACCTTAGTTTCCCTTTCACCATGGTTTCTTCTCCTAAGCCCGGTGTCCTCAGCCAAAAGTTCAAAATGGAAGCAGCACTTGTTCTATTGCTGGGCTTTGACAGAAGACAGATGAAGAAATATCTGGCTTCTGTCACCTGCCACCTGCCCAAGACCAGCCAGAAATTTCTCCTCCAGAGGAGGGAGACAAGTGGGGAAAATGGGCCTTTCTCATCCAAGCTGGTCAGAACGGCCTGCTTGTTCCGAGTGGGTGGCTCGAGGGGATCTCAGTGCCAAGCAGTAGTGGAGAATTCCACCTTGGCCCGGCATTTGGAGTCTTGGCCTTGCCCCTGTGTCGGTGTCTGCTGCTTGCCTCCCACCCAGGTTTCTGCCACAAGGAACGTGACACTTTCACAGCAAAAGACGCTTACAGTGAGAGCTGAACCCAATTCTTATAACTTTGGACGTCTCTTGTTGCCTGTCATTTCTCTTAGCTGCCCGAGAGAATGGAAATTATCTGGAATAAAAAGATGCAGAAGACCGCAGGGTGTTGTGTAAGTGGCCAGCTGAAGAACCCAGAGACGCAGCGTTACGCCAAGATAATGCTCTCAGAAAAAGTCTGTGATTCTGCAGGTGGGCCCTCTTGCCTCTCTGACTAGAACAGGTGTGGTCACAGATTGCATGGATGCAAAAGCAAGTTCTCTTCTATAGCGGAGAAGATCTGTAGCTCAGGGTTGAAATGGGGGGTCCTTGGTGCTCTCTGAGCTTAGTTGTTTTCTTGCAGTTTTCTTCATTCCCCAAACTGTGTGCTGATGCTGTTCCCTAGTTTGGATTCTACAAGAAAACCACCAAGCTCAGAGAGCACCAGGGGACCCCCCTCCACCAAATTCTTCTTTAGCACTCTGAGCTGGAAGGGGAGGGATACCACTTGCTAGGTTCAGTTATGAAAGATTTAAACAGGATACACAACAGTAATGGAGAAAGAAAAGGGAAATATTCTCTTTTGTAAATCCAATATAAGTAAGTTATCCCAGTCAGTCTTTTGGTTTCTTATTTGTACATCCTTTTTTATTATATTAAGACATCAGTTGGTTTCATTTTTATGTCCAGCATGATAACTTTTTCCATATCATTATTGTGGCCTTTCATTTTTAAATCCACTTTCAGATCAGTCTCAATCTTGTTTAGTAAATCTTGTTCATCTTCCATAATATCTTTTAAACACAGTCGATCTATAATAGCAGGCATACAGTTCCTAAAATTAACCTCTGGATCCATTGTTCACATGTATTCTTTTTTCCCCCTAGTTTTATTTGCTTTACTATGTATAATATATAAAAAATTCCATTTCAATCAAACTGTGTGTTGTCTGGGTACAGTTGCTTTTAGGCGATCACAATAAGGTGTTTACAATAACATTCATCACAATAACATTAATATGTAATAACAATAATATTTAGCTTATCCATTTTAAGAGACTTCCATTTTAACATTTATCCTTTTTATGTCCCTATCTTTCTAGCTTTGGTTTTTATTGTCTAACCATTCATAAAATAAGCCCCATGTCAAAAAGTATTTAGTTTCTTCTTTGTCCTTAATAGTAAGCATTAGTTTATCCATTTCTGCACATTCTAGTATTTTCTTAATTGCATTCTCATCTGTTGGGAACTCATCAAACTTCCATTGTGGAGCATATAACAATTCTAGCTGCAGTTAGTACATGTAAAATCAAGTATATAATCTCCTTATCATATTTTTCCAGCAGAACGCCCAATAAAAATATTTCTGGTTTCTTGAATTTCTTGTTCACATATGTTCTTCAGTATCTCCCATGTTAAAGTATTTTGTTCCATTCTGTATTAGTAAGTCCAATTTAAGTGGTCATCTCTTTTAATTGTAATCTTTAGATTTTCCTGGTTCCTTTTAATGGGCGTTCTTCAAAGTCTCATCCTATCATAAAAAAAAAAAGAATCTAAAACAACAGCATTTTCCTATGGAAAGAATCCTTTTAATTAAATTCTAAATCTTATTTCAAATCCATCTGGACCCTTAATTATAATTTTTTCAAAGTCAATGTTATAATCACCCTTTTGCTATTTATTAAAAAAAAGAGAATGTTTTAAAAAGGTCCTTAAATTTAAATATATTTAAAACTTATTTCATTAAGAATTAAAGGTAACTCATCTGATACTCTAAAACTGTGTTGCAAAGGTTCCTAATAACAAAACAATTAACAAGCAATTTCCAAAACTTAATTAGAAAAGGAAGTATGTAATCCCTATGTCTATAAAAGCACTGGCCACCATTTGAGCAGAGATGGCATTCCCCCAGAGCTCTGAACCCCCTGGAGATGCCTGTCTTGCGGTTTCCTTGTGAGGAGCGACTTCCTGGAGCACTGGTGGGCGATCATAAGTCGTCTTCATGTTCTGAGAGGGATTACAAAGAGCCGGTCTACTTGCCAGCTCTTCGTTCTGTCGCAGTTCTCCTTCAGTTCACCGTTTCTCACCCAGAAATCCTATGGATAATTTAATTGGCATGGTAGTAATAGCTAGTAGTAATAGCTGTCTCCAGCACCAGACTGGTCGTGGAATCAGGCTGTTCTTAGGAAAAGAGTTCCCCTTTGGAAGTTTCAGCCATGTTTTTTGTGTGAAATTGAAAACTATTCCTCTGATTTCTTATTGTCCAGGAATGGTAGTGGGAGGCAGGGAGGAGGAGTTTCAGATTTGCAGTTCTTACTTTAATAGAATTTGGGCAGTTGCAGTCTCCAAGGCATTTGGCTCTTTTACATTACCTGTTCCCCTCCTCCCCCCGCCTCCAGTATTCATACAAATTGGGCTTCCTGCGGGTTCTTCAGCAGCAACCAAGCAGTTGTCCTTCTAAATGAGGAAATTTTCAGCTCTTCTGCATTATTGGGAGCATTGTGTAGCTTGATCATTTTTGTTCTTAATGGTGGCAAGAAATCAGGCCAACTGGAGGAAATTGACCGCTTGGTTAAATTATCATTTCTCAGATTTAAACCGCAACAATATTCTCTGCTTTACCATTTATATGAATAAAGATATTATATTCCTAGTTCTCCTGCCCACCTAGCAGTCGAAAACAGGCAATCGCAAGTAGATAAATAGGTACCACTTAGGTGGGAAGGTAACAGTGCTCTGTGCACCTCTAGCATATATCCATGCCAGCCACATGATCTTCAGACAATGCTGGCTCTTTGGCTGTGAGACAGAAATGAACACTCCCTCCCTAGAGTCGAACACAACTGGACAGGAGAAGCTTTTACCTTTTTATTATAAGTCCACGTATCCTAGATGGTGGTTTTTAATTGTTCTTGGCTAAATGTTCCGCTCCAGAATAAAGTATTAGGTGGAACATTATCATAGGAAGAGTGGCGGGACCTGGGTAGGCGGAGTCAAAAGAGGAATCAGCCTCGAGTCACTATGTAGCTACAAACTAAGCTCAACCTCTCTTGAATTCTGTTGACAGTGACCTATCGTCAAAATATTGCTAAGCATTAGTTGAGTAGATTCCTGTGCTGTGGCATGAGTAATAATAGATCAGTTTAGTTGGGACTTCATGCACAGTCCTGGTCTTCCATGCCTGACAAAATTAACATTTTATACTTAGTCTCCTAGCAAAGCACATGGCATACAGACCTACAGACAAGTTTCATTGTTCTCTTATTTCATGCCATGGTTAGATCGACTTCGGGATACTCTCATCCACGAACTGTGTCATGCAGCGACATGGTTGATCCACGGTATTCGAGATGGGCATGGGCGATTCTGGAATTTATATGCCAAGAAGTCTGCTACGATTCATCCAGAGCTCCCAGTAGTCTCACGGTGCCACAACTATGAGATAAAATACAAGTTTACTTATGAATGCTTACAGTGCAAAAACACGTGAGTGGAGAATTTCCTTTCGCCTAGCAGTAGTTTTTCTTTCTTTTTTTAAATTCATGGATGCTGCCTCATCTGCCATTTGGTAAACCATTCTCCCAATAGCTCCACTCATCTGCTGTATTTAGCAGATAAATAAATTTAGATGGAGTCCATTTCAGTTTTGTCATTTTGAAATATGATTAAATGTTTCAGAACGTATGCATTTGCTTTTCTGAAACTGGGATATCTTGATCCTTTTCTTGCCTACCTGTTGAAATGATTAGAAGTGTTGGTAGGAGCTAAAGGGGGTTGTGATTGGCGTCTTTCCCCAGGCTTTAGGTCCTGGAACACTCCAATATCAACCCCCTTTAGCTCCTGCCATACTTCTAACCTTGGAATTGGAGGCAGTTTAGGAGTTCAACCCATGAATTGATCCAGGAGATTATGGGCCTTATCTACAAGAGGCTCCACGTTGGACATGTTTTCTTTTTTTAATATTTGGCACAGCTGAGTTATGATGTCATATGGGAAAGAGAATACTTGGAAAGTTTCAAGGCAAAGACTTCACCTGAAGTCAGCAAACTGCTGACAAGGGAGAATCCAAGAGAGAACCACAAGTGTTGTCTGCAGTAGTTTTAAGGCTGAAGACCAGAGAATTCCATGAGGTGGCTTGCTCGCTCCCCAGCTGCTTTTCCGTCCACCTGGTTCCCGCTTGTGGCACCCATCTGTCCATGCTCTGCATATTGTCCAGCCCTCCATAGTGCCCACTCTGGGCACCTGCCTGCTCACCTGTAGGTCTGGCTCACTGGCCTGCTTTGTTTGGGGCTCCCGCCTCTTCCCACGCCACAGTCGCTTAACCTGTGTGGTCCGGGGTTATACTAGCAGCTGGGACTGGTGGAATTGTCATCGCGAAGGGATACAGTCATACGATGATGGAAATTTTGATCCCAACAGCTGTGTAACCTGAGGAAAACCTGTACACTGAAGTAGAATTTCATAGGAGGTTGTCTTAAGATAGTATTAAGGTTACATGAGCCTGAACCATGGTTCTTGGTTACAATCCGTATTTTCAAGACAGAATTGTGTATGGAGTTTTTGATGGCCATTAACTGTTTATGCTGGAGATGATAATAGTTTGTTCTCAGTCACCTGGGAATCAGTCAAATAATAAACCTCTTTCCTGAAGGTTTTGTTTCTATAATTTTGGCTGCAGATACATGCCACCTTTGCCTTTCCTTAGCAGCTTTCTGTCTTCAAAGATACCTCTTGTGTTTGCCTTTCAGAATTGGGCGCCACTCCAAATCCCTCGACACGCAGCGCTTTGTCTGCGCTCTTTGCAAGGGGCAGCTGGAGCTTCGCCAGCCCAAGCTCAAAGACGGCACCCCAGCCAAAGCCCCACTCGCTCCATTTGCAAAATACGTGAAGGAAAACTACAGCTCCGTGAAGCACTCTCAGCAGGGCCTGAGCCATGGAGCCATAATGAGGAAGCTCAGTGTGGATTTCGCCTCCTGCTCTTGATTGAACAGTTGATGCAGCCGCTCCAGACTAATGCTTGCAAAATGAGGTTTCTGATGCAAAGGAGACTGAGGCTGATGGAAAACCATTGTCATAATTCAGCCTTTTAAATGTTATTTGTATGTTTAAATATTACACATATTTAAATGTATTTGTATGTGTTCATTTTCTCCTAGGGCTTCAAATCAAGCATATGTTATTAAATAGTAATAAATTCTTTTTAATTTCAAATGTGGATGTAAATATTGCTGTGGTTTTCCATAGTGATTAGCCCCGATATGTCAAATTCCATTACCTCTAGCCTATTTCTAGAAATGCACATCTGCAAATTAAGTATTTTTCCCATCGAGACATCCACAATAGTATGAAAAACTGGAGGATTTGGACTTGGGCCCTGGACTGGATGCGTTTGGAGAGGAAGACATACCACTAAGGCAGAACATCAGCAGATAGCCAGAATCTGCAAAGAGGAAGTCAGGAAAGCAAAGGCTCAGAACGAACAAAGACTTGCAACAAAAGTCAAAGATAATAAAAAAAGTTTCTTCCAACATATAAATAACAAGAAAAAAATCAAGGAAGCAGTCGGTCCACTAAGGAGAGAAGATGGCAAGGAAGTAACAGGCAACAGAGAAAAAGCAGAGCTGCTTAACTCATTCTTTGCTTCAGTCTTCAACCCACCTGTCAGCCTTCAAGATTTTCTTCCTTTGCTTTGCATCTTTCGGCTGTCATAAGTAACGGGGGGGGAGGAAGGGGGCCATGGTTATGGGAAGCGAGCTGGAGGTGTTACAAAACAGAACTGTATTAAGTTGGAGGGGGGGAGATTCTTGCTTAGGCTTCTATGCTATGCGCAGCCGCAACTCTTTATCAAAATATGTCAAGGTCAATGGACAGAGGCCTCATCACCTGAAGATGCCTACATGATGCTAAATGCAACTTTTAATTGGATGAACCAATTGAACTATTGGGGGTGGGAACGTTGCCATCACTTGGTATATGTGATTTACGCGCTGATTTTCTCAGATTCAGAAATCTTTTGTTGCTACCACTTGATTTCCAGTAAAAGATATCTTTTCTCTAACTAATGGAGTCTTAAGTATTTCTTTCTTGGATTTTGAATGGAGCACCAGCTGACACCATCAAAAACATAACTAATAGACAGACCAGAAATAAAATAACAAAAAAAAATAGTAAGAGAACACCTGTCTGATCCTGAACACAAATCACTGGGGCCTGACGGATTACATCCCAGAGTTTTAAAGGAGCTGGCAGAGGTCATCTCAGATCCACTGCACCATATCTTTCAAAAATCCTGGAGCACTGGGAACTACCAGAGGACTGGAAAAAGGCTGATGTTCCCATCTTCAAAAGAGGATAAAAAACAAACTCAGGAAACTACAGACCAATCAGCCTAACATCAATACCCAGGAAGATACTGGAAAAGATGATAAAAAAACAGATCTGCCAACATCTAGAAACAAAATAATAACTAGCAGTCAGCACGGGTTTGTTAAAACAGATCATGCCAAACCAATCTTATTTCATTCTTCAACATAGTGACTTCTCCAATTTGATTAGATTTGCTTGTTTTAAGCACTCCTTGATGACGGTCTCTGAGGCAGCTACTCAAGAGGTGAAACCCTCCAGCTTAGCTAAGCTTGCTGACCAGCATATAATGGAATAACTATGAAAAGATTTGCTGAATGCCGTATATATATTTAACAATCTATTCAGAAAGTCACGACCAAAAACGAAATAAGTCAGTGTAGCAAAATTAACTGGATAAATTATGTAGGGTTTTGGGTTTTTTTTGATGCAAGTCAATCTCTCGAATCACCACATCAAACTGGCACTGTAGCATTGCTTTCCAAGACCTTACAGAACCACGTCTTTGCAATCTGCTCTCTAGAGTCTCGTCTGTCTACAGTTCCTTTTTCTTCTTTATTGTGGGAATCTGAACTGTATCGGACTGGAATGCATCATCAGATGAGTATCTATTCTACTGCAATAGATCTGATTAGTCATTAATAGCCCTCATAATGAATAAAAGGGTATCAAGTCAAAGCTCAGATACAGGTCACCCTCTGCTTAAGATCGTAATTGAGATTGGGAATACGATTGTAAATTGAGGCAGCCATGGGACCAAAATAAATGTTCTGGCCTGTTTTGTGACAGTTGTTAAAGGCTCGAATGGGTGCTTTTTGCCAGAAGCAGCTGTAGGAAGTTAGCACCCACCCCTCTCCTAGAAAAATTGAAATAGCCTAGGAAATATTAAAAAGGCAGAATATTTCTCCTAAAAAGAGTAGTCACTCAAGAAGCAGAAACCCAGAAGGAGAATCTCTCCCCCACCTTTGTTAATGGGTGGTGTTGTAGAGCGGCGGAGCGACTGAGGCAGACAACCAGAGCAAACTTCAGCTTTAACTTTATTGAAATAATAAAGGGTTGCTGCGGCTGCCACACTAACACGGCAGCCAGCTGGAACAGCAACAGCTGATGCTGTTTGATAGCTCCTTTTATAGCCGGCTGTCAAACGGCTTCAGCCAATAGCAGTCCGTGTTTCCCGCTTGAAACACAGACCTGAGTGGAAACTGCAGTCCAGTTCACAACACTCCTTCCTCCCAGATGGAGCATGCGTAGTCTCTTAAGTATGTAGGGCGCCTGTGCAGACGGCCAGATCTTCTTGGCTCTGTTGGAAATGGCGCCGGAAATTATCTCCTGCCTGTTGTGTGGTTTCCAACAAAGGAGGGGCTGGAGGCTCGCCTGGAGTCAGTTCTGGTTGCTGGACTGCTGTTTCTTCAGGTAGGCTTTTGTTGCAAACGGGTTTGAGATGGGATTCCTCGGGCAACAGTGGTCTTTCTGCATCAAGAATGTCTAGATGGCCTCTGGGTGTAGTGTTCCAACGCCCTCTTGGTCTATATGACGGCGCCAGATGCGCCCATCTTGTAGCTGGACTCTGTAAAACTTAGGACCAGTTACTGCCACCACACGCCCATACATCCACAATGGCTGCCCAGCATAGTTCCTGGCATACACCAGGTCATTTTCTACAAAACTCCTATTTTGGCTGTTTGACCCAAGGGGAAGCACTGGGGCGTAATTTGGGTGAAGCCTATCTAGGGTGGTCCTTAAACGGTGACCCATTAGGAGTTCAGCCGGTGACCTGTTTGTGGAGGAATAAGGGGTTGTGTGCTGGCTTAGAAGGTACTTGGCAAGTCTAGAGTGCCAATCTATGGGCCCAAGTCTTTGCAGGACCTCCTTAGCTGATCTGACTGCCCGTTCAGCCAGACCATTACTAGCAGGCTGAAAAGGAGCTATTAATAAGTGTCTGATTCCTTGGTTGGCTGGGAAAATTTCAAACTCACAAGATGTAAACTGAGGGCCGTTATCAGACACAATGGTGTCAGGGACGCCATGGGTGGCGAACATTCTATTCAGGGCTTTAGTGACTGCCTCTATGGTCGTGGTATGCATTAAAGTCAGCTCCACCCATTTAGAGAAGGAATCAACTAATATTAGGAATGTATGCCCATGGAAAGGGCCAGCCAGGTCAACATGTATCCTGGACCAGGGGCTTCCTGCATCCTCTCACGATCCCGGCGCTGATGCTGGAGGGGAAGGCCTGGTGGCTTGGCATGGCTGACAAGCATTAACTCAGATGGCAATCTGAGCGTCCATGCCCGGCCACCATACATAACTGCGAGTGAGGGCCTTCATCCTGACAATGCTAGGATGACCTTTGTGCAGGACTTCTAAGACTGTGGTCTGCAGTCGGGGGGGGGGGGGGGAATCACTACCCTGGTTCCCCAAAGCAAACAGCCTTGTAAGGAAGAAAGTTCTTGCTGGCGTAATTTGAAGGATAAGAATTCAGATGAATAAGGGGTTGTAGGTCATCCCCTCCCCATCCAGTCAAGGACTTGGGAAATTACCTTGTCCTTGGCAGATTGGGCAACAATGTCAGAGGCGGTGATAGGCAGCTTGAGATCGTTGATTTGTAATACAGCATAGGTCGGAGCAGGATCCTCCAGTGGAACTGGTAGGGGACAACGACTAAGGGCATCTGCATGACTGAGTGTTTTGCCAGAGCGATGAACCAGCGTATAGGAATATGCAGCCAGAAATAATGTCCACCTGGTCATCCTTGGAGACAAAATCTGAGGTGTTTGCTTGTTGCCTGATAAAAGTCCTAAAAGAGGTTTATGATCCGTAACCAGTTCAAAATGGTGTCCATAGAGAAACTCATGGAATTTCTTTACTGAAGCAACTGCAGCCAAAGCCTCTTTATCAATTTGACTGTAGTTACGTTCAGTGGAGGATAGAGTCCTAGAGAAAAATGCAATGGGTGCCTCTGATCCATTAGGCAGTCTATGACTTAGAACAGCTCCTATACCGAAAGGTGAAGCATCTGCAGCTAGTACTAATGGCAAATTGTTGTTAAATTGTATTAAAACAGCATCAGAAGTAAGTAGTGACTTGACTGCTTTGAAAACAAAAGCTTCCTTAGGACCCCAATGCCATGCTGATTGGGCCAGGAGGGGTGTGTTCCCCTGGTGGAGATGTGCCCAGCCGGGTTTCAGGTTTTTCATCGACCAAGGGCCCAGGGGAGGGGGGGAGGTTGCGGTGGTTATTATGGAAGATCTGTGTCCTAGGGAATCCACTGTTCCTCAGATGACCGGATGTGAATCCCTCTTTGTGAAGTGTGGTTCCGGGGTTCAGATGGGCCTATTGATCACATACCTGGCTCCCTGCTATGTGACATCGGCCCTGCCTGAGCTCCTTGAGGTAATAGCCAGCTTGGCAGTTGAGACCCCCAGGCTCATGGTCATGGGGGATTTCAACCTGCCTTCGGCCGGCAGGACCTCGGGAATTGCTCAGGAGTTCATGGCTTCCATGACAGCCTTGGGCCTGACCCAATTAATTCGGGATCCCACACACACTGGGGGCCACATCTTGGATCTGGTTTTTGTCTCTGGCCAGTGGCAGGATGATCTAGGTATAGGGGATGTTTTGATAGAGCCCCTGTCATGGTCGGATCATTCACTCCTTAGGCTGGATTTCCGTTCCGCACCCCCTCGCCATGGGGAGGCGGGACCGACGAAATGGTTCCGCCCCAGGCGCCTGATGGACCCAGATAGGTTCCTGATGGAGCTTGGGCCATTTCCCGAGACTCGCACACATGACTCAGTTGGGAACCTGGTGGCCACCTGGGATAGGGTGGCAGCCGAGGCCCTTGACTGAGTCGTGCCCTTGCAGCCTCTGACCTGGTGCTGATCCCAATTGGCTCCTTGGTTTTCTGAGGAGCTGAGGGAGATGAAGCGCCGGAAAAGACGCCTAGAGAGTGATTGGAGACCAGCCGCTCCGCATCTGACCGAACACTATTGTGGTCCCACATTAGGACCTATTTTGTGGCGATAAGGGCAGCAAAGCGATCTTACTTTTCCACCCTTATTGCGTCCACAGACAATCGCCCGGCCGCCCTGTTTAGGGTGACCCGCTCCCTTTTGGAGGTGGGAGCGCAGAAGGATCCCCTGCAAGGATGGGCCGAGGATTTTTCTAGATATCTGCAGGACAAAATTGCTCAGATCTGGGAAGAGCTGGATTCTGACTGGGCAACTCTGGGCGGGACGGTAGGGGCGGATTTTGGTGAGGTCATTTGGGGGGATTTTGATCCTGTGACCCTAGAGGACGTGGACAGGATTCTGGGTGGGCTTAACGCCACCACATGTTTACTGGATCTGTGTCCCTCTTGGTTGGTTTTGGCCACCTGGGAGGTTACACGAGGTTGGTTCCAGGGTATTATCAACGCTTTCTTGAGTGAGGGGTTTTTGCCCACCACCTTGAAAGAGGCGGTGGTAAGGCCCCTCCTCAAGAAACCGTCCCTGGACCCAACATTATTATCAAACTATTGTCCAGTCTCCAACCTTCGTTTTGTGGCGAAGATTGTTGAGAGTGTGGTGGTGCAACAGCTCCCTCAGCACCTGGAGGAAACGGTATATCTGGATCCTCTCCAATCGGGTTTCAGGCCTGGGCACAGCACGGAGACGGCGTTGGTCGCATTGGTGGATGATCTCTGGAGGGCCTGGGACAGGGGTTGTTCCTCTGTCTTGGTCCTGTTAAATCTCTCAGCAGCTTTTGATACTGTCGACCACAGTATCTTATTGTAGTGGTTGGGAGGGTTGGGAGTGGGAGGCACCGTGTTACGGTGGTTCTCCTACTTCCTCTCCGACCGCTCGCAATTTGTGTTGGCAGGGGGGCAGAGATCGACCCCGAGGCCCCTATTCTGTGGGGTACCTCAGGGGTCTGTGCTCTCGCCCCTTCTGTTCAACATTTATGTGAATCCACTGGGCGAGATCATCCGTGATTTCGGGGTAGAGTTCCATCAGTATGCTGATGACACTCAGCTATACATTTCTACCCCAGGCCACCCCAACAAAGCCGTTGAAGTGATGATCCGGTGCCTGGAGGCTGTGTGGAGTTGGATGGGTCTTAACAGGCTTCGGCTCAACCCGACCAAAACTGAATGGCTGTGTTTCCTGCACCCAGGTATTTATTTATTTATTTATTTAATTAAACTTTTATACCACTCCCTCTCCCAAAAAGGGACTCGGGGCGATGTACAGCCTACTAAAAACATACAATAAATACCCAATAAATACAATTAAAATAAATTAAACCAAATTGATCCGGCTGTCTATCCCAAAAATTCAGTTAAGAGTTAAAAGCTAATAAAACCCCAATTAAAATTAAGTTAAAACCAAAATACAGTTACTGGGCCAGGCCAGCCTGTTTAAAAAATAGGGTTTTCACTGCGCGCCGGAAGGTCAGAATATCCGTCATAGCCCGTATCTCCGGGGGGAGATCATTCCATAGGGAGGGGGCTCCCACAGAGAAAGCCCGAACCCTCGGGGCCGTCAACCGACAACGGCCGGGCGGCGGTACCCCAAGGAGGGCAACCCTGTGGGAGCGTACTGGGCGGTGGGAGGTTGATGATGGCAGCAGGCGGTCCCGTAAGTACCCAGGTCCCGAGCCATGGAGCACTTTAAATACTGTCAGTACCACCTTGAATCGAATCCGGAAGGCCACAGGAAGCCAGTGCAGCCTGCGGAGAAGCGGTGTAACGTGGGAGCTCCGAGGAGCACCCACAATCACCCGCGCGGCTGCATTCTGGACTAACTGCAGCCTCCGGAGACTCTTCAAGGGGAGCCCCATGTAGAGAGCATTGCAATAATCCAGGCGGGAGATGACAAGGGCGGAAGAGACTGTGCGAAGTGCGCCCAGATCCAGAAAGGGCCGCAACTGGTAAATCAGACGAATCTGATAAAAAGCCCCCCTGGCGACGGCTGCAATGTGTTCTTCTAAAGACAGCCGTACGTCCAGGAGGACACCCAAGTTGCACGCCCTTTCCACGGGGGTCAAGACCTCTCCCCCCATGGCCAGCGAAGGAACCAGCTGGCTGTATCTGGGCGCAGGAAACCACAGCCACTCGGTTTTGGTCGGGTTGAGACGAAGCCTGTTACGACCCATCCAACTCCGCATGGCCTCCAAGCATCGGGACATCACTTCGACGGCTTCGTTGGGGTGGCCCGGGGTGGAGATGTACAGCTGAGTGTCGTCAGCGTACTGATGGAACTCCACCCCGAAGCCACAGATGACCTCACCCAGCGGCTTTACATAAATGTTGAACAGCAGGGGCGAGAGCACCGACCCCTGAGGAACCCCACATCGTAGGGGCCTCGGGGCCGATCTCTGACCCCCGTCAACACAAATTGCGAGCGGTCGGAGAGGAAGGAGGTGAACCACCGCAACACGGTGCCCCCCACCCCCAACCCCTCCAACCGCTGCAATAGGATACTGTGGTCGACAGTATCAAAAGCCGCTGAGAGATCTAACAGGACCAGGACAGATGAACAACCCCTGTCCCGGGCTCTCCAGAGGTCATCCACCAATGCGACCAACGCCGTCTCCGTGCTGTGCCCGGGCCTGAAGCCCGATTGGAGGGGGTCGAGATAACTCGCTTCATCCAGGTACTGCGGGAACTGACGTGCCACCACACTCTCGACAACCTTCGCAACAAAGCGAAGGTTGGAGACAGGACGATAGTTAGATAACAATGCTGGGTCCAGGGACGGTTTCTTGAGGAGGGGCCGCACCACCGCCTCTTTCAAGGCGGCAGGTAACAGCCCCTCTCTCAAGGAAGCGTTTATAATACCCTGGAACCAGCCTCGTGTCACCTCCCGAGTGGCCAAGACCAGCCAGGAGGGGCACGGGTCCAGCAAACAGGTGGTGGCATTCAGTCCCCCCAGTATCCTGTCCACGTCCTCCACAGTAACAGGATCGAACTCAACCCAATTGACCGCACCGATATCCACCCCCGCCCCCCCGCCCGGAGATGCCCAGTCGGAGTCCAGCTCGTCCCGGATCTGAGCGATTTTGTCCTGCAGAAACCTAGAAAACTCCTCAGCCCGTCCCTGCAAGGGGTCCTCCCGCGCTCCCACCTCCAGTAGGGAGCGGGTCACCCTAAACAGGGCGGCTGGGCGGTTTTCCGCGGACGCAATAAGGGTGGAGAGGTAAGATCTCCTCGCCATCCTTATCGCCACTAAATACGTCTTAATATAAGATCGTAATAGTGTTCGGTCGGACCCAGAACGGCTGGCCCTCCAACTGCTCTCTAGGCGTCTTTTCCGGCGCTTCATCTCCCTTAGCTCCTCAGAGAACCAGGGAGCCACTTGGGATCGGCACCGGGTCAGAGGCCGCAAGGGCACGACTCGGCGAGGGCCCCAGCGGCCACCCTATCCCAGGTGGCGACCAAGCCCTCAACCGAGTCGTGTGTGTGAGCTTCGGGAAATGGCCCAAGCTCCGTCAGGAACCTATCAGGATCCATCAGGCGCCTGGGGCGGTACCATTTTAATGGTCCCGCCTCCCTGCGGTCAGGGGGTGCGGAATGGAAGTCGAGCTTCAGGAGCGAGTGATCCGACCATGACAGGGGTTCTACAACTATATCCCCCATACCCGGATCACTCTGCCACTGATCAGAGACGAAAACCAGATCCAAGGTATGACCTCCCACGTGAGTAGAGTCCCGAATTAACTGGGTCAGGCCCATGGCCGTCATGGAAGCCATGAACTCTTGAGCAATCCCCGAGGTACCGCCAGCAGATGGCAGGTTGAAATCCCCCATGACCATAAGCCTGGGGGTCCCAACCGCCACGCCAGCTATGACCTCAAGGAGCTCAAGCAGGGTTGCTGCCGCATAGCAGGGAGCCAGGTATGCAACCAGCAAGCCCACCTGAACCTTGGGACCGAACTTCACGAAAAGGAGCTCACACCCGGTCGTCTGAGATACAGTGGCCTCCCTCGGACACAGATCCTCCTTAATAACTAACGCAACCCCCCCTCCCCTCCCTGGGCCCTCAGCCGATGAAAGACCCGAAACCCGGCTGGGCACATCTCCACCAGAGGGACTCCCCCCTCCTGGCCCAGCCAGGTTTCGGTAACTCCCACCAGGTCCGCACCCCCCTCACAAATCAAATCATGGATGAGAGGGGCTTTATTAACAATGGATCTGGCGTTACATAACATCAGCCTAAGGCCCAGGGCCCGATTGCTCAGACCCCCCGGGGAACGGGAGATGACAAGGGGGTCGGAGCGCGCCACAGCAAGCAAACAGCGAGGGCGCGCTCCCAGCACAGAATATGGTCCCCTATAACCGCCAAATCTGCCCCTCCCGCTCACCGTAACAATAGATTTAATTCCACCCTCCCCGGTGACCCCCCCCATCCTCAATACGGTCCTGTCCGGACTCTGACTCTCCCGGCCATGCCCAACCCCCGGCCTGGACCCAGCCTCCGGCGAGTTGTCCCCCAACTCCCGCCCGGACCTTCCTAACCCCCTTAAAAACCTGGCTAAAAATTTTTTAAGACACCCCTCCCTCCCGCACTTCCTAAAACCCCACCATCTCTCCGGATCCCACAATCCGTCCTTGAGATGGGCCTCCGAGAGAGCAGAGGGCCATTTCTGAGATAGGGGGACATATCTCAGGGCCCAAAGATCGTTTCTGGTATAAAATAGCGTCCCGGCCTGAGTCCTCTGATGAAGATGATGGAAATGATGAAAATGACCCCGACCAAGCTGAAAACTAGCCAGCCGGGGCCCGAGTCCAGGTCGAGGCCGTTCAGCGCACCGCCGACTGGACGAAAAGGAGGAGAATAACTTCAACCGCGGCAGCGGCCCTCCAGTCCCAGCTCCGACCACAGCAACAGTTCCAGTGGTCGTCCTCCAGCCACGCCGCACACCACTGGGTCCAGCACCAGGCCCCACAGCGATAACTCCAACGGTCGCCTGCCGGTCACGCCATGGGCTACCGGGACCAGCAGGCGGCGGAGAACCACACCATGGCCCTGGAGGTCGACGATCTTCCAGCCGCCTCGGTTCTGCCTGCAGCGTCCATCCTCTAGCCACTCGAGCCGCGGCACGTACACCAGCTTCGGCTGGGGCCCCTGCAAAGGCCCCAGCCCCGGCCCTGGCAATAGTCCCACAGCCAGGCCGCCCTGGCTCTGCCCACGGCGGCCGACCCTCGGCCGCTCGAGCCGCCCCTCCAAGGTACAGCCAGCTTATTCCATCGCTGGCCATGGGGAAGAAATTTTGACCCCCATGGAGAGGGCGCACAATCTGGGTGTCCTCCTGGATGTACGGCTGTCGTTAGAAGACCATATAGTGGCCGTCGCCAGGGGGGCTTTTTGTCAGGTCCATCGGATCTACCAGTTGCGGCCCTTTCTGGATCGGGGTGCATTGCGCACGGTCACTTCTGCCCTCGTCATCTCCCACCTAGACTATTGCAATGCTCTCTACATGGGGCTCCCCTTGAAGAGCATCCGGAGGCTTCAGCTGGTGCAGAATGCGGCTGCGCAGATGATCTTGGGAGCTTCTCGGAGCTCCCATGTTACACCGCTCCTGTGCGAGCTGCATTGGCTGTCAGTGGGCTTCCGGATGCAATTCAAGGTGTTGGTGATCACTTTTAAAGCACTCCATGGCTTGGGACCCAGGTACTTACAGGACCGTCTGCTGCCACCATTGGCCTCCCGCCGGCCAGTGCACTCCCACAGGGTGGGCCTCTTCCGGGTGCTGCCGGCTGGGCGATGCCGGCTGGCGGCTCCGAGAGTGCGGGCCTTCTCTGTGGGGGCACCCTCCCTCTGGAATGAGCTACCTACAGAGATATGAGCCATGACTGACCTACGGGCCTTCTGGCGCGCGCTGAAGACCTACCTTTTTCAGCAGGCCGGTCTGGCCTAGTGCCATTAGAAGGGTTTTAATTTTTTAATTTTTTAAATTTTAAACTTTTATCTGGTTTTTATTGGTTTTTATTCTCAAATTCAGCCACTAATTTAATAATTTTTAATTCTATTTTAAATTTTTATGGACTGTATTGTTTTATTATGGCTGTTCACCACCCCGAGTCCCTATTTGGGAGAGGGGATGGTATAAAAGTTAAATAATAAATAAATGCTGCTTGTCCGTCTAGAAGCCTGTGTAGAGAGTCTGCAATGGAAGCCTTATGTGGCAAAAATGAAGCATAGAAATTTAGAAGTCCCAAAAAAGACTGAAGTTCAGTTTTATTAGTATGCGTGGGTGCCTCATGAATAGCCTTTACTTTGGATTCGGTTGGGTGGATGCCAGAGGTGTCAATTCTGTATCTTAAAAATTCGACTTGTGGAGTGGCAATGGTGCATTTTTCCTTTTTTAATTTGAGCCCTGACTTCCTGAAACATTCAAGGACATTTCTGACTCTCTGTAGCAACTGAGGTTTGTCAGGGGCAGATATCAGAATGTCATCAAAATAGGGTACTACGCCAGGTAACCCTTGAAGTAATCTTTCCATGAGTGACTGGAAAATTCCAGGGGCCACACTAACACCGAATTAGAGGCGCGTACACTTAAAAGCACCTCTGTGTGTTACAATGGTTTGAAGTTCTGCAGTTGCGTCATCAACAGGGAACTGTTGATAGGCCTGTGACATATCCAGTTTAGTGAAAACAGTACCAGGCTCCAAAGAATGCAGGAGGTGTTGGACAATGGGGACTGGATAAGCGCTGATTTATAAATATTTGTTTAATGTGCACTTGTAGTCAGAGAAAATTCTCAACCTGCCATCTTTCTTTAGAGGTGTCACTATTGGGGTCTCCCATTTAGCGAAGTCTGTAGGTTGTAGTATGCCTTGTTTAATCAATTTGTCTAGTTCCTTGTCAAGTTTAGGGCAGATTGCAAAAGGTACCCTTCGGGGCTTTAAACGAATTGGAACTGCTTGTGGGTCCATGTTGAAAGATATTGGGGTTCCCACATAGCAGCCTAGGCCCTCGCTGAATACATCAGCATATTTCCTGAACAGGGAGGCAACTTCTGAATTTGCAGTAGAATGGATTCCACCTATATGGAGGCCTAGGGCAGGGAACCAGTCTAATCCCAACAGGCTTGGGAGGATGCCATCCACTATCACTAAAGGCAAGTGACCCTTAAAACCCTGAAATTGAATTAAAAACTTGCCTTTTCCAATGACAGGTATGGTTCTGCCTTGGTAGTCACTTAGAGTCAAATTGCAGCCTGGAATCTTCTTCCTTGTCATTCTGGGAAGCAGTTGTTTCAGGGTCCCCCACGAAATGATGGACAGTGCAGAGCCAGTGTCTACTTCCATCCTGCATGGTTTACCTTCTAACGAAACAATGACACTAATTTTGTTAGAACTTCTTTTGGTCATTTGGCTTGGTAGCATGTGCAACAGTCTTTGATTTGTCTTTGGAAGTGTATGGTTGTCTGAGGCTTTTGTGGCTGGTTAAAAGTCTTAAAAGGCTTGACATATCCTTGCTAAATGGCCCTTCTTTTGGCATTTTAAACAAATGGCATTTCTAAATTTGCAGGATGCCCTGAAATGGTTTCCTCCACAGCTTAGACAGGTAGGCTGAGGTTGTGGAGGTTGATTGGGAACTGACCTGTATTCCTTCTGATTGGTTTTGAGCTGTCTGAGGTGGTTTACATCAGTAGCCTCTTCAGAGCCCTCCTCTGTGGAGGCTTCATCAAAATGAATAGCTGAGCTACTTTGACTAACTGGATTTCCCTGTATTTCAGCTGCTGAGAGTGCTGACAGCTCAGCAGCTTGAGATTGTTCTATAGCTTGTTTTAGAGTCAAGTCTCCCTTAGCTAATAGCCGTCTTTGTAGTCTTAAATCCCTGACTCCACAAACTAACTGGTCTAACAGAATGTCTTCTAAATAGTCTCTGAATCCACAATGCAAGGCAGCTGTTCGTAAGGCTCTCCCTCAGCCTGGGTATGTCTCCTAAAAGCATGGCGCCTGGGAATTCTGGATGGCTTAGGGGAGTAATGATTGGAAAGAATTTCCTGCAATTCTTCCCACTGAACAGTCTTAATTGAGCGTGGAGCTAATAATGCTGTAGCAGTGTCAAATACTGTGGCTCCACAAGAGCTTAAAAAGTAAAAAGTTTCCTATGGTCTGAAATGTCAGCAAGGTCAATGGCATCTAAAAAACAGTTAAACCGGTTTCTGTATGATTCCCATGTTTCTGCCATCGGTCTGAAAGGCGGGAATGCAGGGTTCGAAGTCATTGTCTTCTCAGCGGTGCCGCTTCTCCTGAGGCGATTTGAAAATCGCGCTTCGCAAACAGTTACAGCAGCTCTTTAATGTCTTCAATTCTTTTTGTAGGGACTTTGCTCTTATGTCTCTTTGTTCGGTTCGCCTCTTATATGTATCCCGCCCTCGTCGTCAGTGTTGTAGAGTGGCGGAATGACTGAGGCAGACAACCAGAGCAAACTTCAGCTTTAACTTTATTGAAATAATAAAGGGTTGCTGCGGCTGCTGCGCTAACACGGCAGCCAGCTGGAACGGCAACAGCTGATGCCGTTTGACAGCTCCTTTTATAGCCGGCTGTCAGACGGCTTCAACCAATAGGAGCGGTCCGTGTTTCCTGCTTGAAACATGGACCTGAGTGGAAACTGCAGTCCAGTTCACAACAGGTGGACCATTAAGGCCTGGGCCAGAATACTTTACATAAGAAGAAACTCCAGGTAAAAGCTATAGAAATTGTCAAAAGCCCTTTTAAGGGCATAATCACCCAGCAAGGCTAGACCAAGCCTGGAACTCAGGACAGCCTACAGAGTTGCCCCTGGGAGTCTGACAGCCAATGGGATTCATTTCTTGCACAGGAACAGGAAACACTAAGGTGGGGCCCAACAGAGGTTATATAAGGGTCTCTCAGCAACTGGACTTTCCTTTTTTCTTGACTTTCTCACTTTGAAGGATGTGATCATCCTTCCTTCTCACTCTGGAGCTCCAGGCCATGTGGCCCTGTACACCACTAAACCTTCCAAGCAGCCTCCTTGTTTCCAGTGTCTTTTTCCCCACTTGGAACTGAACCCAGAAGGATATTTCTTTCAACACAGCAAAAAAAAAAAAAGTGCTAGAAATGAGCAAAAGGTGACACAGCCTGGGGGTGGGGACGATGAGGCCATTTACGATGGCTGAGGTAATTTACGGGTCATAAAATATCAATTCTGTGACCATCATAATTTTTATCAGAGTATATTCATTAACTGATGGAGACACGGTTAACAAAGTCAGCAAGCGAGTAAGCATGGCAACAGACCAATCAACGGGAGCTGACAACCTGGGTGTGGTTTGGCTCTGTGTGCTTTGCTGAGAATTGAAAGTGAAACTAGTCTTGCTTGTTTGCTGAAACTGATATCGGCTAGGAGCCGCTGCTTGCTGTTTGCGTTATGTTACATTGAAAGAATCTACAAACGGTATTGTAAACTCTATTCATATTATTATGTTTATAAAGAAGTTAATGATCCAGCTGAATCTGTCATCTGTGTGAATTTCTGCTGCAAATTAATAATTTTGAATGGTCATAAAATGAGTAATCAGAAGGATTATCTGCACAATAAAAAATGAATTATTTCAATTTGAGCCCCAGGAAGGCAAATCCATATTATGATACCACAAATCAACACTGTTGTCAGCTCCTAGATCTGGTGGTTTACCATTTTAAATGACATTTAAGAGACCGAATTTCTGTAAGGCTCCCACATCCTGGAGAGTGCAAATTATTCTTTCCAACACACACAAAAGTTGTATTGAATTTAGACCTTCCTGCCGTTTTTTACCCCTCTGCAGGTGCCCAATTGTATGAATAAATCCCATCACTAATGATATACCGTGGGTTTGGAAAGTCTTATTTTTATTTTAGCCACCTTAGCTGTAAAGGTGAAAAGCAGAACACACCTGTTACCCCAGTTTGCCAAAGCAGAGAAACGCTATCTGCTTTTCTCCCGCAGCTAGGGAGGCAGTGCAAAGGCTGCTTCCAGGGTCCGTGCCAGGGCTACGCCAGTCTTCCTGCTGCCGCTATTAAAGCCCTTCACTCAAGCCGTGGGTGCTATGGGAGCCTTTGTGTCTCCCACTCTGGGTTCTCTGGGTCTGTGTTGTTGACCGTGTCTTTGCTGGCCCTTGGAGACTCGTGAGAGATTCTGGCCTTTTGTTCATGGATAGTTGGAGAGGAAAGCCTACCCGAGTCCTGGTAGGCAATCTGGTCCTGCCCCTGGCTCTTCTCTGCTGACTTAGCCAGCTGTGCATATGGGCCAATTCTTCCCCATATTGGAGCTCCTGAAGAAGCTGTTCTTTCTGTTCCTGGAGCTGATGCACAGTGGCCTTTAGGCCCTGGGCTCTCTTGATGAGGTTCAGCAGTTCATTGCGCAATCTCCCGTTTTCAGCTTTTATCTGCTTGGTGTGTTGGATGAGGCTGCGCACGGCTTCTTTCTCGGCCTTTTTGGCCAAAGCTTGGACCCTCTGCTGGGACTCCATTTCATATTCTGCCTTCTTTTGCAGGAACTGGCTCTTGACAGTGTGCATTTGCTCGGAATGGTGGATTTTCATGGCCAGCAGGTCTTTCTCCAGCTCCCAGATACGGGAAAGCTGGTCAGACTGCAGCTCCTTGAAGGGCCTCAGATCGTCAACCTCCTTGTTCATGAGGGAATACTTGGTCTCCATCTCGATCAACTGGCTCCTGACCTCCTTCTCTCTGTCTTTGTATTGAGAGGTCAGCTCATCCTTCTGTTTCAGGACAGAGGCCAGATCTGCTTGGTTCTGGTCATTTAAGGTAATGATGGCATTCTGGCACAGGAGGGTGCGTTTGGCTAAGTAGGTGAGGTAAGCTTTGTTGTTTTCTTGGATCTCCTGGGCTTCCTTGTCCAGGAGTTCATTTTCATCTTGAAAGTGATCCACCCGATCTGAATAGTCCTTGATATACTCTGTCAGGGTGGCATATTCCTTCTTCAGATGTTGCTCTCTCTCGGTGAAAAATTGCTCAGAGGTGCTTTGCTGCTTGGCTATACTTTTCTTAACTTTTAGCTTAGTTTTCTGTTGCGCCATGCTGTCCATTAAAATGCTGATCAAACGAAAGGAAACACGGTAAAACACGGTAGTTGCGTAGCCTGTATGGAAACAACAGGTGGGAGAGTGCGATTAGAGATGCTACAAGACGTCGGGGAGAAATTAGACCGCACCAGAAGGATAAAGAAGAGATGACAAAATAAATAGCAGAACAGACAATCAGCCGTGCATTGAGCGGCACTGCCTACGTTTTTAGCAATCAGCTGCTGCTGCTGCTGCTCTAGGGAAATTGGTCCCAGGGCCTGTAGCGCTTTGTGCCCTTTCCTTGTGACAGCATTGCTGCAAGCAAAGTGGCAAATGGGTGGGCTTATTTTTCTTCTAACCATTATAAGCCACCTCTCGGGAGCGTGTGATCCCAGTTTGGAGCTATGCTTGGAGGCAGTCACTTTCATCGCGCCTTATATTTCTGACTATTGAAATGCAACTTAAGATTTCTATTATTCTGGCCTGTAGATACATAAGCACTTGGTTTGTTACACTTTAAAAACTTGCAGTCGCCTTCTTGGTAAAACAAATATATTCAACCATTGTATTATTTTGAATCATTATTCTATTATCCTGAAAGGAGATGGCTGCAATGTGCTCTACATGGGGCTACCCATGGCGCTATCTGGAAGCTCCACCCAGTGCAGAATGTGGTGGCAGGGACAATTTTTGGACTCCTGGGGTTGTAATACCGTTGTCGGGGAGCCACATCGGACGCCGGTTTGCTTTGGGTCCACTTGGGTGCAATCTTTTCCTCAGCCTGTCCAATCAGCAAACTGTTTTCTCAGGCTTGCGTGCTTCCTCCATTTTTATACATACAGTTTGGAACATTCTTTTCTTGGGTTGCTCATTAAGACTAGAAGACTCAGAGAAGGTCTCCCCACAGATAACCAGAGCCCAGGCCAAAGGCATTATAAAGCGATATTAACAGTACAAGTGATCTTGATTCTATTCTTCTATTAATGCAGCCTAGAATCGCATTGTCTCTTTTAGCACACTGCTGGCTCGCCAGGAATCTTTTTCATCTCCCACTTGGTGCAGAGTTTGTTTCCCAGGGTAATTAAAGTCCCCCATTACTACTGCGGTGCATTTCCTGCACAGCTTAGCTAACCAGTTAGCAAAAACTTCATCTATTTCCTCCATTTGGTTGGGTGACCTGCAGTATGCCAACACCATTCTTTTGTTTGTTTTATATTAAACCATACGCATCAAAGGAGGCTTTTATTGGTTTTATGCATTTCCGTAAAGATGTCGTGATTTCTTACGTACAATGCAATTCCATCTCTTCTTTTGTTAAGTCTGTTTTCTTTAAACAATTTATGTCCTTCCAGCAGTAAATTTCAATCATGAAGAGTTTCATCCCACCACGTTTTGGTAATGGCAACTATATCATGCCTGCTCCTGTATATCAGTACTTCAAGTTCACCCTGTTTGTTTCTCATACTGGCAGCATCGATGTCTGAGTCCTTTACGGCTGAGTCTGCGTTTGGTTCCTACATTTCCTGTTTTGTATCTGAGTTCCCTTTCCTTCCCACCACTCCCTACTTCATTATTTGATCAGTTGTCTTGGATTTCTACTTGGGATTAGGTCCTAAAGATTGCTCACCTTCCCCCTTCAATTTAAAGCCCTTCAGATAAGTCGTGCCAGTCATTTTCCAAATGCATCCTTCCCAGTTCTTATGAGGTGCAGCCCATCCCTTGCCAGAAGCCCTGGGATGGTCTGAAGATTCTGGCCAAGGGCAGGTGGTCTGATTTAAAAACTTCCAAAGTCACTTCCCTGCATAGGATTGTATGTTCAGCCTGTTTAAGTATAGACAAACCTTCAAGTGCCCTGATGTAGGCGCTCTTCCCACAGGGGTCATTAAGGAGAACAGCAATCTATAAGGAATGATGGAGGGAGGGGAGAGAGGATAGGGATTCAGAAAGGGGAGGGCAACAGTTCCCACCTCAGAATAGAACAGAACAGAATAGAATAACAGAGTTGAAAGGGACCTTGGAGGTTTTCTAGTCCAACTCCCTGCTTAGGCAGGTGCCTATCAAGTGGCCTTTAAGCCAGCATTGCACCACTTTTTCTCTGGACATAAATCCTCTTAGTTGTATATAATGTATCCATGTCAAGTCTTAGCACGGTCAGCCTATTTAGGTGAATATCTTTCTAGCAATATGAGAAATCCTCCTAATTATATAACAAAGGATTCCTTCCCGGATTAGCCACCTCTATCTGCACTGTTAAATAAACAGAAACTGTGAATGCAGCAGGGCGCCTGACTGCGGAGCGCTCATTTTTTTGGAAATGTGGCTAATTACTTCCTCGGAATCCTTAGGAAGGGATGGGCGCCCTTTCACTTATTTCAGACTAGGAACAAAGGCTGGCTTTCCCTACCTGAGTTGATTTTTAAAGGGCTCAGGGCGATGATATATTATATCCTTTTGGAATAAACTTCATTTCTGATGCAAGCATCTGCCTGTGCATTTTAAGGCGATTCCTGGCTCAGAAACAAAGCTGATTTATTTTAATTCCTAGAAGACATACGGTGGACTCAGGCTACCTGGGCCACCTGGTATCTTTTTAAAAGGCACATATGTCACCCACGTTCACTTGTCCTCACAGCCAAACATCCAGTCAGCGTCTGAGGTACTCAGTGGAGTATCAACCATCAAGCAGACTAAGCACATGCTTAGGGCATCAGGCCCAAAGGGGGCACCACAAAGTTGAGAATATGGCTTCATTTGCATAGTATGTACAAAGGAGGGGGGACACCAAGATTTCTCAGTGCTTAAGGCACCAGCGAGCCTTTATCTGCCACTGGAGGTACCACCCACCTTTGCTGTTGAGGTGACCTAAACTTGTCACGTAGAGTGAATTCTTCCTACCTCTCTCACTGCCGTAATTTCTGAGAAAGTCACCCAGGGAAGCTTCCCAGATAACATGGGATCTTATTCAACCTGTGAGGATTGTGAAAGAACGATGGAGTTTTGAATCGGCTTTGCAGAGGAAACCTCTCACCTCTGCAATCAGATCAAATTACAATATAATTATACTAGGATAATAAGTAGGAAGCAAATGCAAACAAAAGCTGAATTCAATCACAATGGATGATTGTTATATTTTGTCCCAACAGAAGGGCGACCTGCTCTGGATGGGGATCACATTCATCTTAAGCGAGCAGGTATGTAACTTGGAAATACTCTCCCTAAATTCTCAGGAGGGCGGTATTAAATTCACTTCTCTCCTTGGATGGGGTTAAAGTAGTGTCTGTTGCCAGGCTTTACCCCCGAAAAAAACAACACCATCCTTTTTTAACCGGACACAATCAAAAGTCTGTTGTTCCTCCACCAAGGAAACTCCAAATAGTGTAATGGTACCCCAGAAGCAGCAAAAGCAACCGCAGTATTTATCACATTCACACAACCAGCCACCCATAGCACTAAAAAATATTATCTAAAGGAATGAAATTCCATTATATTTTGCAACATCTCCCCTGAATTCCCACGCTTTTTGCACAACTGACGACACATCAGCTTCATACAACCTATCAGTAGATTCCCTTTGTCTCCATGGGCTTTTAAGGACAGTTCCCATTATTTGTAATTAATTGCCCATAAGGAATGTTGAATTACCAGCAAAGGACCAAGACCGTTGATAAGCAAGGAATATCACAACCATATATTTTGATGCGTATTAAATATTTTTTTGTTAAGGTACCGGTTTAATACAAGATAACACTGTATCGTTATAAAAGCGATATCGGTTTTATCTTTTGCACGAAGCTGTTTTATCATTGAGCTACTTTCAGCAGAAATTCAGTACCTGGTAAGTTGAAATCAAACAGATACATTCAAATTGAGAAAAACTAATGTCAGGCAATACGCACAGTTGGAAAGGAATGGGTATTAGCAAGTCATAAAGTTTATCTGTGCCTGGAGGCCGTGCGGAGTTGGATGGGTCTTAACAGGCTTCGTCTCAACCCGACCAAAACCGAGTGGCTGTGGTTTCCTGCGCCCAGATACAGCCAGTTTGTCCTGTCGCTGGCCGTGGGGGGGAGAAATTTTGACCCCCATGGAAAGGGCCCGCAATCTAGGTGTCCTCCTGGACGTACGGCTGTCTTTAGAAGATCACATTACGGCCATCGCCAGGGGGCCTTTTGTCAGATTCGTCTGATTTACCAGTTGCGGCCCTTTCTGGATCTGGACGCACTTCGCACAGTCACTTCCGCCCTCGTCATCTCCCGCTTGGACTTGAAGAGTGTCCGGAGGCTGCAGTTGGTCCAGAATGCGGCCGCGCGGGTGATCTTGGGAGCCCCTTGGAGCTCCCATGTAACACCGCTTCTCCACAGGTTGCATTGGCTTCCTGTGGCCTTCCGGATCTGATTCAAGGTGGTATTGATCGTTTTCAAAGCGCTCCATGGCTTGGGACCTGGGTACTTACGGGACCGCCTGCTGCCATCAACAGCCTCCCACCGCTCAGTGCGCTCCCACAGGGTTGCCCTCCTCGGGGTTCTGCCGCCTGATCGTTGCTGGTTGGCGACTCCGAGGGTGCGGGCCTTCTCTGTGGGGGCCTCCCGGATTTGCCCCCGGAGATACGGGCCATTACTGACATTCAGACCTTCCGGCGCGCAGTAAAGACCCTGTTCTTTCAACAGGCCGGCCTGGCCCAGTAAATGGTTTTTTGGGGTTTTAATTAACTAGGTTTTTAAATTTTAAAATTTTTTAAATTTTAAATCTATTAGTTTTATATTTTTATATTTAAATTGTATTTCGGCCTTGATTTAATTGTTTAATCTGTTTTTAATTGTATATATTGTCCGTTTTTAGTAGGCTGTGCACTGCCCCAAGTCCTTCTTTGGGAGAGGGGGCGGTATAGAAATTCAATAAATAAATAAATAAATCTGCATGTAGAAACCCCCATTGCAATTCTGGAAGGCAGGTTCAAATATCCCAAGGGACCCCCACGCAACCTGGAATCCCATGAGAAGCACCAACCTGTATCCTAAAGTTGCTTTCATTACTTCTTAAATAAACCTTTTCAGGTAGGAGTCTATCAAAAATGAAGAAAAGGGTGGGAGCAACTAACCTCTATGGAAGGTCGTGTGCATCCATGGAAATGGAAGGACTTGACATCATAAGAAACAATCAGTGGAACCTTCCCTACTTTTGTTTGACGCATCTAGAACATTGGAACATCGGAAGAGCTCTAAGACTACATTAGCCGAAGCCCGTTTTTGCAACCCAGAATGGCAGCAAGGCAGACAGAAAGATATTTGCCCTATCCCTCGTTCAACCTCCAACAGCTTATTAGGGGACGGGGGATATAATTCTGAGCCTAATACCGGTAGGCTGCTCATCCGAACTTACCACGACTTTGCTCTCTCCTTTGAAAGAATCTAACTCGGCAAGCATCGAGACATCTAACCGCAGGGAGACCGTTACTTTAATTCTACATTCTATCAATAAATTCTTGTTCTGCCACTGAATTCTTCACCCTTTTTGTTTCAGAGGGTTAGGGTGGTTGGGTTGGGGTGGGGTTTGTGGGGTGGTGTTTGGGGTTTGGGGTTAGGGTTAGGGTTAGGGTTAGCTTAGGGTTAGGGGTTAGGGGTTAGGGTTAGGGGTTAGGGGTTAGGTTAGGTAGGGTTTAGGTTAGGTTAGGGTTAGGGGGTTAGGTTAGGGTTAGGGTTAGGGTTAGGGTTTTAGGTTTCGGTAGTTAGTGTTAGGTTTTGGGTTAGTTTAGGGTTAGGGTTAGGGTTAGGAAGGTGAGGGTTTTTTTTACAAGGGGGTTTTTTTTAGGGTTAGGGTTAGGGTTATGGTTATGTTTTAGGGGTAGGGTTAGGGTTGGTTAGGGTTAGGGTTAGGGGTTAGGGTTGGGTTAGGGTTAGTGTTTAGGGTTAGGGTTAGTTAGGGTTGGGTTATGGTTAGGGGTTATGGTTTAGGGTTAGGGTTAGTGTTAGGGTTAAGGTTAGGTTAGGGTTAGGGTTAGGGTTTAGGGTTAGGGTTTAGGGTTAGGGTTAGGGTTAGGGTTAGGTTAGGTAGGGTTTAGGGTTAGGGTTAGGGTTAGTGTTTGGGTTAGTTAGGGTTAGGTAGGGTTAGGGTTAGTGTTAGGGTTAGGGGTGGGGTTAGGTTTAGGGTTGGTGAGGGTTAGGGTAGGGGTAGGGTTAGGGTTGGTTGGGTTAGGGTTAGGTTAGGTTATTTAGGGTTAGGGTTAGGTTAGGGTTAGGGTTAGGGTTAGGGGGAGGGTTAGGGGTAGGGTTAAGGGTTGGTTAGTGTTTCGGGTTAGGGTTAGGGTTCGGTTAGGGTTAGGGTTCGGGGGGGGGGGGTTGGGTTTAGGGTTAGGGGTGAGGTAGGGAGGGTTGAGGTTAGTTAGGTTAGGGTTAGGTTAGGGTTAGGGTAGGGTTAGGGTTAGGGTTTAGGTTAGGTTGGGTTGGGTTAGGTTAGGGTTAGGGTTAGGTTAGGTGTAGGGTTTAGGGTTAGTGTTAGGTTAGGTTAGGGTAGGGTTTGGGTTAGGGTTAGTAGGTTATGGTTAGGGTTAGGGTTAGGGTTAGTTAGGGTTGGGTTAGTTGGGTTCGGGTTAGGTGAGGGTTAGGGTTAGGGTTAGGGTTTAGGGTTAGGGTTAGTGTTAGGGTTAGGGTTAGGGTTAGGGTAGGGTAGGTTAGGTTTAGGGTTAGGGTTCGGGTGAGGGTTAGGGTTGAGGTTATGGTTAGGTGTAGGGTTAGGGTTTAGGGTTAGGTTTAGGTTGGGTTAGGGGGAGGTGAGGTAGGGGTTAGGGTTAGGGTTCGGGTGAGGGTATGGTTAGGGTTAGGGTAGGTAGGGTAGTTAGTGTAGGTTAGGGTTAGCGTTATGGTTAGGGTTAGGTTTAGGTTAGGGTTAGGGTTATGGTTGGGTAGGGTTAGGTTGGGTTAGGGTTTGGTTAGGGTTAGGGTGAGGGTTGGGTTAAGGGTTAGGGTTAGGGTGGAGGTGAGGGGAGGGTAGGGTTAGAGGTTAGGGGTTAGGGTTAGGGTTAGGGTTAGGGGTTGTTGAGGGTTAGGGTTAGGGTTAGGTTAGGTTAGGGTGAGGTTAGGGTTAGGGTTAGGGTTAGGGTTAGGGTGCGGGTTTTCGGTTAGGGTTAGGGTTAGGGTTAGGGTTTTAGGTTCGGGTTT